>JASKOS020000012.1:7500000-10000000 GCA_030770465.2 Perdita meconis
CGAGCTTCGATTCTTCGGACTCGAAGAACACAGACGTTCCCGAAAACGATTCACTGAACGGTAAAAGAACACTTTCTCACCGAAAGGATAAAAAGAAAGGAGGATTCTCGGTATCGTGGCGATCTCCCCAACATCTCTGGTTACGCGGCGAACGTCCGGACTGTCCATGTTTCGACGCGGAACACCCAGGAGAAACCCTCGGATGAAGATAAAATAATCGTCGGGGTCGGCGAAATGATTTTCCTCGCCAACGGGAGGTGCAAGTTCAAGAGAGCCGTTCTACACGCCCGGAAATGAACTTCATCCATCGAATGGTGTTCATAACTGGTGCAATGATCTAGCAGAGAAACCGCAACGTCGCCGCAAACTTTACTCTTGGCAGTGGCAAAATGAGAGCAAATTCCGTCGGCTTGGGTGTTCGATACGCGACGCGAGTATAGTGGAATAACTGTTCATCCGGGGACAGCGAATCGGGGGAGCCGATAATTGTTCTCAGACTCTCCAAATGACCAGCCATTATCGTCGTCATTAATGTCTTGCTTGTATCTTGTATCTATATTCAGCGTACGAAAAACGAAACAGAAGTCCCTTGAGTGCTTCTAATTACAACGACGTTTTGGGGTAAGTAGCAAGTCTGCGTGGCAACGAATGTTCATTAAGGCGCATTATTCTCGAGATTACGTTTGATCCTAAGATTTTTTTATGTTAATAATGCATAGTTGCCAATAAATAATCACACCTTATGTTTTTGTGTTAAGGGGTCTTCCCACTGTGAACCTCTGAAAAATTGCCTTTTTTTGGGAATTTTTTTGTACTAAACGTAATGTCCAATCTAAATAAAGTTTTTCCTACAGATTAATACACTTATTGAGAGTACAAACAAATTTTTTTTGCAATTTATAATAGTTTATTTAACTATATATATCGCACTGAATTGAGCGCCTCAAGAAAACGATGTAGTGCCTGGCGTAGATGATTGCAAGAAAGTTATTTGATTAATCAGTCTCAAATTTTTACACATTATTCAACACATCAGTGGCTATCGCAGGGACCACGGAAACTTTGTTTTATTAACAATTTCATACTTTTTACAATGACAAATGACTAAAAATTCATCGAATTTCGGAACGTAAACATTCAAACTTCCGTCATTTGGTTAATTTTTTTATCAATTAAAATAATTTTGGTTCCAACGATAACGACATCCGTGACGACTAAAAACCATTTTGAATTTTTTTATTCAGATGCGTCGTTCTTCTGGAATCATCTACGCCAGCACTAAATCGTTTTCTTGAGGTGCTCAATTCAGTGCGATATATATATTTAAATAAACTATTATAAATTGCATAAAAAAATTGTTTGTACTCTCAATAAGTGTATTAATCAGTAGGAAAAACTTTATTTACATTGGACATTTCGTTCAGTACAAAAAAATTCCCAAAAAATGGCAATTTTTCAGAGGTTCACAGTGGGAAGATCCCTTAAATATTCCCATCTACCTTTGAATCCTCAATTTTTACAGTATTACTGAAGTCGTTCAACTTAAAAATTTTTCTGATCAGTGTATTACTGTTTGCTGTCAATTAATACTGTTAGTTAATTCTGTCGTCGGTTAATTCTGTTGTCGGTAAAATAGAAACAATGTCGGTGAAATCTGTGTCGGTGATTTCAATGAGACCCGAAATAAAAATTATTAAGAGAATGAAGTTCATTTGCTTAAATAATTGAAGTAAAATAATCCAAAAGATTAGGTTTAATTTGTGTTCTAGATTCAAGATCAGTGGCGTTGCATTATTTTCTAACCCGCAAACGATCACATTCTATAATGGAACTAAATAAAAATGTAATTTAATCATTGTGCTCCAAAATGCAAGTAAAATTTTTATTACGATTTTTTAACACAAATTTTTATAGCATAAAATTTGTTAATATTTAGGAGTAGTGTTTGTAGTTTGCAGCATGTCATCTTCATGTAAATAAGTTGGTATAAACTTTTTATCCAAAAAATAAAATTCAACTTCTCTGGATGAATTATTGGAATGCTATGTGAAGGTTAACATAGTAGAACAAAAAATCTTGTACTGCGTGAAAATAGACGAGATTGAGGTGCGTGAGATCCAGGGGTCGTAAAGTCGAGGCCATCGCCTGTGGCACGTGGTAAAGGGTCGTCTCGCTCCGTTCCAACCCTGAAGGAGTTCCGACCCTTGAAATATGTACGTGGTGAATCACCAAGGTATCTCCGGTTAGGTCGAATTCTTCGACGCTACACGTATCCCTCTTCTGGTATGTGGGAACTCTTCCTCTTCTCAGAAGAGAGTTTCAACTTTGACGGTCATAATAAAATGAAACTGACTGGACCATCTCCTCGAGCGTTATTAATTAAATACAGCTGAAGTTATTCCCACATTTCAAAATCCAAAATTGGGGTAGCGAATCTTTTCCATAATTCGAATAATAATTAAGTACAGATCGCAGAAATATATGAAATTATTCTTTACAATATGTTAATAGCACTTTTACACATCAAATCATCTCATGAATCATGCGAATACTTTATTTAAAAAAAAAAGAATAGTAAAACAATTTATTAAATTATTTTCGCTCCCCATAAAAATAAACATACGATTATCGTTATCAATTGCAATAGTAACTTCCACGTAAATTCTTTTTCTTTTTTTTTTAAAAGAAGAACTCAAGAAAGAATACAACAAAAAATTTTAAGCTTTGTATGTTAGGCTATTTCACGCAGACCCATTAGATAGATTATATATAACAAAGTAACGCACTAGTCCTTCGAACCGGAGACCTGCCTCTGCGAAACTTCGCTCGAAACACGGTACCCTTTGCCTGCGGCAATTAACTCTCCCGAGATTGCTAATTAACCCCGTGAGAACGTCGGGGAGGATCCTACGCGTTTTCTACCTACTTCTCGTCTGAACTTCAAATGCGCGACGTTTCCGTGACGTTTTGTTTCCCTCCGCGCTGCGCTACGTTTGCGAGCGGCCGAGCTTGGACTCGATTTTATCGCGCAGGATGCAGAATTTGAGATACGGCGGGTGTCTGTCGGTTGATTAACTTTTTCATTGACTAATTGCTTTGGTTGAAGTAAGGTATACCACAAAGTGGTGCAAGAAATATTCCAAGTACTGATATTTGTATGCGAAGTGGATGCAAAGTATTGTTCAAAAATAGTATGCTGGCTATAAAATATATTCAGATACTAATTTTGAGTACCTTTTTTGAGAATTTTTTTGAGAATTTTTGTACCTACTGATAACTAAAGGGATATTAAGCATTTCATCATGATTTTAATATTCAAGAATCGATCCTTTTTCATTAATCAATTAGTAATTAATCAATTATTTAGTAACATAAAAGTAATCTTTCTTTTCTCAGAACGAAGAAAGGGAGGCACTCATCTCGCGGGATTAGATTACCCGCAAAGAGATTAGCGCTGTAACATGAAGTGGACACGGTGCGCGAGAACGGTAAAGTAATCTTTATTCGTCTTAAGTTTTCAGGCGGCTAGACGCTTTTATCTCGAGTGTTCCAGCATTTTTCATGATCGTCGTGGGATTGTCTAAGTGGCGGGGTTACTGGTAATATCGCGCGATCGAAGTCACTCGACGAGAGTGTCGCCCTCCTGCCACGAAAACCACTCAAGGTTGTCCACTTTTGTCGGTAAATCATCGCTTGCTCGTCGATACGTGAAGATGTCAAGGCCCCTTTTAATGAATCTAACAATTGCTTCGAATTTTCATTCGACACGAACATGATTCCTTGATGCATTCGTCTTATTGCAATTTTAAAATTGAATTTACAGTCTCAATATCTAAATTCCGAATAAAAATATTTTCTACGTGAAAACTTGATAATAACAATAAGTTTAACAAATATTTAACACCTCAACTGCATAGAATTTTATTATCATCATTGACAACACGATCGCAACATCCAAATCTCCAGAAAACTATGACTGACAGCATTATCATTCCCTCATGATGTATAGAATGTAATTAACTGTCTGATTGTGAGTTATCAAAGTTTTAGAGATTCAAGCTTTTTCTAATTTTTATCAACTGTTTTCCCTCGTAAATTAAAAATTCTGTCTACTCTAAAAGATAACTGAGTGAATAACCCCTTAGCTGGTGTCGCGATGACCTCACGATGATCTCAATCATTCATTTGTTAGGAATCAACTATCTACAGAAGAGTCCCTTAATTATTTTTTATTTCTATTATCCTGTGCCTCAACTATTCGCTGTACAAGAAACAAGAATACAGTACAATTCCACGTTAATCTGCAACTTTAATTTAAAAAATGTCTGCATCCAGGAAATATCTATCAGTTTTGATTCTGATATTAAGCCAGTTAATCGAGGTTCTACGGCATTTTGATAAAAGCATCAGACTATTCGAGTTACACCGATTAAGTGAAAATAGAAATCTTTCCGAAATAATTCAAGATACAAATATAAATTCTATAAGTGTTTATCTCACAAATCATACGCACACCGACATCTCATTAGATATGCAACTGAGTGAACCAAGGAACGTCCGTTCACGGATATATTTTTCCACCCACAGTTTGTCCACTCTCTTACGTGCCTTTAATATAAAACAACTTTCCTATTTGTGTCCACACCGTTTCTCTAGCATCCTCAGTCTGATGATGCCAGCCTTAATGAAGCTCGCATATTTTCTCCACTCGATTCATCTCGCTTACCTTGAGGGCGCAAAAGATGCAAGACTCCCGCATGCAGGCATGACCCGAAAGCTCCCTGAAGCTCCGTCGGAAGATGTCGAGATGCCATAACACCTGAAACACAAAGAAATTAATGTTTAGTATTGCGTGAAGCTACTGCGGAGTCGGTAGAGAAAATTCACGACTCCGAATCTGACTCCAAATCCTTGTTTTCTTTTTTTTACTTCCGATTCCGAATCCGAATCCGACTCCAATTTCGACTCCGACTCCGACTCTCGAAATTGAAAAAATATATCTTCAAAATGATTAAAAGTTGTAATAAAATTGAATAAATAGTTGAAATATTGTATTAAAGTCTAAGAATATGGAACAGATAACACTCATATAATCATCACAACACGACTGTTACTTTCTCAATTTCAGGAAATAATTAAAAAATACATATCAATTTGAGAAATACTAAAGAAAAAGTTTCCTTTTTCGAAAATTAATATAATCTTTAATATTTTGTAGAGGCACTTGTTGCTTTTAGGGCTGTATTTTATCTTTTTGTCACTAAATGAATTATTTCTTCTATAAGAACCATAGCGAGGTAATTCCAAGCTTCTTGGATAGATAATAAATAAATTACCATGTTTCATTATTAAACTTCTGCTGATTGTACCTGTGTTTATTAATATTAGCAATATATTTATGTATTCATAGACTTATTAATGATTTATTGCAAACAAAAGAGCCAGAGTCGGAGTCGGAGTCGATATATTTTTTTCTGACTCTGACTCCGACTCCAGGAGTGGATACAGCTTTTTTTACTCCAGCTCAGACTCCAATTAAGGATCAGAAATTACTCCCAAACTCCGACTCCGACTCCGCAGCCCTGGAAGCTACAAACTGAGTTTGCGCTTCTGTCTTGCAATTAGACAAAATATCGAAAATTTATAAAAAGCGAATGGAATAACATAGGAATTAAATTTTTGAACTCTTTGCTTTCAGATTGATTAAATCTGATTTTAAGTTTTGAGGACCTATAGTTTTCGAAAGTTGATTTCTGAAATACTGTAACTCTTGTTAGCTATACAGCTTTTTAGATCTTTTTTTGTGTTGCATTCTCACGCTGAAGCCTTGAGCAATTTTTGTTCTTAAATAATAAATTCTTGGATAACTGATTCTACCATCAGTGTTAAAATATTCTGTGTACGATATAGTTTTCGTTCAAGAAGATTTAGCTCTTGCAAATGGATTAGGTAACAAACTCGTTCCAAGCCCCTGTCTTATTTGCATTCACTGTTTTACTTATTATAATAGACGTCATTAGCGAGTCACGTTAATTGCTAATAAATCTGAGCTCTTCTCATCGAAAAAAAAGGGAGTACCGCGCGTAGGTGTACACGCAATATGAGGAAGTATGCAAATGCGACAACGGCATGGGTGGAACGAGACTCGATCCACGCACGATAGTAGCCCGCCGTATCGTGGACGCATTATTATTCCGAAGGAAAGTAAATCACAATTTCCGCGGCCGTGTCCTGTCGCATAGCGCAACATTATTTTCGCCCTTCCGGTGTTCATGGGTAAAATATCCGGTATTCGCCGGAACCGTGACGATATTTCACAGCGATATTTAGCGATTTCTTTGCGATCTCACCATTGCGAAAAAATACTGGCCCAATAAAAATACGCTCGACTCCAAAGAAATTGTGCTACGCGCAATTAATCTAATTACGGAATCTAAAATCGTGATAAAACGTGTTCATCGCGATAGAAAGGTCTCTTTTAATTAGCCCATAAGCGAAATCTGTTTTCGCCGCGAAGAAGCCTGAGGAACGGAACAGTGTGCAAATTTTGTGAGTGATTTCTGTGTGCTCTGTTTTTTTTTTTTTAACAATTTCTGCATCATCTCGCGTCGCGATGATCTCGAAGCGTTTTTAACGGGCATTGTTAATGCAAAATGGAGATCAAGGAACGACGTGCCCGCACGCGGCAAAGTATTTTCGTTGAATGGACGCGTTTTGAAAGACCTGTGGGATCCGACAAGTGAACAGGGTCCTTCCAGCAGGAGCATATCAATGTGCTTCACAGGTCAGGCTGTTCCACGACACTTGAGGAACAAGTGCTTCGGCTATCACGTGCACTTCCCCTTGCGGCAGAAAACAAAACGCGGACTCGGGCTTTCAACGACGAAAACGGATATGCCTTTTTTGAAAAACGCACCCGGATTTTTTCCAGCTTCTGAAAGTTTTATTCTGGTCGAATGAAAGGGAAACGGAGAGCAAGAAATACTGAAGTTCGTTAAACAGAAATTGAGTAAATTCTACTTGATCCTGATTTAGCACGAAGAAATATAGAAGGAAGTTTGATAGAAACTGTATTCATTTACGCTTTGGGACTCCATGATGCTCTGAATACCTAGTTATTCTTGCATGACTGCGAACAGTTTGATCAGATCTCTATTGTGGAATGTGCCGCTAGTTTTACCATTTATTTCCTAACAATTTCTGATAACCTTCTCCTCGGTTGAAATTTAAAGATACTGCTTTTAGGATTGTATGAATATTTATTCATGTTTTCCGATGAGGATTATGTCATTCATATGATTTGTGAAATTAAGGTTTAGTAGTCGATACTAAAAATAGATCTAAAAACTAAGCAAATAATTTGTTATGTTGTTAATGATAATGTTTCTATCCCAAGAAAATACTACATCGATACTGGTAATAGAATATTCACATACTATTTTTAATTATTTACGTACAAAAATAAAACACACCAATAATTATTTTTATATATTTTTTTTTATAATTACTGAGTGTGTACAGAGGCTTTTTGGATTTACCACAGGTATTTCACCTTATTAAATCAAAATGTAACAGTTGACTTCCTTTAAAAAAAATTTAACCCCTACCTTTCATTTCTAATCAGTCCCTAGATCGTTCGCACGCAGCTACAAGTTTTTTCGTACGCTGAAAAAACACGCAAACTTACTAGTTTCGTCACAAAAGTGTCACATTTCCCACCGTGATCGCGCTAATTTGCATATGTAATCGACGATTCCACGCGACCGATCGTAACCTCGTCTAAACAGAAACTCAGCCGCTTCATGTAAACTCGTTTTATTCTACTTTAATGTTGCAACGTTGTTCTAGAAACGGTTAATTGATAATCAAAGCGATGAAAACCGACGGGAAAAGGAATGAAAATTAGATTGCAATCGAAATTTCTTGTAAACCGAATTGCATTCTCAACGATAAACCGTTTGAATTCCCACTTAGTTCGATAATTATAAATATTACTAGGTATTAATTATCCACTTAGTGGTTCCAGAGATCGACTTTCTCCACATTGCGCGACTCTTATGGCGCCTTTTAAGATAATCGAAAGCTGAAAGGTCGATTAATCTAAGCATGATAGATGGTTGATTGTGAATATTATAAACTTCATATATTGCTGTTGCGAAATGATATTAAAAAAGTGTTAAATGATAATAACTAGACTACGGATTTTTATGTACTTAAATATTAATATACAAAAATTTACAAGAATGTTTATAGATATTAAAATATACAAAATGTGAAAAATAAGGTACATATTACAAAGTTTTGTTATTTAAGCTTCTCTTCTTTATTTTTATTTGCAAAATTAGGAAATTCTAGGTAACAGTTAAAGATAAATAAAGAATAAAGAATTATAACTTAAATACAGTATGTCTAATTTTCTACACAATTTGCAATTTGAATGATACTTTTAATATTTTTTATACTTTGGTATTTAACAATAGCATCACAAACTTTTGCATATTTAGAATAATTGTCATAAATGTATAAAAATTTGCAGTTTGTTTATAAAAGCTAATAATAATTTTGATGTTAATAAATTTGGAAGAAGGAATAAATTCTGCAACCAAAACAAAGTTGCCAGATCTGATAATAAACTTAAAAATTTAATATTTTGAATGCCATAAATTACTATATTCGAAAATTATCCAGCAATTATCTTTTAATTATATTTATCAACGGCTATAGACAGCCAAACGCTATTAGCTCAACATTCTTAAACGCATCACATCCACCATATTCGCGAGATAAAATACAGAAGCATCAACCGTCCGCACGAAAGCGCTGTATCCCAACTCGGACACCATTCCCCTTCCAGATTCGCGATCTCCCAACATCCCGCCATTTCGATCCCCACGATCCCCCCACGAAGTTCGAATCCTTCTCCCAAGCTTTCTACCCAGCATCCCTAAACAAACAATTTCCAATCGGCAAATCGTCCTCCACGTTCACAGAATAGTAAAAAAAAAAAAAAAAAGCCGCGCCTGAACGGAGAATCAACAGGTACATCACCCCGAGATCGAGATAAAGGGTAACGGTATACGCGTTGCTGCAGCGTATCGAGCCACGCTAGAAAGTCGATAGTTTCGCGCAGAATCCCACGATCGCGGTTCGCGAAAATCTGCGGATAATGCAAACCTTGGCGATCTGGAAAAGGGCCTGCCTTCTGGGCCGCTGCTGCTGCTCCTGCTTCATCGCGCCACCTCGGCTCACCAGCAGCTCCGGCATGGACGACTCTTGATCTCGAGGGACCCGCGCGATTCGCGATTCGTCACTGTACGCAAGATCATCCACGATCGATCGTTAGTAATGAGGAACAAGTAACACTGTGCATCATCCACCGGGGGTTGATTGACACAAGGGTGTAACGAAGGGCGGCACACTGTAGGATCACGCGCAAAGCAGTACTCTCTGAGCCGGGCGTCCGTGCAACAATGCCCGGATAGGGCTGGGACCACTACGGACCGACCGCAGCGCCCGTGGGACTCCTGCGGACAGGTACGGAAACAAGCGGAGACCGGTGAGCGCGCCTGCGGCCCAGCGTCGTCGCTACAGTGCCGGCTCGGTGAAATTGGTAGAGTACTATAGCGCGGAGTACTCTAGGCCGAGGAGAGAGCCGTCTTTTCTGGAGTGTAGACTACAGGGGCTTCGCAGGAACGCAGTCGGGGCCTATGGATTGCTTCAGTCTTTACTATGCGTGGCATTTTCTCTCTTTTTCAGCGATTATCAATGTTGCTTGCTCGATAGAAGTTTTGTTGGAATCAGGAATTTTACGCGAAGAATTCAACGAACTTCGACCTTTCTTTTTTTGTATTATGAAATTTTGGTGTATTTGCTATTTTAGAGTTACAATACCTACAGCAATTTTGAAATGTATTTGCTTTTTTAGAATTACAATACCTACAGAATTTATAAACACTAAGGAACCATGATCTTGAGATGTATTTCGAATTCGGGAATTAAACTATTTCTATCTTATCTGAAATGGGACTAAAGCAAATTAAAGTACCTAATGAATACTGATTGCATTTGCATCTATTAAAGTGTCTTCCGAGATCCTTAAAAACTGAAAACGGAAAATAGAGAATCTCCAAGAGAATCTAATAACGGTCAGTCCCGATCCTCAAATCTTCAACAAATCTCTATATCTTCGATTTCGGTATATCCTATATCCTATACTAACTTTATCAAATGGAGATTTGAAGGTCAACTTTCTCGAACAACGCTGCGAATGACAACTCACAAACAATTTCCGTCTCGCTCGTCGTTCATTCTCTCGTTCTCTTCCACGTCGAGGCTTTCTCCATGAAACTGCGACGCGACGCCGCGAATGGCGGGAGAGACGCAGAAAGACCAGTTTAAAAAAATTCGGACGGGGTACAGAATGCGTCCCTGGTGTGTTTACTACAGTCTACACGAGCCGCCATCTTTACTACGAGGCCCCGGCGTGGGTGAGAGGCCCGGGGTCAGTTTGTAACGGCCGGCGCGACGGTGGGAGGAACGTGGTGGGGAGAGACAGGCTTTTCGAAGGAGCGGAAAGGGGAAGTGGTGAATAGGGCCGCGGAAGAGGGCCCCGCGTGGCGGGAGAAGACGCGAGCGAAGGTATATCGCGGCGGAGAAAGGGGAACTTTGAGGAAGAGGGGGCGAGGGGGACGAGGAGACGGATGAGAGGAGGCAATCATGGGGCTGACAACGTTTTACGTTACGCTACGATGCTACGAGATTGTTACGCAATTTGATTCGGGAAAGAATGAGGCGGTTGATTTGGGAGCCATCCCCCTTTCTCCCTTCCAGCTACGCTGATCCCTATCTCGATTTTAGAATTTCGCGTCCGACTTCTGCGCTAATTTGCGCGAGACGAGGGACGGGGCTTTTGTTAGCGTGTGAATTGATCGGGACGCTGTAAATGTGGCGGGAATAATCCCGCGTCGATGTCTTTGTTGCTTTGCTCAATGGTTTTTTTCTTGGTTTCGAAATAAATTTAACCAGAGGCGTAGGTGTAATTAGACTCTGAAAAGCTGTTGCATTAACTTTTCAAGAATTTCAGAAGCTCAATTACGGGGCATTCCATGCGAAATCGAACAGTTTTTTTAGAGTGTCATCTCGGAGTTTAGTGATATTTGGATATGTTGTAGTTTTTTTGGGATGTATGAATGTAAAAGTAAAAGCATTTTTGAAAATTTTAAAAATTGTTGATTTTACAGTTCTTTGAACTGAACAGTTCATTTTTTTTCTAGCAATGTTAAGGGGTCTTCCCACTGTGAACCTCTGAAAAATTGCCTTTTTTTGTGAATTTTTTTGTACTAAACGAAATGTCCAATCTAAATAAAGTTTTTCCTACTGATTAATACACTTATTGAGAGTACAAACAAATTTTTTTTGCAATTTATAATAGTTTATTTAACTATATATATCGCACTGAATTGAGCGCCTCAAGAAAACGATGTAGTGCTGGCGGAGATGATTCCAGAAGAACGACGCATCTGAATAAAAAAATTCAAAATGGTTTTTAGTCGTCACGGATGTCGTTATCGTTGGAACCAAAATTATTTTAATTGATAAAAAATTAACCAAATGACGGAAGTTTGAATGTTTAAGTTCCGAAATTCGATGAATTTTTAGTCACTTGTCATTGTAAAAAGTATGAAATTGTTAATAAAACAAAGTTTCCGTGGTCCCTGCGATAGCCACTGATGTGTTGAATAATGTGTAAAAATATGAGACTGATTAATCAAATAATTTTTTTGCAATCATCTACGCAAGCACTACATCGTTTTCTTGAGGCGCTCAATTCAGTGCGATATATATAGTTAAATAAACTATTATAAATTGCAAAAAAAATTTGTTTGTACTCTCAATAAGTGTATTAATCAGTAGGAAAAACTTTATTTAGATTGGACATTTCGTTTAGTACAAAAAAATTCCCAAAAAAAGGCAATTTTTCAGAGGTTCACACTGGGAAGACCCCTTAATTCTTGAACTAGTAGAATACACAGAAATGTGCTTTTGTACAAAAAGTGTATCAACTGAAGAAAAAATTTTTGAACTATTTCTTTTGTGACTTGTTTCCAAGCGACCAAAAATCGCTTTGGCAACCGATTCTGCAATCTGCAACCGATTCGGCGATCAACAGTGGTGTAAATAAAGGTCGTCGATATCATGAAAACGGTAGAACATAATGTGATATCGACGATCTTCACACCACTGTTGGTCGCCGAATCGATTTTTCATCGCTCGGGAAATTATCGCTTGTCTAAGTCTCTAAGTTAATATTATTTGAAGCTGAATCATTCCCAGCAAAACTTCGTGAAATTGACTAATCGACAGCGAAAAGTGATTTAAAAAAATAGTAATCTATCAATCGGTTTTACAATTCCTTTTCCAGAAATACTTATTTATTTATTTATTTAACCAGGAAACTTACAACGTAATTTGCATTAACAAATTACATAACTTAATTTTTGAAAAGTAAAAATTCGGAAACTCTAAACTTTCCTTTTCCAATATTTGATAAAGAAGTAACAGCTCTCTGAAGGTAGACAATTTTTTTACTTGCGGCCAATATTTTCATTTTTTTTTAATTATATATTTCCTTTACGTATGGACGACTTCAAAGAAAGTTTTCAAACCTTCTTACAAAGGAAGAAGATGAAACCATTTGCCGTGTAAAGAATGTAATTTGAACCCATTACCACGCTGAAATACCACTTTCAAGAACCCGCACAGACGTAAACATTTAACCAAAGTGTTCCGTTTATTCGCAACACGGGCTTACTCGTAAGAATTGCAATTATTGCCTACTGGTGTAACGTGTGTGGGCACATATGGTCGGTCGTTGGGCGCCAATCGATAAACGTTAGCGAATTTTTCTGTGTATCGGTACAATGGAAAGGAAAGACTGACAGTTATTACGTTACCAGTCGATATTGCAACAGAGAATGCGTGCGGACAATCGGCGAATGTAATTGCACGCGAGTACGAAAACATGAGCCCCTTCGCGTAAGGAAAGGCTGGCACGTGTTGAGCTTGATCCGTTTGTATCGTTTTGCTGGAATAAGAGATGGGTCGGTGTCGCGAAGCAAGTTCAATAACGATGTTCAATTGTAAAAATTTCAATGTAAATTTTCTTTTTTCTTTCTAGAGAAATGGAAATCCATCCAAGGCGAAAGCTGCACAGTTCCTGTAACCAGTGATACGTCTCCGACATGGGGCCCTTAATTAAGTGCCGATATTCCTAAGCACGTAGGACGCCAGTTTTTCATGGGTCTGGCGCTGTTTGAGGATTTCCAGACGCCACTTGCTGGTCCTACAACAATGAGGAACTTTCTTTTCGGAAGAGCAAAGCGAAGCGCGATAACAAAGAGACCGCCATCGGTCTCACGGTCGTGCTAGCCTCTGCTCTTTACTTGGATGCTTCGCAGACCTCCTACGAGTTCTTCAAGGATCGCCCCAAACCTCCGCACGATTGTTTCAAGTATTCAGGGAATCTTCCACTATTTTTTTCACGTTACACGTGTTCTGTTCTTCGTTTCTGGACATTTCTCTCCACGAAACTGTTCGAAAAATTCAAATGGGGTCTGGTTTTCGTTTCTTTCTGTGCACCGAACAGAAACCTAGCCTGTGCAAAAAAAATTCGGAAAGCTCTTCACAAAGAGCAGAGAACGTAAAGCAAGAAGAGAAGATCATTTTTTTCTATCATCAATTTCCTCCATAAAGAAATAGGATCGATGAATGGGGCGATAAAAGATGGAGCGAGGTGTCAAATAATAGATATACGAAGAATTTTTGCTTTTTGTAGATAATCTGAGTGATCAATGGTATGAATAAAATTTCGGAAGATCTCCAAATGTCGATTTTTATAAAATAAATCTTGATGAGTATCTCAAATTTTCTTCGAATTTTTTAAAAGCCCAAGGTTGCTAAAAAATTAAAGTCCTATGGAATCCAGTCCTATGGAATACAAAAAAACTATGTTTGCCTGCAGAGAGTTAATGAAGTAGATTCTAATTACCGATTAACTTTCTCATCTGTTTCAGACTCACAATGACCAACTTTCCTCCGAGACCATTCTCCGCGGCATTACAAAACGAATTGTAACGTTCATCGCACGAAATGCTGCATCGAGCAGCTAATCTTTCCCACTGAAAAACGACGTGGGCGTGAAATGCAACAGCATCATCCTTTGTTCGGCCCAATAGTTCGTAGCCACGGATGATGATGAGCCCGTAATGTCAAGTTGAAAAAGTCACCGAGTCTCACGTGCTTGCAATCCATTATCCCATTTATCGACACTCCTGCGCATTCTTTGTAAATGAATTCCTATTAATTGCGGCTGTGCGAAGCGTGCAGACATCACATATTATTATATCACTTTGAATCTTTGCAGAACGCGTTGTGAATTAAGCTTGCCGCGATCTTTCACACAGAATTATTCCCGGAGTTTTCCTATCAACCCAGTATTTTAAACGTGGTTTGAATCTCGTATAATCTTGTGCGATTCAATGAGCGTTAAGGCTCTATCGCGTTGGTACATAACAGTGATCGTTTATTCATTAGCTCGAGACACAATGGTAATATTAATACACGGAGCATAACAGTAACAAGGAGTGACAATGCTTTCTAGCGCGAGTGATTACGATACGCGTCGCGCGAAGGAATAGAGATTCAGGGGTGTGCTGATGCAAATGGCGTGATTTGAAATTTGATGAAGCCGGTTTAAAGTATTTACGTGGCAATCGTTCTGACATCGATCTATCAATCAACTATGAACGACTTGGGTAAACATCGACAAGAACTGGAAAAATTGTTGGATGCCCAACTTTCCGCTAACAATGAATTAGAGTGTTAACACTTTAATTCTTATCTTGGCTCTGTTTTCACAAATATCTTACTCATTAATTTCTTACGTAGTCACCGAGAGCCTAAATTCACTTTCTTCCCACTAAACTCGGTTATATACACGGTGTTTCATTAATTAATTTATAAAATTAAACATAAAATTATTAAACATATCAAACAAATGTTTTTACAAAAGTTACTTGATATAAGGAGACACAATTTATGGTGTAAATTACTTTTCTCAAGTCTTAGTCTAGGGGAGGAGATTTCAAATTCAAATTCATTAATCAAAATTGAAGTAAAGATTAAAACAACTTTTTATTAACCTTTAAATCTGAGGCTTCGCCTAACTTTAAAATCTCATGAAATCCCTCGACTCGTTAAGTACCCTCATTTTGAAGAATGCCATCCAAGAAACCAGATACTTTGACGCGGAGTTTTTCACCATTCGGTATCGAGCCTGCACGAAACAGCCGTTCGTTTTTTTTGCTCGATAATATAGTTAAATACATAGCACGCACGTTCCAGGCAGTAATTCAACTGCCTCTCGATATGCACACCCCTTGCAGGGTTTCACGGGCGCATCTGTCGCCACGCAACACCCTTCGATATGATACAGGTGGTGAATACATGTCATTCGATTTGAGTTTTATCCACGCGTTTGTGTTTCATTTTCGTTACAACCTCGAGGTATGATCAATGCTGGCAATATCTGCGTAAATGTGCGCGCCCGTGTGCTTCTATAATCTATAGTTTAATATGTTATATGGACCTATTATCGAATACACAAGATTGGAAATTAGAGGTGTTACAAGCTCGGCAGAATCGAAACTAAAAGTAAGAAAAGTGCAGGTGCTTTTCGAGTAAGTTGAACTGTGTAGGAAACTGTAAATAATTTATCATCACGTTTGATATTGAAGTTATTAGGAAATCATCACCGCTTTTATACTACGATCTTATCAAAATTATAATAACACTACTCACTCAGTTTCATGAAACTTCGCTTCCTGCTTCTTTGAAAATCAAATTAATAAAGCTGCGTGAAATTCTCCGACGCTCGGAGAAAACACTTTCTGTAACCTGTGCGACTGGAACCCCACTGCTACAGGTGCTACAGCAGCCTCGTCATATTCATCAGCACGAGTGCATTGGAAAAGGGAGCGCAGGTTCACTCGTCAGGTACAAAAGAGGCAGGTAAGGGCTTTTCGAATCGAAACAGGGGTCGTAGAAGCTACCTGCTCAAGTCCCAGGTAGACTGACCGCGCCTCAGGGGCTCTGCTTGAATCGTTTCGACTTTCAGGTGTCTGGAACAATTTTTTTCTTCTCACCTGGTGATCCGTGACCCGGTCACGTCGCGCGTGAGGGATATTTACATTTGAAACGATATCCGTGTCAGAATCAAGCTCCAGTCGTCTTCTGGCATTTGATGAAACCTGAGAAGCGATTGAAAGTAGGACTTTTGGATGTGGAAAGAGGATCAAGTAGGATTCTACTTTTAACAATGATTTGGAGGGTCACGTCAGTTTAAAGTCCAGTTTTATAAGCTTAGTTTAAAAATATTGTTCCAATTTTTTCGATAAGAATTGGAAAGCGTCATCTATTACTGAATATCATTATATTATGTTGAGCAAAAAGTTCGTTTCTTCGGTTAAATTAAAAGACAACTTTTTTTTACTTCAATGTAGTTTTGTTCATTTTGGTCTATGAAAATTAGCCATTTTTCGTGTAACATTATTTATTCTATGTTCGTAGAACTTACCAAGTTTCAGAGCCAAAAATTGTATAAACGGCACAAACTTCGGAATTCACACAATAGAAATTCTGTATATTACTAAGTTTTTCACAATTTTGCAAATAACGTTGCAAAGAATCTCTGAAAATCACATCATTTTTAGCGGTTTACTTGAGTCTCCTACTTTAAAAGGAAGCATAGTTTTATTTTCCTGTGAAAAATAATAATAGGTCTGGCTATCCAAACTTCAGTTACAGAAATAAAACAAAACATTTAAGTATGTGGGAAATAATTGAAGTTAAAATAAGTTTCATTTGAATTGCAATATTCAGAAGATTTTACTCATAGACAAGAATCAACTTTACTGAAGATAACAAAAAAAGGTAACAACTCACAAATTCATAAAATAATATATTTAGAAATAAATCTTGTCGGATATCTAATTAATATAAAAAATAGTCTTAAATCGTATAACTAATACATGTATTATATTTTGTTATTTTAAAGTCCACAGTACCGCACTGACTTGATCTATATGTGCAAAATTAAGTATTAAGGGGTACGAAAATAGAAAAGTAAAAGTAAAACTAGTGCATTTAAAATGAACGTTGTGCCAGTACAGCATTGGGAGTTAAAGGGTTAAAGAAATCATAGCACGATCAAACATTGACAAAAATTCTCTCGCCGAGCAGAGTCACTTTCTGGCGATCCGTGCACCGAGCACGACGCTGCACGATGATGCAACGCGATCGCGGAAAATGACGATGGCAAAGGACAACGGGTAGACATCGAAGACGTTTTCATCGGGGTCGCAAAGTCGCGGAGGAGGATGCAGCGGGATGCAGCGGCGCGCTGCTATTTGGTTGGACACGTTGCACGCGAAACCCTTCCCTTTCACCGTGATCGGGGCACGAGCACCGGGAATGCGTGCCTCTTCTGCTCTTACGTTGACATTTATTCTCGACTGAATGACCTAACACCTGCAACGCGTGCCAGATTGACCTCGGGTCCACGGATTCGCCCCCGTCCCCTCGTCGACGGCTTAACGAAGATAAACAGCTGCGCCACCATTAATTGAAGTCGCCGCTGTATCTCGTAACGGGCCTGTTACGTCGCGCTGATATTGAAATATGATAACTGAAAGGACGAGGGTACGATAGTGGGTAGACTTTGTTGTTTCGGAATACTTACGAACTCCTTTCCGTGGTGAGATTAATTTATAATGAAGCAGAGTTAGTACACTTTGGAATTGAGTTTTCGGAAAGTTGATCACCATGGAAGAATTTATAGTATTGTTGTTAATTGTAGTATGTGTTCTTTGAAGGAATTCTAGTTTTCATAAGAATTCATGGTAACTTCTAAGTAATGGAGTAGGTAAGTCAGAGTTGGGCGTTATTCGAATAAATTTTTAAATATTTCGAATCTAGAATAACGAATAAAAATTTATTCGAGTAAACTTGCAGTCAATTTCACTCGAATAAAAGTTTATTATACTGAAAAACTGCCTCGAATAGCAAATCAATTTTTATTCGAATGAAATTAACTCGAATAACTCTATAGATTTATTCGTTATTCACGTTGTTATTTTTTATTCGTCGCGAATAAAACTTACCTAACTTTGGCATAAGTTAATATATCAGTAAAAATATTTGATTGGTAAGTGATATAGGTCAATCATAAAGGAATCGTGAACAATTACGTTCTCTGTTTGCTTTAACGCCATCAAGTTTCTTCAATATTTCAGTGTTTAAATTTTATACACTTGCAAATGAATTCGCAGAGTGAAGATTACACAGTGTGCCTGGCTCCTACGTTTCTGAACCACGTGTATTGTTAAGCAAATGAATGCGTGTGCACTTCTCATTGGTACGTAGCGGTGCTAAAACATACACCGTTAACCTCGTTAACGTTCCCCATCTGCAGAAATGTCTCGAAATTTTGATAATAAAGCGATCAGGGAAAATGCTAAAACCTCCAAATCAGTTTTTAATTATATTTCCTTCTTTAAATGAGCTACTCACAACGGAAGATTAAATTTCAACAGAATCCTTTTCATAAAAATTCTACAAACTTTAAACATTCTTTAAAACTTGCCCACTATTTTTTTTAAACCACACGTGGATCGTACAATAAGAAACAACTAAATCCCACGTCGCGCAAAATAATTCATAGACGTTCCAATATAAAGTTCTTTGCAGGCTAGAAGTAGACCTTTATATCGAAAAATCAAAACGATTGTAACGGAATCGAGGTAACACAGAGCAGGCCAGTGACATTTCGAGTCCCCCAGCGTGCACCGCGCACGTGCTCCGCTCCAGCTGCGAGCAGGAAGAAGCGGCAAGCGGACTGCATTGATATCAGCCTAGTCGTCGGGGAAAGGAAAGTGCAATCATTGCATCTACGCGCACCTGTGCTTGATTCGCTTCCTACGATGTTTAGTGGGCGAATTCGCAGCCCGTCGGAACTACTACCGGCGATCGTTCAGAAAAAGCAAGCATCGTTCCTCGCGAGTCTATAATCGATTCATCGGCTTGCAGTAGAAGCGCGGCTTTGAATGCAAATCGATATACTGTCGAGGAAATTTCATTTCGAGTATCTTGCAGATTTACTCGCGACTGCGAGCGTTGCTCAGAATCTGAGGCGCCTAGCGTGAAGCAATTTGTCAAAGTTAACGATGAATGCCCTTCTGCGGAGCCGACGGTGCTGAATTCTGGGAGATGATGCGAGACAATGAGTTGGATGGACGAAAGCTGCTATAATGAAGTGTAAATGTATGTATAACTGTGTATTGACAAGGTACAGCGAGGAAGAAAAATTTGGATTTTGGAAATGAATATTAATTTCTGGTGATACTGAGTTTTTTGTTTTCTTCGTTTGTAACTAATTAATTTTGGTAAATTATTTATTCTACATATTCTTTAGCAAAAACATAAGTCAATTATTAATGTATATTTATATATAGGGTCATTCGGGGTAAAAGGACGCAGCGGGTAAAAGTACGCAGTGCCGTTTTCTCTGAGGGGGGTGAGAGGATAGGGACACTGGCTCGTCAGCGAGTCGCGCTTTCTGAATTAAAAATAAAAATTTAAAATTGACGTGTTATTTCGATTTTTTCCGCACCAGAGAAAATTTGTGGACGTATTATTTATGTATTTTTAAAGGTAAGTTGTTTTTGTTGATTTTGTATAGTTAGTGAACGATTTTTTCCAGAATAACATTTTAACCTAACTTTATTGGAATTCGAACTAGTATGAATTGTTTTGGTTACCGGTCAAATGGGGTAAAAGGACGGGGGTAATAGTACGCACTGGTATTTACTGGTTACTGTCTACTTGTTTTTGAACTCTTAATAATATTTGGAATAAAAACATATCTGCTCTTATAAAGGCTTGAGCATAATTTCGTTTTGTTGAATCTATGAAAAATTATAATTTTATGATAGTTTCCTAAATTTGAAGTTCCTAATTTCTATTTTTCTTTTTGTCATCTTTAGCTTCATTTATTAAAAATAATATAAAAATGTTTCATCTGTGTATTATTTGTTCATTTTCTTTTACTACACCTGAATGCATACTTTTACTCTACATGCGAACTTTTACCCATATGTCGGGGTAAAGGTACGCAGTCTGACCAAGTCATTCTTTTGCTTAATTTAAAAAAAACCGTTTGGCCTATCGTCAAACACTCTCGTTACATTTGATGAGTCTATTAAATATGCACAAAAAAGTGTTCCTAATATCATGGTAGTTTCGGCTCAGTGAAGCGAAAACAGCAAAAGTGCGTCCTTTTACCCCGAATGAACCTATACTTTTTTGAGTTTTCTGCTGTTAATTTTAGGCAAACGCAATGTTAAAAGATAAATAAATTTCAGCTGTCAAATTTCTACAATTTCTTGGACGTCTTTTTAGCAGACATTGTCTTTTCATCTAATTAACGTAACGAGGGAATAGGTGTCAATTTCCTCGGGTCATCCCCCATGAAAGACGGAGAAACCGATTCTAGGAGATCTTGTCATCGTCTTTTTCTCTGAATTCGACAGCCCTCGTTATTCGTTAATTTATAACATTACCGTTAACCAGTTGCACAACGCGCGGATCACAGTCCTTTCACTGAAGACACGAAACAACGTTTTCTGCCTCGCGCCTCTTCTCGCCCTGTATCCACACACTGTCGAGAATCCTAGCTGGATCTCCATTTACTATGCCGGGTTTCGCACGTGCGCCGCTCACCGCCAGCAGAACGCGAAGAAAAAGAAGCAAACGAAACACGACGCAGAAACGCTACGAGGAGAGATAAATGATCGTCTTTCAAGGGGATAAGATTTGCTATAAATAGTGCGCGCAGAATCTTGTTTTATTTTCGACTACCCGCAATATTGCGATATTTCCTCCCTTCCCGTCTGCCCATTAATTATTTCAAGATCCATTTGTCTGCAGTAACCGACTTCGCGGGGAGTATCGTGTAATTTGCCGTATAGTTGCTTCGCGATTGCTATATCAATTATGCTGGTCGAAAATGTTTGGTTGATTAGGATTTAAGTTTTTAGTAGTATAATCGATGATTTATCTGACAAAAGAAGGTTTGTCATATTCATGAACTTTTGCAGAACTAGGCTATATTTCCGAAAATCTGATTTATTTGAAATTTTGCAAATAAGTCCATTTTGCATAAAAAACAATGATTGTGAGAAGAACTTTTGGCGACTCGAAAGTTAAAACCCAAAAGTTTTCGAGTAGCGGCATAATTTATTTTATTTATTTTTATGTATAATGTTCATTATTGTTCATTCACTGATAACGTGTTTGTTTATTGGTGCATCTACCCTATTTCCAAATTCTGGAAATATCTTTACACTCAGATCAAACGTTCCAAACGAAGTAAAGTCCACATGCTGAATAAATTTCATTCTTTCATCGCCTATAAAAAAAAGAAAAATTTCAACCAAAGATCTTAAAAAAACAAAAAATCCTATAACATTAAAAGGGCAAAAATTGAGCTAAAATTTACAAATCCAAAGAAGAATCAAACTTCCAGTAAAATCAAAAGCAGGATTAATGCGGAAAGAAAAATCTCTCCCCGTCTAAAAGCTGGAGCAGTTCTAACCCTTTCTTTTCCGGAAATTATTCACCGTCCATCTCTTTCCTTTTTATACCTCGGCGAGGTCTCTGGTTCTCCTGCGAGCTCTCCTCTCGGAGGTGCTGCTCGCACGTGCGCCGTTCGTCGTGGCAAAAGAAAGAAAAACGGAGCTCGAAGAGAAGGCAGCGCGGCAAAACAGGTTTCCCCTGGAATACGCTAAGCTCCCGTGCCTCGGTTCACGAAAAGCTGTTGTGTACGCGCCAAGAGGCCCCGAAGACGTTGAAATATCGTGGAACGGACCTTGCTACCGTCTCCCCGTACGACCAACGGATTTATGCGCGCAAGAAACGGTTCTGATCGGGAGAGCAAAATCGCGCGAAAGAGTACGACTCTTGCGAATCGTCGAGGATTTTCTAGGTGGACTCTGCGCAACTGCTGTGGATTACGCGAAGAAGCTGTTTGAGCTGGAGACGAAACTGACAGCTTTGTCAGAAGTTGACAGAATGGACCCTGTTAGGAAACTGCTGAGCTCTCTGTTTTGCATTTGCCAGAGTTTGTCAAAGTTCGCCGCGTTGTCTGGCACACCGACTCGAACGTAATCCGTGCCAACGTTTGGCGGCAAATGGATGCAGGGTTGGTCGTATCCATGGATCTAAAGAACGGTCCTGGAAGGACACGCCGAAAGACTTTCGGCAGGCCTTGTGCGGGTCAAGGCGGCAGTCGAGTTTCGGTATTAAAAGTGACGTGCTTCATAATGCAATAGCATAGCAACGTCATTAATTGAAATGATTGGAAAGCAAGCGTAGAAAGGTGGCAGTAAAATTTGACCTGCACTAGTGATCCGCAAAATTAGCAACCGTTGTGCGATGCGACGGTGTATTATACAGGTGTTGCAAGTTCCCTCAGAAATGTGTGATTGATGGAAGATCTTCTAGCGACCGCTAGAGTGCGTCAGAGTAGAAACATCTGTGGGGAGCGCTCCTATTGGTTCAGCGAGCTCAAGTGGTGAGGGATCGAGCGCGAATAAAGCTCTGTGATCATTTGTGATACACTTCATTCACACACATGCATACCATACGCGGAGTTCTGATTATGGCGCCCCTAGCGGCGACCAGAGGATCTTCCATCTATTGATCACAAAAAATTAACCAGACAGAAGTGCTTTGTCGGAACACCTCTATAATACACCGCGGTCGTAAGTAATATTTGACAGTCGGCCGTGTTTGGACACTGTCGAATTGTCGTACGACAGAAATCGATCGGCTGAACGACAAAGATTTTCTCGCTGTGCGGCATACAAGTTAGGACATGGGGTTAGAGAGAGCCTCTCTCGCCCATAAGTTGACTTCATGCACCGTCCTTTAGGTCCATGTTCGTACAGCACAGAACTGACTTTCAAGTATTTTGATTGCCTCTGATTTGTTTGTTTGATCGCTATTCCATTTGCCGACGTATCACCGTGATAGATTTTAATGGAACGCTTAAAGATACGAAGGCATTGAAATGATTGAGATTCTTGGACAGATACTGGACTAGATTCTATCGGCAGCTCTGACTCTGAAGGATCGGTATGGCGAACTGGAAACGAGTTTATGCAAACTACACGCTCATGCTGGCAATTATCGATTGGTAATGAGGAGTTTCTCGAATGGAACGCTCGTTGATGTGGCAGAGTCCAAAGGAGATAAAAGAGAGCCACGCGAGACATGTCCCCGTTATTATTTCAAGGCTGCAGTCTGATACTTGTAATAATTTCTGCTGGTAGTGGACTCGTACATTATTGACATGATTACGAGAACTCTTACTCTTCAGCAAGGTTAATAAAATTCACTGCTCGTAGAACCTCACGCTCGCAGAGCATGTTTTTATTATTCTACTACTCGATTATATAATATGGTAATACGATATAATTTTACAATACTCTTTGACTCGGTCAGACAAACAATTCCTCTCACCAATAAAAGGTGGGTAAGGCTCCAAGGTGGACAAGCCAACTGCAAAACGAAAACTCTCGCTCAGTCGACCAGTTTAGCTAGACTCACACCACCGTCCACCCGTTTTCTAATATTCTTCAACGTTTCGACATTCGCCTCTCACACGGCGACGCTTACGGTAAGAACGCCACCGCGTCGTGCAAAACCAATTGAAATATATGCGGACAGATGAATGGCAGCCAGGCTTCTGGTCAGACGGTACGAGTCCAGGTTGAATCGTAGTCAAGATACCGCCGAATTATTCAAAGCCAACGGACGGCTCTAATAACAACAAGTAACGTATCTAAACGTCAACCGACTGCGAAAGGGAACGGCGATGCCGTGGAAATCTGGTCGAGACAGAAAGGGGTTAATGTAGCTGTCGTGCGCGACGCGAGAAGAAGGCCTCAGCAGCGAGCCGCAGCGTCATCTCGGCTCGAGCGGAGGAGAGTCCGTTGCCGCGTTGTTTTCGTAGCCCGCGGGAGGCCGTGGAACTCGAGAAAAATAGGAAGACGAGGAGGCTGGACGAGAGCGGAGGAACGTTGGACGAGGACCGAGCGGGAACCGGTTCTCCAAGGAGCACGGTGACCACGCTGCCCAGAAGGGGAACGGTGTACGGGTGGCACTAAAGGAGGCTAGCGTGGCCTGTTACGAGAGAGAGAACCGGTTTTACGATACAAACTGGAGTAAAAGTGTACTGCATACACGCCGAAACGTACCGCGTGCTTCCATGTTTATGACGCTGACGGTGTTGATAGCGAGCCAGCGGGTTGATAGACGCCTGGATGGAGAAACAACAGAACTCGGAAGGGTGGCTGAGGGAAAGTTGGCTCGGGGGGAGTCATCAGATTCTTTGGGGGGCAGATATCACGCTGTGGAAATAGGAATGGGGGGCAGAGAGGGGGTCGAGTTTATAGGAGAGTCGTTCAATAGGTAAAGGAACAAACGGTTGTTATTCTAAATGCGGGTTTTGGTTTGATGGTTTTTTCAATAGGGTTTCAATATTTTTATAGCGAAAATTAATGCTGTTAAAATACTGTTTTTGTAGCTTTTTTGTGCCAGAAAAATAGAATTCTTGGCTTCTTTTAATGAAAACGATTCTGAAATCAAGGTCCCGTGTGTAGAAGAAGCTGAATCCATCATCATGAGTTTGAAATATTTATAGAAAATCCAAACGAGTTCAGTTAGACGATATTTAATTAGTGATCTAGGATATTCAAAGCTAAATTTTCTGTGACTATTTTGAAAGAACATTATACTATCCATAATCCACCAAAAACTATAACTGATTGAAACAACGAAATAAAAAATGCATTGTTTCTAGCATAAAAGAGTTAGCAAGCTAATGAAACCAACAGCAAAATTTTTGAACTGTACTATATAAAAAAAATAGTTATATTGTAAAGTTACAGCCATTTGTCTCTTTAGTTACTGTAAGGCTCTTGCAAATCTCAGTTCCCATTCAAAGAATGAACCGAAGGATACTTAGGAAGTAGGGTGTCAGCGATTAATTGACATTAAGCCGAGGACAGATCACAGGGCGTGACTGGGAAAAGACTTCGCCAGAGAAATCAGCTGAAGAGTAAAGAGATGACTACAAAAATAGAACTGACGTCTAGGTTCTGCTTATTCCTACTTCTCATTCCAGGAAAGGAGCGATGAATTCCTGGATTCTTGACAGAATCCGCAAAACAACAGAAGATTTACACGGATCTCTAATTCTTTGATAAAATGAATCTTTGACTGAATGAATCTGTTTGAAAGTTCCTTTTTCTTTATCAAAAATTGATAGTTTTATGTGACCAAATCGTGCATACTCGTGTATTCGAAGCCGTAAATCACAGCTTACGAATTACGTTCGATGACGTAATTCTATGAATAGACAAACAGACCGATTTTGTGCTTCGAACCGAAGCGATATCCGTATTTGCATTCCGCGTAGGTCGCAAGCAACATGTGGGAGCTTCACGCTTCACCATAGGGCGGGCGAGTTTTCGAAACAAGAGTCCGTGGTAGGATTCTTCAAAAAACAAAAGCACTTCTTTGTTGCTCGTGTTAAGGAACCATTGTCTCTGCTAAGTCCACTCCGTAGTCTCGATACGTGTACAAGTTGCTCCTTCCACAAGAACAAAGGCATTGTTCTACCACTAATACTAGTTTCGTTCGGAACGGGTTCATTAACACTACCATACGTAAAACTCTTATAAACACTCTTTTAATAAACATTAAGAGCGCCAAAAAGTCAAAAAACAACCAGCTGACAGTCACTTCCTGAAATATTGAAAGCTGATTCTCAACTCTCAACCATCTCATCAGAATGCAACATCAGAGATTTCCATAAATCTCCCATTAATTGTCAGCCGCCGCAAAAGCCGGTAGCAAAAATAAACCTAAGAAAATAATCCCACGCCTACGCGACGCAGACGCGTTACAAATCCTCGCCGTGTCCCGCGAGTCGCTACTTACGAGCAAAACACGCTGCGCGGGTAAGTCGATTGGCACGCGTTTTGTACTTTTTGCGAAAAAAAGGCGCGCTGTCGCTCTCAAGGGCAAGGAGTCAGGGCGGGAAACGCGTCCATTGGTGCAGAGTTGCTGCGGCGTCGCAACGGCAACCCGGAGATTTCAATTATGGCGGGAAGCGATGCTGCAGCGCCATGTTGGACGCAGCACCGAATCCTCCATGCGAAGATTCTCCCTCTGAAAGGTTCTCGACACGATACCTGGGGCCTGCAGGAGGACATTACGCTGCGCGGTGAAACTGATCGTAAACGTATGCAGGCCGTTCCTCTGAGCCACGATCTCCTCACCGGGTGCATCTTTTCAGGGGAATCGACCATCCATGAAGACCACTCAGGCTTAAAAATTCTTTATCTCCGGAGCTCCGTGAAAATTCCTACGCATTTAATTTTATGAATTTTAATTGTACAGTAAATTGGGAATCTTGATTAACCCTTGAATAGTGAAGGTGCGGTCACTCGAGATCCGGGTCACAAATGACCCCGATTCGCCTTTTATGTGTCTGTCCTTTAAGAGTACAATTAATTTGCCTATCTTTGCGACAGTTTGCATTGTCATAGCGAGATATCAGAACTCTCAATCTACGATCTATATTCATCGAGTCGTTCCTAAGTCAGAGACATAACTTCCTAAACATCAGCTCTGTTTATCCAATCAGCTGATCCACCTCAACGGCGCTTTAACTAGTCCCATTGAAGGAGAATCTCCAAAAGATAAAAATATTCGAAGAAAGCGAACGATTCGAGGATCGGTAAGGATATTTTAAGGGGCTCCGTCGAAAGCTGGAAACTGGTAGCTGTTTGGCTCTTTGTTCTGCCGAAGATGCGAGCCGAGGTCAGGCGAAACGTGAACGCGGTCCACAGACGCCGCTGGAACCAGTCTCCGTTAAAAAAGACTTTCAGTGGCGCCTTCGCTTGGTGTTCCCCCGAAGCTGCCGCAGGATCACTGCCGCCGTTCTCCAGCTTAGCAGGATATTGACCCGGCGACGCCATCTTGGATCACGGTGAACGTGATCGTAGTACTACACACAGCTGGCACCTCTCGTGCTTGGCACGCTTACGACTCGCTTCAAAACACGTATCAATTTCGAGTGTCGTTACATTCATTGCACCACGCCGAGTCTGGCAACTTTTAAGACATTTCTTGGAGGTATGTAAATTATTGCTGAACCTCTAGAATATGGTAGTAGTTTTTTTTTACAACATTTGAAGAATTATCAAATACACGAATGATGTAGAATATTTTAATTATTTGCTGTGCGATGATTTATAATTATATAATAATTAGACTGCGGGTGTTTACGTAAATACGTATTTTCAATGCCATAGAAAGAGCAAACCAACTTAAATAAAAGTGTCCTCTGCCTTCAAAATATTACAAAATGTACCTTATTTTCGACATTTTACGTATTTTTGTATCTATGTACATCTTTCTACATTTTAGTACATTTAGAATTGCCATAAATGCATGAAAATCCGTAGTCTAATAATAATTGAAAACTTACCAGAGGGATGCAACTTCATTTTTACATACTTCAAAGTAAATTAAAAAAGAAAGAGTTAATAAAATTGTTTCTTTAACTTTACATCAAAACGGGAGCATTAAATGATATTAATAATGGATTTAGAATATAGATAAACGATGTTGAATGTTTTCCACTGTTGAACATCATAACTAAGGAATTTTTCAAAATAGTGTTGCATCCCTCTTGCTGCAAGGTTTTCAATTACTTTGATGATAAATTAAAGGGATTCTAATCATTCCATTAGGCTAGCTATATGTAGAATAATAATAACTAAAAAGAACCAATTGTCAAACAGAACTTTCTTACACGTTTTTCCATTCGTATTTCTTACTTTCGACTCCCACAAAAAATACATCTAAATTACAAATTCATAGATTAATTCCAAAATACATCTAAATTACAAATTCATAGATTAATTTCAAAATACATTTAAATTACAAATTCATAGATGAAGTCCAAGAATGGTTTATAAACCATCTAATTTTTTCACAAAATCTGCCTTCAAACCTAATACTGTAAACTCTACATCCTTTATTAATAATCAATTTATCTACTCCATTTATCGAATACTTCAGATCTTGTTGACAGACAACCGGATTGACTATTTGCTATCGCATCAGTCCGTGGCTCCAAAAACAAAGGAATGATAAATAGCTACTGAAAAGTATAGACGTTCGTTTATCGACATGATTTATGATCGTTTGGCATTGTTTACGCGTACAGGGGTGTGGACTCGTGCGTGCGTAGGCGTAAATCAGCATCGGCATTCTCTGCTTGTTCCATTGTGCATGGATTACGCGTAGAGATTTCGATAGCTATGACCAGGAATGTCGATGCTGATTAATTTTCCTCGAGTGATATTTTTTTGCTTGAAAGTTTTTTCTTTTTCTTTATAAGCGATCGCGATTGGAAGAAGTGAATATCGTTTGTTCGGAAATGATATAACTGTACGAGTAGTATAGTATATACTGTGGAAGACGAAGCTGACGTTTGGATACGGTGAAGGGAAGGCGCCTGAAAAATTCTCTGTCGCTCGTACATGTATGCGCAATTGCATTGCTGCAGGCGCGACTGCATTCTAACGACGCAATGATAGAAACACACTTCCTTTCTTTCGTGGAGAAAAACGTTGGAGAAAATTACTGCATACCGATTTTATTTCAGCCAGTCGAATTAGAAAGGATCGTGGTACTGGTGAATGGATGCAAAATCAACAATTCCTTAATTTTTCTGCTGTGAGGTTCGAATTAGAAGAAACTATGTTTTCAATAAATTTAGAAGCTAAGTTTATTATTCAATGTTTTTACTGCAACTCGCTGAGTTTTTAACAATGAAATAACGAAAAGATTAAAGTGTTCAAAGTATTTTGAAGTAATTTGAATTTCTTTTGATTTTATGTAAAACTAGCTTCAACCCGTTGCACGTACGTACAAATATGTAATAATATCAGGCTAATTTGGCTTAGTAGTTAGACTTTGATAGTCATTTTTTTCTATCAGGACTAAAATTGTTGGACAAGATTTTTCCCATTATATTATGATAAAATTGATAAATTTTGTACTTCTTAATCATTTGCCACGTTTCATTTTTATTACATCCGTTCTTCCTCTAGATTTCGTTCAGAAAACAAACCGAATATTTCAAACGTGGCTTACGGATCATTTTGCTTTGTTGTGTACTTTAATAGTTTAAGGAATGTAATGTACAATTTACTTTAATTTCAGTCTTAGTTTTTAGATCGTTTTGTACGTAGTTATAAGTTCATTTATCATTTGTACTCTATAGGTTAAGCCTAATAACAGCTTTGCTCTGCGCCTCACTTATTGCACCACTCTGTATTGTATACTTTTCTGGTGTAATAAAGGCGACATAATGATATTGATATTATCATTTAGCTATATATCAAATTTCAGCTTGTTATCTTATCTGGAAGTTCGTTTTCTTTTCCTGACAAACATACCTTCATTTTCATACATATAATTATAGATGATAATGAAAAGTAACTGAAAATTTCATGAATTAGCCTAACCCAGCGATTTCTATTGTCTGAATAAATTCTTTTCAGTTAATTATTCTAGCTTAATTAACAAATGTGCACCTATTTCTATTTGTGTACGTCACCGGAATGAAATTCTTTCAATTCTGATTGCGCAGTTGATTTTCCTTCTCATCAGCGTGATTTTCCATCGTCTCAGGGACTTTTATAACGGGCAAATGTTGTTTCAGTAAATCTCGATTGCAGTACACTTATTTATTCAATGTCCGAGCGCATGAATGAGCGAAATCTTTCCATCGGTCGGAACTGAGCGCTCCCTCTGGCGTTGATTGCAAAACCGTTCAGTCGGTGCACCTGTCGTTACGCCATTACCACGCGTTGAAATCTCCGCTTCCCTAAGCCGCTCTCGTGTCATTGCATTAACCTATTTATTTCATTCATGCGGTTGCGCTGCATACATTATGCAAAACACTCATTTCCTCAAAGCCTTTCAAACGCGCCGAGATTCATGCGACAGAAGCTGTCTTCGCGATCGCGTGCATATGAATTTCAGCAAAGGCTTAATCGAATGAATAAACGCAAACTTCGTTCTCTTAGCGAATATAAAATTCTGTTACTTTTTCATGACAGGATGAATTGATAGTACTTTTGATAATCCTGCGTGCATCTGGCCACATTTTATGGGTCATTATTTCATATCATCCGCATTACTCGCGGAATCTTTGATTCTGGAAGGGTGCGTACTCACGGTGTGCTGCACTACCGTTAAGGAACTAGTTTTTGATCAGTTCGTGAAATAAATCGTTTCTTTAACCCTTGTCATACCAAGGGGGGTATTTCAGGGACCCCAATGTATGTTTTTTTGCTGCAATTTTTTAACTATTGGAAATATGTTGCCAGATTTTTTTTTATGTGTCTTATTATTAATTTCGAGTGGTATGGGTAAGGAGAGAAACAAATCGACTAAGATCGAACGTACAAAAAAAAAAAAAAAAAAAAAAAAAAAAAAAAAAAAAAAAAAAAAAAAAAAAAAAAAAAAAGGAAAAAAAAAAAAAAGGAAAAAATAAGAATGATGAGGACAATCAGTATAGTCTTGGTATATCAGATTCCTGCATATAATTTTCTTCCTTTTTACTTATTTCAATAACTATTGAGTTGATAGTATATCGAAATAGACTAACAGCACTGTGTGCACCATGAATATTAAAGTTTTACAGTTAGAAACATTTTTGCAATAAAAAGAATAATTATAATGATATTCCAGTTATATTTTATAAAGTTTATGTTGAAATAAAAATACTATAATAAATAATAACCAATATAACAATAAATTCCCTTGGGGTCCCTTGAGTACTCCCCTTGGTAAAGAACGTTGATCATAAAGGCTTGGTATGACAAGGGTTAAGTTTATGCCAACAAGTAATTATTTAAAATAATTTCTGAAGTTAAGGTTGACTATTCAAAAATATAAGTATGGCACGTCAAAGCAGGTAGTGTGCGTTTTCGTGAAAATAAATGTGAAAGGTAGCACACTTGCAAACTTATTAAACACACACTTATTAAAAATTAGTGATCAATTATTTAGTTCGAATGTTTTCACGAGTAACTAGTTTTTTGATCACTTAAATCATAAATAGGTTAGGACATCATAAAATTATAAAAAAAAAAAAATGAATTTTTCATTATAATACTAAAAATAAGTTTATTTTTTATTAGTACAAGTTAGTACTGGTGTTGGAAATGATCGAAAATGACAAACAAATTTTTAATAGGAAAAAGTTTAAGTGTGTCATTTTAATATTTTAAATGTTTTATTATTGTTTTAATATTCATTTCATACTTATTAAATACTTAAATATACACCATTAAAAATTACCTAGTTCCCATGTAATTCACATGATCAAAAACTAGTTCCTTACCTGATCAAAAATTAGTTCCCAAATAATTTAGATGATCAAAAACTAGTTCTTCAAACTTATAAATAATTAAATTATACTTATTTTCAATGTTTACAAATTTTTGCTTAAACTTTAAAGATAGATTTATTTTTTCGTACCAAAAAAGTCTATGCTTTAGAATTTGATTAGGTTAAAAAATAATATTACATCGGAAAGTGCTCTAAACTCTAAAATGATCAAAAACTAGTTTCTTAACGGTAGTTTGACGGAAGAAACAGAAGCGTAAAAATTGAGGGAACTTCGCTTGAAACAATCGAATATCACCTCTGCCTTTATTTACTGAAGCTTCGACGATATAAAGAATAAAGAGAAAGGAACAAGAAAAAATTTAACGCTGCACAAAATGAATTACTTCACACAAAAATATCCCAAATACTTAACAAGATTAGAGATAATAATTAAATAATAGTAAATCAAAAATGATCTGATCAATTTCATATTCAGTAAAGTTTAATTTCCACAAAGGAAGTTCTGCTGTCCTGACGAGCGACTGAAAAGGATCTCGATAAGAAAGGGGAGTGTAAACAAAAGTAGCGGAGGTTGTTGTTCGTCAAATTATGCCAAATAACCCCGAGTAGAAGCAGAGGTGAACGCAGAGGGCACCGATATTACGAGGGCACACGTGAACCGGTAGGTCCCACGTGGTTCAGCGAGCGTGACCACGTGGCGGGCAATAGTATAGTAAAGTGGCCAGGAGATAGCAAACGATGTCGGCTGAATGGAAGGCCAAGACGGGAGAGGAAAGACGAAAGGGGGTATAGGTTAAACCGGAAGCCGTCACCGGAACAGAGTCTACTTCGTTGGTTCACATGGCCGACGCTCACCACGGAGGTCAGGATAATTTCCCCGGTGTCAGTGCAGGTGCTCGGATCAGATAAAGAATGGTTTCGCACCGACCCCTATTGCCTCCTCAGTTCTGAACTTTGAACTTCGAAGAATTTGACTATGTTGCGCGCGAAGAAAATAAAAAGTGCGATAAACGTGCATCACAATATTAAAATTTAATATTTAAATAGTATACTGGGGACACCATTAAATTAATTTTTCATCTTTAATGTAACATTTTAAATCTTAAAGAAATCTTATACAAATTCATAAGGGAGATTATTATGAACGATTTTTGTAAAGAACTCATAGTAATCCTGTTATAATGCTGTTAAATAATTAATGCTGCTAGTATACAACTTAAGGGTTAAGATATTCGAGTAAAATTATACATAATTTATATTTAGTATACTAAATTATATTTTGTGTTACCAATTCGACATCGTTTTGTAATTTTAATTGTTCTGACTATTTAAATTCATGTCTGTAAATTTGAATGTTAAAAGAACAATTTCTAAATCCTTATTAATCGTTACTGTTGAATATCGAAATAAAAATTGAGGAAAGCTCAGTTCCTTTAGTATTGATGCTACAATCATTACAATGATGCTACTGACTGGTAGCAGTGCAAATAAGAATTCTAACACCGATAAGGTTGTTTACTACGCGCGGGGTTGTTGAACGACGTGAGACCTGGCGCTTCGCATACACGATGCAGGCGATTAGTGTAATCTAAAGGGCAACACATCGGTAACCCTGCCCCCCTAACTCGATGTAATTACCATTTAATTGCACTGACTGCTCTACTTACACACGGTGCAAGAAATCATTAAGTTACCTGTTCGTTTTGTAACTTCAACAATAATTACGAATATCTTGAGAATCATACGTAAAGAAAAATTAATCTCTAGTAGGAAATAAAAGAAGCGAATAGCAAATAATGAATATTTCAAAATCTGTTAGAAAATAATTAAAGCAACAATACCAGTTCGTAACGCGAGGCAAGTGTCACGGATGTCACACTTAAAATAGTCAAAATCTGCTCAATTAATTTTTCTTTCTAATGAATCGTAAGAAACGATCCAAATTTCTCGTTCTCTTCAATGTTTAGAACTCTAAGTTTTAATAGCAGGATCGTCAGATAATTTATTAATAAATGTATAACTTTAACAGTTAAAATCAGCTTTTTGTCAACTCGAGTATAAGAAGCTATGATTGCAATTAGTAAGCATGATAGATATAGTTGCAGTTGAAGATCGACCCAAAGGCGCCAGGACTTCTTCAGAACGCCGACTCCCACGTGACGCAGCCACCGTGTCCGTAGCAGGGGCTCGTTACTCTTCGTTTCGATTAATTTATAATCGTGTGTTTTCACACGTGAAGAACCATTATGAGAAACAACAGGGTCGTCAAACTCTCTCGATGAAAGTTTCACGTTTCCCATCGATCAATTGCTCAGTTCAATGATCTCTCTTTCCAATTTCTAAGATCGAATTTTTTTCTAACTTTTAGATGATACATGATACAACATTTATATTAGTTAATTAGATAAAAGCAAAATCGCTTTTCGTTTCTGAAAATTGTCGACAATCTTTTATACCAAACAAAAAATTAATTTAATACAGCATTATGACCCTCCACTCTACTAATTAAGGATTAAAAATATTTTTTATTTAATTAAACATTTTTTACGAAAGCTAATTAAAATCATTTTGAACTCTGTAAATGAATATTCTCCTTAATCTTCTAATTACCCAGTTCCACGAAACGAATTTTCAACTCCATTTTTGCGAATTACGCATGTTACTAAACGCAACGCTTAGATTCTAGATTCTAGACGAACATCTGCGGGATTTAAAGCTCGGTGAGCAGGCGTGATAATCGACAACTCGAAATTATTACACGGTCAATTTAAACCGCGTATACCAAAGCGAGCGATAACGATCTGAGGCTAAAACGTGAAATCACGAGCGCATCACCGACGCGACGCGACGGCTCGGCGTAGTTTCATTTTCTCGTGGATTAATTAGAGACGACGCGTGGCGTCGCGTCTTCTGGCCCGCGGTCCGGTGCACGCGTGGAATCGCGCTCATACGAATCGCGCACCCCGAAGCTCGTTAGAGAGAATTATCCCCGCGGAATTACCGCACCGAGTCGCCCCGACGGCGCTGACGGTGAAACAACGTCGCGTCCCCGTGAGACCGACCAAATTACTGGCGATCATTACGCCCGCGGGGTGTTAATTCAGCCGCTAAAAAGATTCCCAGGCGTCGGGAGGAGGGATTCCCACGAAAGAGTGTCCCGCGCGATTGTGCGTTTCCTCGCCCACGCGCGAGATCCTCGCGAAGCCGCCGCGCCGCGCCGTTCTGACCTTGTGTCTGGCCGACGAGCTATGTGTTCCCTTTTATCTACTGATAATGACGGGCATCCGCGCACCACCAGGACCTCTTCCGTTCGATGCGACCGGCAGATGGTCTCGCGTGGACGGGAGACATGCGAGCGTGCAACTAAGGTGAATGTCCCGATTTCTAATCACTTCGTATTTTTCTTATTATTATTAATGTTACGTTTGTACTATAATTGTGAAAAAAATAATTATAGGTTCTTTGACCATTTATGCAAGTGATGCACAGGTTTGTTAGAAAGAAAGTGCTACGTAAGCAACGAAAAAAATTTTAGATCAAGAACTTATTCGATCTGATCGTATTCTTACTGCTTAGACTGAAGAACAGCAATTTCATTGTGATTCGAATGTAGCGTGTGCAAAAATAAATCGTATTTAATACTAAAAACTTTTGCTGTATTTTACTCTGGATTTTTACTGGATTTTTTGTGAGTTATTTGCCGTGAGCAGAAATACGGACATTTAGAGTGCTACATTGAATTAGCCATTATTAATAATAATTAAACGTCATACAACATCTTTTTAAAATATTTTTGAATTAATTGATTCATTATCGAGGTATTAATCAATTACTTTGCAAATTTTTACTGCAAACAAATTTTTTATATCCTTTTCATAACGAGTGAACGCTTAAATGAGCAGAAATTTGGACATTTACTTTATGTACGAGGTACGATCAAAAAGAAACTGGATTGTGTTTATGAAAACTTTAATAGTAATTTTATACTTGGATCTGCTTGCTGGCGTGCTTCAAACGCTTGCTAGAAATAGGTGCAACAGCTCTTTTCTTTCCTTTCTTTGGTATTTCGTTTATTGTTAATGATTCCGTAAAAAAACTATTATTTGAGGATTCCGGAAGAATTACACTTATTAAAGATCACGATTTTTAAGAATCATCAATAGTTTATCATGATTTTTTTTTTATTAATTGGGTCAATTACCCTAGGGTTTGCACTTCGAAAAGTTCAGAAGGAGACCATCTACTAGCGAATGGGTATAAGATGCAGTTGATAACATAGGAATTTGAATCGACACTTATCGAATCACAATTGTATCTAAAAGTGAAAAACCTCGAATTAATATTAAGAATAATTTAAAAGTGGAAATACTCGATAAAAAAACCAATTCCTCTAATGGAATTTTTACATTCACTTCTCAATTTGATGTCACCAAGGACTTCCACTTTCATTGCCTTTTCTTTTTTTAATTCCATTCAACCTTTTGCCCGCGTGCATTAAAAACAGCAAACATCAGAGTCGTCATTCGACTATCGCGCCTCTTCAAGGATTCCTCTGCGAGACTAACGCATTACCGTCGCGACGATTGCATGCGCAAAAATCCTTCCAGATGCTCCATGCTCCTCAAGGTAGACCGGATTCATAACAATGACGCGAGCACAGAGGAGATCGTACCACGACGTTTTCTGTCGTGGAGAAACAGCCGGACACCGGCGAAAGCTTCGGCCTAAACGGACCCCTCAAAGAAACAGCAGCCGGGACATTACCACCGCGGTTTACGAGCAGGATCTCAAGCGAGGCTTCATCGAAAATGAGTTTCCCTCGGCTAGAAATTGCCAACGAGAGGATCGCCGGCACGAGCTAACGGCCAGAAGAACCCTCGGCACCGCCGTCATTAGTATCGCCGCGCGTTCCGCGGCAGGAAAACATCCGAGGGACATCTGTAATTCTTCCTGGACACCGCTCGACTTCCACGAGGGAGAATGTCCTTTCTTTGCGGCTGAGTATTAGCGCAAATCCGCTGAGAATGCTACGAGGCTTAGACTCTAAGTAATCGTTTCTCGTTGTCTGCGTTACTTTTGCGTGGTCGAAGACCGAGGCAGATGATGGGATATTTTCATTCTTGATTTTTATTTGTCAGGTTGTATGCAGTCAGAAAATACACTCAGATTTTTATCATGTTTATTGCTATGGATGACTTTAATGGCTTAATTAGTTGACTTCGAAATCGCGTAGAAATGGTTTTTATATTAAAGTGCAGTTTAAGAAAATTTTATTACTTTTGCTGGAATAATAAATAATGAATGATGTTTCGTTTTTTAATTTCATTAATGGCAAATGTATTGATGTTTAGATCCAGTCTTTAATTATTAAATATTTGTTTCTAAAATATTTACAAACTGAATGAATGATCATTCACAAAATCTCTATTTCCGCAATTTCCGTCTCGAGTCGTTCAACCGGCTTCACGGCATTAAGTTATTACCCAACAAACCTAAGAAATTTAATTAATGCCCACAGCATTCGCCCCATCAAGCATTCTGACAACTAATAGTTAAGGCACCGCGGCGAGAAATTTCTGGTCGAAGGAAAGTCGATGCCGTGCGGAAAAATGAAAAACGACATAAATAACGGCAAATACTTGGGAGGGAAGAAGGTAATATTGCTTTCAATACCCTAGGAATGCATCGACTGACCGTGAAATAAGAAGAACTGCAACGGAATCGAGGAACGCCTATCGGAGCTACAACTACTGGCTACGCTAATCCTTTTTTCTCTTCTCGTTTTGCTCTCGCGGACCGCACCTACCGCGCTCCTGTTTACTGTTGCGAATTCCGCGTAAACGCGAGGCGACGCGCGCGAAATCGTCGGTTTAGCGTCGCGCTGCTCCTAATTGTCCTGAGCGAGCTAATTTTTTCGCGACAAAAATGGAGATTCCATCGGACGGGGATCGCAGAAAATGGAAGGCCGGATCGCTTGAAAACGAGACCGTGGAAAAATTTGTTTATAAATGATAGCTGGAGGCATAGGAAATATAGAATAGCCTGTGAAAATTTCTGTAAATTACAATAATTGTTGAAGATGATTTAATATGGACTGAAATCATTTTTGCGGTTTCATTTTATATTTTTATGTGTGTCTCAAAACCAGGGACTTAATACCGGTATGATTTCGATACCGGTATGACGTCAACAAAGCTATACCGAAACCGATATACTACCGAAATAGATGAATACCGAAACCGTTATCGTACCGAAATAAGTGAATACCGAAATCATTAAACTACCGAAACCCAAATAAATATCGGTATTTTTTCGGTTTTTCTTTCAATAATAACATGGAAGGGTAGACAGGAATTTATTTTATACCGATACCGAAAATATCGGTATAAGTTTAGTCACTAAAGATAAGGTAATAACTTTTATTGATTGAAACTATAAAAATATTGACACAACATTTTATGTTTGTATGTATAAAAATGCGAATATTAGTGATTAGTATACATTACCGGTAATTTTTTCAATTCCGTATTTCATTATTTAAAACTTTTAAGATATTGGTAGTTATATTTTTACGATATTTCTAAGATATTTTTATTTATGCATATCAAACCAAAGTTTAGATAATAATAAAAAAATATAGAGTACATGAAAGTAAACAACAATTTGCAATGAATGTTTGTCTTTATTATAATTTACACATTTATATTTTTGTCGTTAGTTCTAAGAACTAAAATATCATCACGAATAGTGACAGATAAATTATAACGTAGATATGGCAATATATATTTTAAAATAAGAAAACCGAAAAAATTACCAGTAAATATAGGTAAATATACCGGTATTTTCATATATCGGTATGATGTCATACCGGTATTTGCGTATTTCGGTTTCTATAAGGATTTTGGAGATATAACCGAAAAATACCGGTATTATACCGGTATTATAGGTACCGGTTTAAGTCCATGCTCAAAACGTGATCTAAAACTACGTCAGAATTAATTCAATTAAACAATGTAATTTGAGATAATTTCTGAAACAAGAAATCTGCATCTCCGAATTACCTTCGAAAGAAAATTAACCGTCCACTATCACCCGCAAAGAGATACGACCCTCGCGAAACGTGACGGAGACCAACCATGAGACCGCATCTCCCATAAAAATGATTTGGACCCGCTAATAACATCGAGTAATCGAGTAGGCGTGGGATTACGCGAACAGGGAGACGTCTCGGCTATATCGTCGCGTAATCTGGCCAGAACGAGTTCTCCCGTAACCGGGTAGATCGGCGATAACGCGGAACGGCCCGAAGGATATCGATGGTACCGAGTCTCGCCGCGTGCTCTGACCTCGACACGTTTCGCCATGAGTTCTCGTTAAGTTCGCCATACGATCGACCACCACAATCGAATCGCGAAACGAATGGGTGTATGAGCCCACATACGCGTGAAACTAGGCCGAACGAAACGGGTTCCGAGCGCGTTAACCTTTCGATTCGTGTCGTTTCACTCTATGGTTTCATCGTGTGATTTGTTGTCGACTATTTCGTTAGGATTACGGTCCGAGGATTGGGGTCCTTCGAGGATTTCCTAATGCGTCGTGTGTTTTACGAGTAAGAAGTGGACTGAGATCGGATGAATTATGAGCAATCCGATGGCCACAGTGACGGTTAAGCGTTGAAGATGTTTGGATTTATTGAGTAATTTTTCGACTGTCAAGCGACACGGAGATGATTTTATTTAGGTAGCTATACCAGGACGAGTGACGTGGACAAATATGTGCAACACAGATTACTCCAAAAGAGGAACAATATTAAATTAATGAGTAGCTGAACACATGTTTCGGTGCATCAGTTTGCCTAAATATGGAAGACAGAACCAGGTGTCAATAATGAACTGATTATTCGCCAGAGAACGTCACAGCGAGAGTTCATTAATATTTTACGAACATAAAGTATAGGCCCTTGATTGTGGACCATAATAATCTCCAATCCCGCACTTTAACTTTACTGTTCTCCTCTTAAAAATTTGATTTATTATAACATGAACTACTAATACATCATTAGATTGCACATTTTTATGCAAATTCACATTTTCAATGGTATAGAAAAAGAAAACCAACCTAAATAAACGTTTCTTATCTTCTAAATATCGTAAAATGTATTTTATTTTCGAAACTTCATGCATTTGAGCATCTATTCATATCCTTGGTGCATTTTAGCACATATGAAATCGCCATAAATGCATAAACATACTTTTAACAATTTTTGTATTTTCGTAATAACTAAAAATATTGCATGTTTTATTCTAAATTCAACAGTATGTATTAATCTTACAATCCAATATCGGCTTATGCAATTACGTATACGATTGTACACTCAAAGTACAAAGTTGTTTAATTCTAGCTGCATTAAAGAGCAGTCTGACTTATCAGTTATGGCTCTAAAGATCTTTAGATTATCAGCATACAGTAGAAATCTGCACTGTTTAAAAACACTGGCCACGTCATTAATGAAGAGAACAAAAAGCAAAAGACCTAAATGTGATCCTTGCGGTACTCCAAAGGAAACGTCGATGGGACTTTCTTATATTTTTCTTAAAATTAGAACAGTTGTTTAACTAAAATACAGAATTGTGCCAAACAAACCCGAAGAGAACAGCAGGGTTAAAGTATCTATTAATTTCTTTATCCTGAACATCCCCTACAAATGATGCTTCGAAATAAAAATATCCCTTAAGTAGATTACGACGGCTTAATGTCCAGCAGCGAATACAGCGAGGAAACGAGGGATGCAGAACCGTTCGAGAAGAAAGGAAAACCACGCGTTTAAATATCCGCCATCACTCGATGCGCCTATTACCCGATACGACGTGGGATCATCGGTCCCGTTCCCAGAACCTGAGATCAGTGAGACAGTTCTGGTCCACTAAGACGAAGACTCCACGAGGATTCGCGGCGGAGGTACGAGTCGACCAACCGTCGAGGGCGTTAGATTTCAGAGCTTGATTTCCGGTCGGGAGAGCTTGTCGAAGCAAGAAGATGGCGAGATAGACTCCGTCGAAGACACTCGAATTAACGCGGCACGCCTTGCGTGATCCGCGACCTAGAAAATTCGATCCTTGAAGGCGCATTTACCTGAGGAATATCGCGCTACTAATCGAGTCTAGGACGAATGATACCTTGAGAAGTTGAGAGAGCTGCGGAGCTCTACTCGATTATTGAAGCGTGAATAGATACTCCGGAGCGTGAACATTGGGTTTGTTTCAATTATCTACAACTGTTTGGTTTAGATCCTTGGAGAAACCTATCCTTTGTACTTGGTTTATAATTAAATTGTTGTAATGTTTGTAGACATAGAGGAAAAACTAAAATAATAATAATAATATTTATTTACGGGAATTCCCTTTAGTTTACAGATAGAAGTGATGTAAATATATATATAAAATACATATAAGACGCCACGGACTAGTTTACGCATTAAAGCTCTGAGTTCTCAGTATATTACGAAGTTCATTTAGGGAGATAGAAAGCTTTAAGAGAAATAGGGTCATTCGGGGTAAAAGGACGCACTTTTGCTGTTTTTGCTTCACTGAGCCGAAACTACCATGATATTAGGAACACTTTTTTGCGCTATCGGTAGCATATTTAATAGACTCATAAAATGTAACGAGTGTTTGACGATAGGCCAAACGGTTTTTTTTTAAATTAAGCAAAAGAGTGATTTGGTCAGACTGCGTACCTTTACCCCGACATGTGGGTAAAAATACGCAGTCGTGTGGGTAAAAGTTCGCATGTAGAGTAAAAGTATGCATTCAGGTTTAGTAAAAGAAAATGAACAAATAACACACAGATGGAACATATTTTTATATTATTTTTAATAAATGAAGCTAAGGATGACAAAAAGAAAAATAGAAATTAGGAACTTCAAATTTAGGAAATTATCATAAAATTATAATTTTTCATAGATTCAACAAAACGAAATTATGCTCGAGCCTTTATAAGAGCAGATATGTTTTTACTCCAAAAATTATTAAGAGTTCAAAAACAAGTAGACAGTAACCTAAATACCAGTGCGTACTATTACCCCCGTCCTTTTACCCCACTTGAACGGTAACCAAAACAATTCGTACTAGTTCGAATTCCAATAAAGTTAGGTTAAAATGTTATTCTGGAAAAAATCGTTCAATAACTATATAAAATCAACAAAAACAGCTTACCTCTAAAAATACATAAATAATACGTCCACAAACTTTTCCCTAATACGAAAAAGATCGAAATAACACGACAATTTTTAATTTTTATTTTTAATTCAGAAAGCACGACTCGCACCGCTCAACAAGCGTTGACCCAAAATGGCGGCCCACGCGCACTCAATCCTGACGAGTCAGCGTCCCCGTCCTCTCACCCTCCTCAGAGAAAACGGCACTGCGTACTTTTACCCCGAATGACCCTAATTTAATATTTAGCACTGTAAGCATATCTAGCATTGTAATTATAACAGTTTCATCAGAAAGTTAAGTGATTCTCTGACAGTATCTTGTGGTGATTCACTATTTTGATAAAATCCCAATCTCGAAGTCAATCCGACTCCAAACCGTTCAGACGATAAATCGCAGTACGTCAGCCGATCAGTCAATTATAAAACTCGATCAGACTTCACGCATGTCGGCGACACGGCGTCGCTAGTCGTCGGAAAAAATAAGCGGCGCGATATGCATGCGAGCCGCGTGGGCGTACGAGCAGGTCAGGGAACACGCGCGGCAACGCACATGCGAATTCACGATCGAACGCACGCGTTTCTCAGTCTCGCATCGCGGAGTTTTCCCACACGTGGCTCGTAGACGAAGCCACGGCCCTGGATGGGTTATTCTTCTCTTTCTGAGTTCGCCCTAGCGCCTTTCCACTGCTCCACCCCTCTCTCAGACTTCGTCCGTCACCTCCTCCTCTGCCACGCTTTTTTCTTCTTTTTCCTACTTTGAGTAGACGATCGTTGCGCAATCGAGATTCCTCTGTATCGAGTTTTATTGTTCCTTGTACGAACGTGCGAAATCGACAGTAGTAATTTAGGGCGAGGGTGATCGTTACTGCCATTTGGAGTACGTTCTGGTACCTCGTTGCGGGTTGAAGCAAGTTTAACTAGGTTTAACGAGGTTTCCGCCACCTTTTTGTAGCATTCTTTTCGGTTTATGAAATTTTTTAAGTCAAGCTGAACAAAGTTTGAGAGTAGTTTGATGGATACTGAAGTATTTGAAATTTTTCCCTATTCTATTTCTATTTTAAAACTGATCTGTTGTTAGATGGATCGCTGAAGATTGAGATGACACTTTGAGGCAATGTTTATGCTAAGAAATTGTTAAATAATTTATATATCGAGGGAATTATCTTTTTTTTTGCACGGATTTGGTCACGTTTACGGTTATTAAAGTTACTTGAAAATGATTCCTTCGAATGAGAATTGATATTTATAGAATACAATGATGATAATTAATAGAATGTTAATAAATTATAGTTCAAGTTTTACTCGGAGTCCCACTGCACTTTTGTACCCAGTGTCTTAATTAATTAATATTGTAGACAATTAAAAACGGGCATAATTGTGATTCGGATAACCGAGGTTCTACTGTAGTCGAATACTATTACCCCAAGTTTTACCACAATCTCTATTCTTTTATTTTACTACAGACGAAACTGCATCAAGTGTCGAAATAGCTTCAAAATCCCAAAAAGCCGGATGTATAATCACAATACAGTCGAGGGTGTTCCAAATCAGTGATTACAATCAGACAAGGAAGAGAGCACAGGACGGAAGTGTATGTTTCAACCCTCCCCAATATAACACCCACCCCTCCTCCCGTCTTCACAGTTCGTAGAACTCGAACAAATTAACCTCGATGAATAGAACCAAGTGCCAGAGCATTGCGTCAGCCAAAATTCTAAATGGAAATACAATTACACAAGTGTTACGAAACACGTAATCGCCATGGATTTTCAAGCGTTCGGTGTTAACGACCTACATGAGTCGCAGGAAGAGAGCGAAAAACGGAATCGGCGAAGTCAGCACACCGAATAGACAACAGAACTCTCGTCTTCTTGCGCCGACTGGAGGAAATGGTGCGCCTTCTGTGCGAGAGCTTCCGGTTCCTTCCTCGCGTCGGCTAGACATCACCTGGCGATGAGTCAGAGAAGTAATTCCCTTCCCAGACACCTGCTGCCCCGACTCGGAATCGCGTAGCAGGTTCCATCCGCCATTAACGATGCATGCGCCTCGGTTTTTTTTCTTCGGGGCTCGGGAACCACTAACAGGTCGGCAGAAACGTATAACTTCTTCTATTGACCCCGAAACGTGCACAGGATTCATGGGCCAGTGAGTTGCGACATCGACGACACCGAGGACTCGGCGGTCACTGATTCTCTGTCGCGGAGGATCTAACTTCGAATATGCTAACATATTTTCATACTGTAAATACTTTGAAATAGCCTAGAAGCAGTAGTAATAAAAGAGGCTTGGGCATTATCCAAATAAATTATTTGAAAAATAATTGTTAAGATAATACACTATTTTATCTGACTATCTGATATTCGAAATAACCATGTGTTAGTTTGTTTGAGCAGACAAGATTATTTCGTTATTTTAATTTAATTATTAATTGGTGTTCTTTTCGAATCTATTTGATCCAATCCTACATTTTATTTTTTGAAATAAATGTTCCATTTGTAAGAAAATCATGATGAAATTAGTTTTAATATTTACGTTTATTATTTCTTAATATTCTGTAAAAATTTTATTCACCATGTTTATAATGATGTGATAATAATTCAAGTTGTAATAAATTAGAATTTTAAGAGAACAGTAACAGTGTCAAGATAAAATAATGTTTCATTTTATTTTTTATGTGATCCAAAGTCAGTTTTGAAGGGAAATACGGTTGAATTATAAACATTCCCATGCTTTAAGTTCAATAATTAATTTAGTTAAATAACTCCTTATGCCAAATTATTTGTTACTTTATTTCATTGAAGTAACTGAAATTGAAGTGATTGAATTGAACACAGAAGATTGATTTTCTTACATTATTTCTAACTCAGTATTTCAAATGATTATTTGTTATGTTATTACAAATAAAATTTGCTCAACCGTGCCATAAAACCAGATACAATTACGAGAAAGATTATCTTAATTATTTCGATATCCAGGCTAATTTCAAACAGATTCAGGCGCATCTTTTCAAAGACCAAACTCTGAACTGTTAATAATCATCAAATCACCACTATTGACTGGCAACATTCAAAGTGGTTTCCTCCTCATCAAATTGGCATCGTTTGTCCGACGACTGCTTAGGCGTGAAGAATGACCGCAGATGGTGGAGTACTGTTCTGAAATTCCTGCGAGGAATCTAGTACCAATCTCTCTGCACATCCTCCAAGCACATCTGTGTACAACGAAGCAGATGTTTGGTAGAGCGCGGCACGTGTCGCTATGCTACACCGTTGTTTCACGGGTGCTATCACTAAATCCCGAAGAAAGATCGAGTCAGGTGCGGATCGGCCACGTGCCACCAGATGGACGGATAGATTGCATTTTATCAAAGGTGTTCTAGGGTTCCAGGAACATCCCTCAGCCTCAAAGAGTGGCTTTTTAATTATTTGCGAAGGTAACGAAAAGGGGAGACGACTCAAAACCAATAAAAAAAAAAAGTTTGCGTAGGTACTATAAATGTTAGTCTGTGTCCTGTTGCCACGTGAAAAGAAAATCAAGGGCTGGAGCTCATCAGACCATTAAAATGAGGGGAGTGGGTGGGTGAGTCCCTCAGTAAATAGAGTGGATCATTGCACACGTGCCCTAAGTTGAACGAATGAATCAACTTTCAGGTACCATCAAATTTGAAGCCTGCTATAATTCAGAATTTGTTAAATATTCAAATCTACGCGTTTAGCAAGGAGTAAGAAAGAAAAAAAAAAGAAATAAGATAACAGTTGCAGAATATCAATATTAGCAGAATTTGTTTATTAGGAGAAATTAATCACACCTATAATATTCAGTATTTAAAAAGATATCGTCGCTTTCGATTTATTTATGTTTAGTCAACGCAAATGCTTCAACAAGGGAAAACGATAAATAAAATACGACGTGTTCGTTGAAACACGACCGGCTTTGCAATACTCGTGACAATTTGCCATTTTAAAAGCGACGAGCAGCGCAAAGGTGCAATTTAGCCGACGAAGCAGTCGCTGCAGACGACGTTGGAGAATAGCGGCGACTACGAACCGTGCGATGGAAGCGATTGCTCCAGTAACAAGACACAAGAGTTTCATTTAAACACGTGCCCGCTCGTTTACGGAAGCAAAGCGCTTCTTTTATGCACCCGGGACAGTTTAACGAGAAACTCGTTCGCTCGCAGTTGCTCGCACGATTCAATTTGCCATTCGCGACCGCCGCTCTACAAACTTTTTTTTCCAGTTTTCCGCTGTCGATGTAAGGATTCGGTTCTCGCGATTCGCCGCGACGCGAGATTCATGTTTCAACGTTTTCCGACTACGCATACTTCCTTTCGCGACCGTAACTTTTGAAGTGGGTGCGTAAAGAGCGGCGCAAATTAATAGAACCAAGAACAATTATTCTCTTTTTCACCTACAACCTTCATTTCCACAGAAACTTGAAAACGTGAACGGGTCATCGAAGGAACTAAGAATTAGTCAACAAAGTGAAAGCTTTTCCTTCTTGAAATTTTTCTGAGCGCATTTTTCAGAAGGACATTTTAGTAAGATGATGAATGTCATTTTTTTTTTCTGTTATGTCTTCCATGTTTAACTGTTTTGTTTTAGGGAAAAATGCTAGAAGTTTCCTATTCAATGGCGGTACACAAATACATTTTCAAACTTTTTTAAAGGATTAAAAATTTGCTTATAATTTATATTTTAATATCTCTATTTATACGATATGCTAAACGGTAAATGATTAAATTCACTTGAATTATTTGTATATTATAAAAAAATTAAAAAGTGCACAATATTTTTGTATTTTATAGCTCTTAGGCTCCTCCTCTGCATCCACCACTGTTCTTATTCCTTAACATTGTTTTAAAAATAAATTATCCATATTTTTACGAAGGGACATTGCAAAGTTTCTCATGAATTTCCGGACCAATTTTTTTTTTAAGACCGAGAGATGCAAAAAAAGATGTAAAATTGCAAGGAGCACTTTTGCTCCCTCCATTTTCGAGAAATAAATTTAGAATTTGGACCGTTTTGCTAAAGAATGAAACGCTTCTTTTACTTAATAATAATAAAAAGAAACAGTAATAATGTCCAATTTATTTCTTTTAATCACAAACAAACTCTTTTCTATGCGTCACAGTCTTTGTGCAAGACTATACAATCTTTTTACTACTAAAATTAGAATGTTAGACGAAGTTACACTACATTTTTAGTAATTTATTTCTTGAAAACTGTGAAAAAGTGCTCCTTGCCAATTTCTAGGATTGTTCTGTACATCCCTTCAATGTTTCTAAAATATTTAATTAAAAATTTCGGGAAACACGCGGCAATGTCCCTTTATTAGTAGCAACACGATAGTAATAAGTAGACTGCGGATGTTTATGTAAATTCATATTTTTAAAAACATACAACTGCAACAAAATCATAAATAAATGTATATCTTGTTTTCTAAATACTATAAAATGTATTTTATTTATTATACTTCATGTATTTTTATATCCCTGAGCATTCTCATACGTTTCCACAATTTTAAAATTGCCATAAACGCATAAACATCCATAGTGTAGTAACAAGAGTTGTTCAATTCCGAATTTTTAGAAACGCAGCAGGGTTTAGGTCCACATATAATGATACAGCTTAAAATAGTGTTTAAACTGTGTCTAAAATATTATTCATAGTTTATCCAGCAAATATAAGTCACACCTATTTTCGCCTGACATCACCGAGTCACCCTCGTTTCTCCCACTAAGATCGAGAAAGGTATCGCGGCGAATTGAAGAACCGAGACAGTGACAGTGGTCTTTACGGTTTCCCGCACCCACGCCATGTCGATTCCAGGGTTCAAGGTTCCTTCCGCGACCGCTCTCCTCGCGAAGGAGAGAGAACTCCCTTTCGTTCTCACCGCCGCGCCGCATAAAACGCAGACCGTGCAAAGGCGCCTCTCTTATCGATACTCCCACCACGACCACGATAATCGAAAATAAAGGAGCGGGCGAGACTCCGTGGCCACAATCTGCTCGCGTGTGTAATTACCGCGGGGCCAGATGAATCAGTTTCCTATTATAATTAGCCGGCTACCGGAAAAGAACGCCAGGTAACAGCCCTTCACACCTGCGCTCGAGCTCGTCTTCTAGGTGTTATTGACACTGTCGCTCCCATCGCACGGTACACAATACACTTTTTTTTTTTCATTCCTCCCCACCCGCGGACACCTTCGGGCCTCGAACTAAATAGATGTTTCCCAAGTGCGTCGTGTTTCATTCGACTCGCGGCTCTCTCGATCTCCCTCCGGCTCCGAAGAAAAGTTATCGTACCGAAATTTTAAAACGGATATACCGGCGCGAGCGGAGATCGTTCCACTTTAACTTCGTTATGCTCGCCACCGGGTGCCAGGGATTTTGATGAAATTTAAAAATGTATGGACCACGCGAAGTTAGGGGCAGTTTCGTCGACTTTAACTTTGAAGCTCTTCGGAAAACATGGACGAAAGTTATCAAGTTTTATCGCTTTTATCGACATTGAGTGTGCTCGAGAAATGTTTATCCCGTAAATACTTGAGAAAGTAGAAAATGATAAAAATATCTTTGTCCGGTATTTTTAGGTTTCAATGCGAGTTTCCTAAAATTTTTAAACTGTATTTCCTTTTCTTAATCTCTCGCAAGGCTTAACGAATGTGAAACTATGTCCACGACGAATGCCGCAAGAGGATATCTTACACGGCCGAGTAGCTCTTTTCAGTTCTCGAGTGTCTTTAAAAATGTCGGTAAGTGCACGTACGAAGATTAAGGCAAAGCAACGCGTTACCTAATCTTCGTCTGGAAACCTCACGGAGCTTTTGCTTTCAATCTTCTCGAGAAAACTTTATCTCGGTGCACGAATACGCGTTCCTTGGTTTTTGCGGCGACGGAGACTACAAAACCCAGCACCCATTAGCGACGCAAGTTACCTGATAACGTCTTCGATCTCTGATAAACTGACATATTGCGTTCCTTTTTTAGTGGACCACCAACGCTTGGAAATCAGCTTTTTTTCTTTCGGTTCATTACTGAATTCGAAAAACAAAATATTAAGCGAGTTCATGAAAACAGTTTTTGCAGAAGTTAAGGATGAGTTTCAGTAACAATCTTACAATTGGCCAAAATTTAATCAGTTTCCAAGATTCTTTCTTATGATGAAAGCCAGTCAGAAATAACAATAGTATATTTTTATTGTTTGTTGCAATCGACTTTAAATGCAACTGTCAGGAATTAAATAATTAGACTATAATTTTTCTTTTTAATTAAATGAAAAACGGACAGTGCTTAAAAATACTTAATTTTCTGTACACAAGATTTCAAGAATCTTTGGCCTATTATTTCACTTTTAATTTTGTAGTTATATTTCAATATTGCATTTTTCTATGCGAATACATGTTAAATTAAAAGTTAAATAATTTAAAAACCACCGAATCAATTTTTTTGTAAATTTGCGAAGAATTTTACTGTTGCATGAAGATTCTTTTAATGTTTCTGGAGTTCATCTTTAATAGAAAATTGATAGGTAATTTTTAATATTATATTATTTTCGTGCATTACTTAATTTCATGTAGTAACGAGCGACGAGTAATAACATTCTCCCACGAATGGAGTACCCTTCAATAGGCTCCCTAATTGCTGTGGCAGATGAGGAATATTGACACAATGACTCTGCTTTGAAGTGTCATTGACTTCTCCGCATGCAGAGGATAAACAACAACGATCGATCATTAAATTACGAAGGAACGCGTGTCTGCATTAATCGTCTTCCATTACATATAAAGCTGCGCGTACGAAATATTCGCTCTTTCGCGTTGTCCGTTGCGTAATCGTTAAATTTCAGTGAAACGAATTTTTCGAGCGATCGCGAGCGCGTCAAGCGGGCACGGCTTTCATTATTTCCAGACTTTTTGCTTCCACTCGATCGTTCTCCTCTAAATTCTTAGTCATCTGAAAAGCCGTTTCTCGGAGACAAGTCGATCGCACGGCACAGAGTGTCTCCAATTAACGAAAAACTCCACGGAATGAGGGAAAAAAGGGTCGAAAGTACAATCAAACGGACGTTCGTAATCACCTGCAATTACTGGAAAAACTGGGTCATCGATCAATTCCCTTGTTTGGTGCGGTTAATATTGCTACGTCCAGAAATTGACGTGCGTTACCACTCCATTCCCGTTTCTGTGAATATTGCAATTCTTTCGGTGAAAACGAACGTCAAACTTTCCCGACGAAGTGTTTCTCTCGACCGTCGTCATCGAGATGGTTAATTAAGAACGAAGGATTTTGGTCGACGATAACGCGAATGCTTAACATTCATCGGTGTCTGCGAAGAAGCTGTTCGACACCCCGTTAGTTCCAAGGTGCCATTATAGCGGGCCGAAAACGAGTTTCGTATTACTAATTCAATCGTTAGCTCGGCCAGACTAATGAAACAGTTTCTGTACGAACCCTCAACCGATACACTCCTGGGTTTCATTAATCCGTCTTGCTAATTTATAGGCTGATTAAATCGCGTCGATAAAAATTACTGTTTATCGAACGCTGCCCTGACAAGCGTAAATCGCGACTGTTCAATTTCATCGTCGACTGCCGGATAAAATTGACAAATATTAATAATGCATAACAATGGGTCCAGTGACAAGCTCGGATATAAAATTGAAAAATATTCAGCATGTGACTGTCTGGAATCTCAACGGGTAATAAAAATACTGATTCAAATTTTAATTTGCGTTGTATATTCGGGATGATTTTTAAATTGTATACGAGTGTGCTCTATAATTTTAATCTGAATAACGAATGAAAAATATAAAAAAATATTTAATATACCGTAATCTGTGTGATAAAAATTCTTACGCTTTAAAGTTTTTGAGAGGCTACAGTTTTTTAATCGCAAAATACATTTAACTTTCTTCTAATTGCAAGTTATCTATCAAAAAGAAATAATAAAAGGATCAAAACGGCTTCTGGCCGAGTCCGCGCCCAATTAAAATCGAATAGGCAATCAAGGCAGCCAGGACCAGATCCAAGAGAATTAATTTTCAAGACGCAGCGGTGGGCAGAGTACGAATACGTTACAAAGAACTAGGGATTCTAATCCACGACTAACGATCGTACCATTAGTTGTCGATCGCTGTTCGATCGACATGAAGCTCGCATACCCAATCCTTCGGTTTACGTGACACGTGATACAAGTGTTTTAAATGTAAATCGTGCACGCAGCTAGGGTGTGGTAACTGCTTTTGTGTCGCGAATAAAAAGCGAACGCCACTAGAGTCACCACATAGAGGGGCGTTGTTGCAATTTCAAGTAACTATTATCTTCTTTCGTAGTGTTTTCGATTTTTCGCTCGCTCGAGGAATCGGTGTAGAATTTTCAATCGTTACGCGACTGCGGTGAGAAAATAATGAGAGTAGCGTGAATAAAATTTGTTAATATGATGACAAAACTTAACATTTTATTATAGAAGTGAATCTCTTATTATCCGGGTATCCGAGTAACCGAAATACTCATCATAACCGGAACTCGGTTTTCAAAACTGGCTATAGTAGCTATACTATGGGGATTCTGGACCAAATGGTACAGTACAGTACAGTACAACTACAATACAGTACAGTATACATACAATACAGTACAACACAGTACAGTATACATACAATACAGTACAATACAGCACAGTATATATACAATACAGTACAATACAGCACAGTATTCATACAATACAGTACAGTATATATACAATACAGTACAATACAGTACAGTATACATACAATATAGTACAATACAGTACAATACAGTACAGTATACATACAATACAGTACAGTATACATACAATACAGTATAATACAGTACAGTATACATACAATACAGTACAATACAGTACAGTATACATACAATACAGTACAATACAGTACAGTATACATACAATATGTACAGTACAATACAGTACAGTATACATACAATACAGTACAATACAGTACAGTACAGTATACATACAGTACAGTACAGTACAAGCATAATACAGTACAATACAGTACAGTATACATACAATACAGTACAATACAGTACAGTACAGTATACATACAGTACAGTACAAGCATAATATAGTACAATACAGTACATTATAGTACATGTATTGAACTGTATTGTATGTATACTGTACTGTATTGTGTGTATCCTGTACTGTATTGTACTGTATTGTACTTGTACTGTACTGTACTGTACTATTTGGTCCAGAATCCCCCATAGTATAGCTACTGGTTATAAGTAAAGTTTATAATCAGTGTTCCGATATTTTCATATAAAGAATTCAGCGATTATTCGGATAGTCGGATCTAAATTAAGTGAGTGAGTATCCGATTACTTATATATATGTGAGTACTCGGATCTATGTAAATGGAGTGGGTACTCGAGTACTCACATATATATAAGTAATCGGATACTCACTCACTTAATTTAGATCCGAGTACTCATAAGAGCCTTAATTTAATTGCCGGACAAAAAAGGTAAAATTTTGAATGTGAAAGTACTACAAATCTAAAGTCTCCTTTAAAAAAAATTGACCAACTTTTCTGCGAAACGATCAAAGGCCTCGCAGAACCGCAAAAATAGCCGCACAGCAGGGACTCCCGCTCCAATATTTCCGATTTCAACCCACTTCCTACGTTTAAAAATAGCATTGAAATCGCCAATTCGTCAGGAGAGCGATTTACACGCGAGTTTGGTCGCCCTCTGGCCAAAAATAATGGCCCTCGAAGGGGAACCACCAAAAAAGACCCAACGCCGACCAGGAACAAATAAGTCTGACCTTTGCTTCGGGCTTCGAGGAGGTGGAATAATCATAACCTACGGTATATTTTGAAACTGGCCGTCAGACCGGCCCGGGGAGAGAAAAGGAAAAGAAGAAGCTCGATAGGTGCGTCCAGGATAAAAAGAGAGTTGGAGGAGAAAGCAAGGGGAGAAGAGTTGACGAAGGGGTCAGAGGAAGGGGGGGCCTAAGAAGATTCTCCACGTGTCCTGTCACTTAGTACGCATGAATATTTACGTCTGCCTGGAAGGCTTTCGAGGATGGGAGTCTTAAAGATTTGGTGGCCACTCGTGGCCATAAACCACGAACCTGGATCGCGAGCAGAGTCGTAAAGTCGTTCGAGAAAAAGTCACGAATTCACGTCGGCGGAGATTTAGAGACGTAAGGGATTCCCGCTGACGTCGCGGGTAATGTTTATTTCCCGTTCTTCACCTTTCCTCGTTCGATCTGGGATTCATATTCCCCGAACTCCTCGTGATGAAAGGTTTCTTTGCTCCGAAAGCGTCGCACGTTCATTAGGCGATAATTTTGTCAAAACGCACACAACGCTTTTTAACATACACGTTATCCATTGCATTTGTTTTCTCCTTGTTTTCTTACGATGTGTGTGTTTGATGCTGTGTCCAATAGGAAATCCCACCTTTACATTACACCTTCCCTTCGCGATTTGTTTCGATAACACAGCCAAAATATCGAGCGCGGTTTGGATCTCTAGTCCTTCAGTGGAGAACACAACCGAGTTTGCTCGACGCGAGTCGAGTGCACGCTCGGCTATCGGGTTGCATGCGGGAAGGCGCACGCTGACCTTCAAGCAGGTATGCAACTCGGGGAATGTGTGCGCCGATATTGGGGATGCAAATAAACCTCCCAAAAAGAAGATACGGGGCTTGAAAAAAGATATCGAACAGCGGGTAAAAATAGAATGGCAGTAAAACATTAGCCTTGAAAAATAATTCCTTGGGATTCTTTCGCTCCAGCTGGGCTAATCTATTTTTTTTCACGATTTTCTAATCTTCGTAACGTGTTCAAAGATCTAATTAATAGTTGAATGTATAGATCCATGAAAGTTTAATAAGTACGTCGAATATGGGTAGCAATTGACCTTTCACGTGAGCTTTAATACGCTAATTGCCACGCTATATTAGCCAGAATTTCCAACAGATGTTTCACAGTGAACCCAATTAATACGTGAAGCAGATTTCAATCAAGTGTATTATTAATTTTACCGTATTTTCCTTGTTCTAATTACATCATTAAGTATTCTAGGTACTCTGATTTATAGTTTTATATCTATATAAAATAATATTACTTGAAAGCTGTGTTGGAATCACTTGAAAGTCAGAAAGTTAAAGTCGTTCTTCGTTAAACAAAATTTAGCGAAGTCAATTATTAAGATCGATCAGGAAGTCTGTAAACGGAATAGACCCCTTAATGTCGCGCGATTCTCGCTAAATGAGAATTTAAAAGCTCGATAGATCGATCGGCACAGTCGCCGGTCCGTTTTCTGCGCGATTCTGATCGATTGTTCTAATCGAGCCCAGCCAAGCGTAATTGCTTCCTCCGGATGTTACAATTACCGCTACGTATCGGACACTGCGCTACACAAAAGCTGAGAAAACCAGCTCCGATCGACATAATAAATCCTAACGGTCCGTGGGAAGGCACCTTTTCACGGCACTGACGGGAATTATTTCCATTAATGAAGCGTGCAACCTTTTTCATGCACGGTAAACCAACTCGCGAGGAATCGTGTCTGGATACGCGGGGGTCGATTTCTGAGCGAATCGACAGAACGATAACAGCTTTTACTAGGAGGGGAAGTTTATGTTGTACAATGGTAAAAATGTTCGCCAAATTTGCTTTGGCTTTATCGCAGATAAGATAGTCGCGGATTAGTGCAATTTTATCGGGCAATTGTTCGATGAACAAAGTATAGCGAATAACCTCCACGATATATAACGAATTGGTATTTACTAGGCTGCAAATTGGCATGCATTTATGACAAGTGCAAATATGTAAAAATATCATTTAAGATAAACACGTTACAAACAATTTTCCAGATTTAAAGGGACGCTTATGAGAATTTTCTATCCCTCAATTCATACGTCTTCAATCAACTAAACTAGGACATTCATTGTACGCTAACAATTACATTAAACTATCCAAGACGTTATTAAATCAAGTTGTTTTTGCCTTGCTTGGTAAAATTCACCGGTCCATTACAGAAGCAAAAATTGTATGCAATTTCTTTAAAGCCTCGATTCATCGTGTTCTTCGTTTCTCTACGGCATAATGGGGATTTCTAATCCTACCTGAACGGCGCTGTTGAGGAAGCAGTTGTTTTGACCAGGTCCATTGAGCAATCCTTTGGTGCTGGTGAAGCTGGTATTATGGTCATTTGACGGCGATTTCTGCGCGGAAGGGATTTGCCCGTTCGGCTGATTCCCATGTATCTGATGGCACTGCGACGACTGCAAGTATCCACTGTAATCCACGGTATCCTGGGATGCAGCTGGCTGCTGTAACCCCATGATAGAAGTCATCCTCAGCGAGCTATGTCAGTGTCATCTGCAGAAGGAAATTGAATTTCGATTAAGAGAATGTATGTTAGAAGACATCGAATGAACTTTCTTCTTCTCTTTTTTTTTCAATCCTGAAAACTGCAGATGCTACTAAATCATTTTTCTGGTGCTTTAGAAATTTGTAAAACGCGATTTCTCTCTTCTAATAAATGAGTTCTGATCCTCTTTTACAGGGTTTAATCGTGAGATTTTATGGAACGTCATTATTATTATCTTTGCTGCGTGCTACATTCTGATAATAGAATATTTATTATCTCGTAGTTAAGAATTCTGTTCTGGAGGTTTATATATTTTACATTGAAATAGTAGATGTAAACAGAACGCCTGGGATATTTATAATAACGAAAAGGAGAGCGAATCTATGTATTTTATAGGTATTACTGAATAAGCTTGTCCCATCGAAATGAAGATCGTATCGTAAAGTCAGCAATGTAACGACTGCTTTGACGCTCTGACCGCAGACTGAGCCAACTTTGTGGGTCATGTACACGTGTAAAGATATTCGGCATTGACATCGATAAATTTGATCGTGTGGTAACATGTTTGAAATTGAAGTTTCTCTGGACTCTGCTGTATTATTTGAAAGCAATTACATGCCAGCATTATTCAATAACAAATCGCTTCAAATCGTAATTCATGACTAAAACTGTAAACGTGGATATGCAGAAAATTTTTATTAGAAAATTTCAAATCGATGTATGAGCAGATAATCTTTGTATTGCTTTCAAGCATAAATTATGAAAAAGTTTGTTTTGATACAAGAAACATGATTTTCAGATAGGAGGCGCAGCATTAAATTCATTTTGAAATTTCAGGAACTTGTGAACGAGACTCATGATACCCTTAAGTAAAAGAAATTTTTTATACCGCGTACCAGAATGTAGGTAAATTGCGGAGTAGAACTCAGGAGACTCATAAAACCATGGTCATGCGGAAGTCTTGTAGCATAATCAAGGGAACGAATTTAGCGGAAACGACCAAGAAAACTGTTTTACTTTTGCAATTCACTTTTTAATGTAACTAAAAAGAAGTTGATCTATGCGGATATGTGAATCAATAAATGTTTCCAATCAATTAATTAAATTTTTGAATGTGTAATTCTAAAAACTCAACGATCAGTTAATTGTACAGTTAAAGAAAATACCAGCCTCGAAATTAACAGTGTCGTAGTTCTGAGGAATGAAATTTCACGCGTTTCATATTCATTTTATGTACCGTGTGTTGAATGTAATCACGTACGCTGTCAGATGGTTGTATTCGCGTAACGCGGCACGTATCAATCGTTTGTAACGATACCAAGAAATCATGTTCAACGAATCAATGAACATCGAATCGATATTCACTGGCCACTCTCTGCGATCCTAGATGTTCTAGACGCGTCCTCGATCGAGGATCTTCAAGGAAAACAACTATAACAAGAATCGTTTTATGATGTACTTGTATATAAGCAGGTATAATTCGATGATCATCAAGGAGTGTCTGTCACATTAGATTACACGCATTCCTCGTATAAAATATTCCTATTTAAAAAACGAGGTATTGGGTAATGTTTCGCTTTCATAAAATGTGACATTTCAAGAGGAAAAAACGATCAGGCAGAAGCATTAATAAATTAACTGTTCTTAGCAGAAAAAAGTCGTTTCAAGTAACTATTACAATTGTTTGGAATATTGAAGTTCATAAAATAGAATTAATAAAATTAATTCCTTGAATTCTTTTTAAAATTCTGTGATTTTTTATTTTTATTAAGAAGTATGGTAAACATTTAACTTAACGATTCCATAATATAATAGAAACTTTGATATGTTCCTAAGAAAAATCTTTTTCTTATTTCAAATTTATTATTTTTCCAATACCTTTGATGATAATAAAATATTGATTTTAAGAGGTTGCCTTTAAAATAAAAAAGAATTTTTTTTTAAACTGGAAACAAATTTCCAGGAAGAGAATCCCACTTTTAATTCGTCTGAGACATCCAAGTCACACGGAATCGCGATAACGGTAAACACGTAACGTATTGACTCCACCATAATTTCGTAGCTTCACACTCGCTATACGTCCTCTTTTTTTTGTTACTGAATGAACAATATTAGCAAGCCTGTATTTTAACACCGTTATCTTATGAATTCGAAATACAGAGAAACATGGCGATGTAACCGCTCATTTGGTTGGCAAAAAGCAAGACGTAGCACGCCAGTGTAATCATTAAAATCCTATTGCGACGATGATTCCCTCTTTATGGAAGAAGAAAAACTGTCTTAAGAAAATGTGTACTTAAAAAGCATGAAACCTATCATGGTCTGCATTACTCAATGCAAGTCAAAACGATGATCAAACATAGAATTATTTAGACATGTACATATTCTGCACAAGTTCTCGCTTTAAATTCTCCACTTTACTACGTCAACAAAAAAAATTATAATAAAAATAGCATTGTTAAAGTAGACAACGGTCAGACAACAGATGAAAGAAAATCTAAAGCATACTTCCACTTAGAACAAAAATTAAAGAAAACTCGAAACGGATGAAATCTTAATCGCGGCGTCGCTGTCCTCGCTCATAAATCTTTACGAATTCAAGTGTGAATCGCCTGAGGCCCAGCAATCCGTTAAGGCTTTTGCTAAGCAATGACCTGCGTCTGGGTCAGTAAGCGAGTGTGCAGTTACTGTGTTAACAGGCATCGAAAGGACAAGAATCGAGGAAACGCTGTGTCCGCGCAGTCTCGGTCAAAAGTGAGGGAAACGTTCACGCGTTCCGTCGTCGTGAATCGCGTCAAGTGGGGGGAAATTAAAGGGGAAGAAAAGGAGGATGCTGAGGGAAGGCGATATTATCGGGTGACAAGTGGTTGGAAACACGGAGGAAGGGTACAATGGGGTTCGGTTGACATAGTCGACACACTAAATGGTACGGCTGAGTGGTCGGCGTTAATTTTGAGGCGACAGGAAAAGTGGTCGAAGCGAGTACGTGCTCGAGAGGTAAGTTTGGCCTCGCAGTCTTCGTGGTCGCTTTTAGGGTTTGGTAACAATACGGCCGCGAATATTTTTCGCTTGTTAAGGGGGCGCTGTGGGACTAACGTAGGCAACTCGATGCACGTTAGATTGCAGAAGTGCTGCGTTCCTTTCAATTTTTATTGCAGTTAAATTAAATTAATAACTTAATAACTTAAAGGTGTCGAATACTGGATTACCGACCTCTGGGGGCAGAAAGAAAAAGGTCCACAAAAAATGGACTACGATGTGATATATAGATACTTTATGGCAATGACCTATGGTCACGTGGTTAAAGATAGTACCGTAGCAAGATTACCTAGGGGCCCATGTACGCATAATAAAAATTTATATATACCAATTTTTACTGATAGGGAGGCAATTGACTTCGCAGTGTTCCGTATAATAATTGCAATAACAATCAATGCTTCGTAAACATTTACAACTTAATAATTGTGTTTAATATAAATATAGGAATACACCCCAGGTCCAAGTAATTTACGTCGGGCGCGATAAGGACCTGGCCATGTTTGTAAACAAAGAGCTCGGATTTCATCCATTTAGCAGAAACAACTTTTTGCAGCGAAGAAACACTATTTGTTTATGATTTTTTTTTTAGAATTTTTTTGTTCAATTCCGGAAATCGCTATAGAACCCTTTCTTGCAATTTGGCTTTCAAAACTTCGTAAAAAATAAATGTCAATGTTTTTATAGAAGAAATTTATTCCAGGACCTTTTTTCAAAAAAAAAGGGCTCTGTAGCGACTTCGGCCTTTTTTCCCTGAACAATAATATCATAATTATTATGTGTTTTGGTTCCTATTCTGTCCGAAATCTTGCATCTGCTGTCCCATAAGAAATACATGGGGCCCTTTTAGTTCACTTTTCCACCCCTACGCGCCGCTAATCCAGTATCCGACACCCTTAAATTAAATTAATAACTTAATAACTTAAATTGTTAACTTGCACATTTTGAAAATAAAAATTTGAATTGTGAAATAGACAAAATTCCAGAGATGAAGTCTGATCTCCTCGATACCAGAACTCGTATAACCAGAGCTAACTAGACGAGTTCTAGGAGAAACGAACAGTCCACCCTAATTTTTGTGTTTTCTTTTCGGCGCGCTGGCGTCGCGGCGCCTCCCACGGCCAACACTTTACGGTGTCTACTTTTGCGTCCAACGGAAATAACCTCCGCGATAGCAACAGGCTCCGAGTTTATGCGGTAATACACGCTCACTCTCCCCTCTACAGCCGCTTCTGTTTTTCGCTGGAACCTCCCCATGGTTTCTTTCTTTCGGCCATCGAGGAGTTGATTTTGCGAGAAAATACGGCAACGACGGTGCCGCTTTCAGACGCCGGAAGTGGCCTCGATGTGTTTTCCATAAAAGCGCCGGAGCTGCTAAAACGGGACATCGTTGTCCTGCACGAATATCTGCTTTGCTCGCCATTAGTATTTTTTTTTCTCTCTGGCTCGAGAGCATTGAACACTTTGTTCGTAGAATTCCTCTTTTCGAGAAAATGATTAAAAGTTAGAATATTTGTCAAATGATATCTCTTTCCTTTCCTTTTTAACTTATTTATAGAATGTCAAATAATTTGACTTTATTAATGATAATTCACTGCTGCTTTTTCCGTAATATTTAATTTGAATTTTGATCTACTTGAAACTAAAAATAATTGAAAGCAGATGCACATGAGAAATTATATACAGGGTGTCACAAAAATGTTGCAGTTCCTTGAAAGGGGTGATTCCTGAGGCGATTTTAAACAACTTTTTCCTTAGTGAAAATGTTAGGTGGAGCATTGTTAACAACTTATTGACGAAAAACACCGACCAATCGGGGAGCGAGTATAGCGGTAATAATGATGGCGCGGACGATGGCGGGCCAATACTACTCAGAGCTGAAGCCCGCGCTGAAATTCATCCACTGTATTCACGCTCTGATTGGTCGACGTTTTTCGTTAATAACTCCTTAACAAAGCCCCACCTAACATTTTCGCTACAGAAAAAGTTGTTTAAAATCATCTCAGGAATTACCCCTTTCAAGGAACTGCAACGTTTTTGTTACACCCTGTATATGTATATTATAAAGGAAAATTGAAAGCATTGGAGACGATCACACAAAGAGCTTTTTCATTAATTCGCGAAAGCGGATAAACACATAGCTGGAAGCGAATTTGTTTACTGTGCTTTTAATCTGATTGCAGAGACTTAGCCAGTGTACCGTTAAAGTCGTCTCGGAGTCCCGTAGAAATCCCAAGACAGCGAATAGCAAAGAAACGGAGAGAAACTCTCGTACGGTGTGCATGTGGATGGTGGTCGTCTATAAATACTTGCTTGCGTACATTGTCATTCAGAACAACGGAGGCTTATTACGTTGCCATGCGTAACACGTAGACGACAGCTTGAAAGGGGAATACTGAACCTGGAAAGGTCTCGAGTTTTCAGCTTTTCGAAAGCCAAGAACGCTCGTCGAAATTGTTGGATTTTCAGTGATAGTAGTCTTCATTACGTGAAATATACATGGATATATCTTCATTCGAAGAGACAACATAAACTGTTCGATACGATTGCTAGGTCAGGCATCAATGGTGTTCTAGATTCTAGAAAATGCACTGCGACTGGCAATGAGTGACCGTTTCAAAGGGTTAGATGGTGGTAGCAACCCTACTCATTGTCTGACCTAATCGTCAAAAAAAAAAACAATACTTGCAGTGTTTTTGATAAGAGATAATTGCACTGAAGTTATCTGAACTTCCATCAAAAGAATTCGAAATTTTTTTACACAAAATATAAATTACAAAAGAGATATTGCGACACCTCAAAAAGATTAACGTTTATTCAACTGCAATTATGTGACGTATGTTTTATAAATTTATTGATGCATCTGCCAAATGCAATTCCAATTTTTTTCCTTTTTAAAGGAAGTACATCAATTTCTTTGTAAAAATTAAATATGTAAATTTAACGTCAAATAAGTTAATTTTCATTTCATAAAAATTAAATGGTAAAAAATATTTAACTGCTGCATTTAGAATTTTACTTATCGTTATTTAAAGTTTTGGAGTTTACTTTGAATGTAGGTTTTGCAGATTAGAGTCGATGTTGCAGAGATATGTAATATTGAAATTCTAAAAAAAGATTCATAGAATCAGATAAAAATTTAATAATAAATATATTGATATACGCTATATCAACCAACGTTGAAATTAAACCTCTCATCTGCTCCGGTATGGTCTAGTGGCTAGGATACCTGGCTCTCACCCAGGAGGCTCGGGTTCGATTCCCGGTACCGGAAATTATTTTTTTCATTTCTTTTTTTTTGCACTAGCGCTTTATTAAATTCATAAGTAACATATTTCTACAAAATAAATATTTAAACAATATAGTGTGCTCAGTTTGTCTTCATAAATTCTGATAGTTACACCAGTCCCACAATCGCTGAAATAACTAATTTATTTGATAAATTTTCAATATCGTGCCATTGTTATAGTCTAATTTTTAAACCAAGACGAACATAATTGTGCAATGAAAAGATCTGCTCCAAACGAAACTAAAATTTCTCAAAAATCGTTGCAGCGGAAGTGTGCTAACTATGACACTCTACTGTTTTCAAGAACTCGCTACACCGTGGTCGTTATTATGCCGAAGTTTAACAATTGAGGCAGTAGCTGTGCGTCCCAAAATAGCACGAAACTCCTCCAAGAAATGAAACTATTCATCGACCAAAGTGAATTCTGCACGCTGCTTGATATCGATAAGAGACAGACAATCAAAGATCGCTTCTATACGCAAGACATGTTGCATACTCGATGAGAATGATAGCGCCTCACATCTATTCACGCATCTCTACACGTACCACGATACTTCTTGCCGATAGCACAATCTGAAATTAAATCTCTTGAATCACAATGGTTCGTTTGGGAACGTAGAATTGATGAACGCGACTTTCAAAATGCTGGTGGTTATTTATCGGAAATTAGAAGGATCCTTCAGCAAATCGTTGTTAGGTCATGACAATAGACATCCATGGACCATCATTTTCGCAATTCTTTGAAAACCCGAAAAGAAATTGGAATTGAAAATTAGAAAACGTTTATTACTATCTCTTTCAGTACCCATAATTACTTTTCACATTTAGGGAATATTATACACGAAACTGATGAGAAAATAAATGCTAATATAATTAGATTGCTATCACATGTGCAGTTTTAGTATAATTTCACGATTGCTCTAAGCGAGACAATAAACTTAACACATTCACTACTCAATGCAACCAGAGTGCTTAATGTCTGTCAATGTAACCTTAGACAACGCCATCATAAAATGCATTAATAGCTTCATTCACTGCTCTACCAAGTGTCTATTATTCGCAGTTACTTAACTACTCAATCGTGATTTACAAAACTATGAATACTGATAACTAGACTGCGGGTCATTGTGCAAAATAAAACTTTGACAAGTGCAACCAATGAACCGAAACTTGAAAAGTTTAATGTTTTAAACATTCCAACTTGAATTGTATTATTGATATTTTGCATATTTTGATTTTTTTCATACTTAACATTGCCATAAATAACATAAGATCCACGGTTTACTGATAACAAAAGTCTCTAATGAAAATTAGTAAAAGAAAATATCTATTTAAATACTTCAATCGCCGTACGTCTTCTAAATAGAAAAGTCTCGAACATTCTTCAATTACGTTTATTCGAAGCAGAACTCCCTCGCGTCGTCCTCTCAGGCAACTTAAAAAATTAAACTCCCTAACTGTATTCGCACCTGCCATACGAAACTTCCCTCGGCATTCGATCACAAAATTGCATCCAAGGAACGCGTTACTTTCCCGCCATCGAGTATGCAATTCTTTCCCTTCCAAGAACTTTTATCCACCGCCACACTGCCAACTTTCTTCTTCCCTTCTGCATCTTCGCGTAATTGTTTATCCCCTGCCCCTGTCGGTCGGTTGCGGTTGCAATCGCGAAAGAAATTCTATCTGCAGGGCTCTGCAGCCGCGGAGCTTCGCTCTGCATTGCGGTGAAACGCGATGATGCTGACGCGTATAAATCCGTCGAGGATAAGTTAAACGTACGCTGGCTGAATGCCCCGATGCCAGTGGACATGGAGACCCGCTTTCATGACGGGTTCAGTTCCTTCTGTTCCGATGTACTGTCCTTTTTCGTTGCAATCTCGTTGCTTGCACCGGCGACTCGCCGTGAGGGAATACAGAGAAAGGTCTGCGTCGATGTAACTTGACAATTTGAAACTCTACGTTCGCCGTATTCGTCCATATCGATCGTATTATCAATCGCACGTGATGGATTTTGCGGAGAACGTGTTGATGGTTGAATTTCGTGTTAAAGAAAAAATGGAGTCGAGAGAGGGATGAAAGCTGAAATGAAGGGGTGAAGGATGTGGATAGCAAGAAAGCCCTGCATAGGGAAAATCAGAGTCCCACGTGGAATCCCCAGCAAAGGTTTCAGTGCGTCAAATAAGATTTGAACCCCTTATCCAAGAAGGGTGATCGACGTGGTAATTCCACGTTCAGTCGGGCCATTTCTCGCCCCAGAGGTTTGAAGATTTTCCACTTACCTGGGCACGGCTACGAAAAAGTTTCCACGTCGATAACGCATCGAGTGGTCCGTAAGCTAAAAAGTTTCGAAACATTCATCATGTCCCAATCCCACATCAGTGGCTGCGTTAAGTAGAAAAGATTAAAATGTGTTTCCATTTTCGGGGAACCGCTGGAATTTTATCGATCAGCCTAAATGGTATAAATCACTCACAGCAAACGACACTGATAGCAATCAATGTTCGTCACGTATTTCACTCTTACTCGTAAATTTTTGTGATCCAACTGAATCATCGGTAACGAAGGAATTTAACTAGAATTGAAAATAAAAAATGGTTTAGAGAAGCTTTTATTGGAAGTGACTTAAAAGAACTTCAGCAGAATACAAGTTAAATTAGGTAAATTCAAGAAATTTCAAGAAAATTTAAGAAAAATTAAGACAATTTAAGGAATTTTAAGAGAATTTAAGAAAAATTAAGAAGGGTCAAGGATTTTCAACAAGAATTTAAAGAAGATTTAAGGAATTTCAGGAAAATTCAAGAAAAATTCAAGGAAATCAATAAGTTTCAAGAAATTTCTAGGGAATTCAAAAAATTTCAGGCATTTCAAGAAAATTGAAGGAAATGTAAAAATCTAAACAAAATCAATCTTCCAAATTCAGAAAAAATTCGAAAAAAATTTAAGCAAAACCAAGGAAATTGAAGGAATTTCAACAAAATTTAATGAAAATCAAGAATATTAAATCATTTTTCAGAATATTTAAGGAATTTTAAGAGGATTTAAGGAAATCAAGACAATTCTAGGAATTCCAACAAGAAGTTAAGGAAGATTCAAGAAATTGTAGGAAAATTTAAGGAAAATTAAGAAAATTAAATCATTTTTAAGAAAATTTAAGGAATTTTAAGAGGATCAAAAAATTTTAAGGAAATCAAAAATATTCTAGGAATTCCAACAAAAATTTAAGGAAGATTCAGGAAATTATAGGAAAATTTAAGGAAAATTAAGAAGATTTGAGAAATTTATAGAATGTTCAAGGAAAATCAAATAAAAAGGAAATTCAAGGAATTTCTGGGAAATTCAAGCAGTTTCAAGGAAATTTAAGGAACTATAAGAAAATTAAAAAAAATCACTGATCTAAATTCATCCCAAATGTCAAACTTATCGGGTCGCGAAATATCTCATCGAGGGATACGAAAGGGTTAATAATTTGGGTAGTTAAATCAGATTTCGAGTTTAGTTTCAGTTTCTTTGCAGAATGTTTTTATGTGTTCGAGGATCAAGGGAAATTGGCAGATATTACAGAGAGGTGGAGTTGTTTACTTAATTTTATATTTCCTGCTATGAGAATTGGTCACTCATTCGGCAGAGTTCAAAGCATTCGAAATTAACTGTACCTAAGTCAGACTTCACCATTAAGACAATTCTGAATGAAAATGTTAAAAGAACCAATGCTGCTACTAATTAAAAAAAAGAAGTCCATAACAGAGAGAGCTAAAAACAGTGCCAAGTGCTCTGTAGCGGAGCGTTTCTTGCAGCGTCGAACCAGATTCTGCTTTTCGAGGGGCGCTCACGAATTTTTTGATGATGCACCTGCGCGTCCCGAGTATCAAATGTTGCCCAGTTGCACATCGCGATTGCGGTCTTCGGGAAAAACTCGCCGAACCGGTCATGCGTAAAATATCGCGAGTCTCTTGACAGCAGGACCAAGCAGGAGCAAAGTACCCGTAGAAGCACGAGGCTGCGGTAATGCCGCCGCTCGTGATAAATCGTTGTTTTGTAGTATCATGTGCGTAGAAACATTTTATGCTCGAGGGCGCTCGCGCGCTCGTCGCATTCTTCGGGATTCGCGAAACAATTCCTCTCGACGGACAAACGAGAGGCTGTTTAACATTTTATGAAGCTCAGATGCCTTTCCGCGTGGAAAGTTAAGGGAGAATTATCAATTTACAGGTTAAATTGAAAATTCCTTGAATGTGGAAACGGAAATTTGTAGTAACAGCAACAATGTATCTCATTGTTTATTTCTCTGGTTAAATGGAAACGAGTAAGTTAAAATTTTCTGCGCATTTATGTAAGTTGGGACTAATAGTGCAAAAACTGATTTCTGTAGGATCACTTCTCGTTTTTAAATATTGCGATCCGAATCTGTGGTGTTTGAAATTAAATTCTCTTGCGTTTTGAGGGTAAAGAAACAATGATGCATTTCTTCAATTTTGTTCTTGCGTCAGTGCAATGACGGCTTTATTTCTTATCGTATCCCAGATAAATGTGTGCTAAAGACATTTTTCGATAAAGAAATATCCAATTTAAGACAAACTGAATCACCTAAATTCACTTTCTTGAGAAACAAAAATCAATCATATTTTGTTGGAATTACAGACATTATTGAATAAAAATTTCCAAGCATTCTTCCCCATTTAATACCCCATTTTTTCGACAAGTTTAAAAAACTGTGTTTTTTACTGATTAAATTTTTAAACTTTCATAGTTTCCCGGCAGCGTAGCGTTTTAATTGACACAGAAACGATAAGTGGACTCTGCGAGCTCCTGAAAACCGAGCCCCGAAAATATGTACATCAAATGATAGGCCTACCCCGTTCCTCGACCGTGATAATGCATTCTCCTGATTACCGTGCCTGTTCGAAGCCTCCTCAGGGTTGTCTGAGTTACGTTGTAATGATGGCCAACCGACAAACCGGTTGTGACCCTACCACTGCACTTATTTGGCCCCTACGCCCTCCATCAGCTAACCCGATCCTAACAGACGAGACTAACGCGAAAAAAAGGGGCACAGAAGAACCCGCAAAACTGAACCACACACCTGGCCTTAGGATGAAAACACGGAACGAAGGCACCGTCCAAGACGCTTTATACCGGAGAGCGCGAATCTTGTAATTTACGAAAAAGTCACGAAGGGCTTTCTAATCGTTACCAGCACGAGAAGATCTCTCGGCGTGCGAAGCAACGCGAAGAAGACTCACGAAGATTACCGAGTAATAGGCTGTACTTTAGATTTGAAAGGTAGCGAAGGTTTCGAGCCAGGTTGCGACATCTTGTTCGATACAGGTGTCAAGTTATGGTCCTAAGCTTGTAACAGGGTGATTTAAAGGAAAGATAGAAAGGCAGTTAATCTGTATCTTTTTGTAGATTTCTTTTTGTACAGGGAAATCCACTTTTTATTATGTAAATTGTGATGGAAGGTGGTTTCAGGTGCCTTTCAGAGTCTATTTGAAGGCCCTGTAGACTTCTTTGCTAAATTGGATTCGAATCTCTGTTTCCTTATGGGAAGTGAAGAGAACAAGAGTTGGTCGGGGTTTCTGTAAGGCGATTTTAAGATTCCTGTTCTAACTTGCCAAAACTTTCACCAAAGAGGTGAACAATGACGGTATTGGAGGATTTGATGCTTCAACCTTAACCCACTTTTTTGGAAATTTTACGTCCTTACTGAAAGTACTTTAACCCTTTAAGATTATAATTTTCAATTAGTTAGATGAAATCCTAAAATACACTTTTAAGAACTATGTAAGTACATGTTTCTTTTCAGATTGAGGAATAATATTGAAATACTAATATTTCCTTCTATAATCATTATTAATACGTCCACAGTTCACTATTTACAGAGCGTTCCAAGTTTAAACAGCAAAATTGCGAGGACTTAATCTACAGGCAAAAGTAATAGGAAACAACACATTTTCCATTACATAGAAAGTCGACTAATTATTTTTTTATTGCATTATTACTGTAACTATTAACGATACGAATTTCCACCACATGGCAAAAACATGTAACTACGCTGACACAATAACACTGTTAATTTCTGTGTGCTGTAATGAAAAATGCATCGTTATCTATTTCGTGCACACAATATTTGTTTTTGTCAGTCATGTGCATCGGGGCTAAGATCTACGCCAGTTCTTCGTAAGAAATTCAACAGAACCCGATGAAAATGCCATTGGAAATCATAATTCAATTAACCTAGATATGGATCATAAAACTCTAAACGTATTAAATAATAAATTGTAATAAGAGCCATAAATGTGCATGTATGTACTAATCAGATTTCCATTTATCCCAAAATTTCCCGGGTCCTGAAAACCTATGTCGTCACCAATCAAAGATCAAATAACCATTTCTCTCCACATCTAAATTTTGTTCCACGCTTTCTACAAATATATTTCATACTGTCTAATAATAAATAATAGATGGTCGAACATGAATAATGCAACTCTGGAGATTTACTGCAGAAATCCTGGCAAATCAAAATGACCTAGGGTAAAGTATACAGTTGTTGACCCCTCTATACAATGATTGACCCTTTCAAGAAAAGTAAATAATATAGTATAATCCTTTTCAATGATCCAAATATTCTTGTTTCGAATACAATTAATATTTTACTATATCAGAAAAGGATTATACTATATTTTTTACTTTTCTTGGAAGGGTCAATCATTGTATAGGGGGGTCAACAATTGTACACGTTACCCTATTCGCTATGCCAGGGATAAGCTTCCACAGGGACAGTAAGTAAAATACTTGACAATTTTAGTTTCAGTGAAATAATTCCCTGTCCTCCGTAGAATTCAGGATGAAACGTGCAGGGCCGTCGGTGATCCCATTAGGGCCAAACACTGACCGATATCGGGGCTCGTGGCCTTTTGCCAGCGACAGGCTCGTGTCACCTCCTAGTTTTCTTGTTACATTATGCAGCCGAACGCGAGGCTGAATTTCTCTGTCTCCGTCTCTTGGTCACGTCTACCGAGCTCGATGCTTCCCGCCGGATAAATATGTCGGACGAGGCATGATTTATTCTTGCAGGACTATTTTTGTCACTGGTCGCCGGGTCGTTACTGCGGTCGGAGAACGAAATCCTCCGATCGTGGTGTCAGGGTCAAGAGTAACCTTCTATAGTGTGCTCCCTGGCGAACGCTCGTGCAACACAAAGGGAGCGAGGCGCTCCTTTAATCAATGCATTTCGAGAATCGATACACGGTGCACGATAAATCCGATACCACGAGAGAAAATCATTAAGGATTATTTTTATTTCGAGGAATACACATATAGGCTGGCTTTTCTTTCAGGTTCGCGTATTTAATTTGAACGAACACTTTACTTTATTATGAAGTGATCAAGGCTATAATCTGAATATGCGTGGTTGATAGCGCGTTATATTTTCAAGTAGAGACCGATGCGCGGAACTCAATCACAATCAGAGATGCGTGTCGTTCTATAAAACTGAGAACAAAAAAGTCCCTATTTTTCTCTACAATTTTTACAATTATTATTCCAAAAATTAAATAATTTTGTCAGTGGTTATCAGAACTTGACAAACGCAGAAAACAATAATTTTAATCTTAGTTGATTTCACAATTTCCCGTATTAACCATTATATTTTATGTCCGCCTGTAATTCTAAGTTTTAAAGCCTGTTGATATATGAATGAACCCACACGCACAAGTCACGTAATTTATACAATCATTTAAGGGGATGAATAGCTTGTTTCAGTGACAGCGATGTGGCACTTAATAAAATGAAAAAATTGCGTGTTAGCCAATGTCACGGGCAATCCAACCCACCCACATTTCACCACGTTAAATATCCTAATGGCATCAGGTATGAAAGTAAAAGTCTCCAACTGCCATCGTTCCTGTTCAGTATTAACGAAGCTCTCGAATCAACGCAACCAAGTTTCTTCGCCCACAGAATTCTTTTTTTCGAATTAGCAAACCTCGAAGATTTCTCACTTTCGGTGTCAGTGATTGAGGGACAGTGTAAACGCTTCCTTGAACCCTGAAACACCTGGAGCAAGTCACGAACAAGCAGCAAATAACGAGTTGCAACGCTCGCTAAGAAGAAATGGAGTTCGTGACCAACAGTGATTCGAAACACTCGCGTGTCTCGAGACACACTTCCGAAAACGTGGAAGTCTCGTTTCCGATCATCCCTACGACTGCCCCTAAGACTACCAACCCTACGAAGATAAACATCATCGTGTCCAGTATTCCTCTGTCCACTTCGCGTATCATGAACCTCACGTTCCTATCCTTCGGAGTCACCCTGAATCTCCTAATCATATTAGTGATCGTCTTCAAATCTTCCACGAGGACGTCTTTGAATCTGTACATCGTCAGTCTGGCATGCTCGAACATGGTGATTCTGATGGAGCCTTTCGAAGAAATCCTGCAATGGTTTTTCGACGTACACACGAAACTGAATATGGATTACGTGTGTCTGATCAACTTCGACGTCTCCATCGTGACGATCGCGGTTCTGAAGTTGCAGTTGTATATTAATATCTTTCAACAACACACGCCATTCGGTCAGCACCTGATGAAGAGATTAACGGCCATTAAAGGCATTTTCCTGATCTGGACTGTGTGCACCGTGTCGCTCGCCATAGGATTGCACATTTTCGACTTCTTTGAAGGAGACGTGGCAGACATCTACATCTGGGACACGTTTATGTTCATCGCCATGCCCTTCGTTATATGCGTTACCCTCGATGCTTTGATTCTGTACCAGCTAGCGTTATTAAAATATGCAGAAGGATCGTGGAAGTCGAAGGAGTTGAGGCAATGCTACACGCTGGGTGAGTCAATGCGTTTCCTTCGATTCTCAGAGCGAAGGGAGCACGCATCGCGGAAATAGGTCAAGCGATATCTTTCTTACGGTGGCAATTAGAAGAAAATGATACGGGGAAAATGCAAACGGCTTTCGTTTCGAAAGAGGGGCAAGTGCATATTATAAATGCGCTGTTACATTCGCAGAAAGGAAACGTGGTCGTATGAAAATAGACCTCTTTGAGCCATTCACCTTTCTTCCTTAACCATTTTTTAATTGCAACTAAAAGGGATGATATGACTCGACCCAGTTACGTGATCCACTTTGTATATGCGAAATTATAACTTGGGAGAATAAGAGACGTGCGAAGTTCGTAACTTTTTTCTTATACTAATTTATCTTTTGAAAGATTTCAGCTTATGTCTGTGAAACGTCTTTCGCGCAGCTTGTTTACCTTTATCAATAATGAAAGGCGCGAGCTGAAAATAACAGAGCGACGTTTCTTTTACAGTAATCATCGCAATCGCTTTCTTCCTCGTCCGAACGCCGTATCGACTCGCCAGAGCGATAAATTTCATGGCTCCGAAAGCGTCATGCTGCACGGACAATAAGAGGGAGGTTCTCTACTTCATGGCCAAAACATTCCCCACCGTTTTCGCTATAATCTACATCTCATTGTCGCAGGAATTTCGCGCAGCTCTTCAGGTTCGTTGCCAAAACGAAATTATGACTGACATATTTTTACGCGTGGTTGTTGTAAATTTTAATCACCGCCGTATTGCAGGATATTCGAAAGTGCCGATGTGAAAGATCAATGGAAGAAACTGTAGTGACGTAGAAACTTTTTACAAAAGATTTCTATTCCTCTGAGATCCAGCATTTATAAAATTGGAGTTCATGAATTTTTAATGGCGTGTTCAGAAGCTTCGCAGCTCTGGACACTCGAATTCTTGGTTATTCGAAGGCCTGCGAAGTTATTTGAGTATAAAAATAAGTACCTGATGTCAAATTTAATATTTGAATGTATATTAGATCTAGAAAAGTGTGTCAACTATTCTTCTAGGCAATGGAAAATAATTTTGATCTGTAATGACAATTTGACTTGCAGATATTATAAGTTTACTTAATAATGACTCTGGCAGAGTATATTTCAATAAATAATTAGAAATTATTGGCTTCATAATTAATTATATTGAATATGTTGAAGAAGCTTCACACAGTGTAAAATATTTCTCACGAACAATACCCAATATAAACGTCATATTCGTTTGAACTTTCCAAGAAGAAAGAATATGACTGCAATAACTGATCGAACGAAACAGCGACTAATATACCGCCAGGTTCCACCCGCAACCCACTGCGTAGGAGTGTCTATAGTAAGCGCGCACCGAATTTGCAGCAAATTTGTGAAGGCAAGAGAAGCTGGTCTGTCGTAGCCATAAAGTCATGAATTCATTGTGCTCTCTGTATGCAAACTTGGCTTCCCCTGAGCACCGTCTACCGAGTGCATAAGTCGATGGAGGACCCCACTTACGTGAAACCACGCGCGCGTTTGGTTAAACTGTTAAGCCGCGTCTACATACAGTGAACGCACGCAACGAACACGGGCGAACGCACGTGAACGCACCCAAACGTCCGCGAACAAACGCCAGGCCCCTCCTACTTAGGTCAAAGAAGCGAATCAGCGTCGTATGCGCGCATTCGGCTTCCCTGCATTCGTTCACGTTCGTTCGCTGTACGTAAACGCGGCTTTACGTTGCGCTTTGTATCCGCCAGGCTACGAAGGAAAACGACTCGCAGCCTCCATAATCTGTTGGCCAGCATCACGCGCGGTCTCTTCGACCCTTTCGATCGTCGAGTGGTTAAGATAGCGTCACTGAAAGTTATGCGCCGTTTATTTCAATGATAATGCGGTGACGGAATCTCCTGTGTATTCCGCACTTGGCGAGGCAGCATGGAATATTCTTTGTCGTAAAGTGAAGTTTGAAGTGGTTCTTTGCAATGTGAATTGAGGCCCATGGTTTAAATTTAGCTATGGGTTCAAAAAATGTACATCCAGGAACATTTTTTTTTAAGGGAAGATGGAGATGATTTCCGAGATATTTCTGCGATTGAGTTTTTAAAGTGTTCGAAAGTGAAAAAGAAAATTCAAGAAATTACCCTACTTTAGGGCTGACTCCAGATAGAATTAGGATTTAATGAGTTTCAATCTGAGCGGTTCTCTGAGACCAGCCAGTTTCTCACCTTTTCTAATCTGTTTAATAAAACCAGATTCAAACTCATCTTCCGCTCATCACAGATGAAATCTGTTAAGAGGGAATTACATACATACAATCAGAGTTGGGCAAACTGTAATCATTAATATGATTACTGACTAACAACTAATGATTAAATAAATTATTTGAGTATGACTAATGACTAATGACTAAATTTTTATTAAACGTGAATAATAAACATTGACTAGTGAGTAACTCTAATCGTAACTAATGGCTAAATGAGTAATCAAAATTTAAATATGACTAATAACTAAAAATGATAAACTAAAAAAGCCACGGAATGATAACAAAAAATATATTTCAATACTTTATACACTTTTAATATAAAATAGTAAATATCTAGACTCCGATTTTGATGATCCTGAAATATGTTGTCATATTTCTAATATGTAGAAAAATACACTAGTAACTAATGATTAATCATAACTAATAACGAATGACTAATAATTAAATAGAGTTGTAAATAATTTATGCTATATAGTCATGACTAACCAATCAAAAATGTTTAACTAATGATTATTAATTATGATTAACGATTAATCAGATAATTAATTTTAATTATCAGTTGATTTGTGCCCTACTCTGCATACAATTATATTAACTATTCAAGAAAAATTTTTTTTCGCAATCAATAGTGATGTATTTGAATAACGTAATTCTGAAGTTTTAGGTCGAAATTCAAATTATTTGTAGAGCTAGAATTAATGGAGCAGCAACGCATCGATTGCGCGTGTTTTTTCAAAATACCACGTGAACTTTTAATTTTTCGTCCATATCCTAATACTTTCTTGCGTAGAATAATAAGAAGATTCTAACAAGATTCTCGAAGACACTAACTTCACCGTTAAATATTTAGAGAAATAAATAAAATCTGTTTTCTTGTATTTCAAGAGTTGTACAAAATATTTTAAAAAGTTTTAAAACACTAAGTGTTTATTTGATTATAAAAACCCTTAATTGAAAATGGCTAAATATTAATACAGCTGCGTAAATCACCTCGTATAATATACAGTACTAAAAATTCCATAACGATTCCTTTAACAAATTTATTATAAAAAATTCGGAAACATCAGCTTCCTTTTAGCTTTCTACATGTGATTCCCCCTTAAATCAAGTATAATCTTATGCAATACAATTCAAGACTTCATCCCGATGGAAAGTGAAAACCACGTATACAGAGGATCATGACAAACGCATTCCATAACGAGATCGCCTCTATGCCGGCGAGGAACAGAAAGGATATCGAGGGCAGGGAATTATTTCCACCTCGCTCAGTAAAAGATGAAGACCGCAAAGTGACTCCCTAACAAGAAACTGCTCCACACCAACGGGACACCGAACAACCCGTGTTACCCTAACAGTTTTTCATCTTTCATAGGCCACGGAACAAGCTGAACCCAAGAACCCCAAGATATTCTCGACGAACTAGGTACACGAGTGTCTTTAGATTCGATTAAGCAGAACGCAACGAGCGTTCGGGGAAACAGGACGTCGTTTATCAAATCGAGGATAAATCGATTTCGTTGCTACACGTACTTTCCTTCTCTCCTCTCCGCGATTACGAATTCCTTTCACGACGCGTTTCCTATTCCAACGGTGAGCGATTCTGCGGCGCGGCGCCGGCGTTGGGATTGTCGGTATTACGCGCGTGTGGAAAGGACATGATTATCGGTTGTGAAAGAAGGCACCGTCGATGGTAGATGCGGCGTACGTACGCGTCGCTGATGCAGGAGAAAAAGAAGACCTCGAAGGAACAGGAAATCGGTGGTGCCAGGAGCCATCGGGCCCGGACAGAACTTCCGGCTCGGTTTTTCGGCCAACTGGACACCCTTCGATCGCTCAAGCGAAAGTATTTCTTTTCAATTTTGATTTTATTCGACGAAAACAGTTTTTTTATACACTTTGATATATAAACAAATTATAGATAATTTACAGAGTCGAATGCACAGTACAATTGAAATAATTGATCAACCACTGAATGACAAGATAAAATCAAAAAGTTATTTCTAATAGTAAATTGTACTTGTATTCTATTCTAAACAACCTAATTAAAGCATGAAAATTGATTATCTTCGTCAGTTAAAGACACCTCGACATTAATTTCAAAATGAAAATAAAGTCAAACATTTTTCTTCTTCCTTATGAAATTCAATCAAGATCGCCACATGTTATAATTATAATTGGGCTGAAAAACCAACCACATAAATTTGTGCAATTAAAACCATCACAAACTTGAAAATAACATAACTGAAACCATTTTACCTCGAACAGGTTTATTCGAAGCGACAGAAAGAGGTGGAACTGGTTATCCGTGTTTAGAATTTCATAACAGCGGAGGAAAAAACGAAACGTAGGCTTTTAGAAAAAAAAACTGTATCGAAAAAAAATATATTGAATAACAAAGCCAGTTTGTTCCTTCGTGATTCAATCATAAACGAGGTCCGAGAGAATGCAGTTTCGGAGTGCCGAAATTTGCTTATGAATAAGGTATCAACGCTTCGCTCTATTGTTCGAAGGATGAGCTCTTGAATTTGCAAATGGTACGTTTCTGAAATTTGAAGAGGTCGGGTGTAAGATTGCTTCCAGTTTCTACCACAGATTAAGACTGCTTTTATAAGAATAAAAAAGAAGGCCAATGCAATCAGGTACAATTAAATATGAAAGATTACTGCGAACGTGTCTCACTATCGAGCAATTTCTTCGAGATCTGTGGAATCCCACGGATGGTACGTTAGTGAACGCCTAACAAAGCGCACAGTAAGAGAAGGCAAGGGAAAGAGTTCTCAGTAACGTGAGACAGTCGACACAAAGAAAGTTACACTTCGTAATATAGGCCACTGTTTAACTTTCCCCATTGCTCTGGGCCATTTGCGAGCAACATTCAAATTTCAGAGAGGATCCGAGCGTTCTGCTGAATGAGTAAGAGTATTTGTGGTGTTGCGAAAATAAGTCCTCCAAATTTAAAGAATTATACAATTGCGACGTGTAAAAATTTCCACGCAGAAAAATAAAATACACATAAAAAAACATATTCTGTATAATTACAATAACTCCGGGAGAGATGGACTACTTTTTTTTAGAAATGTTTGAAAATTGAATAATTTAGAGTTTAGAGGCATTAAATGAGCCACTTACCTATTTGTGTAAAGTGAACAAAAATCTTCTTTATAACATATCATTTTTATAATACGATATCTTTATAGGTAACTGCAGTAAGAAGAAAATCAAATTTTGGGTTGTGGTCCATTTCTCCCTTACTACTATGAGTGAAATGGAGTCAAAGTGAAAGTGAAAGTGGTCACTTTCATGAAACTTGTATTTCTTTCTTCAATTGATTTATAATCGTTGTTTCTTTGAAGGAGAATATGTTATTTATTAGAATAACATAATTTTGAAGCATTTAGTTACTAACTAGACCTATTAAGATTGTTTGAAACATGGTCGTTCTAAAATCAACTTATAGCTAAATGTTACTAATGTTTAACTTTTAAGACAGGAGTAAACATTTATTCAAATAACAGAATAGTTCAATTCATTACAATCATATAGGAAAATTATTTACCTCCTAAAACCTAAAATATTGATTTCTGCATCATTTTGTAAAATTAAAATCCAAGATTGATAGCAACACTTAATCGTTGTTATTGCACTCAAATAAGACTAACATATTGATCTTATATAGAATAGTTTAGAAAATATTTAACTGGTCCATCTCTCCCATAATTACTGTACGCAGAACTACAAGATATCAAAAAACGAATTTTCCAGCCTAACAAAAGTTCCATGGGATCATCGTCGACATTAATAAGAAAAATTAACGAAGAAAAAGTTCGTGTAATTCTACATATGGGGAACCTTTCTCCATTCTTCTTTTAAAACATGTGATCAACTTGATAAAGAAAAAGAATCTAAGAATCTCCAACGCGAGAAAACACACGCTATTCACTCAAAATAAACGCAAGATGGAAATAACTTCCATAGTGGCTCGCGCTATATTTCACGTACCGTGTAACTTTTCGACTTTCTCGCGACGAAAAAAAGTTCGACAAAGATCTGAGTGTTCTTACAACCCCCTTTCCTTCCCTTTCCCCACCTCTGGCCGACACCGCCCAGAGGGCATGATTGTAATCGACACGGCGATGGTTTTTCCACCAGATGTCCATGAATGAAGTTTCTATGCGTACGCGTTTCACTAACTTACTCATTTCATTCACACGTCTGCGTGACGTATTTAACTTGCATCCACGTTGCGTCGATGTGCCATTTGTTTTCTGCCATCACGCGCATCGTGAGTTTCCCATGGCTTCGTGAAGTTTAAACAAGTTTATGTGAACGGGCCTCTGTCGAGGCTCGGTCTCTGTTTGTGGTCTCCGTAAAAGGTTATCGAAGTAGCTTTAACACTTTTTCTTTTGACTTGTATGGATGATGTTAATAATTCCTTGTATGGAAAATCTGTCTTTTTTAAAAGAAGGGGCGGTGCTATAGGGAGGCTCAATAATAAATTATGATATTTGAGAAATCTCTTTTTTAATATTTGGAATTATATGAAGAATCACAAAGCTGATTAATGCAAAATTAAAGAAAATATAATAATACCCTGTTTCTACTTGTACATGAAAATAAAAAATTCTCTGCACATAAAGAATTGACTATCTCTAAGAAAAAAGTTAGAAAAAATTCCCGTCAGTAGATCATAAGAATTTTCTTGTCCTTTTCAATGTGCATGAAAATAAAACAATTTTCCTCAAATTTTAATTGTCCCTGTTCCAATAAACAAATAACTGATCTTCCAAAAACTTCCAAAAAGTGCTTCCAACTTCATCAACAGACAAAACACCTGTTACCCAAATCCCATTCAGAAACGGCGACAAACCCAAGGACCAAGGAGCTAATTCCCCGTGAAGGAACTATGTTTTCCAACGACCTAACTAAAACTCAGTCATCTTACACATCGTCTCGGAGCGAGGGGACGTGAATGGAATCGAATGAGATGCAGCGAGGACGTTGAATAATATCGCGTATTAAAATCACCCCAGACCAACCCCAGTCACCCTTCTCCCTTCGTCGCGACGCCCGACGATCAATGAACTTTCTTGACACCCTGTATGTAACGTCAGCCGGAGGCAACGCGTGGGCGGGCGTCTCGAGTCTCGACAAAGTCGACCGGAGACTGTACTGTGCGCACGGGATTCTTTGCCCGAAAACAATCTCGCCGGTGTGTGACTCACGGCCGTGTTTGGAAGGTGGAAAGGGCAGGCCTAGTTACCTAGACTATTTAAACGCGACCCGCGGTCGTGACACGTAATCCGTCCTACATGCCACGAGGTTAATGGCGCTAGAAATTTGGCTGCCCGCTGTGCGTCTCTCGTTTGGACCTCGTCGGAGGGAACAGAAAGGGGGAAACGGGGTTCGATGCGAACGGAAAGGAGCGAGTCCGTGGCTCAATCCGATTGTTCAGTTAACTGGCGGAAAAAGCCTTTCCTTACAAGGGAACGTTCCCACTTTGGTGTCGGGTTGGCAAGAAACGGTCGATGCCGTTAGCAGCTCCAGCTAATGACGAAGTTGCGCGTGGGATCAGTATATCAGAAATGGGTGATCGAATCTTGAGAAATTATTCATTTTTTTTTTCATATTTATTCGTAGATTCGTAGGAAAAAGACTGGAAAGAAATTATGTGTATGCTCATACTCTGTAAGCGAAACTTTGAAAATACAATAGAAAAAAGCATAGTAATATTTTGGAGTTCATTTTAAATGGTCAACTCTCTAATTTCACATCCCCAAATTAAATTGTATATTATGTATACTACAACAAGATTAAACAGCTGTTTTCGCGATCTAAATCATCATCAACTTGAAGAATGAAGGCTCCCCATTACGAGTTACGAATTATTTCTATCTGAAATTGCTGCCATGATCACTGTGCATCGATGCAAATAGTTGAAAATTATTATTAATCAGAAAACAATTTTTAATGTCCCTTTTTTTCTCAACCTCGAATGCATAGAGTCGGAAAACCTTAAAACTTGATATTTTCACGAGCAATTAAAAATAATGTTCCCAGAACTTTGATGAAAGGCATGGCAAGTTACTTGTATTAATAGGCAGACAATTCTTAGAAAATTAATATGTAAATATGCAAAAAAGGAAATAAAATATCGTATCTAACATTCAACTTACACTAGGGAAATTCTCATCAAAATGAATTTTCATATGCCTTGCAAATGAGCAAATTAGCCATTTGCCATGCTATTTAATAATTCAATTAGGAGTATTCGTGCCTGCATTCTGCTTCGTAAGTCTCTGTGCATATTACAAAATACAGAGAGATGCTGCTTCGGGTTAATTCGTGCATTTCGAATATAAAACTACATTATTTTCCATATTCGAACTAGCTCGAGTTACTAAACGATTAATCGATACGGTATCACGAACTCGCATTGCGGTGGTTAGATTCAACCGGTAGCTACGCAGACTCGAATCATGCTTATCGAACAATTTACCAGCGTACGTTAAATCGTGATAAGCGCGATAAAACGATCAAGCGGGCGCGTATAATTGAAGCAAACTTAATGAACGCGGAGCACGGAGCAACGCGACGCTTCCTCGTGTCCTGAGATTAGCGAATCCAGATGGCGCAGTTTTGCCGGGAATGCGCCCCGACCGGATACGAATGCATCGCGGTAGCATGGACGATGAATCAAGGAGAACGAGAAAAGCCGTGGAAAAAGGCAAACTGGAGTAGACATTCAGGAATGCGAGAGAGGATGATGAGGGAAGGTTGGGTTCAATGTCGGCTTACAATTAGATAGATGGTTCTTAGCCGATGCTTGATGAGTTACACGGATTACGCAGCAGAGCAGAGAAAATATGGCTGAACAAGGGATAATGACTTTTCAAATGTTACGAATGCATTTGCGTTTTGGAGATCCATGTAAAAATACAAGCTATAGAGTCATTTGGGGTAAAAGCACGCAGCGGGTAAAAGTACGACTTTTGCTGTTTTTGTCATTTTGTCATTTAATAGACTCATAAAATGCAACGAGTATTTAACGATAGGCCAAACGGTTTTTTTTAAACAGCAAAAGTGCGTACTTTTATCCGCTGCGTACTTTTACCCCGAACGACTCTACGTAAAACGTCTGCAGACATTTACAAAAGTTACTAATTTTTGTAGATTCACATTAAGAACTTTTTTACACTTTTCATTTTTTGAGGGTTAAACACTTTATTACAATTTTTTGCTATACAGGGTGAGTTAAAAAGTACTGCTATCTAAAATAACTCGTTACCTACTGGTTGTATCAGAAAACGTTTGAATGAATTACGTAGTATTTTAAAGGACTCATTAGATGGATACAATTCGATTTTTTAAATATTTTATTGTTTTTGAGATATCAAGGTTATTTTGAGTTTTTTCATCGTCAATGCATCTTTTTTTAATACCATCTTGTTGCTGATAGAAGGACGAATTTAGCGACCTTAATATGACCTTAAGTAGACCTTGCATAGACTTCGAAAAAATTCAAAGTCACCTTAAAGTCTAAAAATCAAATCGTATCCATCTGATGCGTCTCTTAAAGTGTCACACAATTCATTATATCATCCTATATTCATTACTATTATCATTCTTAATTGACTCGCCCTGTATATAAAAACTCGACCAACTTCTGATTCAATTCAATATTTTTTTACAAACAATTTTTAGGAAATTTAATAGTCTATACATCTCAGTTCCATTACTAATCAACTTGTTCTTCTCAGAGCTCACGAAATACGTTGAATGATAACCAAACGATTGTCCACCACTGCGACAACGCGAGTTTAAAAAATACGTGCAGAACATCTATCCGCACGTTAATGATACCGTTCGAGGCAAGGAATTCGCTTGGCACGTTATCAAGAACAGCTGGTGAGTGTGGAAGCGCGGCAATATGCAGGACATGTTTCTATGCAGTTTCCAAAGTGCCAGTGCAAAGTGTTTCTGAACTGTTTGCAGTAAGGCGTAAGCAACCTCGCGATATGCTGTCGCGAGAAACAGTACATACATCCGAGTACCGCGGCAGACTTTCAAGGATGAGGAAGTGAGAAGCGGAGTTGAATGTCGAGAAAATGAAATGGCGAGGATGAGAGCGGGGACACGACCGCGGAAGTCAGAGGCGAACGAATAAGAAGAAAGTGTGACGGGGTAATGAAGAAGATAAAAGTATGGCCCAGGGTCTTAAAAAGGACGAAAATGTAATGGGTGTATAAATATTCATGGCCCCCGTTGCGCGGAGCGCGCGAAGATGAAGAAACGGAAGCGGAGAACCGAAGAAAATAGCGAAACGATGGAATTGAAACTGGAGAAACTTAACAGAAAATCGGAGAAGAAAAAGTGAAGCGGATGTGTGCAATATTTAAAAACAAATGGAAAGAATTTTTGTTTCGAGACAGAAGAGAAAAAATTATTAATTTTATTTTAAATCACTTTGTTCATTTATCTGAATCTGTTCAATGAAATGTTTAAAAAATTTCGAGTAATAAATTAATGAATAAAATAGATGATTGTTTGTCGTGTAAAATTCGACTTTTTTAAAACTGAATTTTAAAATATCCTGCCATTTGCCTTTTTCAACCTCTACGCTGGATGTGAAAGAGGATATCGAAGTTAGTTTCGCAACGGATTACGACTCGACCAATTTCCGCTTTAAGTTTAAATCGCTTACTAGATAAACCCGACGATCGTAAAACTGTCCTCTATAAATATTACAAGTTATATTCTCTCCAAAATTCGTTCGAGATCATTGAAAATTTCGAATTTGTACGAAACCTAGTCGAACGAAAAAGTGTTATGTCTATTTATAATCCTTGATCGTCCTCATTTACATATGTAAGATATTGTGTCGAGACCACTTATCGAATTTTCGAGTGCTGGAATACTCGAACACCTCAGTGATTCCAATATTCCACAATATAATTTGAATATTCTTCGAATAGATATTTGCATGTATATGGAATATTTAAAAGTGAAATTTTGGGACGAGTCTACACTTCTATTTAGATGAATAAAACAAAATGATTAATTGTAAGACGTTGACAATAAATTTTTAGATAATATCACGATAAAATTATCACTTTGCAAATGTGGTATAATAAAGTCAGAACCTAAAGTAAATTTTTGCATTTCGACAAACAACTCATAACTGATAGTGAACTTGTCATTCGAGCAAGTTTCATAAAAAATTATGCTACTTGAAATTTATTTAAAAATATTATTTATATTTGATTTCAAATACTGATAAAATCCGTCAATATTAAATTACTCGAATAGTGGCAACTCTATTCCCAACTGGTTCCCATAAGAAGAAACGCAATTTCCCGCACATCCGTGAGTATCTATTTCTCGATTATCATGTCAAACTTTTATTTGCTCGGAAATACTCTATGCGTATATTATTATCGATATGATTCACGAACTCATGGCTGCACACCGGTATGTGTAAACAGATGCACCGTACGCAGATAGATTCGTGGAGACCTTCGGCAACATTTCGCCTTTCGCGTTTCGCATGCACGTACGCGACAGAAAAAAATGCACTGTCGAACATGGCAAACGGTTCATTGTTCTCGCGAGGAGACAATAACGTGTGGGTCTTACGTCGTTGACGAAATTCACTGTTTAACAATGGAGTAAAAAATGAGAAAGATAGGCTCGATTGTTGCCGATTTCCTTTTACCGTGAAGTATTTTCCTTCCGCGATACGCTACATCGTAACACGATGATTTGCAGACATAATCGCAACAATTTTCGCTCATTAAATGTTACTTCAAACACTTTCTGTATTTTAATTAAAATTGTATGAAACAGTTGACAAGACAAGTAAAATACTTTTATTATCAAATATTATCAATCCGCATTGTACTTTAGAAAGACGTTCGATTTTCAAAAATATATGAATTTTTAAAGAATTACCGGAGCACGTGTGTACTTTTACGAATAAAAACCAAACTAATGAAGAATAAATTTACTGAAGTTGAATTTATTAATTGGTTTCAATTAATTTGTACGAAAAATATTAAATACTATTTGACTTCAATTTTTATTGACAAACAAATGAATGTATCAGTCAATTAATCATTTTTATCTTCGAAAGTTTGAAGAATGATTATTAGATAATCTACGTAAAGAACATCCACCACTCAGTTCATTAGGAATGCCGCAGCATTTGTATAGGTAACAATATTTGGACGATGCCAATGGAATATGAATGAGAAAGTCACACGAAAGAATTTTTACGCACGACCGAACAAGAGACGCAATAAACAGACAATTCAGGGTACCTTGGCGAAAGCGCAAGGTTAAATCGAATAAGATCCACCTCCTGGGCCGAATACTATATAGACGCAATTACATCGTCGCCTCTGCGACACGCTTTCTTTATTGCAAAGATGTCAGTGCCACATAGCGTAACGAAGGTCGTTTGTCAACGCGGAATACACGCAATTTGCAAATCCCTTCAAACGTAATCCTTCCTACACGGTCTACCGTCAATCACTGACACAGAACGTGCGTAAAGACTCGACAACAGCACGCTTTGTAAATATTTTTTTGTCAGTGGCGACATATAGGGAGTGCATAACAGAAAATCAATATTGATAGGTATTATGCATTTTGATTCATGAACGCTTTATGAAATTATTAAAAATTGGAACTAAAGAGTAAACTTTTTACTTTTTACTCTCAACAACTCTTATTATTATTATGTTGTTAATAAACTGCGGATTTTATGCATTTATGACAATACGTGTGCAAAAATATAATTCATCATGTGAGACTGTTAACAAATACCGAAATAGCAGAAATATAATTCAAGTTAGAATGTTTAGAAAATTAAACATACAGTTATTCAACTTCCAATTCTTTCTTTGTAATTGTAAAAATTGTATGAATTGCATGAAAATCCGCAGTCTAATTACTAAGAATATAGACAATAAATTTTCAACATGTTATTAATGAATAAAGAATTTAAATATTAACGTTAAACATATCATATTTCTTTTTTAATAAAACAGTTTTTTAAAGGAAATAAAATATCCAATGTGTCAAAACAGCAAAGTTAAATACTTGGATTTTGCAGTTTTCTAAACGAGAAGTTAGGTACTCTAAAAACAAGTGGCAGTGATAAAAAATTGCCAATTGCTATTAATATAAATAAACTAATTGCAAGATAAAACTCTTCACTTTATTACATAACAATAAAGTAGAATTGCTTTTTAGATAATACAATGATAATTTACATGATATTGGACAATAATGTGCATCATGCTTTATTTTTTTCTATATAGCATAAATAAAATTTTAACACGTAAATATATATTAAAGCATTGTTAATGGACTAAAGTCGCTTTAAGGGAGAACAATTTTTTAAAATATTTTTAGTTGAATACAATATGATGCTTTTATCTCAAAACAATTTTTTTTAATTACAGAAAGATTTACTTGTATGAATACTTGACATAAAAAGTGTGCTATATTTAAAAAATTATAACATTTAATAATATTTATGTAGGATATTAATATCAAAGAATAATAAGGATTATTTGAAAGAAATAAACACCTGCTAAAAATGAAAATCATCAATCTCACAGTAAAAATAAAACAAAATAACCAATTTCTCTGTCCAAATATGATTATTACAATTTTTTTAAATGTCTCCAAAAAATAGACTTCAGTTCCACAGCAAACGAAGCAGACTAACCATAAAAAAAACTAACCTTCATATCACACCGCCCAGTGATCCGACGTCAAAAAAAAAGTCACTCTCCTCCGTCCACGGTCCACCGTAGCAAACGTCGAACAAAACGTGTCCACAAAGAACGGTGCGCGTCGCGATCGAGGCAAACGTCACAACCAAAAGCCGCACAGAATCCGTCCGTCTCTCGCAACTTGACGGGTCTTCGACGCAGAGAAAAGAGAACAAATTTCAACTCAGGCCAACGTTCGACGCGTCAAAACGTCAAGTCTCTAAATTCGACGTTCAAACGAGCGTCGAGCAGAGAACACAACAGTGCTCTCGTTACCTCGACCAACAATGAGCCAGTATTCGATCGCGCGCGCGATTCAAAAAAAGAAAACACCGATCCGTAAACACTCGCGTCGTCGGAAGCGTTCGGATCGCGGCGACGATCGGCACCCGTTGACAGTCGCGAGGTCAAGTCCGGACGATCGCGATCGGATCGTCGTCGTACTCGTTTCGAACCGATTCGTCGTTTTTTTTTTTTTTTATTTCGGGGTGAAAGAACAGTGAGAACGCGGTCACAGCGAGAATCTGTTGAAAAGCAGCGAGACACCACGAACAGTCAGTCACGGCTCGGCGGTCGCAGTACACTGTAAGCTGAACGTCGCCGCCACGCGACTCCGAACGCGAAAGCGCCGCCGAGGAAGATGGCGGACGGTCTGGCGGCCCTCCGATTGGCTGATCGCTTCGGCCAGGTATTCGGACGCTGTTATCGGCCCGCGAAACGAGACGCGCTACGTCCTCGCGCGCTCGGAAATCGCTGATAACGGGCAGGCCTCGCCGAACCGTGTGTTTCGAACGGTTATTGTTAGGGCTGCCACCTTTTCTCGGTGGAAAATATAGTATTTTTGAAGAATCTTGGAAAAAATTATTTTCGAAGAAATTTAGAAAAAATAAAAAGTACAAATTTATTCAGGAAATAAGTTTTTAACATGAATTCTCGATTTATCTACTAGATTTGAAGATGTCACAATATTTTCAAATTGTTTAAATTCAATTTTCGTGTCTGAATGGAAGAGGTGAAGAAAATTTGTCGACTCAAAATGAAATCAGTTATTAATATGCATTAGAACTTTTTCAGTAAATAAGACAAGATTTCTAATAATTTTAACTAAAATTTCTGTGTGGTTTTATTCCAATTAGGTTAATTAGGTAGCTTGGTAACTAATTTTTTAAAAATTATCTATGGAATGAAAATATAGTATTTTACATACTATACATATTTTGTTTCAATGGTATGTAATACAAGGTACCAAAATATAGTACAATACTATATACTATATGTATAATATAGTACGGGGGGTAAACGTAGTTTTCGAATGGAATATAAGGGGGAGCTTCGTTTAGAACGCTAAAATAATATAGTAGTTTTTTGAGAATTTTTTTCTTAACAAAGATAAACCGTCATCTTTGCAAAACTTTTTTTGTTGGTCATTAATTACTCCAATACTTTATTTACACATATTGGTAGCTAAATGTCTGGGTGGAGAATAAAACACCCCTACAATTTTGCAAAAAGTCGGTTTATCTTTACTGGGAAAACAATTCTTAAAAAGCTATCATTATTTTAGCGTTCTAACTGAGGCTCTCCCCTTAAATAAATCATTAAGGGCTCCGAGTCATTGGAACTAAGGGGTATATGTATATACAAAGACTCACTTGTTCAGGAAGAGTGTGTTCAAGTTTAAATTCTAAGAAAAGTATTTGCCTTTACATAATAAGAGTCACAGAGCATGGAAAACAATTCAACGTGAAGTTGAAGGACAGAAAGTTTAAGAAAAAATATAATACTATAGATTTGACTATCAACGAACATTTGGAATACATGTGAGATATGAACAAATCTAGGAGTCATTGTACCTAGGTCATCATAATAAAAACAACTCTGTTTAAAAAATTTAGTAAAAAGAGTTACTTCCCGAATTGATTCAGTTCTTTTTTACTAGAATGGGGACACATTATAAATTATGTACAAAATTATGAAAGTTGTATTATGAGCAAATACGGCCTACAATGTGGCAGCATGAAAGTGCAAATATTTCTGCACTGCCTGCATGATAACTGTCATTTTTTTATTTTTTTTTATGAAAAAATGTATACAAAGTATTTGTAAATTCGATAAATCAATCACTTAAAAAAATTAATATTAAGAACGAAAGTATTTGAAAATTATTATATAGTTAGTATTATTATACAGTTTTCAAACTATTAATAAGATCATACAAATGCAAGGAAAAATTCTATTTTAAAACGTTTTCACTGCTACAAGAAGTTAGATAGATACCATTTTTGATAAGCTAAATTTTTTAAAGTTCTGAATGAATTACGAGTATATTAAAAACTCCATCTTACTTGTGAAAGTTGTTAACATATCATGAATGTTTTACATACCTGCAGTTAATAGAACTATCAAAGAGGCACGAGTGTTCTACTTCGATAACAAGTTTCCCAGACTGCATCCTTTAAATGTTAGAAACTAGATCATGTGATGGAATCCATATCACATTTTAAACAGGTTTTATAAATATTCCGATGCCAAAGAAGTGAAATCGAAAACAGTTTCTTGAGTGGTGAAAACATGTTTTGGCAAATGGTCAATGAATAAACACATCCGAATCCATTTTTGTAATCCTCACCTGTAACAAAAAAGTTTTTATACGATAAAAGATTGTCGATTCAATCGCCGCGGTAACGTTTCTCGTTTAATTACTTGCTCTTCTATACGAAACAGAAGTGTTGTGCAATTAAAATCCATTTCATCGACAAATGAAAACCAATCAACGCTAGATTGAGAATTAGATTTTCGTAGAAAGGGAGGAGGGAAGGGGTGGCAATTAACGATCACGCGAATGAAGTCGTCCCTAGGGCTTTCGACCCCGAAAGGAATGCAACTGCAAATTTCCGGTGGGTCGTCCTAAGCAAAATGAACAGACGTGTACACGCGTTTATACATTGAGTGCACAGTTTGTATAATGATAATGACTAATAGAGATATAAGAGAGCGAGCGAAAGACAGTCCTGCGCAGTTTCAAGAGTCTGGGATCAAGGCAAAGAGAGTATAATAAGCATAACAAATTTTAGAAGTACAATAGAATTTCGATTATCCGAACAACAAGTATCCTCGTTCTTAATTATCTAGTGTTTCAATTAATTATTGTACTAGGTACAGTACTGTTCCGATATAAGGACAATCTTACAGTGTTGACTCAAAGAACGACGCCTGAGTTTGATTCGAAAAAGGGATTTCTCTATCCTCCCCACTTCTTCGCCGATGCGAGTCTCCTCGTTCCGTCGTGACCCAGATCGAACCCGACTCGAAAAAGGGCTGCGCTCGGTTCATAAACTCAGCCATTCTTCGAGTCAACACTGTATAAGAGTATAGTGGGACTCTGAATAAAACTTGAACCATTCTTTTAATAACGTTCTGCTAATTGTTAGCATTTCATTTTATAAATATCAAGTCGAATAATCGATATTCTACTGTAGATTTGAAATCTCGTTTCAAAATATCTGAATTCACCATAGAATACGTATATATTTTCAAAGTTTAAAAAATTTATTAAATTCAAAATATTTTCAGAATTTTAAAAAATTGGTTGAAAGTAGAAATTCTAAATATTATTAGCATTGATTGCAATCTATTGCCTATCTATTGCATGAGAGTCTAAAATAAAATACATCCTGTAGATGAGTTAAGTCTCTTGACCTACAGTCGTTCAGCAAGAGATCAAATCAAAACTTTTCCTACACCTCTCCCAGTCGCTACATATATTTTCGATCGTTCCAAAGTGCGTCGTTTCCAATTCTCTTTTACGTTCTCTTCGCGCCTTTCCTCAAATCCCTACCGCGCGTGTGCGTATATCCACAAGGTCGTTTTACCAATTTCCTCTGCCTTTCGACGAATTATCATGTCACACGCACGACTATGTAAATTTTCTTGGCCAAACGAACAATCCAGGAAATACTTGTACGATTCGTCCTTGTACAATGACAGCAGGCGCTTTCAATGTCCACTACAGTCCTTCAAGTTAACTCATAAATTTTTCCAATGCAGTATAGAATTGAAACTAAGTTGAACATTTCCTTCGCTTTTAATCGTTCCATGGGATACTTCCTAATATTATATTCTTCAAGAAAATTGTCTTCCACGACGCCCTTTTGAACAGTAAAAACTGTACATCTGAAGTGCATCCATATGTATGCAGCGATTCTGTGAAAAGTGCACTACATTGGAAACAAATGTAAATGAAATGTAAAGTACAAAAATAAAGGAACAATGACGATGAGAAACTTTGAAAATGTTGGATGCCACGCCTTTCGAGAATACGAATCACTCTTCCTTCTTTTTTTTTTGTTACAATAGAAGGGAAGCGCTTCTCTGCATTCGTTAGCGGCTGCTACTGCGAGAGTTACGCGAAGATCGTTAAAAAGATTGCAAAAAAAGAGGCACGACCGAGGATATGCGTGTTTATGAAGGGGTGTTACTGTGCGCGGCGTACACCGTGATTCGTAAATACATGCGCATCCTGCGTTCACACTGATTACGCGCTCTACGCGCGTTACCTGCGTCGACCGAACGCTACCATAACATAGTGAATACAATCACCTGTTATCGTCGTACGTCACCGAGGCGTACACGTTTTGCAACGTATCCGTCGCGACGGCTTCCACGTTCCCATCAAAGGGGAAAAATTTATTTCACCCGTCGACCTTAACTGATCCAAGTGCCGAATCAAGGTCCACGACTTTGCTCGGGGAAACGATCGCGATTCTAACGATACTTAAAACGCTAATTAAACACCGTGCCACACTTAATTGCAATTTCATTAAACTTTCTTGATATATGTCTTTAAACTACAGGTGGAAACTTGTGGAGCCGCACTGAGATTTTATTTACTGCGAGCGCTGAGAAAAAATGGCTCTACAAATGAAATCTGAAAACATTAATTTGGACAATGGAATATGGGACAACAAAATGCTTTATAACTTGATATTTTCGTCATTTTTGGAACGAGAATTGGCAAACTCGATTCTTGTTTTATAATATGTAGGAAGGAGGTTGAGGAACCATCGATACCTAACCGCAGGGAGATGTCGGCTCCGTGAAAGAGCTAACCACGAGGCTGTGGTAAATCGAAGGGAGAATTAAAGCCAGACAACGGATACGAGATATTTATACGCTTTCAAATATGATGGTTCGCGAAGAGAAATTAGAAATGACACACTGAAATTCAATGAAACGATTGTGTAGATGCATGTAATTTAACAACTGAATTGAATTGCGGATACGAATAAAATTTAATGAAAATTTAATAAAAATAAATGTTTCTATGCTTCTACATTTTTACCTATTCTTTCACATTTGACAAAAGAAGAAGAGATATTTCTCGTCTGCTAATGTTAATAAATGTTCTCAATGAAAACGCGTCTTATCAGTATTATGAAAAATAGCATCAACGCGCGGGATTCTATTTAGTCCAAAGCAGGTATTAAAAGTTAACGCAATATAGAACGTTACTGTAATAAAATGCTTTGTTCACGATTAGATTCACATTGAGCTCGGCATAACGCGCGACTGTGTGCGTGCAGATGAAAGAAATTCCTCTGAATCGAGTTGCACACGCCTAAATACAGGGTTAAGTTCCGATCTAGCACGCAACCGGAAACGCGAGCGCTGTGCCAAACAATGCTTTCGAAAAAAAAGGAGCGCAACAATGGAAAACAATAATGGCAGAACAGTGCGTGCGATATACATTCGCGCAAAGGAAGCTTCGACCAGCATTTCTCTGTCGTTCTCATTTCAATAATTTTCATACTTTATATCGTTTTTAGATTAATTCGTTCCTTACGGCATGATTTTAAATTATATTTCTTATCCTCTCTACGAGGATAAAAAATAAACTTCGCAATAAAATATTAGCAGTCATTATCGAGAATTAGATACTTAAACATTCAGTCTTTAAAAAATTATTCCATTTAAGAGATTAGATAACGAATAACCAATTTAATTAAACACACCAAAATTAAACTCCAAATTGCCGAGCAGAAAAGAAAACAATTTTTATCTCTAGTATCTTATTGCTTGCTATATCTAGTGTCTTATTGCTTGTATCTGTATACCTGAAAATGCATTAGATATGGATCTGTGTTTTGTCGATAAATTTTTTTTATTACGATTTTGATTCCGCGAATTCCTCGTACGATCGAGGCAGACGCGTGAAAGACACACGCGTCCACTTTCATCCGTCGGCGGTCTCGCAGCGCGCATTTTTCTGTAATTTGCCTGCCACAGTTCAAGAAACATGTTTCTTTTATGCGGTACGGCAACAAAGACTGTCCCAAACAAAGGTACACGCGACGTGAAAGCACCGTGAAAACAGATTGAGCGTTCCACGGTGTTACATGTCCGTTAAGCTTTATATCCCGCGTATACACAAAGGGAAATTAATCTGCATCTCTCCCGCACGGTAAGCAAGAAATCGCGTTTCTTCTTTTTACACCCGTCGGGTTCACCTCGTTTCTCGATATTACAAGTGTCGGGTTCACCTCGTTTCTCAATATTACAAGTGTCGTTTGTTTCGACTTCAACCTCATAACTCATTATTCAAATCTTCATCAATTTTCAAAATTATATTGAATCTTCATTGATTGATCATCAGAGTATTTTTGCATCAATTAACCAGAGATAACGGACACGAAGAGAAAAATAAATAAAAAATGACAATGAAATGGAGTGTCATTCTATTTAACTAACTACTTTTCATTTAATTTAACTTTACGTCTATAACATTTTGAAGAATTTCCCGAAACTATACTGCGAACTTAATATCGAAGTACAAAATTTAATTTCGATCATGTAAAATGGCTATTCAAAATTTCACATAAAATTTAAGCTACGAAAAAAAATTCAAATCACTGACTGTCTACGAATCTCAGCGTGCGTATACAACTCGATAATGACATTGCACCGTTATAAGAGAAAATTATCATTCCACGTGGCTATAAATATTATCGTGGCGATGCCTCAAACTGGTTTTAAGTATTCGGTGCGGGACACAAAACACAGTCACGGTCCAGCACAGCTGCACGATCAACCGGTTTCCTTGATTACGGATGACTATAGTAATTGACTATAGTGTAAATGCGTAACAAGCGTTTCTTCATTAAAACATTTCTCATCGATCCACAACTGCACATTTTTACAGTTATTTTTAATAAATTCATGAGGCGTATATAATTCCCTTTTTTAAATTTGATTTTTACTTGCTTCGCGAAATTGTGAAGTTTCGTGGAACTAAAGAATGAAAATTTCGAAAATAGTTATTGTAGAATAAAACGAGAATTCTGAATACGTAATATTCAAAATTATGTAATATTAATATACGTTTTATAATCGTGCTGCAATTGGTTTTGGGCGTCACTGACTAATAACGTAGTTTTTAAATAGAATGAGACTGGAGTGTGAATGCGTCATTGACGTTACCATAAATGCATGTGTAGGAGCATAGATTATAGCGTATCTTATACATAGTAGTGAAACGTGATCAGCTGTCGGTCACAACTATACGACTTTTAAAAGTGATTCCTATCACTCAAAATTATTTGTTACATAAACAATTCGATCAGCACATTATAAATTAATTTTTTGAAGTGGAACAAATCTATTTAAAAGACTTTTCACATCATGGTAAGTGAATAACTGATTGTCAGAGGTTATGTTAGCAGACAGACATTTCTTGCTCCAAATAAGGACTGTCAAATTTGACCCAAAAACAATGCGAAATAATTTTACTATTCTACTTCTATGGTCATTTCACTGTTTTCGAAAGAAATATAAATATGAATGTTCTTTATAGCCTTAATGTTGTCACTATTTATAACCAGTGCATTTCTTTCCGTTTTATTCAACGTAGCAAGACCCAAACGAGGACACACAATGGAACGACATTCTGAGAAGAAAAGGAATTATACCTCCGAAGGAAAAAGAGGTAACAGAGGACCAAATACTGGACATGGTGGAGAATACTATAAATGAGAAAACTGGGCTTGGTATTTATACTTTGTTCAGCAACGTTTTAATATTATTGCAAACCAAACAGGATTATATTATTATTATTGTCTTTTTGTGTTCGTAGCTGCGAATGATTTAGAAAATAAGACATTGGACGAGCTGGATGAACTAGAGGATGACGAAGATGAACAGGTTTTATTGGAATACAGACGCAAGAGAATAGCGGAAATGAAGGAGTTAGCGGATAAATCTAAATACGGTGAAGTTAAAGAAATTTCAGGAGAAGATTATGTTCAAGAAGTAAATAATGCTGGAAAGGATATTTGGGTTGTCCTCCATTTATACAAATCTGGGTAATGATTGAACGAATCAATAGAAACGAAGAGTATTGCAGACCCAAAATCTTATCCTAATTATTTTTTCAGTATTCCGCTTTGTACCCTTATAAATCAGTACTTAGCAACGTTAGCGAGAAAATTCCCAACGACAAAGTTCTTGAAGAGTATTTCCAGAACCTGTATTCCCAATTGGCCAGATCGTAATCTTCCTACGATTTTTGTCTACCAAAATGGGAACATGATGCACAAATTTATCGGGCCTGTAGAATTAAGAGGCATGAAGCTTACGGAAGCAGGTATGCCAAATCGTGAATTTATTGCAAATTTTAGTTTAACCCTCTTGTTCATAATCAGATATACGAATATACAGAACCAATATGGAAAACTATGTAAAAATGTTGGTTATGAACATGAGTTAAATTTGTTTACGTTTGTTAGCGAATTAATATAAATTGTTACATTACCGTAGAGTTGGAATGGATGCTAGGACAAGCAGAAGCTGTACCGACGAAATTGACCGAAGATCCGCGACCGAAAGTTCGGGACGTGCTGTTTACCACGTTGCAGCACGATCGTGACGATGTAGCTGAAAATAATGATTGGTAATTGTATTTATAAACAACTCTGAGAGGGAAAGGTTACATATTACAAAGTACAGAGCATTTTATTTATTTTGTCACTGTTACCACGTTACACGTCATCTTTTGAAAATTTCGAAATTCTATGAGACATACGAAACACTACCACAATAAAATATTTTATTACCGTATCACTCGTTTCCGAATTACGATTTTCATTTTATCTGCAACACCTTCGTATCACGTCTAATTTTCACAAAATAATCAGTATTACTGCGTTCAACGAGACGCAGCTTCGTTTATTAACATTTTTTTTTAAATTGTCCAAGAGAACGTTCGATTATCGGAATATCGAACCGAGTGTTCGATTATTGAAACATCGGATTGTGCGACTTCGATAATGCCCACTACTTTATTTGTATTATTTTCGTTCAGAAATCGTATTTTTAAAAAAATGGTATTTTTGTAATTTAGATATAAGGATAACCCTTTTTTTTTTTAATTTTAGAGCTTAGTCGTTAACCCTGATTTAGCAAACTTCTCTTTAAATGGCGCACTACGATCTTTCGCATTGGCGTAAGTTTCCGTACTTGTAAAAATTAAGTACTTTCAAGGATCGAATTGTGCTGTATAATTAAAATATTGAAAAGAATTTTAAAGTGATCTTTTCAAGCGAAACCCTTTTTTACCAATTTAAGTAGAAAAATTTTACTGAGTTCGCAAAGAATCCAATTGGCTAATTCAGGGTTAATAGACACAATTGTTTCACATTTGTGCCCCACATCGCAATGCAATCAAACGAAACAAATTTTGTTTCAATTTTATGCAACAAAAATATGTAAACAAAGTGAAAGACATAATTTTATTTATATAAATATAAATTAATATTACTAAACTCTTCTTTTACTATAGCTTTTACTTCTTCAATTGTCGCTTATATTAACAATTTAAAAAAATTAAACGTTAAAATTGAACAACGTTACTTAGGAATCATATAATAAGCACCAATGGTAAACGTAAAATGCTTATTTCAATTCGTGGGACTCGCAGACTCACTTCCGAGAGATGTTTACATTTTGTGCTGTTCAAGGACTTCTCATATTTCGTTCTTCTTTATCTAAAACATAACCCACGGCTCCTTAGGGATATCTCACGACAGTTCAGTTCAGTTCAGTTTCGTCGTCGGCTGTTGCTGGCTGGGTGGATAACGTTATTCGATGAACGTGAAAATGAAATAAAACATAAGCATGTAAACATTTCGCAGTGTGTAAGAAGTGAAACATTTATGTGTCTTTATGCCGGTCGAATATTTACCAAGAAAGCAGAGTAAGATCGTATGTAAAAATAAATAATAAAAATGTTGTCTTTTCATTCTTCTTACTTCGTTTGTTAATGTACAGTACATTGAATCATTAAGTAAATTAATTTCAAACATTATTATGACAATTGTAGTAGTAATTATAAGGGAATTAAGTTAAATCCATTTAAATATCAGTCGTTTATTTTCCGATTTATAGCTGTAATGAATAGTACAAAAATCGTAAAATAAAAATTAGAGAAAAATAATTAAAATATGCAGGACGCACAAACGAAAATGTGGGAAAAGTCGAATAGGCATTTTACTCCCGATTATAATTGTAATTCATGGAATTATGAACCTGAAATGTTTGAAAATACTTATCCAGAGCAAGTGTTTTTTAATGAGGGAGAGGATGGCCAACAATGTTATGTTAAAGATATTGATGGAATATCAGAAGGAAATGAACATGAAACAATACAGGATTTTAAAATTGTTGCTACTGATTACGATGAAATTGTCAGACCACAAATGTCTGTTTCCAAAAAAATATCTACTCGCAAAGTACCTAATATTTTAAAGCGTCAGAGAGTAAATCAAATAGTTCCAACAGAGACAGACACAGAACCAGTGAATTCTGAAACTCCTTTGAGTACAGAAACAATAAAAATGGACAAGACAACGCAAGAGAAAAAATCGAAGCACCATGTTAGAAAACGTAGCAGAAAGAATAATATATCTGATAGTAAAACTGAAGAGAAGAAAGAATCGTCCTCAACATCAGCCAATGTATGCGTGGATAAGTTACCAGAGTTTCAGACGTTTTATTCTCTGCAAGAGACAGAACATAAAATTTTACAGGAGCAAGTCGATTATTCTACCAATGAAATATTTGGCACATATAACTATGAACTTTACAATACAAGCAAATTAGACTGTTTCACAGACTATATGTTCGATTCTGACGAGACGTATAATTCTTTGAGCACAATTCATGATAGCGAGAGTTATCAGAAAGAATACGACATAAATGACAACGAAATTGATAATTGCAGTGTAACAGGTTGTTCTTCGTTGCAGTTCAACCAATACGATGAAACTGTTTTAATAAACCAGTCTGTATTGCCTTCAAAATATTGGTACAATCTTCCAAAAAACTTTGAGTTAGAAGATGTTCCAATCTTGAATGACGAGGACCCAAACTGTTCGTCTGATATTTCTTATGATTACAGTCTTGAAAACTGTACTTCAAATTCCATGGAGTTCAGTAGACCAATACACCATACTCCCATAAAAAATAAAGTCTTGACAGAAACTGTGAATGATAATTCAATTCACATGGCTCATAACACTAACTACCAGGTTCATTTTAATTATATGGATTCGCGTGCTCGGAAAGAGGAGCACGTCGACATAACATCGCTAACATTAAACAACGAAACATCTCAATGTGAAAATATTGAATTACCCTCGACTGAAGTAATGTTTCACGACGAAAAAAGTATCGGAAAAAACGTGTTCGTGGAATCGACAAATACAGCTTCAGAAAAAAATGTCGACGAACGCGACGATCTTGATGAACTCGATTACGTTTTAAGTATGTTCCAGGAGCAGATGAAAAATAATTCTGACAAAAATACGTTACAAAGTCGGACAAATAAGAAATCTGAAACGATAGCTAAAAAGTAAGTAAAGAATGTTTAATACGCTAACGCACGATGAAAAATATGTTTTCTTAAGGGGGGATTTCTTTTTTCTTGATGAAAAATATCGATTTTGTGGTATTTTTTTTAATAAACAAAACTAAACTTAATCAATTTCAAACATTGTCTATAATTTTATGAATGAAAACAAATTTTTTCGGTTGAATTCTCTCGAAAATACAAATGGAATCAACCGCGGACTAAACCCATCGCGAAATTGCGATTGACATAATATCTGCCCTTTAGTTCATATAAAATTAAAAATTCCAATGTGGTCTTATTTCATACACTTATAGTTATCGTTCGATCTGCAGGCAAGGCGATAGGTTGTACATATCTTTTTTCATTAGCAAAATTTGGGTAATTTCGGGAGTAAAAGCAAACATTTGGATTTGAACAGTTACCATTTTTCGGAAAATAATTATTTTAGTTTCATTGTAGGTCGAACAGTAACTATAAGTGTATAAAATAAAACTACATTGGAATTTTTTATTTTATATGGACTAAAGGAAATCATGTCAACCGCAATTTCGCGATACGTTTAGTCCGCGGTTGATTCCAACTGTATTTTCGAGTCATTCAACCGAAAAAATTTGTTTTCGTTCATAAAAATGTAGACAATGTTTAAAATTGATTAAGTTTACAGTTTTGTTTATTAAAACAATACAAAAAAATGGATATTTTCCATAAAGAAAAAAGAAATTCTCCTCTGAACAAGTTGTTACAGCATCGAGTAAAAATGTTAGCTTTTTAATTTTTGTTACAAATCGAAATAATTATTTAAAAAAATAAATATTTCTTCTATTTTCCATAAGAAGATTATTTAAGATTGCTATTGTTGGCTCGATAATTTTTATGGACTAAAAAATTAATTTAACGAAATGTTTTACGAAATAAAATTATTTATAATTTTAGGATTTCGAAAATTTAACACTGTGAGTATGCATATTTTTGTGCCGTATATATAGTACATAAATTATTTGATGTGACAATTTTATTTGATTGTATTTTTTACTTTAAAAAATACATTTTATTACTTTTTTTTTTATATTTGATTGTATTTTTTGATTGGATGAGGTTTCTCTGTTAACAAACAAGGATAAAATTTTAGTAAGCACCGTAAAATATTTTATGTTTATAAACTCATAGAGATTTTTTTTTATTTGGATAAGTGGAACACTTAACTTTATAAAATAATATTTTTTATTAAAATTTTTGCGTCTTTTATTTTTCTTTAAAATTTTCAACATTATCAAAGACGATTTGGAAAATTAAGTGATATTCAACTTGTAGTCCAGTAACCTTGTCATGAAAAGGGGGGCCTAAGTTGCATCAAGTGGTGGTAGTAGGTTTCGTTTTTTTTTCTTGTATGGGATGTCACTGAGATGCAAAATCCAAGTTTTCGACCTCGGCAGCCCCCCGGATCACTTTTGAAAATCCCAAAAACTGCTAAATTTTTGCACTTTTTTCGGTTTTTTCCCATTTTGACCATGAAGGAGCAGGTTTTCGACAAACATCATTCTATACATTTTTAAACTAGATTAAATTTACTACAATTTGAGATCAGAATGGGCTCGGTAGACCTAATACTTTCCGAGATACAGCTTTTCAAAGTTTGGCAAATTCTCCAAACTTGAAAATTTTAAGCTAATTTTCATGTTTCATCATATGCAATTGTCTTTATATCTTCAATAACCTGTCTGATATGAGTCAGTGAAGTAAACATTTATTTAATTTAATATTGTGAAGGGGGTGGGGGAGGAGGGGGAAGGTTTTATAGGAGGGGGAGGTCACTATTCACAACCAGGCGACTGAAATTGAAATACAAAATTTATTTAAAAAGTGTAAATGAAGTAAATGAAAGTGTAAACGAAATGTGAATTAAAAGTGTTTCCTCCTCTTCGAAGGATCAGGGCCAAGGAAATCCGCTAATCCGCCTCCGTTAGTGCCATTTTCATCGTCCTGGATCTCCTGAAATGGAATGAAAATATTTATTTGTTGAATATCCCAAAAAAAGGGAAAAAAATTGAAGATAATTTTTTTTATATATAGGAGGGTTGAAAGAACATTGAAGTGATGGCAATCTTAAAACTAGTATGTAATAGCCATTAAATTTTGTTGATTAATGTCATTCTAAAATATTATTTTTTATGCTACACAAACAATTCTTTGTCAAGAAGTTCTAATATAAATGCAACACACATGTTGGTAAGTATTAATTGATAGAAATAATGGTATCTATAACATGTGGGTAAGTATTAATTAATAGAAAACAACAATACGAGTGTAAGTATACCTGATATTGTTCCTCGACTTGTTCAATAGCATCTCCGGCGAGTTGGCTGACTGGATAGTCGAGCAGCCTGTTCATCTCGTCGTCGTCGTCGAGCTCGTCCAAATCGTGGGTGTTGAAATCGACGTCTGCCGTAATTTCAGGCAGGCTTTCGCAGGACTGGCCATTGCAGGTTCCGCAGACAACTGAACACCTCAAACCTACTTTCCTGTAGCTGCAAGCATTTCTGCATCCCTTCTTGCAACTGCAGGAAATCATTTTCAGCAGGTTTGAGGGGGCTACTTCCCTCGACATCATCTTTGGGGAAAGGCCTCGGGCTGTAGCAACCCATCCCCCTTCACAATATTAAATTAAATAAATGCTTACTTCACTGACTCATATCAGACAGGTTATTGAAGATATAAAGACAATTGCTACTAGACTTAGACGTAATACTTTCCGAGATACAGCTTTTCAAAGTTTGGCAAATTCTGCAAACTTGAAAATTTTAAGCTAATTTTCATGTTTCATCATATGCAATTGTCCTTATATCTTCAATAACCTCTCTGATATGAGTCAGTGAAGTAAACATTTATTTAATTTAATATTGTGAAGGGGGATGGGTTGCTACAGCCTGAGGCCTTTCCCCAAAGATGATGTCGAGGGAAGTAGCCCCCTCAAACCTGCTGAAAATGATTTCCTGCAGTTGCAAGAAGGGATGCAGAAATGCTTGCAGCTACAGGAAAGTAGGTTTGAGGTGTTCAGTTGTCTGCGGAACCTGCAATGGCCAGTCCTGCGAAAGCCTGCCTGAAATTACGGCAGACGTCGATTTCAACACCCACGATTTGGACGAGCTCGACGACGACGACGAGATGAACAGGCTGCTCGACTATCCAGTCAGCCAACTCGCCGGAGATGCTATTGAACAAGTCGAGGAACAATATCAGGTATACTTACACTCGTATTGTTGTTTTCTATTAATTAATACTTACCCACATGTTATAGATACCATTATTTCTATCAATTAATACTTACCAACATGTGTGTTGCATTTATATTAGAACTTCTTGACAAAGAATTGTTTGTGTAGCATAAAAAATAATATTTTAGAATGACATTAATCAACAAAATTTAATGGCTATTACATACTAGTTTTAAGATTGCCATCACTTCAATGTTCTTTCAACCCTCCTATATATAAAAAAAATTATCTTCAATTTTTTTCCCTTTTTTTGGGATATTCAACAAATAAATATTTTCATTCCATTTCAGGAGATCCAGGACGATGAAAATGGCACTAACGGAGGCGGATTAGCGGATTTCCTTGGCCCTGATCCTTCGAAGAGGAGGAAACACTTTTAATTCACATTTCGTTTACACTTTCATTTACTTCATTTACACTTTTTAAATAAATTTTGTATTTCAATTTCAGTCGCCTGGTTGTGAACAGTGACCTCCCCCTCCTATAAAACCTTCCCCCTCCTCCCCCACCCCCTTCACAATATTAAATTAAATAAATGTTTACTTCACTGACTCATATCAGACAGGTTATTGAAGATATAAAGACAATTGCATATGATGAAACATGAAAATTAGCTTAAAATTTTCAAGTTTGGAGAATTTGCCAAACTTTGAAAAGCTGTATCTCGGAAAGTATTAGGTCTACCGAGCCCATTCTGATCTCAAATTGTAGTAAATTTAATCTAGTTTAAAAATGTATAGAATGATGTTTGTCGAAAACCTGCTCCTTCATGGTCAAAATGGGAAAAAACCGAAAAAAGTGCAAAAATTTAGCAGTTTTTGGGATTTTCAAAAGTGATCCGGGGGGCTGCCGAGGTCGAAAACTTGGATTTTGCATCTCAGTGACATCCCATACAAGAAAAAAAAACGAAACCTACTACCACCACTTGATGCAACTTAAGATGTACTAGGTTACTGGACTATTGCACGTCCTTCAGCTTAAAAGTTTTTAAACGAAGAAACTAGAAGTGATTAATTAATATCAATAATGTGCTATTCAACTTTTATTTCGATTTCCGTAATGTTGCATAACGTATAGAATGAAATAGTTGCAATGCGAAATTTATTTTGCATCTTTCGGCACGGTATTTCAGTTTGTAAAGCATGAAACGCTTATAGGTTTCAGTGTTTACTGTGTCCTATAACATTTTCAAATACGCGTACGCTGGCGATGCATCAGGCCGGAGCACATGGAGGTAACATTCTGACATAGTCGTAGTAAGTCGTAGTATGTTCGTTACCAAATTTATTTTTAGGTACGTACATAATACTTTGCGAAAGCTGCGGTAGACTTTTCAATCGAAAATATCATTACAATAGGCATTTCATTCATTGCGGTCGCTTGAAAGAGCCTTACAAGTGCGACATGTGCATGAAAACGTATAGGTAAAACAAGGAGAGACGATAGTCTTGAAGCCATGCATTTAACGAATTCTCCGCGTTCCAGAACGGAATTTAGCGATACTGATAGGAATTTATTTTCAGGCACAAATCGTCATTAGTGCACCATTTAAAAATGGTGCATCAAGTTCAGTTTGCAGATCGATCGGCAAAATTTACATGTAACGAATGTAAAAAAGTATATAGTAAATTTGGCGCCTTTGAAAATCACGTGAAACGGCACAAAGAAAATGTTTGGTAAGTTGAGTCGTTCAAATTCATTAACTTTTGTTTTCTAAAAACTTGAAATATTAAAATTTACAATATGTTCCTTTTTCTCGATTTTAGATTTTTGATGCAGGATAAATGTAACAATATTTTTTTTATTGCCAAGTAACTTTTTTTGGAAAGTACTATCGCTTAGAATCTTCATAGTAATTCGTGTGATTATTTTACGACTTATTTATTTGGAAATATCATTTTTATATAGCAGTATTGATACAATAGAAGTATTCAAAAGGTCTCTTTTTATAAGTTTTGACGAATAGTAATCTTATTAATTTATATACTCAAAAGTGCATTGTAGAATTTGACGATTCTTTTTGTAGACTTATGAATTTATATCATAATGGTTATTTACTTTTATATATTTTATTTTTGATTACCTATATATAATCTTGTTTTGTAGTCACAATACGACAAGCTCCTAAGTATTTTTTACTCGACCTGATAAAAACAGGTGTTATTATAAATTGCAATATTTCTATACGTAATTGATATGTAGAATATTAAATACGCACTTTTGTAATGAAATAAGAACATTTTTTTCAATGAGTAGTTAGTAGAACGAGTAGTCTTATTGCAACTTGACTATAAGTTTTATTAAATTAAAAATAAAAAAAAAAAAAACAGTAGCAAATCAAATTATACAGGATGTTTTGAGCATTTTCCTTTTTAACATCTGTACGTTTCAGTTACGTATATGAAACGAAGAGTAAACGTAAAATACGTTGTGAAGTCAAATTTAGTTCCTTGTTATATTTTCATGTAAAAGTAACGAAAGTATTATTGTTGCGTGCAACGATTCACCAAAGACTACAAAGTAGTTAAACTTACGTAAATAGTTACATATATTACTTGAGTTTAACAAATTAGTATTAGTTTTATTAAAGCAAATATGTGTACTTTAGTAATATTTTAATAAATATTTTTCTTATCACGAGTTATATTTTTATTGTAAGTGAAACAAAATTAATTGCTGCGAAAATGTGTTAAAAATACTTGAGCCGCTTCTGAATGATATATGAAAGATCGTCAAAGGAAAAGTTTAACATATTTTAATTCTGCGCATGCGGGAGAAATTCATTTTAATAGCTAGCATACAGAGCAAATCTTTGTCTGACTACGTACGTCACAAAACTCCTTCACCTGAATAGCCCAGTAATTCTAGTTAAAACTTCTACAGAAACTCGAACAATGCGATAAAAACATGTCAAAATAATCAATAAAAGACAGTAATTGCCAGGAATTATTGGAACTAAAAGTTATGTTTACATTACATTACATAGATAATGACAATATATCGTCAATATATCGTCTCGGCGTAGTGTTTTTAAATTACTCTCTGAACAAGAAAAATTATATTCACTTCAGAAAGATGGAAACAGAACCTTCACCCTTCAAAATGACTTCAGGCTCATTATTGTACAATTTTTTTTTTCAGTGTTGTATCAGTTTAAAAATCGATCATTTTTTCGGGGAAAATAAACTGATTTTTAATTTCGCACTGAGGGTTATTTATAAAATATTTTCGAAGGGTCGAAGAACTTGAAAATTAAATTATGCAATAAATAGCATTTGCTTTTTATAAAAAGTAAAATACTGAGTCCTTGAATATTGTGTAATATACAGGGTGTATCATTTCATTACCTTGCATATTTCAAAATATTTGGTATTTAAATTAGATATTCGATATTTAAATAATGAGAAATTAAATATTCTATATTTAAATAAACAAAAATTAAATATTCAATATTTGGAAATAGAATAAAATTGCATTTACTGTAGAGTGGCCCTCATGAAACTATGCAACTTTTATTTGAAACATATTTCAGGAATTTTGAGTAGAAACAGAAACATTTCAGATGATAAAGTTAGGTGGTACACCCAGTATAAAATTGAAGTGAAAGTTTACTCAAAACGACGACACGTTGTTATAAACACGTGTTTAGCACACGATGGTGCCTTTTTCCAAAAATCTGAAAACTGCAATTTTCGAAGCATAGAGTAGATTTCTGCTAATATAATATATTTTCAATGTAACGAGTCCCTTGAAAATTATCAGCTTTTACAAAAATTAATATAAAAACTGTTCATATCACTGATATCAAGTCTACCGTTTTGAATATTGCAAGCTTGACAAACTATTGAAATCGAGCAACCCCAAAAATCTAAGAATACCGATTATCATGGCAAACGAACAAAGTTACGAGTGTTAGCCAGGTTTTTGAAAAATGGCACCACTGCGCGACGTCGCAGGCAATGATGTATCCCATCCTAAACCCAAATCCGCGTCGAAGAAACCCGGATGGAACTCTGGCGTTCCCGAGGAAACGCGAACGATCTGTCGCAGGGATGCGGGGGCAAAGCCACGGGGATGAAATTGTAGACGGGGTTGCGCACCATAGTTGCCAGGGGTGTTTAACGAAAAGAAAGGGGGCACGGTGGCGCCGCGGGCGGTCAAAAACGGAACGAAAGCTTGCGTCGGAACCGCGCAGATCGTCGTCAGTAGTTCTCCAGACGCTGTCGCGGGCGTAGCTGGATGCTGGGTCGTCTCTCTCTCTCGTTCGCGCGCGTGCCGCAGGGAGGTGCTTCCTTTTCTTCTTCCTCTTTCTCCTAACCTACGTCCCGCGTCGCCCCCGTCGTCGACGAGTGCCTCGGACGTCGCGGTCCTCCGGCGTTCGCGGACACCGTGCGGTTCATCCGATCGTATCGACAGCAACGAGAAGAAAAGGCGGTGGAGGAAAGGGTGGCCTACCAGAAGGTATTCCCTGCCGGTCGGGGACAGAGAGAGAGAGAGATAGAGTGCGAGAGAGAGAGAGAGTGAGAAGGAGAGGGGGTAGAAGGTGGGCTCGACGAGGAGAGCGATACCGTCGAGAGGGTGAGAAGGGGGAGAGACCGGTAGTCGGAGGAGAGAAATGATGAGAGAAAAATAGACAAGTAACGAGAAACACGGACGCGAGAAGGGAGAGAGAGAGAGAGATTGAAGGAAAAGTTGGCCGGGTGGGGTGGAGATGTGTTGAGAAGTGTATTCTGTGTATATATATGGTGCAGTGCGGTGCTGTGCTCGAGAGAGAGGAGAATGGCGTGGTCGGATTTCGCGTGCAGCTCTCCGTGACGTGGAAAGGTAAGGATCCTTGTTTAACGTTTCAACCGTCGGACGCGGGACGCGCTGGTTAGGGACGCGGATATCACGGCTTTCCGTCTCCCGACGGAACTTCGTCGCCGATCGAATTTCTTACTCGATTGGCGGCGGTGCCCGCCGACGCCGATAATTGGCTTCGATTCGAACGATGATCTGTCTGTCTATCGGTCGGTTAGTCGCCGGTGCCGCCCGCGCCTCTGTCGCCTCCGCCTGACTCTATATCCGCCACGACTACTATCAACCTCGTCCGCAAGTTTAATACTACAGAGAGCATGTTAGACCCATATCCCGATCTCTAAGCTCTTTTCCTCGCGTAAGTCGCCGCTCGACCACCGTTGATAATCCACAGACGTTCGCTAATCTCTAACCAACAATTTTGACAGTCGCGTGCAACGCGCGGTGGCGGCAATTAAAGAGATTGGCGACGATATCGCGATTTCGTCAGTGAATTTCGCGTCAATGGAATTTCAAAGGGATAAGTTCTGTTGACGCCGCGATTGAAATTCCGAGAGCAAAAGTTACCAGACCTGGAATCTCCAGTCTTTATAGGTTAAGTGGATTATGGTGTAGAGTCGATTTTGTTAAAGTAACTTGCGATGTCGAAGGTTTTATGGTGTTCGTGTTCGTATTGCTTGTAACCCTGCGGGAACATGGAAATCATATTTGATTAGAAAGCACGTGTTCCTTAACCTTACATTTTATGGCTCCAATTTGTTTATTGTTTATAGTTTATGGTAATGTTATACTATACTATAATACTTTTTATTGTCCTTTTTAATGATTTTTTTTTTATAATTCTGATACTTCTATACGCATTGCGTATTATTTTATCAATTACATTGTGCGTGACTATGCAAATTTATACTGGGTGATAATTAATTGCATGTTAGAACTTGTGGGATGAATTTAACTAATAAAAAAGAAGTATATTGTGCAAATATCTTTTCTCTCGGTTAATTTCCGAATAATAATGAATTTGAGGAAATAACTGATGCGTCACGTATCGGGTTCCCATCTATCATTTCAGCTTCGGTACATTCAATTATTCCGCCATTTTATTGCTTCAAATGGAGTAACAAATGATACTTTGTGACAGAATGTCGAATAATTTACTAAATAATAAATATAATATTCAATGATTATATTGAAAATATGACTTGAATAACCTACATTCATATCATTCTATGCAATGTTGCACATATTACTCCGTTCTCCGCAATTAAATACGCATATTTATACAGCCACCTATTAAGAACATTCAAGTTTGCGTAATAAAACAATTTGCTTAGCGTTAAAACTCTGTTTGACTGACACGCAGCTAGTATATTCAAGTATTTGAATTAAATTTAATGAACAAATTTCCATGGAACAGCGGTAGTCACAAAATTAGAGTTTGCTTATCTTTTATTATTTTGGAACTGTAATTACCACTTAAAACACTCAGAATTAAAAAATAAAATTAATTTTATGAAAAATAATTCCAAACATTGGATTTATCAATGAACTTCTCGCAGATATCGAAACTTATTTCAAACATTTGATAAATTACTTATATCGCACAATGAATAATCGCGAATGGATTTGCATTATTTTCACCACTTTTGTGACCATGAACTTCGGAATGTTTTCACCACGATTTTCATTACGATTAATTCCATTAGAGACGGCAATACAATAATGCTCGGACACGTTCGCATGCGTTCTAAACGGTGTCCTGGCTGCACCCTAACTGCATTATCACAGCGCGATGGCCGTTTGTGACGTTGATAAGCACGTGTCAAGTATACATTCAGGCATGAAGGATCTTGTTAGCAAGGTCCCCGCGAACGTACTAAAACTTCTCATTGTTGATGGTTTTAATTAGTCGGAACGGAGTCATAACCCATCGGAGAAATATTATTTATGCGGACGCGCGCTTTGATTGTGCGACGAGGAAGAATTCCTCGCTGGTTATTACACAACATTTTTTCATTATAAAGTTGTCGCTACTTTTCTTCCTTCCCAGAATTATTCTCCCATTTTTTTCACTTTCATCTTTGACAACATAAAAATGAGTTATCGACGCATTAACGAGCTTTAAGAAAACGTCTTTTATTTCTTCCAAGTGTTTTATTTATTTCGAATTGCGAAATCATAACAAGTAAATGCTCTTCCATAAAGAATACTACAGACTTTTTTCTATTGATTTTAATGCGGTTAGAGATTCCTCTTGGAAAAAAAATCGCTCTACTGTGAATTTCCAGACTAAAAGATTAAGAATGTAACGAATTCCTCGCCCTTCTTCTTCTTCTTCCTCTTATCTACACTTCGTCTCTTCCAATTTTGTAAAGTGTTGTTCCACTGAAACTTCCTCTTTTCGATCAACTTCGTTTCGAACGGCTTCAATTCGAGCATCGAGCTCTCACGTGATGCTCCAGACCGTGCGAGATCGATAAGGTCGAGCATGTAAACCATTCCGATACATTATCGAGGATACGTCGGCGTGTCACGTCGAATGATGAAAGATTTCGAAAATCGTCTCGAAATTAGCTCGTAGATCACTCTTCCATCACACGTCACTTCGATCCCCTCGAATAATAGCTACACTCGACGTCTTGGTGTTGAATGGAATCTCGGTCTCCGAATTCCGCGGACACGTGGCAGAGGCGGCGCAATGTGAACGGTTGCTAGCAACAGTTTAAATGAAAATTTTGCCGGGGGAAAAAACGCGAGGCTTCGCCGAAAGAAAAGTTTCCCTTTGAAGGGCCATCGGAGAAATCCGCTTAGGGAGGCTACGTAATGCTCTTTACAATGAAAAAGAAGGCCTCTCCTCGTCTTATTGGTGTATGTAACCTTGATAAATTTAATCTTCGTAAGGTGCTTCTTGCGCTCGGACGTTTCCTCGGAGACAGTCGCGTTCTTCCTTCGGAAATCTTTGCAGCGAATATTTGCTCAAGAGAAACAATTCTCTTGGATACGTACATCGATATTCGTATATTCCGTCGACAGCGAGACATCGGAATATCGAGTTTCATCGAAACGAAAAATGCCAGCCAAATACGTAGCCATTAATAAATCGCACCATCGAAGTTTCGAGGTTGATATTACAATTGATACGTTATCAATGGTAGCATTGTAGCTCCTTGCATTCTCTGAATCTGATCGCAACGTTACACAATTGCCGTAAATTTTACGTGACTTGCGTTCATGAATAATGCAACGCGCCAAGGAATGTCGGTGCATTATTTATCGACGGCACGAAGTAACATGAAATTTTCGGCAAAAGGATTTGTTGCGCGCGCGAAATCGAATACCTGAAGTAATTATACAATTTGGAGTTAAATACAGGGTGTTTGGGATAGTATAGGCAAGCTTTGGAGGGGTGATAGATCACGTAAAAACAAACAAAAAACTTCTATATGACTTGGGTCCAAAACTCAACCAGTTTTGAAAAAAACTGTCATAAACATTTAAGCTATAAACCGCTATAATTCAAAATAGGAACGTTTTTCGTAAGCAATTTCTTCGCTAAAATAAAGATTACGATCTTGTTAATCCAATAAGTACAGTAACTGTGATATTGTTACCTCATATCGCAAAAAATAATATTTTTCTAACCCCCTAAATTACCCTTTAAAATCGCGATAATTTAAGGGGTTAGAAAAATATTATTTTTTCGCGGTACAAGGTAGCAATATCACAGTTACTGTACTTATTGGATTAACAAGATCGTAATCTTTATTTTAGCGAAAAAATTGCTCACGAGAAACGTTCCTATTTTGAATTATAGCGATTTATAACTTAAATGTTTATGAGTTTTTTTCAAAAATGGTTGAGTTTTGGACCCAAGTCATCGAAATTTTTTGTTTGTTTTTACGTGATCTATCACCCCTCCAAAGCTTGCCTATACTATCCCAAACACCCTGTATAGTCGATTTGTCTGAATCGAATGGTCACTACTTTCTTCCACACATTCAGCGTATTAAATTGAATAGTTGATTATGAATTTTCTTTTTTTTATTTAAGGAAGGTTTCGATCAAACAAAGACGTCGGAAATGCTTCCAGTGGTGGCAAATAATTCCAGTCACCAGGTTCACAATGTTATTGCAAAGTTGTATTGCGAAATCATGTCGAAGCACATTATGTTTCTAAACTCGTGGTAATACTATTCGAAAGCGGAAGTTTGCACGAATTTCTTTATAGTTTCTCCGTAAAAGAAGCAATCCAAGCACTTCAAATTGTTGTCGTTTGAACTTTTGCAAACGATGTAGACCGTTCAGGGCTCCGATGCGAATGCAATACCATTCATGTACATATGTATATACGCTCGGTGAACTTTTCAATTGCGGCTGGAGAAACTGCACTACACGTAATCGCGTTGCACGAATGAATATTTTGTCAACCGATTTGCTGTTAATATTTTTTAAATATCGATAAGTTATAACTGAGGAGGCAGTAATTAATATTTATTGCAACTTTCTATTTTGACGAATAACTGCATAGCTAACAAAATATTTGGTATCATTCTGGGAATTAAAGGAGGATAGATTTTGAGTATTCATAATCAATTGTAGCCTCAGAAAATACTAGAAAAAGAAAATACTCAAATTAGAAAAAGAACTCGTATACAGTTTCTGAGTTATTTAGGAGAGCATCGTACGTAATAAGAATAATCCTGTGCTGTGAGCACAGTTGTCAAGGAAAATGATACATCACAGTCCGTTAACCGCGTTCGCAAAGAAACGGAACAGCCCAATGAATGCTTGTTGAATTGCCCTGCATAAATATTCATCGCGAGGGTGAACGGCGGTGAAAATTTGACATTCCTTAGAGGCGAAGCGACGATCACGCGTTTATGCAGTTTTCGCTTCTGCAATTACGATTGCATACAAACAAGGCGGGCTGCCAAGTCGAAAATTACATTCATTTGTAAAGGCCGTGCAAGTACGATTCAAAAGCGAGCTTTGGGGGCGTTTCGTACACTTCGTCGAATTCGATCAACACGCTCTTCCTTCGCAGATTTCGCCGTTTCCGTCGCGGATCTCATATTTGCGAACCAATAAGCGCGCTCGTCATACGAAGTCACTGTATTATCGCGATTCGCTTTGCAAGAGTCGAGTATCGATTTGATTTCTCATTTTGCAAAGAAGCGACATTGGTGTCTGTGGACTAGTTAATCTGTATTCACGTTCGCGTAGAATTTGTTCAGGGATTTCTCCTTGAAGCCTGAAAATTATTTGCGAAATGTAATAAAGGGGGGAAAAGTGTTTTTATAATTATTTTAAATGCAACGATGTCGAGCAACTAAATTTTGTAGAATCACACGTAACGAGAACTGTCAATGAGGTGAATTCAATTTGAACGAGCCAATTTGGTTTCGCATTTATACTGGGTCTGTTTTCTGTTCTTGCAATGATTGCACTACCTAAGTGCTAATTTTGGCAAAATACGTACGTAAATTATTCGTTTGTCCACATTCGTCCAACCAAAATTGTCGTTCGTCCAACCCTAAAAAACAGTTACGACAAAATTGAACAATCTGACGTTAACTCCCACGAACATTTTTCATTGATTTTTAAGTAGTATAGGATTGTCCACATTTTTCCGCTCTGTTTTACTTACGTAACATTACATTTTTTAATTTATCAAAACTTTTTTCTAAGGATGGACAAACGAATACTCTGGGTGGATAAATGTGGAGAAATTCATGACATCATCATACGCGTGTCTCAGGTTTCTTAACCCTTAAATGCGCATATTACATTAGGCAAAACATTTGTATATTTTGTAACACAGCAGACAAATAACATTATGGTATAATATCAAGGTTTTTCTTTATTGCTGAATGAATTTTTCCGTAAAAAAAGATAAGATGGATTTTTACAATTATTTTTCCACGACTTCAGAGCCTATAAATTGCTAATTTCAATAAGTTTTAGTATATTTAGAGAATCATGCATTTAAGGGTTAATTACGTCATAACTTTGTTTTTGGAGTTGGACGACCGAAAATTTTGGTTGGACAAATGTGGATAGATCGTGGACAAACGAATAACATGCGTATTTTACAAAAATTAGCACTTAGGGGTGCAACTTCACAGATCTAAGGAAATAGCCGGTCTTCACTCTTCATAAGTGCAGCCAGTGCAGAGAAAACAGACTTAATGAAACATGTCCAAATTAATTTTCGGTAGTTTTAATTCTCCAGTGGCGTTCGCGCTATGTAGCTTACTTGAATTTGCAAGGAAAAGGAAGAGCTCATTAGGATCAGTTTACCCGAAGAGGGACTTGAAATGTTGACGCTCGGGGAAGATGAAAATAGTAATTGTGGTTCAATTTAAATAAAACGTGATTGGATGGCGGGATTCGAGGGCGGGAAGCTTTTTCCGAATAATATGCTTGTCGGTGTATGCGTTGATGGTTCTCTTGAGCGCGATGAGTAAATGAACCCGGGGGTGGAAGAATCGCGTGCTTAAAAGTGGAACAGCAAATGGCTATCAACAGATCCGTCTGACAGCTATTTTCTATCTGAATGAAGCCGTTTCTCCCCGGCGCAATTCTCACGCCATTTCGAGCTTATTCTTGGCTGCTCCTTCCACCCTTAATGTTGGTTTTTCGGGTCGTCAGGTGCATCTGTCGTGTCGTTCGGGGCGATTCGTCGATTCATCGTTTCACAATCAAAGGGTCACAGTCGGAGTCCCTCGAGGGTTGAACGCTATTAACGAGCGTTTCGCACTGAATCCGGTACAATAGTAGCTCCCATTTCGTTAAATAATATCAAACACGACGCAGACCTGCGTCGCTCTTTGGTTACGTTTCATATTCGTAAATCGGTCGATTTTCAGGTGAACTTTTATTATCTCGAAGTATCCGCCAGATTTATATCATCAAGGAGATTCTCTGTTCCCTGGAAAAATGAAGCTTCACCGCCAGAATTTATACTTCTTCCTCGGAATGTCCTTCTGGCAACCTTTCGTTTCGTCGTGTAAGGGTGTTACTCTATTCTGGTTGAAAGCTTGCCAAGGACAAGGTTGATTTCATGTTGTAATAACAGTGGAACGGATTCTGGTGTGGCGTCTCTTGCAAGATATGTGTTTTCATTATCTGGGAAAACTATTGGCTGGTCTACATTTATATTTTACTTGCGGCCGAACTATAAAAATATTTTTTTCCGTGAGTTATATTAGGCTAATTGAGTCCCTCAATTGACTAATGGCGTAATTATGGACCAACGCTTTTTTCGTAAGCAGTACCTAAATAATTAAAAAAAATAAATGGAAGAGAAAGAAGGTGTAATATATGTAATTTGTTTATATTTGTTATATTTTTAGAGAAACGAAGGTGACCTTCAGTTTTTTAAATAAAATATTATATATCTTTTTATGCCATACAAAAGTGTGTGTCAAGACGAATTCATCCATATGTAATAATTAGACTGCGAATTTTTATGCAAAATAAAATTTTCACAAACAAAAATAAAGGATTAAAGCTTGAATAACCAGTATGTTTAATTTTTTAACATTTTGTATTTTAAACTTTCTTGTATATTTTAATATATGTATGTTAACGATCTCATAGATTTTTTCATATTTAGTGTTGCCATAAAATGGCCCATAAATGTATAAAATCCGCAGTCTGGTAAAAATGTATTCCTAGATCATACAATGTCAGGAATAGATTGAACATTTCCTAATGTATTTACTAGTATGTTGTGCATGTTAATTTATATATTAACAAGATATTAGTAAATACAATATTACGAAATGTTCAAACTATTTCTTCCATTCTTGACCTTATATGACTTCGAAATCTATTGTATTACATATGGATGAATTTGGCTTGATACATACTTTTAAATTTAAATAATATAAAAAAATTTCTATTCTATTAAGTTGAGCGGAAAGTTCGTGCCGTTTGTACAATTTGTAGCCTTGAAACTTGAAAAGTTCTACAGGAATAGAATAATGATGTTACACGAAAAATGATTGACAGCTGCATTGAAGTAAAAAAAAATTGTCTTATAATTTAACCGAAGAACCTGCACGAACCTCCTTGCTCAACTTAATATTTAAAAAACTGAAGGTCACCGTCGTTTCTTGAAAAATATTCACAATATCGCGTTGTTAGTAACATGTACTATAACTTTTTCCTCTTCAAATTTTTTTAACTACTTACTGTATATAAGGAAAACGTTGGTCCATATTACCTTGAACACTCTGTATATCCTCGTAGAGTGGAGGAAGCTTTTGCTTTTTCATAAGAATTTTTAGTGTGTGAAAAATATTTGACTAGAAGAATTAGTGTCCGCATAAATCCTTCGGGTTAACGCGTTAACTGCATTCGCCATACTGTCGATATACAGAAAAGAGGGTTCAAGGAACGAAGAGGTCCCGTTCTTTCAATGGATTAAGTTAAATTGCCCCGGTGAGACTGTGCCTCGAATAAAATTTATTTACAGGCAAATTGAATGTTTGTCGTGGTTTAATCGACCGTAAAAATTCTGGTGCTGGCCGGTCTGTAGAAAAATCATTGCCAAATTGTCCTGTGATTCACTGCCAGATTTCCTCCCTTCCCACGTAGCCGATATCATTATACACATTTGATGAATGAGTGCTTTCAATCTCGACATTTCATTTGATCGAAAACCAGGCGCGGCCAAATCTCTTTTCTTAAACCTGTTTTTTAACATTTCATTTACTTCCCAGTCTATCGATGATTGAACTGATAGCCTTCCAACTAACAAGGGAACATCCCGAACCCGGAAATTCAAAAAATTATGCAACTTCGGGTATATGTAGATCATGTGTAGGTATGTACTACGCAATTTTTTTTTTGCTGCCCAAATTCACTCTAAGGGGTTGAAACTACCCTTCGAAAATTTGGCCATTTTTCGATTTTATTTTATAACTTGTGAACTATGCGAGATAGGAAAAAGCTTTTGAGGCAAAAGTTACTTCTTTCAGTTATATGTACCAAATGGTAAAAGATGGATCGGTTGTTTAAACAATTAGAAATAGTTATAAACAAAATTATTAATAACTTTTAATCAATATTTTACCATTTGGTAGATATAATTGAAGGAAGTAACTTTTGTCTCAAAAGCTTTTTCTTATCTCTCATAGTTCACGAGTTATAAAATAGAATCGAGAAAATAGCCAAATTTTCGAAGGGTAGTTTCAACCCCTTAGAGTGAATTTGGGCAGCAAAAAAAATTGCGTAGTACATACCTACACATGCTCTACATATACCCGAAGTTGCATAATGTTTTGAATTTCCGGGTTCGGTATGTTCCCTTGTAAGTTTAAGGTTTTGATTTCGATGTTATCAATATTTGAAATGTATGAATTGATTGAAAGATTGCCGAGAAATGCGACGACGATGTATCATTCTTGCGTTGTATTGCTTTGCTGTCTCCGGGATCTGTTCGCCAGGAGGGAAAATCGCGAAAATGGAAAAGTTCCAGACTTGGCGATATGACAAGAGTTGTTTCACAATACAGCCTGAAAGAAGGATAAGTCCGAAAATGCAGAACCGTCGACAGCTACTGGGGATGCCAGTTTTTTTGACAAGCTTCTTTCTGTGAGGAGAACAGTTTCTTGAAGTCTTGTCGTGTGTCCCCGTTTCTTCACTGTCAAACGTAGCAATCTCCAACACAGATCAGTGTCTGTCACAGAGTTTTTTTAATTTCTCTGATCCTTTAAGTTTCTTTCTCTCTCTCTCTGATTCACTGAGAACGTTCCGAAAAATCTGCGTCGAGTGCGTTCGATAGTCGAAAGCGTTAGCTAATTTATCCCGGATATCACTTCTATAACTATAATTATCGCAGTACGGTTTTGCAATTCATGGATACGAACGCGTGAATAATCCCCCCGATTTCCGGATGTCCCCACCTTTCCGTACGCCACTAATTTTCATTCGGCTACATTTTCATTGTCGACTGGATTATTCGCGAGTTAAAAGGCCGTAGTAGCAATGACCCTCGAAAGCAAACAATCCCCGAAGGACTTTATTCACAACGGCAGCGGAAGCGCACAGATTCTCGCGCGCTGTATTTTGAATATCAAGTGTCTGGTCGCTTGTCTAGTGCACTGCAACTCGATATGCAATGTAATAAAATGTGCCACAATTTCTCTTGGCGTTCGTTGCGAATGTAAATGATGAAGCGCGCAGGTATTTCCGTTTCTGTTAGTTATTTTTGGCATTCCATCGACGTAGAATTGCTTTTTTTTGTTCTCGTGGAAAAATATCACCAGCCAGGAAATAGAGTTTTTGATTACGTTAGTATATGAGTGTTACTGAACCGTCATTTTCAGTGTACTTTGAATATCATCTGTGCGAGAGTGAGGCTTGAATCGAATCTATAAAAGGCTGACATTTTATGGCTGATAATGCACACTTTATTACGCCTTATGAAACATTCGTATAGTATTATACGTAAAGTTTATTACTGGAGAATCTAGGGCGCAGGGTTGGGAGGAAAGGCACCGAACCGTGATGCACTGTAGAAATAAATTTGTTCTAGAGTTCTCTCACTACCAATCTGACTATACTTAAGCTACGTCTACACTATGTAACAAAACAGTTATATAACAAATTATTTTATAACTTTGTTGTATAACATATTTTTCTAATTTGTTACAAAATTATTTATTTATTACTGTTCCAAGTCTGTAACAAGTTATAGAACATTTCTCACATCAATGATTTCAAACGTGGAGGATATTTAGATAGCACAGCATGATTCGTTGTTAAAAAATAAATAAATTTGGTGGTTAAACTTTTTCTTTAAACAATTTTTGGAGCGGTTTTAATAAACCCCACAACATTTACTCCAGAATCGTCAAGGGCAAAGTTACGAAATCATAAAATTTCTAACATATAAATGTTATACATATATGTTATATAATATTTTTCTTTTTCGTTTTCTAAAAAGTTTTATAACTTTGTTGTATAACGTGTTTTGTTATATAGTGTAGACGCAGCTTTAGGTTTATGGATATCCGTTCAATCGTAAGAAAGAGGAGAATCATTAGGTAAAAGGAGAAATTATGATTATGGCGAGGACAATATCCGACGCTACCCGTTTCCGTTCCGCATTCAATTATTACAGACGAGCCGAACGAAGACGATTTTCTTGAAATATTCAGCAGACTCGTATTATCGTAAGTTTCGAGACCGAATATTGGACTCCGTGAGATATGCTGCACTATTGCCTACAGATGCATACATCCATGATGGTTCTGGAAGCAAATCGAGCGTATTCTGTTGAGAGATCGTGCAAGTAATGCAAGCCGAGGATTTGTTTCTGCCATCGAACACGCGTTTCGCATCCATATGCATCAATATCGATGCATCCGGCTTTCTACTTTATTGAAGATGGAACATTAAGGGTACTAGTCAGTTGAAAAATCGATTTTCTTTTTATTGTAATTTTTTAAACTGTTATGCTTTGCGAGTAAAACCAGCAAATTTTGGTTTTGCTCAATTGTCTAATCTTAAACATTTTTTTTTTTGTTAAACATGTGATAAAATAAAATTAATGCAAAATAATTATGATTCCAATTAAAAATCGCACAGGAAAGCACAAAATCAGTTTTCGTCTTCTAAAAAAAAAGTCGTCTAACCTAATTTCAAATGAGAATTAGCCAAACCGTGATCTTCGACGGAACCCGAGAATTTTCCAATTTTCTCGATTAGGCGATTCGATACCGTTTCCAATCCCGGAAACCTTAAAGACTGCCGTTAGATTAGATTTTTCGCAAGCGAAGCAGAAATTTTTTAACGAGAAGCCAGATACGTCGGACGTCCCCGCGAAGAGGAAGTGGCATAATTCAAGACTTGCGAGTCTAAGAAATTTCGCAAGCAGTACCGTGTTAACGAATGTATCTTGCTTCTTAAGAGAACTTTGTTGCTTCGATTCTGCTCAGGTTAACGCGACGATAACTTTTCCTGCGTTCAGCGTAATACATGTTTATCAAGTTCATGACTTTGCGCAACTTACACGGAACAATTATATTCCTGCGAAAAGTTTTGGCATAGCAGGTAGAATCGATAACATCTCGGTGTAAACTATGCGAGGCGCGTCTGCGTAACTAACTTTCTCGCAACTATAATTTATTACTATATTAACACAATTTAATGAATGACAATTGATCCAGAGTCTTCGTTGATTTAGCATTTAATTGATGATCAATCTAGAGCTTCTCGGTTCTTATATTATCTGATAAAATTCGTTATTTGTTAATAAAATATTACCCATTGTATTGTAGAAACCAAAACATTAAATTCTGCAATTGTCTTTGATTATTTCCAATTTTTAACCACTCACTAGAGCGTTTTGAATTATTATTTAACTTTGATACGGTCTTTGGGTGTTCCTTAAGTAGCTATTTTATTTCTAGAAATTTAATGTTAATATTTAGGTTTCTTAATCCTTAAAGTTATATTAAAAACTCCAAAATTCTTAATAACACAATCATAACAAAAATTGTTCCATTTAGGATTCTGAATTGGAACGTAGCAGGATTAAAAATAATCTAGTTCTCTTTGGTTTTCATTTTTTCATTATGAATTCAATTTTGAAACAATTTTTTTAAACGCAGTATATGGATTAAATAGGTCGACAGCCATCGACGATACAAATATTCATTGTTCGATAGTGAGTAACTCACCGAAAGTTATTCTACGTAAACTTTTCTCATTATTTTAATGTTTGCTGTCGATTCTGTGGGATTGTCATTTTTTTTCAGAACGCTTTGTGTAGTACACCGAATATAAAATAGCTTTCGTCCCGAAAGTCGAGTAGACCCTCTGTTATTCGGAGGGAACGATCGTGGGGAATCGACACGCAATGTCGATATCTGGATGACGTCTCGATAGGCGGTGAGATGAAGTCGTTCGCGAAGTCGATACGAAAGTCTCGAGTTCCGATTAAGCCTGAGGAACGAAATTCTTTGGTCCAAAGATATCTGTTCGAGAGGAGTATCGATTTGCATAATGTAGACGGGATGCAAATTTAACTGCATCCTTCGGATTCGCGCGAGTGCCGGATCTGTCGAAACGTTTCGACCGCCTCGGGGCCAGACGAAATTTTCTGGGAGCTCTTCGTTTAACATGCTATCAGTTGACAGGAAAGTGTTTCTGATTCGATAAGTTGCATCATTTAAAATAATGGAATTTTTTTTCTTAATGATTACATGAAAAATTGTATCAAAATGTACAAAAATAGAAAACATTCCGTAGATAAAACTGATCTTACATTCACTTAGGGACGCCTAAGATTTAATTTACAGTTATTAAATGCTTTGAATTTTTTCGTTTTATCTCTTCGAATACTGTAAGGTTTGAGCTCGAATTATTTGTAACTCGCACTACTGATTCCAGCGCGGAGAGCCAACTACACTAAATTGTTTACGTGCGGAAATAGTGCAATGGAAGGGAAATAGGTCGAGATAAAAATCAGTTCGATTTCACGTTTCCTCTGTACGTGCAATTAAAGTAGTTGCATGGGGAAAGGAAACGAGCATGCACCATCTCGTTGCAGTAATGCAATTGTCACGAACAATCGGAGTCTCTCTAATTCAAATAATTGGTGAATAGGATTTAGGAATTCCAACAGAGCTACGGCGTCGCGATGGTTAAGATGCTTCCAAACCTCGAACTAACTCGATTGCGACAGTGTACTAGTCGATTTCTGTCGAGAGTCACGCGGATGTTTGAAAATAGCAAAATGTTTAGCTGTTCATTTCGAAAAACGTTGACAAATATTCCATACACAGAATCTCCTACATTCGATTGCTAAATCGCAGAGAATTTCACAGGCTTTTCAATTAAATACATTGCGTTCCAATGCATTCGCAGGATTCAATATTTCAGGCAAATGAAAAAAAAAATCAAAAGTCGATTTTTATTAAGCGCCTTATCGCACAAAGTGATATTTAGCGAATATTTCTGCGAACTGCAACGCCGGCAACGCGCGTGAATACACCCCCGCTTGGGAAAGTGCAGAAGGTGGGTAACGATCAACACGTAAGCTTTTTTAGGCGCGTGCGCGTCTTTGATGACGTCATGAACGCAACCCCTACGCGAGCGGAAGGGGTGCATTTCGACGTTACTTTGCGATGCCTGCGAACCCGTGTCACACCGACCATCGCGGTGTTAAATGCATCGACACGCACGATGGCTGTACTTTGAAACCAGTATTTGCCAGTTGCAAATTTCTGCAATAAGCACGCGTTTCGCTTGGATTGCACCGTTATGCAAATTATTCGATTAAAATTGTAAAAAGAATCACGAAATTTCAGTTGCAATATGACATCTCTTCTGCATTTTTACTTTATTTTATATTATAAAATAATTACGCCAAAACTGATACTATTAACCGTCTGTGCATCACGGCAAATGCATTTGACCATAACTTGGACATGGTTTGTGGCTCAATTTCGATATTCAGAAAACAAATTGTTGATTTCTTTTGATTTTTCTCTTTCTACTTAATCTCGCTATATATAATTTGCAATTTATAATTTAAAGTTATTATTTTCTTTATATTTGTTGTTCGTCATCTATTGAACTGTAGTTAACTACTTGTATACTAATGGGAATTGCTTCCCGTATATAAATAAATACATAAATAAATAATTAATACTAGTAATAATTAGACAGCAGATTTTATGCGTTTATGACAATGCTAAGTATGTAAGAAATCTACGAGTCTGTTAACCCTATGCTAAAATATGCAAAATATCAACAATATTGTTAAAGTTCCAATTCTTTATTTGTGCTTGTAAAAATGTTATTTTGTATAAAGCTCCGCTGTCTAGTAATAATATTATAAATAATCTTATTTTATTATTCCGTATTTACTTACGTTTCTACATTATTCTTCGTAACTGATTTTTCAAATAATCCTTTACATATGAATTTGGAATTGGTTTCATTCAATGAAAACAATTTCCCATATTTTCCACTTCACCAGAATATCACGCTTTCCTTATCACGAAACTTCGAGTAATCGCGAACGTGCTATCTCTTCATTCAGAAGTTATACTACGCGGTTTCCAACGTCTGATACTGAAATTGAATAATCTGCTACGGACGATAGAAGATCGGAACAGCTTATTCAAAAGACACGAAGTTTCCTAACTCCTTTATGCCGTGTTTATAAAACGGAGAACAGCGAAAGGAAGGGGCAAACTGTCGGCATATTTCGCGATTGTTTCCATCCGCTCACGCGGTTCTAACAAAGTCCGTGCGCGCAGGAAAAAAGAGGAGCTCCCTTCGTCGCGGACGCTGCATCGCTTGTTGCCCTCCGTGGCAATCGAAAATTCGTTACCCACGTCAGTTACGCGCAAAGAGTGGCAGCTTTCGCGGGGCTAGTAGACAGCCACAGTGGAGCATAACTAGCTAAACCCTTACGTACCGAGCTGATGTGCAATTAAGGCGAGAGCACTCTAAAAGAAGAGTTTCGAAGAGAGAGGAAACTCTCATGGGCTTACTGATATTAGTAATGAATACCGTGTCGCGGCAGCCAGGCTTCACCCTCGTCGTTTACTTTGACGTTTCTCCTCACTTTTGCCTTGGAATTATAGCTGTGCCTCCCATACATCATCGGTGTTCCTCCGGGGACGAGTATATTAGAGGCATCGGGTCAGAAGTCGGTCAAATTTCTGTTGTTCCTCGGACGAGGTTGTGTTACACAGACGGAAGGAAGCTAAAGATGCGTGTTCATTTGAGAGTAAAACTGTCGCGAGTTGCTTTCGAGAGCTTCTCTCGCTGGTGGTGACTGCGTTTGAGAACAACTATCTGCGAAATTCTTAACTATTGTGTTTTGCAATTAAAATATGTTTTCACGTGACAATAAACTGCAGCTTTTAACGCTATGACGTTAAATGTCGTGACTTTTGTGATCGTGAAACCTAGTTGCGTTGTAATGACACTGAAGATTTATACCACGAATTTTCTTTGTTGTCATGACATCAAAAGTCTTGAAAATGTGCCTTTATACTCTCCAATCGATACACAGCAATATAGGTTCATTCACGTATCTCGGAACCCGAGCCCATTTATAATCATGTGTACGAGTTCCGAGATACGTGGATGACCCTGTATGACTATCAGCTATTTTCGCAATACGAAACTGTTTCGTGTTATGACAGAAGCTGTCGCGAGATTTGGTCGCAACATTTAAAACAAACATTCTTAGCTCATATCAGCCATAATGTACTATTATACCTTTCGAAACGAAAAATTGCACAAATACATGGGAAAAAAAGAACGGGATATGCTTGGCGAATGGGAAGGCGAGGTGGTATAGGATAGATAAGAGCAATTATTAGTGGTTACACAAAGTATCGACGACTGGAGGAAAAAAACTTTGGGATGGAAGGAAGGAGGGAAGGGGGCCACGGCGATTTTCGTTTGGGACCATCGGATCAACGAAGACTTATTGCTTCATCATTTCTTCATCATTTCAATAGACCTACGATGACGGACCCGCGCTTGAGCTGTGGAAAGTTATTTCGGCACTCGTCTTATATATGAACAGGGCTAGGATCAAGCACTAGCGAGAAAGACGATTATTACGAGAACACTCTAGCGGAAGCCCTATGAAACTAGGCTTATGCTCAGTAACTGCTAACGGCCCGTAACAAATACCTATGTCAGAAAATAAGTTTTTCCAATATTAACTATACCATTTTCTGGACGTTTATGCGATATTCATTAAAAGGCATCGAAAAGACAATGCTAAAATCCAAGCAAATTGAGGTTATGGGCGGTATTCATAGTCGATTCTTATTCTTAAGCATTTGCTTAAGTCTTCCCCCTACAATGTATTTATATTGTGAGGGGGGAGGGGGGACTTAAGCAAATGCTTAAGAATAAGAACTGACTATGAATACCGCCCTATGTCATGAGACGCCACTTCTTTCCGAAGCGTAGATGTCGCTGTGTATTACAGTCTTCCGTAAATTTTACTACACTGGTCTATTAAATTTTGAAACCCATGTGCTAATTTTTCCTTGTAATGTGGTAGAAAGGAATGCATTTCGCTATATTCTGTTTCTTTACTACGCAATGTAGTAATTTTTCCTCCATTATGTTTCTCAGTGTACGAACCAAGTAAATAAGCTTCTATGGCTATGGAAATAGTCCAAATCCCAGTTGCGCCGAAAATTTATAGAGTATCGTCGATGGGAAAATTCGAGAGTGTTTCCTAAGGTTGAAAGCTGAGCTTATTGAAAGCCAAACCCAAGTCGAGTTTTAGGATGAAAGTGTTGAGAAGGTTTACTTGGAGGCTTTTTTATAAGAATTCATTTTTTCTTCTTCCTCTTTCTCAATCATATATTAGATCACGATTTCGAAGACTCTGAAATACTGAGACCGTCATTACGCACTCAGCAGATTGTTGGTCAAAAAACGGCGTCGTTAAAGCGATGAAAAGGACCGATAAAAGTTTCCCGGCCTCGTCGAAAGTTTTCCGAGGGGATCGCGAGGTTCAGCGGCGAATCGCGCGGCAGAACGAAATGCAAAAACAAGCCGTATCTCGGAAACTTGGTCGCAGTTGATAAACTAGCCCTAAATGCGGCTCGGTGTAGATTATTTCGTGGCAATTAAGAAGTTTTCCTCGACAGAAATGAAACTCCCGTCCTCGGGAGGAACAGAGGACCTGACGTGTCGGCTGAAGGACTTCGCAGTGCAAACTGCAAAAATAAATTCGCTTGGGTTCAACATCGTCCTCCCGCGGTTCGGTAAATAGTTCGGCGGTGCATTTTATTACGCGTCCCATTGATTAAGAATCTTTGGCACGTACTGTTAAGTACTCCTTTTGTGTTAACATTGCGGATTTCTTTTGTTCCTTGCGAGAACAATCGAGTCAATTACTCTTGAAGCAGCGAAAGTCCAGGCATTATTTCGCTAGAATCCTTAACAAAAGATACAATTTCTCATAAAGATTAGGAAATGCAGTACGTTGTAGTTGTTTTAAGAAGTTGAATTCTTTTACTTCAATTATTTACTTTCGTTTTTTGTTAGTTTGTATTAAAAGAAACAAAAATAGTTTTTCAATGGAAAAGTATTAAATTATAATTTTTTTTTCCTCGTATTTTCATAGATAATAAAAATAATAATAAAAATAATAAAAACAACTTAAGTTATTCGAAAAAGGTGTATAAAGAACTTGAGACGAAATATACAGGGTCTCTTATATAAATTCCTGCCGTTTGAAAAAAATGCTATACAGTAAATAATAGATAGAAAATTAAGAACGTCTGCCTAATTGTGTTTTATGTAGATTATGATTGGATTGATAAAAGATTTCTTTCAAAATTTTTAAGGTCATTTGAAGGTCATACTGCATTTTTTAAATGGAACGCCATATATTTGTTTTTATATAATGATACAGTGAAATAAGACGAATTACAAACATTCTTTTTAAGCGACCTTGAATAAATAGAAAGTCGAAACAGTGATATTGTTGAAAAGGACAAAGATTAGCATCTACGTTTTTCTATCCACTTTGTTTACTTTTAAATTCAAAGTTTGGAGCTACTAAGAGACTTCAATTATTATGAATAATTATGGTACTCTTCATTTCTTTTTAAACTTTCATAAGAAGTGAATCATCTTAAAATACTCTTACGATTTTTTTGGCAATTTCATATATTCAATAAGCAATATTCCTTTTTTCCAGTACAGAATTTTTTTCCTACGAAGAAAAAAATCAGGTTATACAGGTTTAAATTGCAATAACAGTCATCTAAAGGGATAACCTGAAAAACATACTTGATTTTTTTATACTACTTCACGAACAATGTTAGATTTCGATTTAGAGAAGTGTTCATCCTGTATAAAATTGTTTCATTTATGCAAACAAGCTGCAATAATTATTATTATATATTGAATGTAGATACTTCAAAGTCACTAAAAGATAGTTTTTTTGAACTCGCATTTTCTTGTTCCTTTATTACACGGAAACAAAAATATAATATTTCAAGTGATCTTCAAATGCCATTGTAAACTTAGAAACAAAAATTTTGTACTCGTAGAATTATAATCTACATAAAAAGCTATTAGAACAACGGTCTTATATTTTATTCTATCGTTTACTGCATACCAATTATTTCAAGCGGAAGAAATTTGTAGACACCCTGTATATTAGAAGGTTCAATTTTGCTGAAAGTAACCAGTCTATAAGTGGAATTCAAATGCATTTAACTATTCTGCTATAACTAACTTCTGCAGAGGACCTGCGGTGTAGAGGATTAAATTTCAGAAGCAATTATTAGTAATTCCATTTAAAGGAAAGTTGTTGACCAAACGAGATCCCCTTTGAGCCGGAGTAAGTTAAATCCGAAACGTGTTTCGAACATCCTATACGCAGTGTTTATTCGCTACGAACTCTTCGCTAGCTCTACCATCTCTCCTTTCGCCTACAGATACTGTCATTTCTGTTTTATTAGCGTATTGCATAAACAAACCCACGAATCATAGATGTATAATGAATAATTTAATAGAAGTCTAATTTTTAATAGATTGACAAGGTTCATTTCTTGTAAGGGCTTGATTCGAGTAATAGGAAAAGTGAAATCATGAAACGTGAAAACTTAATTTTACCATGAGGGAAAAGCGATCTCTGAATCCTAATTCCTCTTTTTCCACCCAATATCACGCGAAGATTACCCATAGTTGGATTTCGTCTCGTGGTGAACATCCTCTATTTCTCAGACGTCTATTTCTGTCGCAACTCTCGGTATGTCAGGAATAGTTTTCTCATTTTCATTTATTTAAGTCAGAATCGTGATGCAATAACTTACCGTTCGCAATCTTCGTTATGTTTTTGCTACCTCTCATTCGTTAATCCATCATCGTTTTATTCTTTTCGCGTCTTACGGGATGCTTTTCACTTAAGTAAGGCGCTTGAAACGAGGATATTAAGGCACATTATACTTGATTCTTTCATTTGAGTTTTCGGTATTAAGTCCGATTTATATATAACCGAACCGTGACAGGGTTCTTTTTATCATTTATTTCGTTCGTGTACTACACATAAAAACACACCATTAATTTCGATTTTTGTCTCGGAACGGACACGGTTATGTATAAATCGGGTTTCAACCTACGTACTACTTCTGCTCGACGTTTGGCATGCATAGGATGAAGCATTCAAGAGACACCTGAGGGATTTCGTTGGTTCCAAGTATTTTACATAAAACTGTTACCACTGAGATAGAAAAGAGATAGAAAAATACGCTTATGTCGTGTGTATTGATTTTTAGCGAAGAAGGAAGTTGTTTATTTGAAGGTTTGAAAGAAAAGAACTTTGAGGCCGAGATTTTAATAAATAGGTTTTCTGTTTCGTTATATTTTTATTACGGGGTCGAAGTAGAAAATATAGTTTGTACAAGCTCTCAAAATGGCTCATGCAAAACGGGTCTGATAGTTAAAAAATGGAAAGCACGCGACTTGTATACTTTATTCTGCAACGCAGATGTTTGACTCCATAGCGTATGACCTAGCGTTGAAATAAACTCAAGGATGCATTATCCCACGACATCCAACTGTTTGTAACCACAGAAATTTAGGATCCAGCATCGGAGCTTTCCCGATTCATCTACAAAGTAAGGTCCATTTTCGTTATTACTTATGAAGGGGTAAAGAAGAGAATAGTAAGCACACTTTTTTTAGTGTAGTATAACACATTAAAACGACTAAGATATAAAAGCTGCTGCAACGATACACAAAATTCATGAAAGTCAATACCATTATGGTAAATAATATGAAGTAATGCTCTCTATCAATCATTCTGTGCCTATTAGTGTGTCTTTTCATTTAACCAATTTCATTTAACCATTTAACTAATTGGCGTCATCCGCAGCAAATGAGTTAAATAAGTCTTCGAGCTACAAACAAAAGAAAAACATTTTTTTAGTTAAGCTTAACTATTAAACTTAAGAGGTTGAATACGTTCTCAACTTAAAAAACGGGTCTGCAGTATGTTGTAGGAATGGCTGATTAAGTTCAAGTTGAAAAAAAAAATATATTTTTCAGTATTATTTGACTTTTTAAATTTTAAACATGTTTTTCTCTACATTGCATCTTTAGAACTGTTCGGTATGATAACTTCTACAATTTTTAACATTTTTCACCAACATGGCGCTGTTCTACGCAAAATAACATTCCCTAAGGGCGAGTCACTTTTAAACATTTTTAATATTGTTTTTACTGTTTAAATATCGAAATTTTACACAAAAATTCGTTTTCTTTTCTCAGAGTGGCATAATTTTATTCTTTTCCACAAATTGAAAATTTTGACCCAGCGCATTGCTACAACACAACTTTATAAGATCCTTGTTATATTTTCGTAATTGTGTATTTTCTTAGAAAAATATCGTGCTGACAATTTAACTTTGTGGATGCGCCTGCACATGTCCGCCCTTCAGTCCAGTCGGCAAGAAAAATTTTCTGTCTGCAGCCTAGTGGACTTTACTGTTTGAGTCTGCTAGTTTAGAGTGCCCTGACCAATCTATCACTGGGTCAGGGAGTGTACGAATGTCAACAGGCCTCACCCACAGGTGCAAACAGCGTTCAAGGCTTTGCCTTGCTTTGCCTTGCTCCAGCTTCCGAGCTTCCAGCCGAGCTTGTTTGATCAAAGACCTGTTAACACTATTATCTGAAGCTAGGAATGTCCTTCCTGTCTCTCCTGCTCCTCGCCACATTCCTTTAAAGTTTGAACATTGACCCGACTCCTTGCCCCACCTTCCCTCGGTTCTTGAAGACCGAGGCACGGCTTAAGAGACGACGAGGCAACGGATTGATTTTGGAGATTCGCGACAGTTGTCGACGCGCTTTTCTGCGAGGCTGGTATCGATTAACTCCTCGTCGGCGATGGACAGGCTTGGATATTGCGGTAGAATCTCCAATAATCGAGTTTCTGTTATCGAAGTGGTCTACGCCAGGGACGATCTATCGCCTGAACGTTTTATTAGCTGAATGGAACGCGTCCTTGCAAAACGTCGCCTTATTGGAACGTTCTTCTATAACAGCCGAAACTTATCGCGACCATAATAGTCGGGTGTGAAACGGAACGTATCGTTTTTCAGATGAAGGACGGAAAAGGAGAAGACGTTGACCTGTTTGTGTTCTTATCCTTCGTGAAATAAGTTTTATGTATAAAACTGGGCGAAAGTTTTGTAAATTGCAGTTTCTTTGCTGTAAATAATTCGCTGAGACGTCTGTATTTATAATGCGATCCACAAAGTAAAGTCCTAATCACAGGTTCGAGGTTTTGCAGCTTTCGTGGCATCATACAGTTCTCTTCTTAATTAAGAAGATTCTCATTCACGTCAGCATTAGTACGTCCTTCGACCTCCTGAAAGATTGTGGTATTTCTTCCAAAAAAGACTTCTGAAAGCCGCAACGGCGAAGACTGTATAATGTAAAGTCATGTCGGTAATTAAAAAGCAAAAATTGTAAATGGAAAAAAAATGTAAATTGACACAAATAATACTTGCGTGTATATTTCATTTTTCTACATAATTGCACTCGACTTCCACGCTTTTCATGTATATTTACATTGTCTTTTGTAAACCTGAGAAAAGTCTACCGTCAGTGACTTCAACCGATATTTGCCATTCCTGTCATCGGTTCGTCATCATTTTGAATGCGCAGAGGTTAAAGCCACTGGTTTAAGTGAAAGAAGTCAGCCAAGGAAGGTATTAAGCTTGAAATCGAGGCTGTGGGGTGGATGATGTAACTCTTTTTAAAAACCTGAACAGTCGAACGAGCACGTATGAGAATGTACGTTGTCGTGCAAAAATGCAATCCTAGATGATAGCATTCCACATTTTTTATCAGTAATAACATGTTTCAGATTTTTAAACGTGTCACAGTATCTATAATAATGAGTAATAAGACACTTATTTCATTTTACGAACACGCGTCGTAGAAGTAATTAAAACAGCTGATTATAATTACCTGTAATCTACAAAAAAGACAGAAAAACCATTTTTAAAACAAAAATTTTCGTTTGTCCAATTCTTAAAAAAAAAGTTATGACGAAATAAAAAAACTCGTGACATCAGCACCTCCCATGAACATTTTTCATCAATTTATAAGTGGTATCTGATTGTCCATGATCTATCTACGTTAGTCCATCCATAATTTTCGTTTGTCCATTCATAAAAACAAGTTATGAGGAAATTAAACAATCTGACGTTAACTCCCATTAAAATTTTCATTGATTTATAAGTAGGATAGAAAAGTCCATGATTTATCCACATTTGTCCACCCACAATTTTCTAACAATCTGACAATCTAACAATCTGACGTTAACTTTCACGAATATTTTTATGAATTGGTAAAAGGTATACGATTATCCATGATATTTCCATGTTTTTCAAACAAAAATTTTCGCTTGTCCACCCATCGCAAAAAAGTTATGACGAAATTAAATAATCATAGGTTTTCCTAAACGGCGAACAAACGAAAATTGTGGGTGGAAAAATGTACATTGGAAGTGGAAAAATGACATGCGAATATCAGTATTTTACAAAAATTGGCATTTTGAAGAGCCAAGTTCACAGACCTAACTAAAAGTGTTCTAACTAAATTCATAAAACAGTTAACAGCGTCCAACAGAAATTAGTACCCTCACCATTCATTTATCAAAGCCCTGTGTGTCCCTGACGTTCCTAAAACTCCGCCTGAAAGCTCGAAAGTCGTCGGGATGTTGCAAGAAAATATGAGTCCTTGAAACTTCCCCCGGAAACCACAATAAATACAAATCTCCGCCGCAGCTGGAGTAATATTTCATTACGCTGGTAAAGTTTCGGGGCGAAGGATATTGAACGCGGGTTATTCGCACGAGAACTGTTTTGATTTTTTTCCGAGTTCAGCGCCTCGCGAGGACTGCGATTCCACTCGACTTTCAGTTCGTGTTCCGTCGATTTCGCGGACAGACTTGGGAACAACTCTTCGTGTCGTTTTTGATTCCTCGTTTTCATCGTCAATATGTGTAATAACAAAGTGGCCTCCTTGTTAACCCATTCGCATCGAAAGCTGATATATCCTCATCCCATTTGCATTTCAATCTTTCAACCACAGAGAAATTAATAACTTTTATTTTTATCTCTTTAATGAAGATTGATCGAATCAATCGAAGTCTATTTTTGCAAACATTTTTATCATACTGTAGCTATTGCAAACTCGAGGCGACAAATCTATGGAACCATAAATTCGCTTGTATTTCAGCGAAAGAAATGCTGTTACTGCGCGAGTATAATAATTCATCGTCCCTGTCAGAGAAAATTGATTTTTCTTGAAACTTAGTTATACGAAGTTACGGAATTTTTTTTGTGCTTCCAACCATCTTGTGACAGAAACAATTTAAGTAAAGACGCGAAGGGGTTAATAGTTCACGGTCTTGTATTTTACAGTCCTTTTTTTATTTTAAAATTTATTAACGTGTTTGATGCAGTGTTTTCTATGTCGCGAATTTTAAACTGCCAGTATCCAAACGTTTGATTGACTCGGATTATGCGTGTCTCGTGTGGATCTCTTGCATCCGCTGTGTGGTTTCCGTTAGGTGCTCAGTGTTTCGCTGTGTGTATCACGTGATTTTACGAGCTTCCAGGTTTCGCGATCTAATTTGTCAAGTTTCTGAAAGCCAATCCGCCATGTTCCGCTACAGGAGCGGTGAGTGGATTTTGCGATCACGAAAATTAATTGAAGCAAATGTCATCCTATCCTGCAGGTAAACCTTATTTCCAACGAAATTGAACAAATACTAAAATAAATAGTACCGAATGAAGTTTCAAGGTATTTCTACATTTAAAGTAATTTATATTCGTTGATTCAAAACTCAGTTTAATGTATCTCAACGGGAGACGTTTTAAAAATTGAAAGGGATTAAAATACGTCTAAGACAGTTTAATGCTCCGCTTAGAACTCTCAGAAATTACCCGTTATTCCATGAATCTTATTGTAGATCCAACTTCTCTGCCAACGAATGTATCAGACGTTGCTGTAGACAGGCTAATATGTTTGCACACCAACTTGACTTCTTTGGTTGTTCGACTGAATCTTTTCCTAATCAATGTAAATGCGTCTTTAACAGCGAATCTTAATGTTATTTTTGATTTTAAGTGTATCAAAGGGGGCCACCCCGTTAATAAATAAATAAATAAATAAATACATAAATAAAAATAATGACACTAAATAGTGATGGCGATCTTTTGTTGGATCGATCTTAGATTGATTTTTCTAGGAGAAAAATAAAATAAAAATCGATTATTCATCGATCTTTCTAAATTTCAATCTATTAATGATTGATCCCTTTTTCCATAGGATCGATTAAAAACAAACTTCAATTTTATGTTTAATAAGTGCCGGTAGAATGCCCTAAATTTGAAACGCTGTAATTGGTTGGATTGATGGAAGTCATTCTTGTCTAGTGTTTAGTCTGTTTCCGTTGGTTCTTTTATGACAGTTAAACTGATTAAAGAAGTTGCAATGCAATTGTGCAATTTCTCGATAACCATTGATGCCATCTTGCACAGAAGTGCAAGAAAATTCTAACTTAATTATAAGGAATCAGTTCATCTATTTATGTAACCAATGAGAGCGAGAATGAGATTAATTTCAGTATCGTTTTTTGGATCGATCTTTTTCCCACGATTAATCGATCTTGTCGCTGATCCTTTATAAAAGATCGATTCTTCGCATCGATCGTATCTCTGTTCAGAATCGCCGTCACTAACATAACATGTTTTAACTTGAACGTGGAATCTGTCTTCCTTTTGTGAGAACATTGCATATGAAAATATAGAAAGTAGATTTTTCAGTGTAACTTTGATCGAATCAAACTTTTTGTCACATCCCTCCTTTTAATTTGGTACGCAGAACTGCACTCGGATTGCATATTTTCAGTATGCATCTCGAGTCCTATAACCGCAGGTGCGCAGATTCGAATCTATTTTAGCGAACATCGATATCCTCGCCTCGATTCCGTGTTTCCAAGCCCGAAACGTGGAAACATATTTTCGCATTTTTCTGTCCGCCACGGTCCTGGTTGACGTTAGCATATGTTTGCATAATGATCCCACCGACGCAGTACGTGTCCCTGTTATATTCGTATCATGGAACATGGCACGCACGTGCGAACCAGGTCGGGGATATTTTCAACTGCGAAAGTAATGGAACACGAAGGAAAAGGAGAAATCGAGAATGAGTGGCGGATAGACGCGCGCGAGGGAATAAATTAGTAAGTTAACAATTTGATCAAGATAGAATATTTAAATTTAAAATCAAGCTATTTTGAACACTTCGATCTGTTAACTGGGTCATACCTCGGCCTGATATATTTCCAGTGTATTTAAAAATAGTTGAAGAGGAATTCTTAGGTGTACCAATGAATCAACTGCATTACCAATTTTTATTTTCTTATTATTAATATTGTCGCAAGAATTTGTTACTTGCAAAAATCGTCATTAGCTTTGGGACCTTTTTTCTTTCCCTTTGCCTCTTTCTTTACTTTGAGGATCTATGTACAATGTACAAATTCCATTTTTATGGAAAGTTTGATCCTTGTTCTTTCTCAGTAAAAAACATAGACGATTATTAGCTTGTATATAATAACCGCTTTGAGCCATGAAACTTCATATTTATTTTTGGTCCCGTGTATTTACATTGAAAATCAATTTTAAAATGGATGACAAAATTATTGTGTTGAAGTACAAAAATAATACGGTATTTTAGTTTCATTTTATGTCATTTTGTTCTGTCATTGTTTCTTTGGATCAATATTTTTTTTGTTAGCTCGTAGCATTATTTTGAAAGCTGTTAAAAGAAATATGTAAAGTACGTCGAGAGAAATTTAACAATTTAACTTTGAAAGTGGGCCATGAAATATTGATATGTATATTTTTTAAAGTTTTAAATAAATGCTAAAAGTTATAATATCCTGTGTCGTTTATCATTGAACACACGATATTTTTCGAATATGAAGAGAATTTAATTCTACCTTCAGTTCCGTTTTTGTTCAGACTTCAAACGACTAATATTTTGGAAGTAACCATATCATCATCCACATTGAAACTAGATCTTCATAAACAAAAGTACTATTATATTTAAAATATATTTGAATACCGCCAATATTTGATCAAAGCGCGACGCTGGAAGCACGTTTTACAGGGGTGGGCTTCTTTTCAAAACTCTATCGAAGAACTTTAGCCAGCGAACGACACTCGACCTTCGTCGAGCCTTTTCTCTTGAGCGCGGCGGCGTGCCTCATTTTCCGTGAATTAAAGATAGCCATCGAGCCGAAGTGTTGTGTTATCGAGGAGCATCCTCTCGAGTGGCTGATCAACTCTTTCTAATAACACGCGATGCGCACTTCGGCCACGGAATCGCGCGCTAGTTATGAAACTGCGAAGAAGAGCCATCCTATTGTGGGTGCTTCAGGCTTTAGTGGATCATTTGCTTCGCCTAGCATCAGTTGTCGAAAAATCAATAGTGCGTTTGTAACGCGATATACGGCTGCTTTTAGGTGCTCTAATATTTAAATATCATAATTTTCTGGATGATCGAACGGTGATGTTTCGACATATCAACAGGCATCTATTAGCACTGACCAGATTCGGAACAGATTTAACAGCTTTATTGGATTTCATTAATAAGTATATAATAAGACATTAATAAATATTTCCTATTTATTTATAGTTTTTGAGGTTTTAAAATCAATCTTCAGTTCCTTAAAATGATAATATCATTTTTAACTTAACCCTTAACATTCAAGAATATATAATTAATACATACAATTGTATTTTGTTATTTTAAAGTCAACAGTATCGTATCGAGTTTTTTTCCATGAGTTATTCGTCATTTTAATGCCTGTTGCATATATGCAATATTGTGCATTAAGGGGCGCGAAAATAGAAAAGTAAAAGTAAAATTAATGCATTTTAAATTAATGTTGCACTGGTATAATTATATTTATTGACAATTTTTTTGTTAAATATTCTCGGATTTAAATTGTACGCAAAATATAAAACCGGTAATTTTTCACGGATGAAATGAGAAGGACTCGTGCATTAAGAGGTTAAAGCCGCGGAAGTATGAATTTCCCACTGGCGGCACCACGCTTCCACAGTTTCTAGGACGATCGCGTGGAAAATATTTATTGGTCCACAGCAAGACCGCCAGTAGAAGCGTTCGTTGTTCCTGTTATTTATGATTTTGCCAGCTCCGGTGTGTCGAAAACCGATAAGGATTTATCGCGGCTCTTTATTCTTCATTGAAACCTTTCGCTGTTTAGCGCGTTATCATCGTGAAAGTCTTTGTGGAAATTTCAAAGGTTCCTTAGTTAATTAAGAGTAATGATTCTTAGTCCTGGTAGTTTTCGAAATTTCAACTCCCACGCAAATAAATACAATAAAAACGAAATGCAGCTTTTGTATTATTTAAAATCGAGATCACGCTTTTTTTATCCGTTACTTCGCAAATATGATAACACGGTGCTCATTGTAAATAAATGAATAGTCCACCGTGTTTTAAGCTTCGGGTAGTTGATTGACGCAGTCATTCGTTAAACAATTTTCAACGAGTACAGTATTTTTTGATCCTGTGGAATGTTAGCCCTTTAACCGTGTAAATCGAGTTAACTCAACCATCGCGAGAAATATTTACAGAGTAAAGCTGCTGCTGAAAAATTGTGACCATCCACTTGTACTGTTTTTTGTATTCTTTGTTCTTTTTATACAATGACAGTTTACATTGAAAACTTCTATATCTGGCTCAGGGTTATTATAAACTAGTATTTCAAACATTTCTATCCGAAGTTAAGTTCTGTTACAAAAAAAAAAACATACAAAATTTATATCCGAGGGATAGATAAATTTTGTAAAACCGTGATAAAACAAACGAAATGAAACGTTAGCATTTTCGTGTCGGTCAAGTTGATTTGTATGTATGCATATTTATCTTTTCGACTTTCGCACTATCGATTTTCGGCCATTGTTCTAACAAAATATAATTTTCATTTCGATACTTATCAGCGTTATTACCAGCCATGCTCTGCACCGAATCACTATTTTTTACCTTTATCGTCGATTGCTCGCTGAACTCGATAGGCGATCCTAATAAGCCCCGAAGGTATAATCGATTAGCCGTTTGCAGAATGGCAGTTACTAAAAAACAAGAAGATAACTCCTGACAAAATTATCGCGATTTTATCTGACATTTATGAGATAATATAATGCACTAGCGATCGCGTAATTGTGTTTGTTAATAATATTCCAGAAATATTCTCCAATATATTTTAAGTTTATCTTTTCCTTAATAGTTTTTAAAAATAGGTCCAAATTTTTATATACTCCTGATCATGCAGATATTTAATTATGAGTGTTAGAAATACATTTCTATTTAATTATTATTAAAAATATTAACTATAGTATTCTTTTGTATATTTATAATATGCTTCATCGAATATTTGTCAGCTGCAAAAGAAACTCTGAATAAACATATGTGCCCATACAGACTGTCTCAGCTGAATTTGATACCTTGATCATTTGACTATTATTACTCATAGCAAAAAAATGTTTCATAGGAAAGTTGAAGTGGACGCGTTAAGGTCATATGAAGATCAACTTTGTTTTCCTTTAATGGAATCATGCATTTTTTAATACATCAGTCGATGCAGCTTGAAAAACACTATAAAAAATTATTATCCTATTTATTAAGTGTAGAAATGAGTTCTTTCTGACGATTTCACCACACAATTAGAATAGTAATTTGATCGTAGATAAAATTAAAAATTGTTTGGCAGAAAAATTGCGTAAGGTCATTGATAATAATAAGTATTTCAATGTTTGAACAATTCTATTTTTCTTTTATTTTAGTTAAATATCGGATAGAATTAATTTCTACACCTAATATACATATTGAAAAAGTAATAGCTTAGGAAATATTTCGATGTAAATAATGTCTATTTGCATAAAAACATTTGTGAAATCGATATAGTAATAAATGTTCTAAATACAGTATTTTATGTATCAGACGATATTTTACTATATTTAGCTATAATACATTGCTTCATATTAGCTACTATAGTTGGAGCTTCAGAATAAACTTTATTCTTCAAATGACCTCGTAAAAAAAATTCAGGAACGAGCAATGATGTTTTATAATTATTTAAACTGCAATATCTCTTAAACTACTAATTTTTCGACATGAATAACTTAATCCTTTTTTATATCAAATTTCAAGCTACATAGACATATAAAAAAAGCTAAATCATTCCATTAAAACAGAACTAAGCTTTTTCATATGACCTTTTTACTGTGTCTACTTACGAAAAAGCTAATAACAATAGAATATGCCACCAACGATATCATTCAGCTTTCATATAGAACATTTTTTGCTATGATTAATAATAGAGAAAAACTTATGATGTCAAATTCAGATGAGAAACCCTGTATAAACCTGGATTTTCATTCGTCGCTGACCATTGTTTTTAGGTATTTATCGCGTTGCATAAACAAATACGAATAAAACAGTCGATGAATATGCAACTATGTTAAATTCCTTTTATGTCACACATGTTGTAGCATTCGTGCTTTCCCGCGATAAGTGGTACTAGTTTCGAAAAGAGTGACACTTTCGGGTCAAGGAAGAACATATAAATTCTATTATATGAACCAGAAAATACTGTTCACTTTTTTCGATTGGAGGAATACACATACATATATATATATATATTCTCATCCGTTCAATCGATTATAAGTTGAATGTCCCAATTTCTGCGCATTTAAGCGTTTACTCGTTATGAAAAGGATATAAAAAATTTGCAAAGTAATTGATTAATACCTACTAATGAATCAATTCAATGTAGTACTATAAATGTCCGTATTTCTGCTCACGACAAATAATTCACAAAAAATCCAATAAAAATCCAGAGTAAAATACAGTAAACGTTTTTAGTATTAAATACGATTTATTTTTGAACACACTACATTCGGTCCGATTATCGAATCACAATGAAATTGCTGTTCTTTAATCTAAACAGTAAAAATACGATCAGAACGAGTAAGTACTTTGTTCTAAAATTTTTTTTTCGTTGCTTACGTAGCACTTTCTTTCTAACAAACATGTGCATCACTCGCATGAATAATCAAAGAACTTACAATTATTTTTTTACAATTATAGTACAAACGTAACATTTATAATAATAAGAAAAATACGAAGTGATTAGAAATCGGGACATGAGCATAAATTGGGACATTTACCTTATCGCTGCAGCGCGAAGTCCGAACAATTTTTTTTCGATATCCACTATTTCCTGAAAGAGCTCGAGTCGGTGACCGAAGTCACAATCGGTTTGCCTCGGAAATCCACCTTCCTTCGTGGAATCGGTTCGACGGGAAGCAGCTTACAAAGTTTAGCGGAGAAAAGGCATCCGAGGACTGCATGAAAACAACGTTATCGGAGTGCCTCGAATTTTTTTACCCCTCCGTAACGAAATTCATTCCATTTCTATGGTCGATTTCCCGACATCGGGGGGGGAGGGGGAATACCGTTTCATTTGCCGAGTTCTCGAAAGTGAACGAGCGCGGGGATCGATAGTCGTCGCAAATTCATCGTGATGAAGGAGTTTCGTCGGATCCTGCCGATCGTCGTGGGACGTCGCGTCGGGTTCTACAGTCCTACGTCGCAGGAAATTGATGAAACTACAAGTTTTTATTGATTGCGAATCATTAGGTTCGCTGCGATTTGTACCTAAAGTTATCAAACTTCCGCTATTTATTGTGAAGTAAGATCTTTCGATATCTACCGGGAATGTTACAAAAATTATTCGTGTAGACTGATTGGAAGAAAGTTGAAATCTCGAAGAAAGAGTACAAAAAGGATTACAAAATTGGCCGTCTGATCTCTCACATAGGACGATATTTTTTCTTCTTTGCCCTCAATGACTATGGTTGGACTTTAATGTCAGAGAAAAAGGTCAGCGATAGGTCTCAATCGATACGTCATATTTGCAGAGTAGATGCGAATGGACGCCGTCGCGTTGGCGTAGAAAAAATATGGCAGTTACATCCTCAAGATTTACTTGGTTCCGTAACGAAGTCAATTTCAAGCTGTCCGATTTAATTAATCGATTTTCACTCTGATTATTTGAGGAGTTTTTCAGAGCATTCTAGAATTCAAGATTCCTAGCATTCAACTCCGTTTCTCTATCTTCGGTTCAATCAGTTAAATAAACAGAGATCTAACATTCTATAATAATTAATTCAAATTATCTTAAATTTTTATAACTATTTGTTAACTATCTACATATAACGATTTATTTCATTTTTCCTTTCTTCCTATTTTCAACATTATTTTACGTGTGTTTAATACAATAAAAAATCGAAATAGGCACAGACGAATAGTTCCGTGAATCTGGAATAAAATTATTTCAGGCCTGAAACCAAAGCTGGAACCGTCAACGACATTAATTAGTGAAAGGATGGGAAGGGAGTTTAAAGTAGTGAACGAGAACAGCGCTTCATTCGCGTAATGACACGACCGAGAAGCAGGATTGATTAACAAGGAGTGACAGTTCCGTGTCGAAATACATGGAGTCTGGACTAAAATAAATCAATGCTCCGGTAAGTGGAACAGTATATCTCGTCGTTCCGCTTCGGTTGACGAAGCTTTTTGTCATAAAACACCGAACGATTCGACGATGATAAATTAGTGGCTCGAAATATTCGTGAAACCCGAGAAGTTGAATCGCGTACGGTCCCTCGACATTACTTAATCGCTGAGGAATTAATTACTGGGAGTTAGATTGAAGAGCCTACTTTCGGGCGTAGCCATTCAAAAACAGTGAATTTTTATTATCACACCGTGAGCCGGATTTGCCGGCTACACCTTCGAGTTAAATGTCACGCGAAAGTACACTTTTAATTTCGGATTTCGGATTTCGGATCTGCGGATTTTTATGCAAATCCTTATTTTTACAGACACGGATGGGTGACCGGAATTTCTATAAAATTGTGTTTCATTTTATGCATGTTCTAGAAGATTATTTACATTATTTTTGTACTTATACATTTGTTTGCTTATGCGTAATTACATTTTCTATAAATGCGTAATTATTTAGTATAATACTTAGTTTTTATGTAAAATATTTAATTTTCCTCCATTGGGAGACTAAATTCAATACGAAATTAATGGTAAGCGAGTTTGAAAATTGAAAACCAAATTGAACCAGGGACTTATACCGAAACCGAAATAACCGGTATAATACCAGTATTTTTCGGTTATTTTGGAGATATTTGGGAGATATATCCAAAATAACCGAAAAATACCGGTGTTATATCGGTTATGTCGATTTCGGTATAAGTCCCTGTTTATAACCAATGGACTTTTATGCAAAATAAAATTTTTGCAAGGAGAAGTAAACAATTTGAATTCGAATTACAGTATGTATAATTTTCTAAACATTCTAACTTGAATTATATTCTTCATATTTGTATATTCTGTGCTTCTAAATCCTTTATTAAAAAGTTACAACAAAAATACAAAGTGATAACGAACTAGTGCTTCGGGGACAAAATATAAGAACACATTGTCGATATCTGTTATGCTTATACTAATTGGTAGTTGGCATTGTGCGGAAATTATTAATAATAATACTTAGTACGCTATTTGATTTCATATCCAGATATCCGCGAGTATTTTTAAATTGTTAACATAATTTCATATTTCTGTTCACAACTTTAACAATATATGTTCATATCACATTTTTGTCTTATTTTTGCTTATAGAACATGCTAATAAAGTTTGACGTAAGAAACTGGAACACCCTGTATGTTAATAGTCCCATAGATTCCTTACATGCTCAGTATTGCCATAAATACATAGAATCCACAGTCTAACAATAATGTCAATATAAATCTATGAAGCCAGTTTCAACAAAAACTTTCCTCGAACTCGCTACACTCCAGCAGCTTCTCAATATTACCGATTCAACAAAAATTACACAGCATAAATATTAAAAGTTCGCGAACGCTCAACGTTCCGAAAACTTCTTTAAAAAAAAGGAACTCGACTAGTCTTATCACGTAATGCCTCGATTTCTTTCGGTTCCTCGCGTTTCATCGCGAAGCATCTTTCCGACTGATACGTTCGGCACGTGTCCACCTTTTTAACCACCATTCGCACTTCGTCCCTGCTCCTACCTTATGAAAAATGCAAAGTAAAATCCCCTGTTTCCAGCCTCGACGCGAATATCTCCAGCATACTGATCAATTCTTCCTTTATTTCTTCTGTTCCTTTCCCCGTCGCGCCGTCCAATCGCCCCGCCGAACAGAAGAAACCGCGCGATGAGTCTTTCTCTCTACAGGTTGCCCCTAAAAATGCAAAACGATGCGGTGCAGCTTTCTGACGTGCATCGCGCGACGTTCCTGTAATCTCGGCGGCCGCGGCGGAACGTCTCGAAAGTGATTGGGCGAAACGAGGGTGGCGGCAATCGGGGGTTGCGGTCGTTGCACGCCACTCATTCCCTTTTGCATACGGATTTCGGTGTCTTCGTGCTTCTGGTCTCTCACTATTCGTTTCCGCGGCACTCGGTGATTCTGTGTCGGCGCTCCTCGGCGCTGCAGATGAAACGAACTTTGGTAGAAATTCTTCGAAACGGAAAGTAGAATGTAATACAATAGCACCGTGATTAACCGGTTCTTGATCGTTCCATAATTTTGCTATTATGTGTTTTAATTATTTGATGTACATACAATAGGACCTCAATTAACTGAATTGATATTTATAGAATAAAATGATAATAATTAGCAGAATGTTATTAGATCATGATTCACGTTTTAGTCGGACTTCCACTGCACTGTTATATCTAGTGCATTAATTAATTGAAATTTTAGATAATTAAAAATAGGGATAATTGCGATTCGAATTATCGAGGTTCTACTTAACTATCAATAAAATTGCAGTAAAATTTGGAGTAAAACTTTTATCTTGATTTAATGATGGTCTATTGAAAATGGAAAAAATTCTGTCTCAAAGAAATGCTTTAATATTTACTCTAATATTGTTATTTGGTAGTTTTTTTCACAGAGAAGATTTCGCTCTGGATTGATTCAATACGAATAAGCTGCATTTGTCTGTTCTTAATGTTTTATCTTTAATTACGGATTTTCTGTGATTTCTTATGTTTATTACTTGGTCTTGAATGGCTTTTGCAAACCCTTCTTCTTATTCCTATTATTATTACTAAACGTCTTTATTACGCTCTATGAATATGTAAGTTGCATCGCAATATACAGTGGCAAGCCGCTTAGTTATAGTTCTACTGTATTCAAAGTTAAAAAATTATTTACACATTTTCTACTTTTTGAGACACCTTAAAAAGATGAGAGCTTATTTTGCGATAAATTCATTAACCCATTTGAGGATAAATCTGTATGATTGTTGAATCTGACGATTAATTTTTACAAAATAATGAAGTCTTTTATATTTGAAATAAATTTAAATAAGTTTATTTGTTTTATGGGTCGACATTATAATGGGGTGTAAAAAGAGTATTTACATCCTTTTCAAGATTTTAACAGTATGGTTATTAATTATTAACATAGTTTTGGACTCACTCCAAAGAAATACCTAAGTTTGATACTTCACTAAGACGGATGTCTTTCTCCATTCTCTCGCCATTTGCAGAAAATTCTATCTAACAAAGTGTTCATATGTATAGAGATCGAGGTGAGCTTCTGTCCTCAGGCCAAGTAACGCAAATTTCCCAAGTTCGCAAACTTATCTAAGGGGCACTCTGTATATTACAGAATTCAGTGAGATTAGGATAACTTTAATCCTCGCTTACCAGATGAGCAGGTTACAGTCTGCATGAATTTGGATTTCTACGTACACTGCGATGAATAATTTCGAAAATAATAACCTGGAAGTTGCCATATTTTTATCGGAAGTCTTTTTATCAAGAGTTTCCTAAATTCTGACATTTAAATCCTTTATTCCTTGCATACAATGGACAGAATAAATAATGTCCTACGTTTTCACTTTATTGCATTCTGTGATATGTAATTATTTAGTTGAGTTAATGATATAACATGTTGTAATTCCTGTTAATGTTTTTCTAACGTTACACGAGATTTTTAATCCCAGTTTTGTAGTTTTTTAAGTCCAGTAATGTAGTTTTTTAATCTCTTTACGAAAGCTCATGCATGGATGAGCTGTGTAAGAAATAATTTATTATGAACTCTTGTGTCAAAAATGGAGTCGGTTTTTATTATTTTTGAAATGAACCACAAATGGTTGCTATAATCCCATAAAAAATGAAGGTTTTAAATTGGAAAAATATGAAGTAGCTTCCATATTCATTCAGCTTAACCCTCTTTGAGGATCATTTATTGCAATGGTTGCGCAATAAGTTCAGGAGAGAATTGAAAAAAAAATTGAAAAATGATGAAAGGATGAAGAATCCTTCAGAATATTCAAGATTCTCTTCACGACTTTCTTACCGAAATTAAGAAAATTCTACAAAGATGGGTTTAACAACTTTATGGAACTCAAACAAAAAGCAATAAAGATTAACATGAATAATAATTAAAAAGTGTACTAAAATAAAAACTTCCGGTACAAATTTAACCATGTAACTAGATCATAATCTAGGAAAACTAATTTTCTCGCTCTTTATACCATAACGACCATCAGAAGAGAGTTCAAAATGACACGAGTTCGAGAGTCTAAAATAACTTCAATATTTGAAAGGAAAGTAGTATGGGAAACTAATTTCATTCCTGTAACACTATGGTACCTCAGTCATTTTTTATTCCTTCAACTTCAACCAATTCTACGACTCTCTGTGAACAGTTTTCACGAGTATTGATAAATTTTTTACGGATGCTTCTTTTTTTTTTATTTGGTTATTTAAGGTCGCATCAACCATTTCATGGTCATTAGCGACCGCAGTTTACATACAAATCATACATATAAATACAGAAATAACAAATAGAGTACCGACAGCTATACTTAAGATATGAGCTAATTTCACATAATAGTTTAATATTAGAGGTACAACATAGATTGCATGAGTTTGAATATATGGAAACTTGGAATGAATTCGATACGTTACAATTTACAATGAATGTCGGTGTTAGGTATAGTTTATACTGCTATAATTTGTGATATGCATTGATATCTTTGAGGAAAAGGAGGAGATTTTTGGAGTGTTTTTCATGGTTTAAAGACTGAATATCATTTGGGAGATTGTGCTTTGTTTCGTATTGGGAAGTGCAACTGCAATTGAGAAGATGGTCGATAGTTAGGATATCATCGCAGAAAAGGCATTTATTTGGTTCACTTTTTGTCAAAAGATGGGCGTGAGTTAGTTTAATGTGAATCTATACCTGCTCTGTTTTATCGAAAAGAAGTGCGGGATTTTTATCGAAGATACTTTTGTTCGTATCTTATGAATGCTGGATGCAGGTGCGTTTTTCCAAAAATCATTGCCTATGTTTTTTAATTTCAATTTGTAAAAGGCTTGAAAGTCTTTATGAAAAAGAGGTGCCTGTTAGATATTTCTTCGGAATTTGATTTTTGGAGTATTTAGATACGGGGGTTGACTATTGAGGGTGTTAGGTGGTTTCACGGATGTTTATACGAGCAAATGCTATAAAATGTATATTGGATTCGATCCCATTCTCGGGTAACCGGAGGCTCGGCGCGCGACAGTGAATAGAGAAAAAAAGAACAGAGACACGTCGATTGACACGCGCAACTGTTTACCAGCAGTCTCTCCCGACTCCCGACATTCGTCAGTCCGTTCGCTGAACGCGAAGCGGCAGGAACATTGTCTCGTATCGGTGCGGCTTTTGAATGAAAACACACCTCGAGGAGAGTGGAACCACGGGTGTCCGTCCCCGACGCTATAGCTGAAGTTTGCCGGCTCGGAGTTTCCTGTCGGCGCGAACGTCGGCTGACCAAGTTACGAAGCCACGCTCGCGCGTCCTTTCTCTCGAAGAGGCAAGCTCGAGCGCGAGAGTAGGCCGAGCGGAGAGAGTCCCGTGTCTCGTTCTCTCTTTCCCGCGAGCTTTCACGACCGCTGCGCGCCGCACAGTAGGACAAAATGGCATTTTTTTTCAAATCAGTCTATAGGTCGTAATTTGTGATCAAATTTGATGCTTTTTTTTTAAATTCTTCGCAATTAAATTCTCTATCGATCTGTCCAGCCTGATTTTTGAATTTCATTCCCGTTTTTTTAATATTATGCGAAAAAGACAGCATTTTCAGGAAATTTATGCGTTTGAGCTAATTTGGTCGTTGGTTTCGAATCCAAAACTAGTTTTTCGGAATGGAAAATAGTATATACAATATTCCAATACAAAATGAAAAAAAATTTGAAAAAAAAAAAATTGATCGAATTTGATCACAAATTACGACCTGTAGACTGATTTGAAAAAAAATGCCATTTTGTCCCACTGTGCGCCGCACAGTGGGAAGAAAACCGATTTCACTGGCCAAAAGTCAATTTTTTGGTTAAAAAAAAAAAAAAATAATTTACTTAAGTAATAGAGGGTTGTTTACCATGCACGAATATAAAAGGTTTCTTTTCTAGGATCTCGTATTTTCAAGTTATACGACTTTGAACTAATCTAGGTGGATACCGCAACCGTAAATAAATTAAATAGAATTTAACAGAACAATATTTTTTGTTCCATTTCCTTTTAAATAATAATACTGCGAGTCTTTTACGATAGAATGAAGCGAGTATGGATGAAATTATTTAATTTTACCGCCTAGTACGCCTTTGAGTTGATGACGTATACGAAACAAAAGAATGACGACATTTGACAGTTCTGCTGTTAACGCCATATTGTTGCATCATATTTCTCCGATCACAGTGCCAAGAATTATATCCATCTGTAACCGTATTCAAATATTATATTAGTTTAAAGATAATTATATCTCAAAGGCGTACTAGGCGGTAAAATTAAATAATTTCATCCATACTCGCTTCATTCTATCGTAAAAGACTCACAGTATTATTATTTAAAAGGAAATGAAACAAAAAATATTGTTCTGTTAAATTCTATTTAATTTATTTACGATTGCAGTATCCACCTAGATTAGTTCAAATTCGTATAACTTGAAAATAAGAGATCCTAGAAAAGAAACCTTTTATATTCGTGCATGGTAAACAACCCTCTATTACTTAAGTAAATTATTTTATTTTTTTTTTTTTTAACCAAAAAATTGACTTTTGGCCAGTGAAATCGGTTTTCTTCCCACTGTGCGCCGGGAAGGTTAGGGGGATGGAAAAAGGGCGCAACGGACGGACGAAGAGGGCACACGGGGAAAAGTAGGAGGCCGAATGGCGCTCGTGCGGATGCTGGGCTCTTCCCTGCGGCTCGATATCGACCCAACCACCGTCGTCCAATACTGTAGGAAAGCTAAGGTCGCGGTTACGACCGTGCGGAAACCGGGAAGACGTCGAATCCGATGCTCGCGGGTCGTTCTCTCCTTTCGTTTCGTCGCGCTCGTCATGCGGCTGTTCCCCTCGCGGCCGATCCAGCTTTCGCGTTGTCCTCGACGCGCGCTACAATACTCCACGGATAATTGCTCATCCGCCGCGTCTAATCGCTAGCGAATCATCTCCGACGCTGCGTTCGGTTGACTTCGGGAGAACTATGCGAGGACAGGTTCGACACTCGGGTAACAATAGCGTCATGAGGAAGCGCAGAACTCTGGCGCGGAATGGAAAATTATTGATTCCTTCCTGTCGAAGTATGGAATATTCCTGGGATTTTGAACCGTAGATATTTGAAAAATTCGACCTGGAAAGAGTTAATTTCGTATTCCTTATCGAATTGTGGCGAAAAGTACGTCAATCGATTCGTTTTATACTCTCGATGAAAATGACGTCAAACGCGACATAATTTGGATAATTTGTAACGTAGTTATGTGCAGAAATAAATTCTTTGCGATATTTGAGTAAAATAAAAATTCTGTTAAGAATAAAATAGAACTGTTCAAGCACTGAAATACTTCTGATTATTATCAATGCCTTACGCAATTTTTCTGGCAAACAATATTTAATTTTATTTAAGATTATATTAATATTCGAATTGTGTGAAGAAATTTATCGGAAAAAACTCATTTCTACACCTAATTTTCACTCTTTTAAAATATTTTTGTTAAAAATAGTCCGATTTAAATAATACTAGTTTTATTTTTATCAGAAAGAACATAAAAAATTCATTTATACCAGTCTTGGGATGATACAAAGCATAAGAAAAATTTAAATAATATAATAGCGAACACTTCACAGTAAAAGTTCAAACAAGTACCCACTTTATACAAAATTTCACGTTAACATCTTTATATAATGACCACTTTTACGCCTTCAAAAGGAGTATTTTTCAAAAAGAGGAAATATCACGGATAAAAGAAGAAAGAGCCTAAAACAGATTAAATAAAACTTAGTATGCAGTTCTTATTTCCAAAATTCGAGTACTACTTGTGAAAGATTTAATTCTTTCAACATCGAAACACTTATAATTATTTTTTAGAAACTTGCAAGTACGCATTTCGTTGTTTGATAACAGTTTGTATAGAATGAATACGTGTCAAATATAAACATTGAAATATTGTTTTTGAGTAGTAATCGAAACCCATGAAATGAAACTTGGTTAATGAGAATTTCACTCAGATTCGTGAGTACATATTGAACTCGATCCTATCCTTATATCACACTTGAATGTACGGTTTTTTTGGAGTTTCACCTTTTCTAAAAATCGAGTCACACATGCATTAAGATTGTTAGGGCGATGGTTTATGATTTCCTTAGAAATTTCTATGGTTATTTCAAATAATTTGTTATTTATCTGCAGTATAGCAGAATGTCTTCTCATTCTTTATAATAAAATATGTTCTCATTATTTATTGTAAAGGTCTTCTTAACAGATGATCTAATCTTCAAAGAACGAAAGGCTACAACTGTTGGCATCATAAATCTCTTGTCTCAGCATTTAAAATCAGGTCTGTGACACTCGCTGGCACCATTCGTTAAGTTTAATCGCACACACGTAAACATTTCAGCAGTTGTCATGAGCGCTACCAACGAATCATGTTCTTGTTGAGGCTACCGAAGTAGTCAAAATGATTCGCACAATTACATCTTATCCGAAATTCATATACAGAGCAATAATTTATCTCTAATACTAAATACAATTGAACAGAAATATAAACAATGCAAGTACGTTAATCATTACTTTTACAATTAGTGTTTAATTGAAGAACACTTTCGTCTTGGAGCAATGAAAGCATTTCTTTCCGTCTGAAAAGGAAATTTTTTAACCCCTAATAAGAACGGTTCCTGCTTCCCGTTTGAGATTAAATTTTTGTCCTCTAATGAAAACGAGTCTCTTTTTGCGTTTGAGGCTAAATTTTTTACCACCAACCGCGGGTTCATTCTGCGTTTTAGGTCAACTTTTGGGTCGCCCACCAGGAACCGTTTTCGCTCTCTATTTGAGGTCAAATTTTGAGTCCCTAATTGAGAAGGGTCTCCCTTCGCTTCTGAGGTCGATCTCTCTCTTCCTTTTTGTTCCGCTACCTCCACCCTCAACCATTTCCGCTCCCCCTACGTGTTTTTTTTATCCAGAATCTACGTAGTCGTGCTACTTCCATTTCTCGATTCGATCCCTTCTTTCCGGGGAAGGCAATAATGCGACGCCATAAAAATTTTTCATTGAGAGTTTCCTCTATTTCCTGGTTACGGGAACTCTGTTTCATGAATGCTGACAAATTCGATGTCCTTCCCATAGGGACGAGGGACTGGATCAGTTCACGAGCAGAAATGTTCCCAATACATTTAGAAGTGCGCAGAAAAAATGTGTAACTTATTCTCAAGTCCCAGATGTTCATTTATAGCTGTCTCTCCATTCTTGTTCCTTGAAATCGCACCGTCAAATTATTATTTCTTAAGAAATCTAACGAAGAATAAAAATAAGAATTTGTCCAAAAAATGTTAAACAACATTTAGGATATTACGATTTTAGATACTTCACGGGGTTAAATAATCCACGTTTTTACCGTTTAGTATCCTAATTTTTGAGAATCCTTTCCAAACTTTCACCTGACTCACGAATTCCAGCTCCACAAAAATGCTGATCCTTCTTTCTAGGATACAAAAGTACACGATCACTTATTTGCATACCAAATAAGTCCCTGTCTCCCGTGCCGCTTCCCGAAGATGAGATACGGAACAGGACTCTGAGACACGACACGAATCAACCTGCGACTGGAGAATCGCTGAGGGGTGCGGAAAACGACGGGATAGAAAGCAGCCTAGTAGCTATTGTCACGAAACTCTTCGTGTTTGTGTTCCGGAGTGTAATCTTCGCCCTCGTCCTCTTTCTGAAATCCGTCGACTCTGTCCAGCCTCGAGCTCCCTTTTCGATGGTGTTCACGCTTCGGCCGGGGCGATCTCCCTCTCTGTCATTTACGCGGAACGAAGCTCGCTGGTCGATGCTGGTAAGCGAAACACGTGGTCGCTCCACGCAAGCGTGGAATCTGAGTCCCTCCTGGCACGGAATAGATGTACGCTCGTAATTAATAAATTTAGAGGGCGGAGGGAGGGTGTGTGTGGCTATCGCAACGCAAAGAAACGACATTAATTTTGCTGCGGTGATACTGTGAGTGCATGCAAACATGGGGCGGGATTTGCGACTGGGAATTTTGGGTGGAGGATCGTTTCTTGAAGCGGAAACTCAGTGTCGAACGTTGGGCTAATTCGAAATATTATTTTTACATGACAGTAGATTTTAGTAATTAATAAACTGGAGATGTTTATTAATGCATAAATAATAAATTAATGTAACAATTTTAGACGAATTTCGATTTCTAGATTTTTGTCTGTAGAAATGTGAGGATAAATATTGTAATATCAATTTTGTAAGTAGTATCGTATTATTTTTTAACCTAATCAAATTCTAAACCATAGACTTTTTTGGTGCGAAAAGATAAATCTATCTTTAAAGTTTAAGCAAAAATGTTTGAACATTGTAAATAAGTATAATTTAATTATTTATAAGCTATTAGTAATAAGGTAACTGGGAACTAGTTTTTGATCATCTAAATTACATGGGAACTAGGTGATTTTTAATGGTGTATACAACTGTAATGGTGTATATTTAAGTATTTAATAAGTATGAAATGAATATTAATATAAAATAACAATAATAAAATATTTAAAATATTAAAATGACACAATTAAACTTTTTCCTATTAAAAATTTGTTTGTTATTTTCGATCATTTCCAACACCAGTATACTAATTAAAAAGAAATAAAAATAAACAAAACAAACTTGTACTAATAAAACATAAACTTATTTTTAGTATTATAATGAAAAATTTATTTTTTTATAATTTTATGATGTATTAACCTATTTATGATTTACGTGATCAAAAAACTAGTTACTCGTGAAAACATTGGAACTAAATAATTGATCACTAATTTCTAATAAAAATTATAGATAAATTATTAGAATTCTTACTCTACATTGTAGATAAACTATTTAATAAGCAAAATGTATGAAAATAATCTTCAATAGTATTACTGACGGTACTTTCGGTACTCTCTTACGCCGTTCAATAAGGACTTTTTGCAAGTGTGCTACCTTTCACATTTATTTTCACGAAAACGCACACTACCTGCTTCGACATGCCATACTTATATTTTTGAATAGTCAACCTTAACTTCAGAAATTATTTCAAATAATTATTTGTTGGCATAAACTTAAAAGAATGATTTATTTCACGAACTCATCAAAAATTAGTGCCTGATCAGAAACTAGTTCCTTAACTATTCTCCGTGACATCAACAATTCTCATTAACAATTCTCCATGATATCATTTCGGCGATATTATTTTTCTCGGAATTTTTTAGGCGATCAGACAGTGACTGATCCAAAAATAAAGCATCCGGAGACGTACGTTTCCACAGACACTTTCAATATTAAGTGGCACTCTTGATGAGAACGAATTTACTTCTAGCTCCGTCTGAAAGTGGAGGCAATTGGGGCTCGAGTTTCCATGGGACGGTTAAATGCTATTTTCGGCGGCGGTGTATTTCTTCTTAATTTCCTCGTTAATGGAACTCTCGGCGAAGCCAGATATTGAAATTTTCGCAGATTTCCAGAATATCAGACGCTGTTCGAGAGCGGAGTAATTTTTCTACCTTCTGGCGACATTTCAATCTTTATTGGATTTTAATCTTCTGTCTTCCTCGGATCTGTCTGACACAGAGGTATTACTTATTTACGCGCGTTTCTTCTCGCATCTTTGAAAGAAGCTGACGGAATCCTGCCTCTGCATTCTTTAACATCGCATTTCCTCGAACAAAGTCCCGTTTAAACGCACGCTGTTGTTGCATCCGCAAATGACTGAATGGTGTTTCAAGTCGTCTAAACTGGTAGAGAATGGTGAAGCTGAGAGATAAAATATTTGTCTTTTGAAAAGCGAAATGCTTCTTCTTTGCGTTAAAGTGTTCTTTGCGAAGTGAAAAAGCATCTCCTTAAAATTATCAGAAACAGAGATGGTCTTTCTGTAAATCCCACAATTACTGCCCAGCTTCTAGACATACTTTTTATTTTCTTTTATTCCTTCCGAAACATTCAAAATTTTCTTAGCCCAGCTTTAGGAAAATTCAATTCTATCATCAACTATTTTCCTTGCGCTATTAATAGACTAATAAATATCATTTCCGCAATGCAAAAGCAGTATTCTTCCAGACCCACGGACGTTACAAATTCCCCTAATTCGAATCCGATAAAGTCCCGGATCGCAGCAGCCGCAAATGACTCCAGGAATTAAACCGAGTGGAAGTCATCCTAGGATTAACTGTCGTCACCGTAAATAAAACTAAAAAGACACCACTTCGGAGTTTAAATTCCTGCTAAGCTTCAGGGAAGAATCGCGGAAGGTTTAAATAAATTTTCATTAATTTCAATCAAGCGAATGCTAACCTTGATTAGCATGCTTTTAAAAATCGATCCATTCCACGCCCACGTCACTTCTGATACCGAATCGCGCTAACATATTGTCGCCTTAAGAAAAATATCAACACCCTTGAAATCCTACAAAATACGAATATTGGCGCCTCTGAATTCCTGCAAAATATCTCGACGAAAAAGGATTTTTCTACGGTTTCTTCTTATCAGCATATTTGCCCTTTTGACGCCAAGGATCTTCTCCTTTACCTTCCTCAGAATTTTCTGTTGCATCGTCGGATGGAATGCAAATACTCCCAGATATCCAAGTTTCAAGAATTTCGCAGATGCAGTATCGTCTGGCTGCGAACTCGCTATTATTCCAATAATTTCTTCCTTTCCCGTAATCCTCTCGTTTCTTAAGACAAAGAGCAATTTATACCAATGCGCAAATCAATCTCGCAATCTCGTTGCAACGAACGCCGACGAGCTTACGGCAAGTAGAAACTATAATTAAACAAAGCTCTCGGCTTTACCCGACCTCATATTAAATGGATATCACGGCCATTCGGATAACTGCCGAGCGACTATCTGTCACGCGATTCGGGGGTGTTTCCTGCGACCAGACGGCTTACCTCCGTCGTGTCTCTTCCACGGATAAACATCACGGGACGGGGCTATAAAACTATGAATCCGATAGAAGATAGAACTGTCCCCGTGATCGAGTGACCTATCCAAAGATAACGTCCCGACGAGTATCAAGAGTTTGCTGATTCAGAGGACGAAAGACGGAGGGTATCAAAACTCCGGATCCGACGACTCTTCTCCGTGACAGCGGGTAATGCTACCGTGAGAAATTTGTCTAGTCAGATTCGCGATCCGCGAACATTTCTCCGAGCAGGGAAAACCGAAAGACGGTTCTCCGCCGCGGTTGCTCCGAGCAGAGAAATTCGCGAGGGCGAAGCTGCCGCGAAGACGACTACGAGAAATGACGCACCGAGAATTTACAATTTACATGATCCCGCGGAATACGTCTGGTTACTAATTGGCTAGAATGGTGTCTAGTAACGCACCCACTTCCGCGATCCAGGGAAACATTCGTTGCGTTCAGTGCTGGGTACAATTCAAATAAAAAGTATTGGAAATAGTAATTACAATACTTTTATTCAAATAAAGTAGTATTTATTTATTTATTTATTTATTTATTTGCCGGAAAAACAATGCCGTTGCATCAAATATACACGTAATATACACGTACTATACTAGACCCAACTGACATCCTACAGAGATGCATAGAAGCATCTGTTCGTAGGTCTGGTCACAACATAAGGCTTACATACTAACTTATACTCTACTATATAAACTTTCCAATTTATAATAACAAATTTATATTTAAAACAAAACAGTGAATATTATTATTATTATACATTCAATTTTATCCATAATTTCAACTTCTTTTTAATATTAATTTTACGTTTAGTAATTAATTTTAGCTCATTCGGTAAGCTGTTATCAAGTCTGATAGCTACCAATAAACTGTTCTTATTACTGATAGTTTTTTTGAATTTGGGTATCCGAATCGCTTTTGTTCTTGTTTTACTGTTAGATTTTTCGTACTCATTTTTGAGATCTAGGTAGTGATACGTTAAACACTCTAAGCTTAATAATTGATTCAAATTAAAAGGGTAGTTTTGAAAATTAAAAATATTTCTGTAGACTATTTTTAATAATCTTCTTTGCAGTTTTTGCAATAGACTTAAATTGTTTTGATATGCACCACCCCATGCAATTATACCATAGCTTATTACGCTATGGAAGAACGCATAATATATTAACCTTAAAGTTTCACATTGCATCATTTTGGCTAACTTATAACTTATTTCAGCATTTATTTTATTTCTTAGTTCTACATAGAAGAATAATTGAAAATATCTATTTATTACACATGTATAGGAGCTATTAATTGAAGTAATATTTGCTGTGCGTTGTTTTAGAAATAATTATTTGAAATAATAGTTTTCGTAGAATGTATTACGAATAAATATTTGAAATAATATTGTTTTAAGGATATATGAAAATTAATTATTTCAACTAGTATTTCATAGTATTTTACTTACATCTTTCTCTTACTCTATAATGTATAAGCATAGTTATGAATGTCTAAATATATCCATAGCTTATTTCGGAGAAAGGTAGTGCTGAAGTTTCATTCTTCTAATAATAGCAGAAATATTTATTTCAAGTAACTATTTTAAGTTCGTGCTGCGAAATACATAATTGAAATACATATTTGATATACTTGAGAGATTAAATAAATATTTCAAATAGTATTTCCACTAATACAAAAATAAATAGATATTTCAAATTATTCAATATAACATAGTTTTGGAAATAATCTCTGAAAATATTTTTATTTTTTATTTCAAATATTATTTTACCCAGCCCTGGTTGCGTTATCCTGACGATCCAGCTGCTAAGACTAATACTTCATTTCGAGTGCTTGTTTTGTGGGATAATCGAGATTAGGATGGAATTTAGCATCGGGTATTAATGATACTTCTAGTACTGTGAATTTGAAATTGGCTTTAGATCGCGAATATATGTGTTCGAGACCACTTTGAAGTTTTGGAAATGTTTTGAATTGCTAATATTGGGACCCCAGATTATTTCCGCTTGGAAATTTGGCCGAAAATTAGACCGATAATTCTCGGCCGTTCTCCGAACAATTCGGCTGGAATTTTGTAATTCTGAATATTCGCAAATTCTTGAATTTCTCATTATCAGGACCACGTTTACTAGAAGGCGCATTGGGCGAAAGCTGAGGCCTCATCTATTATGTAGTCACATTTTAAAGCTTTGCTCTAGATAAACAAAATAAGTTAATGTACATATTACACATTACTAAATATTAAATTTATGATATACACATTAGACGTCGTTGAAAATTGCTTCTCCATTTAAAATAGTAGTTTTAATACTTTAAACTCCAACTTTAAAAATTTTCAACTTCAAACATACAAATTTTCAATTTTAATTCTAAAAATTATTGAATCTGCAACATGAAATCTTCACAATCTTCAGTTGTAACTCTAAAAATATCAAAATGTTCAAAATCTCTAAACTAGAATGTTGAAAATCTAAAAATCTTCAACTTCAATTCTTCAAATTTCTAACTTCAACTTTTAAAATCTTCATTTTCAAATTTTTAATTCTTCAAAAGCTCGAATTATCGATTTCAATTCTAAAAATCTTTAAATTTTCAATTGTACCTAACTCTAAAAATATTTCGAATGTCCAAAACCTCTAAATTGAAATACTAAAAACTTCTATTTTCGATAAACATGATGAAATAGACTTGTTTTTTCGAAATCTCATGATAAGACTGATTTTATGTATTTATGACAATTCTAAATATTCTAAAAATATTCGAGATTGACAAATGCAACAGATGCCAAAATATCAAAAAATAAAATTCGAGTTACAATATTTAGAAAATAAGACGTACTGTCATTCAAATTTTAATTCAGCATGTGCATTTGTAAGTATTTTATTTCACACAAAAGCGAATAATAGTTTTATCGGCGTCCTAATCGTCATTTTATTGAACGTGTTCTGTAGTTTATCGCTGGCTACAACTAATAGTTGAAATATTATTCAAGCACAAGCAGAGCGATCAAACTAAAACAATCTCCATTAACAAACACTCCAACCCCAATCCCTCCTTCCACTTTTCTTCCACGTCCATCCATCACGAATTAAACTTCGAAATTCGACTTCTGCCCTCTGCCTACTCCCAATCCCTTCTTCCTTCAATCTCTATAACAATATTTCCAAAACCCATTCCAATATCTTCGCGAGAGAGGCTCGCGGAGCCCGTAATGTCGATTGATCTAGCGGCGTAACAGATTTTCAATCGCGAAAATCCTCGCGAGAACAGATTGACTGTTGGCGATCTGGATAGGTGCAATCGAAATAGAATGGATCAATGAAAGGAGGATCTTCCCGATATTAGGAGTGGGTTATAACGGCGACGACAGTCGTCGTAACAATGACGGCAGCAACGAGATATCGGAAGTAACCGATAATGGACTGGAACTTAAATTTCCGTTGCTTTCTCAGGCCGCGGGGCTGCGGGGGCGAAGGAAAACGATCCTTCGCGATTGTTCGCGAATGAAACGAGAATCGCTTAACGGAACACGCCGCGCGTCGGTAGATTATTAACAGCCTCGACCGGCATTCGCGACGAAAACGTACGTTCCATTTAACGGGATGCAGGCTAATTTGATGTTTCCAGTCGTGTCGTAAGCAAACGTTGTTAAATCGGGCAGTCGAAGACAGAAAATCGTTGCGAATTATGCGGCTGGGAATTTAATTGAATTTGCCGGAGGTCGCAGAATTCAGCCAACAAAAACAGTGTCGGTATTACGAGATTATAATCAATTATTATTGCTCGAAACTACGCGTCAAGTACCATAATGCGATTATAATTGCGCAGGAACATGCGACATGACAGACATATTAATTTCGTGAAATTTTGCTTGTGACGGGCCACGCCATGGGAGAATCTTGGGGAAGATATGTGCATTATCTTGCACAATTTTGCTCTGAAATCTAGTCCCGATTTTTAATGATTTTTTAAGTATAAATTTAGTTTGCATAAAATGTACCTTATGGCATGAAAGCAAAATTTGTTAATTTTGAAGAAATTATTAAAACGGAGTATAAAGTTTAATGAGGTCAAAGCGGTTTTGTTATTCGAAAACCTTTATTTAAGGAAAGTTAATTGAAAATAAAAACTTAAGAGTCTGGATTAACGAGTTAAACCATAAAATTGAAAAATTTATGTGGAAGCAATTAAAAAACTAACTCAAATAACTCTCAGTGAAAATTTATTTAATATTATTATGATTTTAATGAGACAAGCAGCATGTTTATTATGTTTACTTTGCTACTATTTTTATGGAACTTTTCCGTGTATCGCAAATAATAAAGCACAGAGTAAATGTCATTTTTAGACGACTTCATCTGTTTCTTAAGTTATTTTTTTTTATTACATTTCTTTATATTTCTTACGAGTACAGCTGTCCGCAATATTGTTGTTCTTCAGAGGAAACATCTTCGAGAACAGCATCATTCTTGGCGTGTCGTTTTTACGAACCGTCCTCTTACTGTCAATTTTACGGTTTACTTGTATTGATCGATGTGTCACTATGAGATTCCTTTTCTCGATAGCGTTGGAAGATTGCTAAGAAGCACGATGTCATTCTATCTAGGAACTCGGTTTCACAACACCCCCGAGATGTGAAGTTTCTACAATGCGGTGCATAACTATAGACCCTACTGGAATTTCTAAAACTTTCTGATGTTACGGAGAATGTTTCAAAAATATTATTAACCGTAGTAGATGTATAACATCAACTACATATACATTTTTCTTCCATTTCATTTCATTGTTACATGAAAATATGAAAATATATTCAATAATTTTTCAAAATTTTGTTCAACAATGCCCTAAAATTCTAAATGAAACTCAGGTGGAAATTAATTACAAGAAAATTATATTTATATTGAATTGATGTTGATCAGAAGCATCACTTACTTGTATTAAGTAGTTTTAAAGATTTTTTTGCGATTATCTTGCACTTTGTTTTCTAAACATTAAAAAAGAAATGAAAGCTCAAGAAATAAATTAGTTTCAGTAACGATTTGAGTTATTATCAATAGATTGCGGAAGTTTATGCAATTTTATATTTTTATAGACATACAACAGCAACTGAATCTTAAATAAATGTGTTTTACCTTTAAAATGTGGCTACATAAAAGATGAAGCCCCAGCTTTCGATCAATTTTTACGCGCTTTTAGTATAATATAGAACTCGACAAAATACTTGACACGTATTCTTGTTTATCGTCAATCATCCACTTTGAAGGTATGAAAATCGACCTCAAAGTTGGGGATGAAAAACATAATTCTATCAAATATATCAGGAACTATTAGAAATCTTGAAGGTTGAAAAATTTGAAAGCTTGAAGTTTGATAAAGTTGAAACTTGAAAGCTTAAACTAGAGATTTGCAACTTTGAAGGTTGAAGCTGAAAGCTTGAAAATTTAAGACTTAATAGCCTTGAAACTTGGAAATTTGAAACTTCAAAACTTGAGACTTGAAACCTAAAGATTTAAACACTGAAAAGCTTGAAGTTTGGAAACATAAAACTTAAAACTTTGAAAAGTTTAAAAGTTCGTCAGATATTCGATAGAATTACGTTTCGTATCCCCAACTTTGAGGTCGATTTTCATCCCTTCAACGTGAATGATTACCGACAAAGAAAAATACTTGTCAAATATTGTTTCGAGTTCTATATTGTACTAAAAGAGCATCAAAATCGACGTGTATGGATTGGGTAATGTCTCTTGTAATAGCAACAAATTGATTTTTATGTTAACAAATATTCAGTACAATTCGCTAGATCGTCGTGACGACGATATTGCGCGACGTATCGCGGACGTGTCTGGAAATCGCAGTTATACTACACCGTTGGGAATCCGTGGCAAGGCGTGTCGCTGATTTTTGTCGAACGAAGAGTGGCGATTGAAAGGACGTGCGTCATCGAGTTTCTGAGTAATTCTCGTCTGGTTATTTTACGGTTTGCGACAAGTTCGCCGATTGAGGGGGACGGTTGCAAAGATTATGCACGCAGCCTCGGCGCTCCTCGTCGCGGCAAGGGCGCAAATGTTGTTATGCAAATACGTCGCGTTTGTTAATTTCGTGTTTCACTGGGAGTGTCAGTCAACGTGACGAGGGTTGGAGGAGAGGCGAAGGGATAAACGATGAACAGCACTCGGGAATTGAAAACAGCTCGTTCACAGTTGTTTCAAATTTCACCCTCTGCCTCTTCTTCACCCGCTTTTCTGGTCTCGCGTGCATTTCGCTGCTTTTTCTATTCATTTTTCCTTCGCTCTTCTCAAATTAATTGGGAGACTTTTCAGACCTGTACTCGACGTCTAAATTTTCCCATTTTCGAAAAGCTACTCAAATATTGAATGTTGTTTCGCCGAGTTTCAATAAAAATTTAATTGTTCGTGATGTGCACGCGCGGTTTAATCCAAGTCAATTAAATACATCGTTGAAAGCAGAGTTGTTCAACGTTCTTTCGACAAACGGTAAATTTAAATAGGGACGACAAATATTGAGATCGAAAAAACATTAAATTCTCTGTTCCTCGTTACCAACCAAATTAAAATATAGAACCAGTTTGTGGAATAGACGCTTTTGCATTTTCTAACCCTGGAATATTGGCGAAAATGAAATTTATAACAAATTATTGGTATACCTTTGAACGTCGTTATAATTTAAGAAAAATTGGAGCGAATTTTAATTAAATGAAATATTCAATTCTACCTCGATCAGCGTAACGCTTTTTCAATTTTCCTTTTTAATCAGCATGCAATTTTCTTTCTTCTAGAAACTATGAAAATAAATTTCGAATACAACAGGATTACGACGACTCGAACTATAATGTATTCCGTCGTCTTTTCAGTAGAATCTTCCGGTCTTCAACGAATCATCTTTGATACCCCATGAGTTCGTCTTCCCCGCGTTCGTTCGCTTAATGAGCACTTCCCCCCCTCACCCTTCTGTCCACGCGTCTACTACCGGAAAGCCATCATGAGGAAGCATAATAAATTTTCCTTACCCTCGTGTATACCCTCGCTAGACTCGTCGGACTATTTTCGGCGCTCCACTTTCTTTATGCTGCAAGTGGAGAGCGAGACAGGTGCAGGTGCGAGAACGAGGGAATCGAAGTAGAAAACGGAAAATCGCACAGCGAGGGTTGAATGAAAACTCTGTGGTCCTGGACGAACACCAAACCAAGGAAACTTGGAACAAAGAAAAAGGATAAATGGGATTAGTGTAAAAAGGAAAAATGGATGAAGAAAATTGGCGAAGAAAATTAGAGAAACCGAGGAAACAAACTTAGGAAAGGGACAGTGACGTGGATGGAAAATTAAGCGTACAAAAAAAATTAACTGAAAGGGGAGAAGTGCAAAACCAAAGAAAGCTGATGCAAGGGCAAAGGGGAAATGGAGTTATTGTGAGAGGAGAAATGAAAAAGGAAGAGCGGCTCGGAAGAAGATTGGGAAAGGAAAATTGAGAAAGACAGTGATGCGGAAAAAAATTGGGCGGAACGCAGATGGAAACTCTGCAAATGGAACCGTGGAAACGGGACTAAAGAAAACGAAATCGACAGAAAATACAAAAGGGGCAAATAGAAGATGGAAATCGGTAGAGGGTAGTCTAGCGAAAAAAGGTCGGGCAAAGGGAAAACAGAAACGCGGAACGGGGGGAAACGACTGCGAGGGAAAAAAGTAATAGGAGAGGAGCGGAACGCGGTGGCGAAAGAGTAAAAAGGAAAGTGGTCTCACGCCGGCAGATACGAAAATCCAATACGAATCGCGAAAGTTAACAAAGAACCGTCTCTCCCTCTGCTAAATAGCAAGCAGTTCCCGATAAGGAATGGACATTACCTCATGAATCGATCCCATTGTTCATGGGGCCGCGATGGGGTGAATGAAGAGGACGGCGAATGGACTTTGCCGGACACCTAATCGGGACTGAGTGAACGAGGAAACGTATGAGTGAATACGGGAGTAACCCCACACAGCACAAGATATCCCACGGATATCGTAGGGACGTCATTTTGGGATATCGCGATATCCCAGGGATATCCCTGGTTGGTCTAGGATATCCGTGGGATATCCAGGGGATGTGAAAGTGTCCACCTTTGTGATATCCTACGAATATCCCAGACCGATATCCTTCGGATATCCCAGACGGACATATAAAAAAATAATTTTAGCTTGGTTCCAAATTTACTTTATTTTTCTCGTGGCGTTTATTATCTCTCTGTGTCGTAGATTTATCATCGTTGTGTAAATTGTATACATCTCAAATCGTAAGAGTAGGTGATGAAAAACGAAAAACTCGCAGGCCGGGATTCGAAGAGATGAACCGTGAAAAAACTTGCGATTAACTGACAAAGCTGCACCTTTACCAGCTCGGCTAGACTGTTCCGTTGTTTCGTGTTATATTATTTGCTCATATAAGTTAATCTGGAAGTTCCGATACCATAGTAAAAATACATTTACTTGATAGTATACAGTGGCGGATCCAGATTGGAATCAAATAATCAAGGTTGAATCTCCAACTTGATATTACGTGAAGAAAATTTTCAAGAAATAAAGTGAAAGTACTCGTTAGCTATTAGGTTAATCTTCGAGGTTAGGTTATAGATCGATTCGCGAAAATTCGCAAACGTAGAACAGAATTTGTATTACGAAATAAAATTAAAATGTTTTCCTGAAAATTTTATACCAATTAACATAATCCATAAACTACTTTCTTCTTCTTTCGCCGAGCTTTACTCTATGACATTTTGCAACGTTCTAAAAAATATCCTGATGAGACAACTTAGGACATCCGTATGCGATATCTCAGAGATATCCTGATGAGATATCGTAGAGGATATTGTGATGGGATATCCTACGATATCCTATGATGTCCCTAGGTTATTTACGATATCCTACGGATATCCCACTGGGATATCCTAAGATATCCTGGTGGGATATCCCTAGGATTGCCTTGGTTGGTCTGGAACATTTTGGGATATCCTCAGGATATCGTGTGCTGTGTAGGACGCGACGTTGACAAGGAATACTTTGACTGATGATGAGATCGCGTCGATTTTTTTTTATGTAGATCGAAAGTATGTGTCACGAAGCTTTTGTTGATTTCTCAAAGTCATACCGGCCTTTGGTAACATCTTCAATTTACATGTTCGTAATCTGTGGGACACATACATTTCATTCAATCTATATGAACAAATCCATGCGATCTCATTATCAGTTGAACAGTGTTCCTTGCGAACGCTACCGGGTGAGGCTTAGGTGGCAACCGCAAAACCGAGATAAAAGGAGGAAAGAAACGTGAAGTGGGCGTCAGGTAGAACGACGAGTTCGGCGCTTCAATTACACGGTCAAGTGGTACAAGCCGCATAATTTTCTTTCCTGCACAGACCCGCGGATCCATCCGGTTACCTGTCTCGCCCGTAAATTGGATCACGCGAGTGCCAACGCTTTTGTGTAACCTGAGGGATAAAAGAGTGTTATGGGAGGGGGGGGGGGGGGGAAATCCGGGAGAGAAACACGCGACGGAGAAAGGGAGAGGATGTTACACCGACGGCAACTTTCGTTCCGCGTAAATGTTTTACTCTTCCGCCTGTGGCAAGCTCCCGGAAGGTCGAAGGTTAAAGCGAGCCCTAATCGTTTCCCAGCAATGAACGATTGTGGCGGATGATAACGATGATTGGATTGGAGAGTTTCATTAGGGGAATCTTGTTGCTTTAGGATATTCAGAACCTGATGGAGGAGTTTTTAGATGCATCTTGACGGCGTGTTTCGGGATTAAACGCGAGGGGAAAGGGTGTGTGAATTTATGAATAGATTTATTATAGATTAGGGATGTTCATGCATTTGAGAAAATATATTGGCTTATTTGCTATTTAAAAATACAAATGTTCGATACGTTTAAAAGCTGTGACGTATTTTTTTTAAGCTTCAGTTTTTAGCTGTCTCTGAAAATGAATTTGAATACAGTTGAAGTCTAGTTATGATAAATGTTTGTTACGGTCGACATGAGTTTAAAACTAAAACTGGAGACATGACAGTCGCACTTTTCTAGATGTATTTAATGTTCTTTGATTATTTTTTTCCTTTTTTATTTTGTGTTGAGTTAATGAGAATCTAATGTTAACTGGACTTCTACTTTGAACTGAAAGCAAATAACACTGCAGAACTTGTTAGAAAAGATATAAACAAATTTCAGTTTTCTGTAGATCTTCTGTAAGTGGTTTCAGTAGTACGGGTCAATAAATGACGAAGCAAGCTAAGCAGCCATCAATCATTACTTCATCAGTTTCATTTTATTTATCGTTTTGTAGCTGCATATAGCTATCAAGCAGTTAGTAAACAAACAGCTTATAAATAATTACATAAGAATTAAATAAATTATTCTTTCAAGAGCTTCTTGTGAATAATTTAAGACGGGACGTAAGAAGACAATCGAAATAACTACTTATGTTGAACAGTATTTTAAATGCTAATGATTATACGTATTTACAATATAGTAAATATGTAACAGCATAATATTTCTTTCTTAACATGCATATCTTTATCATTTGATTATTCAAGCGCAGCTGATATCAATTTCCTCTTTATAAGCTATATTAAAATCTAAAAGTAGAACACTTTGAAGCGACGTAGAAACGATGTAAGTTATGGATAGGTACTATAGGGAAATTTATGTTCGAGACGATCTTTGCATAGAAATTAGCTGAATCGTTTATTTAATAGTTGAATAAACATGTAGATTCGTTTCTTCAAGATTCATTTTTTTACAACTGCCTAGTTCCGGTGGCATCAGGCATTTCCAATACGTCGCTTATCGCGAAAATTGGAACTGTACGATTATTTATCCATTGTTCTAATTTCGCAGTAGCTTCGGTATCCTATTACGCAATAAAATGGAAACAGAAATGAAATGCTTCGACTTACTTTCCTCCTTATTCATATATTATATTATTCATCCCGTAAATAATATGTTAATATTTTAATAATATTAACAGTATCTTAAATATTACTACTATTTTTGGTAGTAATATTCGCGAAGGAATGTACATTATTAGACTTTCTAGGTTGACATTTTATTCGTTGGAAAACTCTTTATTGTCAATGCGAGGACAGAAATAGTAGCAATTGGTAGATTCTCTCGCTGTAATGCCAGCCACAAATTCTGCACGAGGATTGGTTCCCTCGTTTCTTTCGTGGCACATCCCGAATTAGGCCGTAGCTATTCGGGTCAATGAATTAGCTCCTCCAAGATCACGTCAAACTAAATTTCATCCTATTTCCTCGAGCGTAATAGTCTGCTCTCCATATTGGTTACTCACGCTATCCTACGTGCTGTTTCGTCTTAGCCATACATATACAAAGTGTTTCAGAAATAATTACAGATCTACCAGGCTACTTAGAAAACACTCAATTTCAGATATAAAAACTTTGTAAAATTGCTTTTAACGAATAGGTACTAATAAGTGGAATTATAAATAAATTACGTTTCGTAAAGTAGAATTTGTTCCTCGATAAAATGTGGTATAGTTACTTTTGATCAAAAATCTATCGAAACACAGATAATTTTTTAATAATGACTAATGCAATACAATCACTGCAATAAATAAATAATTGGATTAAACTGACGTTGCAACTTATTTCCGACTCAGCGTAATTAAATATGGTGTATATTATTTGCGAAGAAAAGATACAAATATCAAACAATTTCCTGGACAAACGAAATATATTTTAAAACCACTCACGTTAATTGAAAAAAGTAATTGATGTACGTATTGAAGTTAATTAGTTTACCGAAAAGAAAGAGAGCAAACGAAAATAAAGATATGGAACAAATTAACGATGTAATATTTAAGAAGAAAAAGGAATACGAGGTTGGCAGTGAATACACCAGCCTCGGTAGAATCTCTAGCCCGCGGCGTAAACCTGACCACCAGATTTCGCATTTCTATTTTCTTGTATTTCTTTCAAGTCTCCGTCAGCGAACGTCAGTTCCAGTTCCATCCTTTCGCAATGTTTCGTGCCGTTTACTGAAAAATTCAGAACCCATGAGTGTAATAAATTGTGTGTCAGACAGAATTTTCAACGCGATGGGGAAGTCGTATTGATAGCAGAACCGTCAAATCCGCATAAATTATTAACGTTCGTCGATTCGATGAATATCCTCGATTAAAATTTTACCCGATACTATCCATCTATCTACTCTATCTACATATACAGGTATGAAATACTTATGTAGCATATGACCATGAAAAATGTTTCACAATAATGTAAGAAAGAAGCATCGAAAGTCAGTTGTCAGTTATGTTTTCGCAGAAGAATAGAGGAAGGAAACAAACGTAATTAAGATAATACAGTGGAATCTCTGTGGGCGGACAAGAGATCAGTAAGATATAATTAGACGATCATAACGATAGTAAATAAATTTTCTCATTCATCTAATACAGAAGAAATATCACGCTGACCCTTTGACTTATAATAAGTTAAATAATATGTATAGTATGAATTATACCGCAAATATTTTAATGAACGTTGTAGCCTTAAATGAAACCCAGTTCTGTCCTTAATTTAAATTTATTCATATATCTATATGTAGTTCGAGAAAAATTGTATAGCAAACGTTTAACTCTTTGGTTCTTCTTTTTTGCTCATTTTTTTTATCTTTTTTCTTCAAAGAGTTGAATAATTTCCGCTTCAATTTCTTAAGATTATAATGTCAAAAGTAAGCGTTGTGTGATTATCATGTGGAACAAAAATGTAAAAATTTACGAGTCCCATCATTCTCTATTACCTCGTTCAGATTTTTACGAGCAAAGTGATGTTTGTTCTAAAAATGAATTCACGGTCAATTTTATCTCTCAATGGCGAAATGTACCTTCGACATTTCGCTTTTTACATACACGATTTCCCAGGGTCGCGTGAATGTTACACCCGACACATCATCGATCCACTCGGCGATATTCGCGCTGAAACATCTGAACTTACGAATATCTTTGTCTTAATGTCAATACTACGGAAATATCGTCTCACTTCTTACCTCCCTGCGACAGAGATCTCTGTCGACAGATTTCACGATTCTTCGATATTGTATCTCATCCGAATAAAGTCAAATAATAATTTAACATCCTGACGTAGACACAAATTATTTGAGAAGCTTATGGTTTTGCGATCTCCAGTGCCTCGGTATTTTAACTTGTCAACGAAAGACGACGAACCGTATTTGTCACAAGAAAAATTATCCTATCAACGAAATGTCAATGTGTTTCCGCTATCGTGGAGTGACTAATAAGATTAGTCTGAGGATTCGAAGCGGAATTTTCTGAAGGCTTGGAAACGAACTTAAATATAGAAACTTTTATATCAGCGAATTAATTGATTAATGAATTCTTCGTAGATCCGCAGGCAGCGCCATCAGTTTTGCAAAGAAAAGAATTATATTTTCAATAGCTCCATTACGCCTCCGCTTTATCCCCTAAAAAATTCAAATCCCAGGCCACGTGAAACCAGAGGAACCCCGACAGAGTCCGAATATTTCCACACACAACCGACCTCAATTTTCCCCTCAATGTCTCGTGAATGTAAACGGGGAGAGGGGAAGAAAGCCGGAGGATCCGAGGACCGCGAATCGGCCACAAAAATCTCTCGCGCGAAAACAAAGTAACGAGATAGGAGCGAGTCAGAGTTTCCAAGCAGGCCAAGCTGATTTTCGTGGTTCCGTCGGCATTGTTCGCCGCCCTGAACGCGGAGGAAAAAGCCTTTCGGCGCTTTCACCCTCGGCCGTGTCGCGGTTCGTCCCTCCTTTGGCGGTTCTTCGCCCCTCGTTCAGCCGCGGGCGCGGCGAATATTTAAGGGATGTTAAGGAACCGGCGACTTCCAAGCGTAGTTCCCCTTTCCTGCCGCCGCGCCGCGCGCGGATAACACGCCGACGTCGAATGGACCGACGGACCCCCGTCGGAATAATACTCGGAACACCGTTCCACCTTCTGGGAATTCGGATTTCTTGCGCCTCGGCACGGTTCGTCCGCGCGCGTGTCGTCGTCCCTTTGTTTCGTGATCGATCGGCGCGGTGTGGACGAGGAACGAGGAGGCAAAGAAAGCGACAGTGCCTGGCGGCCCTGCTGAATAAGAATAATGTAGAGCCCTCGGATTCAAGGGGAAACGCCGGTATTCCGACGGAGCTTCCTTTGTTGATTCGGGATCGTCCTGTTGACCGACGCGGAATTAGCTTTCGGGATTGTGAGAGGCTGAGACTCGGCCCGGCGGTGCGAGAGTAGAATCGCCACGTGGACTTTCCAAGATCAAAGTCGATCCTTCCGGGGCACGCTAATTATTATCCCGGGTGTATTCAGAAAGTTTATTTAAGCACTAACTCGGAATCGTCTTTACTTTGATTTTCGACGAACCTAATTCTGACTTTTTGATCAATTCAATTCGTTCACAGATTCCATCACGGCTTCCAAAAAAATACTGTGTCTTCAGTTTTGTTCTTTTTAAGATTTTAGTTCCGATAGCGTAAGTTCGGAAGATTTAACCCTTAAGATTAGGGTTACACGAATGACAAAACGACGGTAACGTCCGTCAATCGTTCATTGCTATGTACACGGTGTTTCAAAATTAAGGTAAATGTCACGCTCGTATTTTAATGAGCTTTTGTTCATTTATAGAACTCATCAAGCCGAGAACGCCAATACCCCTTTTGGGTGCAAAGGGCCAATAGTTTATAAGATACTAATAATTAAAGTCTCATAGTGACGCTTAAATTGATAAGTAAAATAAGCTCGGTCGTATTCTTAAATTGTAGTCGCTGTAAAAGCTTAGCTTGACTACTGCAAATAATTCTTATTATTAATACTAAACAAGCTAATATGACTAGTTTTAAAGAAATTAGTGTAATCAATTGTAAAATACATGTAAAACCAATGTATAGAAGTTAGTATAAATATTGTGCGAAAATTGGTATGTTGAACATGTAAGAAACGCAAAGGTGTAATGAAAAAAAAAGTTCATCCAGCGGGGATTTGAACTCGCGCACTCGCGGCAAAATATATTCTAAAGCTGAACTTTAACCAACTGCGCCAAAACAGCGGACGACCGAGCGTATTCTACTTATCAACTTAAGCGTTACTATGAGACTTCAATTATTAATATCTTATAAACTATTGGCCATTTGCACCCAAAAGGGGTATTGGCGTTCTCGGCTTGACGAGTTCTACAAACTAGCAAAAGCTCATTAAAATATTAGCGTTACACTTGGGGTGTTCCTCTCGTAAGGGTTAAAAGTACTTACAGTTATTCGAATTTTTACTTCCAATGCATCCCTTTGAAAAATCTTACGTAGAATAGATTCCTGTTTTCTAGAAATTAGAGGAGCCGTTCGAAAAAGTGAAGAGCGGGATTTGGTCGGAATGGACTCTAGGAACGCATTGGGGTTAATACGTGTCATGATAGGTTTGCTCGTCTGTCTTGCCTGCGGTTCGGGTCTCATAGGATCGCAACGCAGTTCGCTGCACTAGGTGTTGTTGGAAATTGTCAGCGTCCTCGTTTCCCCCCACCGACTATCGCTGCGTGGAAAGCACCAGTTTCCATCAGATCATCGAAGTTAAGCTACGCTGGACACGATCGGAGCTTGGATGGTAGGCCATCTGAGAATTGTACGCCGCTGGCGATTTGGTTAGTCGTAGTTCGCGTAACACGACTGGTCGCAGGCTAATGATCACAGTAATCTATCCCAGTAACACAGGGAACGTACACCCCCACTCAAAAGTATGTGGACACTAACCATTTTTATGAAATTTGTGATATATTATGTATACTGTTGTTGTTAGACGGTATTTATTGTTAAATTCTGTTACGTACATGCATGTAATGTATTCTAGTAATATTCTATTGTTTCCAAATAATTGTATCCAACGTATCAACTCAAAATCAATTCCAATTTTATATTATTAGTATCACCAAAAAAAACAATAAAATTGTATTGTTTCCAAGTAATTGTATCCAACGTATCAATCCAAAATCAATTCCAATTTTATATTATTAGTATCATCGAAAAAATAAAATTCTATTGTTTCCAAGTAATTGTATCCAACGTATCAATCCAAAATCAATTCCAATTTTATATTATTAGTATCATCGAAAAAATAAAATTCTATTGTTTCCAAGTAATTGTATCCAACGTATCAATCCAAAATCAATTCCAATTTTATATTATTAGTATCATCGAAAAAATAAAATTCTATTGTTTCCAAGTAGCTGTATCCAACGTATCAATCCAAAATCATTTCCAATTTTATATTATTAGTATCATCGAAGAAAATAAAATTCTATTGTTTCTAAGTAATTATATCCAACGTATCAATCCAAAATCAGTTCCAATTTTATATTATTAGTATCATCGAAGAAAATAAAATTTTATTGTTTTCAAGTAGTTGTATACAATGTTCTAGTAATACATTACATACATGTACGTAACAGAATTTAACAATAAAAACCGTCTAACAACAACAGTATACAAATTTCATAAAAATGGTTAGTGTCCACATACTTTTGAGCGGGGATGTACGAGCATGCAAGTGATTCGGCCTTCGATTTGGTAAATAAAACATTGCGCGTTTGAACATTCGCGGAGCTTGTGGAACAAATGTCTGCTGCAAGGATTATTTGATTCTTGATGCGAAAATTTCAACTCAAAGTATCCTCTCGATAACAGCTGATTATTCGAAATTTGTGAAGCATGAACCGTATAAAACCGAGAAGCTGAGTTCGAATCAAAATTAACATCGTCGGATAAATTTGTTCTTTGCATGATGCCTTTTATTTTATTTTATCGCGGCGGTTCGATGCAAATGGGTTGAAATTCGATGGATGATCGACGATCGTTGAAGTCGATCTTCCCAGCGCAATCTAGAATTTCTTCGTCGTCGGCAACATTGGGGTCGTCGAATCGTTCAAAGCGAATGAAAATCGCGTGTCGTCGATTCGACTCCTGGAGCGTGAACACGTCCAACGCAGTTCAGCCGGGCGGAAGAGCGAGATAAGTCGTTCGTCTTTTCGCTCATCTCTTCCGTGTCCCTAGGGTGTGAACTCGGAGACACCGAGTCCCTTAAGTAACGTGCTCTCGCCCAGAAGCTGCGCCATCGAGGAAACAGAACGTGAGTCCGGTTTCACCATGTATCGTATTTCCTGATGAACATTTTGTAAGTAGCTTTGTCTACATTGAGAGAAATAAAGTTCTAAATTTTATTACACTGTACGAACTGAAGTAGCAGGATAGGTGCACTTGTGGTGAAAATTCCAACACAGTGTAGTAAAAATTTGAACCAGTGTAGTAAACATTCTTACAAAACGCTAGAATTCCAGATGGCCAGGGACGGGATTCGAACCCACTCGCATCAGTTACCTGCGTCCTAACCAACTCCGCCAAAATGCGCTTCTGCTATTCCTTCCTCTTATTTATCAACATGCGTGAGCTTTGAAATTGTCAGTAGGGCCGAAATTATTGATTAGAAACCAGAACCACGATATTCGATTACTTAGGACGCTGTAGGAAATGTGAGGAATTCGGAAATGATAGATAAGATAATAAATATTCATTAAATTGGATGAAATGCTATAGTAGATTTATAATAAAATATTCTATTCCGTATTAAGTAGGCCTCTTTTGAAATGCAATTGTATTATCTGATCTTCTTATCATAAACCCCGTTTTAATGATACCGAGAGCTTTTAATATTTTCTGGGCTTTGCAGCTACGATCAGCGACTGTTCTGTGTAGTTTAATTGGCATAATTATGACATATCATTCGATTACTCAGGTCATCAGTCGTTAAATAATAGAAGAATAATGTTAAAATTGTATCTTCCAAAATTAATATCATGTATCTTGACACTTAAAAAAAAAAAAGGAGTGTTCAATCTCACGAAGCTATTTTCGAAAAATAATTATCGACTAAAGAAAAAGTTGTAACGGATCAGTTATATTTGACTAAATCCTCATCAAATTACTCGTCATTAACTCGGAGGTATCGCTTCGTCGTGACATCGCGACGATTTCCCCGCGGATCAATAGATCGAAGATAAAAGCTTCTTCGCTCTATTCATGTCCTGAGAGAAAGGCCGTCGACTGGAAACTTGTAAGCTTCCGGGAACGGCGTGCGAAAATGGACGATGATTGGTCTCATTACGGCGCAATCAGCCGCGAGGAAAAGCGCCCAAAGACTTCCTTTCCTCCTCGAGTTCGCGCCAGTTCCGCAGCACCGCCGAGAAATAACAACCTTTTGCTAAGCTGCATCGAGTCCATTCTCTGAGCGTTTCAACGAGCGTTGCTTCGTACCTTCCATTTAAAGTGCTTTCTATGTATTATGCTACACGTACAACCTCCTTTGCAATTTTCCCCTGGCGAAGGATACTTTTGAGGTGTCCGCCGCTGATTGTGTTTCCTCCTTCAAATATATCAGTGGCCATACACATTTAGCATTTACTGGTCGGAAAGCTGCTCTTTGAGGACGTCACAATTCATACGATTGAAAACGAATGCTCCTTTATAGAGACATGTAACGAATTTCGTTTTCATTCTTGATGTTTATTGCATTGGTGTGGTTTTCATCAAATTTCGAAGTATTATACCTGTGGCTAAAAAGCAAAACAATATTTATCACATGTTCTTATTTTCGAGATATTTGTGTTTAAAGTTCTGATTAACAATACTATACTATGATCTTGGTTTTTATTAAATCCTCGTTTCTAAAGGAAAACGTTCGTTTGATAGACTTTTCTTCTGATAACAATATAAAGTCTGCTTTCTAGACCAGAATTAAGGCATAAGCTCAAATTTTTTGTAAAAGTGACTTGCGCTGTTTTGCCTTAGAGTCATAGATATTAGCTACAAAATATAGAAATTAAATATATTATGGCCAGATTGCGAGTTTTATGCATTTATGGCAATATCGAATATTCTAAAAATTTTCAAGGTTATTGACAGGTATGCAAAAATATACAAAATTTTTAAAATATAATTCAAGTTACAATATTTAGAAAATAAGACTGTTAACAAATACTGTTATTCAAGTATCAATTCATTATACATAATTCTAATTGTAACATAACATTTAATGATTTATTGGGGTATTTTGTTATCCATACAATTTATTTCAATATATCTATGTATTTAAGTACACACTGAATAGAATAATGCGGTTTTTGGTCAAACATGCAGTGAACAGTTCAACAGCCTCTTGATAAGTGGTTCAATTCGAGCGTCAGATATCTAGGAAGTAAAATAACTCCGGATTTCAATCCGACAATTGGAAAGCAGTTCCAATGCCAGATGTAGAGGAAGTAGAATAACCTCCGATTTCAATCAGACAAGTGGAAGCTAGTTTCAATGTCAGACGTCGAGTAGAATAACTCCCGGTTTCACTCAGACACGGAGTAAGTAGTTTCAGTGGCAGATATCCGGTAAATAACTCTCATAGTAGAATAACTCGATTTTAGTCAGATATATGGAAAGTAGTAAAATCTTGATACCAGTTAAATGAGTAATAAAAACCGGTTGTGAGTCAGTAGTAGAATTCTTTACAGGATTTTCTTTACTCAAACATTTCAAATTTACTGTTCCAAGAGGGTTTGTTAAATAAAACCTTTTATGATCACTCATCTTTTAGAACGCAAACAAATTGAACTGTTGAACAATTTTAAGACCAGAATACAACAATTAAAACATGAAGAATAACATTGTGGATGTTTATGCAATTTACAACTTTTACAGACACAGATAAATTACTTTTTAAATAGTCTAAAATATACTCCATTTCTATATTTTGTGACTTTCCGCATCTATGCACATCCTTGTATATTCTCACATACATAAATTTCTTATATTAAGTTGGCAAATAAATTTGTGTAGTATTTGTCATTTATTCCACTATAAAAACCCGAAGGAATTTATTTTCCAACCCAAAAAATACGATTTACAGTTATTTTAAATTTTAATCATGCATTACATTGTGTTGGCAAATAAGTTTGTTCGATTTCTTAATGTATTATGAATTGCAACAACTGAACGAAAGTATTTGCCAACCCAATAAATGCAGAAGCATCCGCAGTCTACTTATAAGCATAAAGATAAACAAAAGTAGGCAAATCTCTCTAAATTACATTTCAAATAAAAACACTTCCACCAGTCGATGCCGCCTTCTCAACAATGAAACTCGGAGACTTCAATAACGAAAGTTAATGCTACCCTCTTAATAAAGCAAACCTTCTTAATAACGAAAAAAACAATTTCCAGTCCCTTGTAATTTAGCAAGCCTCATCTACCCTCGTTTCTTCGAGCGTTTCCTTGAATAAATGTAACTGCGTGAAGGAGGCTTCGAGGGCGTATTACTTAAGCAACGCCATTACACGCTCGCATTAATTAATACTATTACTCCGGTAATTGTGAAGGTTGCCCGCGCGCGCGGACGATCGTTTCGCAACCGACTCACGCGACGTCTATAAATTTGCCGCACGCGTGGTCCGTTAAAAAATTAATCGCCGACCGCGCGCGCGAGTTTCCGCAAAGCCGGTCCCACCCTTCGACATAAATCCTCGCATACCGAATCAATTTTCGCACCGAATTTCGAATCGAATCGGCGGGGCCGACCCAGTTAAAAGTTCACTCAACGTTCGCCCGACATCCGTGCGCGCAATCATAATTTATTCAGCGAGAAGTACTTGGCGAACGAGACCGCGAAGTAGCCAATCGATGAGGATTCTTCGCGGAATTCGATCGCTCGCGTCTGAATAAACACGGAAGATCCTTTGCGACAGAAAGTTTATCAGCTGATTGCGAGGGAAGTTAAATTAAAAGTTGTAGAGGATTGAGTTGTTGTGTTTCCGAAATGGTTTTAACTGTCGACGTTAGAGACAATCTATTTATTAGAAAATTTTCCTTTGATTCGTTAAGCTGACGTGGGATTTATTTAATATGGTTTTCGGGTCTTTCTTGATCCATTAGAGTATTTTATTTCCTTCAACAATTGTTTTATGTTTTGAGTAAATATGAGAAATTTGGTGTTAATATTCATGTTTTTTTTCCTTAACACTATATAAAAAGTAGATTATCTATATTTTTAACAGCATGATAATAAAAATGGTTCTATTCTGAATTTTCAAGAGCAATGTAGTAAAGTTCGGGAGATTCTAGACTGTGAAAGTAGCTCCAAAAATATTACTAGACTGCAAAAATTTTTCATTTCACCGCATACCTAGTATTTTAAACAACCTAATTGTACAGTTGTTTTGTGATACGAGTCATTTGTTAAGTATTACTGAAGAGTTACTAAAATTACTATATAATACAATTTTTATCATAAATGCCCCCTCAATTTGGAAATTCAAGGATTTAAAGTTAGGGATTCAAAAGTACGTAATTTAATATTTTGATAGCCAAGCTTGGAAATTGGGAGATATTTAAAATTTCAGTTTAGAAATTTAAAGATGTCAAGTTGGATATTTGAAGATTTTTAGAATTCAAATTAGGGACATGAAAGTTTGAAGTTGGAGATTTAAAAAGTCGAAGTTAATTATCTAATGACTTAAAATTGCAGAGTTTATTAAACTGTTAAACAGTTGAAGTTACAAATTGGAACTCGCTCTCTGATTGGTCGGTGTTTTTCGTTAATAACTCGTTAGCAAAGCTCCACCTAATATTTTCGCGGAGGAAAAAGTTGTTTAAAATTACTTCAGGAATCACCCCTTTCAAGAACGTGCAACATTTTTGTTACACTCTGTATAAGTAATTTGATAAGAATGATTAAAATTACTATACAATGCAATATCTATCGTAGTATAATTCACATTACGTCGATCATTCCTCAAAATCGATTTTCTCCAGAACAAAGTGTCTGACAAAAAAATATTCCACCATTTTTTTTTCACGTAGAAATCGGTTTCCGCTCCACCCTGTATATTTAATTTCGTATATGCGAAATATTTTTGTATTTGTATACATCTTTTTAAAATTACACGTATCTAAACCTCTTGTAAATAATTAAGTTAGTTGAAAATAATGAACAACAACTCACTTCAAAATGTAAGATTTCTTTTGCGCGTTAAATTAATATAAATAACAAAATACAACACATGTTTTTCCACGCAATAATAATGTTAAATGTTTCCCTTTTCTGTTTATTTACGTAAATACTCGTCGACGATGAAAGTAATGCACATATTTTCCGCGTCGGAAGAGAACGGTGGCAATAAAAAGAGTGAACGGAGTAATTGAAACGAGGAAGCTTGGAGCGGAGAAGAGACTGGAGAAAAAAGAAATGTTATGAGGGTGCGAAGGATGGAGGATAAGGAAGGGTATTGGCTAACGAGTCATGAGGCGGAAGATCCCTTCTCGGGTGGACACTGGGGAGGAATGGTAATTAATCGGTCATTTGCATACTTCTGTGCTCGCGATCTGTTTAATTAACACCTTAACTGCATCGCACGTCAAACAAAAATTATCACGAATGAATAAACGACAATGAGTTAAATGAATCGCGGTGTCAACAATGAACACTATTTACCTAAAAAATTAATAAGCGACGTTTCGACTACATCAAAAGACAAATTATATTTAATCTCCCATGTCGTGACTTTTTCATCTCTAGTTAATTTAAACGAAGTAAAGAGAAAAACTTGAATACTTTCCAACACAAAATAGCCAATCCACGGGCTTTTTGTAGATTCTCTTTTATCAGTACGTGAAAACAGTAAAACAATGGCAATGTTCACTTTTTTCTTATACTTGAGAGAGTCTGTTTTCATATCTAAAAGACAAAGGACACGCGCACTGTTCGCTGCGAACGCGACCCAATACGTACTCCGTTTTTATTGTTCTGTTATTTTTTTATCAATCGCTGTTGCAGAAGTCTCAACTTCAATTGTGTACCAGTGACTTTCTGTGGCGTGCATATTGATCCAGCACGCACGTGGAGAGGCGCATTAAACGGCATGATTAAAATGCAAATGAAGGATGCTTAAAATACTACGAAACATAAAGTATCTCTTGGCTCTTAAAAGTAGTAGAAAATTTTCGAAATGTTCACATTTCTATCTGCCACGGGAACAAATAAATATTTTTGAATTCCGATAGGCGTTCCCTCCAAATTACATAAGAATCCAGAGTGTCGTCGTAACGATTGAAATATTCTCATACTCAAACGCCAAGCTGATAAATTACAGGATATTTATTTAACGAGTATATGCAAATTGCATGCAAATCTGGCGAAGTACTTTATTTAAATATTGTGGCCTCGCGATGATAGAGCCGCGCATAAAAAAAAAAGCAATACAGGTGGATGAATACGCTTATTATACATCGCATATTATTAGCAAAACTCCGCGATTTATTCATAATTTTTGTTGCTCGCGTAATGATATTTTCGCACGCGTTCCAATGGCCTGGGTCACATAAATAATGTCATCGCACGTGTGGCGGTTAGCGCGATTCATTAAAGGGATTACGTGCGCAAAAATATACTTGGTTAGCCGTCGCCGCAACCCCTCAGTGGAACACGATACTTTCGGAAGAAAGGGAGCAACGCGAAAATGGATGAAATATCTCGGAGAAGCGACGCACATTACGCTACCCTCTTCCTCCTCATCCCATCGCGCAGTGGACTGCCTATTAGACGACATGCGGTACGAAAAGTAGTACGTTTCGATTTTCTTGAGAAAAAACAGCACGTTTCGTGTTCGTTATTACGAAAAATAACACGTCTCGTCCTTTGCCGCAAAAAATAGCCCATTTTGATGCTTTGTTACGAAAAGTAACATGTTTCGTTATTTGCCATGAAGACTAATGTGTTTGAATGATTTACTACGAAAAGTAGCAGTATTGACAAATTATAACTGCAAATATTTGCAACTATATTCAGGGTGTATATTTTTCGGACATTTTCGATAATGTTTTAACATAAAGTACTTAGTTTTAGGTCCGTTACATATTGGAATATTAAAAATTCAAAAAGATTTTTTTTTAAATAAAATTTCAAGGTCATTCTGATTTCTTTAATTAGCATCATGTATTTTTAATTTCATACAGTTATAGTTGACGTCAAGATAAATTCAACGACCTGCTGTACTACATATAATCACGTGATGACCTTGAATGCAAAAATTTGGATTTAATCAGCAAAAACTTTCGATTCGTGTCAACTGTGGATATCATATCATTGTGGTTATTGGTAACTTGGTGTTTAGTTTAAGTTTAGTGATACGCACCCGCTGCGAAGTGAAAATTCTAAAGATGATAAAACACTATCAATCGAGTTTTTCAAACAAATAATCAACATTTTTACATAATTGATGATTTATGGGTAGACTGCGGATTTTTATGCATTTATAGCAATTTTAAATATGCAAAAATCTATGAAGCTGTTGATAGATGTTTTTTCCAGAATAACATTTTAATCTAACTTTATTGGAATTCGAACTAGTACGAATTGTTTTGGTTACCGGTCAAATGGGGTAAAAGGACGGGGGTAATAGTACGCACTGGTATTTAGGTTACTGTCTACTTGTTTTTGAACTCTTAATAATATTTGGAGTGAAAACACATCTGCTCTGATAAAGGCTTGAGCATAATTTCGTTTTGTTGAATCTATGAAAAATTATAATTTTATGATAGTTTCCTAAATTTGAAGTTCCTAATTTCTATTGTTTTTGTCATCTTTAGCTTCATTTATTAAAAATAATATAAAAATATGTTCCATCTGTGTATTATTTGTTCATTTTCATTTACTAAACCTGAATGCATACTTTTACTCTACATGCGAACTTTTACCCACACGACTGCGTATTTTTACCCACATGTCGGGGTAAAGGTACACAGTCTGACCAAGTCACTCTTTTGTTTAATTTAAAAAAAAAACCGTTTGGCCTATTGTCTAATACTCGTTACATTTTATGAGTCTATTAAATATGCTACCGATAGCGCAAAAAAGTGTTCCTAATATTACGCTAATTTCGGCTCAGTGAAGCAAAAACAGCAAAAGTGCGTCCTTTTACCCCGAATGACCCTAACAATTTGATTATGCAAAAAAATCCGCAGTCTATTCATGAGCCATCTGCGATTCTTGTTCCGCTGGATTCTTGAAACAGCCCGCTGTGCACCCCGTGGACTTTCATGACCGTCCGCATGTAGAAACATCCCCTTAGGCTGTGAAACATCCCCTCGTTGACACCCTTCACACCTGGTTTACTCGATCCTGCACGTCACTGAAAACCTCTAGAATTGATGCTTGCGCGTGATCAATTCGATTGGGTTCGCGCTCGCAGTCCTGCGGCCAGATTCAAATGAGCTAGCCGCGCATCCATCATTCAGAGTCCCAACACCGTTTCGCTGGAACTGCGCGAGAATCACGAACGCAATCGCGCGCGCGCGCGTTCACGCGGTTCGCCGTGACAGATCGTTGAAAAACGGAACACCGATTTCCCGAAGGGAAATCTCGAATTCCTTCCCGAAGCGAGCGCGCTCGCTTCTCGCGGTGCGCAATTTCACAAATCCCAACCAACATCCGCCGGGACGTCCTTTCACTTTTACCCGCCGATCGATCTGACCTACGCCCCTGTAAAGAGCCTATTCATGGGCCCCCGTCGATGGGGGAATAAAAAGACGAAGATGTATCGGCGCTCTTGTGACATTTGCAAGTTGATAAGTTCATCGGAAGGATGCTGGGGCGACGGGGAACGGGGAATCCGACTTTTAACCGACGCGACGCCTCGTTACCTTGCTCGCAGACGCTAACTGCGTCCTCAGTGAGGACTTATTCGATCAGGAAGGGTGGGCGGATATGAAGGTTGTTAATTTGGCTAATTGCCGACCGAACGTTCCTCGAAGTACATTATTAGTAGGATTGTTTTGTCCTGAGGTACGAAAACGAGTTCGAGGAGAAGAGAAAATTCATACGATTTTTAATGATTAGAATTGCTTGTTAATATGGAAAATTCGTCGAATTGGGGTACAGTGAAGTTTCTATAATAACAGTATTTCGGGATCTTCGAGTTACAATTATGGAATAGGTAGGAGAACCTCTGCAATGCATCCAAATGTTTTATCAAATATGGTTTTTTACGTCCAAATGACGTTAACTATAAAATTGAATGCGACACTGAGTTACATGATAAACCAATTTTTTGACAAGCTTTTCACACGAAGAACGTTTCCAACGTAATCTCGTTACGAGATATCGATATCATTAGGCGTTGCTGCCTTTTTCACCTCAGTACAAAGCACTTTGTGCACGCGAGCTGATAGAGAATGATTCAATTAAAATGTGAGCCCGTTATCGTGGATACCGTATATCGGATTCAGACTTTCTTTTAATCTAGCTATTTTTGGAATCCGACAGTGAAACTAGGACTGGGAAAACAAGTGATAGAGAGAAATATTCCTAGTATCTACTGACAGCTAAAAATTCTTTGGCGGTGGTAATAATGTAGAAACGAAAGAGGGATATTTTTTGGATGCACGATCATTTTTAAATAGTAAAAAGAATATCCTAATAGGTATTCTCAACGTGAAATTCTCAACACTTACAAATTTCAAGTTCTTAATTTATTTGCATATTTTCCCTTTCCGTTGCCTCTATCAGCACAAGTTAAAAATTAGAAATTTTCAAACATTTTCATTTTTTTTATGATTGATTGATTTTTTATATCCATATGAACCACATCTACATTAATAATTATCACACTTATAACCATAAAAGTATTTAAATGAAGAAGAGTGATTCGATTCGCTTGAAATGATGCGATCCGATTAGTCCCATGTATGAATTCCAAACTGAACAGATTACTTAAACATATTGTAATGTATTAGTCTGCAACATATTAAATACATTTAAACATTCAAGCTTTCCTTTAATTTGAAATACGAAATTGCGGATTACATATTTTACGTCCGTACAGAAATCGTAATGTCCGTGCGCGTCTATCTCACTGAAAATGTGTGCCGATACTAAATAACGCTTTTGAAAAGTTAATGAACTATTGTAATAAGTACAGGGCAGATGAATGAGGTAATAATCGGAATCTCTATTTCCGTCGCGATGTACCGAGAAATGCGGACTGAATCGTTATTTCGATCCGATTCGCCCCGGTCGACATTGTTTTCCAAGCGTGTCAGGAAATTAGCATATTTCCGGCCGTTTGCGAACGTCATAATTTCTATATCCTGCCACCTTTATAAATTTACATGAGCACCCTTCAGGATCGAGGTCTATTCCCAGCAAGGACAGAGAGGACGGCGTTCCTCGAACTCCGAAATACACGGCGTCATCCACTCAGTCCGATCTCGTCTTTCACGAAAAGGACACGAGGACAACGCGGTCGACGAACGACCGTGGATGAGAAAAGCACGTCAGACAATGTTCCTTCGACGACTACCTGACATCCCCGAGTCTCGATGAACGTACGCCCCGAGGAGGGGTGTAATCGGGGAAGGGGATGAACGGGAAGGGGCAAAAAAGCGGCGTCTATTTATAAAGCATTAGCGGAGAGTGAAGTTTAATCAGGCTCACAGCTTGCCCCGCGGTGCCTCTATTTATTGCTCCTTCGTTGATCGATACGTTAAATGTTGGGATACAAGCGGAGCAGTCCATTTACGCGAGCTGGTATTTTGGGTCGAGTGCCGAGAAAAGTACACTTCGGGCGGTCGATGTTATTGACGGCACTCGAGCGTTCCTCTGTCGTCGCGAGACGCGATATCACCAATGTTTGGGCTCGCGAAGTCTTATTCTATGTTTGAGTGATTAGGGAGACAGCGAGGTCCTTGGTTCTGCGGGTTTCCGGAAATCGGTTAGGGTTGGACGAATCGCCGCACAGTGGTTTGTTCGCATCGAAAAGGCGAACAAAAGGCGATCTTGAAAATTTTGCGTGAAACGAAAAATTTGAAGCAGTATGATTCGTTAGATGTTAAGGGATTTCATGGTATCTGTTTCTTTAACCATGTTCTGAAATATCGTTCACTTTGTTGCGATTTTTTAGTACTTTAAGAAAATTTATATAGATTCTTGTAGTATGGGAGCTTTGCAGAAAGTTATGTTCTACATTTTTCAACTTTTTTTAGTCTATAGTCATTTGTATTTATATAGTTATTCATATTTGAAAACAAAAAATAATTCAGTAATTGTTTTTACGATTTTACGACTTCATTAACGATTTTGTTATACCTCAGGATGAGTACTGGTGCTTTTTCTAGTGTCATTATATGTATACGTCAAAGATTTGTGGTTATAATGCAAAAAGAAGTGGTTCCGGATTCATCTAGATTCAAATTTTATATCTAATTCAAGTAAATATGGCAATCGTCGAGTATTAAATAGGTCTCCACGTTCGCGTCCACCAGACCACCATGAAATGCTAGGAATTTCTTCGACGGAACTGCTTAAATTAGAGATGTTTATACAACATAGGTAAAAAATATTTTTAAATATCTATAGTACATATAAATGATAAATTCTGTGATTGCAGATATAATCAATTTATCCACGACTATTTACTATTTATATGAATACTATTTTATATTTATATGACTTCCTTTAAGTTCCCATATCTTTGTTAAAGAACATTTTCTTTAATGAAATTTGGCTAATCTTACAGGAAAATAAGTATAATTTCTAACAGTATACAATAAAAATTAGAAAAATATTGCCTGTAGTCCGTAGTACATGACAAATACCAAAAAGTTTTTACAATGTGATATATTCCCCTTTAAAGTATTTTTACTTTCTAGGTAATAATTATATTTCTAGGTAACAAAGTAGAAAGTTTAAACTTTAAAGCAATTTTCATTTCATTAATTTTGAATGGGTGTTAGCAAAGTTCTGAGAGTTAAAAGATTTACCAACAAGATAGCTACGTCCGCCGTTTCGGTGCGAAACACTGTGCACCGTGACTCCTTCCGGTGTGGAATGCTTTGTGAAGAGAAACTCCTTTCGATATTCGTAGCTTCACACGATCGACTTTTCTTCACCGATTTATTTTTGGCTTTTATCTCTGTTGCAGGTAGGATTTGACTGTCGACATCTTTTGACGTACTTTGCATGACAGCTGGTATCAACATGGTAAGCCTCACTTAGCACTATGTAATCAGATCATAGTAATTAAGACAAAACAGGTACAGGCCTGAACGTATCTGGTTCTCGTCCTGAGTAGTAATTTTAGATATACGCAGTGTTTAAAAAAACATTCAATATTTATACAGTAGATAGAAGACGTCATACTAACTAAAAGAACTTTACTAATTGTAAGCATATTTCGGAATTTCAACCCTTTCTGAAATATAAACATTTCTTATGTTAGTGTTATAATTGACTTACAGTACGATCGCGATTATCTGAATGACTATTATCCCAGAATTTTATTGTTCAAAGTATTTATCATTTAACTTGGATTATAATTTAATAATGGTTCACTAATTTTTAAGATTTTATATTGAAAATATGAAGTAACTATACATAATTGAGGTTCTGCAATATTAGCTTACACGTATCGTGATATTTACATCAGTATGCATAAACTAAGTTCTGAATCTTCTTATTCAATTTCCATGCATATTTCATAATTAGACGTTTATGCAAATGTTTATGCATTTATGGAAATTCAAAAATTACGAAAATCTACAAGGATGCCTACGGATACAAAAATGCAAAAAAAATATCAAAAATATTAATTAATTAAGATTCAGTTGCTGTTGTACGTTTGTAAAAATATGAATTTGCATAAACTTCCGCAGTCCATTCATAACAGAAGATTTCATTAGCGTCTATGGAAATTGAAGTAAACCATGTCGAATACCTTCTATAAATATCGAGGAGTATGTAGTAATTTAATTATGACAATAATATAAAAAATGTTTATGTCTCAAAAATGGTTAAAATTCCGACTTATATTTGCGAACATCTTTATTCATTATTATGTGCCATATCTACCTTATAAATAGTAAATAGTGTTTCTAACACCTTGTATAATGGAGAATTGCATGGAATTACGTTTCTAAATTCATTAAACTTTTGCGTTAATTAATCGAACTGGAACATAAAGCTACCTAACCCTGTATGTTATTCTATGTGAGGTACAGATCAATGAACTCGGAAGTACGAGTCCGAATATTAATAGGAGGGGGAACTGTATACAAGAGTAAAATGTTAAAAATAGAATATCGATTCTAGAATATAAAATACGTCTAAGAAGCACTCGTACCGATATAAATCAAGTCGACTTTCAACATAACGTCTTACGTCGTACCTTTAACACAATACCTGTCTTTATCCATCTTTATCCGTCGCGAACAAACCTAAGATCAGAATCTGCGACGAATAAAAACTGCGAATATCTCTTGACACACGACAACGCGACAGTTAAAAGACAAATCGCGTGGGGCCGATCTGATAAAGTGGATAAAACTGCCTGCTAATGGATGAAAAACGTTGCTTTATTCGTGAATTTGATCAAAATCATGGACTTCCGTTCTGATGAAAGTTTGTTCGTTTGTTTTTCAGAGTTGAACAAAATTAAACTACTAACTACGACTATAACAACTGCTAAATATATTATATTGTAATTGTTTTAAGAAAAAAGGAAGACTATCGTGGAAGGATAAAAAATGAGACCTGGAAAAACATTGTTAATTTATTAAAAACAACTTGTGAAACATTTAATACATCAATTCTACTTGTCCCTAAATTTATTACTAGACTGCGGATTTTATAAATCAAATTTTTATAAGCACAAGTAAAGAATTCGAAGTTGAATAACAGTACGTTCAATTTTCTGAACACTATAATTTTAACTACGTTTTTGATATTTTAGCATTTGTCACCAGCCTCGTAGATTTTTGTGCATTTGAAATTGCAAACATACATGAATTGAATGCATACGAACACTTGCAGTCCAATTATTACAATCCAATTTTTACAGCTTTTTTATTTTATATAGATTGCAATTAAAATAGTCGACATTTTAATGTTGCGTATTCCATGAACAAAAAATTGTATCCACAAATTTTAATCGTGCTGCATAAAACCTGCACACAACGTATTCACACGTGTTTAGACCGAGCATAAAAAATGGTCGTCCACAAGTGTTAACTGCCCCATAAATCAGTGACTTAATAGTGTCTTAAATTCATCCAGTTAAGACAAAATGAAAGCGCAGTTAAGAGTTATAAGACCAATAAGAGCTTAATAAACCATTAAATGAAAAAGCACGTCATCTATTTTGTTCCCAACGATCAGGATGGTCTCCAAGGAGTTTAGAAAATGCCTTCATATGAAATTTTCCTGGAGATCATTTTTCTCGACACAGGAAGTAGCGATCCTGCGTATTCGAGCTAGTTCGTCAGTGCCGAGATCCTGGAGGAGGCTCTGCTGGGAGTATTTTGTGAAAGTAGCAGCTTCGTTCTTGTCAGCTTCGAAGTCAAAGTAGGGGTGTCAGGGTGTCTTCAGTGAAGTTACCCTGTTGCCCCTCTGGGTACTTCGGGATTGAAATTTTCATCTTCGTCGACCGAACCAGGCTCAAAGGTGTCGTTGTTAACCACTGTAATGCAGAATTTTATTTTATATTTCAAAGGGTTAGAGCATCCTTGAAACTCAAACATCATGGCTAACTTTGGCTATTTATTACGTGCAAATAAATTGCTTTATGAGAAAACTATGCAAAGGACTTCATCGTAAATGTATTCGAAAGTGTGAAAATTTTTTCTTTTTCTCTTCCCTTTATGTATAAAATTGCATTCTGATTCAATAGTCGAGTCATGTTTTCGTGGGTTCACAATAGTGTTACAGTATTTTAGTCAAACAGTTTATCTTGCAACAAAATAGAATAAATTTTACTTTCCTAGGTGCGAAAGACTATCGAAGTATGTAGAAATTAAAAAAAAAAAATTGTTCGTTTCAAAATAGTGATTGTTTGTACAAAACTTGGCATTTTTCTAGACAATTTACGCATGAAAATATTAATTATTACAGGAGTATTCAATATTTGGAGTAATATCTATGTAGTTCCATAATTTTTCGAATATAAATAATGAGATTTTTTTCTGATTTCTTGTGGGATAAATCGCTTAGCTAAAATATTGTACACCGAAAGCAAAAGATATAGTTTGGCAATTAGGCCAGATTTCTGTCATTTTATATGTATAAAAATAAGGAGGAAAGCTTATTAATATACTAGTGGACCTTAATGCAAAATAAAATTTTTACAAGTACAAATAAAGAATTGGATCTTGAAAAACAATATGTTTAATGGTGTAAATGTTCTAACTTGAGTAATATATTGCTGATATTTTGTATATTTTGGCATACATATGTTAACAGTCTAGTAGATTTTTTGCATACATAGCATTGCCATAAATGCATAACATTCGCTGTTTACTTATTAGTATACGTATAATAATGTCCACTAAACAAATTTTTAATAAAACAATTTCTTTATTAGCAATAAATTGTTAGAGTCAAATAGAATTTTTAGTTTCTAAGAGGTGAACAAACCTCTTAAAAATGAGTTATCATTTATATTCATAAATATTTATAGTCATAAAATTGTTTTTCAATTTCAATTAACTATTTCTAATTTTAGCTTTGCGTACATTCATTTACGGTAAAAATAATCAATTAGCCAGAAGCTTATCTTCCGCCAAATAACATAATTATTAATCGTTTGAGTAATCATCGGCGACTAATTAGATCAGCATCGGAAGTGCAAATAACTTTATCAACTCTGGGTAATTAGTTTCATGTCCTGGAAAAAGATATACATCGAATTCTTGTCTGCACGCTGTAACGGTCGAATTCCCCACATAGTTGGTTTTATTACTTCTTAACGAATTCGAGGTTCGAATCTCTATTCAATGAAATTCCACAGCGCAGTCGGTAGACTCGACCGACTAATTATAATTCCGTTGCTCGGAGCGTTCGCCTAAAAGTGATCCGAATTAAAGCGAATCCGCTGCAACGTGCGCGCGCGTCATACTTATTTCGCAAAATTTAATTGCCCAGCGCGAAATTACTTAACGCCGGAACGCGCTCCACCCGAAATCTGTTCATACGCCTGGAATGTGTTTACTTTGGCAGTATAATAACGATGCGTTATCAGCATTCCGCGCTATCATTCCTATGGTTTTCTGAAATCGAGATGTATGAAATTTCAAAAAGATATACGTATATTACTTGAATTGTTTTCGAATAACGTCGATATCCGAGGAAAATGCAACAAGGACAGTGCGTTAATTAACGCGTTATTATGCTTCAAGATTGTTAAGAAAATAATTAAGCCGCGAGATCTGAAATTAATATTACTTGAACATATGTTGACTCAGAATTTATTTTCTCGGTTATAACGAATTGAAAGAACCGATCGATGCGTCATATGCTCCTGCACATCCATCATTTCGGGATAAGTAGTAGCTTCAATCGTTTTACCATTTACCATTTCAGGCAGAAGTAGCTATTTCACGTTTCCACGTCAGAAGAAATATTGCAATATTAATAAATCCATCATAATTATGTTGTGGTACCCACCTTGGTTGGAAATTGGAACTGCAATGGACAATATTAATTAATTCTTGTTGATAATAATATAACGTGTATTCTTGATTTTTACTTTTCGATTCTTGACGCAAAACCTCTTCAGACTTTCTGAATGAATAGATTAATTCAGAAGTGCTGAGGATTTTCAGTAAGTAGTTTTTAAGCGATCAGCTTCTATGGACAGGGAATTTTTTAAGTTGTTGATAAGTGGAAAAGTATCGAGAACAATAGTAATAAATATACAGGGTGTAACAAAAATGTTGCAGTTCCTTAAAAGGGGCGATTCCTGAGGTGATTTTAAACAACATTTTCCTTAGCGAAAATGTTAGGTGGGGCTTTGTTAATGAGTTATTAACGAAAAACACCGACCAATCAGGGAGCGAGTACAGTGGATGAATATCAGCGCGGGCTCCAGCGGTGAGTACTATTGGCCCGCCATCGTCCGCGTCATCATTAATCCGCTGTACTCGCTCCCCGATTGGTCGGTGTTTTTCGTTAATAACTCGTTAAGAAAGCCCCACCTAACATTTTCGCTAAGGAAAAAGTTGTTCAAAATCACCTCAGGAATCACCCCTTTCAAGGAACTGCAACATTTTTGTTACACCCTGTATATGGGAATTCATAATATTCAAAATGAATGTAATATAATTTCAAACGGAAGTTCGATGACGTATGGGTAAATTGTCTGACGTCATTTTTGTTTTTTGACTAGCCTTCAACGACGTAACTATTCGTGTTTTCGCCTGAGCAATAAAATTTCAATCGCTGCTTCAGGTCACCTATTGTACTGAAAAAGTACCACGTCTATTGTATGTATACGAAACTTCTTTTTCATTACATTTTCGTTTAGTGTATTCGGGTCATATTCGTAGAACATTTTGCGGTACTTTTATTACGTTTCAAAAATTAAAAACCATTATTGAACGTTCAATTTTTATTTCTACGCAAATCGTGTTCCATATGTTGAAATTGGTTTTCTGTACTTTAGTGCCTGCTTTGGACATGTTTTTTAATAAATACAGAGAATTATAGAGAATACAAAGAATTTTTAAGAATACGTCCGAACGGTTTTTCGCTAAACATCGAAAACAGCTCAAACATATTAGGTTGGGCAAAAAGAAATCCATTATTTTTCCCCTTGAAATAAACGTAAAAATAATTTCTTTTTCCCCAACCTAATATTTGTCAGAACGCAGTTTGTCAGGAAAGACATCCACTATAATCGTAGCTTAAGGACAAAAAGAATCAGTTTGTAAACAAGAGATCAATAAATAAAAATAAACAAAATACTGGGCCGAATAGTAATGTTTCAGCCCGATCCACAGTGTGACAAATATTTGAATGTTCGGGACAAAATTCATAACTTCTAAACTAAATTGATTTTCGATCGAAGACTTTTAATATTTTTTCTAACGATGATACAAAAATGCATTGATTAATGAAAAAAAAATTTCATTAAAAAAATAATTGATGATCTTAATTTTTTACGAGTTGAAAAGTTTTTTCCCCTTTTTTTTCGATAGAAATATATTATTACGTGATCAGAGATTTCACTGTTGAAGCTTTCGGGTGTAAGCCGTGTCCATGAGGAAATATCTTCCCAACGTTTCGCTAGCATTGCAGCTGGCTTCTTCAGGAGATCCTCATGGACACGGCTTACACCCGAAAGCTTCAACAGCGAGAACTGTATATTATTACGTGATTACTAATGAACTTTTGTTAGGAATTTTTTTTTGAAAATATGTTAGGTGGATTATAATCCACAAAACTCTGAAAATAACTATCCCAAAGTCAGTCGTAATTAAACCCAGCCTCAATAATCCCTAGAATAATCCAAACCCACAACACTGGTACAAAATCCGCTCAAAATGAATAATTGAAATCATGATCTCTCCTTCCTTAAACATCTCGCCGAAAAGCCTCGACTGCGACACACGCGGGATTCTCCTCCGCGCGAGAGAGAGAGAAAAATGTCCAAGGCAGAAGTTGCCGCAACCTTCGGCGTCACCGAAACGCGCCCGCTGGTACAGTTCCTTTCAAGAAGTCCATTATCACTGAAAGGACGACGCGTATTCACGCGAAAAGAGACTGGCTCAAACGGCGCGCCGCGCAGATAGAGCTAAGTGCTCTCGAAAGAAACGCGGGGAAACAAAGCGAAGCCTAAAAACCCAATACTCGTGTCGCTCTGAAAACAGAAGGGGGTTGAGGGATGGCGGTCGACTAGAGGGGGTGAAAAGGGGGGCTCGCATCGCAGCCCCCCGTTTCCCGCCCGGTGGCCCATTAATACGCAGTGGGCGAGTAAAAAGTATTTCGCGCTGCGGCGCGGTGTCGGTCCGCAGTGGAGGGAAACGAGTCGAAGCTCGGCTACGGTTGACCAAATGGGTGGGGGGGGGGGGGGGGTGCACTGTGAATGTGGCCGGGCTGGGGTAGTATCTACAACTACAAGGGATGCAACGTGCTCGTCGAGTCCACAGGGGATGCCGGAGCTGGGGGAAAGTTGGCGAAATCGTGTTACGCGGGGGAAAGTTATCGAATTCGTGCCCCGGCTGAATCGTGGCTGGCCAATTTCCGCCTTAACGCTCAATGTAAACGTGATTTCGTGACGAATGTACATACAACGTTCGTGCAGCAGATGTTTTTAGTAAATTGTACGAGAAAGTACAGTGACCCACAAATCTGTTCGCAAAGACTACAGTTTTGACTCGAAATACGGTGGGGTATTGGGACCGAGAGCATTCTTATTTCGAGTCAGGCAGTACGTTTCGGTCGATTTGATAATTTGATCTTCGCCGCGTAACTCGATACGGCTGGGGTAGCGGCGTGGGGACTGTCGAACTCGCGCTGTCGGTCGAACAAGCCATAAATTTCGCTCGGCTCGTCGCGGCTTCGTTTGACGAAAGACGGAATACAAAAATGACGCTTGTTCTGCGGCGCGAGTCCCCTCGCCGCTACGCCAACCGTATCGAGTTACGCGGCGACTACAAAGCAAGTGGTGGGGATACGAAGATTCTTACTTCGAGTCAAGACTGTATATTAATTTCGTTTAAATTAATTTAATAGTACATTGTGTATCAAAGGTGGAACTCGTGCTAGTTGCACAGCCTTCGCCTTCGGCTCGAGCTGCAAACTAAATCTGGTAGCAATAGCCTTCCGCCCGAGTTGCACACGATTTTTTTCATCTTACCTGGACTGTGAAGTGAGTGATTATATGCACGTAGGGAGAGTGCAAAGTTGATTACTTTTCCGCTCAAGGGTGTTACTTTTTGGCCCTAGCATGTTACCTTTCCGCCCTAGTATGGCAATAGGCGACTTTGCGCCCGATCTACGAGCATATAATGACGCACTTTCGGTGCAGGAAGGACAAAAAAATTATATTTGCTTTAACGCGATAAAAGTTATGGAAATGGAGCAACAATTAGCTATGCTAAGCTGGATCAAAGATTAAAAAATGATCATACAAAGTACGATAATTGTCAGCATTTCATCGTTGAAAAATATTTCCAAATAAAATTTTTCTTCCACATAAAGTAACCTCAAAAAGTATTACACATAGGATAACATAATGCATATCGGTGCAATACGACTGATTTATTGATTTAATCTTTTGCGTTGCAAAATGTGTGGTTTTCCCTTTCAGGGCAAAAAATATCAGAGGAATGAAATTAGGACAAGGGATCACGGGGTTTATTTCTATATATTCGGAACAGTCTTAATAGTTATGCAAAATTTGGACCAAATCAGCCAAAGGGTTTCGGAGTTAATAGGAACATTCAAGCAGACATTCTGCTCTATCTTATACGTAGAGATAATGAAATGATAATGTAGTTTTATTCTACAGTTTCATGTTTCTGTAAGAGCGGAAGTATTGTAAAATACATATTCATTGTATGAACATTTCATGGCTATTACATCGGTTGAATTGATAATTTCACGGAATTTGTAGCGTTTGCTAAACTCGTGCGATAATAAGATAAAGAAGAAAGTAAAAATGGTAGAAATAGTGTCAGACACAAAGTCAGCAAATACAGTGCTTTGAGCAGGGTCCAGGGCTTATAAAATGTTCCTTATCTAAAATGCCCCATTTGCTAGCCTCTCATTTCTCAAAGTACCTACGTTAAGAAAAAAAGCTCCACATTTCCCACCTTAAAAACAAACTCCAAATCCCATATAAATTCCATAAAAATACTGATTTTCCTTAACCTTAAGAGGACTGGTATTTTTCCATTAAAATTTTGAACTTTTTTTTTTAATTTGTACATGTATGCAATCTACATGTTCCGCAGAGTCCGTGCGTTTATTCCTAGCCACTATAGTGGCTTTGCAATCCTGAAAGAATAAAAATTGAAAACGTGCTAATATTGAAATTATAGTCCTTATAAATTATTTTTGAGTATAATAATATACAAGTTTATATACATTTAAAAGATAGAAAAGCCAGTATTACCTAAACCCATTAAAATGGTTTTCCGTTCCTCTAAAGATTAAAAAAGAATTATTGCAAAACCTCGCTATTCCCCAAAACCCCAAAAACGGTGCTAATAACAATTCTCCTAAGGAGGGCAGAAAGCATCATCCCCCGCCCCAAGCCACGTCTCATTTCTTCGTCGAATCGCCGTCACCTTTGCCCGAAAATTTGTCATCTCTCCCCTCCCGCTCCCCCCCGCCAAACCCCTTTCTTTCCGTTTCGCATTTCACCCTTTGTCTCCCGCCGCGTTTTCCTCACCACCTGCTCTGCCTTCCCCGTCCCGCGAACGCTCTCGCAACCCCCGAACGCCCCGCGCGTTACCCCCACCTCCTCCGGGCCACCCTCTCCGCGTCTCTCTGTACAGCATCGGTCACGGGGGAGGGGGAGGGTCTGAGTTCTATTTATAGAAAGGACGACCTATATATAGACGTCGCGGGCTATGCATAGCCTCAGCCCAGCCACCCCACCGACCGCCGAGTTCCCTGCACTGCGCGAACACCGCGGCGTGGCGCGAGGGGCTGCGGCCGGACGAGGTGTACGCGGTGCAGGTTCAATGAAACCAGGCCACTATCCTCTCCGTGCCAGTGGCGCTCTTACGTGAAAATACAGCACCCATTCAGCCGCTTTTAAGGTACGTTCACACGCGACCTCTCCGACGATAACGAGCGCGCGCGCGAGCGAGGGCGAGTGCACCCGACCACGGGGGAACGACGCGGCGCGTCGCGTCGCGATGCACTCCCTCGCCCACCCCCTCCCCTTCCCCCCCCCCGTCGACGAAGCGTCCTCGTGGTTCGCTTTTCCGGCTGAACTCAGCCCCCGGCCCACCTTCTGTTATCGGGTATTGCGAAACGATTGAATGAATGCAGCATACGCATCGCGACTGTGCCTCGCGCCGCGGAAAACTGAAACGTGTCTCGCCGAGCGAGCGCACCGTTTCAAAGGGGTTACCTGGATAGGTGAAAAAAAAAAAAAAAAAACGGAGGACGATCTTTTTTCACACGCTGAAGCGTTAGTTAAGTTTTATTGATCGCGCCTGGAGCCGTTCGACAGCCGTCGGATTATTTATGCATCGAGCTTTCGATGATTTCTGCGGAGTCGGGGAAGATATTCTTTCGAGATGAGGCGTTATTAGCTAGGATTTTCGGGTGTTTGTGGTATTTTAGCGATGTAGTAGAATAGGAGGGGAAACCGGGGCTAGTTGATGAGGTTAGTTGAGTAGTTCTTTTTAATTATTGTGTTATGGCGTAATTAACGCTACTATTCGCAGTATTGAATCATGTAAATGAGTAGCTTGATATTAGACGCCAGTGTTTTTTTTTTTTTTTTATATATAGTAAGTATTAGAAAAAAATGAAAGAGGGAAAGGTAATATTGTTTTTCGCGAGCAACGTAAAGCCGTGTCTACATCTAACGAACGCATGTGAACGCACCCGATTGCACGCGAATGAATGCTAGCCACTCCTACTTCTGTTAAAGAAACGAATCGGCATCGTCTGTGCCGTTCGCGTTCATTTGCGCGCGTTCGCTTTCCCTGCATTCATTCACGTTCGTTCGCGTGCGTTCGCTAGATGTAGACGCGGCTTAATGGTTATGTAATTTTTTTGGATTTGCATTATTTGTTGAGAAACGAAGACCACTTTCAATTTTTTAAATGGAACGCTGTATATTTTTTTTTGTTACGTGAAAGCGTGTGTCAAGGCGAATTCATCAGTGTGCCACACAATTAGATTCAAGGTCATACAAGGTCAAAGTTGGAAGACACATTTTCAATATTTTGTACTAATATGTTTTCTTATTGATACAAATACTTAAAAACACATTGATACGAAATATTTAAAATGAAATATAAGTGAAATATTCGTTATTAATTTTAATAACAATAAATATGAACTTCAACCAAACTAACCGTTTTTAGCTCTACGTCGACTATCTAGGTCACTAATAGTTCAAGGAAAATTCTCAAAATCCCTTGAATATTCACTTTTATTGAAAAAAATATTTGAACTGTTATTTTAATTCTTACCATTTTTTAAAATTCCTTAAAAGCCAATAACAGTAAAAAATTATTTATGTGTAAATCTGTACTTTGTATAAACCCTTATAAAACTAGCTTATTCGTTTTATAATATTACTTTAACTCTTATACTTCTAGCTTCTAGCTTTTACTCATTTTTAAACCGCAATTAAATTTGCATTGAATTGCTTAACTTTTGATAAAAGAGCTTGAACTATACAGTGTAATTTCATGCGGTAAAAATGAAATTCTATAGACTTGTTTCGAGTAATTCTTTAAATGTCAAATAGGGAGTTAAATCTAAAAAAATTGTACAATATTATGCAAATAATTGTACGCACACTGTTATATGTATTGTTCTAAAAGACATCCTGTAAAGCATTGCACGCATTCGTGTATCGATCAGGAGATTTTGTTACGAAGGTACAGCTCGCTTTTGGATAAGCTTTATCTCAAGTTCACCGAGTTCGTCGATATTAATTAAATTACTCTCGGATTGCACCGCATTAGATTATCTAAGGACGTTGACGCACAGCCTAACCACTTTTGGAAGCATTTCCTATTCTGCTGTCCCTAAGTTTATTCGACGCGGCAATCAGGATCACGCATTGGCGCGCTGGCATAATTATTAGCTAATTATTGTACACAGCAGCTGTGTCGCGTACTCATGATCATAAATTCTGGTGACGTATTGCCATGCGCCTTGCCCGTGGACCCTCGAATATTGAACGATCAATGAATATCGATTCGATATTAAAATTGAGCTCTTAAAAATTCAATTGGCGGACTGTTGGAAAGTTAAGAACTTCGCGACACGTTCAAGCGATATTCTCATTAGGGGACTCAATTATAGGGGGATGAAAACTTCCTGTTTTCTTTAGCTTTATTTAATTACATTATTAATCTTATACGTCTCGACTACGCTCACAGAATTTAGATGACGGAAAGTAGTAGAATTTTATCTTCTTGCCTCATAAGAACGTGCGACATTCGTAAGACAAATTACAATGACTCACAGGTTCGTTCATATGTATTCCAAATGTTTGTTGAATGTGAAATCCCCAGTATTATATTTCTTCTGTCAATTTATGTCGTTTCAGTTTCCACGTTCAATTGTATCCCAATTTCCATAACTTTTATTCTGTAAAAACCTTTTCAAAATACCTTTTTCTAGAATTTAAACAAATTTAACACCCCTTTTGTGAACAAATCTGTGAGTCATGTGTGTCTCAAATATTGCAATGAATGTTGTTGAATTATTAAAAGTAAAGAAAACTTGAAGAAGTTTTCAATACTTGCAAATTTACAATCATTTCTTGTACTTTATACAATTAACATTTTCTGTTTTTATCTACTATTTTAAATAATTCATACATCCGTAGCCTGAAAAAATTGTAGGACATGAAGTTATTTGTCAGAACAAAAATGAAAACAAAAATGTAGGTGGTAATTGTAGTTTTAGGTAATAGTAGAGTAACCATATAAATTACATCACGTTTATAGGATATATAAAAATATACGAGTCCCACATATTTTTAGTTGTTAAATCACAAATTTGTTAACACACGTAATTTTTTAAAGTTGCATGGTTAATCAAACGTTTAAAGGGGCCTTATCTGTTCCGTAACAGAAATCTAAATTAGTGGTAGTGTTTTTGTGAAAAGAACACCGTTTCGCTCCGGATCGGACACGGCCCAGTTAAGTATAAATCCGGCTTAAACCCTGGATGTCCCGATAATCCAGATTCAACTGTATAAACTTTTAAGATCGAAACGATGAGGTAATTCGATATACTCTTTCGTATCTTAAATAACTCCTGCTTAAGTCTACACTGCAAACATCCTTAGTAAGGGACGGTTATTCAAATGCATATTAGTTTCACTAAAGGCACGACGTTGAACCAACGTGCACGTGCTTGAAACGTATAGTCACGTGCATACGTACTGCATGTGCAAGCAAATTTGAATGCACAAATGCATAATTTAGAGAAGCTTACACAGACACGCCGTTGTTCCCTTGGGTCTGTAAGTGTATTACATGTGTACCACCATTGCTATTAATTTGATCGAGTTGTAGCGCTAATACCCTTGCTTTTCAATGCTGTCTGTTATCAGGAGATCCAACTGAATTGCGAAATCTTAAGCGACCATCGCATTTGACCAACGATACATATAATTATAATTTAATAGTAAATTTCTCTTGGATAATAAACTCCAGTTTCTACATTTCTATTATTTAGAAAATATATACAATAGGAAATTCATACATATTCCATCGAAAAAGTTCAGCACAAGTTTTTACGTTTTGTCTCTTACAAGATCCATGAGCCTATACCGAAAACTTGTTATAAATATGATGTAATTCTAAATTTTATTAAGCCTCCTACTCTTGCTCAACGAAGACTGGGATTTGATTTAATATTTATCTATAAGATTCTAAATCATTATATCGACTGTCCCGATATTTTAGGTCTAACTGAGGTTAATTATTCCATGAATCTTTCTAATGTTTCCGGTTTCCGCCAACGAATGTATTAGACGCAGTGATTAGACGTTCTTTTATTAATCGGTGTAAATCCATATCGAACAGCGAATCTTAATGCTATCTACACGTCTAACTAATTCATTTTGTACATATCATACATTCACTTCTCATTATTCTAATTGTATCAAAGGGTGCCACTCCTTCAAATAAACAAATAAATAATTCAACAAGAATTTAATTTATTGTAAATTAATGTATTAAAAGTGCGTTACATTAGCGAAATGTAAAATGGTTCAAACAATTCATACATCACCTGATACTTATCAATATTATTAATATTGTTTACTAATATTCATTTATTTGTACCAAGCAATAATATGTAAAAATGTACAAGAATCTGCTCAAATGCAAAAATATGTAATATAATAGATACAATAGATGCTACAATATTTAAAAAACACAACACAGTTTTATTCAAGCGTCAATTCTTGATCGATGTTTGCAAAAATGTAAATTCGTGCAAACACTCACTACTCTAAATACTACCAACTGCTGCCAAAAATAATAAAACCTGCATCTTCATAATCCGCGCCACTTTCGCCGATTCTCTTGTCAAAAGCAATAAATGAACAGCAGAAGGATCCAACAGTCCGTTTCAGAAAAATATTTCCCGCAGCCGAATCGGCGATAAATCGAATCACGTTCGCCAAACGGGCCAAGCCAATTTGCCATGTGGAGAAGGGCGGAGGGTGGCGATTCGTTCCACAGTTTCGTCCGCCCAAGAAACAAAAAGGAAAGTACAAAACGGTCCGTCGCGTAGAGCTGATATTTTCAAACAAGATTAGACGGCAAACTGTTCGTTAGCAAGATTTCGTTAACGAAGGCGACGATGCTCATTGAGTCGGCGGCACACGTGCAGGTGGAAGGGGCGAAGGGAGAAAAGGACCAGCCGCACGCGCGAGTGCGCGAGCGCGCAGCCATACGCGCGGAGTTAATTTTGCGAACGACGATCGATAGCGAGCTCCTGAACCGTTTAATTACGAGGAACAACGTTGTCGTTCGTCTCTCTAACAACAATCGTCCCGTCACGATCGTGTGCACCTCGCAAATCGCGGGATCCCCTTCGTTATTCGAACAACGCGTCCTAGGAGATCCAGTCAATCATAAATCCGACAGGGCGTGCCTCGCCGAGTAGGATATGCGGATGCGTGATTCTACTGAAATAGAAATTTATTGCGGCTCGCACTTTTAAAAACGTTGAAGCTCATTATATTTTTATCACGGAGAAAAATAATGACTGTGACTATGTAAATAAATAATGAAGAACTGCCAATTAATTTAATGACCTGTTATGCTTGAAATTCTCAGTCCCTCGGCATGTCACAAACCCAAAATTTATTTTACGATCTATGCTTATATCATGAATTTACTGTTGTTTAAGATGGTGCACAGTCTTTGTTTTACGACAGGCAGTTGTTTTTACCAATAACCAAAATTATAGTTTCAAGACGGAAACACGTGTTTGGCCTGATCAACTTCTCAGTCCCCTGGTGCTTATTGTATTTCAAGTTTATTGCTTTCACAGAGTTTTATCCAACATAACATAAATATAATTTTGGCTTGCGACTGTCTTTCCAATAACAGAATAAAATAATTCACCTGCGAGTTTTTCACATTTAAACATCGAATTATCAATCCTCGAGTTATCAGTTTGTTTAAATGTGATATATGTACGACTGAATTTATGTTTATAATGTGCGAATATGAATATAGATAATTTTGCTTTATTTTTATTCAAAATAACAAGAAAACGGCACCGAAGGAAAAACCAAAACTAAATAAAACAGGAAAATTGCAAAAGCAGGAGAATGTTAAAAAAATTTGCTATCAAAGAATAAGAAGTGATTCCGTTCAAGTAGTAAAAGAAATATTGAAATAAGGTTAAATAAAAGAAAAGAAAATGATACAATAAAATTATTTATTTATTTCACGTGCCGCTTTCGGAGCAATATTAATATGTCCTCTGCAATATGTATATTAAGTCTGTTACAGATCAAAAATTGAATGAAAATTGATGAAGACAAAATCACTGCGAAATAATTTCCATTTCTCTAGAATCACTCGGATACCGATGGTCGAACAGTAATTGAAAATATTTTCTGAAAAACTTGGGATATTCAAGCATTTGAGGGGTTTCGAAAACTTTCGAGGTTTTGATTATTTTGGACTTCGATTTTTGCTCAAGAGTTGAAAGTTCAGAGGTCTGGTGCTGAGAGTTTGAGGTTTTTGTATTTTTTATTCACCACGTTCGGAGATGGAATTTCAGGTTTTCGATTTTAAATTCGAATCATGTGTGTTAAGAGCAACAGTATTTTAGTGTTTGGGTACTGTAGAGCTTTGATATATCATATTTTCTATTCACAAAATAAATTTTTATTGAAACAGATGAATGATACTTCCAGTCTTCTCGATTATTCTTTTGCCTCAAAAGACATTTAATACTTCTTTTTTACACTTTCATTTTTGTCTATAATTATCATTTTCCGATAAATGATTGTGGCATGATTAAACTACCAGAACTTCAAAATTTCTATAAAATTTTTATTCTGTAAAAATTATTAAACAAACGGTTCTATAAAATTAATGTAAAAACTACAGACCAAAAAGAGAATCATGAATAAAATAAGTCCAATCTTGCTTTAATAATTTCTTTTATAGAAAAGGATATATTATAACGATCGCTTGTTACAGAATTGATACTGATAATGAAATACGAGTGACGCGTGTAGGAGAGTGGTCGATCTTAATTCAATTAATTATGGTTGGTTCACACTATATTATATTATAAACTAATTATAATATCAGGCTACAATCAACCGCAACAACAATCTCGCTAATAACCTATAACGTCAAACTAATATTAGCTACATACAATAAAAAAAACTTTTCTTTTCGTCGAAACAAAAAACCCGATTATTCGACGGATAATAATACATATCCATTAGCAACTAGTGAAACGTGTTCAGGTCATTCGACGGACAATGTCGAGCGTAGATTTCAATTAAGATAGACGTTTGATTGAATCAACCGCGCCGTAGAATAATGAAAATCCTGGTGCTGTTATACGTATCTATCAAATTCTGACGCACAGCCCACATCATCGAACGATAATTCCATAATACTCGATACATGGAAATGCCTACTTATTCCCAGAAAATTGTGCGCAGAAGTGAGTTGAAAATTTTGTTGTGTCCCAACTATTAAATAGGAATTGATAAATTAAATAGAAGATAAGTGAGATCGGGATTAATTATTGGACCGTTTTGTTAGTTTCTAATTAAAGAACCGCGAGCCGGAGTCTCCGCCAAGATAAGCGTCGTTTTAAATTGCGAGGTCGAAACCTGAGTTTCATTATGTAAGAATCGAGGAAAAAGGAGGGAAAACGACACAGAAATATGGCAAAATTCTCGTCGCTTTTCGGCCTCTGCCACGAGACTTCCCGCAACACCTCGACTGGCTCTTCTCGTGTGGACTGGTGTTATACCTTTCCATCCCGGACGAGCCACCAAATTGTAGGAACCGAGGAAAAAGGAGGGAAACGTCGGGGCCACGGGAATCGAACCCGTGGCATGCAGACTAGCCAGCCGCGCTCCAAACCACTGAGCCACGGCGCCCTCCCCACTTTTTCCTCGTTGTTATATTCCTTTTACTCCACGGGTCTGGAGGCTCCTGATACCACAATTATAATTTTTGCATACCGCGAACTCGCGTGTGAGCACGCAGCCCTGATAATTAATAATTCCGAATGCGAGAATTCATTCAATGGAACGTAATAATTAAAATTGACGTATTATTCGAGAGTTGACTAATTAGCTATCAAGCAGAAGTACCGATTTATTTTTCTGCGTCAGAGTGACTGGATAAAACGACGCTGAAATATTGTACGAGAATGAAAGGACTTGTTCCTGGAAGCCGGCATATATATATTTATTTGCGTATCTTCTATCTCGACTCCGCGAACTCATTGATGAAATTCGCCCGCTTTCTAGGAAGTCACGCAATAGATTTCTAGATTTCGTGATTAAAGGTGGTCTAGGTAAATTAGTTCATCGGAAAGTGGTTATGAATTGGTTATGAATGTCAAATATTCAGACCTGGGTGAAATACTATTTCAAATAGTAAATAGTAAATAATTTATTTTATTTTAGACTAAAACATGTATTTTTGAAAATAAAATATTTTATTTGTAAGAAAAATTTCTCCAAATAATATTTCATTTTAAAGATATTCGAAATACTGAGACTTATATTTAACAGGTAATATTCGATTGATTTATTCTTAATGCCAAATATCAAATATTATTTAAACAGACATTGATACAAAGTTTGAATGTTTTATTTCATTTTAAAGGTTGTGAAAATAAAAATATTTTATTTGTCAAAATCTCACAGTCCACTTGAAATACTATTTTATTATTATTATTCTTATTTTATTTTATTAATTTTTATTTTACTTTATTTAATTAATTTAAATTCACATTAACTACTTGTGTGGATTATTAGCGACCCCAACACTATTTTATTTGATTCACATAAATGTTGCTATATTTAAAATAGTATCTCCAATATTTTGTTTTTTAATTTTGCCCAATTCTGAAAATATTCGTACAGCACTACAAATAAATATTATTACCTTTCCATATTTTAACCTCAACCCTATATATTCTGTATTCTTACACAAATAGTTTCTATTCGCCTTGAAATATGCAAGTTTGGTTACAATCTTCTTGGGGTTCGAATATTTAACATTCACGCCGAATGGCGAATATTACTGCAAGCATTGCAACTTGAGGCGAATGAGCACGCGAATATTCAAAACCAAAAAATGTACAGTAGTTACGTATCTTCCTCCGATTACGCGTCTTCTCTCTTCTTAGGTCTTCTTCATCCTTCTTTGCAATCGGTTTTCAAGCTCGCGAATGATTTCCCTCACGAAGCCAATAAGCCTAACTATAAACCAGCAGCACTGTAGAGGAGACTATCTTTAATCCGAATTCCCTACATTCGGTACTCGAATATTCGCTTTTCACGTCGAAATACGAAACTGCGGCTGCAATGTATTCGTATCGGTGTACGAATATTTGGCGTTCGTGGCAAATGGCGAATATTGTTCCCACTCGAGGCGGTGCGGTAGAGACGCTCATCAAACCGCAGGAATATTTGAAATCGTAAGATGCACTTCATAGAAACTACATTCAGCCGCAAATATTCCTAAAAAATTTGCAAATATTTATCCATGAATCGGGAATACGAAGATCACGCGAATAGCAAATGTTCCAAATATCCCTTTATTTTTTCTTACAACGATGACTTTTAAGTTGCGTATCCACTAGTGAACATTTCGCGAGAACGGTTCGCACACAATGTTTGTTGTATTAAGTTGGCAACTAACAATAAGTTCATTCAGTCGTGGGCATTTATTTAAAAAGTCGCTGCAATTATCTGCGATCGTTGCGATTTCATGTCAATGACTTATGCAATTTGTATATGACTTATATATTTGTATTTGTGAAAAACATAGTAGTATCCAGAATTGCAGCGGGTTTTTGTTGCTCGTGTGCCTCTGCTCTAAAACTGAACGAACTTATTTGTCAACAAAATAAATACATGGTTGGGCAATAACTATTAGCACCTCAGATATCTCGGAAACTATAAGTTTCACAGAAATATTTGCTGAGATAAAATTGCACAGGACGAAGGGGGCCATCCGGTGGCGATAATAGTTTTTTTGCAGGTGGAGATACTTCGGACATTTGAAGGTCACCTCTATTTTTTTAAATGGACCGGTACATTTTTGCTTCCGTATCATGGTAGAGGATCTTAAAACGAGTTCAACCACCTATTACATAAGGTCATTGAAGGTCATAGAAAGTAGAGAAAGGCGATAATACTTACGGCTTTGGTAGTAAATGAATCGCCTTTCTCTACTTTCTATGACCTTCAATGACCTTATGTGATAGGTCGTTGAACTCGCTTAAAGATCCTCTATCATGCTACGGAAGTAAAAACATACCGATCCATTCAAAAAAATGGAGGTGACCTTCAAATGTCCGAAGTACCTCCACCTGCAAAAAAACTATTATCGCCACCGGATGGCCCCCTTCGTACTGTGTAATTTTATTTCAGCAAATATTTCTGTGAAGCTTATAGTTTCCGAGATATCTGAGGTGCTAATAGTTATTGCCCCATCCTGTATATTAAAAAATTGCTATTTCTTGATACTGCATTCTAGTCAATTGATGAATTAGTTAGTTCCATTGTTTAGTAAGTATGATAATGGCAACAACCGAAATAAATTTACTTGCCCACTAAAAAGGAAATTGCTTTCGCGATGCTTTTGTAGATTCCCACTGATGTTATTGCGTACATCTTCGACATGAACAGTTAATTTTTCATTATTAACTGGAATTGGGAGATGTTCATTCCCTAAACAGGTCACCCTTTTATACAAAAAGTCGAAATTAAGATTTTATCAAAGCCTCTATTGGTGGCGAGGGGGAGATCGTCCCCTTACGCGACAGTCGAATTCCTTTGAAATTCGAGGTTTCGATTCGAATCGAAAGTGGTTGAATAGAAACCGTGATGCGTGGAAAGAAGCGAGGGGAGTCAGGAGGAATTTGCACAGCCGCTTCGGGCAACGTTGCGAGCTCCCAGGCATGGTGGTTTTGTGCCGCAATGCGGCTACGTTATCACACCATCGGACTCCGTCTTCACCAGTGTCCATTTACCGTTTTCATCGAGAACTTGGTCCCGAAGTAATCGAACTAAGGAGGCTGGTTGCTCTGTCCACGATGGTCTGCCCCATCGGTTGGCAAAATTCTGCGGTCGCTCGTGTAGCGAACCAGCGACAGATGGCGATTAACACCTTAACCTTAGGGTGCTCGAGTTGTTGGAAGTTGCTTAAGGTCGATCCAAGGGAGGGTCACTTTGTGTTCACATGAAAGGGACTGCTAAAAATGCTTGTTTTCCACGCCGGGACTATTTTTAGTTGTATCGTAAAGTAACAGCCTACGCGAGCTATTTCGTCAAAGAAGTCTAGAACTTTGAAGATATTTTTTGCACCGCCTTCGGCTTTCTGGAGTTAAGGGAGTCTAACGCGCACAAAAATACGGCGGACTGTTCGGAATTTTATGAGGGAAAAATTGTTGGAGATATCGATTCGAAACTTTGTACATGCATTATACATACTTTGTCGCGTGACGCGAATTTTTTCATACGGAAATATTGAATAATTGCGCCGATGTACCGCGTTGCGTGTGCAAAGTCTGTATCGGTTGTACTTAATTTTATCGACATAGGGTGATTAAAGTTTGCAATATAGGGATTTAATTTGATATGGTTTCTGGCCTGGTTTAGTTGCTAATGAAACGTGCCTTGGAGAAATTAATTAAGGGGTTATATACGTTTCTCAGCATTAAATAGTCATGAATGTTTGTCGGTTTCTAAAAACCGAGTTTCAAAACCGGTTTTTGGAGTAAATTTGTGATATTCGAAAACCGGTTTTAAATTTTAATAATCGGTTTCAAATACTAGGAGTAAATTAGGGGACATTAATTAGTTATTTAATTAAAAACGTTAACATGTTGCCATTTGGGCACAATTATAATAATATAGTTATTATAGTGAAATTGTAGTTATAGTGAAATTAATATATATGAAATAATCAATTTATAGATATTATTTGGAAGTATAATTTTATTTGGAGCCTGAAAGAATAATATGAAATTCGAAGACATTGAAGTCGAAATTTTGAATATTTCTTAAAACTTCCATATATTCAAATTCCATTTTATTCAAATCTCAGATTACTTTAAAAATTCAATACCAATTAGTGCTTACTACTAAAAATCGGTTTAGCAATCTAATTGCAATTTCAAATAATTGAATATATTTTAACTTTCGTTACGGTGATGATATTTAACAAAGGTTCGTTTAAGGTGAACAATTTATTGGGCGTTACTCTTCTAACCCGATTATAGAGCTTTCTAAACTGCGGTGGTTCTCTGACAGTATTTATCAATTGCACTGAACTTCTTCAAATATTCATTATTTCCGAGCCATGGGAATTAAATGGACGATGTAGAAAATGCGGTTCCCGAATCGTGTAATTTATTTGTCTTACTTTCATGGATGCTTCGTTGCATATCAGTTGTAAGCGTCGTATCTGATGTCGATCTAAATGAACCAGTCGCAGTCTAGAAAGAATGGTCGGCAAACGATACAGTCCTCTGTGAGCACTGTTCGCGGTGAAGCTTAAAGCGCCACCGATAACAGGTAGCTTGCATGAGAGATCTGATAAGGGGAGCAAACCAGCAAACTAACAGTAATTTTTTAGAGATACGGTTAAATGTATCAAAGGTAAGTCGTCTATGAATACTTAATTGTTCTTAACTTTGATTCGACTTCGTTTTGCAACTTATTTCGAAACAATATATTTATTTCATATTTATCATAGAATCATTTAAATATTATTTCTAATTTTCGTTTCAAATATTATTTGCCTCGGGTTCATATTTACCAACATTGCTTATTATATCAACAATAATTTCTATGGCAGAATCTCTTGAAATACCAGAAAAACACTAACAATAAATTTTCCATCTCTTTTCGTTCTCGTTTCGCTTGACAGTTAATCAAAATCTTTTCAATTGTAAATTTCGCCCCCCATTTATCTTTTATAATTGAATAAAAATAGTATCGCAATAAAACTTTTTTTTCGGTAGCACAGAACAGAATCATGACAACCGGAATTCCATTAAATTTGCATACGACACCGATAAGGACGCGACGCAAGCGACAATAATCAGCCGAGTTCATTTTTAAAACAGCTACGCAAACTTCATAAATTTTCATGCGATATCAATTGCAAATAAACTCTCCTCCGCGTTAAGATCTTTTTGATCCGACCGCAACCGCTTTGAAGGCACGAGATCCGAGATACGAGCCCGTCGGAATACGCATAAGTATTATGCATCGCAATAAAAACAAATTTCGCCTTGCGAATTCCAATTTGCCGTCGCGGATGGGAACAGGAGCACTCGCGAAGGATGAACGAAACGTGTACGCGATGCTTTCCTTTGGATATTCGAAACCATCGCCTTAACTAGACGCGTTAAAAAATTATGTGAAATATGACGTCGACAAAAAGGGAAAAGGACCGCGCGTCCTTTGATAATCGTCGCAATCTTGCCGAGGCTCTTTATTTCACGCATGACACACTGTTATACTGAGACTCTGAGCTCTCCTCATTACTGAACTTGTAATTTTATATCGTTGCAAAACGAATTGAGTTCAGAGACATCTTTGCTTCAGACAGAATTTCGATCCAGCGTGCTTTCTAATTTCTGCTCTCGAAGAAAATGACTTTATATGACCGATGACTCTGTTTCGCAGGAAGGAATCGATTCTCCTTTTCCAGTCAAAATAATGGAACACTGACAGTGGCTATTTTTGAACTTACTCAGTGATTTGATTGTATAATAATTTAAAGAGCGTAAAATTGTCAACACTGCATAAACTTTTATGAGGTTAAATTTAGTTTTTAGTACACTATTTGATATATGTAATTTATGGATGGTAAATATTTATGCAAATTCATTGTCCATTAACACAAGTACAGATTTTAAGTTGAAGCAAAAACAGCAAAAGTGCGTCCTTTTACCCCGAATGACCCTAATTGTCTGAAAAGGACTACATACGAAATATTTAACATTTATTTTATAATATAATTTAAAGCCTTTGATTGCAATTAGAATTGTGCCAATACTTTTTTGGTCATCAAATTTTTGTTGTTTGAATAAACTTCCTTTATATTTAGTAAAGTAACGACGGATAAACTTTTAACAAAATATCATTCGTCTAAGTAAAGTTATTACAAAACAACTTCCATATATTCAAATGCATAAACATCTGCAGTCTGATAATTGGCCACTGATTTCATCTCCCGCAGTGACCTTTCGAATTCCGGTCCTCGTGTACACAGAACCCATCTTCCACGCTAATAACCATAACATTGACAATAACAATAAAATCAGCAGCGCTGATAGAAGTCGCCAATCCTCGAACACATCGACGAACGTCTCCCGTGCCGCGCAAACGCAGCGTTCGAATCGTTTGACCGTGCATCTTGGACGCGCGGGTGCAAACTATTGCACCTGTTCAGGTTTCAAGGGACTCGAAAAGCACGCGCACGTGTGTACAATGCACACAATGTAGGATCCGTCGAACGATCGATCAGGTTGTAGATTTTACGCGTCATCTCTGTTATTACGCTAGCTCGGTTGTCTCACATAGACACGTACGTTTTGTTTTTACTACCTGCCATCTACGCGATAACGATGATGCAACGGCCGAATCGCCAGTTTTGTTTGTCGCCTCTCACTGCTCCGACGGTATCGATCGTTTACCAATCAAACTTTCATGCGATAAATGTCCCGTCAGCTGTCACATAACGCTTAGGGCGTGCTTGCACTTTTATTTTTTTATTTTCTCGACTTTATTTTCGGAGCGCACCTTGGCTCTAGCCGTTTTGATGCACTGGGCGTCGAATTTATCGCATTTTTATGGATTCGCATTGGATACCGAAGGGAACGCCAAAAATCAATACATGGGAAAGATGGTCGATATATGGGATGATAGAGATGTACTTTGTAATTAGATTTCTGCTTCTTTCTAATTAAACAAGCAGGATAGATGTAATGGAAGTTGTAGCAGGCTTTTAAGGACGCAAATATTTGGGATCATACAGCGAGAATAAAAACATTTGTAATTCATTTTTACAGAGCGGGTCAAAAGTCACAAGGAGGTTTTAATGTTCAATAACTACTTTATTTTTTATTTTAAATTAATAACGTAGCATCACATACAGTACACGCGAGAAATTAATTTATACTATGTGTGAAAAATTAAATTATAAAATAATGGCGATGTTTTGAAAAAGAAGTTTCGATTTTTAACATTTTTTTACTTATTTAAAGAGTTGTCAAAATTTTTAAAAATATATATTTGGACACGATCGTAGTAAGAGCGATAGCCTCACATGTGCTAAAAAGGTACACGCAAGTTGTGCTTTTATTGGTCAAGCTAATTTTGAGACATCATGGACTGAAAAACATTGATGATTTCAAAGCGGAATATTTCGGTCATTTTCATTTTTTGTATACCGAAAAAATGGTTCCAGACTCTCTAAATGTTGATAAATATGTTCCAAAAAACCAGATAACAATAACTTTTATGGGTTCCTCATGAAAAATTCTGAAAAACATTTTAAAGAAAGACTCTTTACAGTAGAATACAGCTTTCATTAAATCATGTGACTCGGAAGCAGGAAAAAATTCATAATGATATCGCATAGTGTGAATATGCTGAAATTATCCTTCTCAGTCAGTTATTTCTGGAGCACTTGCGGAATATTACACCTGCTTTCGATTCGAGGAAGTTCGTATACGTAGACCATTGTACCTAGAGTGTATTCCTGCTGAATATTCTATATGTGATCAGGCACAACCGATGGATGCAAACCGATCGCATTTACATAGAAACGATAATCCAACCAGGGGGATGGAATCTCCTAGTTAAACCCACAATTAGACCATTCAACGGGTAACGTTTTAACAATGATGCCTCGTATTAATTAGCGATTGAAAATTGGGACGCCCTGCGTAAAAAAATGCCTCGCTGCTCGCTGCTTCGCTCTTTTATTCCAGCAATTTTGCTATTATTGAATTTGCTGGTAAAACGTGCTTCGGTTTAGGAAAAATAGAGGAGATAATCGGTTTAGGTGCCTTGGTTTAGTAATAATTAAGTAGCTAAGCGTGAGAGAGTAATGGCTCCGTCTCACAATTTCTTTTCTTTCTAAAAGTAATTCACCAGAGCTCGGATATACTTCAGAAATCGTATTCGTTGAAAAAATCAGAGATCAGCCCCAAAGCGTCTCCAGCTAGAGAAATTTCATTTGACCCATCTTACACTCTCTTTAAAACCGCACGACTTTAACACGTTCAGCGTCGAGTTGTTTCTGCACGAAGATTGAAAGGACAAAAAATTATGCAAAATGGAAAGTGGAAAGTTCAGCTTATATCAAAGCGACATACATGGCTCTGTTATCCTATTTTCTCTTGTAGCAAGGAGTTGCTTTTACCGTACCAGTTTTCTCAATCTTACCTTCACAATTTTTCTATAAATATAAATTCTCTTCTTCAGTTATTAGAATCGTAGGTTATAGGGAAAATCGGAAGAAACTGATATTCAATTATTTTGTTGTGGGAAAAAGATAATAAGTATTTTAACTCTGCTACGGTCTTCGGGCGTTTTTTGATTCAATGAAACATCTTATTTCTTTAAATAACTGCTCTAGTTTTAAACAAAAAATATAAGAAATTTAGTATTAATATTTGCATTTGTTGTTCGTCGACATTAAATACAAATTTCATTATCCACATTATTTGTAATGATAAACTAATAATAAAAATTCTGATGAATCAAATTTTTAATAGGAACGTAGCAGGGTTAAGTATCGAATATAAATATTCTGTATTAAGTAGTTAAGTAAGCTTCAGAATTTTTATGGATTTTATTCTACATACCTTATAGTGAGAGTCATATTTCAAAACCTGCGAAAAGGACACAGCAATAGTATGTAATTCCAATTTGTTAAAAAAAAATAAATACAAAAATTTTTTACACTATAAGGCTTGTAGAATAAAACCCAAAAAAAAAAATTTTTAAATGTTTCATAATTTGGCCTAAAAAATTCTGAAACTTAGACACGATTTTTAAGGCAAACAACGGGTGACAATGATTTTGCACCTTCTCTAAACGTCGGACTTCCAATAAAACAGGGTAAATAGAAACTCTATGATGAATAGAAAGAAAAGTTTAAATCAAAATAATTAAGTCCTTAAACATTATTGTTAGATAAACATCATCAATATAAAAAATATTATGATTTAATGATATTTTTTATGTTTATCAAATAATATTAAATTATGAATTATTTCTCTTGACCTAAAGTTTTGTTTCTATTCACTCCGTTTTACGATAGTATCTGCAGATTCATATTTCATCTGGAAACTCAAAGCTTCATATGAAGGGAACGATATATCAATCAATTGCATAATACAGAGAACTGTAACGTAGTATCTAAAAGCAATTCAACAAAATGATTTCCCCAAGGCCTTTCAGAGTCTTTTAGAACGTTGGAAAATTTGTATTGATGAAGGACACTATGTAGAAAACTAAATCAACAAATTTGGTTCACGTACAAAATTGATGAAATTATAAGATTATTCCGGAAAGTTCTCGCGGACAAACCTAATAATAACAAATAGGAAGTATAGCATAGAATATGCTTGCTCTGAGTGTTCCGGTTTCGGCAACTTTCTCTCAGATAACAATACCGACACGAACCAAGACAATTCAAAGTGATCTATCCACCCTATGCACCACTTTCCCGTCCCCCTCGCAGGAGCAGGTTAAACGTTGGCGTGAAAGACGCGAGACACCCCCTCGGCAACCCCGTTCCCGAAATTCAACTCGCCCCGCAGCGTGAACTCCGCTCCCATCGCCGTATCCCCGCATTTCCCTTCCCTCCTCGCCGCGCCGAAGCCAAAGAGAAAACACCCGCGGCGCATAATCCCGTGGATTTTCCGGAGCGACGCAGCCGGGTTTTCGCGTTACTCGTTATTGCAACGGTCGAACGCACCGAAACGAGGCGATCGTGTACAGCGATCCCCCATGGCGGGAAAAACTTAACACATTTACCGGATCCGATGACGTATCCGGGGATACGGGTTGACGTCACTGCGTGAAAATGGGCCACGGCCTCGCAAGCAACCAACCAACCAACCAACCACCTACCCGCCCACCTATTCCTCCTCGTTTCGCCTCCTCGGCCCCTCGATACCCCGTCATCCTTCGTCCTGTTATTCGTTGCGGGGTTCCCGGAGCACCGCGACGGGAAACGGAGTACCGGATACGCGTGCGATTCCATCTTTCGGCCGGGATCGGCCGGGATTGAGTTACCATTCGCTCGGGCGGAAATTAATGTCTTCACGGGTGCAGGGGAGAGGGTCAGGAGGTCGGAATTGGCGCAACAAGAGGACGAGGATCCTCGAGGAGGAGCGTGTGCTCGATCGGACCTCCTCGTGCATCGAGCGCGTGCATCCTAGCCCCCGGATGACGTAAGACCGCTTGTATTGTTTGGCAATGGATCAGGAAGCGTTGCGAGACGGCCCGAGGGTTGTTCGAGGACTGGTTCCTAGCTGGGATTTTTCGGTAATTGCTGGGCGGTTTAGATTATTATTTAAGGGCGATCGAGCACAGCTAATGTGGTGCACGATTATGCTTAATCCTTGCGGTGATTTAATTACTTTTGGGAACGGTGAGAGCTGTCAGAGTCTTCCTGTGGAGCAGAAATGTATGAACTTATTGTAATGTACCCGCCTCTCATAATCAGTAGTTACTTATAGTCGCAAATGTTTCCTCTTTCACTTTCTACAAATATCTAATCATGCTTGTTTACAATATCGAATCACCATAGTCCAAAACAATGTGTTATCCGCGCCCTATGAACTCAGCGTCATCACTAGTTCCATAGTTCGTCTATAAGTACTTTTCCTTTTCCTACCACTGTTCTGTTCACGAACCTTTAACTAGCCCAAGCATTTTCCTACTTTAGCCAGATTCTGCCGGTAAATTGTACTTGTTACACTGTTAGTTACTACGTTAATAAAATCTCTCTTTAAGACTCAAAAATTGGTATTGGTTCTCTCTTGTGTCCATTACATTATGAACTAAGCCAATAGATATAAAAATTAGTCTTTTTGAAATTGATTGTGTAGAGTGTACGTATGTAATGTAAACTTTTCAAGTGATTTCTTCGAGCAAGCGAATGATTTTTTGTGTCCAGAACAGATGATTAGAACTTTAGCCATTTAAAATCTGTGGCATGCGACGTTTTGCTTTATAACCACAGGATTCTTAGAACTAGTCATGCAACAGAATGACCAAATTATTCCCAGATGTTTCAGACAGGATATTCTTTTCATATTACGTGAAATCGCACGAACTTATGGACCAACTCAATAGTTGATAAACCGAGCCATATTCTCCAAGTGGAACAAGTAAACCATATTCGGTCAGTAGTATAACCATGTCACTCCAGTGGTCGAATATTCCAGACACTTTTTATTTCTTACCTCGAATCCTACAAAGCCTTCAGCTGCGTCTATTTATATGCTTCTCGGTGCAAAAATTTTTATAAGCGTCAATCCCTGTCTATTTACGGAAAAATGTTTATTAAAATGGAGGGGTCGTTTTTCTGCGAAGGGCATCCACGGATGGTACATGACCGCGATAATTGTTCAGCCTTGAATATCGATTAAACACGTTAATCGGATTACCATTAATTTACATGCATCCCAAGTAATGTCGGCACGGTATGAATGAGTTTTAAATTTGTTCATCCGGAACAACGGCAACGCCTCCGATTAGTAATTACCCGTTCCTGGTACAAATTCCCCGAAGTAATCGCACACAGTCATTACCAATGGCTTGCAACCGAGTACCTCCGAACAATGTAAGATAATCATTACACGAACCCCATGTAATTCGATTTTGATTAGCGGAATTCAATTCTGTCGAGTGTAATGCGAAGCATGCGTTGGTTAAAGCTAAATTCCTGCGCCGATTTGCGAAAGCTTAAACGAGTGTTGCTATTTGCAATTAATCGAATGAATAGAAATTTTTTATTCGAAATTTTTACCTTTCAAAGTCTCGTCAATCAGTTCTGCGCTTGTTACACATGGAAAAATATTCTCCATTTTTATTTCTGTTTATTTATTCTGTTTTCATTTTAAAAACTCGCAATCAAAGTAGATTCTATTTCTCTATAAAAAAAAATAGCAATTCAAGTTACAAATGCTTACTTTCCGAACCTTTCGGTGACAATTACGCTACGCATTCATTTTTCCATTTTGTTTTCCAAACACTTTAAGCATTAAAAAATAATCGTAATCGTGTAGATCTTTATTGCAGAATCTGTTCCGTGTTGAACGGCAGTAGACGGTAAAAATTGGAAGTACGTATTTATTCTCTGAGCGAACGCGGATATTTGAGTAGAATGGTAGGAACCCGTCAGAGCGTTTCGTGCAAAGTAATTTGCGCTTGCAGCGGACATTACCGATAATGCTATCCTTTTTGTCAAGCTTTGTGGCGTAAGTAGCCTCCGTAAAGCAAGACAACTATAGGTGGAAGAACAAAGGGCCATTGTTATCGCTGCCAAGTTAGTGGATATGCCAGCTAATGTATGCAGAATCAGTAGACATTAAATACCTAGGAACGTCTAGTTATGGAAACCTTTATTCCGTACTGCTGTCGCATAAAATAAAATAAGAAAATAAGCGTTGCGCTAAAGAAATTTTCGGACAATTGCAATTTTACCAATTTCTTGACAAATTACGTCCTTCATTTTAATTATAAGCATTCTACAAATAGGGTCATTCGGGGTAAAAGGACGCAGCGGGTAAAAGTACGCAGTGCCGTTTTCTCGGAGGGGGGTGAGAGGACGGGGACGCTGGCTCGTCAGGATTGAGTTCGCGTGGGCCGCCATTTTGGGTCAACGCCTGTTGAGCGGTGCGAGTCGCGCTTTCTAAATTAAAAATAAAAATTTAAAATTGTCGGGTTATTTCGATCTTTTTCGTACCAGGGAAAAGTTTGTGGACGTATTATTTATGTATTTTTAGAGGTAAGTTGTTTTTGTTGATTTTATATAGTTATTGAACGATTTTTTCCAGAATAACATTTTAACCTAACTTTATTGGAATTCGAACTAGTACGAATTGTTTTGGTTACCGGTCAAATGGGGTAAAAGGACGGGGGTAATAGTACGCACTGGTATTTAGGTTACTCTCTACTTGTTTTTGAACTCTTAATAATATTTGGATTAAAAACATATCTTCTCTGATAAAGGTTTGAGCATAATTTTGTTTTGTTAAATCTATGAAAAATTATAATTTTATGATAGTTCCCTAAATTTGAAGTTCCTAATTTCTATTGTTTTTGTCATCTTTAGTTTTATTTATTAAAAATATAAAAATATGTTTCATCTGTGTGTTATTTGTTCATTTTCTTTTACTACACCTGAATGCATATTTTTACTCTACATGCGAACTTTTACCCACACGACAGCGTATTTTTACCCACATGTCAGGGTAAAGGTACGCAGTCTGACCAAGTCACTCTTTTGCTTAATTTAAAAAAAACCGTTTGGCCTATCGTCAAATATTCGTTACATTTTATGAGTCTATTAAATATGCTACCGATAGCACAAAAAAATGTTCCTAATATCACGGTAGTTGCGGCTCAATGAAGCAAAAACAGCAAAAGTGCGTCCTTTTACCCCGAATGACCCTACTCTTATTATTTGAATTAATCAATCCGCATCTAACTCACTGTATTTGGTTTCTTGTTAGGAAAGTGAGCGAGGGCCCTCGCCCTTGTTTCATAAGCATTTTCAGAATATACCCTTTATACTATTATAAAGGGTCTTCAAATTTGAATATTATTTTTAAGTTTCCAATAAAACGTCTCAAATATCGAAGATACTTAAATTTTTATTCAAAACGAAAGTACATACATTCCGATTTAAAGTTTGCTCTGGATTTTCGCTTATTTTTAATGTTACTAAAATTCATCCTTAAGGCATAATTTTCATTTTTACATTTTTGAAAGATCAGCAACTAGATCAAATGTAAAAGGTGTTACTTTTGTCCTCACTCTCCCCTACTAATCGGTTCGTATGCGAACCCATAAAAAGTAAAACAAGAAGCACACGCGAGACGATTAACGAACTCCGATTTCTTACGGATGAATCTTCTTTCCGTCCCTCTTTTCGTTCGTTCGCGAATAAAACTTTCACCTTTACCGATTCACCTCGTTCGCCGGCTACGTCAGAGCTTTTTCTCTCCCCCGCGAGCATACTAATTAAAACTGCGACGCAACGGGGCATGAGCCGCCCGGCAAAAAGGACTCCTCTTGTCCGTGAAAATGAGCGATATTCGCTTCGAGCCGCACGTCCAACGGAATTCCTGTCCCGCCGACCAATTATACTCCGCCTTTGGAGGAACCCGCCTCTTTCCGGCTCAATTTCGAGGGAACTTTTGCACGTGACCCATCGCATCTTCGCCACGATGTTAACCCCGTTACCGAGCCAGACTTTTGTCACATCAGTGTTGGAGTGGAGGTGGAGAGCAACACACCTCGTTCTCCGCGGCGTGTTTGGAGAGTGAAAATGAGATTTAAGTGGGTATTATTTTTCGTCTCCTCCGTGTAGCGCGCGCCTGACTTAAGTGAATACAGTTAATTATTTTTCTGGTTATTCAAAACGTGAAGTATTCGTAACAAAGTTGTTCCACTTTAATGGGACAATCTAGTACAAGGTGTAAATATCTAGGCGGAAATTTTAGTTTGCATTTTATTTAGCAATTTTAACACAATTAATGCCAACACGCACTGCAGCTGCTCGTTATTAGACTGTGGTTTTTTATGCAAATTCATGTTTATAGAGACATGGGTGCAACGTTGATACTTGATAAAGATGTGTTTTGTCTTCTACACGTGACAATGTGTATTTCATTTTTAGTATTACGGTTTTGAGTCTTACGGAATATTGAAACATGTAGGTTTTAATATTTACATATTTTTGCATTCATGCAGATTTTCCTGCGTCATAAATATTATACATGAGCATTTACAATGTATTTATGAAGCTCAAGATTAAAGAGTTTGCTTTGAAAGCTTATAAAGGTTGCAATGTTTGAGAATTTGTTTTAAGAGAATGGTGGAGAAAATGGAAAATGTCTCGAAAGAAAGTTATTGTACAACTATTGAAATATACACAAAATTTTTTTTTTTTTTTTTTTGGAACGGATCCACATAAGCTTCTTTTTTTGGAGCGTCAAATCAGTGTGCAAGATAACTGAAACATGGTTAAACCTAGTATAAAAAACCATTTTTATTTTCCACTCGAAATTTATTGAAGAAATACGTAACGGTTTTTAAAAATATGGATTTTTCTAAAAATGGTGAAAATCTGAAGAAAGAAAATGTCATCTTTTACCTACAAAATGAATATAAAACTGTAACAAGGATAAATTTTTCTCCTTTCAGGAGAATCGGAAGAAAATGGTAAGAGCTTTCTTGTATACCACTTCAAAAACGTTGTTTCAAGCAGTAACATTAAAAATAAGCGAAAATTTTTGACAAGCTTTAAGGAATGAATCTTTATGAAATAGTAAAACTCCGCGCAAAATTTTATAAATTTTAGAATTTTATGAATTAGAGAACGCAATATTAATGGTAAAATACAAAGTTAAGAGTAAAATAAGAGACCAAAGTTTTTGAAATCTGGTATACAGAAAATTATGTATATTTAATCATTTTTCACTGGTTTTCATGTAAGTAAAAAGGAAATTATAATTTTAGTATTTCATTTTTAGTAGTTGCGTTTCAGATACATTCTAACAAATAATTTTATGATAAGAAATGGAATATGCAATACATGGACAAAATAAAATAAAAAGTAAGAGCGAGTTCAAGATTTGCAACAAAAGTATATTAATACCTTGGAAATTGATTGACTGTTAACTAAGATTGCGATTGAAATTCATGATTAAAATTTTGCGTAACAATATTTGTTATTTATTCTATAACTGCGGCTGCATTGCGAATGGTGAATCTTATTTTCAAAACTATAAACTATCATTTGCAAAAATACCTTTTCCATTTTTTTTATATATTCAAAGAGGTTTTTTATATTAATAATAATATTTTATAACAATCTATAGATTATAGATTAATAACAATCTTCAAAGCAAATAATATTTCTCCGTGGAATTGATTATTCTCGCAAAGATTTAAATTATTAGGTCATCCGGTGACTCTTCCCAATCTCGTTATCGATGCATAAATGCCATTTTTAGAGGTAGATTCGCTTTTAGAAACGAAGCGGCAGAAACCTTCACGTCCCGTTCGAACGACCCAATATTTCGACGATTCTGTAGGTACCATTGTTCGAGTGGCGATGCCCGTTCGTCGCTTAATAAATCATCAAAGGATCACAAGTCGTTTGAAAGCCCGAGGTAAGGATGCACCGGCGAGCCGATTAAGCGCATTACGGCGGCCACAATTGAGGGCATTATTTGAATGACGAAGGTCCTTGAAGGAACCAAGAAAACCGAGACAGTCGTTCGTCGAAGGCGGCACGGCGGCCATATCACGTGTAATTGGTTCATTAGCTCTCATATCGGCCGAGCTATATTCGGTGTTGTCTGGAGGGGTTGGAAGAAGGGCGTCGTGGCGCCCCGGGTCCCTTCACCCCGTGATCCAATCGATACATGTACACATGCACACGGTATGATCCTTGTAACGCTCTACTCGCGAATCTGATCTCTAGATTGTGGCTGGTTAAAGTGTGCTTTTCGGAAAAATTCATTACTTTAATCATAATAATTTGGTGGAAAAGGGAGAGCGATTTTCCGTTACGAAATTGCCGTTACGAATTCGATTTTTATGTATTACGATTTAACCCTTCAGAGCTGACGCTCACATTTTTTGAAATATAATTACTGATACTGGGTCTATGAAACCCGATACTTCTCCGTTCAGTAAAATGTTTTAGAAGAGAATAAAAATAAAACACTTATTTTAGGATGAAAAGTAAGGTTATTACTAGACTGCGGATGTTTATGCATTTATAAGAAATTGAAGTATGCAAAAATGTAGAAAAATGTGTAGGGTCATTCGGGGTAAAAGGACGCAGCGGGTAAAAGTACGCAGTGCAGTTTTCTTTGAGAGGGATGAGAGGACGAGGACGCTGGCTCGTCAGGATTGAGTCAACGCCTGTAGAGCGGTGCGAGTCGCGCTTTCTGAATTAAAAATAAAAATTTTTAATTGTCGTGTTATTTCGATCTTTTTCGTACCAGGGAAAAGTTTCTGGACGTATTATTTATGTATTTTTAGAGGTAAGTTGTTTTTGTTTATTTTATATAATTATTGAACGATTTTTTCCAGAATAACATATTAACCTAACTTCATTGGAATTCGAACTAATACAAATTGTTTTGGTTACCGGTCAAATGGGGTAAAAGGACGGGGGTAATAGTACGCACTGGTATTTAGGTTACTGTCTACTTGTTTTTGAACTCTTAATAATATTTCGAGTAAGAACATATTTGCTCTGCACTTTTTCGCAGTAGAATCCTACAATAATAATGTGCATGATGTAAAAATGTGAACTATTCTTCAGCAACGAAAGCCTATTATCATTTGTTTACAAGTTATTATAGAAACCAAAAGAATTGAATAGCTGACTGTGAAATTTCAATTGCAGAACTAAATCACAGAATAAAGTTTTTTTCATTTCCCATTAGCCATTGTTTCTACAGAATATCAGGTGATACACTTTCAATTATAATAAAAATATCCATACACATATCTTCAAAATAATTAATTTTGTACAAAAAGGTAATCGTGCTCCAAATTTTTGAGTGGAACTCTAGATGACAAAGAAAAAAGGAAACAATGGCTAACATAAATAGAAACAGAGGATTGATATCTGATTATTGAGACATTTTTAGTAACCAACCAAGAGTAGAAACTCCAGCAAACATTGTTCCAAGGATCATTCTATACATATACGCCAGGATAAGGTAGCCAAGGTCTATTTTATCGGGCACTAACACTGACTCAAGGACAACACTGACGAAGCTTGTAATTACATCGTCGTCGAGTATCCGTGACGAGGGTGAATGCTTGCAGAACATGAAGGACACGTCCACAGGATCGTTTGGATCCTGTAAGACTGATGCACGCTGTATGCTGCGGCGCGATTTATGAAATTTCGTGGTTAACGCAGGAAGTGAGATCTCACGTCTCCTGATATCGTCTTTGTAATTGCTAGGTGACGGAACAAGGTAAATGAAGAAGAAGAAAAAGAGCTAATAAATAGACAGCGGATCTTTATGCAAAATAAAATTTTTATAAGCACAAATAAAGAATTGGAACTTGAAAAACAGTATATTTAACATTATAAACATTCTAGCTTGAATAATATTTTTTATATTTTCTATACATATTATATATTACATATTAACATATTATAATATTCATACATTAACAGTTTCGTATATTTTTTATGTACTTAGCGTTGCCAGAAATGTATAAGATCCGTTATCTTCTGATAAACATGCAAATAAAAATATGAAATAATCAAGGCAAGAGGTTCATATAATAGAGAAACATTTGGTTTTGATGCCGAGCTTATTAAGAAGTGATCCACAGTTCTCAGACGTCCTAATTAAAAAATATATTGATAAGAACATTCCGTTTCTCCCAATTTTTCTCGAAGGGCGATTGTAAAAAATAAGAAACAGTTTCCTCAACTTGCCTCGATTAAATAGAATTATGTAGAATTTCCGTAGAAACTTGCATGCATTCGAAATTTGTTCGGCAACAGTGACTCCTTGATGCGTATGAAAAGGAAATTGGCTTCGTGAAGCAAATTTCTCAAAAAGTGTCGTATTTTTACAGTCACAGATATATGTAAGTATAGACGATCCGAGCTCAGGCGACATTTCTTTGGAGAATTGCAGACAAGTTTCCGAAAATAGCTTGGGAAGTTCGCGAATGGTTGTCGTAACAAAGAAAATATAAATCGATCGTGGATGCCGGGGTCGCTTCTTGGCGAGTATTCAACATCGATATCGCGACAATAAACAGCAACATATGTATGCCAGTGTTACACATTTCTCAACTGTTTGACTCTGTAGCAGATATGGACTGGCGAGACCTCTTTTAGGAGGCGTATTAAATCTTTATCTAACGGTCAACAGTGGATGCTGCTTCGAAAACTACTTACTGTCGATATTACTCAGTAAATATTAATACTGTGAGTGTTTAAAGTATATGAATCGCGTTTCCAGATACCTTGAGGGATAACAACACAATAACCATTCGAAAAGTAGACGGTTTTTTGGGAATTTTGTTAAGCGAGGGAAAATAATTTATATAAAATTTGTTAAAAATTTTATTATACATGTTTTAAAGTACACATAAAAATTTTGTTTAGCATAGATATGGTACAGAAGAGGGACGTCGCAGTTCGTTGAAAGGAACGCCTTTCAACACAAGGTGGTTCGCGGTTAACAGTAGAAAGGTCACGATTTTTTACCTAGAACAATAAACTCATTTTTTTTATTGTTAGTAAAAAGTAGAGCTAGTGAATTACGTAAGGATTTTTTGAGTTACAGGTGATCCACCATTTTTCTCCTAAAAAAAAGTAAATTTTAATTTTAAACTTGCAATAATTATTACAAAATCAATATTCTCAAAAACCCTTAAGTAGTTCACTGGATTCACTCTTTACTAACAAAAAAGATTTAGTTTTTTGTTTTAGATAAAAAATTGCGACCTTTCTACTTCTAATTGCTGATTACCTCGTGTTCGAAGGCGCTCCATTTACGGACGTCGCCATATTTTAGCTAAATAAATTTTTATGTGTACTTTAGGACATGTATAATAAAGTCTCTTTAATGAATTTTGCATAAATCTTTTCCCCCGCTTAAAATATTCTCAAAAAATCATCTACTTTTCGGCCAGTTACTGTAGTATTACTAATAGTTATATATTGAAATGAATCTAGTTTTAGCAGAAGGAAAGTGCATTAACAACAACTTTGTCCTAACATAGAAGTCTAAAGAATTATAAAATATAGACATTTGTTAAATTGTTCATAGATATAAGTTCAACACAGAAATGAAACAGTCGAATAGGAAATCTCAAGATGTGGTATAATAAATGTGGCCAACGGAGAAGTATCTCTGACGCTGCTGAAGAAGATCTTAGCCAACTGTGTATGTCTAGTAATGGCGACTCCCTGTCGCCGAGAGAACTGCTTAAAGCTTAAAATTGTAAGTTCTTGTCTATGAAACGAATGATAATGTGATATCACTGTGTCTGTATTACTTCCGTGATACCATCTTGCAGAGCGAACGGTTGTAAAGAACAGAAAGTACTGTAATATCATTCTTATATGTTCCTATTTATATAGTCATGCTCAAAGCATCGACAAACATTTTATGTTTGACAAAATAATAATCGTAATCATAATTTTGCATCATTAATCGTCATGATTAAATAACGGGACATAACAAAACTTACAGAGAATCTTTTCTTTTGAATAATTTCTCTCCTCGTTTCACTGTTTTATTGTTTAAGTTTCCGTCAAATATTAATGCTAGTACATATTGTAAAGTAACAATTAAAGTGTTCAAATATTTCTCTGGTGAAATTATCGCGAAAAACCATTCTGTGTTAACTTAGCTAAAATTGATAGACTATTTAACTGTTAGATTATTTCACTTGATAGACTATTTAAGATAAGATAAGAAAATTAGGAATTCCTGAATCATTGCAAGACTCAGACAAACTCAGAATATTTAAGTAACATAGTGACTCAGGTGTCGAAACCCACACTTAACCGTATGAAAGTTCGTGCCCAAGTGGGAGTTCCCGTTTCCTGCTTCACTTTGAAAATCTGCCGCGTAAAAAATTTACATAAAACCACATTATGCACCGCGTTATAGACCAAGCCCCGTGCATAAAAATATATAAACTCCTAGTGAAACCAACCCCTGTCCATTTAATCTGCCTTCCTTATCACACCTAGCATTGGTGCACTTCCAAAATTTTAATGATACCCTAAAGAGATACAGCAACTTCTGAATAATTAGTAATATTCACATAATATAAAATAACAAAGGCTGAAACAAAAGTAAGCTAAAACAGAAAGTACATGTTAAGCTGCGTTTACAGTGGATGCGTTTTTTGATGAACTGCGTTCTGACGAATACGTCCGAACTGGTTTTCACAGTTCGCAGTTTACATTTACTGTACCGGAGTCTAAGAAGAAAAAAATCAGTTTAAGAGAAGTCGGACATTGGTTTTGATGAAAAGTTTCGAATTTTGGTGTAAAGCTTATATTGTCTTTCCATAACTTTTAATCCAGTTATCCGAATATTGTATTTTTCCTCCGAGATACCTTTAAAAACATTTTTTTGTTCAATTTCTCATTTTATTTTACGTCTTTTAACACTGGGCAAATTAGTAAGACCAACTTTAAAAAATTTTCTGCGGACCAAAGTTTGAAAATTTAAAGTATGCATCGAAATAAGAACAAAATTTTTGATATCTCTTATAGTTATTGAGAAAAAAACATTGAAAATTGGGAAATTGGGAAATTCACACGGGTGAGAATACAATGTTCGATTCCCCTTAAAAACAAAAGATGAATAAATGAAAATAAACAAAATACTGAGCCGAATAGTAATTTGCCAGTCCGACCTCTAAAAAATAGTTTCATTCGGTTTATTTTCTGACGAATTTATTTCTAGCGACACAATAATAACGAGAGAAACATCCATTTCTCAGATAAAAAATGTTGCCTGGCAGAGCAACTCCCCAACAAAAATAGTAACTTGCGAGACATCGATAGTTCCGTAGAAAGCCGGAGAAAATTGAAAGATCCGCGGCGAACTTTCTTTTTCGTACGGTTTCCTGGTCCTATTAAGGACGGGAACAAATTCCGCGCAGATGCATCAGCCATTCGGTTCGATTCGCTCCGGAGATCCGTCCACGAGCAGAAACTTCCTATCTGCTCGCGTCTCGACGCGTTCCGTGTGTCACCCGTAACAGGACGGAATGTATTTTTCATAGAACCACCGTGAAACTCTCCTCGGTGTCGCAAACGCGCCGACGAATGAATATAGAACACGGTACATGTTCTCGCCGGCCGGGAAATAAATGCTTGCCTTGCTCTTCCCGTTGCATCTTTAACTTCGCCCGAACGGGTATCGCAATTGGAACCTTTTAAGAAATTGCTTAAAGGCGTATTCCCCTGGAACAGGGTCAAACGTGCCTCACCTTTTCCTTTTTTAGAAAACAATCAAGTGTGTTGGAAAGGAATGCTGTCAGAATGTAGCAGTACTAGGGATAAGCAAGTCAGTAGATGGACGGCTTAGCTGATTTTGACACAGAGTTGGGAAAAATGTAATTTGGTTACAACTCATTCTAACATTATGGTGATTAAAGTGTAATTATTCATTTAATTACATATTATTTTCTTTAATCGTTAATCATTGTTGACTGCACAACCAAGTTGTAGTCAATAAGAAACACAAATTTGTAATCAGATTACATTTTGCCGAACTCTGTTACGAAATTTATATTAAGATTTTGCTTAGAAATATTTTTTTTTATAAACAAAATTCAAACAATTCACACAACAAAATTTGTAAATTCTAAGAAAAAGTAGTTGTTATCAAATTAATTTATTAGTCATAAAATGATGAAAATTCTACTCATTGCCTATTTCACCAATAGATGGACGCTATTATGAAATATTTTTTCATGTACAAAAAAAATGTTTTACAATCATTTTTGGAGGTTTCTTAAATGTAAAATTCTAAGGAATTCCGTCTTGAAATTTGTATGATACTAAGTTTAAACTATATAGAACAAATTTTAGTAAAAAAATGGCTGCGAATATTTGCGATCCTGCTTGTCATAGTTTTTGAAAACTTTTGTAGGATTTTTTGAGCAATGGAACCATGCGATCAAATAGCACCGTGGAACAAATACGGGCCATCTAGACGGATCAAATTCATATAACAAAACTAATGTCTGTCTGCATTCGGACATTTGAATGTTTTCTCCATATTAGTTATCGATTCAATATAAAAAAAAGTGGTCCACGAGAATGAAGACCAATAAAGATGATTTTAAAAAAAGAAAAGCTGAAATTCAACTAAAACTTCAAAAAGAAATGGGATTGCTCCGTTGATAGATAGAAGTCAGGAAGTGGCTCTGCAAATGTGATGGCAACACGGCTCGGTAATTTTTTAAAAACTTCAAACAAAGTGCAGCGTTAGCCAATTTCTCAAAGCAACGAATCTAATCAAGAAAATAGAACCTAATAATAATCAAGCAGCTATAAGAGAAAGAAGAAAAGAAACTATGTTGGGTTACAGTTTCTGTCGATAATTTTTATCTTTGCGTGGTATTTAGACATTCAAAAAGTGTTTACGATCCTTCTATTAGTTAAAAAAATAATTAATGTAATGTATTATGTAATCTCACTTCGCAATATTATCTGCGAGAGAAAAATTAAAAAATGTTGCAGTTTAAATTTATTGCTGCAAGAAAATGTATTTAAAAGTGTCATTTTGTACCTTAAGACGTTCGTCTGCTTCGGATTTATCAAAGTTAAACTCTCGGAGACTTCATGTATCAGAACTACTGCAATCTTAAAATCTTCATTTAACCTGAAATAGTTCACCGTTGCCTGGAGTCGTCGACGAGAAACAAAGTTCCCCTGGAAAAAAGATAACAGAGAATTAGCTTTATTTCAGATCTACTCGCAACCCGGTTAACTGAAGGCTATTATTAAGACGAACTATTTACGTGTCGCGTTTATCTTTGGGTTGTTACTGTTGTCAAGGGTTGGAATTTTTTTAATCTCGGGTTCTTCGTATACCTTTTAGTGAATCCTCTGCCAGGACGATTTCAGGAGCTGAAAGTGATGCAATCAGTTTAAAAAGTTGCAGTACACGGTAGTGATGGCGATATTTTGAAATTGCATCGATATTTGGTATCGATACGTATCGACAACCAAAGTATCGATACACATAAAAATCGGAAATGAAACATCGATATTATCGATACTATGGATATCAATACACACATACATACAAGTACATTAGAATTTTAGAAATAAAAATCAATATTCGTTCAAGTTAATAAATGTTTATTTATTATAAGCTAAACTTAGTTAATTAATTTATTTACAATAAACTTAATTGTATTTAATATTTTAAATACAGTAAAAAAAATGACGTCAAATTGACAGACTATATGATTATGCTAAAGCTTCGGTATTCATAAATTATGTATCGATACTGGAATATATCATCACATTGCTAAAACTTCGATATTCATAAATTATGTATCGATACTGGAATATACAGATGGTTCCAAACTCGATGCGGGGGCCGGAAATGGAAGATTCCTGGGGTGATTCTAAACAACTTTTTCCTTTGCAAAAATGTCCTCCGAAGCTTTGTTAATGAGTTATTAACAAAAAAAGCACGGACCAATAGAAGCACGAATACAGTGGATGAATTTCAGCGCGCGCCCCGGCTTTGAAAACTATTGGCCCGCGATCGTCTGCGCCATCATTAATCCGCTGTACTCGCTTTCTGATTGGCCGGTGTTTCTCGTTAAAAACTCGTTAACAAAGTTTCGGATAATATTTTTGCAAAGGAAAAAGTTGTTTAGAATTACCCCAGGAACCTCCCATTTCCGGCTCCCGTATCGAGTTTGAGACACCCTGTATATTGTCACATTGCTAAAAGATCGATATTCATAAATTAAGTATCGATACTGGAATATATCGTCACATTAAACATCGATACAAAATATCGATATTCAGTTTGAAAAGTATCGATATTCGAAATATCGATACTGTATCGTCCATCACTAATACACGGTGAGTTAGCCTAAGTTCGAGTTAACTTTTAGAGCACTGCCTAAAATTGTACGACGAGAATCTCGTCACGAGATTAATTAATCAATGCGGCCGCAATCGACTCGACACTCTACACGCTCGCTTAATATGCATTCGGTATTAAATATACAAGTAGTCTGGCTCGAAACTAGCCTTCGACGTCTAATATTGCTTTTTACGTACGTGCAATTAATATTCGATCATCTTTCTAACTTAAGAACTTCCTAACTTTGCACGCCGTCAATTCGGAATAATTAAAGAAAAAGCAAGAGCCAAGTTTTCGTAATTCCGCAATTAATCCACTTTGATACTAATTTGAAGTCGAGAGCAGCGCCGCAAGCAGTAATCAGAAACCGCCGAATGGCACAGAAACCGGATCCAAATCCTTCGCAGAAAACAGTCACCAGAGACAACCAGGAATTCCGCGCAATCATTCGCCCGAAGACGATGCACGTCATTTACATCCCTCTTGCATCCCTCATTCTCATTTGAGGCAACAACCCCTCGTAATTCCTGCTCCCACTCCGGTGTCCAGCTATTCCGTGCCGCCTCTCCACCCTGCGCACCCTTCGCCCCGTGCATCCTCGAACCCCTTCCACCCTTTCTCCTCCTGCTCGCCATTCTAGCTGCCTGCTGGCGTGACCAACTTCACTCGCGGGGGTAGCGTGGCCGCTTATTAATGGGAGGACTTGTTGCACTCACGTATCGTCGCGTCGCAACCTGATATTGCGTCAGCTCTTGCACGGAATTGTTTCAGAAAACGCGTCACGACAGGGGAACGTCGCTGATCGTAATCGCAATTGAGAATGCGCGGTGTGAATGAAAAATAAGGGGATGATCCTTTCCTCGTGGAAAATTCTCTTGCATTCTTTCAGCGAGAGGTGGATAAATTTCGCTGGGACTGAAATTCATTTTTCTAGCATTTGCATATGAGCAATTTTTGTAAATATTGATGTAGCATAAAATTCTGAAGGCATATAGAAAGAATAAATTGAGGAATACAAATTTAGACATTTGCTGCATTTGAATAATGTGGGTAGATAACAAAAATTATTCGAGTGATTTTGTTGATGTTTGGGAATAAGAATTTTTAGAAATTGTTGTGGAACCGAGCGCCTGTAAGAAATCTCCAATTTACGTCTCGTTAAGCTGTTTCCTTTCACTGTAATTAACAACTCGCCTCACTGGCGAATCCTTATCGATGGAAGACTCTGTCGGGGGATTAGTCACACTTTTCGAATGTCCGCGAGGTAATTAGCAAATGGCTATTGCTAATTCTTCTGTTGCCGTGTGCAATATCCACGATATTGGAATCATTCCAGGGATCCGAGCCTCTTTTTACGCCAAATAGTATTTCTCTCCTTATCTTTGGCCTGATTGCTGCTTAAAATGCAATGCGCTCTTCTTGTTCGATAAGCCTCCTCAAAAACTTTCCTTGTACGACATAAAATCGTTCCTGTGAATATTTTTTAACACTCGAATTAATCAAAGCAAATTTTTCTTGATCTCAACAAATTTTTCGGTTAACTTTTGTAGGCACTGAAAACGTACTTAAAAAATGAAAAATTTCTCACAAAATATGTATAAAGTAAGTGAATCTTGATTAAAAGCTTTAAAATTTTTAGTATTCAAACCGAATGTCCATTAAACATAAACGTGTCATTCACTTTTTACTTGACAACTATTTGAAATTTGGTAGGCGATATTAAAGGTACTTAATTTATTAGTAAAATTATAATTAGATTCATATGTCTTAATTAATTTTCCCCCAAGAAATGCTGTTACAAAGAACGGACAGAGAAAAGTAGACAAGCGGTCAAGAGAGAAGAAAGTTAGAACTCAAAGACGCAAAAGCTTTTGTTCCAGTGTACGACCACTAAGCGTTAGGCCAGTTGTTCGTAATGGATCAAAGTGCTTTCACCCGGTCGAGCGGTGTTAGTTATTCCCCTCCTCGGTTCTCCTGCGCTTTGCTTTCAAGATAAAAAGTTTATACAGAGACACGAGGGGATGATACGTAAAATTTCCAAGCATTTAGTCGCCACTCGACGACGTTTTTATAACGGCCTGGAACTCGAGAGCAATTTTATTTCGGACAGGTTTGCTCGCCTCATTAACGCTCTTGGTCCTCGAGTGTCCTTGATACGAACATATTTTTGTCACTCTTTCTAGACGAGCGAGGAAATAAAAACAATTTTTGATTGAGCTTTTTTTCTGTTCTTGCTCTCTTCTCGCACAATAACATTCAATTTATCGATGAAAAGGAATATTCCGTGACTGCAGCGAGAGTATTACCTTCTAATATTATCCGGCTTCCACATTTACGATCTCAAAATGTTTCTACGTGCTAAGTGAACAAGATATAATTTTTGAAAAATGGTTAACGCGTTAGCAGGTACTTCTTTTAATTTTTTAATTATAGTTTCCGTAATTGGATTAATGCCTACCGCTTTTGTAGAATAATATTTTTAAGCTTCTGCATAGAAGAGTTCTTAAACATAACTGTAATAATTATTTCTTTATTCAATTCTAAAGAAAATTTTTATTTTAACCGCATCGATAAAAATAGGCATAATCAATTATTGCTAGTTCTAGCGTTAAGTGACCATCTCGGTGAGATTAGGTCAATAATCTTGCTGAAAAATAAATTTCAATCGTTGTTCGCGTACGTGCATGCGTGAGGGGAATTGCAGTATCCTAGAATCCAGCTAGAATCCTTAGCGTCCCCTAATGTAATTGAATCGGTGGAGCAGCATAGAAGCAAGAGAGTTTCCTCTATCTTGCGCCTAGAGACGTGTCAACCTGCGTCTAGGCAGGACGGTAACGGAAAATCCACGGTGAAAAGTGAATTTCATCTAATTTAGGCCTGTTCCATTAGACACGTTCCATGAATCCTATCCAATAACCGAGGAAATACGGTTGCAATGAAGTTTCTCATTTACATCAAATTGAGCAAAGCGAATAACGCGAATATTGTAGAAAGATCACATATTTTGTCCCTTAATTTTCTTTTCCGTTTAATTAAATTACTCTTTCCCTTGAGAATCTTCTGTGTCACAATTTTTATTATCAACGCACTATAAACTCGAATGAAAAGCTTTTGATATAACGTTAAGAAACAAAGAAATTTAGAATTGAAAAATTAATTTTTTTCTTTAAAATGAAACGGGTTATAGAAAGAAATGAAGTGTAGGATTGGGTGGAAAAAGACCCGAGGAAAGCCCTGGGGTTGAAAAAGTTTTGAGAAAAAAGGAGAAGTTAGTTCAACGAGCGAATTAAAATGCAATATACTTCTTTGGTCTATCCACAAGTACTAAAACAGAATGTTTCTACTTTTTATGAAACTGCGAGAACGGGCTGAAAGTTTCATCCCCTCTGTGTTATTTTAATTTATCACAGCGAGGATGAAAACTCATCTATTCGCCCACGTAAATTAACAATTTCTTTTGCAGTCTAATGTTTTTAGTTAACTGTCAAGGCATAGGAAATATAAATATAGAAAATATAGTCCTCCAGGATTATAAAGCAGCTTATTTTAAAGAATAAAATCCATAAGGAACGTCAGGATTTCACGGACTGCCGCATAAAATTTATAAAACAAGGATTCACCGATGCCTTAGGTCCATTTCTGACCACGGTCGATTAAATATTCGTTAAAGTCAAGTCACTTTAGATTCCTACTTATTCTTCGAGTATTCGCAGATCGATTAAACCGTGTGTACGATAACAGCGATACCGTGTAAGGGTCCATTTATATTATTAACGACATGAAATAACACATACTACAACATAGTATTTATATAGTATTTATATTCAAAATTATAAATCACTCCATAAAGTGTTCTGAAATTCTTAAGAAATTAACTGTTTACACTCCGAAGCGTAGCCTCAGAAAGCACACGCTCTTTCTTCCTGAATCTCATCGAACGCTTTATGGATATCACAATAGCGTAAACCGTTTACTGACAACAGCCAACAAATATTTAAATTCCCTCGATTTCTTCCAAAACTCCTACAATAGTTTTAAGATTTCTGCTCGAAATGTCGTTCGCTGGTTCTCCCATCTGTAACCGGCTTCTCTGGCACAGGTTTTAGGTTTTAGGTTTTAGACGACTATTTCAATTTTTATGTACCTCATCTCATAGGCGGCGATGATTTTGAATTTTTATATATTTTTCAATTTTTATACATTTTATTTCTGTTATTTTACTCTTATTATTAATATAAGCGACTATTAATATATATACAGGGTGTAACAAAAATGTTGCGGTTTCTTGCAAAGGGTGATTCCCGAGGTGATTTTAAACAACTTTTTCCTCAGCGAAAATGTTAGGTGGGGCTTTGTTAAGGAGTTATTAACGAAAAACGTTGACCAATAGGAGAGCGAGTACAGCGGATGAATGATGGCGCGGACGATGACGGACCAATAATACTCACAGCTAGAGCCCGCGCCATCATTAATCTGCTGTACTCGCTCTCCTATTGGTCAACGTTTTTCGTTAATAACTCCTTAACAAAGCCCCACCTAACATTTTCGCTAAGGAAAAAGTTGTTTAAAATCACCTCAGCAATCACCTCTTTCAAGGAACTGCAACATTTTTGTTACACCCTGTATAGCGACCTGCTACTCGAGTTGTTTCTTTGTTAGGTTTTTACTGATAGAGTGATCTATTGTTATTTTCTTTTGATTGTATAAATTTAACTATAACTATCTAGACTGTTATTTGTATATGTAATAATCTTTTGTATCAAAGGGTTGTTTAACCCGTTTAATAAATTATTATTATTAACATTTTACACACACTAGCGAAGAATCGGAAACATGTGATAATGAAGATAAAACAATATCAGTACGTTATACTCGTGCACGGCTCGTTGATAGTATAAATGAGGCCTAACTCGGATCTCCGCGCTTCGCGAGTGGAAGAAATCGAAATTTGTCAGGCGTACGCGACAGTTATCCACGTTGCGACCGCTTCCGCTGCAATCCTGCGGCGGGACGTGCACGTAAAATACGATCGACCCTCATAATCCGCCATCTATCTCGATCGCGCCGCGTATCAGTGTGCGCGACTGCATTCGTATAATGCCAGCCTGTTCATCGACCGTATCCACGGCCATGGAAACCGAATCGTGCACGCTCCTCGCGACCGGAATTGATTTCAGCGAAAGTTATTTGTCTCCTATCGAACTGATTAACAAGGGACCGAGACGTTTTTGCCCCGCGGAGGAGCACGCGTCGATCTCGAAGCCCATCGCAACTTGTTACGCTGTCTCCGTGTATCCTGGGAATTTAATCGGGGGGGGGGGGGGGGGGGGGATGATTGAATTGGCGAAACTATTAGCCTCCACGAGGAGAACAGTAACCGAGATTTCGCATAATGTAGAATTCTCCGGAAAAGAGCTTTCGAATTTATTCGGTAGTATATTTTCTTTTGAGTTTCATTTTATTTTTACATTTTGACATGCGGTGCTTTTGCGGGATGTAACACAAAGATCCATTTGGAATTTTGGTTATAAAATTGGATCATGTAAATGGATTCGATTTATTTATAGAAGTGGGCTAAGCATTATTTTAATATACTGTCTCATTTTTATACCGTAAATATTTGTCTGTTTTTTTTTTTTTTTTTTAATTTTGGACTGTAACAAAATATGAGGTACACTTGCAGATAAACAAACACTTTAACAAAAGGCGTACGAGGAAATGAAAAAGCTGACACTACGGTTAGAAAAACAACAGCGGATCTAAACAACACAAAGAAATTACCGATTTTATCGTCTGGATCTCCTCGAATTAATTCACGACATCGAAAGAAGCGAATGGAACAACAAATAGAACCAAAATACATACATAAAATTACCCGAGACTTTTAGGAAGAAATACCCACTCACAATCTAAATAGAAAAGAAAAAATAATAATGACTAGACTGCGGATTTTTATGCAAAATAAAATTTTTACAAGCACAAATAAAGAATTGGAACATGAATCATTTTTTTTTAATATTTTAACTTGAATTATATTTTTTATATTTTATATATTTTGGTATATATTTACAGTCTATTCGATTTTTTGCATGCTTAATATTGCCATAAATGCATAAAATCCGCAGTCTAATAATGACAAAACTCAGAATAGGTAACTCTAAAATTGGATACGAATACATAACATCCAACCTGCAACTTTTGCAATGTAAATACGGACCATAGAGATATAAGAATAGAGCGCGTGAGAGAGCCGGAAAAGTGATATAGACTTATTGTTAGAAAGAGAACGCTGCATGTAGGCACTTTGTATCTTTGTTTAATCGCATATGCGCACAAGCTCAGATATGTATTTACGTTTGTGTTTCCTTGACGTCTGACGGTTCTTTGACATTTCTTTGACGTTTCCTTGATGTTTCTTTGACATTTCTTTGACGTAAAAAATATTGGTTATTATTAGACTGCGGATGTTTATGCATTTATACATAATTTTGAATCGTGAAAAATGCATGAAGATGTGCATAAATACAAAAATACATGAAATGTCAAAAACAAAGTACATTTTATATTTAGAAGGTAAAAGACACTTTTATTTAAATTGATTTTCTTTTTCTGTGCTTGTAAAAATATGAATTTGCATAAGCATCTGCAGTCTGGTTATTATGTATGTACCCATATTACAAAATAATTCAAATTAACAGTAAATTAATTAAAAGCAATAGTAGTACTTCCAGTAGTAGTTTTCATTTGTAAGTATAAGTGTATTTTTAACTTCCACAATTTTTTGTTAAATAATTTTGACATACGAGTTTATATATGTAGTAGATATTAATAAACAGCATAAAAAACTCAATACCTTTATAATCCTTTGTTTCGCTGAAATAGGTGAATGTAATATACGCTTTGAGCAAAACATGCTTATTAAATTTCAATGAATCAAAATATATTGCCCGAAAAATATTAACTAAGACTACTATTAAAAAATTAAATAATGGCCTAGGTTTACCTACCTACGTTTTTATTATTTTAAACTTTAAACCAACAAAACTTCTACATTCGCGAAATAAATGTATGATACTTTACGTCGAAAAACGTGAGCGACTTTCATTTCAGTTCAGAAAATATTACTTTCAAGTACTGATGCGTGTAATCTGCTTGAAAGTATGAGTCTGCTAAAATATTTCTGGAGGATCTTAAAGTTAAAGGAGTCACTTGATGCTCAAAGCTACAATATCTTACGCGGGAGAAAATTGAAGTATATTGTCGGTTCGTTGAATAATGGCAACATTATTCTACTTGTTTGACAAACTAGCTGCAATTCGTGGAGAGTCATAATTTATCCTCTCTCGTTTACATTGCAATCTGCCGTCGTCAGATAATGCAAGCCACTAAATGTATAGGAGGACACACACCTGCGTTTCAATAGAATATGCACTCCTTCCTCCTCCTTCGCTACGTACAGATAATCTAGGTGAATAAGAAGCTTATTTGCGCAGAATTCAACTGAAGACAAGTAAAATTCATGAGTACTTAGTTCCTATTTATCTCTAGAAACTAATGGATATGTACAATAAATACACAGTGCCAACATTTTCCTACTACATGTCGATGCACTAATTTCTCTGCATTTTACAACATTTTTTTAATTATTTCCTTTCTTTTATTTTACGCTTTATTCTTTCATTACCCAAACAAAACAAATACTAGGTAAAAACCTTTAAAAAACAGAACAGGATAAAAATATGACGTTGCAAAGAGCACAACACGAGAGTAGCTGTGTCATAAAATAGGGCGCTGGCAACAAAAGGTTAATGGTTCAATTTGATGCGACCGTTTTGCTGTTAAGTTTTTTTACTTCGCTAAAGAATTATCCATTCGAATTAAGGTAAACAAAGCTTGTTGTCTCTTGGCGACTTTCCTTGCGAGAAAAGCATCCGAGGGAACGGATTTCCAAGGGAAAAAAGAAGGAGACACGAGGGTCGGGGATGAGATCGGACGTGGATGAGAGCTATAAAAGCAATTTATCGTAAATTCAATAAGACACGGAGAGGCCAATTTACGCTGACGGCATGGACGTCTTCATTTAAACCAGTGGAAACGATTTGATTTCACTCGTTCCAGACGGTTCGTTGCTTGCGAAATTGCCTGAACTTATCTCCCGTCAATTATACAACGACGCAGTGAGTTACCGATCTGATACTCAATCGTTTTATCACCGTTTTTACGCAACTAAAGGTTGGTTTCGTAAAAGGAATTTTTCTTTAGACCGCTGTCAGGATCGTTATCACGATAAGCAGCGTTTCGTGGAATTCGTAGGATTCGTACATGCATAGAATTGCTGGAAGCAAGACTAGAAAGTTTGGAGGCAAACTGCATAAAAATTTAGTCGAGCTGCTCGCACTCCGAGCCAAGAGTTTGCGTCTGTAAAAAGAAGCTCTTAAAAAGAGGATTCGTCGTGACAGAAGGTTTAGTGCCAGGAATCTTTTTAACGAACTTCTTAATTGCGACAACTAGATGTCCGTCCTTTTTTTTTTTTTTTTTTTCTTCTAACAACTGTCGAAAGAGCCAGAGAACAGCTGACGTAACAAGAAAAAACGGAAATACAACAGGGAAGGCAGATAAAAGAAACATCCGAAGATAATAGTTCCATTACGAAACTCGATTGTGACCGAATTTTTTGGAATTTCCTTTTTTTACCATCGTGTATAGGATTTTGAAATTTTCTGCATATCTAATGCATATTCTGAAAGGTTTTGGCCAGCAGCAGTGTTCAATAATCGAACCAATCGAGCTTTAAATACTGGATATAGCAGGATTGAAAAATTCTGCGGGTAAAGAAGGGAGGGGTGAGATACCAAATAATGAAATAAATTTTTCCGCACTTTCAGGAACTTTGCAATGCATTGGAAAGTCGATAACTTAAATATTTTCGCTGCATTCTTCTGCATTTTTCTGGTTTTTCCGGCACAATCGTATTCTTTCTAAAACGAATAGGATTTGTATGATAGAAATTATAACGCATCAGGATTCTTTAAAAGAACATACTAGCGTTAATTATAGACTAGTGATTTTACATTTTACATTAACACTGTTTACTTCAATCATTCTTTAACGTTAGTACTCACAAAAATTCCAGCCCATATTACAACCCTAAAAAAATCCACTCAAAAACATTTCAAAATGTCATTTTCCCTGATTCTCTGGGTGTTAGGTCACCCCTGATAATCTAAAAATCCTAACTGATTGCAGATCTTTATGCATTTATGATAATTTTAAGCAAAAATGTAAGAATCGGTAAACAGATGATAAAATTTACAAAATATCAAAAATATTGCACAAGTTACAATATTGAAAAAATAAACTGCACTGTTATTTCACCTTCGATTCTTTATTGACGTCTGCAAAAATATGATTTTCTATATAAATTCGCAGTCTAATTATAACTAATTTTATAACGAACAAACAAATTGTTTTATTAAAAATCTGTTTAGAGGACATTATTGTACATGTATTGAAAAGTACAGAAATATTTTTTTCTTCTTTTTTATACGTATAAAATTGCAAGAATCTGGTCCAATTTTCAGACTATCATCTTTTTGCGAAATACAACAGCTTAGTCAAACAATGTATCAAAAAAAAAAAAAAAAAAAAACTAACATGTTCATGCATAAATTATCTAGAAAAATGTTAAGTTTCGTAAAACCAGTTACCGTTTGAAAACTAGCAAATATTTTGAAAAATCTCTACGTACTTCTACAGTCTTTCGCATCTAAGAAACGAAATTTCCTTGTAAAATTAATAAAAATTTTGTTAAACATATGACTCGACTATCAAACCAGAGTGCAATTTTATTCGTAAAGAAAAGAAACAATGTCTTTGCACTCTCGAAAACATGTGCGATGAAGACTTTCATGTGTGTAGTTTTCTTAATTTCATAAAGCAATTTATTCACACGCAATAAACAGCCAAGTATGATTTTTGGGTCTTGAAAGTGGCCTAACCCTTTAAAAAGAATTCCCGAAATTCCTCTTACAAAGCTATTAATAGGAATATCGCCTTAAGTCGTGCGATCGCTTACCATTGCAAATTCTCTTGGCAGCTTATTTCCACGGGTTTCTCGCATTTATCCGTGGCCAAGGTAGTTTTCGACTGGCCTGGGAAAGCGGAAGGGGGTGGAGCGGGTGCGGGAACGAAAAACGGAATAAGCAGGATAAGCGGAAAGGAACCGAGACTGCGAAGAAATATGAGACGCTGGAGGAGGAACCAGACAGACGGAAACGAAGCGGAAAAAATGAAGGAACAAAATGTGTTCGAGGAAACGGCGATGGTAAGAGAAATGACCTCTGCCTGTGCTCGTCGGGGAAAGGAGGACAGATCTGGCCGACGAAACGAACGAGCGGAACGCTCGAGGAGCGACGAGATACAAGTACGAAAAACGGGTTAAGGAATCCTTCGCGTTGCGCGAAAGAACGTAATGAATCGATTGATTCGGTCCGAGAATGGAAACGATTGTAGCGAAGGACGTTTCGAATTCAACTGCTTCTCCGCAATCCAGAGACTCGAGGGTTAAAGAAATCCGGCGACGGCGATCGACCATTGCGATGACTAGGAGATCGTTTCGTAAATTAAAATAATGTAGAAATCGCGAGTTCCGCGAGGTTCGCTCGAAGTGGAAATTCTTCTCCGTTCGCAAACGATCGTATTGAAAATCGGTAAGTGGGAAACGGTCGAACGAGTTTCGCGGAACGAATCCGAATAAACTTTCCGTTGATCCTTAAATGAACCTCGAACCGCTGTTTCCAACCGTAAACGTAATTGAAAAATCAAGTTCTTTGAGCCCCTCGTTTCTCACGGTTGCGAGCATTGGAAAGATATGAACTTGAAAAGCAAACTTCCGTTTCCTAGCGACTGGGGTTTCATCGCAGCTGAAGAATTATACGCGCGATCGAAACGCCGGGCGGGCGAACTACGGAGGCGGTTTCGAGAATCTGGTCACGCAGCTTACATCCAGTGGGAAACATTCTTTCTGATGTAATAACAAAGCGTAACAAGACGTTACAGTAACTTCGACTTACCTTTCTGACGCAAAATGTGCGACCAGAGGCATTGGATGAGAATCTGTGAAGACGATAACACATGTAATGGGAAGTTTAATTCGATTCTTGATATGGTTGTAGATAACTAGACTGCGGAAGTTTAGGCAAATTAAAATTTTTATAGACATACAACAGCAACTGAGTCTTAAATAAATGTATGTTTTATTTTCTAAATATTATAAAGTGCATTATATTTTTTATATTTGATTGCATTTTCATACCTGCAGGCGTTCTTATAGGTTTCTACAATTTGAAAATTGCCATAAATGCATAAACTTCCGCAGTCAGATAACTGTGCGTATCTGTCAAAACGAAAGAAAACAAGGAAATATCCCAAACGACCTCAAGGTAGCACTAAGCAAAAAAGAAATGTGGAACCGGAATAGTCTGAAGCTATCTCAAGTCGCATTTCTATGAGACTGATGGCGTCTCGCATGAAGACCTAATGAAGACCTAACTTCATAATTCTTGTACACGGTTTACTTGATGTAAAACTCGATTTTAGCGCGATATTTAAATGTTCGAAACTCATTTATTAAGTTGTTGATGGTAACGAAACCAGACATCATTGAGACCTTTAACGGAACAGTTCATTGTAAAAAGCTCTTTAATCATTAAATATTATTTCAACAAATATTGTAGTAATTAGTAGTTCGACTTAATACTAAGGACCGCTACAATATTTAATTGGTGACCCCGCGAATATAAATACGAATACAAGTACGAATTTAAACAATCTTCAAGAATTTTAAAGATGCCTCTTGAACGATCTCCATTGCTCAATCCATCCTCAGTTGAACAAATTAACGCAACCCAAACACGAAGACAACAATAGACAACAACTAAACGCATGAAGATACAATACAACCTCGATTATTCGACTCGCAATTATTTCCAATTTTTAAATAAATAATCAAATAATAAAAACAAAAGGATCTCTTTTATGCAAAGTAATAGAGAAAAATCATTACTCAAGATAGGAATTTTCAGGTAGTAATATTCTACTTATTTTTTATTTCAGGAAAAATGATTAGAGATTAGCGATTAGATTGTTTGTCTTAGAAGAGAAATATTTATTGTGTCTACGCTCTAAATTTTGTTGTGGCAAAGAAATAAATATGAGCAGTCAAGAATTATGAAAATTTAAGTCCAAAGTGATAATAACACTTACACGGATTTTTAAACAAGAAACAAGAAGAATGAGAAAATTAGACGAAGGAAAAATGAAATACTTGCAGTTATGGAACTACTTCATACATATCACGAAGATTTAGCGAAAATTCACGAAATATTATCCTTAAATCCATTTTCCTCGTCGCGGAGATGAATAATAATATTAATCGCTGGCAATTCTGTGAAACTGCGCCGAGACCCTTAATCCGATGCGCTTAAGAATTTTTCAACTTTCTTCGCGTGATTATCATACGAGGCGCGGAATAGTTTCAAGCACCGAATTTGCACGTTAATTGCCACCGAAAACTCTGACGATCCAAGAAGTAGCGCGAGCTAAGCGCTTAAATTAATTTTTCCTTATTGTTTAAACACATTAAGATACGTGTTTGTATGTAAAAAAAAAATGAAATATTAATTATAATATTTCTCCTACCTTAGTTCATATCGTAGAAAATAGGATACATTTTTTAATATCATTATAGTCGATGATTTCAGACAAAAATGTCAAAGATTTTCATTGTATTACGTGTATGCTGTTCCGTTTCATAATTTGGTATCTAATACTAGTAGTGTAAGTCAATAATTTCCGACGAAACTGCTAAAATCTTCCCACGAATTACATTCAGATTGTTTCACTGTTTCTTTTCCGAAATTGGATACTTTCTCATGTGACCACTGCTCCATTGCTTTCTTTTCGAAATTTTGTCATTTCGAGTGATACGAGTTAACAATTTCAGAAGCATGTATAGAAAATTGGACAAAATTGTCTTGAAAACTAAAACTTAAGTCTGCGCAACATTAGTGTTCTCGCAGTTAGTTCAGCGCCGCGTTTAATTTGAAAATTACAGCTGCAACCGACACAATACACTCGTAAGCATAAACTTCAATTATAAACTAACTTCGCGACAGTTCCCTTGCACTAATATTGCCGTCAATTGCGAAATTGTGAGATTGGAGTTCTATCGCGGGCGACGATCGCAAATCCATTCATTCATTCACGTCGGTTGTATTTATTCGTAATCATGAAACCCGAAAGTCAACTCATCGTTGCGAAAGTTTTAATTGCAATCCCCTTAGAGAAAAGATAGCATGATTAGTGGGAACGGTGACGAATTGAAGCGAAATTCTATGGAATACTGGTACGAGGAAATGTATACATTAACATTCGTTATGCAGTGTGTTACGTGAACACTTTTATGAACAAAAAGTACTTGCCAAATTATTTAAGAGCAAAAGTAAGCAGCAGCTGAAAAATTTGTTCATTTTAAATTATATTACCGTCCGTCTGTGAAACATTAAATGGAATATATGTATAAAAATAGAGGCAGATATTGGCATTCGTATCATTGATCGAAAATGCGAAGCCGGATTCGCAGGAGCCAACTTTAGATCGACAAATTCGGAAATCACCGCGAGCTCTCGAGGCGGGAAATACACGGAGCGCGTTTTCGTGCTCTTGTTCCCGTTACAAATTTTATGAAGCAGAGGTTCCGAATTCAGCAGGCTGACTTCTGTCAGGAGAAGGAATTAGCTCGCAGCTATTATACGAGCAGTCACGAATCACCCCTGCAAAATTAACCGTAGCAGTTTCGTCCAGGTGTTCCAGGCAACTTCAGGTGCAGTAATAAATTCACCGTCTCGCGAGCTATCTTGTAAGAACGTATCTTCCTCTCGCGCAGCAAATTCCACGGCTTATATTAGGATTACGGACACTTTGAGCGAGTTACGGTTGCGGTGAAAAATAGCATTTGGAGTCACGGAAAGAAGCAGAGGTCGATAACGTCGATAAATCAATTTGATGGAGTATGAAATATCTTTGGGGCCACGAAAATTGTATTCTTAGAGTTTCTACTCTGCGATCTGGAGAATTTAATTACTGTACGGTCCATTAGTATTATATTAGTATTATATTAGTCCATTAGTATCTATACGGTCCATTGTATTAAAACCACTTAATAATTGTCTCGGAGTTGTATAACAAACTGCCACTTGCTGTTAATAGAGCGCTTTCACAGCCCGCGTGTCGGTTTATTGGCAATGCCTTGATCGTATCACAAGTGGGGTAATCAAGGGCTTCTAGATCCCAAGTGTACTTTTACTCTTTTAGGAAGACACTTCGTGCCCTGGGACGGAAAATCTTTGACTTTCCACATTCAAAGTTATTTGGACACAAGATCACTTTGTGCCTTGGGACGGAACATCTTTGACTTTCCAAATTCAAAGTTATTTGGAAATATAAGATCACAGGGATTTCTAAATATACACTATTCTGAAAAATATTAGGCGAGTACAAAACTTCGTGCCCGATTTCTACTTGAAATTCAATTGAGTTATAATTAGAAATCGGGCGCGAACTTTTGCACTTACCTAATAGATCAAAATGTCTCCGATTTAGTTTAATTAACCCTTCAAAGATGACAAAATTTTGCGAAATTATACCGTCATTTAGTCAAAAACATTATTTCGGAGTTCACAGACATAGTATTCTAGTATTTGTGGAAATATGTAAAATTTGGATGACTGTGCTCTTTGAATTCAAAATAAAAGATAATTATTTATTCTAGATGTTTATTCATCTGTTAGTTAGCGGAATAAACTTCGAATAAAGGTGAAGTAGGTTCATTTAGCTTATGTCAGTAACGTAGTTACAAACGATTCTTTTTTAATTGTGAAGAACTTAGTAATTTGCAGAATGGAGAATCGTAGCGACCTTTTGTCACTCGTGTCCGATCGACTCTAAAATAAAATTGGAACTGATTTTGAATTGATACGTTGGATACAGCTACTTGAAAACAATAAAATTTTATTTTTTTCGATGATACTAATAAATAAAATTGGAACTGATTTTGGATTGATACATTGGATACAGTTACTTGGAAACAATAGAATTTTATTTTTTTCGATGATACTAATAATATAAAATTGGAATTGATTTTGAGTTGATACGTTGGATACAATTACTTGGAAACAATAGAATATTACTAGAATACATTACATACATGTACGTAACAGAATTTAACAATATGTACCGTCTAACAACAACAGTATACATAATATATCACAAATTTCATAAAAATGGTTAGTGTCCACATACTTTTGAGCGGGGGTGTAGATGACCATTGTCCACTCAGTGGTCAAGGATGTCCAGTGGATGTCCACTCTAAGCTGCAAGTTCCCTGAATGTCCAGCCAATGTCCCTCCATGACCACCCAGGACCCCCAAGCACCAAGGAGGCCCACGAAAGCGATATGCTCCTGGCGGCGGATCGCCGCTGACTGAGCGATTTTTCAATGTCCACGTCTATTTATACCCGGACTATAACCGATTGACGGTTAATTGAAAGTCACGGAATAAATCAAATCGCGAAAAATTGAAATTCCCAATAAATGATTGACTTTCACGATGATTTCAACCACGATTATTGTTAGCCATGATTTTGCAATCCAGCTTGTGCAAATTGTTAATAATTATTGTTGTTAAATTACGAATTGTAAAGCTGCTTGAAATTATTAATCGTTAGAAGATTTTGTCACATGGTATCATCGTTATTACGTTCTTCTCGATTAATAATGCGATAGATATTGTTGTCAATCTCTATTGCAAGGCAATATTTATAATATTCTTAACCTTTTTTAACGATATTCTTGAGCAATCATTTTTAAAGACTATATAATACAATAATCTAATAACTAATACACAGCCAACGCTTGAAGAACGCAGTGATTAGGGACAGACCCTTATCCGAAACTTTATTTTACATAAAATAAAATGTCAAATAACTTACATAGATACTTATATTATTTGACACGTGTATTATTATAAGCATTCTTAAATAAGAAAAAAAAGTTTCTCATACTCCTATAATTTTTTCTAATAATAGAACTTCTATCTATTATCATGGTAAATAAAGTCTACAAAAGTTTGTCTAAAAACTGTATCCATTTTGCCTAGTTTTTAATTGAAAACTAACAGAGTTTTTCTAAACAGCAATAAGCATGATCAAACTACTGGATGTATTCAAGTTGTTTTAAAGGTTTCGATTCTGTTTCGCCACGGAAAATCGAATCTCGTTTAGTCGAATATCCAGTTGCTCGAGTGGTTCGCGAGTCGATCAGTTCCGAATGCAGGGCCCGTCATTACTCAATCGACCAGCGTCGACTTTCGCCGATAAACCTAACAAACACCGAGTAAAATCCGATTGACCGAGAGGTAATCGTGGCTGACAAACGTGACATGGCCGTTGTCACAAAGCGCAGCCCATTAGCGAAAATCCAGATTTAATGGGCTAAGAGGAACGGTAATGGGAACATCGCGGTCAGGCGTTACGTTAGAACGTGTATTATTCATGCACGGTGATAAGCCAAAAAATTCGCGAACGAGCGGGTGAATAACTACGGCAAAAATACATTTTAAAAATACATTTTAAATACTGTTTAAGCTCCTTCAGGACAGACATTCGAGTGAAATTTGGAAATGCATTTAATACCCTTCAGAATCCGTAGTAATGTTACAACGATTTAAAAGTGGAAAAGTAGTCTTGCAAGGCATTAAGCGTGCAAACAAAAATAATCCAGCATTTTATTATTTAGGAAAGAGTAAAAATAGATGTGAGCATGGTGCTGAAAAGCTGAGCTTGCCAGAAAGTCGAAAGCAGATTTCCATTTTGGGATACGTTAGTAATAATCAAGAAAATCGGTAGACTAACAGTGAATTACTTATTTGTACACTTTAATCCCTTCCCACTCGAAATCCTCTTATTTTCGTGCAACTGAAATAATCTTGAGAGATCTTATCAATTGGGTACATCTAATATTCATTTGAGACTGCGAATGTTTATGCAATCATGACAATTTTAAATGTACTAAAATGCATCAGGATGTGCATTAGGGTGGAACGAAATTTTTTTTTTTTTTAGTTTTGTAATAGTGGGGAAAAGTTGCCTTTTAGGTTCAAAAAGAAGAAAAAAAAATTTGGTTGCTATACTACAAAATCTTGAGGTGTCGCAGAGCTTAAAATGTGTAAAAAAATTTTTTAAATTGAAAAATTATAAACTTTGATAAATTATTTTTTATGGTTTTCTCGTACATATAAAACGCCTATTTGAAACTTTTTATTGCATAATCAAGACATGTAAAAATCTTTGAAAAAATTGCAAAAAGTGTGTTTTTATAAAACTTTACCGCTCTTGCGGCACCTTAAGACGTGCTCCAGTATTTTTCATATTTTTTTTTTATCTTGTCTACACCAAAAAGCAACTTTTCCGCGCTATTACAAATTAAAAATCAAAACTTGTTTTTTTCGTTCCACCCTAATGTGCATAGATGCAAAAATACATGAAATATTGAAAACTAAAATATATTTTATAATATTTGCGAGGTAAATGACACTTTTAAATTGCTTTTTTTTCTATGTTAAATTTGCATAAACACCAAAGTCTCATCATTAGACTGCAGATTTTTATACAAAATAAAATTTTTAGAAGCATAAATAACGAATTTAAACTTGAATATCTGTGAGTCTAATTTTCTGATTGTTGTAACTCTAAGTATATTTTCAAAATGTTCTGTATATTAACATCTAGCAACGGCCTTGTGGGTTTTTGTGCATTTAGAATTATCATAAATGCATAAATATCCGCAGTCCACTCATCACTGATATAATGCATTGAAGATTCATGATTGCCGTGATAGTCGGAAAATATAAAATAAACATTACTTTCGTCAGTCAGTCACTCAAAAACCAACTGCTCTGTTTCAGTCGGCACTGAAAGCGGCGTGTGCTAAGCCGAGGAATGGAGGGAACGTGGCAGTGGGAGCAGCGAAAGCACTGCCATATCATACTGCTCAACCCTTTGTCATACCTAAAGGAGAACCCGGAACAGGCTGCAGGTAAGCCTCTCTTAGATCAGCAAAATTTTTTGCCCCCGCCGAACCTTATCGCGGATATCTCTCGGTCGGGCTCGCTCGAAGCAGAGAACGACGATTCTCAAAGAGTTCGTTTCACTAGCAAGGACGATTATGCCCTTTTAGGTCTTCGAAACTCCCACCGTGTCCTCGTGGCTAACGTGCGCAGAACGTTTGAGAAAACGGATCCTTTGATATTTCTTGAACCGCAGAACCGTCTAGAATATTCGGCGCTCGGTGGTAAAAGTTCCTTTCTACCTTTGCCTCCTTTCTTCCTCCGCGTGACTACTTAGGTAACTACTGGGTCGCCCTATCAGCGCGGTTATCAGTTGGTAATGTCGCTATTCTCTGTACTCGTCATTTCTCTTCTTCTGCTTTGTAAATGTATGCTTAAGGGCTGACTCGCACACCTTTAGTATTTTAGTCGAGTGGCAAGTATCTTAGTAATTTACTATGTATGAACACTAAAATTTAGTCGAGTGATTTAGTAAAACAATGTAACTACTTGCAACTCGCCTAAATTACTAAACGTGTATGAACCAGCCTTTAGTCATAGCTAAAAACCAGGAACTTGAATAAATGTATACCTTGCTTTCTAAATATCGTAGCCTATATTTTAGGTCTGATATTTTATACAGAGTGGCGCGGAAATCGTGGTACGATCGTACAGAAATATTAGGATAATTATCCTAATATTTTATTATCTACTGTGTCAATTAATTATTGCACTAGGTATAATAATTCAGTGGGACTACGAGTTAAGCTTGAACTATGATTTAATAACGTTCTACTAATTATTAGCATTTTATTTTATAAATATCAAAATGGATAACGGATACTGTAATGACTTTACGCAATTTTTCTGACAAACAATCTTTGATTTTATCTAGGATCAAGTTACTATTCTAATTGGGTGAAGATATTCGTCGGAAGCAACTTATTTTTACACCTAATATAAATTATTATGCATTAACTATCATAAATATTCTACTGATTCCAGGATTTAAAAGTAGAAAGTTGAAAATTTAAAGATTTCAAGTTGGAGACTTGAATATTTGAAAATGCAGATTTAGAGATTTTTTAAGTAAAAATTAAAGATTTTAAGACTTTAAGTTACAGATTTAGAGATTTTTAGAGTTGAAATTGGAAATTTGGGGGTTTGAAGTTGAAGATTTGAAAAGTTGAAGTTAGAAACTGGAAAGATTAAAATTGAAGAACTAATATGAGTAATTTGATTGGAATTACTAATGAATTACTAAAATTATTTTGTAATACATTCATCTACCCTAAATTCTCTACTGATTTCGAGATTTACACGAACACCTAAAGCGTTAAAATTAGAGAATTGAAGATTTAAAAACTTGAAGTTAGAAATTCAAAAAGTCAGAATTAGAGATTTAAAGGTTTGTAATGAGAAATTTGAACACTCAACATGAAAAATTTGGAGACAACAAGTTACGCATGTAGAGATTTTTAGTGTTGAATTCAGGAACCAGAAGATTTAAAATTAAAGATGTATAGATTTTTAAGGTTGCAATTCGAACTTTCAAGGTTTGAAATTAATGATTCGAAGAATTAAAATGAGAGAAATATTACTTCTCTAATTTATCAAACGGTATAAATGACTAAAATTACAACACAATACAATATTTATAATATACTTCATATTCCGTAGATCATTCTTCGGAATCGATTTCCTCGCAAAACGAAGTTTCGAACAAAAAAATGTTACATCAAATATTTTTCTTATTTTGTCACATACGATCACTCCGCATCCAGTCTCACTACGATTTCCGCCCCGCCCTGTACATTTCCGCATCAGTTTATTTTCGTACGTCCGCCATAAATGCATAAACATCCGCAATCTATTTATCAACCACGCCTCTTCAAACACTCCATGATCCCAAATTGCCTAGAATTTGTCACCAACCATGCGATCCCTACAGCCACGTGGACACTATCAGTATCGTCTGTCAGTGTCGATGTCCTCTGCCACTCTAGCCGACCTATAAATTCGTCGAGGATCGCACCGGTATCTGTCTCCGATTTAGTTCGAAAACGCATTGACGGAAAAAAAAAGTATCGGCCGATCGAATTTCACATATCACGATTTGAGGTCGGATTTTCCGCGCAGTAGGCGATTGCTTTAATCGGTTAAGAATTTCAGATGAACGAAAGCGGCTACAAAGCAGTCCATGCAAGGAAGAAAACACCCTGAAGAAGAGGAGTCGCGTGCCGGGTCTGTAGCGCTCGGCAAAAAGAGGAAGGGTCCCCCGAGCATCATCGAGAAGGGGAAGGGGTCGTCATGGGCCCGGCACACAAAATCGTACCCCACTGAGCGATGCAAGTAGTTAGGGCCGGGGCCCTGCTAGTGAGCATGTGGCTCACTAGAGAATGAAGAAACAAAACGTCCGGACCCTAGTGTTGATCGTCATAACGCTCACCTACCTCTTCGTTGGCGCTGCAATCTTCGACTTCTTCGAGTCCGAGACAGAAAAACGACGCAAGGAAGCATTGGATGGTACTGCTTTCATTAATGAGCATTCAAGTCTCCGGCGAAAGATACAGACTTAGGAATTTTTAGTAGGAGACTTTTTCATGTGGAGACTCAGAGATTCGAAGCTTTCACGGCTCGGCGTCATACAGGGTGTAACAAAAATGTTGCAGTTTCTTGAAAGAGGTAATTCCTGAAGTGATTTTGAACAACTTTTTCCTTAGCGAAAATGTTAAGTAGGGCTTTGTTAACGAGTTATTAATTAAAAACACTGACCAATAGAAGCGCGAATACTGTGGATGAATTTCAGCGCGGGCTCCAGCTGTGAGTAGTATTGGTCCGTCGTCGTCCGCGTCATCAATAATCCACCGTACTCGCTCCCCGATTGGTTGGTGTTTTTCGTTAATAACTCGTTAACAAAGCCCCACCTAACATTTTCGCTAAGGAAAAAGTTGTTTAAAATTACCCCAGGAATCACCTCTTTCAAGGAACTGCAACATTTTTGTTACACCCTGTATAGTTTTCCCGGTTGAAGCTGTCGGTTGTAAGCCGTGTAATGGAGAAAATATTTTCCCGACGTTCCGCTAGCATTCATTGAAGTGGAACACACCGCGCGTTAGAAGTAAAATCAATTCATGAAATGCAAAGCGAGACCAAACACCGTCACGAAAATTGTTATACTCGGTATTCTATATTCTTGGCGCCTCCTTTTTGTGCGGTGCTTCGTATGGGCCCCACTCTTAGATGAAAAAAAATTTATTATGATACTTAATTCGTTTTACAATTAATATCCTCTGAAATAAACGTAACAAAATGATATAGGTTTGTTTATAAAAAATTCAAGGTAACCTTGACAGTTCTTCAATCATCTTGAAGATCTCTATAACCTAAACTGATCACGTTTCGTGGTTCACCCTATACAGTACTATTTCGATATAAGGACAATCTTACAGTGTTGACTCAAAGAACGACGCCTGAGTTTGATTCGAAAAAGGGATTTCTCTATCCTCGCCACTTCTTCGCCGGTGCGAGTCTACTCGTTCCATCGTGATCGAGATCGAACCCGACTCGAAAAAGGGCTGCGCTCGGTTCTGAAACCCAGCCATTCTTCGAGTCAACACTGCATTATATTTTATACTTTTCTTGAAACAGTCTATCACTGTACAGAGAGGTCAATATCTATATGCGTTACCCTAATCATGTAAACATTCAGTTATTATTACTGCGAAACGAAGGTACATGAGAGATGTCATATGATATTTTATGATCCAATTGTGGTTCGCTACCACCCCTTAAAATATTCCAACGAATACAATTTGTTACACCTTGTATTTACCTTTCATATTGTAACAGTATAATTAATTGTGATGTATAATTATTCGAGGTGAAACAATTTTTAGTGGAAATATAGTCAGTTGAATTCCTAGCTACATCTTTTGAAGGAGACTGAATTTTCATTCAACTCTTTAGGCAGATATAATCCCTTAACGATCGACATTAATAATAATAAAAATGTATAATTCCGTGTTTACGTTGTTCGGTTTGCAGCCATTGAAAAGATGGTTATACGCAAATACAATATAAGCGAAGACGACTTCAAGATCATGGAGACAGTGGTGTTGAAGACGGAACCTCACAAAGCTGGTCAACAGTGGAAATTCGCCGGAGCGTTTTACTATGCGACGACGGTCCTTACGACTATTGGTGCGTACTAATTTTCCAAGTATTGCACAAAAATCAGCAATCATATAACAAAATCTCTTTGACTCCAAAATTAAGTGGAAATTATTATGAAATGCTTGCTATCAGACGCAGAATATTCCTTTTGACTGTTTCACTCGGACAGTTCATTATTTAATCCCACCTCGCGTGAAATAATTAAAAAAAAGCTTCCTTTATACGTAATACATGCCGTAACTCCCACGATATTTCTTTCTCTCGCGACAATTAATGCATTTTTTCGATAACCGATATTTCCTAGTAGCACGAGTCAGTGATTTCAGGGACACCTACAGAGAATTCAATAAAACTGAAAAATGACGGAATGAAAGTCAGAGGCGGAACGTGTGTCACGCAGAATTTTATTTTCCATTTCCACAAAACGGTTGCCCACGGCAAAAATAATAGCTCCGCGCACGTCGAACTTACCGCAAACGAAATAATTGTCTAACGTTCGACGTATTTACCCATAGTTTGTCGACAATAGTAATTTTTATACCTGAGGGCGTGGGACCAATCGCGTGATTGTATTATCAGAGAAAAATCATTTGCGTTGAGCGTGTCGATGAATTTCCAGGTTATGGACATTCGACGCCGAACACCATAAGCGGAAAGGTGTTCACGATGTGCTACGCGATCATCGGGATCCCATTAGGACTTGTAATGTTCCAGAGCATAGGAGAGCGTTTGAATAAATTCTCGTCCGTCGTAATACGGAACGTAAAGAAGCTTCTTAACTGTAAGGATGTCCAGGTAAGGCTGCAATATCCATTATGTCTTGTTGATCCCTGTATTGGCCAGGTATTACAACCTACAGGCTCATCAAATCCGAAACTCGAATAGCAGAAGATAAATATCTTTGTATATTAAGTTGAGCAGAAAGTTCGTGCCGTTTCTTCGGTAAAATGAAAAGACAATTTTGTTTCTTCAATGTACCTTTGTTAATTGAAATATTCTTCAGTTTGTTTATGACTTTTAGCCATTTTCTATCCCTGTAGAACTTCTCAAGCTTCAGAGCCAAAAATAGTACAATCCAATAATTAGTGAAGGAATTGGTATTTGCAGTAGATGCTTGATTTCTTATAATAAATATTGTGTAATGCTTCTAATGATTAACAAAAAGTGAAGAAACAGTAACAAGATAGGACAGCAATGAAATGGGAAAAGAACATAAAAGAAGTAAATCTGCAAGTTTTTTTGGCATGGAAACTGAGAAATATACTGCTGCTATTAAATCCAATTCCAAAGTAACTTTTCCTAATAAGAAATTGTGTGATAAGAAAAGAATTCTCTGAATACGGAGAAATTCGTTTCTCTGCCTTTTTCGTAAACTATTTTGCCAACTAAGCAAGTACAGAAGATCAGTGTGTGGTCAGACGTGGGTCAATAACTCACGAAATAGACGCGCTTGGCTTGCAAATGTTTCAGTAAACAGCTTGCTTTAGTACTGAACAGTAACATTGAGAACACATTGTATTAAAAATTTATTACTCTTCGATGCACAACAAAACATTCTTTCAACTATTTCTAATCCTGTTAGTAGCGTTAATGTATAATAATTTGTATGGTTTAAAAAATGAATTAAGATTATGAATATTTAAAAATGAAGCTCGGTAACAATCTTAGCCAAAAGTTAAGCAATTTTCAAGATATTAATAAGGCTTCTTTTTCTAATCAAAACCAATAAAAAATGTTAATCTTTCGTCATCAATTTGTTTGTTGGAATGTACTTAAAATGCAACTGTTAGCAACTTCACTCTTAATTTTGTAATATATTTTTTAATATTGCGTTTTCTTATAAGAATACATGTTAAATTGAAAGTTAAAGAACAGAAATACTATATTGTACACAAAATTTAATAAGCTTTGCCTTATTATTTCACCCTTAATTTTATAGTTAATCTTGTTCATAGTGTATTTTCCCATAAGAATACACATCAAATTAAAAGTTAAATAATGTGAAAACTACCGAATGAATTTTTCTACAAATTTGCATAGGATTTTGCCATTGCATAAAGATTCATTCCTCCAATTTTCAAAGATTATCGCTTATTTTTAATATTAATGAAGTCCATCTTTAACTAGTTTATGATTCTCAATCAAAGAAATTAATATTGTCAAAAATTAAAATTTTCAGGCCTCTGAAATAAACCTTATCTGCGTGGTGACGACCTTATCTTGCTTAACAATCGCGGGAGGAGCCGCGGCGTTCTCCAGATACGAAGGGTGGTCGTATTTCGATTCGATCTACTATTGTTTCATCACGCTGACGACCATCGGTTTCGGCGATATGGTCGCCTTGCAAAAGGATAACGCGCTGGATAACAAGCCCGAGTACGTGATGTTCGCACTGATATTCATTCTCTTCGGCTTGGCCATCGTCGCCGCCTCCCTCAATTTGTTGGTGCTGAGATTCGTCACAATGAATACTGAGGACGAAAGGCGAGACGAGGCTGAGGCTCTACAGGTAAGAGAAAAATATTTCACGCGGAAACGAATCGTCAAGAAATTCTTATATATTTATACCGCGCTGATAAAAATTCTCTTCTATACTGTCAAAGTACTTTCACTGAAATCTTTATCTGCGATAGACCAAACATAATTGGACAAAATTACAAGCTGGCAGTGAAATTGCAAGTGATACGCGCCGTCTGTCTCAACACGTTCACATTCTCCTGATATTGTGTGAAGCATGCATTTTTATATTCATTTCTTGCTTGACTCTTCGAGAATGATATCGATATATTATACTGATTTAGAATTTAGTAAAGTAAAGGAAAGATAAAAATTATATTTGGTATTAAAAATATTAAGTAAATGAGTAAATGAGTTCTTTCCGACGAATTTTACCAAACAATTAGAATAGTAATTCGATCCTAGATAAAATTAAAAAGTATTTGCCAGAAAAATTGTATCTAATTGTACCTAAATCTATTTTTTTCTTAATAGAATTTTTATTTTACTCAAATATCGGAAAGAATTCATTTCTACGCCTAATACTGTATATATGTACCATTATTTTAAATTTAAAAAGGATATTGATGTGTCTTTAATAAATTCTTCCTTTCTGTTAAATTTTAAATGAAAAAATTGAAACAATTCTCTAATTTAATTATTAACATAATTGGAAAGACATCTGCTGTTCTCGAAGAGCTGAATGAAGAATTTTTATTCTCAAACACGCTGAGTTTTAAATGGCTCTTTGTGTTTGTGATGTTCATTTTCCTTGCTTTCTGAACTGCATCTTCGTAATTAAGACGAAGTCTTTTTAATTTTAAAAGTAATTGCTAATCCTTTCTTTCACTCCTTTCTTAATTTCAATAAAAAAATGCCTGCAGTGCATACAGAACGAATCCTTTATCTTTTTTTGTCGACTTTTAAAAACAAAAGTTACTTAAATAACTACGTTTTATCCTACTTTTCGATCCTTTAAACATGCCTGTATAAATTACATCCCTGTACAGTTTTGTCTAATTTCTCTTTCCCGTCATTTTTGCTCCTTTTAGACCAGTTCTATATTTACTAATTTACTTCATAGTTTATCTTACTCACTCGCGCATGTGCTCCATATCTCAATTCTATACTAATTCTGTCCTAATCTAGATTCACTTTTTAATTTTATATTTAGTTTTAAGTTTATTTTCTATGCTTTTATTTTTAAGTTTATTTTACAGAGTTGGGTTGTAAAGCAGTTTATGACTGAACCACGCCTTGCACAACAACTCTCAGTCTATTCTTTCCTTCGGATTTGTATTCGTTTATGTTTCTGCAATAAAGACGTCAATAAATAATATTAATTTCCTTCTAAAACCAATTCGTCCGAAAATGCTTGCACGAATATCCAGCTTGCTAAATAAAAAAAAAAAAGTTCCCTGCATACGAGAATGTTCATCCTGAAACGCAAAAATAATTTCCCCCAATTTTCTGATCAGCATTCCTCCCAGCGCACCCACGCATCTTCACAAGCACATCGTTCCCACAAAGCTAATCGCCCCCGGCTCGTAATCATCCCCGAACCGTGAACATGTTAAGACTGCGAACCGGAAGGTCGACGGCGCACAGTGGGAAGAAAACCGATTTCACTGGCCAAAAGTCAATTTTTTGGTTAAAAAAAAGAAATAAAATAATTTACTTAAGTAATAGAGGGTTGTTTACCATGCACGAATATAAAAGGTTTCTTTTCTAGGATCTTTTATTTTCAAGTTATACGACTTTGAACTGATCGAGGTGGATACCGCAACCGTAAATAAATTAAATAGAATTTAACAGAACAATATTTTTTGTTTCATTTCCTTTTAAATAATAATACTGTGAGTCTTTTACGGTAGAATGAAGCGAGTATGGATGAAATTATTTCATTTTACCGCCTAGTACGCCTTTGAGTTGATGACGTATATGAAACAAAAGAATGACGACATTTGACAGTTCTGCTATTAACGCCATATTGTTGCATCATATTTCTCCGATCACAGTGCCAAGAATTATATCCATCTGTAACCGTATTCAAATATTATACTAGTTTAAAGATAATTATATCTCAAAGGCGTACTCAAAGGCGTACTAGGCGATAAAATTAAATAATTTCATCCATACTCGCTTCATTCTATCGTAAAAGACTCACAGTATTATTATGAAACAAAAAATATTGTTCTGTTAAATTCTATTTAATTTACTTACGGTTGCGGTATCCACCTAGATTAGTTCAAAGTCGTATAACTTGAAAATAAGAGATCCTAGAAAAGAAACCTTTTATATTCGTGCATGGTAAACAACCCTCTCTTACTTAAGTAAATTATTTTATTTTTTTTTTTTTTAACCAAAAAATTGACTTTTGTCCAGTGAAATCGATTTTCTTCCCATTGTGCGGCGGGGGTGTTCGCGAACACCCTCAGTCGAGCCGCGCGTCAAATCGAATCGATAGAAGAGAAACGTCCCGCGACAGGTAGAGCGGCGAAAGCGGGGAAAACTCTCTCTCTGTCTGTCTCTCTCCCGACGCCGCTCTAACGCGTTCCCGCGGTAGCGAGCCGCGGCGTTAACGATTCGAAACGAAAAGAAAAATTGTTATGACGCAGGCTGCGCAAGGAGCAGTGCGCCTCGAGGGCGACGTAATAATGGCGAACGGCTCGATACTATTGGGCCAAGTGGGGAACCACGGCGACACGGTCTCGCTGGACGACGAGGCGTCGGTCTGCAGCTGCCGCTGCAGCGGCTTCCAGAGGAGGCGGCGGAGACCTCGGTTCACGGTCCGTCGCCTGCCCGGCAGGATCTCGCACCTGCTGCCGATGCAGCAGCTTCCCGCGCTGAACGTGCGCAGCGAGCTACGGCAGCCGCCGTTGACGCCGTTGCTGCCACTGTCTCCGTTGCACCAGCACCGGGCCAGCATGTGACCGGCGTCGACCGACGACGCTACGCGCCAACCCCGACGCCTCGAGAAAGGGGACAGTTGGGCTGGGGTGGACGGATGGGGCGAGTGGGACAGCGGGAGCGAGCCCGAGGGATGCGACGTGGCTGCTCTCGCCGGCGACCGCCTCGACGAGTTCTACCCACGAGACGCTTTCACCGCCACCTTCGATCCGCGACCGCAATTACGCGTTCTTTAAAGCGCGAAACTCCGCCGGCACGGGGGGCGATACGCCCCGGACTGGTAGGACACGCTCCGGCGACGCGCTCCTCCTGGTGGTCCTTCCTCTTTCCACGCCTCGGTCGCTTGGTGCTTGATACGGGGACGGGTCTCCGAAATGGGCTCGAATTGTAGTAATGAGATATTTCCCCAATTTTTCATTGTACAGTGTGTAACAAAAAGGTGCAGGTTCTTAAAAGTGATGATTCCTGACGTGGTTTTAAACAACCTCTTCCCCTAATTACCAAACCTGATCGGGCAGATCCTGCTCGAAGCTGCAGTAGCATCTATTGTTGGACTGCCGGCAGATTTGATGCAGTACTGTTGGCAGACTGTCGGCCGAAATCGAGCACATCGTGCTACATTGTGCTACATAACCTGACGATCGCAGACCTGACCAACAGCTGATGCCATTTGGATATATTAGATAGATGTCTCTGGATCTGCCGTCAGTATCTGATAGAATCTGCCGCAGTCTGCGCGTCAGCTGCTGGCAGATTGTTTCTAGGGTTCTTAGCAAAAATGTTAAGTGGGGCTTTTTTTAACTAGTTAATTAGGAAAAATACCGATCAATCAGAGGGCGAGTACAGCAGACTAAGCTTGTCCACTCCGACGTAGACAATAGCGGGCTAATTGGTATTTTCTTATTGTCGCTACGCGATCTAGTGGCGAAAAGTAGATTCAGTTATATCGGGTTATTTGGAAACATTATTGCATATTTTTGGAAACTCGTTTGCACCGGTATGCAGTGGTGAGTAAATTTCAAATGGAAAGTATTGAAAATAGTAATTAAAATACTATCATTTAAATAAAATAATATTTCAAACTGTATTTTACGTCTCAGCTTTACGTAGAATGGTATTTGAAAATACTTATTTATTATATATGGATTGAAATTATTAATTGAAATAATATTTTTGTGAGATATATTAGAAATACTTATTTCAATAATATTTCATTTCGAATGTATTAGAAATAATTATCTCAAGTAATATTCTTTGGATTGAAGTAATTATTGAGCTTAAAAATTAAAAAGTTAAGACTTGAAAGCCTGAAACTTGAACATTTTTTATTTGGAGCTTAAAATGTTGAAACTAAAAATTTGCAAGACTGAAGCGTAAAAAGTTGACACTGAATACTTGAAAGCTTGAATCTGGGGAATTTGAAATTTCAGAACTAGAGACTTGAAACCTGGAAATTTTGTACTTGAAAAATTGTAGCTTGAAAGTTTTAACCTTTGAAAACTATGAAAACTTGAAAACTTCAAATATGTAAAGTTTAATTTTTGTTACTCGAAAGTCCAAAATCTTGAACACTTGAAAATTAGAAGCCTGAAATTCTGGTAATTTGAAGATTGAAATTCTGAATATTTGAAGCTTGAGATTCCGGAAATTTAAAAACTTGAGAATTTGAAGCATTCTGAAAATTTGAAGATATTCTGAACATTTGCAAAATTAAAGCTCGAAATACAGAAAATTTGCAAATATTAAGTTTAAAATTCTGAAAATTTGTAAAGTAAAAGCTTGAAATACAGAGAAATTGCAAATATTAAGCTTGGAATTCTTGAAATTTTTAATTTTTAAGCTCGAAATTCAGAAAATTTGCAAATATTAAGCTTGAAATTCTGAAAATTTTCAATTTTTAAGCTCGAAATTCAGAAAATTTGCAAATATTAAGCTTGGAATTCTGGAAATTTTCAATTTTAAAACTCCAAATTCCAAAAATTTGCAATTTTCAAGCTCCAAATTCGGAAAATTTACAAATATTGAGCTTGAAATTCCTAAAGGTTGCAAATATGAAACTTAATATTTTGCAAATTTGAAGCTTGACATTCTAAAAATTTTAAACTTTGAAATTCGTCAATTGTACTCGCACTTTGATTGATCGGGTGTTTGTGTCAATATCTTGTTAACAAAGCCTCGGATGACATTTTTTTGGGGAAACAATTGTTTCAAACCACCACCCGAATCACCCGTTTCAAGGACCTGCAACATTTTTGTTACACCCTATATTCAGACAGGGTGAAAGACCGTTATAAGATTAATGAATCGCCTGTCGAATGATTTCTCGAAAAATCTAAGCACCAAAAGATATAAGCATTAAAGCATGAAAAGGAGTTGGCAATATTTTGAGAGAGTTACTCAACAAGCGATTCTCCAGTTTTTAGAAATCGTTTGACTATAGCTGTTAGGTTTACTGAATTTTTATTCTGTCAAAGTATGAAGCAGGATTTTTATGACTTATTCTTATGTACATCGTAGATTATTGACGAGTTTCGTTATTTTCCCCAGGATATTAAAAGATTTGTTGGTTTGTAGGTTGTTATGTTAGTCTTGGTCTTTTACGTGGCACGGTTTCCGGCCAGAAATAACTCCAGGGTATTTATAATTACATATGTAACCCCTCCGCGTTTACAGTCTTCATATTTTGCGAGGAAAATAGGATATTGTTTCATATAATTTACCACTAGATTAATCGCAAAATACTGCCCTAAACTTTTTGTCAAAAATAATTATTCACCCGTCTCACGTTCTTTAAAAAATCATAACAACGCATGAAACGAGGAATAAATTGTCCGAGCTTCTAATATCAAAATTTCATAATAAAATTCATTCACCAGAAACAAAAAAATATTAAAGTCTACGTATAGAAAAATCGATTTAAACAATTAGATTCATCGACCATTGGGACACATATCACTGTGTTAACTATCTGGCCATTCCTCGCAGTACTTTAAGCATAACATACTGCACGTACGTCCAAAGTAAACTATTTTTCAAAACGTCGAGCTCCTTTCGTGACTATCGTCCTTTGCAAGCACCAAGCACAGCGCGGTTATTGCGGACAGTCGCAGAAGTGACGAGACTCTATCAAACTATTCAATTCCACCAAAGAACTCATTTCAGAACTTCCGCCTTTCAGTAAATCATTTTAAACACCTACTTAAAAATTAAGAAAAGAAAAAAATGAAACGAAAAACACTAAAAAAAATCGTTCGAAAGAAGACCTCGAAAGAGTTCAAGTGCTTCCGATTATTTTCTTCCAATACGTTGAAAAGTGACTTGTATATCTTTCATTCGTCCATTTGATTACGAGGAAAAGGGGGCATGGAATCTTGTCACGAAAGCGATCGGGCGGTGAAATGACTCATTAGCAAACAACTGTTTGTGCGTGTACAAAAAAAAGGTGTGCGAGTGATCATGTGTTCCGTAGTCCAGAAGCATATATAAAAAAAAATACAGAATGGAAATGAGAGCGAGAGAGAGAGAACGAAAAGAGATAGAGGAAATATATATCTGCGTTCACACTGCTAAGGATAAAAAAAAAGAAGAGAAATATATATATATAAATAAATATATAAATATATGAACAAATATATACACGCCAAAGACATATACACGAGACGAGAACACGACTTTTTTCATTAAGATGGCATTTTACAATTTGTATATATTAACTATAGGTTATTACACGTACGAATCTAGGTGTACGAATTAAGGTGTTTCGATCTTAAAACGATGTGTATAAAATGCATAATTGCGGGACAACATTACATTATTATCACGTGAACGCGCGAGTACGTGCGAGTACACCACCATCCTCGACTTTTCCACTTACTACCAACGTTTAATTAACGATGCGGATCGCTGTGAGATCGTGGACGTAACCGCGTAGAACTCTAGGTAACCATAGATCACGTGCGAGCCCCATAAACGGCTCCGAGCCAGGATGAACACACATTGCATCGTGTAACATATACGTACACATATTATACAGTGTATCTAACGAGGATCGCCGATCCAGAGAAAACCGTAGATGACGAGAGTTCTCAAATTATCGTCCCTGGATCCTATTGGTTACAGTTACCTACGAGAAGTCAATCCATCAAGAAGACACACGAAGCACGTAATTTCCGAATAGATAAAAACGCGTCATACTATAGTCGAACACGAGCGGAACAATTCTCTTGCCTTTTATCGACAAGTAGAACGTATTCGAGTATTTTTAAGACGTACACTCGATTATTGCACACATACACACACACACACACAAACACACGGGCGCATGCTCACACACGTATACATACAACGCGTAGAGTAAATAGCGAGGTTTCAGTTTGCCCACTCGGCCTTTCGACGATTAGAAAGTGGCCATCGAAATGAAATGCGACAGAAATCATTTTTCGTTTTCTTTCATTTTTTCATTTCTTCGCCCTCCCCCCTCTCACCCGTTTTTTGATTTCTCGTTCGAGTGTCGCGTCGTTGGCGTTGCGTTCTTGCACGGGGGCGTTCGTCGATCCTTAAATCTGGAATAGCTGCGAAATCCTCGTGGAGAAGTTACCGTTTTATTGCAAGTGGAAAGGATGGTGAAAAGGGGTGACCGTTTGTTGCGTGGGAATCGATGGAACTGAGAGGAATTAAATTTGCTCGGACGGGGTTTCTATTTGTGGAAAAATCAATTTCGATAGTTTACCGAGGGAGCGTGGGATTCACTTGAATTTCGGATAATGTGATTCTGACAATCGTAGAACGTTTTCTTCGTGAAAATGTGAATTTGCCAATTCATACAATTGACAATTAAAATTCGATATTACAGTACTGAAAATAAAAAAAAAAATTACATCATATTCATAAATAAAAAAAAATATCATCACAAAAACAAAAAATGTATTGGTAAACTATTTGGAAATTCTCCGCAAAACTTCTAGTTGTCCCTCAATTTTATTTCCTTTCAAGTGCAATTTTATTCGCGGTGTCAAGTTTTCACGGACCGTGATTTAAGGGTTGATGAAAATAATGACCCGTAATCGAGAAAAGCAACGCTGTGTGTAAAAAAAAAATGTTCACGATTCGCAGCAGCCATATTCACAGAACGCTTATTTGAACGTTTACCGAGGGAATGAACAAATTCGAGGGTTCGACGCGCTTGTCGCGACTTCGGTGACATTCGCTAGAAAGGAAACGAACGAATTACATTTGTAACGTATAATTTAGGGTAGGAACAAACAACGATCACGTCGATTGGAACAAAGGGCTCGCGGCATCCGAAGGGATGCGTGAGCATCATCGAAACGAATTCGAGGAGTTCACAGTTTAAATCGCACTTCACGTTCTTTCGATTGTATCGTTAGGGATTCATTTTGTAAGCTCTTCCTAACCGAAACGAATGATTTTTAATCGTTTGCGCACTGATTAGCAGTAAATGGGCGATAGCCGTCTCGGGATTACGAGTATTAATTAGAACTTTTCGTCTAAAAGTCGATCACAGTCCTCCCCACCCCACCGCAATCACACTTGCTCTTAAATTATAGATTTATTATATTGAACCTTTAAAGGAGAGAAAGGAATTATTCCATACGAAAATAAAATTTCTAATAATCCGATATACATTTTTTATTCTCAAATGGACGTTATAGCATGTTAAGATAATACAAGGATTATATAGATTTTCAGATAATACTTTATATTTATAGCGAGATTCCGTGAAGAATAAGTGAGCTTGTAATAACCTTTAACCTTCGAATTTAACGTCATAGAATGTTATTCCTTATTTATCGTTGATTGCTAGGATCGTAAGATAAAAGCGACGTTTTGAATATTAATAACTGGAAAACGCTTACGAGACGAGGGGAATTCGTTTAAATAATAAAATACCAAAAGTTGGTCATTAAATTAATAAGTACTCTGCATATCTTGTCTGTTCTACAATTTATGGTTCATTTACGAGCAGAATACAAATTAATATATACAGGGTGTAAACAATATACGTTTAAATATTTTCAGGGGTGGTTGGGCAGCTCAAATGGAACACAAAATGTCCCATGACATGGTGTCCGATCTGTCTCTATTTTGCAGTAATAATGCTTTAAAGCTAGCGGCATGGTTTTGAGATGGATGCTAACTCCGGCACATCGACGAGGCAAACACATGGAACCAAGCAGCCGTTTAGGCTTCCCTTCCTCTGTGTGCGTAGCCGATGCTCACTCCTACAAACATCCCCAATTTTTAAAGCGTCATAACAGTTAAACTATAAGAGATACAACAAAATGCATTAAGACTCTTTTACTCTATTGTTGCTTGCCAATGTGCTTGTAAAGTTTCAGAATCTTCGGACAATTAGTTTAGCGTATAGGATAATAAACTTTGAGGTATTATTACTGCAAAACGAAGGCAGATCGGACATTATGTTATAGGACATTTTGTGTTCCATTTGAGCTCCCTAACCACCCCTGAAAATATTTAAACGTATATTGTTTACACCCTGTATATAAAAAAATAAATAAATAAATTAGAAACGCGTCTCCCCTGTGGAATTTGTCGAAGGGACAATTTCGAATTGGCGTCAGTTAAAATACAGGTGATTGACAAGTGATAAAGGTGCAGCTGTGCGTAGAAAATCGTGTGTTTGCCTGGCGATCAAAGCGACAGAAAATAAATTCGCTTTACAGGGAAGTAAAAAAAGAACTTGTTTACGTTGATCTATCGATTGCGAGTGGCATACTAGAACGCGTGAACTGGTGTAATTGAGAAAAAAAAGTAGTGGGGAGGGGGAGAGAAGGATTTGTAGAGAAAGGGGAAAAAAATCCAAGACGTTTTCACGAAATACAAGCTCAAAGAAATGTAACGAATTATATTAAAGTGCCATCGTTTTCTTATGCACGTCAAAGTCCTTGTATTACTTTGGTAAAAAAAAAAAGAAGTATTATTAAAGAACAAGGGAAAGGTGCATTTCAGCATCGATGAATAACAAGTTATAAATAGTTGCCATTAGTAGAAGTAAAAACTTCGTCGACAGACCATAGTGTGTAACAAATGATCTAATATCACATCTAATTCGTTGAAAAGACTTGAAGAGTTCGCAGAACGAGAATAGTGAACAAACGATCGAGTATCTTATCATTTTTTAACGTTTCATTGTTCAGTACTGCAATTATTTCAAGAAAATTCCTTGTCGAAACGATTCGAACCTTCAAAGACGTTCCACTTTGATTTTCCCTGAACTTTGGAAGGTGATGTTATTACAATCTTATTAAATGCCCTTCAAGTTCCTTTGAATACGACATTCGATGTTATTGCAGTACAAATGGCCATAAGGATAAAATAGAATTCATCGTGAAAGCTTGGATTCCTCGCGAAATTACCTTTCCATCGATATATTTATGAAACGTTGATTCCGCAAACTCAACTCGACGACACTGCGTAAACTTTTCAACCGAGATTACCGTTCATAGGATTTAATCGATAAAAGTAACCACGAACTGATAAAATTTTACTAACGTTAACGAGATCTTGCATAGGCGTACGTAGATAGATATCCGATTCTTCGTTTCACGGGAGATTGATGTAACGAATATTTTCAAATACGATATTTTACATAGCCGTTCGTTGTCAAAGTGGATCGAGATCACGGTGGATTATAGAGGTGTTCCGACTTCCCTCAGAAAAGTGTGATCAATAGATGGAAGATCTGCTGGCGACCACTAGAGTGCGCCTGAGTCGAAACTCCGGTCAGTGAGCGATTTTCTGCCTTCGCATACTGTCGATCGAATTAGGTTAAATTGACAACTACAAAATATTTTCTTTATTTTCATCATATTTATTAAAGAAATCAGGGAAGCTGTGAGTGAAACCCATCGTTCGTTCAAGGTCCTCTACAAATTGAAATTATCATTACCAAAAACAATGATTGTATAAGGAATTTGAATTCAATAATTTTACGAACCTGACACAATACATTTCCTGATATGTCTTTTAAAATAGATTGTCTTCTTATGCTTTCTTTTCGAAAATGCTTTCCACAAGTAAAGCTATTTTTCTTTAACGTATCGCCTGAATTTTGTAAAGCTTCTTCCCACTTTTTATAGAGCTCGATATCATTTGGAGGTTTAAATAACGATATTTATACCGTACCATTTTCATATCAATATTTATTTACCGTTTTTTAAGAAAAGCGAACAAATATGTAATTTCGCTTTTTCCGAAATGTTGCTTGTATCAGCTCACAACTACATGGTGTTCCGACAACGGCGCCTCTAGTGGCGACTAGAGGATCTTCCATCTATCGATCGCAAAAACTCAACCAGCAGAGGTGCTTAGTCGGAACACCTCTATAATCCACCGTGATCGAGACTTACGCATATTGCACCTGCGAAGAGATAATATCGTTCAGAGACAAAAAAAACAACCGCTTCGTTCAGACCGTCATCACGATTGCGTTTCTCTATCCCGATCCTTCTTCCATCGATGTTTTATCGTTTTAGCTGGTAAAAAAAAAAAGGTCTTATTGAGACGGCGTGAATATGTACCAAATAGTAACGCATAAATTGTCAACGATCTTCGACCAACGCTAACTTAATTAGTCGGAATATTACTGGATAAGCGAGGCGAAGTATAAGATAAATAACGTTTTAGGATCGATCACGATTCTGATTCGCAGAACAAGGAAATTGTTGTCAGGTGTCTGATATGAAGCGACTCAAACTTTTCCGAAACTAATTACCCATTTATACCTGTCTAGCGTAATCGTAGCGACATTGAAAGTTTCAAGACATTCAAATTACTTGGTATTTAATGTTCGATAAGAGGAAAACATTAAATCATTGTGCGATACCTATAAACGACGAGACGACGAGTTGTGCGAGTTCAAGTGCCCGAAAAATGTGGAACCACTTTCATGTAGTGTATTTAAAAATGTTAATGAAAAGAAAATATTTGTACATATAAAAAGTTTCAACTTGAAATTTATATTTTACAAAATTAATAGACATTCAAATTGTAATCGCATACAAAATGCTGTTCCAAAGCAGAATTCAAGTGAGCAAGTATCAAAAATATTGCAAACAAAATTGAATCATCGATATTCCATTTCTTACTAAAAAATAATTATTCATCGTACGTTTGCGTGAATTTTTATTCGTAACCCAAATACGCTACACAAATTTGGCTGCATGTTGTTCGAACACTATGAATAAATAACAATTTCAACAATTCAAGGGACATCAAATAACAGACACCGTTGTAATGAAATTATTATAGAGGGTGTATGACATTTCACTCTGCATATTTTCCGCATTCGGCTAATCAATCGATTCGACTTACGCTTCATACGCGAAGGCAAATTAAAAAGTTAAGCCTCCGAAATTGAAAAAAAGAAAAAAAAAAGATTTAAGATTGAAAAGACGTTGAGACTAATTCTAAGATTCATGAATTAAATTGAACATTTCGAAGAATTCGTTTCGACATTATTTACTGATCTCCTATCTGTGTTTCGAACGATAAAAGAAGTATCTTTCACCGTTTTTTAAATAATTTGTAAGGAACAAATCTCTGAAATGCATGCACGTATACACGCGAATATATTATGTGGCATGTCCGTGAAATTTCAACTTTCGGCAAATTTTTGACTTTGTATTAGTAGATAACGAACATGACGATTACGATTAATGTTACCTTACACGATTATAAACAATAATATTTGTAATAGCTGTAAAATTTACATTACGACAGGTTGGCGAGATACGAGATTTAAAAGAGAAAAAAAAATTTAGGACACACATTCACACGCAATTTTTGCTATTATTGTTATAGCATAAAATGTAAGTACATTAGTTACGAATTTAACAAATTAATTAACTATATAATAAGCATCGAATTAATACAGTTTTATCGCGGTTTCACTGACAATGCAGACGTTAAGCTGCGAAAGAAACGAATAAGTCGAACGAAAAACACTTGAAACAGTCGAATGCGACGGAAGAGCGAGAACTAAATCTGGCGAGCTGCATTTTCGAAAGTTCTTATCGAAACGGACCACCCATTGTTCACGATGATTATATGGCTTTTGCGAAACTGATATCGTTAAAAAACTTCTTCATTATAGTATAACTTTCAGTATGAAAATGATCCTCTTCGTTCAAAAATTTAGTTCTGAATTTTCTTCGTCCAATTAAAAACTTTATCAGTAACGATCATTTATATCGACGTTCAAAATCTTTAACATGATTTCTGCCTGAGCCACGTCTGAACATTTATCGACTAAATCACTTAAAATTATACAATTTTACAATTTCATTTTCTCAAAAATTTCTTCATCAAACAGCTACTCTACTTTTGCTTCGTTTGAAATAATTCACAAATAAATTTGGACTTTGTTTAACTATGAATGTCCATTGATAGAACAAACGCCTGGGAATACAGTCGCCAGCGATAATCACGATTACACTTGTAAGATAGGAAACAAGATCATCATTGCAGTAAAAAAAAAAGAAAACAAAAAAAAAGAAGGAGTAGAGATGCAAAAGTCCCAATGACTCGTACGGGTACAATTTTTTCGAAAACCGAAAGGAAGGAGACCACATATCCCTTGTTTTCATGTATTATAAATAGTATACCATCGTTGCGAAGACCTTTAGAAGGTCCCCCACCCTTCGCGAAACTATCGAGAAAGAAAAGATTCATGTTAAACGAGATAAGCGATGAGAACGAACGAAGAGACGATACGGAGAGGATGAAACACGGTAAACAGCATTGCATGTGATCGAAATCGGTTCCCAAATCTGCCTGCATACACCGCCAAGTGTACCGACATTTAAGTGGATCGTAATTTGTAAATTACTATGGACTTCCTAATTATATGCTGGTATATGATAATACATGTGCTCTGCCACAATAAAGCAGTTTTTTTTTATCTAAAACGAGTGCCGTCGTTTCTGTTCCAATATATACCCTGCACACAGTGGATGGACGGAGCGGAGGGAGGTACAGTTCACGGAAGAAACAGCGAAGGTACAGTTGCTGGAATCGATACTTTCGATTTTAACCCTCCGCGGGCAAACATGTCTTTTGTACTTCGTAGATAAATTGGAACCATGCTTTAAGCTTTCTAAAAATTCGAGAAAATTTTTGAAACTAATATTTAAAATTTTTCATAAACATACAAATTTAATAGATTTTTTTAATATACTTGTGCCGTCAACGATTTGGATTGCCTACAGAGGGTTAAGAGACGTTGCTACGTTACCATCTAGTCGTTTACAATTTTGCAACAATGTTCATTGAATTTATTACAATTTTTAAAAGAAATAATAGCATTCGAAATCAGAGCCTTTTAAATTTTCAGATATGAAAGAAATTTGCGAATTCATGAAAAATCAACATTTTCAAACTGCATCCTAAATTTAAACACACAATTTGGATAGTAAATAGATTTGAAAAATAATTTTACCATTATTTGAATTTCATTTATTTTTCGTATTTCATTTTGGCGCACAAAACAAAAAAAATGTAAGATGTTTGGTGAGTAAAAAATCGTTTGAAAAATCTAAAAAAAAGTGCAGAGAAAGTTGAGAAAGAGGAAAACAGTGCTGACGCCCATCCAGAGTTGATCATCAAATACCGTGTTCCCACATGTGCAACACGCGGTGCAAAACACAATTAAGACAGTCCTTCGATGTATGCTGCTTTTGAAAAGCAATCCTTTTTGAGTGATTCATGAGTGCTTTGCACTGCACGCTACACATTTGGAAACTTGAAAATATCTATCGATATTAACCAAAATTCAAGAAAATCCAAGAGAGAAAATTTCTATACACATAAAACGCCAAAAAAGAGTGAAACAGGATTTAAATAAAAAAATTAAACGAGGCAGAAAAAAATTATTTAAAGAATTATGTGCAAAAAAATCTAAATTACACGTAATCTCTGCACTTCAAATAGTATTCAACAACGCGAGGAAGGTCAGGTCATTGATACTCTGATATGCCGAAGGGTATGTTGCTGTTTGATATGAAAAATGGCAGCACTGTGTCGCCTTGTGTCTCTTTATTGAATAAGTAATCGTTTTTATAGACCGTAAATTCGAAGATAAAATTTGTTTATTGATATATCAAGAACAATGAACATTGGGAGAATGAAAATAATTTAGATAATTAAAAAAATAGTTTGTATCGACACTTCGAGTAAAAATATTTGATATTTTTTGCGACTACTATCATTATTGCATTATGAATTTTTAGGACAATAATTGTTATACTTATTAGGCACCATGAATAAAACAATATAATCATTTTATATTGAGGATATAATATACTGAAGCTTAAATTTATTGCATTAATCGAAAAATTCATAATAATTTTTTATATATATGAATCAATTTTCAGTTCGAATAAAAATATCCTTGCTTCGCGAAGAGTTCAACTGATCTTTTTTAAATACTTTATTCGATCTAGTAAAATGTACATTGAAACTAAAAAATGTTACAAAATATTAGTCTAACATTTTCAAGTTAATGCAACATTGAACACCAGACAGCAGAGGTCAAACATATTTTCCGCAAAGCTTCGATTCATTCGCATCGTCCATCTATAAGCGTGGCCAGTCTGATCATGCGTGACCGTATCTACACGCAGAAGTGGGAGTAATTGTGCATGAAAATTTGATAGGTTTGCTTTTAACTCGGCCGACCCCTTAAACACCGAGACGATCAATCGGTACATATCAAAGGTAAACCCAACGCTACACTACCCGCCTGTCTGTTCAACGCTCCCTTTTCCGATCCCCAAATTAAAAAAAGCATAATCAACGGCAATTGTGGCCATCTTGCGAGATTTTCGATTTAAGAAGCGAACGCACGGCAACAAGTCCTATCGAACAGTGAAATCGAACGATACGATCGATATACCGCCGAGAGGTTTTAGTTTCTCTTCGACTGGCGACGATTTCGCAGCCGAGCGAAATAAAATCTGTATTCAATATGATTCAATAACGATGCTCCCGGAAGAAAAAAGCCTTCGCAACGTTCGAAACTGTCGTGTGTAAAAGTGGTTGGCTTCGAGCGCGAGGTGATCGATACGCGCAACCGTCCCGACGAGCGCGGCCGAAGCGGACCGAGGCTGGCCGACGGTAGTCGACGAGGGCCGAACGACGACGGGGACGGCCGAACCGCGGTGAGCAAACGACGCGTACAGAAGAACGCGGGGTCTTCTCCGGCTTGGATTGAAACAGCGTTCGCGTCTACGGGCGCGGCTTTGCGTCTCGAGCTGGCGTTTTACACGGTAAAATGTCCTCCCTCGATTATCTGGACCTGTGTCGGCTGTGTCTCGTGAAGGACCGTGTTTCGGTGCCGATTTTCGAGGGCGAGGGAGACGTACGGCAGATATTCCTCAAGATCGCCGCCTGTCTGCCGGTCAAGGTAAGCCAACTACGCCATCGCCTCCGACAATGGCGATCCGCCATCTTGTGCATTCTCATAGATACGCCGCGGTTTCCTCGGCCCCGTCCGCGACTTTTCGACCTCCCAGTAGATCCGTTTCGTTTACGATTGTGTATCAGCGATCGCCCTGTATACCGAAGATACGCATGGAGCAATTGCAGGCGCCTCCAGAGCCAGCGGCGACGAGATACTTGCACGGTCCGTGCACTGCGCTGTTTTTTTTCTGTTTCTCTGTCCCTTTTCCTCTTTTAGTTTCTTGGCTCGTTCGCGACGCCACAAATTATTCCGACGAAATTTTGCCGCGCTTTTTTCCTGTAATGAATATTTTCCCACTGCAGCCTCGCCGTTAGACTTTTCCATAATTTTATTCGACGGTATTAATTAGCAACGTCGATTTCCTATTTACGATCGGTGTAATTAAATAATCGTCTACCCATTCGACATCTTGCCGACATCGTTTTTTCTATTATGTAGTATATGTAACCGAATAAAATGTTTCTGAATTTTTCTAAACCGTTTCGTCGAGAGATAAATTTCCACGCGACGCTTCTCAATTTTATTTTATCGAAAGTAGCTGTATAAGTATAAATAATAACTTGATTGTATTAAAATACGTGTTGATATTAGTTTAGTATGTTATTTATAGTACACTTCCGAATCGTGTACTTTATCTATATTCATACGATAATTATACAGTGTAGAGTGCATTTTATTTTCCATAATAATCTGATATACATTTTAAATATTTTTTATAAATCTCAATTCGTGCCTTGTATCCAGTAGCGTTGTTCTGCGCCATTTACAAAACCGCTCGCAAATAAAATTGCAAATTGTAGCAAAACAAAAAGCTTCTTGTTTATTTTTTTTTTCTTCGTAATTACAGGTTGCAAGAGAAGATAAATTACCGAAGAAAATATGCGATGATTGTACGTATAAAGTAGAGCTACTTTATCAGTTCTGGAATACAACAGCGAACGCTGAAAAGCAACTTTTACAATGGCTAGGAGAAGTTGGTATAGACGGAAAACAGGGTTACGTTACCAATACTCTCAATCAGGTAATATTTTTTAAATAAAATATTTCGTTTGCTCTCAGTTTACAAAAAAAAAAAAAAAAAAACATTGACACAGTATAAGACTTGAAGTTTCTCATTAGACGTTCTTTTATTTGTTAGATGTTCAGTTCTATGTTCATCTTAGTTACAGTTGTTTATATTAGTCAAACATACTTTATTAAATGTATTTTGTAAGTTTTTTAAGCATTCATTTGATGAATTTTTATTATCTTCGAATTAATTTGTCATAATTTTTTGTTTATATTATCTATTAACAATTTTTATTGTCCCGTGAAGTAATTAAATATTAAGAGGTTACATTGCCTTTGTAATCTTACGTATCCTTGTTTGTTTATGTTCAATCGCAGAATGTAATGAAACAAGAACAGAGCACGGAGAACAGGTTAGATGGTGGCGTGCTGCAACAAGTCAACGAGCATCAAAATAACATGAACATCGGTATGATGGACAACATGGGCCTGGGTATTCCTATGATGATATCCAGTGCGAATCAGCAACAAATAACCTCAGTTCCTATGGACACGGGCGGTAATTCTGTACAAACCGTTCAGGCAGTGCCTGGTCCAAGTTCACAAACCACACATAACCAAATATCGCAAAATCAAACGAGTTCGACCACGCAACAAGAAGAGGAGGAAGAAAGTAGCGAGGAAGACGAGAACTCGGATGACGAATGTGATGGAGACGAAGGTACGTATGCTTCGTTTGACTCGCTTCCTTTTTGCAATTTAAAATAAGGAATGTTTCGCGATGGAAAAGAAAAACATTGAATAAATATTTATGTTCTTTCTGTTACAGGCCTACCCGTGAAAGAAGAAAGCGAAGAAGATCCGAGTAGTAGAACCATAGAGCCTACGACCTTTGTAAATGTTTCCTTGGCGTGCGACGAGGCTGGTCCTTCAGGTCTGCAGCAGCAGAAAATCTCGGACATGTCTGAGATTCCAATGCAACAGTCAGCGGACGGAGATCCCAAATCTGGGTGAGTTTTCTTCACGTATATTCGATATTTTAAGAACCAAAGATGCAATTTCGTTGTGGCGAACACGAACACGTACACAAATATTTTTCTTAACTTTACTTTCTCCTAGAAAATTGCAAAATTTAAATGATCGAACTTTTGGAAAATTATCTGATTTATATTAATTTTCTATGTTTTGCTTAGATTTGTTTTCGATTCGTTTCGTTATGTTCTGTTCTAATCAAAAGTTGATTACTTCATTATTAGAGAACTCGAGTGCCTTGCTAATACATATTTCCTTTGGATACGAAATTTTAATTGGAAACTTACAAAAAGCATTTCGAAATATTAGAATGATCTGTTATGAATAGACAGCAAAAAATTCTAAGTTTATATGTTGAAAGCAAAATACTTGAGAGTTAGACACCTGATTGAAATAATCAAGGTGCAATAGATTTACGAGGTAAGTTAATACACACCCCACAACCATCTTTGGCTCTCTGTATTTTGCAATTTGAAAACTTGGTTTTCGTAATCGATAAATTATATTTGTTTCTACACATTGCGTCGACTCTATTATAAAATTATTTAGACTAAAATAAGGATTCTCTTAAAAGAAAAAAGAAAAACAAATTGCAAAGTACGTTATATTTTTACATGTGGTAGCATGTATGTAGAGTTCATTTCAATAGGACTTGTTTCATCATAATAATTGAAACTCATGTAATATCATTGTGTACGATTTGTTCCATTTATATTCATAATCCTATTTAAATGAACTCTATCCTAGTTATTATTGATACGTGTATGATAAGTGAACAGAGGGATTTCCCTAATTATGTCTCCGGTTCATTAACAAGTTCGTGTTGAATCTTTTAACGGCGTACGTAATTAAACTCGCTGCTTTCTCTCTCTCGAGTATTAATTCTGCAACCGTAAGTAGCTGATCCCTCTGTTCAACTGGAAACCAGATGTTTACATGTTGTCAGTATCAATATTCCACGCTTACGTGAAGGCACAAAATGCCGCACACGGCCCGACAACAGGCCGACAAAAAAAAGTCACAAACTAATACTTCGTAAGCTAATGTCACGATAGACGCTTGGTGCGTCAGATTGTTACCAAGCCGCATACAATTCGTTAAGAAATACCGTTTCTTGTCGTCTTCGTGCTTTCCAATGCCTACGCTTTACATAATCATCAGGACCACATAGTTACATTAGTAAATATACCGGTTTAGCTTGTAAGCGTTATTTTTTTTCCGTCGACTGCTCGCGAAATTCGCCAACGGATTGTGCGCGTCGCTCGTACCGCGATTTCGGTTTCGATCGAGTTCCATTTTCGGTTGACATCCGTCATTCGACGCCAGCTCAAACTGGCAGAATAGTGTTTCATAAAGCGAAATGGACTTAGTCAATCTTAATGCCAAAGGGAACATGAAACAATTAGAATAAATTATCAAAACGTATGAAGACACAAGAAGAGATCAAGCATCGTACGGAAAATGAAGCATGAAGAGGATTTTTATGTAACTTTCTGAAGGCGAGTATCAAATTTTTGTACATTCACACGCTTGATTCTTAAACAATAGTTGATAAGGATAATTTATACCAAATTAAATTTACTTGAAATTCGTGTTTTTGTAATGCGACCGCATTAATGCGTGTGTATTCTTTTTTTGTTTTCAATTTTTGAGCGCTCTCGCGCATTTTTTGCGAGACGTTCTGCTCAAAACTCGTGAATTGTCGCGCACTTATTGTGCTGCGTTGTTTTTTGCTTCGGTGAAAGCCATAACTATTTAATTACGCACTACTGTTTTATTCGTCGTTATAACTCGCGATCATTTTTGTCTTATTAAATTTATGGCTGTTGCTTGACCTGGCTGCGTTTACGCGCCGTCAACCGAAGCGACATTTTCGCTTCCTTTTGCTTTCTCTTTCACGCGCAATATATTTTATACTAGTGAATTAAGAAAAATGATTGAAGCCTTGAGTATTCAATCTTATTTGCATAAGATAAGCTTGAATTCGAATAGTGATTACGTTGTGGTTGGGAATGTTTCCTGTTCCTGTCTTAAAAATTTACAGAAACGGGAAAAATGTTCCATTTTCTACCGCACAGTTATCACGTTTCTTTTTTTACGGTTCCCCGTTTTTTTCACATTGCAAATACAAAATTGCAATCATTTTTTTTGAGATGCGTTCGCATTTTTGAACGTCTCATTTTGTTCAATCATTTAAGAAGAAGATTTTGGCTACGATCTAAAAAGGCTGAAGAAGACGATGGATGTTGGATTTCTTTATTATAAAGGTGAGAATTTACTTTAACTATAATACTATATTAATTACATTTTCAAACATTCTATCTAGAAAATATAATGATTCATAGCAAGGGTTTGCTTCCTTCTAACTTATTTGCCTAAAATTTTGTAGCTTAATTTCTCCTTCTTTGCTGGTTTGCTGTAGAAATCCTTTAATTTTCTCTCTTGGTTTATGCCCATTTTACTTCATTTCTGAGTCTAGAGATGTGGAAAGGTGAGAAGGATAATTTTTAAGTTTCGAAGTTAACACGCGTGAACTTTTGGTTTCCTTAATCAGACCCATTGCTAATCCATTTAACATAAGTAAAATCGTAAAGATTCTTATTTGATAATTTACTCATACATTTAATATATTTGAATTATACGATGGATAAGATGTATACAATATCATAAAGTTGAAGGTAAAGTGATAAAACGAAGTATCTCGAGGTATAATATTCTCGACAAATAACGTGAAGGATCGTAAAGATCTTTGACAATAACGATGACGACAATTCTCTAAGCTCGATCTGCACACTGAACGCCTCTCGTTGCACCGTAATTGCGTCCCGGAGAAACCGCAACGCCCAAGCACTTTGCACGGTCACTCTGCAGAAATCGCACAGCATTCGATTCTCCTCTGCTTTTATCTTTCTTACCACCGCCTGTTGCAAACAAAACAAAAGTCGAGACAGCAAGATCACACGAGGACGAGTCCAAAAGAACAATAATCTATGTGTATGCTGTACGATAGTAGCTCTCCGCTGCATTGTCCTTGGGTTTTGTCGATTTCAGGGAAAGAAGCGAGACGTTCGGCGGATTGTCGGGGATGCTGCGCCAAATACTGTCGCCGTCGCCCGAGACGGGGGACACCGGTTTGCCGGTCAGTTGCACCCTGCTGCAGAGTAACTCTGTGTTCTCCAATCAGTCGCCGACAGCGCCCCCTGCGTTTCAAACCATCCCCACCCACACCCACTTGCAATCCATGAATCCCGAACAGAGTTTCTTGGATCACGTGCAAATCGTCATCGAGTCCCATCCATGTCCTACCTGCGGCCTCGAGTTTCGAAGCGCCCTGAAGCTGAACTACCACATGAGAACGAGCCATCCGGTTATGCCGGAGTACGATCACAACAACATAACGGAGAACCCCGTGAGATACTCGTGCACCGTTTGCTCGCGAACTTTCTTTGCCCTGAGTCACCTGAGGATGCACGAGGTGACCCACTACGCGCCTCCGACCTCTTGTCCGCCGGTCCAAACGATCTCCGCGACGCCGAGCGTCGAGAAGACGTTCGCCTGCGACCGTTGCCAGGCCAGTTTCCGGTATCGCACGCTCCTCGAGCGTCACAAGAGGATGCACGAGGTCGGCCAGGAGAAGCCTTACTCCTGTCCCAGGTGTCTGATGCGCTTCGAGACTCGGAATCTATACAATCACCACGCGAAAACCCATCGGCCGACTTTAGGTGGAAACGATAGGATCGTCGATAACGTCGCGATGCCCCTCGGCGATCCGGTCACTAGCAGTATTAGCAGCGGCACCGTCGTCCCGGCGCCCAACAAATCGATAGCCGCCTCGTACCCGTGCGACTCGTGCTCAAAGCAATTCGCCAGCATCGAATCGTTAACCACTCACAAGGCGGTGCACAGGTCCAGGCCGCTCGTTTGCGACGTGTGCGGCAAAGGCTTCACGCATCGCAAGTATTACGTGGTGCATCAACGCATCCACACCGGGGAAAGACCGTACCTTTGTGCCATGTGTGGAAAGTCGTTCACTCAAGCGTCCACGCTCACTGTTCACCGTCGATATCACACGGGGGAACGACCTTACACTTGTACCCTGTGCGGTAAAGGATTCGTTACTAGAACCATCATGCTTAACCACATGAAGAAGCATTGAGGAGTTTCAGGATAGGTTCGACGAAGGAAAGTTCTGTTACCATGTGTCGGGGGAAGGTTTTGCAACTTCTTTGAGTTTAGTTTATCGTTAGACTAGAACAGACGAGGGATTAGGCATCATCAGAAAATAATCTTTCAAGTCTCGTTATAAAATTCAAGCTAAAAAGATACAGATAAATGTTAAAGATCCCTGAGAGACTTGAGAAATATCTAATCGCATGAATACTTGTATCGTTGGATTTCGCGATGCCTAATCACTTGTTTTCGACTATAACATATTTAATTAACTTATGGATTCAGAATTTTTGATTACTAAGGTACAAGATCTTACAACAAGTTAGAGTAGCAGAGTTTTTGCTTAATGAAAATTCGGTTGAAATTTCTGAGAAATTTATTATTGATTTTTTATTCTTGGCGTTTAACGGAACTTTTACAGAATGATAGTTGGAAAGTGCCTCAAGATTACAAATAGGTGGCCTTACGAAGCTATAATAGATGGCATAGATTCGTCAAAATTACGTGTTGAGATTTTTACAAAGTTTAATGAATGTGATAGTTTGCTGTATTCTTAAGTTGAGACAAATTTGTTGATTAATGTTAGGAATATGCAGAAAAATTTGCTAATACTAGCGATTTTATATATCTAATATATGCATGTCGTCACTGTGATATCGTTCGTACGTGAATATTTTGGGTACTTAAAGTGATAGAGTGTCTACAATTATTTGGGCTTGTAGAGGTTCGCTATTGTGTTTGGGATCGCGACTCTCGAGCAAAAAGTTTGATACAACTAAAGAGATAGTACCTGTATAATGAACTAAGTTTTAAGTTCAATGTGCCTAAAAGATAGAATTTTTGGAAATTTTTAATCGATCGGAAAGAAGGTATATTAAATAGAGAAATTTAAGGTATTAGCATTAAAAGTTATTTGATGTTCACGAAAATATTAGGATTCTAGGAAAGCATTAGTTTATAGTTAACAAAGTATACGAACGTATAATTATTCTAATCCTACATGGTTCAACTATTTATGAAAACAATGCAGCTAGGAAACGAGCTTTAATATTGACTTCATGTGCCTCTAATTAACGTAAGTACAGGGTTCGTTACCTATATTAGATGAATATCGTAAAACGTAAGTATGAAGACGCTTAAATATTTATATATAATCCTACAACAATAAGATCTCTGGTGTTGATATTAACATAGTTGATATTAATTGTAATTAATCGTTGCTACAACGTTTCTAAGAATTTTTGTCACTCGTGAATGTAATTTTTCGTCAAATTGAAGTTTTCAGTGTTACTAGATAAGCGCAAACTTGTTTCATAACGGTAATTTATTTAAAGTATGATCAGAAATTTTATTAAGTTCTGCAAAAAATCTATTAAATGCATTGTTAACTATTCAATTACAAATTACAGTAAAACGATTTGATTATAAGATATATTAAATAATAATAGCGTCTAAATTGTTACTCGAAGAAAGTAGGCGAAAACAAATATTTCATACAGAACGGTTAGGAGAATTCTCGAAGCGATTATATAGCTCCTAACATAAAAGTGAAAGTCATAGAATATTGATAAGATTTGCGCGCGATGTTCTTTCAAAAATATGCTCAGTTTTAGAAAAATTAAGTATCAATAAGTTTTAATATTTGATATATCTAGTCGTATAAAGCATAGTAAATTCAAGATGGCAGAAATTGATGTGTTGCACTGTTGGTAAAGCAGTGTGACGGGTCGGTAAGTGTGAAATTGAGGACTGGTGTTGATAAGTAATCGCATTGTTACGCGATTGTGTATGTATAGTGTATTAATTGTTTAAGAGTATACTTTTTATCGCGACAAAATAAATGTTTAAAGTAACGGCAATATGTTTTCACATATTTTGCCCATTTGATGTGATGAAAAAGTACTCGAGAATGACTGAATCGAAGATCGAAAAATTGTAAGAGTTTATAACTCGGATTATTTGATACTCATGCATCAAATCAACGTTGAGGATATTCGGAAGTATAGCTTTATTTAAACAACGTTCTTATATGATATACTTTCGAAATAAACGGTACACCCTTTTCACAGTAGTTACGTATTCATATGTTCGAAGTAAATACATAAGCCTGTAGACTTTTTCGACTACTTTACACAACGAGCGCAAAAGGAAATGTACGAAAGCAATAAAAGAAATACTGGAAAGCACTGAGGCACTTTATTGAACGTTCACATCCTTAGAGATACTCGCGGGTGCTTGAACGACCGTCCCGTAAGCTTCATTAAAGATAGCAGTTTTCCCCTGTAAAGGAAAGAGCAAAAGCATATTGAATCAAAGCAAAGCAATGCGCATTCACTGACGTCCCGTTTGTGTCTCTCTTCTTTCCAGATATTTCGTGCCAAAGCTTGAGATACTGGAGCATCCGGATCAGCCGCAATGCAGGCCGAACGGGATGTTCGAGCAAGACGACCAGAAGGACCTGATCATCACAGATGAATTAAACGTACCGAGCGCGGATAGCACCGAGATAATCATCTCCGAGAGCCTGGTACAGTGTAATCTCTGCGGAGAGGATTTCATTTCAGACCGTGCCCTCGAACTGCACCTAAAGTTGCACGAACAGGATAGCGTCGTCGCGGCGCAGGACGATCAGCTGGTGTGCGAGCATTGCGGCGGCAGCTTCGCGACGATCGTGGAGCTGCAGCAGCACCAGCTGAAGCACGAGACCGACGAAAACGAGGAGGTCGGCGACGAGGCGTACGGTTACGTCACGGTGCACCAGGACGACAGTCTGCTCGCCGACCAAAAGTGGCACGACCCCGAATACAAGTCCGACTGCGAGACCTGCGGCGTCACCTTCGACTCCCGCGACAGCTACCTGGAGCACCAGTCCACGCACCATTCCCACGAAAAGCCCTTCCAGTGCGAGATCTGCAACGCCACGTTTCGCTACCGACAAGGCTTGCGGTTGCACGCGAAACTGCACCAACCGGATTACGTACCGCCGCAGAGGAAGCACCACTGCGAGCTCTGCAACAAGCGTTTCTCCAGGAGGCAGGTACTCCTCGTGCACATGAAGACTCACGGAAACGTCGGGCCCCAGAGCGAGTACGTGTGTCCCGTCTGCGGCAAGGCGGTGTCTAGCAAGACCTATCTAACGGTGCATCTGCGCAAGCACACTGGCGAAAAACCCCACGTCTGCGACCTCTGCGGCAAGGGGTTCATCTCGCAGAACTATCTAAGCGTGCATCGCCGAACGCACACCGGCGAGAGACCGCACAAATGCACCCACTGCGAGAAACGATTCACCCAAAGGACCACCTTGGTGGTCCACCTCAGAGGTCATACCGGAGATCGACCCTATCCCTGCACCTATTGTCACAAGTCGTTCGCCTCGAAAACGATGCTGAACTCGCACCTGAAAACCCACGCCAAGCAAACCGCGCGACAGCAACGGGAACAGCAGCAACAGCTGCAACAGGAGCAGGAGGTCCGGCAGCAGGAAGAGACTCTTGATACGATTACTATACTGTTGCCTAGTTAGGGTATTTTGCTTGGTGACTGACTCAGTGCTGCTGAGACATTGTCCAGTTTTCATGAAAGAGCTTTTCCTAATTTGTGTGTATAATGAAGAAGGGGGATTGGCTGAGTTTTTCTTTTTTTTTGTGACTGAGGTAGCTTGAAACTGCAGTAAACTGGGAAACAAAATGAGAGACACGGTTCTGGAACCAAATCACGTTGTTATTAGTGACTTGGTCCTGTAGAAGACAGATGAAAGTAGATATTAGAAGTATGTAGAAGTAGTACTGAATATAGTAAAGAGCTTCTAGGGAGAGGATGTATTTTACATGACTGCAATCAGGATGATTATTTTTATTCAATTAAAGAGCGGTATGGAGACCACGAATTTGTGTATTCGTACAAATGATAGTGTTTAGAGTTTAAACTCTGTATTTGTCCGAGATTAAGGTTCTAGTTTGTTTGAACGCTTAGTGAATCCTGATAATACTTTATGTATTGTATCGATACATAATTTTGATGTAAACGTTTTCAAAATTAATGTTCGAGGAGTAAAGACGCTACAAATGTAGGGATATTAATACTTGAAGGATTAATGTGTTGGAATTTAACGCGCCTATATAAGTTCCTTCTTATCTCAATAAGATCTACGTAAGAATCTCAATCGATGGATATTTTAATAATGTTTGCATTTTTTTATATTACCATTTCAATCACTTTGTACGCACTTTTGTATTGGAAATTATTCGTGCATTTTTCATGTTTCCGTTTTAGTGGTGTCTGTAAAGTTTATACTTATTCTTCGAATCAAAACTGGACATCATGGAAATTGGAAGTTAGAAATTTAAGATAATGATAGGTGTAAGTGTAATATAGTTGTTAAAGAATATTATAGTTAGTAAGATTTTGTATTTTACTAAACAAACACGAAACCGTCCACGCCTCTAAACATTTTCGTTAATACTCAAGTTCGTACTGCATAAAATGTGATTTATTATTCATACGGAAGTCGGATTAAAATGTCGCGAAGAGCGCTATAAATTAATACAATGTTTAATGTATTTCTAGTGCCTTCGGTGTCATGCGGTGCATTAAAAGTATATAAGTTAAGGTTTTATGATGCAACGAGTTAAGACATACGCGTAACTCCTGTAATACTTCATAAAGTATGATTAAATGATAACAAGCACAAGAACAATCACGAATCGCATATACGCAACTAAAAATAGACTTATTTTAAAGTTGATACAATTGTAACATACATGATAGTTGTCTTACGAATTATTTTTCTATCGAATGTTATTTTGGTTCGTAAAAATATTACTACGGCATAATTTAATGGGTGGTTTTAGTTTAATCTACTGAAATATGTTCTTTGTCAATTTTAAAATAGTTAACTAAAATAACTAAAAATATCAACTGCCTAATTATCAAAACAAAATACATCATTATATATTACTATACAAGAGGTAGGAAAAGTATAAAGCAATGTTTTTATTGCATACATTTTTTAAACTAAAACCTCCTTTTAATAAACTTAAGGTGCATCTTGTTTATAACATGGCTTCTTTATGTTACAACTCGTACAAACTAAGGGAAAGCGTTTAATTAGCGGGTAATTAGTACCTAGTGTGATAGACTGCTTTAGTAAATATTATTTATAATCGATGGTATTAATTGCAGCAATTATAGTATCTGTAAATTTTCAGATTTTATGTGGCAAATTAGAGTATGTGCTTCATTAATTTGTTAATCTACTCACGACACATCACAGAATACTGAATCATTGTTTGTGTGGATCATGCACAGCAATAGAATTTTCTTTTGTAATCAGATTCATGAAAATAAATAATACAGTAATTATTCTGATTTATATTGTATTTGTATATTTCAAATTTCTTTAAGCTAAGGATCGATTTCTTTTATTTTAATTAAATACTATTACATTCGTATGAGGGGTTTGCAGTATCAGTCGGAAACTATAACTTCATAAATGTGCGTTTTATCTAGCTTAGCCTTCAAGTTTATCACGTTGCTAATAATCATTAATCATATGTTGCACTTTGGCTTACTTTGATGCAGTAAGTAAAATAACCACTTTTTTTTCTATATTTGAACTATACCATCTGTTAATCTAGTCGACTGTAGTTCTAAATCACTTCAAAACTTCTATGAACTTCAACGTAGATCAACGCCAAAGTATTTTCTCGCAATATCCGCCTTAACTCAAGCTAGATTAACTTCGACATTCTCATTCCGTGTAGCGTAAACGCAAATATCTGATTCAGAAAAGAGCTCACACTTTGTTATCTTTTTGCAGAATGAAAAGCGCGAAGACGGTACCACCCGAGCCTTGTAATCAGAATCAAATTACAAACGATAAAGTTTCCGCCAGTCAGGAATTACTGTCAATCACACGTGAGCCCATTGACATGGAATTCGATATCGAAACTGAAATCGATATCAAATCTGAATTCGATATTAAAACTAAACCCAATATCATAACTGAACCACTCGTATACGAAACCCAGCAGTCGATTCTTAAACGTCGAAGAATTCCCAACTATGAAAGATTGTATACTTGCAAGGTTTGCTCCTCTACCATAAAGGGTAGAATACCATTGCTAAGGCATCGAGCAAAATGCAAGGATCGCACAAAGCAGAAGCATGAAAAACGAAAGGATAAAGCAGAAAAAGTGGAAGAGGGACGTGGACAGTCGGGGCTAGTAGAGTGTGACGTGTATTTTAAAGTTTTCAAAAAGAAGAAAACCCTAAACAAACATAAAATGTCGCACGTAACACCTCATACTTGATCATCTGAAAACTCACAGTGGTGAGAAGCCATACAAACGTAAAATATCCTAGAAACCTTTCGCTTAACGTGGCACTCTTAGTATTCACTTGCGTTAATATGGGGGTGTTAATAGATTAGGTTCTTCAGTTTTGAATTTTGTAATGTCTTTATTAAGTTGAGCTAGTTTTATTTTCGGAGTCTTTTTGACGAAAGAAATTGTTGCATAAAAAAGAATTAAGGTAAATATTTTAGAAAGAAGAATAGAAAAAGACTGATCTTTTATTTTATTTTTACTGTGCCACTGGATTAAGTCATACTTCAGAAAACTGACTCAGATTAAGGAACACAACTAAAAAGCTTTTGCAAAGCATTTATATTTTGAAAAATTTGATATAAAATTTTATAATATCATGTTGTGATAAGTATTTTGAATGTAGATAGTTCATTAGACGTTAAATGTATATATTGTAATAAAATTAATTATTGCAGAAAATGCAAAGTATTGTGCTTTTATTAAAATGTACAAAATGTTAAAATGTTGACCTCTAGATAAAAGATTCTTCTGACAAAACAACAGCAAACTGAAGAAAATGGTACAGCTTTACTATTTCTTCAAGAAACGAGTCGTACATTGAAGAATCGTTGCATTCTTTAATTTGTTGCTAGTTCATAAGCAAATGTATTTATTGTATAATGTATCTTGCTGAAGAAATTACAAATATCTTCAGAGATAAGGACCTTTTACGCGATGCGCAAGAGTGTTAAATCACTTTTAATAAGTTATCCTCCCAGCTGTATCGAAACCCATGTTAGATCGCCAGAGAGGAAGAAGAAGTCGAAGAGTCTGTTCCCCAAAGGAAAAGGGGCTCTACTTTAACTAAGAACACGTACTATTTATTACCTTTGTAAGCATCATCCCACGTTCGTCGTATCTCACACGTTGACAAATCTTGTCCATTTCAGGTGCCGGCCGATCGATGCGAAACAAACGAAATTAGAATCAGTCGAAACACTAGAGGATATGGAATTGGTCAAGTACCAAACAGACGTGTGCGATGTCGAGGAATTCGAACAGATCAATCACCAGGAGATAGTGACCGAGTCGTTAGAGTATACCGACGACTCCGAGATGAGACTGGACCTGGAGTCCGAGGAGACGGACGTTGACAGGGACTTCGACGAGAAGTGTGAGACCAATAAAAAATGTACAGTGATCTACGAGTGTGACATTTGCAATAAGAGGATACGCAAGAAGCTGCAGTTCTTGAGACACAGGCAGGACCACGAGAGGAACGTCGAGGAAATCAGCAGCCATTGCGAGGAGTGCGACATAAACTTCATCGACGACGAAAAGCTGAAGAAGCACATGGTGAAGGTGCATCAGAAGGAAAAACCGTTTCAATGCGTTCTCTGCTCGAAATGCTTCAAGACCAAAGAATTCCTGAAGACCCACCTGAAGCAGCACAACAAACGCTTCACCTGCGACATTTGTGGCGTATCCAAAGTCTCTGGCTACGACCTGCGTCTGCACAAGAAGAAGCACAACGAGGAGTTCATAACCCACTGCGAGATCTGCGGCAAAGGTTTCTACACGAATCAGACTTTAGAGCGGCACCTTCTTACGCACACAGGCGAGAAGCCGTTCATCTGCAGGATCTGCAAAACGCCTTACGCTAGTGCCGCTTATCTCAGCACGCACATGAAGTCTCATGGAGAGCGGGAGAAGCACAAGTGCAACATGTGCAACTTCGAGAGTTATTGGAAAGGCGCGCTGAAGGTGCACCTCAAGATTCACACCGGGGAGAATCTGATCGCCTGCGAGATCTGCGGGAAATCTGTATCGAGCAAGGCCTATCTGCAGATTCATATGCGCATACATTCGGGCGAGAAGCCGCACGTTTGCGAAGTGTGTGGCAAAGCCTTCAGCGTGAGGAAGTACTTGATAGTGCATCTAAGAACGCACACAGGGGAAAGACCGTACGAGTGCAAAGTGTGCCAGAAAAGGTTCACCCAGCAGGGGACTCTGAACTCTCATATGAAGTCGCATAATGAGAGAAAGTGAACCAAAGTTGGTGCTGTAATGACGTTTCAGAATGCAAGTAACGAATATGTCAGCTCTTGAGAGCAGGAAACGGCGAGCTGTTGCGTTTAGACATTTGCCTGGAGTGAATGATTGAAGTCTGTGGTTGTTGAATAAGAAGAGCTTATTAAATAAATTGGCTACCATAATGATTTTTGTACGAAAGGTTTTGCATAGGATGCTTTTTGCGAAAAAGAGATGTAAATGATAGATCAGAAGAAAAATATATTTACAATTACTTTTGTTGTTGAGGATAAGTTGAGAATTAACAATATTGGGCAATTGCGAATGAAATTGCTACTTTGCTATGATCAGTTTCTTGGTTGACCATAAGAATTTTTTTTCAAAACAGAATTAAGCTGAGATTTGAGGCTTTCACGGCCTGGCGTCATGCAGTTCTCACTGTTGAATTAAGCTTTTATTAAACTTAAGCGAAAGGAATTATTATCGATTAGGGTAGATGTCCCAATTACTGCCAGTGTCTCAATTACTGCCACTTTATTTATTTTATTTAATAAAAACGTAATGGATAAAAAATTAAGTATGGAAAAAGGAAAAAAAGAAAAAGAAAACAATTTAATAATAACATTTTTTTGTATGTTATTCGTTATTCATTACGTTTTTATTAAATAAAATAAATAAAGTGGCAGTAATTGAGACATCTACCCTATACACTGCCATGTAAGAATTGCTTTTTTTACTTTGACAACAAAAAAGAAATAGATAGTGAACATTCTGTATATGCATTTTAGTACTTTTTGAAGGTTTTAACGTAGTGATTCGGAAGCATTATTCAATATTTTAAGCGTTTTTATGAGTTTTATAAAATATCTATATGGTGGTTAATTTTGGTAATTTTGCTGCAAAGTGATCAGTGGAACCATCTGTAAAATAAACAAAGCAGTGTTGCAATTATATCTTTCGAAAATGATAAATTTTGCAACAATGCATTATTATAGTAAAGAGAAATATGAAGATTTAAAAAATCAGCAGTTCAAACGTGCCTAATACCCTTATTAAGTTAAGTAATTAATAATCGAGCAGACAGCAACAGCATATCGAACTTTCCAATTTAAAATGTGCCATGATTTATGAAAGATTAAGTAGGAGAAAGTTTTGTTGACAGTTTTTGTTAAAAGACAAGCATTAACAAATTTGCATGTTTTTTCAAATAATTTTATGAATTGTTATCTATAAGTTTATAAAACAGCACAAAATTCGTTTCCAACAATTGTATAGAAATTAAAAAAGAAAAAACTTCACGATTTGAATGATAATATGAAGATGAATTTTGGGGCGTGTAAGAGAGAATTATAAGTTAAATAACTATAAGTATTTCTATAATAATATACAATTTTTAGTCGAGTTTAACTGCCAAAATGAATTTAATTGCTAATAGCTGTAACATCGTTAATTTTTAACAAGTCTGTCATTCGTCTAAATCTAATCATTTCACGTTCATATTTTTACACTTTTATCTTAGACATACTTAGTTCACAAGATTATTCCAACCGTACATGTAAAATACTAAATGAAAGAATCTCATCAATAAAAAAAAAATAAACAAGAGTGATTGACACAATTGAATGAAGTCGCCCAGCATTTACAAGATTACAAATATTAAATCCTACATATAATTAATATTGAAAGCGTTGAATACCAACCTGTAGAAGAAGAAAGAAGAGAAAGAGACCGTAAGGAGCAATCGGAAGCCTGTCACTGTATTTTCGTCTACGATAAGTGTACCCACATGTAAATCATCTCAATTATTCTTTAATAAAAACAGATTTTCTTGTAAAAGCGAGTTGTCGTTGAATATCGATTCGCTGGGCTAAGAATTATTATTGATGAGAACTTTTTCTCATTTTTTTCACAGATTTATGGATCCTCTCGAAGAACGGTCAGTACGATCACCTCCGATTACAATAAAAGCAGAGCTTTGCCTCGAAACGGAAACTAAGACTCAACCAAAAATCTTGAGAAAATCGAAGCAAAGCACCCAAAAAGCAGTTCTTCAGAAGGCGAATCCCTCGCTCACCGAACTGCCCCCGGCGTCAGCGTTTTATCAGTGCAAAGTGTGTTCTAAGCTTTTTAAGAGAAAGAACCTCTACGAGGGCCACATGGTGTCGCACAGCGACGCCCGTCCTCATCAGTGCGACGTCTGCGGGAAACGTTTCAAGAGGACCAACACTCTGTCCGTTCACAAGAGAATTCACACCCACGAGAGGAACTTCGTTTGCGATGTTTGCGGGTACGCGTTCGTGCAAGCCTTTCAACTAACTACACACCAGAGACGCCATTATGACGACTACACTAAGCACTGCAAACTCTGCGACAAAGGATTCTTCACGAACGCCGAGTTGAACAGCCACATGAATGTGAAGCACGGCGCCAAGCAACACGTCTGCGACTCCTGCAACAAGTCCTTCCCGAACAATCACACGCTTATGAGGCACCTCAAGATGCACGACCCGAACTTCAAGCCCGTCAAGCACCAGTGCGAGTACTGCGGCAAAACGTTTGCCTATAAGAACTCCTTGCTGTTCCACGTGAAATCGCACAAGGGAGAGAACAAGCACGAGTGCCAGCTGTGCGGCAAATCGGTCTCGTCCAAAGCATCGCTTCAGGATCATTTGCGGCTGCACAGCGGAGAGAAACAGCTGATCTGCGACGTCTGCGGGAAAGCTTTCTGCAAAAGGAGCACACTGGTCGTTCATAGAAGGACACACACGGGGGAGAAACCGTACAACTGTGATACATGTGGAAAATCGTTCACACAGCACTCCACTCTGATCATTCACAAACGCTACCACACCGGACAGAGACCGTACCAGTGCGACTATTGCAACAAGTCGTTCGTTTCGAAGTCCTCATTGAACGCCCACATCAAAGTACACATAGTCAATGTGGTGGACTAGTCAGGAGCAGTCACTTAGAACTCTCGATCGGACGTTGACAATAACGAATAGTATTTTTCTAATGCATAATGCGAAGTACAAGAAACCTCAGCGAGGAAAAACTTTGAGTTCAAAATAGCATTTTTAAGAATAAAAGCTGTAGATGCTACTACCTTGATTGTATTTGTACATTAGTTTTGCGTTGCATAATATTAATACCCACTTTTAAGTATAATGACGTTAAGCTAATTAGAAGGTAGTATTAAATTTTTTGCTTCGAAGTACAGCAACTATAAATTCGAAGTTTGTGAAGTTTGTGCATTGTGTTTAAAAAAATGCATTTTTTAAGATTGTTCCGGTAACGTATTAAATGCTCGTTTCACTGCGTTACGTTTTCCAGAGTTGCTGTACATGTAGTTTCGATTGCAGAAGCAAATGCATTTTTGTATAGTGCAAATGCATTGTTGTAAAGTGTTATGTCACTTTCAGTTATTTAATTAACACAACCGTGGATTGTAAAATTTTGTTCAATAAAATCATTATTTTACATAGTTTGAATGAACACTGTTATTGGAAATATGTGTTCTAGGATACAGAGAGTACTATTTCTACAACTTATATTTGTCACACGATGTTCTTTACCTTAATTACTATACACGAATTTCTAAAATTGATTCTGCTCAATCTATGAACCGCCCGAAGAGTCGAACTTTGTAGAGACCGCTTGTTTACAAACTTCGCTTCCAGGTACACTGTATTGTGCTATTCACTGGACAACGTGTCCGGGCACAAATACTGCGATCCCGCAACGAGATACACCCGATACTGATGTGGCCATTCGAATTTTTCTATTTCAGGTACGACGGGGTACACTATTCCGAAGAGTATTATCCGATGGCGATGTTGACGAAGCTCGACCTGATGAAGAAGGACGCGAACCCGGCGACCGCGAAATCTCAAGACACCGGCGGCAAAGGGAACGCGGCGACGGTCGCCTCGGAGAGCCAGGAGCAGCAAAAGTTCATAAAGCAGGAGGTGAACGACGAGGACGACGACGAAGATCTACCGTTGGCGTACCACTGTAAACAGTGTGGCGTGTTCTTCGCTTCCCAAACGTTGTTGGACAATCACGAGATCGAGCACAAGGGCAAGCGCAAGAACACCTGCGGCCAGTGCGGCCGAGTGTTCCGAACGTACGTGAACCTGCGGAAGCACATGAAGAAGCACTCCAGTCGCAAGGGCGGCCGCAAAGGCGGGAACGCGTCGCTAATGAATCGTTCCGCGTCGCTGAAGGTGAAGAAGGAGAAACCGGAGTTGGAGCTACTCTGCAAAACGTGCAACAAGGTGTTCCGACACAAGAGCAACTACCAGAGGCATTTAATGCGACACACCGTCGGCGATCTCACGTGCAAACACTGCCCGAAGAAGTTCCGTCTGTTCCGCGACCTGACCAGACACGAGAAGACCCACTTCTATCCCAGCTACATGTGCAAGGAGTGCGACTACGAGACCACCGTGCTCGCGGCTCTCAGCATCCACATGCTGCGGCACAAGGACAAGGCGGACCTGCCCTTCAAGTGCAACGATTGCGACAAGCGTTTTCGGAAGGCGATCGACCTGCAGGAGCACTACAATATCCATTCCGGGGACAAGCCGTTCGTCTGCCAACTGTGCGGCAGCGCGTTCTACCTGAGGAGACAACTCTCCGCCCATTGCCGGCGCATGCATCCCGAGCTGAAGGCCAACAAGGTGACCAGCACCGCGTGCGATATCTGCGGCCGGGTGCTCGCCACGAAGAGGTCCCTCTTCCGTCACAAGGAGAGCCACAATCCCACGAAATTGTACCTCTGCGACTACTGCGGCAAGAGTCTCAGCAGCGCTGAGCACCTCAAGAAGCACCGGCGCATTCACACCGGCGAGAAGCCATACGTCTGCGATATCTGCGGCAAAGGGTTCACCGACTCCGAGAACCTCCGGATGCACCGGAGGGTGCACACCGGCGAAAAGCCGTACAAGTGCGACCAGTGTCCGAAAGCGTTCTCCCAGAGATCGACGCTGACCATCCACAGGCGAGGACACACGGGCGAGCGGCCGTACGTCTGCCAGATCTGCAATCGTGGATTCTCCTGTCAGGGCAACCTGACGGCTCACCAGAAGTCGACCTGCGTTTAATCGTGCGACGAGTGCCTTCTGTCGAGGGTGGAATTCTAATGAACGCGGCTCGCGGGCCGTGGCTGCGGACGCTTTTCGATGTCGTGGGGATAAACTTCACGCTGATCGCTGTGGGAAAACTATCGACTTATCGTTCGACAAGTAGTTAAGGGTTACTTATGGTCATTGATGCAAGCGAACAGTGCGCACGTATTGTTATTCATGCATGCATCGACGAACGAGGAAAATGTTGAAGGACTTTTCGGGTTAATGAGTTTAATTACTTTACGTTGCATAATAATTATTCTACGGCGGTGTTCGCATCGACCGTGTATGGTGCATTCGCGATTAATTGTATCGCCGATTAATATTGTGCGTTCGATGCTTTCCAGAGTTTTTTTACGCTGTTCTTGTTCCCTTTTCGTTCGTCTGTTCCTTTTTAACGCGTTAAATGCTCCGCGAACGGCGGTTCTTCGTTGAGTAAAGAAATGTATCGCGTCATTTAGTAATTAGTTCCTGAGTTGCGTGTTGTTGCGCTCGAGTTTGCACTTGTCGCTCTGTTCTCCACTCAGTATGCATACATTCATTGTAACACGGAAGAATTCATATTGTGGTTTCACGACTTTTTGTACAGCTGAAAGTTCACTTGTTCATTGAAAGAGCGAATACATTGACTGGCGAATTTATGTTAACTATCGCTATTGATAACCATTATTATACTTTTAATAAATTGACGAGCTAAATGAAAATAACTATTATGACGAGGCGATTTCCTGTTCCATATGTAAATTCATACTTTCGCTTATTCGTAAGCCTTCGTTAGAAGGGCAAACGGGGTAAAGAGGTATATCGATGTTACGGCAGTTGAGCAGACACTTTAACTGTGAACGTGTATAATTTTAAAAACTGACGTTAATTGCAGGATACTTGGAAGTTTAGATGAAATCAGAAAATTCAGATACTCGATAAATTTGAAGTCCGATCACTTTCGACGCCAAGAAGATAAATATGAACAACGATGGAAGAAGATGACGAGCAAGAATGTTACTCTCTTTCAACGAAGGAACGTAGTGAAACAATCATTCAATCATAAAAAGGGTTCAAGCGTGCCACGAAGTAGAACAATCATATACATTCACTGTACAATGAAGTACACGTGTGAATTATGCAGTTTCGTTCAGAGTACATGTTATCGGTAATCATATATGAACTTGGAAAAAGTGACGATGGACTGAGGACTATCATAGTGAACCAGGACTAAAGGAAGAATACTCGAAGTTGGTGTGAAGTGTTACTTGAAATGACGATACTAACAACGAAGGATATTGCGTTAAGCTTCGCCCTACGCATTGCGCTTCTAAGTTTGTTCTTCAGTTCGTTATTCTAGGCATGAACCGTATTCGTAAAGTTCAGTCGTTGTGTTCTACGTGTTTGCAAACGATCAAAAACAATTATTTACAATTCTCCGCATTGTCAATTGATATTAATAAAAACGTTGTTTTTATAATTAAACAAAGAGGGGATTAGGTTTATCTATTAAGTTTCTCGCGATATTATTAAGTGTTTTCCATTGAGTCGAGTGAGCAGTACTCTGTGTTGGAGTGAGTAAAGATTGTGTATAACAAAGGTACACACAGAGCCGTAAGAAATTGTTCACCGACATCGATATCGAATTAATGCGATACGTTCCTTCGCACAATTGAAGATGTGAACTTAGCTGAATGAGTACTTAAGCGAATGTCTGTTCCGAAGTGCACCGATCATCTCAAGATACGAATTAAGGGAGCATGAAAATCGGAAGCGAATACATTCGTTAATTGCAAATCGAGTTTCACGAATGTCATGTCGATTGTAAATCGTTGTGAGCGAGTTTCCCTAACACAGTCTCATCGGTTGTTCTAGAAGCTACGACACTTGTCGATGTAAGTAGCATTAATTGTAAATTTCCATTAATTCCGGTGCAACGTTCAATGAGCCCGTCGCTTGTATTGGATAACTTTGTTCCTTCGATTAAAACCATTACAGAAATTGTTCGATTCTCGCTGTACAGTTCACCACATCTATCCATTAATTTCCTTTCCTCTGCGCGAAACACAACGAGTCTTCAACGGTGACAATAACATCGTGTGTCGCATCCGTGAGAATTCGATTTCACGATCACATCGATTTTCGAAATATTTGTTTCCCTTTATTCTATCGATATTTCTTGCGATTGACTAAACGAAATGGATGTTTCAGGATGTCGACGATCACAGGAACATCGACTACACTAGCACCTGCTCAAACACTCTTTGTAACCTACCACGGGACACCTTTGCTGCATCGAGAAGAAAAAAGACAGTCATCGTCGATTCACACGAAGTCTCAACTGATTTTCAACGCCGAAGATGTACCTACGACTCCGAGTAATATCGAAAGCAACTACGACGATCTCGCAAGAAGGAAACCTGCCGAAAAGAACGCATCGTTCATCGAGAAGAATGCCGCCATCCTTCCTAGTAAAGTTAATTACTATTCGACGCCGAACAATATTGTTATCAGCACCGTTACGTCAGTGAGAACGATGACAAAAACGGGTAGCAACGATCCCTCGAAGAATGTAGATCCGTCCATGAACCCAGTGGAAACGGTGTTGGTGCCCATCAGAGACCCTTTAACGAGAGAGCTTAAGAACGTATTAGTGCCAATAGAAGTTAAGGACAAGACAGGAATGAATGTAATCAAAAGCGTTTTAGTGCCTGTTCAAGATGAAGACGGACTAATGTCGTATCAAGTTAAGAAAGTGGTAGTACCAATCAATCCTAATACAAATATACCTCCGAACAACTCGAATCCGGTGCTTCGTCCTAAACGTAAACCTACGCCTAAAATAGTAAAAACGGTTTTGCCTAAAATAATACACATCGCGTCAATTAAAGGCAAACAAATAAAAGTACGAAAGAAGCTAGAAAAACAAAAGAAAGTGGAACAAGAAAGAGAAATCCAAAAAGAGAAGGAGACGACGGAAAATGTTACTGGAAAAGAGGCAAGAAATTTCGAAGAAAGAAGAGTGGAAGAGCCTCTAGTAGAAACCGAGAAGGAAGAAATAGATTTAATACTAGAAAAATTGAAAAATACTTGTCCCTTTTGTGAGAAGAATGTGGGAAACGAGGAACAGTTGCAGAGGCATATACGTAAGAACCACAAGAAGCCGTTCCGTTGCACCATATGCTCCTTCTCCACCTACGTTTCGAAGCAGACGCTCGAGGAGCATATAAAAAGCCACGGAAAGGACGCGCAGTTGATTTGTCCTTTCTGCAACGTGAAATATAAACACACGTGGGGTCTAAGGAACCATCAAATTCGAGCCCACAGCACCATCGAGGCGAAGTACGAGTGCGATGATTGTGGAAAACGCTTCAAGATAAAACGGGACTTGGCTAGTCACATAGAAAAGTCTCACACGGTCAGCGTTTACATTTGTCGATACTGCGGCAAGTCGGTGAAAAACATAAACCAACACGAGTGGCAACACGAAAACTTTAAGAAAGACGAGTTCGCTTTCACTTGCCACGTGTGCAAGGTGAAATACAAGAGTCAGGGTGGCCTGCAGCACCATTTGTTAACGCACGGGGGCAGCAAGTGTGATCAGTGCAACGAGCAAGTGTCGGCGAATTCGAGGGAAAAGACGTTCAACTGCAAGTATTGCGACGACGTTTACTTGCAGAAGGAGTGCTATCTGGCTCACAAACTCGATCAGCACGGTTTGCAAGTGTGCCCGCCGAAGGAGTTTCGGTGCAGTATCTGTCGCAAGAGCTTTGTCACCGAGTACAACCTTCAGAAACACGCCACGCTTCACACGAAAGTATACTCCTGCTCTCATTGCGATCAGCGATTCCCGAACAACGATTGTCTAAAGATGCACGTTAGGAAACACACTGGCGAACGACCTTACGAATGCAAGGTCTGCAAGAAGTCCTTCGCCAGGTCAAACTCGCTTAGGATACATGAGTTGATTCACATGGGCAAAAGACCATACGTGTGTGATATCTGTGGGCATTGTTTCACGCAACGAGGCAGCATGATGAATCATCGACGCAAGCATCCTGGAAGTCATCCACCTCTTCCTCCGTTGCTACTCAGCAAGCTCATAAATAATGAGAATGAGTTTTAATTATTTGATTACGAGGTGAGAACATTGTGCTGTTGAGGATCGACAAGAATGAAAATCAATGAGAATAGACAACAAATAATGATGGAGGAATTCTAGAAATTGATTATGATTCTGGCCTCACCTTTCTCATTATTTAAAATATCAATGGTTTTCTAGCTTCTAAGAATATTTTATTATAATTTTATTTAATTATATCTTGTACATTCGCATGTCTTTGTATTGTTAAACACTAGTTACTGAAGAGCTGTTTTATGCGTCTATTGTAAGCTGCAAGTACCGGAAGATTATTACAACTTTTTACGAATTTGAAAATGATTGTTAACTTGTTACTGTTCGAAGTTTATTAAAACTGTTTTAATATTACTCTTAAATTTGGATTAAATACCAGTTCAGTGCAGACACTCTCTATGTAACATAGCAGCATTCCATTTATTTTGTTTGAAAGTTTACAATAATACTCAAGAATAAATATGAAACAGCAGAGAAGAAGCAATCCCGCAATCATTTTGATTTTCAGTTGATTTCTGTTTATACTGTACCGATTCTTCCTTGCGACTGACTAAAAATAAACGGATGTTTCAGGATGTCGACGATCACGGAAACTGCCGTCACCCGAATTCCAGTTCAGCCACTATTTGTAGTCTGCCATGGAACTTCTGTTTTGGATCAAGAGGAAAGATCACGAACCCCGATTGAATCGAGATCTATAGTTGACGACGAAGACCAAAGCGTAATTAGTGACGTTGAAAGCAATAAAAATGAACAATCGGTAGTAGAAGACGGAAACGATGATGATTTATCTAGCGACAATAATGACACCCACTTAAGTGAGATCAATCACTGTACACTACTGGATGTTAATAATGAAGGTTCATCACAGGGTACAGTTAGTAACGATTCATTGCCCGTCACGATTAGCAACTCACCAGCTCCTGTAGATTCTCCCATAGACGAAGTGAAGACTGCTTTAGTGCCAGTTAGGGATCCCATAACTAAAGAGATCAAGAATCAGTTGGTGCCATTTGAGATTAAGGACGAATCAGGATTGAACGTGATCAAAAGTGTTGTGATTCCTGTTAAGGGAGAAGACGGCTTACTGTCGTACGAAGTTAGGAAGGTTACTGTGCCCATCCAATCGAAGCTACAGTTACTGTTGAGTTCTTCGACAACCAGCTGTCAACCAAATCTACCGCAGACAAAAACTGAGCCGATAAAGATAGATGAGACACTACCAGACGAGACGAACGTAGAAGACAATTACAGTGTGAAATATCAGGAAGCAGAAGACAGCAAGAGCGAAAAGGATGCAGAAACAGAGGACAATACGGTTAGAAATGATGCAGTGCAGAAGGAAGTAAAGAAAGATGATACGATAGAAGACAAAGAAGCAAATGTAAAAGATGAGTCAGAAAACGAAGGACCAAAAGCAGATGAGCCGTTGGAACGGATGCTGGGAAATACAGACAACATGTGCCCTTATTGCCAGAAAGTCATCGAAAATCGGAAACGACTGGGTCAGCATATTCGCAGGAATCACACAAAACCGTATCGTTGCGACAAATGTTACCACACTTACGTCTCGAAGGAAGCTTACGAGGTCCACGTGAAGACCCACGAGAAACCGTCGTACTTAGAGTGTCCGTTCTGTCGACAACGATACAAACGCATGGGTGCATTAAGGTTTCACCAGATCCGTGTGCACAGCACCATAGAGCCACAGTTCGAATGCGACTATTGCAAGAAACGTTTCAAACTGAAAAACGACCTGACCATGCACATCGACAGGCTCCACACGGGCGACAAACACGTATGTAGATTCTGCGGTAAAAACGTGAGGAACATAATGAACCACGAATGGCAGCACAAAAAGTCAGGCAGGCCGTATCCGTTCCAGTGTCATCTCTGTCCCAGCAAGTTCCGAAAATCGAACGGTCTAGAGAATCATCTACAGAGACACAAAAGCGGCTTCAAGTGTAACAAGTGTGGCGAAATTTTTTCCCGTCCATCGAGATTGATCAGTCACAGACAGACTAAGCACAAGCCCGCTTTCTTCTGCACTATCTGCAAGCAGGAATTCAATTGCAGAGAGAAGTTCTATCTGCACGTGATCCGACATGCGAAACTCAGGCCCTACAATTGCGACGTTTGCGACGCGGACTTCTTTCACAGAACAACCCTCGTCAAGCATCGGAATACTCATCCGGGCCCTTTGCCTCCTTTGAAGACTTCGAAAATCGCGCACTTAGCTAAGAAAGTCTTACAGCATTATTAACGTACGAGTGAAAATGAAAATGCAATGTAGTGTTTAGAGACTCGACATCCACTGCGATGATCACAGGTTAGCTGCAGTAGAATTACGGAATTCTGTCTCTCTAAAATACCACAAGAAGTATTTTGTACGCGTTAAGATGGTTTTATAAACATTTCAAAACAGATGTTTTTTCATAATACAGTTATGCAAGTAGTTATAGAAAGGAGATTGTACAAGGATAGATCAGACGATTAAATTGTGTGGTTCATTAGTCAAGTTCTACTGTACAGTCACATGTTATGGATGATATCAGCAGAAAGTTCTGATGTGAGAGTGAAAGATGAGAATACAAGACTTCCTACGCGATTATCATATAACGAACGTTTTCGCATTGCTTAGTTCTTTGGGGTATGATATATTGTTATCGGGACACTTACGTTCAATAGTTCGTGTTAGATAATGCAACTAGTATCTGAAAATCAGTATCGTGGTTTGTGTTCATTTTATAGAGCGTATTGGATGCACAAATATGTTTTTTATTAGAATAGTTCGTTCGTCTCTTTTTATTCAAGATTAGCCATGTTTACTATAATACGATCGTCTTTTGCTAGTTTGTACGTTAAATCGTTATCATTCTCATGTAAGTGCCTATCGCTAAGATGTAATTAATGCATTGTTACAGAACCAGAGTTAACTATGAAAACGTAATTAAGAGATTCAAATAAATACTTGGAATATTTTGGTAAACGTTTACGTTTTTCTAGGATTTCGAAAAAATGGGAAAAAACAAAACTGTAACACTACACGTACTTTCTATATTTGTTAATCTCTATTATGTTCCAAAACAGGCAAAGAAAACAGTGATATAATTCATGTGGAAATACGTCTAATCTTCACAGTTTGTACAATAAAGTGTGTATTAAACAACGCAAAAGTAAGTTACATTTTTCATACATTTGCAGAGTTCTTTTTTATCTCAACGCTTGATATATTCTCTTAGGTATTATTATTAACAATTCATATGATAATTCCTGATTAATCTTAGGTAGTTCGGAAAAACAGGAACAAACAAGAAATCCTTGTCTTCTGATCGAGAAATATTTGTTTGCTGAATATGTTGCTTTCTGGAAATAGCATTTAAAAACCACCACGCGACATCCTCAGAGTACACACTGATACGTGTTATCCTTGTTTCAGAAGAAAACCAGTCTCAATACTGCGAAGAAAGGTCAGTGCACCCAAGGCCACGTATTACCATTTAGTAGTACTCGGGGAGAACGAATCAACAGGGACAATACACCGAATTCCATCCATAAATATCGGAATAATGAAACATCCGAATAATCCTCAGGAGCAACACTCACCGCCTATGCTTCACCAAATCGTTGAACGCCCACAAGAAAACGGAGCGAACTCTTCGGAAATGAGAACGGGAGTTGAGACCGCAACCAAAGAATCGTCGACCACGCCTCAATCAGGCGAAGTGGAGGTGGATCGTGCTCTGGAAGAAGTCCGTACGACGTGTCCGATCTGCGAGAAACGCTTCAACAGCGTGAATAAGATGGAGAACCACGTGAACTGCGTCCACAAGCTGCCGTACCAGTGCGACCAGTGCTCGAAGGCATTCCATACGCAGCAAGCCCTGGATGAACACAAGGTGATCCACCAGCCTGACTACTTCTTTGAATGTGATATATGCCAGGTGAAGTACAAGAGCGAAGCCAGCATGAAACGGCACCAAATTCGCGTGCACAGCGACCAGAAGTCGACTTACATTTGCGAGCACTGCGGCCGCTGCTACAAACTAAAGGTGGATCTCACGCAGCACATAAAAAGGAGCCACGACTCTCAGTACCAGATCTGCCGGTTCTGCGGCAAGGTGGTAAGGAACATAAAGTCGCACGAGTGGCGGCACCAAACCCTATGCCGCGAGGACGCGCGGCAGCATACGTGCAGCTATTGCGGCAAGAAGTTCTGCCACAGGAGTAGACTGGACAAGCATTTGAGGATCCACGAAAAAGGAGGCTTCAAGTGTCAGGATTGCGGCAAAGAGTGTCGTGGCTCTCGGGCACTTTCCAGCCACAGACAGTATTCTCATGGACGTGGCAAGATCAGTACCTGCATCGTCTGTCAGAAGACTTTCACATCGGCTAGTAACTACCATCAACATGTGTTGACGCATGCTGGTATACGACCCTACAAGTGCGACATCTGCGAGGAGGATTTCACCCAACGTTCCAGCGTGCTCAGGCACAGGAAACAACACAAAGGACCGTTGCCGCCGCTGAACTTGGTGCAGCCTCAGGTCGCCGATCTGGCTCGGAGTTACTTGCAAAAACTACAGAACGATCAGATTGATAAAAGCTGCGTGCTGAATGCGAAATTGTGATAGATCTTTTTATTTTTAGTGACCATTCGAGGAAAGTGTTGACTAACGTAGATTTTAATGAACGATGGAACGAGTATGAAACTGTTGGATATAGAGTAGGCGGAGTGCACAGTAAATTCTAAGGGATTTAATTTGTTTTTTTTTTTATGTTGATTATAAAGTTAAAAAAAAATTAATTTTTTTTTTGGTTTTGTAACTCACACGGGGAAAAATCCTTTTAAAGCATTGATTTAAGCTCATTGTGGTACTAAACATTGAACATCTTTCTGTATACTGTGTTACTGTATTTTGCTTTGCAAAACTCAAGTACATGATATTGTTCAGTATACAGTAGTGACCGGATATCTGCGCGTTGTCTACCCCATCCACTCTGGTGGACTCGCAGACCCTTGAAGCAGTAGTAACAATAGGGTTATAAAAACAGGTCGGTACTGTGCCAAAATATATTTTGTACCATATTTGTAATCAGATATTGACAAAAGTAGTACCAATCGATTCCTTGAGTTTCTCCGATGGAAACACCACCAAACACGACGTTTTTCGGATTATTTATAGCATAGTTATAGTGCAAAAACGATTCCGGTGCTTTTATGCTAACTTCGTTAAAAATAGTCCGATTTACATGACATTTGATACTATTTTAATCGGGAGAAGATAAGGAACCGGTTGGTGCTACTTCCGTGGTGATATGATGAGAGAGAGATTGAAGATTTTATTGATGTATACCACCCGTCGAGTGGCTGTACCGCACCCTTGACTCGACGTCGACCCGAGGTTGACCTCCTGGGGTCTGCGTATTAAAGCGTGAACTGTTTCTTGCCGCATCGAGTTAAACATTTTCAATATTCAATTGAAAAATGTTGAATTGGAAAACAAATACTAGAAATGAATTCCTTATATTTTGCTGATTAAAATAGTATCAAATGTCATGTAAATCGGATTATTTTTAACGAAGTTAGCTTAAAAGCACCGAAATTGTTTTTGCACTATAACTATGCTATAAATAATCCGAAAGGCGTCGCGTTTGGTGGTATTTTCATCGGGGAAACTCAAGGAATCGATTGGTACTACTTTCGTCAATATCTGATTACAAATATGGTACATACTATTTTTTCGTTTCTTTGGCCTAACACTAAAACCCTTCAGCACTCGAGGGACGCATACGAAATTAGTATACCGTATTCGCGTAACTGCCAACGGCCGGAACATTTGAGGTGGCAGTTATCCGGGCACTACTATATACAGGTGTCCGAAACTAAGTGCGGGAGCCGTTAAAAGGAGATTCCTGAGGTGACTTTAAACAACTTTTCCCTTAGCGAAAATTTTTGTTGCGTCTTTGTTAACGAGTTATTATCGAAAAACACTGACCAATAGAAGCACGAATACAGTGGATGAATTTCAGCGCGCGCCCCAGCTTTGAGTGGTATTGGCCCGCCATCGTCCGCGCCATCATTAATCCGCTGTACTCGCTCTCTGATTGGCCGATGTTTTTCGTTAATAACTCGTTAACCAAGCTTCGGATACCATTTTTGCAAACGAAAAAGTTGTTTAGAATCACCCCAGGAATCTCCCATTTCTGGCTCCCGCGTCGAGTTTGGGACACCCTGTATACAATATGTAACTTCTTTTACTTGTAATAACAGCCAGAATGGAGAAAGATAAGATTCATCTATATTATACATTCCGACTCTTAAAAATGGAAGTGCAGAGATGCTTTTGTTACATTTTAGAAATGCCGTATTTCTATTTTATAGATATTCGGTATCAGAAGCATCGATATTATTCTATATTATTTTTGTTTTAATGGTTCAGTAAAAAGAAAACGACAAACGCTAAGTCAATTATTACAGATATGTTATCTTTTAAAATACGATAAAATTGTTATATTCCCGTTCAGTCTTTCATCTTAACCATCGACAGCTTGATTGTAAGCTTTCTTACAATATATTATGTGTGTTTGAACGATTTCATGTGAGTTTTAATTTGACAGAAGTCGTCCTACCTGCCAACAGAAAAAAAAGCTAACGAAACTGTGAAGGCCCTGTTGTATTATCTAGGAATAAGTTCTTACACCGTTCTATAGATCTTAATTATTGGACAGTTTTAATCAATGATTGTCGCCTCATTCTTCATCGACTCATGTTAAAAACAATAATTACACGTTTTGTTTTCCGCAGAGTAATCGTACGTAAGTTCAATAATACAGTGTTAAATGATGCTCGTGTACCAAAATCTCTTGAGAGTTTCATCATTTTTGAACCGTACTTACGGCAGTGCATGCTCATGCGCGGTTAGCAAAGCAAAAGCTCTATTTTACAACGCCCGATTGTCTGAAGTGTGCTCGACTGACTAGCTTTATGATTTTTTAGGTGCAATGCGACAGACCCACTCGCCCCGACTTTTCTCCTAGTAAAAGTAGAAGATAATTACTTTCGGATACCGACCACGTTGAGCATGTTCATGATGAAGGATTCGGCGGGCGGTGAAGAGGGCAAGAAAGACGACGCGACGGCGAAGACGAGCGAAAAGGACAACGACCGAGTCGGAGAAAGCGAGAAGGAGGATAAAGAAAGGGATAGTGACCAGTTCGAGGACCTGGACGATACGCCTCTGGACTTCCGGAAAAAGCAGGCGGCCGGACAAATCAGCAGCGAGGCGAAGCCGCTGAAGAAGAAGGTGCACACGTGCGAGATCTGCTACGCCTCGTTCGACCGCAAAAGCAAACACACGAGGCACATGTCGAAGCATAGTAATTCACGGCCCCATAAGTGTAGCGTCTGTACGAAGGGTTTCAAGACCAGCGCCCACCTCGCCAGACACATGGAGATACACGACGAACCCGTGAACCTGCACGCGTGCAGCCTCTGCGACTACAAGGCGCGCACGAAGCCCTACCTGAAGATCCACTACATCCGAAAACATACCGAAGACTACAGCTACAAGTGCGAGCAGTGCGGCAAGATGTTCAAGGTGCAGTCGGACTACACGACCCACGTGAAGGACCACGACACAGAGTCCTGCGTCTGCGACATATGCGGGACTTCCTACCCAAGCAAGAGCTCACTCTACTTCCACAAGTACTACAAACACAAGACGAAGGTGAAGAAGTTCCAGTGCACGACCTGCAAGAAGAAGTTCAAGTCGCAGAAGAACCTGGACAGTCACACGGAACTGCACAAGCTGAAGTACGTCTGCGAGCAGTGCGGCATGGAGTCGAAGACTAAGTACGGTCTGACGAAACACCTCAGGACCCACTCAGGCGAGAAGTCTTACCTCTGCGCGATCTGCGGCAAGACGTTCGGCTGTCTCAGCTCCCAGAAGATCCATCTGCTCACCCACGTCGGGGAGAGGCCGTACGTGTGCGACATCTGCGGACAGAGCTTCACGCAGAGGTCCCCGATGATGCTGCACCGGAGGAAGCACCCTGGGGTACATCCGCCGCCCCCGCCGATCAAAATCACGAATCTACTGCACGGCGTGCAGGACAAAATTATCGTGAACAAGAGCTCCAAGTAACTGACGCACCCGATCCCCGGGTGGGAATTGGTGAGATTGGTTTTGTATATTTGTTCGTGTGAGAATCAAGTGTCTTAACGACACCAGCAAAACTGTGCGGATTGAGTCAGTGTAACGTTTAAACTGTAACTTGAACGAATTGAAGTTTCCGTTCTATGCGAGGGTATTTTGTCGGTATTGTGAGCAGGGTAATGCGTCGTACACACCAAACAACGTGATGCGTAAGTTTTTCGTTTTGAAAGTGAGTTTTATTAAGTATTGTGAATATTTTTATATTTGAGAGTTACCTTTATAGTTGCTGTAACGGTTAAATATGTTGTGGAGAAAATTAGTTGAAAGATTTAGTTTGAATTGTTGAAGACATTTTGGAAAAGGTAGTGCAGCATTGTTTATTTTAGAAGTTCGTATTGTATTCTTGGAATCCGTTTTTGTTTATCTTTGTTTTCTGTGTTATACGTGTTTAATTATGAATACAAAATAATTTTTATATTTATCTGGATTTAGTTAAAAAAATGAGAAGTTTCTAAATGAGGAAAGAAATTTCTACCACAACTTTAATATTTAATAAAAAAATTATTTATACGGTTTAAAAATGAGATTTAATCTGAAATATTCACTTGCACGGCATATCAAATTAATAACTATTTTGTGTTCTCTGCCTTGGATGCGCTTGAATGGCTAACAAAATTCCACAGCATATCATTAATCTGTTACAGAGAATATAACCGTTTGGTTATGAAAATCTGATTTTGTTAGGGAGTGATTTTGAGAATGCAATTACGGGATAGGAACTTTGTAAGTAAAATTGTTAGCGAACTGGTGATAGGTCGACATCATGTTACAATTTGAGGGAAGAACCAGATCTTCGCGAGTTCATTTGCGAAGAAACAACTTTTATATATATTTAAGATTAACATAAAAATGTAATATATAAGAATATAATTCATATTCTTACGAGAAAAGTTTATATTACCTGTAAATTTGAAGAAAGAAATATATGTACACATATATAATATTATATAAAATATTTTAGTTCTTACGAACTATATTATTAATATTGTAAAAAAGTATCTCTTAAATTGAGAATCGCCTCTCTACTTAATCCTTAACGTAGAATTAATCTGCTTATGTGTTTCAAGTGAGAGTTAAATATCAATTGTGTGGCAAAGTGAAATTTTAAAAAATTCTTTTTTTATATTTTATTTCGCTATATTAACAAAGATATATATTAAAGAATTTATTGTTGAGTATCTGGATTGATTTTACTAGAACAGTTACATCGTTCCTTTGTTTTATATCAATAAAAACGTAAAAATTTCTAATACTACACACAAATACATTTATCTTCGACGAAAGAAAGATCAAAAATATATTTTCTATTCACAGTAACCATATGTTGCAAACTTATATGATTCGCTAATCTTTCTTTCTATTTTTAGGTCAAAATATCGCCGGGAAAAGCGGCACCAATTTTGAAAAAATATTAATTTTTGTATATCTTACATTTTTGGTTTGAAATTTGTCAGCAAGGTATGAATAAACCACAAGGATCAAGCTCTCATATCCCGCAAAGTGTAAACTGCATGTTTCAGTGAGTTTTAAAAGTTTTCTGTGCTTTCAGTGCTCCCTGCAAACTTTTATAAATTTTCATCATTGCCTCGTGAATGTACAGTGTAAGTATTGTCATTTAAAACAAAGATTGTTACATTATCTTATATTTCTTACGGGGTTTTATAGGTTGTTTCCGAAGAATTCGTTGTCATGTACAAACACGTACGTATGAAAAGCATTTGTTAGCAAGTAAAAAGGAAATACAGTAATTTGTCTATACTTTTCACTTTTCTAATCAGCTTTTTCTCATTTCCCGTATGATCTATGTATCTATGATATAAAAAGTCGTATTGTAAACCTGACTTGAAATAATATGTAAATATAATAACCACATTTCCTATGATTTAAATCTTTATCTTCGACCACCATATTTATTACACATGTGCTACGATCGTGTATATTTAATTTTCTTAATCAAACGGCAATAAACAAATTTTTATTCAGAACACGTACTTGAGAAATCTTCTTTATTTTGAATCAAATACAACATGCGAAAGAAGAATAAAAACGTCTGTTGTAGAATTATATGTAATTCCGGTTGTTTAGGTCGCAGAAGAAGAAGAGGACAGTGAAGAGAGGAAATCGCGACGAAAAAGCATCGCCGGAGGTTTCAACTGCGTCACCAATAAAGATACGGAAGACGTCGGCGGAAAACTCGAACGCAGAGATCACGTGTAAGGAAGAAAGTGAAAACCATGAAGAAACAGTGACGCCACAAAAAGTAGTCTGTGATGTATGCAACTCTACCGTCTCTAAAGCCAATTACAGGAGACATATACTGCAACACAGAAATTCCAACATCTTTAAGTGTGACATGTGCCCTAAAAAGTACAAACACAACAGAAATTTGACGAAACACAAGTTCTATGCGCACGGGGACGCACCTGTAACCAAGTGCCAACACTGTGACTTCACGACTGTTCACTCGTCTTACTTGCAGGTGAGCTAAACTAAAATAATCGCTTTCAAATTATTTCTTCATTCAGTTCGCTTATTTCGCTGAATTTTTCTGAATTGTTTGAATTGTAATTTAATGAATTAAATACCTTCCAAATTTCAAGCTTTCGCATCAGTTGAGTTTCAATAAACAAGAATTAGTCATAGACTGCATGCAGCTATGATACTAAAAAATATTAATGCTTAAAATTAATATTTAGTAAAAACTTAAATATATTGAAAATTTTGCAACAAAGTTCCCCCTGTTTCTCCACATTTTCCTGTGCTAAATGTTCTCAACATTGTAATTTCCATTACAGGTGCACATTATGCGCAAGCATACCGTCGATTTCATGTTTTCCTGCAACAAGTGCGACCGGAAGTTCCGCGTAAAAGCAGACTACATGAAGCACTTGGTGACCCACGAGGGCGAGGCATGCATCTGCGATGTGTGTGGCATCAAAGTGCCGAACAAAATCTCTCTCTACTTCCACAAACACTATAATCACACGGTGAGGGACGCCAAGTTCAAGTGCACGATGTGTAGGAAGAGGCTAAAAACCCAGAAGAGTTTAGAAAATCATATACAGCACGTGCACGAGCGAAAGTACCAATGTGATGTGTGCGGAGTGCAACTGACGCGCAAAGCCGCCATAAAGAAACACCTCAGGATTCACGGCGAGAAGACGTACTCGTGCCATATATGCGGCAGAACTTTCGCTAACGCTAGCACCAGAAAAGTGCACCTTCTGACGCATTCGGGAGTAAGGCCGTACATTTGCACGTTATGCGGCCAAAACTTCACGCAACGCCCGGCGCTTTGCGTTCATTGGAAGAAGAAACATCCGGACGCCACGGAGCCCCCGCCGTCTGTGTCCATAACGCACATCATCAATTCCATAACGAAGAACAGCACCAAAGTAGAGGGCGACAAGTAGACGTTGTGATAATAGGAAGTAATTTTCGTTTAGGGATTGTATCGTGAACTCGAATTTGGTGGATGACACTGAACTGCTTTGCAGATTGTTTTTTTCTTATTTCTTTTTTTATGATATGTATGAATTATTTTTTTAATGTTTATATAAACTAATGATTGTACCACGCGGTGTAATTTTAAACGTGTTAAACATTTTAAATATTTCTTTAGCGATTGAGATGAGGGAAAGAAGAGAATATAGAGAAAACGTTTCAGCTTTTTTTAGATTAACGTAGCAGTCTCTGATTAACGAAAGTAACTTAACGTACAATCCATAGATAGGACCTAATTCTCTGACTTTGTACAAGTTCGATCGTTGAAAAATAAGAAAAATATTGATATAGACTGTACAGTGTAAAGATGACATCGTGAACGTTTGTATGAAAATCGTATGATTTATTTACGACGATGTATTTGAAATTTTTCTGAGATAAAGTATCAGAATTTCCATTGCACATTTTGTGAGTTACCTTGATTTGAAAGGAAATGCTTTGCTGTACCTTTGCAGTAGGCATGAACGTACGTACCCAGAGTGGGCTTCCTTTTACTGATTACTTTCATTCGTGTTTTAGGAAATCAACGCAGCGTTTAAGTCAGGAGAGGAGATGCAACAGCGTGACACAAGTGAAAGACGAATTAAAGATCCCCCATAGAAGACCAGATAGTCTTCGCAGAAAAATTACATATCACCCATCAAAGAGTCGAAAACGTAAGAAAACTAAGCGCCTGTCTTCTTGCGACACTGAAACCAGAAAAGTTGTATCCAATCGCGTAAGTTTCCACGAAGAGGAAAGGCTGTCGAAAAGTGCGTCGAACAGAACAGTAATATTAATTCCCAGAAAAAACGAAGCCAACAGGATCGGTGACTCAGATAAACCAGAGATTGCCAAAAATGGTTCCTCGCAAGAAGAGGACCTCGTCAGGAAACTTCGCGACGGTACCTACACGTGCGACATCTGCCAGACAGCGTTCGAACAGAAGAGCAAGATCCTCCGCCACATCACCAGCAAACACAGCTTCCATCGACCCTTCAAGTGCGCAACTTGTAACAAAACGTTCAAGTATAAGTGCGACTTGAAGGCCCACAGACTCACGCACCAGGAAATGGATTCAAGTCTGCTTCATTGCTGCGACAAGTGCGACTATCGCACGAAGGCAAAGCACAATCTGAAGGCCCACTACATCAGACGACACACAGACGATTACAAATTCGCCTGCGAACACTGCGGGAAGCGATTCAAGATGGAGTGGGACTTGAAGTTTCATGTGGGTACTCATAGTTCTTCTCAGCACATGTGCGATATCTGTGGGAAATTTTATACGAGCAACTATTCCCTGTACAAACACCGAAAGGTGGCCCACTTGAACGAATACAAGTTTCAGTGCAGCGTGTGCAACAAGAGACTCCTGACGCAGGAGAATCTCGACAGCCACATGCTTCAACACAGCAGGACGTACGAGTGCAAGGAATGCGGCAAGGTGTTCGCGTCGAAGAGGTACCTGGCGACTCACACGACCACCCACACGGGTGTTAAGCCGTACACTTGTCAGATTTGCGAGAAGAACTTCCGAACGTCGCACATGCGGAACACACACCTGCTCACGCACTCCGCTGAGAGACCACACACTTGCGATCTCTGCGGACAGTCGTTCAAGAGGCGGTATTACATGATAGAGCATCGACGAAAGCATCCCGACGCCCACTTGACGTCGCCTCCTGTGCCACTTGGCAAGAACAGAACCAGCGTCAATTCGGGACTGGACTTTGTGACCGAGTTCCCAGAGGAAATTCCGTCTTAAGTGATTAGCTTCTAAATGATATTCGTATTTGTGATTTTTGGACATATTTTGAGAACGACGTAGAACGTAAAAGCCACCAGTGATCTGTAAAAATAGAATGTATGGTCAGTATTTTATAGTGAAAGTAGAATAATTAAGCGAATGTAAGACCGTGAAACGTACTGTACATAATTATGTGTCTATAGTTTAAGAAAATCATTTTCCAGGCAGTCGTTCACTTTGTGCAATGATGCATTGTAAAATAACTATTTTTGTATTTATTTGTTTTTTCCATTATTCACCATAGTATCATTTTTATATTCATCACAGTCGTTGTTTACTTTTTGTATTTATATTTACATCGACAATATTATTTGCACGGTTATATTCATGACAATAACTTATCAATTACATGCGAATTTTAGTCACAGTTCGTACAAGTTGTTAGGTATAAAACGCAGTAATAAATGCTCGTACCATGCAAAACTATTGTGAAAAATGCGAATAGTAATCCCCCTAATCCAAGTTATAAACTTTTATTTAGATACAATCGCATAGAAATACGTAAAAGTCGCCTTAGATCTGCAGTAAGTAACGTCTGTGTACCTGAGTGCAATACAAGGTCTCCAAATATTAATCGTCCCTTTCCGCTGTGTTTTAGAACGCGGATCTGCAACAAGAAGACCATCGTAATTACGGACTCTTCCGGTCGCTTCGTCGTTGGAAAAGATTCTGTGCCGATGATACTCTGGCAGCAATTCGATCCCAACGGTAAATTACAGTACTCGTTGGTGCCAGCGTTCGTCGATGCAGCGAACTCTGAAACAAATTTTGAGCTGCAACCTGCCGTCGTCAAAGTGGAGAACAACGAAGAACAACTTAACATCCAGAAGACGAATTGGGAAGAGAGTAATTCCGTGTTGCAGCGGTGCGAAATCCCCAACAACTTCTACGCCTGTGATAAATGCGCCATGAAGTTCCCCATGGCGACGATGTTGAAGCGGCATAAAGTGTCCCACGTTTTGAAGTCCTGGCGTCGAAGGGAACGTCTGAATAACAAACGTCCTCGTCGACAGAGATCGCTTGTAGAGAAAAAAGACAGCAAGACCCGGTCTCAGAAATCTTCAGTGGAACCCAAGTATCCCTGCAACTTTTGTGATTCGAAATATAGCAACAAATCCAGTCTGACTGCGCACGTTAGAAAGAAACACAAAGTAATCACGGCTAAAGATCCGCAGAAGACTCGTACGAGGAACAACGTTCGCAAAAGTCGATCCAAATTGAATGTAGAAACGGAGGAGCCCAGGAATGCGAAGACGACGCAATTTGCCTGCGAAAGTTGCAGTTTCGTGTGCAACAGAAACAGTGCTTTGGTTTCTCATGTGGCTCAGAATCACCGGAAGTCTGACACCGCGGAAACTTCGTTCAAGAAGAAAGGCAAAGCGATAGAGAGCAACGATGGACCTTCGGCGCAGGAGGAATCGAAAGAAAGCTATTCGCAGGTTGAAAACAAGGAGTCAGTCGCTCCGTACGCATCGTCCAACTTGGAATGCAAGAGCGAGTCGATGAACACTCGCGCGAGCGAGAAGCAGAGCAAGAGACACTACAAGCAAGTCGAGGAACAATGCAACTTCTGTGACTTCAAGTGTTCGAAGAAAAGCACACTGTACTCTCACAAGCGTCAGCACACGAGCGCCGACGCGAGCAAGGTGTATTCGTGTAACGAATGCGCGTTCAAAACCAGCAAAAAGTCTTCGCTGTACTCGCACATCAAAAGGAAACACAAGTTGCCCAAGAACTGCACAGCTGACGGCCAGCCAGAGCTCTATCAGTGCAGTCAGTGCGAATACAAGAACAAGAATAAATATGAACTGAAAGTACACGTCGCCAGGAAGCACTCGGATGATTACAAGTTCTCCTGCGAAACCTGCGGCAAGAAATTTAAGGTCAAGGGCGACTTGACTAATCACATACGGTTCAATCACAAGGAGCAGCCGGTCATATGCGACGTCTGTGGGAAAACGTGTCTCAACAGCAACTCTTTGTACGTTCATCAAAAGTTCGCTCATTACAAGGCCAAGTACGAGTGTCAGGTGTGCAAGAGGCGCATGGTGAGCCAGGAGAATCTGAACGAGCACATGATTAGACAGCACGAGAGGAGGGAGAACGTCGTCTGCGAAGAGTGCGGCAAGACCTTCTCCAGGAACAGCAGGTTGAAGGTCCACATGAGAATCCACACCGGCGACAGGCCTTACATTTGCACCATCTGCAGCAAATCCTTTGCGCGGAAAACAGCCCTGAAACAACACTTGCTCATCCACACTGGCATCAGACCGTACGTTTGCGACATCTGCGGCAAGGCGTTCACGCAGAAGCCTGGTCTGATAAGCCACAGGAAATCTCATCCCGGCTCGCATCCTCCTTTGCCGAGAGTGTTAATCGATCACATACTGCACGACATCATGAATAATTAAATAATTGACTGTGACTCGTGACGAAGAATATCTTATCGGATTGTGTTTTGAAATAGAAGTACAATAAACTGTTTTGTGCAATCGAGAACTCGATGATCTTTCATCGGTGCAGTTATACTTGTAAAAAGACGGCTACTATGTTGAGTATTACGTTCATAGAATAGAGCAGTTGTATTATTCTTCTAGTTTGCTGGCAACGTTAGTGCATGACGTTTGGATTATTCGCGCAGGTTTATCATCTGTAGAAGATTGAATCTTTAATGGAACAAATCATTGTGTACCAGCACTGATAGAATAGAGTATCTAAACGATCGTTAAAATGTTAGGCTTTCACGGTGTACGTTAAATTATTTGTAAAATCGGACACTTCGTTACTTTTTTCCTGTAAGTGGTGGTTTCTACCGGCGTTGTTAACGTTTAATGCGAAGATACTTTATCAAACGAAAGATCACTTGCCAAGAATCGAGCTACTTTACTGTAATACTTGGAATGTACATACTTGCATATTTGTTACATATCTATGCAGAATTTTCTATGTAATATATCCGCTATTAATTTGAAATGTGAAGCGTTCTAATGTTAAACGATGACATACATGTTGATATTTCATTTGATTACAGTGGAATATACGTGTAGGAATACGAAGAGGAATTCCTCGATAATATAAACGATATTAATTGCCTCCATGATCTTCATTTTAATTTGTCACTTGCATCTCATCACATCCTCGTCAGTGGATTATGATACTACCTTTTATTATTGATCGACAGCTACCAAAATTTGATGAAACGTCTTTTAGGTTTTTACATTATCATCTCCGCCGCGGAAGAGTACATCACGATATGTACCTGTAAAAGGGACAGCGCAGAACGCCCGCAATAAAAAAAATATATCGCGCCAGCGTCCGTTTGTGAAATACCTAACTGACTGTTCTGTGATTTTCAGGATTCTGAACGGAGACGGACGTTTTATATACGGGAAGGAATCGATTCGGATGCAACCGTGGCAAGTAGTCGACGTTGGAGGTTGTCTTTACTATGCCTTCCTTCCAGCCAACCAAACCGGAAAGTTATCGGAGCACGACAAATCGACGCCGAAGACGACGGACGAGGCTTTGAGGAGCAGCACGGAAGATACGGAAGAGCCTTTCATGATCCCAGCCGAGAAGACGTCGTCGCGCGCAACAATGGACAGCCTCTGCAAGATGAAAATAAAGAAAGAAAGCATGGACGAAGTCTCCTCGCTGCCCGAAGACCTCTACAACGACGACAATAAAGTGTACGCCTGTGAAGAGTGCAACATCTGCTTCCCAGTGATGCAAATGCTGAAGCGGCACAGAAACGCGGTCCACGAACAGGCGCAGCGTTATAAGTGCAAAGTCTGCTTCAAGATCTGTCGCAGCCTCGTCGCGTTCAAGATGCACGTAGCGCTGGAGCACAAAACGGAAGAAGAGGAAGAGGAGGAGGAGCAAAAGGACACTGACAGTTTGACGTATGCGTGTGACTTCTGCAGCTATGAAAGCACCAACAAGTCCACCCTCCACTCCCACATCAGCAGGAAGCACTCCGCCAAACGGCCAGGTAGAAGGAAAAACACCTACGGGTACTCGACGGAGCAGGAGGAGTACACCTGCGACGTCTGCGAGTTCAAATGCCCGAACCGGCGCAGGCTGAAGGAGCACCTCGAGCGCAAGCACGTGTCCGATTACAAGTACGACTGCGAGTACTGCGGGAAGAAGTTCAAGGTGAAGGGCGACATGAGGCTGCACGTGCGTTTCAAGCACAAAGAGGGTCCAATAGTCTGCGACGTCTGCGGGAAGACCTGCTCGAACAGCAACTCTCTGTACGTGCACCAGAAGTGGGCTCATTTCAAGCCCAAGTACGAGTGCGAGATATGCAAGAGGCGAATGGTCACCCAGGAGAACCTCGACCAGCACATACTCCTTCAGCACGAGAGGCGGGAGAGCTTCGTCTGCGAGGAATGCGGCAAGTCGTTCACGGAAAATCACCGGCTGAAGCAGCACATGATGACGCACACCGGCGACAGACCCTACGATTGTCACGTATGCGGCAAAGCTTTTGCTCGAAGAACAGCTTACAGGCAACATTTGCTCATCCACACCGGGAAGCGTCCTTATATCTGTGATATCTGTGGCAAGACGTTCACGCAGAAGCCTGGCTTGATCTGTCACAGGAAGTCACATCCTGGCGTTCATCCGCCGTTGCCCGTTGTGCACATCGAACACATTCTCAGTGACTTTATGAAAAAGGAATGATTCTTGATTCAATGACGTTCGTGGTGATGCATAAGAGTTCTCTGGCCGATGAACTCTTGTGCTTGAAGTGTCTCGTCGATGTTGCCGTTTAATCAAAGAATGGATGGTAGAATCGTGTTTAATATGTTATCAGAACATTATTTTATTTACATGTTATGTACGTTAATTTTATATGGGGAAAGTGAGACGTACTTCAGATGGCACACTTGGTCAGTTAGCAACTTCTGCTTTTTGGTGTCCTTTGCTGTCTTATTGTTATTTTGCATTTTATTTTTCTGCATAAAAAGTTATATGATATCATTTTCAGTGTTTTCATCGTAAAAAGTACGAAGTTAAACGACGGTTTGTAGTCAGTCTCCAAACATTGAACGTTTCGTTTAAAATATGTCCAAAGATATTATACCATCATTCATACAACGCTATACTTGCAATCAAATTAAACAATTCTTACTGTTATGGATACTCGGCTTTTACAAAGCACTTCGATGCATTTAATATACGTATTCAAGTCGTGGAAAACGGTAATTTCATATCAAACGAACATGATGGAATTATGGGATAAAAAGTAATTATGGAAACATAGTGCAGTAAAATGTTTGATGTAATATATATTGTATACAAGAAAAGTTACAAGAACATATTTTGTGCACAAACTCTTAGAAGATAAATATTTTTAATGAACACTGTTCAATCGAAAGTTTTTTATTCTTAACATTCTGTAATTAGCTTCAAATAAATACTATTCGCAATACCATTGGAGTGAATGATACTCCTTTGTGTACTGTAAGTAGTGGTAAATTGAACAAAATTTTCTATCGTCTTAACTTAGAAATTCCATTCAATAGCCGTAAGATTACTTTTTAATTTATTGTTATTCGTTTGTGTCTACAAGATAAAATTTTGCGAAATGTGAAGAATGTTGCATCAACAAGTGCCATTTAGATGTTTTTAGTTACTCGTACGTGTATAAAAATTAACTCACTTTGTGAATTAGAGAACGTGTAATTATGCTTTCTTTTGTTACGATGTAGGTAAGTATTTTATAACATTTATTTTATATATTTTACAAAGCAATAGGTTTAAAATTATGGTTTAATTAATCAGTATAAATAATAGTCAAATAAATCGTAGGAAAGGTGATTTGGTTGAGACGTTAATTTAAAATTTAATGTTTCAGGACATTCAGTAGAACTATTTTTATACATTAACGGGAAATGCATCTTTAACATTTAATCAATAATTGCGCATCCTTGAAATGCCCATAAAAAAAACACGATTGCTCCTATTATGGGTTTTACCACCTCGTTGCACCATCGACGATGCAGTTAAAAATACTTTTTTCAGTATAAGGATTTTATTGTAAACATTGCAAATAATGAGAGAAATTTACCTAGACAAACCAACAGACAAAAGTTTCAAAAACTATTGACTCAAATATGCTATAAATATACTGCAAATAAATGTCCGGAAAGATGAGTACTGTACACTTATTGATTCCCTAAAAAAGTCAATGCATTCTGTTATACAAAACTAACACGAAACAATAATAAAACTGGGTAACACAAAATTTCTTCGTACAGTTGCATCACTCATTTATTATTCACAATATTTTCAAATAAAATTAAGTCGTCCATTGCAAATACAATAGCTAATTATCATGTTCTATCACAACAGGAACGACATTGCGTACTAATTTCAATGACACCAAATGCCCTCACATTAGAACCCTAATAAACGTTCGTTGTTTTCTTGTTTTAGGCGAGACCCATTGGAACCAGAAGACTTTGCAAATATTAGTATAAAAGAAGAGGAATTGATTTCGTCCGAGGAAGAAGTATGGGGAAAATATAGCTGTGAGTTCTGTTCTAGACCGTTCTCAAAACTGTACAATCTAAATCGACACAGATTGTTACATGAGAATCCAGACTACGTAGCCCAGGAATACGATTGGGCCATACGTAAACGAAATCTTGCCTGTAAATTTTGCCACAAACATTTTCCGAAACTGTACAATTTGAAGCGGCACGAACTTGCGCACACGGATGAGGGGCGCAAGCGGAATTTCACGTGCGACATTTGCAATAAACCGTTCAAGAAATTGTACAATTTGAAGCGGCATAAAACTCTGCACGAGTTGCAAAATATCGATCCCTTGGCGCAGAACTCCGACGAGTCGAGCAAGAAGAGACGAACATTCATTTGTGACGTTTGCTTCAAAGGCTTCCAGAGTCAGGAGAATCTAACGCGACACAAACTCCTGCACGAGGAGGATACGAGCGAGATGGTCGAGGCGTATAGGAAAGGGGAATACGCTTGCGACATTTGTCAGAAACGATTCCTGACGCTGCACAGCTTGGAGGATCACAAGGGTTCGCACCGAAACGAAGACGTTGACCCTTTGGCTCCAGCTCCCGAGGAGACGTCTACGCGGCAACGACGAAATCTCGTGTGCAGCATTTGTCAAAGACAGTTCTCGAGGCCGTACAACCTGAGACGGCACGAAATGTTGCACGAGCTGCGACAGAAGGAACGCCTCAGCCAGGACCTCAACGAGTGGGACAAGCGCCTCACCTGCGACGTCTGCAACAAACGATTCCAGACACGGTACAACCTGCTGCGGCATAAGATGTCGCACGAGAGCAAGGAGGATCAATTGGAGGACTATAGATATCAGCGAGAATACATCTGCGACGTATGCAACGTGGTCTGCAGTCGCAGAGAACATTTGAAGGCCCATATTCTGCGCAAGCACAGCAAGCAAAATAATTTCACCTGCGAGCACTGCGACAAACAGTACAAGTTTAAGGGCGATCTGCAGACCCACATCAGGGTGTACCACCGCGAGACGCTCGTGATCTGCGACATCTGCGGCAAATCCTGTCGCAGTCTTCATGGTCTGTTCGCGCATCAGAAGTCCGACCATCCCAAGGGTAGGCACGAGAAGAGGGAAAGATGCGTGTGCGAGACGTGCGGCAAGATCTTCAACAAGAGATCGACGTTGAGAAGACACATTAGGATCCACACGGGCGTCAAACCCTACAACTGTTCCGTCTGCAGCAGACCTTTCAAGACTCACAGCGCCTTGAGTCAACACTTGATCCTGCACACCGGGGAGAAGGTCTACGCTTGCGACATCTGTAAGAAGTCCTTCGCTCAGAAGGCTGGCCTGATATGCCACAGGAAGAAGACACATTCCGGGACGTTGCCCCCTTTGCCTGTCACACATATTGATCATATCTTGAAGGAGTTCATCAAGAAGGAAAGTCATTAAAGACGATAATGAGTTAGAAGATAAAATTACTAAGTTGTTAGGTAATATGGATCATTGTAGACTCTGTTGTTGTGAATATTTTGAAATGGCTACCATTGAATGCAGATGAATGGATGGATGACCAGATGGGTGATATGTAAATAAATGACCCAAGCATAATTTATTAGTGATGTTAGTTTCTAATGTAGTTATCAAAGAAGTATAAACAGTCAGTAACTGCCTTCAAAGCGGATTGTTGAAAAAGAAAGTTTATACTTAAAATATTTATTTCAGTTTTTGGGAATTCTCTGTTAGATAAATGTTAACTAAGTGTTTGAAGAAGGAATTTTTAAAGGGTACAGTAATTTCCAAATAATTTATCTATCGTCGGGACCGCAGTGGATCTTTTATACGAGTAGAAATTCTTTTCTAATTCGTGGATCACTGTGGAGCCGAGTTTCAAAGCTTGAGATCACAAGAAACCGCGCAAACAAAGACAGAACTAACCATTGAAGATGCTCTTTACAAAACGAACGCAATTGTCATCGGATCTCGACAAACGTGACGGCAATCGATTTCTTTAGTCCTTCTCTTCGGCGGTCTCTTATGATCTCGAGCTTGGAAACTAGGTTCGACAGTGTTACAGGAATTGGAACCAAAAAAATTGTTGTAGGGAATAGCGGATGTGTCAATTATACAAATGTGAATGGGTCAATTATTCGGTGACTACTGTACTTTGTTGAGTGTATCGGATTAATTGGTGATTGTTTCTCTAAATTTCTATTTGTTAATCACATGATTATTATATTTCTGACTCATAAGAACTTTTACACATTTCCCATGGTACGAAATATACTTGATTTTGTAAGAAATATCAATCTTCTGGAAATAAAATGCCACTTCCCCTTCACCGCTCCTTCCGATTAGAGTAGAACACTTCTCTCTCCGCACCGATCTCTCGCACTCAAGCATCTTTAACGACTAATACGTATGGTATTGGTAGTGTTCCGTCTTTAAGCCAATCTGTAACCGATGTTAATCGCCCCGCCTCGTTTGTGAGCATCCCAGTTAACGAAGCTTTCTCTAAGACCTCGCGTTCCCTTCTAACAGTTGCGCGTTAACAACGTTACCCGAGGTACCGGCCGCGAATGTTTTGTCGCGTAAGATTAGAGAAATGAGAAAAACAAAGAAGCAGCTCGAGAACAGTCCGAAGTCCCGCTTTTAATAATACCGCTGATCGATAATGTTTCAGGTACGAACTCGAAAGCCTCAATTCGCGCGGTATCTTTATCTACGACAAGGAGTCGGTGATTATGAAAAAATGGCAGATCCTGGAGTTCGATGGGAAGCCCTACTACGCTTTTGTACCTGAAGGCGACGCTCCGTTGGCCGACGAAGACATACCGGAGCAGTTGGACGAAATCGACGACGAGAAGCAGGAGCACGTGAAGGTGGAGTGTTTGTACGACGATGAGAACCTCCAGTTCGACTCATCGTACGAGAAACTGTACGAGGAGGAGGAGCACCTTCTGAACGGGAGCAACGAGCAGAAGGAGGACGGTGAGGACGAGGACGTGAAGCCGATTCTTCTTAACGGCACGATCGACGGTGAGACTGACAAGGAGATCGGGGACCTGTACCAGGTCAAGGTGCAGGGGAGCATGGTGACAATAGAGAAGCTCACGCCGAGTGAAATAGACGCCAAAGATATGGAGTATCAGCAGATAGGGGAGGAGCAGGAGATGTACAACGAGGAGCACTTGGAGCAACTGGATCAAGACGACCAAGGCGATCAGGTGGAGCAGGTGGAGTACCTGGAGGAAGCGCTGCTGGAGTCCATCAACAACCACGTCTTGCCCGCGAAGACACGACGGAAAATCTCAAGGAGCGCTAGTGGAGCGTTAAAGTGTAAAGTCTGCTCGGAGATGTTCAGCTCGGCGATATCATTCAGGAAGCACGTGGCGTGGACGCACAAGAAGAAAGTCTGCATACAAGAAGACGGTGCGTACATCTGCGCCGTGTGCGACTACAGAACGCTGAAGAAAAGCCTCTTCGCTTCGCACTTGGAGAGGAAACACGAGACCTGGTCGAGGAAGCGGCCCAACAACATGCTGTTCCCTTGCGCCGCGTGCGGCTTCGTCTGCCGGTCGAAGCACTCGTTGCAATCGCACTTTATTAGAAAGCACACCGACCGGTACGAGCACCAGTGCAAGTTTTGCCCGAAGAAGTTCAAGGTGAAGGGCGACCTGACGAACCACGTGCGGTTTCACCACAAGGAGAAGCCGATCAACTGCGACGTTTGCGGCAAGCTCTGCCAGAACAGCGGCTCCCTCTACGTCCACCAGAAGTGGGCTCACTACAAGCCCAAGTACGAGTGCCACATATGCAAGAGGCGCATGGTCACGCAGGAAAACCTTGACCAGCATTTGTTAACGCAACACGAGAAGAGAGAGAAGATCGTGTGCGCCGAGTGCGGCAAGACCTTCACGAAAAAGGACTCGTTCAAGAGGCACATGGCTGTCCACACCGGGTGCAAGCCACATTCCTGTCTCATCTGCAACAAACCCTTCGCCAGGAGATCCCAGTTGCGCCAACACTTGCTCATACACACCGGCAAGAGGCCTTTTGTCTGCGACATTTGCGGCAAAGCGTTCACGCAGAAACCTGGCCTCATCTGTCACAGGAAGACGCATCCTGGCCCTCACCCTCCTCTGCCTGTGATGCCCATCGCCGACATCGTCAAGGAGTTCACCGAAGGATACGTTCAGGAGATAAACGCGCGCGACAACGAGGAGAGAATCGAGGACGAAGCGTAGAATCGTTACTCGACCACTGAGGACAGAAAATGACCCTCGCGATTCTTGGGAGAGGTTGTTGCGCGAGAAGCAAAGGTCTGCTCGGGAGAGGCGTTGATCAAGGAGTAAGAAGTCTACGCTTAATTAAGGGGGGAGTCTCACTTAGAACGCTAAAATAATAGTAGCTTTTCGAGAATTTTTTTGCAGTAAAGTTAAACCGAATCTTTGCAAAACTGTAGGGGTGTGTTATTCTACGTTCAGACGAATGTAAATAAATTTTTTTTGTTCACAATTAATTACAGAAATCAGAATAAGTGTAGGACCTGTTAAAGTGTGATTCCTGAGGTGATTTTAAATAACTTTTTCCTTAGCGAAAATGTTAGGTGAAACTTTGTTAGCGAATTGCTAACAAAAGAAACTGACCAATTAGAGAGCGAGTAGAGCGGACGAATCCAGATATGAACTGTAAGTATGCCTAGCATTGGTCCACGACTGCTCGCACTGAGATTCGTCCGCTGTATTCGCTCTCTGATTGGTCAGTGTTTTTTGCTAATAACTCGCTAACAGAACCCCGCCTAACATTTCCGCTAGCGAAAAAGTTGTTTGAAATCGCAGCAGGAATCACTCCTTAACGTTTCCTACACTTATTCTGGAACACCCTGTATATCTTGGTAGTGTCACTATACAGGGTGTGACAAAAATGTTGCAGTTCCTTGAACGGGGTGATTCCTAAGGTGATTTTAAACAACTTTTTCCTTGGCGAAAATGTTAGGTGGGGCTTTGTTAACGAGTTATTAACTAAAAACGCCGACCAATCAGAGAGCGCGTACAGTGGATGAATGTCAGCGCGGGCTCCAGGTATGAGCAGTATTGGCCCGCCATCGTCCGCGCTATCATTAATCCGCTGTACTCACTCCCCGATTAGTCGGTGTTTTTAGTTAATAACTCGTTAACAAAGCCTTACCTAACATTTTCTCTAAGGAAAAAGTTGTTTAAAATCACCTCAAGAATCACCCCTTTCAAGGAACTGCAACATTTTTGTTACACCCTGTATTTGTGTAGACTATAAAGCCATGTGCACAAATATGGTGGCCGTTATTGTAAAGTACAAAAAAGAAGCAAAGCAACGTTCGCAATTATCTATTTTGAGTTGTCTCACTTTGTTTTTGTATACTAAAACAAGATACCGACACGAATCTCACGAGGCAGCCTTGCAGTGTCTGTACATGGCTTAACACATTCAGTTCTGGTTTGAAACATGAAAACCAACATTACTCCTAATTTTCATATTATTACATTGTCAATGAACTAGAAAAAAAACTGTACGAAATTGAACAAATTGTCGACATTAAAAAAGAGAATACGATTAAAATTTTGTTATCAATATTTTTAGCTCATCGACAGTGTAATTGCGTGAAAATGAAGCAAATATTAGTTTTTCATGCTTTTTTTTCCCCTCTTCTTTTCTTTTCTTTTCTTTTCCAAAAACACTCAAAGTTTAACAAAGATTCGGTTTATCTTTGCTAAGAAAAAATTCTCAAAAAACTACTATTATTTTAGTGTTTTGAATGAGACTCCCCCCTTAATAAAACCGCTCACTCGGTTAATTAGGACATTTCTAGACACGTTCATTGGTAAGGCTCGATCGCGAGGGATTCCTGAGTTTCGATTTTTGTCTACTCGTTGTTGAAGTGGCGACTCCGAGAGGTATGTAATCTTTCTGGAAATTTTTCGTTGAAGTTTCGCTCGCAATCTCGGGCGTTTCTATTTGGTGTAAGGCAAGGATCTTTGAAATATTTTAACGTATTTAAATTTATGTTTAACGCGGAATTAAAGACATTTCCTTTGAGTACAAATTGTTAGTCGTCTTCTTGCAAGTATTTAGTGAGGTTCACGTGAATTTCAACAACGAGTACAATCAACGTTCCCTGTTGATCTTGTTCTGTGGTTAAAACAAGGAAGGACTCGTGGCGAGTAAATAGATCGGATAGAAAGTAAAATAGAATTCCAGGGCAATTCGTGTACCATCGGGATGAAAAGTTTGAAGACACGAGATAACAAACAATAATTATTTTTAGACATATTGCGCATAACTGTAAGTATAGACATGTAAGATGTATAATATAGAAACAGCAATGTAAATTGAGATTCACTGAATGATGAATAATGTCGTATCGCTTTAAATTTCATTTTCGACGAACGTGCAGAGTCTTGCAGCCAGTTTCACCGCGACTATTTAATTTTATCGTTGCTGAGTTTTGTCATAAACAATCGACGTTGTGTAAAGAAAGATAAGTTCGCAGTTTAAATTTATCGACACATTAATTTTACAAATTACGTTTGTAAACGTGCGAAGAACCTGAACAAAGTTGACGCTAATTATAGTCAGAATAAAATCGATTGGCTGTTCAAGAACACTTTGGGAACTGTCTCTTCCCTTTCTATTTTGTTACTGCCACTTCTCTACCTTTCTAGATTCGCCTCTTCTATCGTTTTCGAAAAATGGAAAGAGCGAATACACAAACGCTTGTTCTACATCTCGAAAAATGATTTCGACAGAACGTTAAATAGTTAAATCTTGTTTGACCATTCTCACAAAGGAAATAGCCTCGAACAGCCATTCAATTTTTACCCCAATTGCACTTTCGATAGAAGTTGCAATAATTAGAGTAACATCCTTCGTTTCAATGTACTGGGATACTCTGAGTCTCTACGCCTCTATTGTATAATAAAAATCTCTCAAACACTTGGAACGATAACGCCATTGCTCGCGTACGATGTTTCGTTTCGACCTGTAAGTTCGGTGATTCAGTGTAGCCGTTGCGACATACAGGGTAATCTATAAGAAAAGTGTTGGGAATAATTTTAAGAAAATGCTCTGAGATTCGGAGAAATTGTTTAGTTAACGTAGAATTATGATTGCCTATTTTAATAATACGAGTTTAATAAATTATTTTTATTTTTCTTTCTAACGTTTAAACTAAAGAAAATTATTGGCAACTGCAAAAGACTTAATTCTGATAAGTACTTTTACCTCAGAGAAAAAGTAAACAAGAGTATAGTGTAATGGAAATGTTTCATCGACTTTTATCACTATGGTATCTTCTTAAACTCGCCGATACTTTTTTTTTTAGAGTACCCCGTATCTCGACACCTGTCTTATTTATGAGCTCTGATCCCCTGAAAACTAACTGTACCATAAACAGTTTTGTAAATCGGCGAAGAAGGAGCACGTGCGGTAACAAGCACGCCCACGACGGCTATTTTTCTAAAATCAATACCCTGGCGTAATACCTCTGTAAGAACACGTATATACACGCTGTGTATAGCTTTGAGTTTGAAATAAATATTTTTACTGAGTTCCATCTTGTCAACTATCCCTCAACATACGTCGAAGCAGAAGTGCCAAATAAAATGAACAACGTTATAGTTAAACAAGCATTCGTTTCCATATTCTTGACAATGGCGTAATGTAATCATCGCACCGCAGCGCGGAGGATAGTAAAACTCAGAACCGTACAAACGGGACAGTTGACGAAATTAGAATGACCAAGATAAGTATACATTCTGTATGAAATTATCATGTCTAACAGATAATAACTCATTATATATTACATTTCCAGGCTACAGCTGTAATCGGATTATTTAAATCGTCAAGAAGGTAGGAACAGACACGAGAGTCAACACGCTCCTACAGACTTCCCCTAAAAAGTACTCCCCAAATGTATTTAGACCTAAGCATACCTACGAATCGTTCAGCTCGCAGGAAGCACTAAGGTGCCAGGTGAACTCGAACTCCCAGAAGCTTCCTTCAAGCCTTTCGTAACACGAGCTGTTCATTTTCTGTTGTAGGACTTTGGACCCGTTGAGCGAAGAGTTGAGACCCGACTCGTGCCTAATTCGAGCCGCGGAGTACGCGGATTGGATCGATAAAGAGAACCTGGAGGTCAGCCGAGAGAACAATGCGAAGGAGTACGAGACAGAGGCTAAATTACCGGCGGCAAACAATGCCGATCGTCGTCCGAAGAAAAGAACACTAACGACCCAGCTGGAGTGCGACCATTGTCAACGGAAGTTCTCGAAGAAGAGCAACCTCACGGAACACTTGAAGAAGCACCGTCGCAAGTGCTCGGACTGTCCGAAGACGTTCCGTCTCCGGCGACACCTGGCCGCCCATGTGGAGAAGATCCACCGTCGGCAGGTCTACGACTGCAGCGTGTGCGAGTACAAAAGCAACAATAAAGAAACGCTGAAGAACCACTACATACGGCTGCACACGAGCAGCTACAACTTCGCCTGCGAGGTATGCGGCAAACAATTTAAGATTAAGAAGGCCCTGAACCATCACGTGAAGCAGAACCACGGCGACGCGGCGCCGATCGTCTGCGACGTGTGCGGACACTTCAGCAAGAACCTGCACGCGCTGAAGGCGCACATGAAGTACAGACACTACAAGCCCGAGTTCGTGTGCGGGATATGTCGCAGGGGGATGACCACTAAGGGGAACCTGGAGCAACATCTGACGTGGCACGAGACCAGGGAGAAGGTGCTCTGCCCGACCTGCGGGAAGCGGTTCCGTGGCCGTGACCTCGACTCACATATGCGGGTGCACACGGGCGTGAAGCCTTTCCCTTGTCCGGTCTGCGGAAAATCGTTCAGAAGACAGACCGCCCAGGAACAGCACGTCCTCATTCACACCGGGAAGAGGCCGTACATATGCGATATATGCGGCCAGGCGTTCGCGCAGAAACCGGGGCTGATTTGCCACAGGAAACGCCACCCTGGACCGCTGCCCCCGCTACCCGTCGTATCGATCAAAAGCATCGTCACGGAGTTCACGAGGGAGTACACTATGAAGAACGGGATGATTAAGGTCGAATGAGGAAGTGCCTGGGAATGTTAACTGTTTCGCTGTGTACCGCACAGGAAATTACCATGTTATCTTGCGCTTTGAATATAGTTTCTGCTTTAGGAACCAAGTTGGCTCTTATGTATCTTAAAGTCTACTCAAATGGACTACTTTAGAACCACGTGATAACCACAAAACGGTGGTAGGTTTGTTGCTGGAACAACCACTTATGCACCACTTTTTTGAAAATGAATTTCATGAAACACATGTATTAGTAGAGAGCAGAGTTGTAAAGTACTGAAGTGCATTGGTACTGCAATAGTTTTTAAATACCTCGTACTTGCACTTGAAAAACTAAAGTAATAGGATAGGTGCATTTGTGGTGAAAATTCCAACACAGTGTAGTAAAAATCCCAACCAGTGTAGTAAATATTCTTACAAAACGCTAAAATTCTAGATGCTGGAGTTGAGATTCAAACACCTCGACCTTCGCATGAGTAAGCTGCGTCATAATCAACTCCACCAAAGTGCGCTTTTACTATTTCTTCTTCGAATTTGCTCCTCACTTGGAATATCTATATATTCATATCTATATATAACATTTATATTCATTTGTTTTTCATCATTTTCATCATTCTATTATGCAGGATAATAAAATTTATGGACAACAAATGAATCTAAATAAGTACATGAATATATATTCCAAGTGAGAAGCAAATTAAAAGAAGAAATAGCAGAAGTGCACTTTGACGGAGTTGGTTAGGACGCAGTTTATTGATGCGAGGGTCGTGGGTCCGAATCCCAAACCTAGCATCTGGAATTTTAGCGTTATTGTAAGAACATTTACTGCACTGATTGGGATTTTTTACTACACTGTGTTGGAATTTTCACCACAAGTGCACCTATCTACTTTAGTCCTACAGTGTAGTAAAATTTAGAACCTTATGTCTCTCAATGTATTTGAAAACGATCAAGTACAAGTATTTTTCTAAATATAAGTTTTTTCATCATTTTAGCTTTTTCAAACATTTGTCAATATTCCAGTGATTTTACAAAAGAGAAATTGGCTTTTACTAAAACCGATTTTTCAAAATGTTGGTCCGAGATTGCGCTACTCTTTGGAGTATTAATGAGACCCGCAAAAGAGAACATGCTGCTTTGTGACGCATGTTTACCTTTCAAGAAAAAGTCTACTTAATGAAATTCTACAATTTAATCATTCTCGCAATAAAAGCATTTAAAGAGCTGTACATCTTTGAGCGATTACAAAAAATTTGATAGGCGATTCAAAGACTTGGGAAAGTACTTGAAAAATTGGGTAGTCTTGTAGTACCCAGTAATTGTAATTGAAACAGAATATTTGGAAAAGTACTTGTAGTTGAGTTCTTGATTTTCAAGTACCAAGTACCGTGTAATTGAATTTTCTACGCTCAGTTTAATTGATTCTTGCCCCTAAGGAAAAATGTGATGAGGAAAATTGCCCCTTTCCCACTGAAATATATAAAATACAATATATATAGTATATACTGTAGTGTACGCAGTATATATATATTTTTTTATGTATATATTAGTGGGAATGTAATCTGTAGTATCTGTGTTCAGAGCGTAAGATATTTTTTAACCAATATACAAAATGACTCAGCTATGTTTATATAGTTTGTTAAAGGTGACTTCTGCTTCAATTACAATATGTAAATTCCTGAAAGACATCTTCTGAGATGAACTCATGAAATAGTATGCCACTCTGTCTTGGAAATGTTCAGCAAGAATACATTTTAGTATTTTCAACAGGAAGTAGAACTTATAGGACACAGGTTCCGAAGACTGACTCTTGAACTATTGAAATCTTGAACTCTTGACTATTGAAGTGTTGATTTTGATTAGTTTCTATGCCATTGCGCTCCATTTTTTAACTTCACCAATTGCACACTTCGAATTGTAGAAACTGAGAACAAAGAGAACCCATAATGTACCTTTATGTGGTTCACAGTATTTAATACAAAATAATGCAAAGATATAGTACACATAGTGACAAGACTGTAAAAAATGACGTTGACTTATATGTTAAAAATGAATTCATACTGTAACAAAAACGAGAGCAACGTAGACTAAGAAAGTAGTTCTTAGAAATAGAAACTACAGAGAGAAATACAGTGTACTTGACCATGAATTCTGTAGCTAATTTTAAAGCTGGCCCAGCTAAACGGTTAAACTGATTAAGAATGGATATTAGAGAGGCTGTGAGTGAGGAATCAGATCTTTCGGAAAATATTAATATTACCAACTCTGTAAAAAAATGTTTATATGAAATAAATGTGCAATGTAAATTGATAATGATAAACCATTTGAATTCCTGGAAAACTAGCCTTTCGAATGTTGGTTAAAAAGTAATTGAAAGCTTGAGGGTTTTGTAAAGAAATATTGTTTTTACTTTTGTAATAATGAACAGTGTTTAAGCGTTGTACTTTCCTCGCGTGTTAGGGGTGAATGAGTTTCCGTGACGATCGATACTTTCTGTGTGAAGCAACTTGCAAAGTGAACTTGTTGAAGGGTTACTCTTGTATAAAGTGATTACAACTTTTCAAAGTGATATAACTTGTTGTCTATTCGAAGCGTTATTTACCATGTAACATGGAACTGTTTTAAACGATTTTATTTCGTCTTGTATGCAGATTTTGAGAAGAATTGTATGCACCTAAACAAGCATGTGAGTTTTTGCAAATCTACCCATTCTGATACTAAAATTTTTTTGCAATACTTCACATGTTTCTTATAAATATTGTTTGTACCTTTTACTGTATCATGAAATTTTTTAATAAAATACCTTGTCCAACAATTATTACGTACTATAAATCGCTTTCCAAATATCTAACCACATTATTAGTAGAAAAATCTCACATAAAGATAGTCTGCAGAAAAAGTGAGTACACTCTAAAGTCATTAATACAAACTTCTCAAATAACGATGATTTGTTTTAGCTACCCGCCAGTGGATCCTCTGAGCAGCAACGCTAACACGAAAGAGGCAGGGAAGATCAGACTCGTTCCTTATTCGAAGCTGAAGAGAAAAAGACGCGTCAAAAATCAAGAAAAAAGTGTGAAAGTCCAAAAAACTGAACCATGCAGCGTGCCAGAACCTGAATCCAACATACTTTTAGAGTGTCACCACTGTGGCAAAACGTTCAATCAAAAGCAAAACCTCATTACACATATAAAGGAGCATAGGTTCCCCTGCATTTCCTGTAAAGAAACCTTCAGGACCAGGAAAGACCTCACTCAGCACTATGAGCAGAACCATGGACCACTACTTCTTTACTCGTGCGAGCTCTGCGACTTCAAGACTAAATTGGAATCGAATTTGAAAATCCATATAGTTCGCAAACACACTGGCAGTTTTATATACAATTGCAAGATCTGTGGGAAAAACTATAAACTGGAGAACGACCTGAAGAAACACACCAAACAAAGACACAACAAGCAGTTGCCCATTGTCTGTGCTATCTGCGGACACCATAACAAGAGTATGTCAGCTTTTAAAGCCCATATGACGTACAGGCATACAGAGTCACAATTCAACTGCCCGATCTGCAAAAGAGGTATGAGCAGCAGCAAAGGTTTGGCGCAGCACCTGAAGTGGCACGAGAGCAGCGAAAAAACCATCTGTCTCACTTGCGGAAAAAGCTTCAGAAAGCGGGATATCGATTCCCACATGCGGGTGCATACCGGGGTGAAACCGTTCCCTTGTGCTGTCTGCGGAAAGTCGTTCAAGAGGCAAACGACCAGAGAACAACACATTCTCATTCACACTGGAAAGAGACCCTATATTTGCGACATTTGTGGACAGGGATTCACTCAAAAAACCGGATTGATTTGTCACAGAAAACGTCACCCCGGACCTTTACCGCCGCTTCCTGTTATGTCAGTCAAGAACATCGTTGACGAATTCACCAAGGAATACGTTATGAAGCACTCAAATGTTCAGGTTGAGTGAAGTAACAGAGTGCTGGTGCGTTTGTCGACGTATGCAATAAACTGCGAATGGGGGATCTCAACTTTAAATGGAAATTTTTTATTCGTACTTTTGGTGGAAGATCCCCATGATGAAAATGACTTTGGTAAAGAAATTATTATTTTTTCTTTTTTTTAGTAAGTCTAGTATCGCAAATATGAACTGGCATGTAGAGGTTCAGCTGAGAGCTTTAAAAACTTGAAAGTAAGAATTTAAAGTAGCTCTGCTTTTTTCCTTTATAGTAATATGTATCTTGTTTCCTATTTACTTCTCCGGGATAATAGTTGATTCTGGTAAAAAATGTTGGGTTGTCTGGATTATTCGTAGCATTTTTAATATTTTTCAAATTCCAAGTGTTTTTGGGGAAAATACTGTGAAAACTTTTGGAATAACCAATAATCTATCAGTCGATTTCGCAGTCCTTTTTCTAGAAATATGCAGCTTTGAAAAGTAAAATTTCAGAAACGCTTCAGACTTTTCAAACAAACCAAATATGAATTGCAGTGCAATAATGATAATATTGTATACTGTTTTTCTACAGAACTAAGCATGGTTTGTAATCTTATAGGACGCTTGTTATCCTCTATCTGTTATTCTCTAGTATTCCTCTGGATTATTTCGAAAGAAGTTAATAACGCAACTAATTAACACTAGGTATCGGTGAATTACTAACAACGAACTTTGTAGGAATTATTTAAACTTATTACAACATGATTTCCCAAATAACACCAATTCCTATAATATTATAGATAGAAATATTGTGTCATATATGCATGAAAGTATTCTATGCTTGCAGTGGCACGAAGGAAAAGAGTTTTACAAATAATGATAATTTGTTTTAGTTCTTCGACGATGAGTGCTGTGGCTGATACACCGCTGATGCCCTCTTGCGTTGTGCGATTGCGTCGTCTACCTATAACAAAAAAAAAACGTATCGAAATAATGGAATCAAACATTATGCATCCACGAATCAGACCACCACCTCAACTTATCGAAAAAGGACCAACGAATGGAAAGGATACCAAGACAAGGATTGAACCGATGAAAGTCAGACCACTACGTCAACCCCTCGAACACCGTCCAACGAGTGAGAAGGACGCCGAGCTAAGGATTGAATCGATAAAAGTTAGACCGCTTTCTCAACTCATCGAACAGCGTCCAAACGGCAAGGTTACCGAGGCAAGGATTGAACCGATAAGAGTTCGGCCGCTATCTCAACTCATCGAGCAGCGTCCGGCGAATGAGAGAGTCACCGAGCCAAGGATTGAACCGATAAAAGTTAAACCGCTTTATCAACTAATGGAACAGCCTCCGACGAATGTGGGGCTCAGAGAGCCAAGGATTATACTGACAAGGGTTAGATTACCACCTCAATATATCGAACAGGATCTTGTGAGTGCAGTTACTGAGCTAAGGATTAGACGAGTAAAAGCCAGGACACCACCTCAAACCATCCAACGGGATCTTGCGAGTGAGGTCACTGAATCAAGAATTGAACCGATGAAAGTTAGAGTGCTATCTCAACTCATCAAACAACGTCCAACGAGTGAAAGAGTCACCGAGCCAAGGATGGAACTGATAAAAGTCAGACCACCACAAAGGTTAATCGAACCGGATCTTGTGAGTGAAGTCACAGAGCCAAGAATTGATCCGATAATAGTAAGACTACCAGCTCAATCTATCGAACAGGGGTCGGTGAGCAAGAAGATCACTGAACCCAGGATTGAACCGATAACAATCAGACTACCACATCAATCTGTGGAACAGGATCTTGCAAATGAAGTCACAGAGCCAAGAATTGATCCGATAATAGTAAGACTACCAGCTCAATCTATCGAACAGAGGTCGGTGAGCAAGAAGATCATTGAACCCAGGATTGAACCGATAAAAGTCAGACTGCTACCTCAATCCATCGAACAGGGACCGACGAGCGAGAAGATTATGAAGCCGAAGATTGAACCAATAAAAGTCAAACTGCTACCTCAATCTGCGGAGCAGGGACTTGCGAGTGAAGTCACTGAGCAGAGGATTGAACCGATAAAAGTCAAACGGCTACTTCAATTTGTCGAACAGGGACCGACGATCGAGAAGACCACCGAGCCAAGAGTTGAACCGATCAAAGTCAGACTGCTACCTCAATCCATAGAACACGGACCTGCGAGTGAGATCACTGAGCCAAGGATTGAACCCATAAAAGTCAGACTGCTATCTCAATCTATCGAACAGGGGCCGACGACTGAAATGATCACCGAGCCCAGAATTGAACGAATAAAAATCAGACTGCCCCCTCAATTCATCGAGCAGGTTCCGACGAATGAGAAGGTCGCCGCACCGAGGATTGAACCGATAAAAATCAGACTGCCCCCTCAATCCATGGAACAGGTTACAACATGTGAGAAGGTTACCGAACCAAGGATCAAACCGATAAAAATTAGACTGCTACGTCAACTTATCGAGAAAGGTACGACGAATGAGATGGTCACGGAACCAAATGTTGAAAATACTGGACTCGTGGAAGAACCTAAGGAACGCGTGAAAATACGTATACAATACAAGGATCGGTATAATTCCTGTGTGCAACCGTTTAGAATGATAAGGGATCTGCGCCAGCACTGCGTACAGAACCATGGTGATACCTCATGGTTGTTTAAATGTGAGTTTTGCGACTATAGAAGCAAATATAAGCATCTAGTGAAGTTACACCTGATTTTAAGACACGTGGGTAACTACATCTACACTTGCGACATATGCAAGAAACGCTTCAAGGACAATTACACAATAATGAAACATAGAAAGCAGATGCATAGCAAACAGTTCCGATTCGCCTGCACCATTTGTGAAGACGTCTACCAAACCCGGGGAGGACTAAGGAAACACAAGTATAATGCAGTAAGAAATGCAAACATCGATTCAAGAACATGAAGCAGCTCAAGAACCACATGAAATACCATGAACTGAACAAATGGACTATTTGCTCTATCTGTGGAAAAAGCTTCAGCGAACGTTTTATCGAAACCCATATGCTGAAAGAACACGCTGTTCCGAAGTGCAAAACTTAGAAGGTTTTTACTTGTTCAGCATGTAAATCATCGTTCAACACAGAGACGACGAGAATGCGACACATCCTCCCTCACATCGGTTTGAAACCTTACACCTGTGACGTGTGTTCACAAGGATTCGCTAATCAGAAATGGTTGATTGATCACAAAATTCATCGTCATCCTGACGCGATTCCTTATACACTGCTGAGACTTCCTTCTAAGTTACAGAAGGAAATTACGGACAAGTTTTTGAAGAATTGTGTTGAGGTAGAGTGATTCCATAGATTGTTGGTGTTTTTGTCGACGTGTAAGATAAACTACGAATGCGGAACAGAATTCTGAATGGAAATGTTTTATTTATATTGTCGATCGAAGAACCCATAATGAATTGATGTTCGAACATTTGAGAGAAGAATTTTGTATAGGAAAATTGATGTTATTTATTTTCAATAATTTTGGAATCGTAAGAATGCACTGGCATGTCTAAGTTTAACTTTAGTACTGCTAGATAATGCGAAGCAAGTAAGAACTTCAAAGATCTGAAAGTAAAGAATTTGATGTAGCATGGTTCCTTTCTTTGTTTGGTAGTCTTGTTTCCTATTATCTGCTCCTGAAAATTAATTGACTCTGGAAAGAAGTTCGCAGTGTAATAACAGAAAATATGTTAAACCCTTTCTGTGCACAAAGCATGATTTATTATCTTGTACAACTCTTGTTATCCCATTTCGTTTGTAAATGTTTAGTACACTATACCTCTGTGTGGTTTCAAAGGAAGTTTATGCAACAACAATAAACGACAGAACCAAATTTTCTTCAAAACGTAGATAAATTACAAACACTCAAAACAATTTTCACAGAAGTTATTTAAGTTACTACGACATGAGTTTCTCAAATAACATATTAATTATTATTAGAAGGTTGTAGACAAAAATTGTGTCACGTGTGCATAAAAATTTCTATCACTGTTGTAATACAAAATAAAAAATCAAATACAACAGGAAACTTTTACATTAGTCTTACAAATAATAATCATTTGTTTTAGTCACCCGGCACTGGATCCCCTACGGTTCACAAATACTACGAGAAAATCTTGGAAAATCAGACTGCCACCTGGACCCACCAAGACGGAGAGACAGCCAAAGAGTCGAGTGAGGGCGAAGGCTATTAAGAGTGAAAGCGTCACCGAACCAAAGACTGAAACCAAGAGACTCGTAGAATGTGATCACTGTGGCAAGAAGTTCAATTTGAAAAGAAAGTTGGAGGTGCACATCAAACTACACAAATACCCCTGCGATTCCTGCGAGCAGTCGTTCAAGGCGAAGAAGTATCTGAGCGAGCACTACGAGCAGAACCATGGTACCCTGCTTCTCTACCCTTGCGAGTTATGCGACTATAAAAGCAAAACAGCAACCACGCTGAAGCAACACATGATTCGACGCCACACGGGCAGTTATATCTACACCTGCAACCTTTGCGGGAAAAGCTTCAAGCTTCAAAACGACCTGAGGCAACACAACAATCAAATGCACAATAATCAACCGCCCCTCATATGCACTGTTTGCGGTCACGCCAGCAAAAGCTTGCCCGCTTTAAAGTCACACATGAGGTACAGACACTTCAGGCATGAACATGAGTGCAAGATATGCAAGCGTCGATTAAAGACTGAAGAGAGTCTCGAACGACACCTGCAATGGCACGAAAAGAATGAAAAATTTATTTGTCCCACGTGTGGGAAAAGCTTTGATAGTCGCGTCATCAACAACCATCTGCGTGTACACACTGAGGTGAAGCCTTTCTCTTGTCCTGTTTGTGGGAAGTCCTTCAGAAGACAAACTGCGAGAGAACAACATATCCTCATTCATACCGGGAAAAAACCTTACATCTGTGATATATGTGGACAGGGATTTACCCAGAAACCTGGGTTGATTTGTCACAGGAAGCGCCACCCTGGACCCCTGCCGCCACTCCCTGCTTTGTCCGTTAAAAATATTGTTGACAAATTCACCGAGGAATATGCTATGAAACAAAAGAGTGTTGAGGCTAATTGAGTGGAGATATGTGCAGAGTTATAAGGGGTATTGTCGACTAGAATACTGTTATTGCAGCCTTCTTCGGTATCTTTTCCCAAAGAAACCTTAAACAATTTTTTTACGTAGTTTTTGGCTTACATATTTACTAACTTTTGGAGTATACAATCTAATTTTTTTAAGTGCAAAGAAAAGTTATATCTGCTTTAACTAAAATTGCTTTAAGCAAAATTTAAAAAAAAAATATGCTGATGTGCATGATTCTGATCGATTAGTTAATCTGACAAGGGGAGGGCCAGACATTCGGGTCACCGATTCGAACGACACTTGATGAGCATGTAGTCTTTGATGTGTATAATAAACTGTGTTTGTCACTCGATGCGCTTCTCAAGCGTTTTCGAGAAATAAATAATTGAATTTCAACACGCGGACGTTAGTTCAATCCTCTGGGTGTAATTTTTTTTTCTTTTTTTTTGACATTCATTATTTTTAAGTAGCAATTAATTTTCACTACTTTTTCTTTAATTCCATTATATTCAAATTCCATTATTTATAAATACATGAAATTGTATTACTATACATACAGTATATATAGCAATAATTGGAAATACAATTTCACATATTTATAAATAATGGAATTTAAAAACAAGTAGTGAAACTTAATTGCTATTTAAAAATAATGAATGTCCAAAAATAAAGAAAGAAAAAATTACACCCACCGGGGATCGAACTAACGACCGCGTGCTGAATTGTATTATTTATTTCTCGAAAACGCTTGAGAAGCACATCGAGTAACAAACACAGTTTATTATACACATCAAAAACTACATGCTCATCAAGTGTAGTTCGAATCGGTGACCCGAAAGTCTGGCCCTCCCCTTGTGAAACAAAAAAGTAAAATATTTTACAAATATCAATATTTGTAATTTTATTAATACAAATAATACTTATTTAATAATTTAACGACCATGTGAACCACGGAAAATTAAAAATCTCGATCATTTAAAAATTAGTGGCATTTCAAATTTAAAATACCGATTTACACGAATCTTTAAATCTTTAAAAAATTAACTGTGTTTAACATTATAGTTCGTTCATGTAATAGCAACACGTCTGCTGAATATTCTGCCCAAATTTGAAGTCAAAATGAAAAAAAAAAACGATTTTTTCAAGTTTTTGCATGACAATACCCCCTTTAACTCTTATGTCAATAGCCAGTTACCCGAGTAAATGGAAATCTATATAAAAAAATGTGAACAATTTTGGGTGTTGACATAAGGGTTAATCAGTGCGTGAAATGAACTGTGAGTGGGAACATTTTTGTTTTATAGTTTTAGTAGGCGGACCAATTGTTTGAGGATATGGCGAATATTCTTGAAAAATGAACACTTATTTAGTGTAATTATTTGGAATATAAATAATTTTAAGAAGTTTGAACTTTTCTGAGTCTGATTGAATGGTCTAATTTTTGAAGATTTTATTAAAGCATAATGTGATAAGTGGATGCTGAACTGAGACTTTAAATGTAGATGTGTTATTTATATTTTTATTAGAAGATTGAATATTATTAAGATATTTTTGGCAAAGGACGGGTTAACGTATTTATTTTAAATAATATTAAAATCGTAAGTGTTAACTGTATTTATTCTGAATAATGTTAGAATATATAACATAAATGTCAACTGCTCAACTTGGTGTTGTTAAAAAGTATTAACGTTAGGATAAGAAGTTTACAAAGTTTCAGGCTAAAAAACTGAGGCATTGAATGAAAAAAGATCACATAAGTAAAAATACCATTTCAAGAGAATCGATTTCAGAGTTTTCATTTAATGAAAAATACTGTAATTACATTCATTTAGCATTCCTGAATTTAATTACATTACTCTTTATTAGGTAATACTGCAATGAAAGCTTTAAAACCGATTTCCCTGACATGGAATTTTAACCTACCCAGATATCCAAACCTGTCGAGCAGATTTTTAGAGAATCTGCCTTTACAGTATTTGTTGTTAGATTGGTAGCAAATTTGATGCAAGATCTGTAATGTATAGGACTATTGACAAACTGATGACAAAAACCCTGTTGACAGGTGTACTGCCAACTTGGCGGCAGATTGGCAACGAAATTCAAACAGATAGTGTTGCTAATTCTGCAACAAGTTCTGTTAGCAGGATCTGTTCGCTTTCTGATGCCAATCTGCATCCCGATCCGATAATAAAGGCCCTGTTTCCAAAATGGCAGCCTAATGTGGAAACAGATGGTTACTGTTAAATCTGCTGCCAATTTGGCAACAAATGGCTATTAGGATATGTGCCCTTCTTCCATCCAGTGCCTCAATTTAAACTAGCATCGTTTCACTTGTTTCTATCAGTCTCTTGATTCCTTTTTGACTTCTCTGGAGGTATAGATTAATTTGACTCTTCTGTTTAAGTACGAAACAAGACATGAATTATAATCTCAAACAATCTTTATTTTCATAATTTTATATTATGCTTTTTTGAATAATATTAAAGAAACTGTACACCGCAATAATCAACAATAAATCATGTATGCGAATCTCTCATGTTTTTATTAAGACCAACGATTATTTCTGTTCATTCCTACACAAACACTAACATACAATAACTCATTAACCTTTTAAACATTCCAAATAGAAATGTTGCATTCCCGTAAAATATTTAACCCTGGTAATCTGAAGAAGAAAGTAAGTACAACGGTGCACCAATTACATCACATTTACAAACATTGTTAATTTGTTTTAGTTCGCCTCTGCTGGATCCTCTGCGCGACACCATGCAGGAGCCTTCTTGGATTCTGATATTGCCGCCTCCATTGGCGGTAAACCAAACGAAGCAGCCTGAAAGTCGAGCACGAACGTCAGGCTCTCGGAGAAGTAAAAAGGCGACGGAACCAAAGATTGAAACCAAGAAATCCTTCGAATGCAACGACTGTGGCAAGATATTCACCCTGAAGAGAAAAATCGAGGAACACGTGAGCGAACACAGGCACCCCTGCGATTCCTGCGACAAGTCTTTCAAGATAAAGAAGGACCTGAGGAAACATTACGAAGAGAATCACGGTCCCTTGCTCCTCTACTCGTGCGAGTTATGCGAGTACAGGAGCAAAACCAAGAGCACGATGACGGACCACATGATCCGACAGCACACGGGCACGTACATCCACCACTGCAAGACCTGCGGCAAACACTTCAAAGTCAAGAACGACCTGAAGCAGCACATCAATCAGATGCACAACGACCAGCCGCCGGTTCTGTGCACCGTTTGCGGCCACGCGAGTAAAAGCTTGCCGGCCCTGAAGTCGCACATGAGATACAAACACTTCAGGTACGAGCACGAGTGCAGGGTATGCAAGCGTCGTCTGAAGACCGAGGAGAGTCTCAAGAAACACTTAAAATGGCACGAGCAGAACGAAAAATCGGTTTGTCCCACTTGCGGCAAAAGCTTTAGGAGCAGGGACATCAACACGCACATGCAAGTGCACACCGGGGAGAAGCCTTACCCTTGTCCTGTTTGTGGAAAACCGTTCAGAAGGCAGACTGCCAGGGAGCAACACGTACTCATTCACACTGGGAAGAAACCCTACATTTGCGACGTGTGTGGGCAGGGATTTACTCAGAAACCTGGATTGATTTGTCACAGGAAGCGTCATCCTGGACCGCTGCCTCCACTTCCTGTTCTGTCTGTTAAGAATATCGTTGAAAAATTCACTAAAGAATATGCTATGAAGCAAAAGAGTAATAAGGCTGAGTGAAGGAACACGTTCCTGGAATTTTTATGAATCGTTATAGTGTGGTGAACTGTTTGAACCAAACGCGAACGTGGAATTAGTACATTGTGTATCAAGGGCGGAAAGTAGGCTATTGCTACGAGAACTGGTTCGCAGCCCGAGCCGAAGACGAGGACTATGCAACTAGCACGAGTAGCAATAGCCTTCCGCCCGAGCTGCACACGATATTTTTTATCCTACCTGGACCGTGAAGTGCGTGATTATATGCGCGTAGGGAGGGTGCAAAGTTGGTTACTTTTCGCCCCAGGGTGTTACTTTTCCGCCCTAGTATGACAACAGACGACTTCGCGCCCGATCTACGGGCATATAATGACGCAATTTCGGTGTAAGTAGGACAAAAAAATATTTTTTATTTATAATTTCAGTGATGGTGTGAATGATGGACCATTGTTTGATCCGAAGGATGTTTTAGCCAAGAAAATGGAATACTGTTACTATAAATGATACTATTCTCGGAATAAGAAGAGAAGATGCGGCGAGCCTCCATTTTGGGTTCGCGGTGTTGCCGCTTCTGCAGTCTGGGGTTTCTCAGAATGACGTTTCCCCTATTCACTGCACCTTCACTAATGTTTGTTGACTATTCGTCGGAGGCCCGACGAAGCTGTTGCCTGTTCTTGTCAAGCATCTATCACTATGCTTTTCTAGAGGGCCCAATCGGGACTCAGTGCCAAATTGTATTGGAGAATGCGGAAGACAAGGGATGCGCAGAATAAATAAGAGAAGTAAAGACGCGGCAAGGAAACAGTTGTACTGTAAGATAGAACGAGACAGCCTGTATGCTACACAATCTGGCACCCTCGCAGCCGAATACGCTGCCCCCACCGCATCTTCTCTTCTTATTCCGACGATACATTCGTTAAACTTAGCTGTCTGGATGGTGTGCGGTCAGATTTGCTATTCATAGTAGGTGCGATGCGATGGCGAACGCTAAAGGCTGGAAGTAAAGAATTTCTAACTGCATTGGTGTTGGTCGTTTTGTTTAGTATCTTCTCTCCTTACAACTCCTCTGAGAAAATGAGCGATTCTGATGAGAATTATCTTTGGGATATTCTATGTATGTAGAGTAAAGCGCTATTTATAATCTTAAAATAGTTTTCATTGTCAAGATGTTCTATGCCAATTGTTTTAATAATTTTATTGAGGTGTATAGAGTAATGATCAACAGTAGCCCATGTGTAAATCTATCACGCTTCCCTTGAATTCATCTGTAAGTTTCAAACATTCACATGAATTTTCTCAAACAATAACTCATTAATTCTTTAAACATTGAGGCAAAGATTTGATATAGTTAGAAAGTTACATTTGCGAATAACGGCAATTTGTTTTAGTTGTTCACCGATGGATCCATTGCGTGATACAGACACCGTGCAGGAACCTTGGAAGATCAGATTACCATCTCGCCCCATCGACAAAGACAAGAAACAGCCTAGAAGTAGAAGGACTACAAACGCTAGGAGAAGCGACAAAGTCACGGGACCAAAGACTGAAACCAAGAAACTCTTAGAATGCAACCATTGCGAGAAAAAGTTCAACCTGAAGAGGAAGCTTGCTGTCCACATAAAGCAGCACAGATTTCCCTGCGATTCCTGCGAGCAATCATTCAAGACGAAGAAGGACCTGAAACTTCACTATGAACAAAATCACGGACCACTTCTTTACCCGTGTGAATTATGCGATTACAAAAGCAAGAACAGGTGGACGCTGAGGGACCACGTTACTCGACTGCACACTGGCAGTTTTATATATACCTGCGAGCAATGTGGAAAAAAGTTTAAAATCAAAAACGCCATGAGGCAGCATATCAATCAGATGCACAACAATCAGCCGCCAGTGATCTGCACTGTCTGTGGCCACGCCAGCAGAAGCTTGCCAGCCTTGAAGTCGCACATGAGATACAGACACTTCAGGCCTGAACACGAGTGTAAACTATGCAAACGCCGTTTAATGACCGAGGAAAGTCTGGAACGGCATATGAAGTGGCACGAAACCTGCGATAAGACCATCTGCCCTTTCTGTGGGAAAAGCTTAGGGCGAAGGGACATCAACACCCACCTGCGAGTACACACAGGGGCCAAACCTTTTCCTTGTCCTATTTGTGGAAAGTTGTTCAGAAGGCAAACGACGAGAGAACAACACGTTCTCATTCACACTGGGAAGAAGCCATACATTTGCGACGTGTGTGGACAGGGGTTCACGCAAAAACCTGGATTGATTTGTCACAGGAAGCGTCATCCTGGACCGCTGCCGCCACTTCCTGTTTTCTCGGTCAAGAATATCGTTGATGAATTTACCAAGGAATATGCTATGAAACAGAGTGTTGAGGCTAAGTGAACGAATTAAATGTGTATATTATTTCTCAGCGTGTGAAATGTATTGTGAATTGGATATTTTTATTTATACTTGCTGAAGGACCAATGATAGAAGATTGAAGATGTGAAGAATATTTTTGACAATGCAAAAATTATTTTTGTTCTAATTAGTTTGGAGTTAGACAAGTGGAACTAAGAGTCTGCTAGTAAAAAATCTGGTAAATATTTAGATTAGGGTAGCCAGTGAAACAAAAATTTTTAGTTGACACCAAATTTCAAGGTCATTGAAATTGGAAGTAGCTCCTCTAGTATAAATATTTACCAAAAATCTGATGCAGTATTGTTTACTATTCGAAATTTTGCAGGAAAGCGAGTAACTCTTCTAAAATTTGTCATTTCTACTGTAATAACAAGAGATATTGTATACTTTTGGTGTAATCATAAACGATCTTCATTTTCATAATTTTGTAAGCTGTTTCAATCATGTTAAAAGAAGTGTATGTCACAACTCTGTAATGTCCATTACCTGTAAACTATGTTAATTATTGTGAACCATATGAAATATTTAACACTGCGTACCAATCACCATCACATTTTTATTAAAGCCACTGATAAATTATAAATACTCCGAAAACGGTTTATACTTATTACTACATGTTTTTCTACGTAACACAACCAACGATTAAAATATTTCAAACGGAAATTTAATCACGTTCTTATAAGAATATTCTATCACGGCGATAGTGTGAAGGAAAAAGTAAGTACACCCGGAAACCAATTCCATCGCTATTACAAATAATGGTAATCTGTTTTAGTGTCCCACCAGTGGATCCTCTGGGCGACGTGCACACCGAGGTAGAATCGTGGAAGATCAAACTGCCATTAAATCCTGCCCCGAAGAAGAGAAAGCCGCCCAAAAGCCAAAAAGAAGACACGAGTCAAAAAGAAAACGCGAGTCAAAAAGATCAAGAGACTTCTAAGATAAAGTACGAAATCAAACCAACCGTGGAGTGCGGTCACTGCCAGAAGAAGTTCTACCGGAAATCGTCTCTGATCTCGCACATGAGGCACCACAGACATACCTGCGAATCCTGCACCGAGACGTTCAAGCTGAGGAAGGACATGGTGCTGCACCACGAAGAGGTCCACGGTCCCCTGATTTATACGTGCAACACCTGCGATTACAAGAGCAGTAACAGGTGGACATTAAAGGACCACATCATTCGACGGCACACGGGCACCTACTTGTACACATGTGAAATATGCCGAAAGCAGTTCAAAATCAAGAACGATCTGAAGCAGCACACGAACCACATGCACAGCAATCGGCCGCCGGTGATCTGCACTGTCTGCGGACAGTCGTGCAAGAGTCTTCCGTGCTTACGAGCGCACATGACGTACAGGCATTTCAAGCCCGAGTACCAGTGCAAGGTGTGCAAACGTCGGCTGAAGACCGAGGAGGGTTTGAAGCAGCACATGGTCTGGCACAAGAACCAGGAGAAGGTAATCTGTCCCACGTGCGGGAAACTGTTTAACCAGCACAGGGATCTGAATCTACATATGAGGATCCACGAGGGCATCAAACCGTTCGCCTGCCCGGTCTGTCTCAAAACTTTTGTCAGGAGGACCGCACAGGAGCAGCACATACTGATACACATAGGCAAAAGACCCTACGTATGCGATGTCTGTGGACAGGCCTTCGCCCAGAAGCCTGGGCTCATTTGTCATAGAAAGAGGCATCCTGGACCTCTGCCGCCACTGCCTGTGATCTCAGTGAGGAAGCTCGTGAATGAGTTTACTGAGTCAATGAACAACTCCGGGAATAAGAATAACGAGTCCGTTCAGGTGTCCAAGAAGGACGATGGGAAAGAGGAAGTGAAGTGAATACGCGTTGTTTCAAAAGACAAATACGTATGTGAAAATAAAAACCGGGACCCGTTTTATGACGTTTCTTCGTTTTAGAGAAACCCGTTACTTATTGTTCGTTGCTTCGTGATTGAATTTTATAATCGTGTGTAAAGCCGCTTCTCTACATACAACGAACGAACGTAAACGAATCTAGGGAAGGCGAACGCGCGCGAACGACACATGAGATGCTGATTCGCTTCTTTGACCTAAGTAGGAGGGGCCTGGCGTTCGTTCACGTGCGTTCGCTGTATACAGAGTGTTACAAAATTCGTGGGAAATCTCCGAGATATAGGTAGATATAGGTTCTTATGCAATATACTTGAAAATGCTTAGTTTATTAGTTACATGCTGTTCTATATTTCGTAAAATGTCGACGTAACGTATAACCTGTAAGGTCAGTGACCGCAATTTGGGCCCCTGCGTCGTGGAAACATATCAGTTGTGTTACATTCGTCATAATTTCAATATTTAATTACAAAATATGTGCTTTTCTATTCGAAGAAACATCTCGTCCCAATACACGTTACGAGTCACCGGGGCCCACTTAGGCCCAGAGATGCCTGGGCCTTTATACGCGGTCACTGGCTTTAAAGGGGATCAACCAGTGTTACGTCGGCATTTTACGAGATGTAAAACAGCGTGTAATTAGTAAATTAAGTTTCCGAGTATATTACATAACAACTTTTCTTATTATTTTCGTGTCTACTATCTATATCTCGGAGATTTCTCACAAATTTAGTAACACCCTGTATAAACGTGGCTTAAGGGTGCGTTCAGACGAGCGTAAAGCCAGGAATCCACCAGAAAGCTAAGCTATGCTATGCTATGCTTGGCTACGTTTAAAAAAAATTAGCTTCAATACATTTTTATGGATCCGTTTCCACCAAGAACTAAGCTATGTTAATAAAAATGTATTGTTTAAACACAGCATAACATAGCGTAGCTTAGCTTAGCTTTCTGGTGGATTCTCGGCTTAAAGGCGCGTGTAGACACGTGCAATATCGGTGCGCGGACGGACATAGCGAATATCCCATGTAGAAACGAGCAATCTCTACCTGCAGGCACTCAAAAAGGGTCTGTTTTTACGACCAGACGCAACATCGCAGCCGCGCAAATGTTCGAGAATGTCGGGTTCGGCCCCGGTCCAAAAATTTTCGCGGCTGTGATGTTGCGTCTGGTCGTAAGAACAGACCCTTTCTGAGTGCCTGCAGGTAGATATTGCTCGTTTCTACTCGGGATATTCGCTGTGCGCGTGTGGTCGTGATGCGTGCAAAGAGCGCTTGCTGTGTGGCATATCCATTCGCGTTCACATCCGCGTTCTTTTACGCTCGTCTGGACGCACCCTAAGACTTTTACGTTTGTTAAGCCGTGTACGGACACTGCGTTCGCGTGAAAACGCAAAATAAATAATTAGGAGCATTGCCTCGCTTCTTTTTCGTATTCTACAATAAGGTAGCGGCCGGAGCCTCGCAGTGCGCGTACATAGTTTTACATGAACGAAAATGTGAGGTTAGTCGATCTCGAGAAACAAATTTTGAATACTTCACGGTTAGTTTGTTCATTAGAGTAAGTGATAACTTCTTGTAAGCCGAATTCGACGAACCATGGTATGAAGATACATTGCCATTCTGCGTGTGTCTTGTATCTACACAAGTGCACGTTTATTTTTAGGTGACGATACAATGAATATTTCAAACCAAAAAACAATCGAATGCATGAAGAGATTGTATGCAATAGTATGCATCTCGTGTGAAATAAATGACTAATTTTTTTATACCATATATTTAAAAAATTTCTTCTTGAGCAACACTTCTACTCGAGTTTACATTGACTATAATATTTTATACAGGAATGATCGCAATAAATAAAAATAAGTTAGCACTCGTCGTGAACTTCTCAATTTCACAAGACTGAGAAACATTCAGAAGGTGATGTCTACTTTATTTTCATTACAAGAATCATTGAAATTGGTACCGGTAAATCCGAGTAGGTATACGATAAAAATAACACCATATACCTTCACTGAATTAAAAATATAAATTAAAACGTATTCCTCTATAACAATATCATCATCGTGCTTCATCAACACATTTGTTTCAGGTCACGAAGATCAACTTCGCGAACGATCCACGAGTGCATCAAGTGTAAGGCTTCCTTCTGCCACACGAGGAAGTTAGTGGAGCACCTGAAGAACCTACACGGCATCGACAGAGCCTTCAGCTGCGACGAGTGCGGCAAGACGTTCCGTAGTCCGATGAACATAGCCCGCCACAAGCTGGACCACACGAACTCGAAGAGGTTCGCCTGCGAGCTGTGCGAGTATCGCACTAACCAGAAGTCGAACCTGGACAACCACCGTCGACGGCATAAGAAGGACTACTCCTTCAAGTGCGAGAAGTGCCAGAAGGGTTTCCTGTTCAAGACCGAGTACCTCGAGCACATGAACGTGCACACCAAGAAGGAGCTGTATCGATGCGAGCACTGCGGCAAGTCCTACCTCTACAAGAAGAACCTGATGAGCCACCTGAGGCGGCAACACGTGGACACGTTGCCCGCGTCGATGAGAAACAACGTGAAGCGCAAACACGTCTGCAAAATCTGTCTAGAGGGATTCTCGGAGAAGCTGCTTTGGGAGAGGCACATGCTGCATCAGCACGGGCTGCGCGACAAAGAGAAATACCTATGCGAAATCTGCGGCGCCACGTTGTCCTCGACTAACAGACTCACGATGCACAGGCGAGCCCACATGAATGAAAAAACTCTCAAGTGCGACATCTGCGACAAGAGGTTCGTCGAGAAGGAGCACCTCAACGTTCACCGGCGGATACACACGGGCGAAAAGCCGTACGGTTGCACGCAGTGCGGGAGGAGGTTCACTCAAAGGACCTCCTTGATCCTGCACAACAGGTATCATACCGGGGAAAGACCTTATCAATGCGCCGTTTGCGGCAAGGGATTCGTATGTGGAAGCTTCCTCAAGAAGCATCGCAAGATCCACGAGAAAACCTCGCAGCTCGAGACCTGATCGTGACGAAGATTGTTACTTTGTCAATGACGTTTTCGAGTGAACAGATTCCCGTGTCAGATTCCTTCTTTCATAATAAACTGACGATGTTGAATCAATTGGAGAGGCTCCTTGTACTTATTGAGGCGACCCTAAGATCAATCGTTGACCCATTTATGAATCAAAGAGACACTCCAAGTGTAGACCCATCTACCAATTAAATTAACGAGGAATTTCAAAGCAGTGGAACTTTCTGTGTGCATGTATGCCACTGGCAATAAAGGTTCCCTCGTTTTAACCACTGAACCGATAACCGTGACGAGTTCACCGGCTGTGAAGGTTCCGGACCCGAGAGCGAAAATATCCTCGGATGAGAGCCGAACTATTATAAAACGTATTATACATGTTCCAATAAAGCTTTTCATTGCAAAAAGGAATGATTAAATGATTGCGTTGTACCAGACACTGAATTTTTATGCTAAACATAGTAATAGCTTATTACTAGACTGCGGAAGTTCATGCATATGCATATTTTAGGGAAACGGATTATAGGAATGAGACTTTGACAGAAATATGTTTCATTATTAGAGGATCTCAAAAACATATTTTTTTATTTTGTATATTTTGCATATTGCATATATCTTGCATATATTGCCTATACCTTGCATATCCTGCATATACAGAGTGTCTCACTTAACTCTATTACCCCTGGTTCTTTTGTTATTTGTACAGATATAAAAAATGTGAGGAGAAAGTTGTATTTTAAGCGCACATGAGTCTGTGTAGGTTGAATTCACGCTCAAGGTAATACTTGCCAAAATTTTGGGAATAGTATAATGTTTCTTGTTTTACATGAAATGACCAAATGTTTTTTACTATTCAGTACTTGAGGTCAAAACACATACAACTATGTATCACACCATGATTTTGAAATAACTTGGTACCGAAAATTTTGCAAATCATTGAACCTGCACTTTCGATACACATAAATTTTACGCAAAACTTTAATTTGTTGAGATCAAGGTCCCTTCAAGGTCATGTTATTAAACACATCTAAATGCGTTTTTTAATCAATTATATGATTTAATAAAAAAAATTCTTACCGTATATCGCCTCGATGCGATTCATATTATGTAACAAATATGTTTTGCATTATCACAATTCGAAAATATATTTAGGTGTTCTTATTTAAACGGATCACCCTGTATAATAATTTAAAAAATGTATTTCTTATATTAATAATCATTAAACACAATTATATGAATTTTTAGTCTGTATACATGTAACGTATACATCAAATTTATCTTGCATATACTTTGCATATATCTTGCATATACTCTGCATATTGTTACTGCATAAACTTCCGCAGTCTACTTATTACTAATTACTTATTACTAACCTTATTGCTAATAAGGTTTGTCTTTCAATTATTGGAAGTATACACCTACTGAAATTATTCAAATGATTGTATCATATGAATCTCTAGAATCAATTAGCTGTACCCGCACACGCTGTGGGCACGTAACCACTACACCCGTTTCGAACGGAACCCCTCGAATTCTACTCCCAATCACGCTTTATAGAATTCTTCATTTTTATGTTATCGCATATTGGATGCACGTAGAGCGAAAAACGTGGCGGCCAACGGTTGGACTCGTGACTTTAACCGGGCGATTTAATCGTTAAGAGATAAACGGGGATCCGCCCGCGCAGGGAGTTGCGAACAGGACGATATGGCCGCAAGCAATGTCGGTTGTTTTGAACTTTCCAGATTCGAGGGTAGCGAGAAAGTCTGCGAGCACTGCGACGAAAAGTTTCACTTCGTGACCAGATTAGTGGCGCATCTGAGAATCGTTCACGGTATTCACAGGCCGTTCAAGTGCGCCACCTGCGGCAAAACTTACCCCCAACAGTTCATGCTGAACGCCCACGTGAAAAAATCCCACACGCCGAAAACGAACCCTTGCAGCCAATGCAGCTTCATGGGGGTGAACGCGGCCGACGTGGAGAGGCACGCCAAACGACATCATCGCGAAGTGAAGTTCACCTGCGAGATCTGCAGCGAGAACTTCGTCGACAAGGACTCCTTGATGACGCACACGACCATGCACAATTTTATGCAGTTCCAACAATGCAACGCGTGCGGTAGCACCTTTGACGACGTCTACAGGTGGGTCGATATTTTTTTAACGGAATATCCCCTTTAAAAAAATCCCGGTAATTATTTACATTAGAGGCTTCCTCGCCGATTTTGATGACCTTGAAATATGTTGTCAAAGTCATCATTCTGAACAACTTTTTCCTATACATGTTATCGCCGCTCGGCTTTAGTTTCCGAGATATTCGCGAAAAACCGGCATACCGGGGGCAGAGCTCCATTACTTGGAAAGTAAGGGTTCAACTTTGAAAATACTGTCTACGCTCGGTTGTCTGCCATGGAAAAAGGGGATGTTACATTTTTTGCACGCGAAGCGCGCCACGGAAAAGCGACTGATTTAAGTAGGGATCCTATAATAAGGGATTGGACAATGCATCGCCATAGTGGGATACCGGAAACCAATTGTTTCAGCGCGGGATAATTCGAATTCAGTAACGTTGTCCCACTCGGATGAATTAATCGTTTTAGATACGATTTTTTGGAATTAAGTAAAAGTTTTATACAGAGTTTTTTATAATGATTCCCGATCAAAATTAATGTCAATTTAGCGTAACTTACTCTGATAAAAACTTCATTATTTGCAATATATATGTAAGTACATATACATATATACATTAGAATGATAATGTATGTATGTATGTGTAGTTACATATTGAGGTTAACTTAATGTTCGAAGTTTTTCTTATACACTTAAGTACATACACCAAACTGCTTAAAAAAAGATTTTGACAAATTCAAATATCTGTATATGCTTACCTTAATGGAAATCCGAAGAGAGATTGCAATTCACGTCTGCTCACGCCGAAGTCTCATTCAATACTAAACAGTTTCAACCGGAAGTATCCCATCAATGGAGGACAACCAATCAGCAACCTGCAACTCTTTGTCCGATCCCTTATTAAAGGATCCCTAATAAATATAACTAAGGATCCGTAAAAAATATAACATCCCCCTTTTCCATGGCAGACCACCGAGCGTAGACAGTATTTTCAAAGTTGAACCTTTACTTTTCAAGTAGTGGGGGGGGGGGTCGCCCCCCTAACCGGCCCGGCGAATATCTCGGAAACCAAAGCAGAGCGGCGGTTATATGTATAGGAAAAAGTTGTTCAGAATTTCGAGTTTTATAACATACCTAAATTTCATCAAAATCGGTGAGGAAGCCCTTAATGTAAATAATTACTAAAATCCCGATTGCTAAAGGGTTTTTTCAAAGTTATAACTTGTAACACTTTGAAAAGTGTTTAATATTTTTGTGGTAGTAAAGTTGCTCAGGTATTCACGAGGTTAGCTAGAGCTTCTAATTTTATATTTTAATTTATCCAATCTACATAGAATCTATTCGAAATTTTGTTAACGCGTGGTTTCTTGTCATCATGGGTAAAAAATGGGGTATTTATATTTTCATTAAGCTATTAAAGAATTAATAGAGTAAGCGTGCAAAAATTAATTTATTCTTTAAGCAGTTGCACTAAGAAACCTTATAAAGATTGCTTTTGAGAATTTTTTTTAAGACGATGATGGAGAAAATGAAAAATCTGTCAAAATGAAATTATTGTACAACTATTGAAATATAGAACAAATTTTTTTGTTTCTTTTTTCTAATAAAATGGCGTCGCTGGATGTAAACTTCTTTGGAAGTGCAAAATAACTGATATGGTTGAACCTAGAATAAAAAACCAATCATTTTCATTTTCTACACAACATTTAATAAGAAAATACGTAGGCTTTTTAAAAATATGGATTTTTTGTGAAAATGATGAACATCTAAAGAAAAAACAACATTTTTCACCTAAAAATTGAGTATAGAAATGTTTGTAACAAGGTCAATCTTTAATATATCGCGAAAATCCTACGCGTTTCTTTCGATCGTCGCACTGAAAAAATCTTCTCTAAATTTCAAGAGAATCGAATGAAAAATGTAAGAGTTGCACGCCAGTTTTAGAAATGTTGTTTCGAGGAAAACGCGTTTAAAGTTTTACCGAACAGCAGGTATAATAAGAGGCGACGCTGCAAGCTTCCCTTTAAATTGGCTGTGCAGGCAAGCGAAAACTTTGAATCAACTTTTTTCAATACCTTCATTTGATTACACACACACATACACGTTAACAACACAAAATTCAACTAAATACACTTGCATCTCACCACAATTTAACAATCATTACTGAAATTTGTCAATTAAAACCGAGCGGACATTTAAATTGGTGGTATCATTTCGTCTCTTTCTAAAAGTGGTTTTTCCGACGGAGTGTCACCTCATTATATCTACCCTTTGGTTTTACGTTACAATACTTCATGTGTAGAATCGAAAAACTAAAAAATTACCTTTAGTCTGCGAATTTTTTTTAATTTTCAAAATCTAAGATTCCAAACTTCATAAACATGTCATTTTACATGCAGCAACTCCTTCACTAATTTTATAATGTTCTATTATTGATATTCTACATATAAACAGATTTAGAAGTAACTCCTCATTCCTACTATTCAAAAAGATTGATTGCAACATACAATAAAAATTATGACATTAAAACCGATCCTCCCTACGATCCAGAAAATAATTAATACCACTAAGATAATAAAACAACTTGAATATCTTGATACTATTCCTATATTCACAATTTTCATGCCCCAAACAAGTATCTCAGACCCACAAATCAAAGACCCCAGTTCCACATCGAGTATTGAAATGTTGACACAGTCTGAAGGAGCACAATCGCCTCTACCACTACGACCCCGCGCTGACGGATGAGAAGCTCGAGGAAAGCGATCAACAGGCATCCGAGCACAAGTGCAACGTCTGCGGGAAAGTGTACAAATACAAGTCCGTGCTGAAGCAGCACAAAGTGAAAGCCCACGGTGACGCGCCTGCCTACGAAAGGCGCCGATATCTCTGCGCCCTTTGCGGCAAGGAGTTGAAGACCGCGAAGGGCTTGGAAATCCACAATCGGTCGCACACAGGCGAAAAGCCGTACACTTGCGAGGTGTGCGGTAAGTGTTTCGCCTGCGAGACTCTGCTCAGGACCCACAACGTGACGCACACGGGGGAGAGGAAGTATTCCTGTGATCAATGCGGGAAAGCTTTCACGCAAAGGTCCACCTTGGTGGTCCACAAACGGTATCACACTGGAGAGAGACCGTACGTGTGTCAGCGATGCGGGAAAGGGTTCGTTACGAGGACCGTTTTGAACACCCACATGAAGTCCTGTCGTTGAAGATGGGAACGCGGGGGTTTGGGAAGCTGAAAAAGGGAGTCAGTGAAATCGATAGGTTTTTGTATTCGAGGTGTAGGTGCTGTGAAAGGTAGATGTAACTGCAGAGATGAATTCATTATAATGGGATTCGTGTTCATAGGAGTTTGGGGATTTTACATTTTGGATTGGAAATCCTTAGGGTGGGATTTATACTTTCTTATTCTTAAGCATTTGGTTAAGAATAGCAAGTATTTTAGTAATTTGCTACGTATGAATAAAATTTAGTCGAGTAATTCAGTTACTTGTTACTCGATTAAATTACTAAACTGCCTTACAAATGAGAAGCGACTCTAAATCCCGCTCTTAATGAACATATCTGTGGTTATAAGATGAAACAACGTGTCACATGTTTTCATTTTCGAAATATTTGCGATTAAAGTTTTAAACATACTGTCTTATGTACTCAAATTTTCTTATTTTGAATGGAAAACATTCTTTTAATGCAATTTTTCTTTGATAAAAATATGAATTCTACTTTCTGGATCTCAGTTGTGGCATAAAAACAAAGTTTTTGAAAATGTGACGTACGTCGTTTTGCTTTACAGCCACTAATATATCAAGATTGAAGTTCTGAACATAAATGCTGTCTTGTAGGCTTAGGTTTTATTATATACTCTTTTCTTCTAAAAAGAAATTCTTCTATTGTTCATTTTTTCTAATTAAAATATGAATTCAACCCCCTAAATTTCAGTTGAGGTGTAAGTTTAAATTTACGTAATTTTTAATTTTAATTATGAAGAGATACTAGATCTTCACGCGAATTCAGATTTTTAAAGGTTCAGATAAAGAACTAAAACTTTAATAAAAGTGTATTTCATGGTTTAAACGTTGTATATGTATTTTATTTTTTATATTTTATAGTAACTCACAGTTTAGTTCGCATGTATTCTAAATGTTAATTGACTGTTAAATCCACAGTATTATATATTTTTTATTAATTTATATCATTGCAGCTTCTACGTTTTATTATTTCTGAGTTTCCATTATTTTTATCGCGCCAAGGCGAATACCATTTTTAGCATTAAAAAAAAAATTAGTGACTGTTTGATAGTCATAGAAATCATTAAAAACTGTGGACAAAAAACGAACAAAATAGGTTATTAAAAAATCTAACAGAATTTTTAGATGAGCATAGAATAGTCGAATATTTGCTTGTATTTAATTTATTTTTAACTAACACTGCCTACAAAATTAGATAAGTAACTGATAGGAATGTTAATATACTTTTATTTTAATCCCTGAAGTTATGTCTACGCTTCATAAAACTTAATAGATATGACCGACCTTTAAGATACGTTTGCGAAATCTTCAGGGAATCAGGGCAGTCATTTCGCAAATGTATGTTAAGTAGCCTTTTTACAGTCTCCTTCAGATAGATTAACCACTGAAGTCGAAATCGATCACTTGAAAGAAGGCAGCTATTAAGTGGTAAGTTTTGTTAAGGCAAAGTCGAGAATGTCTTCTTGAACGTAGCGTAGAATTATTTTATACAGCAATATTTATATTTTAAAGCAAAATTAGAAACGATACCAGTGGTAAGATTTTAAATGGACTTAAATATTTTTCATCCAGCACGAAATTAATTAGTATCTTTGATACGGATGTAGAAAAATCTATTTTACTAAAAAGGGGAATATTCTTTGTAAGCAAAAATGAGGTTCACAAATCCCTTTATCAATCACGTGAAAACTTTGCGCTTTCAACACTTATCAGTTAATAACATCATGTTTTTATTTTAACTGATTGAATAAGAAAATATCAGTGTTCGAAATTTTAGCAAATGTTTAGTATACTTAGCGCAGCAATTTGTTTCGGTCAATGACAAAGAACAAAGGAAGTGATTTATAAAGGGAACAAATGGGAATTGACAGCAGATAGAGACATTCACCTTGACATAGTTTTTCGATGACCGGCATCTCTTTATTATGATCGTATATGTTTATAAATGAAACGTTGTCGCCATTAATTGTGTATCGTGGCGGAGGGAACTTGTCTTTCTTACCATTTATAATCAATTTGCCCTCGTTTCTGGAACATTAGGTTTTTAAGCTTGCAGAGCGTTGCACTTGCAGCTTCTGCGATTATAAAGCCGTCCTTGATGCTAGTGTTCGCGGACAAAAGACCGTTGTACATTTAGTTCGATGCACGCATAAGGCTACTCGTTGTTCTAAATCGTGAACGTAGAAAATAACGTTTTACTTCGTTACATCAGACGCAACTTGAATCATTTCCCTGAGGAAAATCGTCTCGTCTTCGACAGCCTAGCGTGTAAACTTCCCCACTGGAGAATTTAATCGAGATAATAATTCTTGAATGGATGTTAATTAGTGTGAATCTGGGGATCTAATATCGATTAATTGATTAAGTATTTTGTAAGCGATATTTACAACGTCATGTGATAAATCTAACGCTAATTTAGATTTCTACTTTTTTATACACGTTTTTTTATACTTTTTTTATACTCGTCGTGTATACAGATTAGAATCATAGAGACTGTGTCCCACAATCAGCGCAATCGACGAAAATAACTTTTACTCTATCTCGTCCCTCAAAACGTGGATACAGCATTAATTGAAACAGTTTCTAGATTATTATTTAATCTAGCTACTTTCTGGACATTTTTACAAACTGTTATTGCAAACACTCTTTTGTATTGACGTATTTATTACCGACTTTTTATGAATAAAAAAAAAAGAAAAACAATACCATTGTACTAATTCATTATTCAATTATTTCTTTACCGTTCAAGGAATTATCCGTCGAGTTTTAACGCTGGAAGAATGAGCAAATTTCTTGAGTCAAGAAAAAACGTTTTATCTGGTATAACAACAATTAACAAACAATAAATATTTCAAAAGGATAAAAATGTGTACAATAAAAAAAAAAAAAAAAAAAAAAAGAAAAACAATTGTGCCAAGGTGTACAAGAGATATTGCTTTATTCGTTTGGGAGTAATGTTGGGGGACACGAGTGGGACAGATACCGGTGCACAGCCAGGAAGATCGACAGGATCCTTTAGTAGAACACCAGAACGGAGGCAGAATCCTCGATACGAAAATCCACTCCTTGTTCCACCATCTTGTGATCATAGTGGTAATTGATGTCGTTCAAAATGGCGCGATTCCGAGCGTTGACGTTGCGAGGTTTCACGTGGATTGTACGGAAACCTGTTGCGGATTTAACATTTATAATCCTCTTAAAAGAAAAAAATAGAATAGAACCTCCATTATTGGAATATCTTATTCCAAACATGATTTATTATTCTTGCTACTTTATAGCAAAGATGACTGTTTATTCTTCGCACAGAGTATAGTACCTAGAAGGGATATAATAAAGTAGGCAAGAAACATCGATGGTTTAGCCTGACACCCAGATAGCCAAATTTGACTGACAAATTTGGCTGCATGTGCATTCAATACTTTAACTTGATGAGATAAGAATCCCAAAAAGATTTGCGTGCATGGTTTTTTGTTTTTCGTTCTTTTTTTTCATTCAATGGAATGTTTTTTTCCCATGTGTAAACTATGGACTGTCTGTCTTACTACTTTACATAGGGTCATTCGGCGTAAAAGGACGCAGCGGGTAAAAGTACGCAGTGCCGTTTTCTCTGAGGGGGGTGAGAGGACGGGGACGCTGGCTTGTCAAAATTGAGTGCGCATGGGCCGCCATTTTGGGTCAACGCCTGTTGAACGGTGCGAGTCGCGCTTTCTGAATTAAAAATAAAAATTTAAAATTGTCGCGTTATTTCGATCTTTTTCGTACCAGGGAAAACTTTGTGGACGTATTATTTATGTATTTTTAGAGGTAAGTTGTTTTTGTTGATTTTATATAGTTACTTTATTGGAATTCGAACTAATAGGAATTGTTTTGGTTACCGGTCAAATGGGGTAAAAGGACGGGGGTAATAGTACGCACTGGTAGTTAGGTTACTGTCTACTTGTTTTTGAACTCTTAATAATATTTGGAGTAAAAACATATCTACTCTGAGAAAAGCTTGAGCATAATTTCGTTTTGTTGAATCTATGAAAAATTATAATTTTATGATAGTTTCCTAAATTTGAAGTTCCTAATTTCTATTGTTTTTGTCATCTTTAGCTTCATTTATTAAAAATAATATACAAATATGTTCCATCTGTGTATTATTTGTTCATTTTCTTTTACTACACCTGAATGCATACTTTTACGCTACATGCGAACTTTTACCCACACGACTGCGTATTTTTACCCACATGTCGGGGTAAAGGTACGCAGTCTGACCAAGTTACTCTTTTGCTTACTCCTCGAAAACAAAAGGCCATGCACTCAAATCCTTTTGGGGCTCTTTTCTCATCAACTTAAAGTATTAAATGCACATACCGCTAAGTGATTCGAGATTTCGCAGTTCTTGCCATCTCTTTGTGAGCAGATTTTTACAAAATCTGCCATTACAGCATTTGTTAGATTAGCAGCAGATTTGATGTAGGGTCTGCAATATACAGGAGTATTAGGAGATTGACGACAGAAGGAAAACTCAACTTTATTATATCCCTTCTACCCGAACAGCAAGGAATATTTCAGGAATAATACACGAACATTGTAATATTCCCAATGTTGCAGGAATATTCTTGCAATATTACAGAATAAATATTGAATAGGAATATTGTGGCGACCTTACCGTAATATTGCAACTTGAAAATCAAATACGCAATATTACGCCAACATTGCAACGAAATTTGGTGTATTATTTATTTCTCGTATGGGGTGAAGGCACTAAAAGTCGACAATCCTTTAGGAATCGAATATTCTTACTTTGTTTACCTCAAAAAAAAACAACGAGTATTTATATAAAATGTTTGTTAAACGATCATTTTATATTGTAAGTGTAAACTTCTAACTTTAAAATACAACAAAGCGTGTTTTTAAAAAGTAAAAAAATAAATAAATGCTTCTAAAACGATTTGTAAATAAAATACAATAGGTTTACAGTGGAGCTAAAAACCGCAATTACTTTTGCACCAACCGAATAATATTCTTAACGAAGTGCTTTTTAATATCCTAATCACCAAAATTACTATTATAAAATTCAATTAAAAAAAAAAAAAACAGACATAGCAGACATAGGAATATTGGAGCAATATTCCTGATATCTCGCTGAAACATTCCGTGTAATATTCTAGGAATCCAGCAACAGGAATATCCTAGCAATCTTCCAGGAATATTCCACTAATATCCACTGCGAGGTTTAGCAGAAAAATATTCCAACAATATTCCTTGCTGTTCGGATAGGTACTATATCTGTACTATAACTTTTGTAGCGACGAAATTATTTGAATTATTCTTCAATCCAAACGTTCAAGATAAACAAGAAATACTGTTCCTTTTTCGGGACATCTTGCATTAGTAATCAACGTCAAAGGAATCAGCACTGTATCATCAACAAATTCTTTGCCCGAATAGCCATTAGTTTAAACAATGGAGGCCTCGAATTGTTTCTACACTTACCAGTCTTGGTTTCGGCCTGTAGCTGACAGATGTCCCGCAAAGTGTCGAGGCTCCTTATTATGCCGTCGTACTGTAATCTCGTTAAGTGTTTGCAACGCACGAGCATGGAGATGAGCAAATCGTCCAGTAATTCGCGATTGTTTCTCAGTTGTAGCATCACTTCCGCTAGGATGACGCATACACGTGTTTTAGATGTTCGCGATCGTGTTGCACGTTTCGCGATACGATACGGCATTATTCGAACGACAATAAAAAATCACCGATAACCGAATAATTCGACGAACAATGACGCATACCCGCCTGTTTTTCGATGACCGAAACTGAGAACCGATAACGCGGAAAAACGAACATTTCAGTTCCACGAGATATTTCCTAAATGTTTCCAAACACGTGCATTAGGGTGACTCTTGTTTACTCTTGATGAACATTTTTTTCATTTTTTTCTCCACGGCACACCCTAGAATAGTTCCCATTGATGAAAAAAAATGTATGTAAAATTTGAGCCTGATCGGAATACGGGAAAACGTGCCCCTGGACCCTTGAAAGTTCAAATAATCATTTTAAAGCACACAAACCGGATTTTTTTTAACATATCCGCTTTGTTTTTAATTATATAAAAAAATGTGTTAAACGAAAGTTGTAGATCTAGATAAGAAGCATGTTTTGTGTTCTATGACTTTTTTTCGTGCGAGAAACTATTTTCGAAAAAAAATTAGACAAAAAGTAAACAAAACTAAAAAATATAACTTTATTTATTTCTTTTTAATTTTGAAAATACAAATGTACCTCGAACATTTCCTAATTATAAAGATCTAAAAAGAATGTATATTTTTTGTACAACTCTAAGAGCTGATTTTTTTTTAATTTATGAAATTTCTTAAATGATCGGAAAGCTATACACATTTCTGTAATGAAAATTGACAAATGATATGTAAAGTGAAATAAGATGTTTTTGAAAATAAATAGTTTATCCGTATGTAATTGTTTACAATTGTTGGTTACGGGATAAAGTCTGTGTTTTACAATCAGGAAACTTCTGACGGTAATCATTAACAATTTGAAGAAAATATTGAATTAGACGGCCAATTCCTTCAAACGGAACCATCGTCTTAGTCTAAAAACAGAGGCTTTATTAAAAATTTAGAATTAGTAAATAAACTGCGGATTGTCAATGATACTGCAGAAAAAGGTTCAATTAATGAAAGACTATAATGAATTATTTACAAAAAATGAGAAACGAAAACAATATGTTCTTCAAATTGTAAATGATTACCGTCAGAAGTTTCTTGATTGTAAAAAAGAAACTTTATTCCGTAACCAACAATTGTAAATAATTACATACGAATAAACTATTTACTTTCAAAAACATCTTATTTCACTTTACATATCATTTATCAATTTTCATTACAGAAATGTGTATAGCTTTCCGATCTTTTAAGAAATTTCATAAATTAAAAAAAAATAAGCTCTTAGAGTTGTACAAAAAATATACATTCTTTTTAGATCTTTGTAACTAGGAAATGTTCGAGGTACATTTGTATATTCAAAATTAAAAAGAAATAAATAAAGTTATATTTTTTATTTTTTTTTTTATTTTTTTCGAAAATCGTTTCCCGCACGAAAAAAAGTCATAGAGCATAAAACATGCTTCTTATTTAGATCTACAACTTCCGTTTAACATATTTTTTTATATAGTTAAAAACAAAGCGGATATGTTAAAAAAACTCCAGTTTGTGTACTTTAAAATGATTATTTGAACCCTTAAGGGTCCAGGGGCACGTTTTCCCCTTATCCGATTGGGTTCTAACTTTATACAAAATTTTTTTTTATTAATTGAAACTATTCTAGGAGGTGCCGCGAAAAAAATTCGAAAGTCAAAAATAAGAGCCACCCTAACGTGCATCATACTCGGTTGCAATTTGTCAATCTGACGAAGCGATGCGTAAAAAATCACCAGTATGCAGATTTCCACGAAGCAGTGAACCACGGCGATTCATCCCGTTTAATCGTACCGGTTACCGGAAAGGTGCAATATTTCTCGATTCCGCGTTCACCGAACGAAAGCGTCCGTTCCAGTCCCCGGAATCAATAACAGAAAACGATGTCGCCGATAAACAAACAACGGGCAGACATTGTCCGGCGTGGTCATAAATAACTTTGGTCATAGGTAAGCAGGTTTTTATCTTCGCGATAACAGTCTTCGGCTGACGACCCTTCCTTGCCAGTATTAGCAGGTGAGCGGCTCTCATTTTCGAGTTAACCGTCGATGGGTAAACGTCGCGTGGAGCGTGGTGCGGTTTTAAAATTGACGGCGACGAGAAATCGTCGACTCGCACATGTTCGAGTTTCATTAGTCACCTCGCGATTCCGAGGAAAGGAACGAACGTTTCGGTTGACAGTTGCAACAAATGTGCAGTGTGAAACGATAGCGCTTTATCTCGAAATTGGTCAATTGTAGCTTGAAGGAAGATAAGATAGGCTAAAAAAAAAAAAAATAGGAGGGAAACTGCTCTATAAAACTTGTACCGGGTCTGTCATGGGAACGTTTCGAAATGTACGCGGCGTGCGAGGTTCGGCGAAGGAAAATGACCTAAGTGCATATACCTAGTGTGTTCGTGTAGTGGGTGATAAGTAGTCCGACCGTGCTCCTGAAGTTACGAGATCTGCTCTGGTCCCACACATGTCCGCTGAACATTTGAAACTTGGCCAACGGCACACTGGGCAGCAGTAAGTAGCACATATCTTCGTAATGGGAGATGTTCACTGAAAATCAAACTTAACGAGCTAAATGGCGTATAGAATTGAGCCCAATTTTAGCGCATATGGGAATGCGCATGGCGCATAGGGCACTAAGTCGTGATCGAATTACGCTAATGCTGCGCTTGTTACACGTTGCATTTGTGGACAGTGGAAGATCAGGCTTTAACCCTAGCATGCCTAAGGGGGGGCTCCTTGAACCCATAAGGTGAATATTGTTAAATTAAAGCTATTTCCTTTCTATAAAAAATTCTGAAAAAATTATTTATTGTCGTATACACATTTAAGTTTGATATTCCAATGTTTTGTTACTATATCTAAAAAATTCTGCATACGAAAAAGAAAATGGGCTATGTGATGCGACATCGAGGCAATGCGAACTTTACAGAAAAATAGAAAACATATTCCAGACGAACTAAAAATTACACAAGGAAGACAACTTTATTCATCTGTATTTGCTTTTACTAACCCGAAATCCGGAAAACCACCTGTAACATTAGTATCCTATCTAGCAAAAGGCAAACCTAAGAAACTTGTTTTATTATTATCAACACAACATCAGGATAAGGCAATAGCAGAAGAACATTCAAAGAAAAAAAGCGATATAAATTTGGTTTATAATGAGACAAAGGGAGGCGTTGATACTGTGGACCAGATGGCGAGGATATATTCCTGCAAACGTGGTACCCGAAGGTGGCCTCTTTCTGTGTTTTACACACTTATTGATATTGTTAGTTTGAATTGCTATTCATTATTTATGCTAAATAATTCAAACTGGAACAGTTCAAAACCCAACAGAAGGAGAATTTTTTTACAAGAATTAGCTCAGGAATTAATTAAAAATCAATTGGAAAGTAGAAGTTCAAGTACAATGGGTTTATCAAAAACTACTATACATGCAATAGAAATTTTAACCGGCAAGAAATTAACACATACAGTACGTCGCCAGAAAAAAGAGGAAGGTGTTATAAGTGTGTAGCGGAAGTCGAGCATAAAAGGATTAAATATAATAATTTATCCAAACCAAAGCAAAGTTGTTCTAAATGCAAAAATCATGTATGCAAGAAACATTCAGTAAATATTCTACTTTGCCATTCCTGTTTAACGTCAGAAGGATTAGAAGAATCAGATTCAGACTAGTTTCATGTTAGTATACTACTTTACAATAATATTTCACTTTAAAATACGTATAAATAAAGAATAATTCAAAGTACAAATATCTGTAGTATCTTGTTCGCAATATATAATATACTTGAATATTGTAAAATTTTTGTCGCGAAACAATTTTTTTTAGGATAAACCTGGAAAAAGCAGTGTGGGTTCGAGGAGCCCCCCCTTAGGACTTTACGTAACAGCTCGACGCTTAGGCATGCTAGGGTTAATAGTATTTTTAAAAGTTAAAGACCAGAGTGGATGGATTCGTCTAACGTTACTGTTAATCTCTCAGTAGAATTTAGATCAAGTAAAATATGCAATGTTTAACATTCGCTTAATATTGAATTGTCAACCGATGCACCGATAGTTGCCGTTATCGTGAGAAATTGGGATAAAATTTTTGGATAGAAAAAGGATGACTGATAAGTAGACAGCGGATCTTTTTGCAGGTATAATACGTGGATATGTGCAAAATATATTCAACAAGATTTTGTTTATTGCAGTTTGAACCACAGTATATGTTACGCTAGTTTTTCTACATTACGAGATATGAAATTGTGTCTTTTATTGGTTGAAATTTATTTATATCTTTTTGAGAATTTTTGACATTTGCCCTTTATAGCTGCGACTCGATGCTGAACCGCATTAAATTTTTAAAGGTCATGAAATAATAACGAAACTCACTAATTGAATGAATATAATAGATTTCGGTAATTAAATTTAAGAGAGTATTCTAGTAATCCGACCAACAAAATTGAACAATCATACATTTTTTATTCGGCGAATGAAACATATATAATCGCGCAAAATTTTTTATGTTACGTTCTTCTACTTTGAGATTATGCAAAATGAATTTTTTATTGATATTTTAGGTGTTATTTTTATGTAATAATTGCGAGCCAATTGGATGTTTTAAAAAATTATGGCAGGGACAAGGTTCGACTTCTAGATTTATCGAAATCAAAAATTCTGAAAGCAATTGTAAGATAGATTGCCGGAGATTCAAAGTTTGAATAAAGAAATGAACATTTTTCTTTTACTCTGTGATACAAAAAATTCGAAATCTTCATTGAAAAAATCTGATTTTGCTTCCTGCGATAACTAATTAATTAATCCAAAATACAGTGACACCGGGTTACCGGATTCTAAAACTTTTATGCTACAAACTTTCAGACCGCGATACCGTTAAAAACAAATATGTTGAAGAAATTAACAAGGCTGCGCTCTACGGAAATAAAATTATCTCTTAAAACTTTGGTATTGCCTCAATACTTCGATACTTAATTGAATTTTCCTTTATTAACATCACTAATCAATTCATGTAACTAAATTGTAAGAATCTTTTAAAATAGAGAAGTCTGTTTTACCTATTTCGTACTATATTTTGCAGAATACATATGCAAAATCAGTGTAATATCTAAGAAATATGTTCTTATGCAAAACATATACAACATGTGCACCACGCAACATAAAAATTAAATTTTAGAATACCCTAATGTTAAAATAAACTTCTCTTCAAGTCTTATAACTTCACCTACTTCCAAAAATTTGCATTTGTATAAACATCCGCCGTCTACTGATAAGTAAAGAACTGTGTGGTAACTATAGAGAGAAATGAAGGACTACTTTCGTGTCACTTCCTTATATTGTACCTATAGTGTACGAAACCGTGAGCTCGGGGCAAACTAGGACCAAATTGTGCCAAGCAGTGTCCGCAATCGTGTGCTGCCTCGAATCCGAATCCCGCACAGATATGTGCAAAGTTTTCAGCAATCTCGGAGCTGCATTCGCTAAAGCATTCAGAGTTTGATCCGACAAAGCTGGGTAATCGAGTCTAAGCACCGTCAACACACGAAATCGGCCGAGCAGACGCAGATATCTGAAAATTCATTTCATGGTACTGATAGTTTAATTCAATCACAATAAATTCAATACGACGCATCAATTATTCATTGATAATATCCATGTACAGAAAAAGTTTTAAACATTTTCTGGCCTATATTATACAGTGTTCATTTAGTTTAAAAAAATTATTCAATCGACATAGAATTTAGAATTGCAGGACTTCTAGAGCAGACTACTAGCGATCAACTTAAAACGATCAAATTTTCCGTTTATTACACTCCAATGTTTGCTAATTAATTAACTTTACAAATGTATACTAAAGAGCTTTGTCCCGTTGAATTAATAAAATAAAAGCTATCGAGGGAAGAAAGTAATTTGAAAATCCACATGCGAGAGAAAACGTAGGTATTTTATTAACCATTTAACAATCACTATAGAATTTTATTTTATCATCAGTAATAATTATTAATATTTAATTAGATTTTTAGAAATATTCCAAAATACAACGCGTTAGAATTAAAAAAAAATTCTCTTTGCAGTGATATTGTTTGATAACTAGACTGTGGATTTTTATGCAAAATAAGGTGTTTGAACCTTGTGTAATGAATTGAATCTTCTTCTTTTTGTCTAAATATTGTAATTTCAGTTATATTTTGATATCTGTCAACAACGTCGAAGATTTTTAGAATATGAAGAATGGTCATAAATGTATAAAATCCGCAGTCTACTTATGGTTAGTGTAATGACCATTTTGTCAAAATAAAGAATTGCTGTGGTCTAATAAACGTTAAGGTAGTAATTACGGTTGAAAGTGCATATTACGCGCTCGTTATCACAAATATCTGAAATACGTGAGCTTCTGTGATAATTAGACTGCGGAAGTTTATGCAAAGTAATATTTTTATAGACATACAGCAGCAACTGAATCTTAAATAAATGTGTTTTATTTTCTAAATATTATAAAATGCATTGTATTTTTTATATTTGATCGCATTCTTATACCTGCAGACGTTCTTATAGGTTTTTGTAATTTGAAAATTGCCATAAATGCATAAACTTCCGCAGTCTAGTGATAATATACTCGCCGTCAATGATATACTACGTCATTGGTGATGTTAATCGAGATTATCTCTCATACCTCGAATTACTATGAGGAGCTTGCCATTCCCGGAATGCACCCCGAAGATCTAAATACGCCAAGTGGTCGATGCAACCCCTGCAAGTACTCGCTAAAAGCCGTAGCACGTCGCTCACTCCGAGATTTGCATTTAACAAACTCAGCGTCTCTAAATCATGCTGACAGCTACGCAAACAAATGTATGGATTGCATGAGTTTGATGAAATATTAAAATTTAGAAATTGCGAGAATCGACAGATCAGTAAGAGGAAATACTTGAAATCTCAGATACTGAAGAACATAAAAAAAAAAATATTTCTGAATGCTATAAAATGCAGGAAGTGATTGTGTGCATTGTTCCAGATACCTAGTTCTATATAATTGAAAACTCATTGTTTCGTTACGTAATTATAATCGACCATGAGAAGAACCTGACCTGCCGTATTAATTACGCGACGTATGATTGCATTAAGTCTAATCAGTATTCTAATGTAGTCCGTACGTGACTGAATTATCTGTGTCAGACGTGAACTGTTCAATCGACTGCCTCGCGTAGCGTACGTATGCGAGTTGTGTACTACCCTAAAAAATTCGCCAGAGCGTAGAGCAATTTTCCCCTGTTGCCCCATTTGCAGCTGAAGATCCAGTCTGTGAGTATCAGCTTCTTCAATTGAACGTTCTTGGCTCGCACAACCGTTAGGAAATCGGCGCCTGCCTCGGCTTGGATGTTGCGAGTAATCCGCGCTTCCCTTGGCAAAATGTACGGTCGTGACCAGGCGAGTTCCAGGCTGCGCATATGCTGTCCATATTTTGCCTAAGCGAAGGACAAATTTCTTTTCGATGTCACATATAGCGGTGTAATTCGAAAGAAATTTAGTTTTGACATGAAAAGTGTGCACGAGAAATAATTATTTTTATACGTATTCCTTCATAGCAATATTCCATTTCAGTCGATGAGATTCATACACAGATTTCTGGTCCCTATTAGGGCTGCTAAGAATATTTTGAATACCAGTAGAATTCGAATTTGATAATCGGACAATTCAAATGAAAAAACATTATTCGAACAATTAGGAATATTCGAATCCTTCGAACATTATTCGAACAATTAGGAGTACTCTAATCCTTCGAACATTATTCGAACAATTAGAAGTATTCGAATCCTTCGAACATTATTCGAACAATTCAGAGTATTCGAGTCTTCGAACAATTAGGAGTATTCGAGTCTTCGAACATTATTCGAACAATTCGGAGTATTCGAATCCTTCGAACAGTATTCGAACAATTAGGAGTATTCGAATCCTTCGAACAATTAGGAGTACTCGAATCCTTCGAACATTATTCGAACAATTAGAAGTATTCGAATCCTTCGAACATTATTCGAACAATTAGGAGTATTCGAATCCTTCGAACATTATTCGAACAATTAGGAGTATTCGAGCCTTCGAACAATTAGGAGTACTCGAATCCTTCGAACATTATTCGAACAATTAGAAGTATTCGAATCCTTCGAACATTATTCGAACAAATAGGAGTATTCGAGTCTTCGAACAATTAGGAGTATTCGAGTCTTCGAACATTATTCGAACAATTAGGAGTATTCGAATCCTTCGAACATTATTCGAACAATTAGGAGTATTCGAATCCTTCGAACATTATTCGAATAATAGTTAGAAGTATACAATTAGTGCGCTATTAGTACGAAAAATCGATCACACCGATATTTGAATACTTCTAATTGTTCAAATAATCCTAATCATTCGAATAATTCTTACTTACTCATGAATAATACTTTCAATCATTCGAATAATGCTTGAATATTCGAATATTTGAATAACCCTAATTATTAAAATAATTCTTACTTATTCTTACTTATTATTATTCTTACTTATTCTTACTTTTAATTATTCGAATAAATTGCTCATCTTCAAGATTATTCAAATTATTCGAATACTTCGAATAGTCGAATCTTTACAACTTTAGTCGTTATTAGTGAGTCTGAACCAATCAGTGTGCCTTTACATTTAAATAAGTTATAAAAGAAAATACCTCTAAGAAATAAAAGAAAAACTTTTTTTCAAATTAAATTAGACTATTCAATTTATCAAAAAAAAATGTTCTTTTATTTCTTAGAGGCATTCTTTTTGTACAACTTATTTAAATGTAAAGGAAAACTAATATAAGTAGGGTCATTAACGGAAAACCAGCAGTATTTTATAATGAATTACTAAATTCCGAAGAATTTGAAAAATAAAAAAATATAACTCGGTCTCACGTTTAGAAAATGTCATGAGTTGAATTTATTTTAAATTATCAATCTAGAATTTCCATCGCGTTTTGAATTTTGTATTTGTATAAAGTAAACTTGAGCCTAAATGAGCTCGTGGCGTTTGGATATTCAAACGTTGCTGCCAATTTGTGGATAAATTTCGTGTTGCAATGACAGAGGGAAGGTTAAGTTTCGACGTTTTGTTTTTTTTGTGCGTACGGCGAGTTCTCCAGCCAAGGGGAAGTCTCCACGCAGATCACGATCGATGAGGACTGTGACGGACCGCCAAAGAACTGGCGACGATAATGCACGGTTCCATGACTGACAGACTTGTGCAACGTTGGCACGGTCCCCACGACCGAGGTGGCTGAATATCTGCGTCAGTATCAGCTCCGGCAGCTGATCCCACATCTCCCAGTGTCAGCTTGGCCCGTCTTCATCTCTACGTGGATGAGGCAGCTGTCGCAACCTCGGTCAGGTTCTTCTTGTCAGAGCTCTCCTCGATATCGACTCCGATCGTCATTGAAAAACACGCGGGACCGTCGCGCCAATTCACTATGAATCAAGAGCATGAATTGGCTTCCGGTCTGGGAGTGTAGCAAATATTCGAATTCTTTTACTGATATCATATAGATGAAATAAAGTAAAAAGGAAGAACATTGCTATTAGGGGGGATATATTAAAAGTAATTGAGTTTATTTCTGAAAAAAAAAATTGAGTTTTGTCTTAACTCAAATCTAGAGAGCATAATCCGTATTACTATTAGAAAGAAATTGTGTTAAACGAATTTTTCCTTTGAACGCGAAGATTTTCTAAAATTCAAGATCATAGTGCAATATTGACCTGAATATTCAAATGTGAATAGGTGCGTTCCAATACATGCATTGAGTGCGCATAAATCACAGCCAATGCACTGCAACCTCTTCTACCAATAAGGTCAATACTTCATTATTTACAATTACTGGTGATTCGATTTGGACCATTTTACTGTTATTGTCTTACTTATTTTATTAATAATAATATTGGAAAAATAATTATACAGCTTTTTTAATTTGAAAATTCAATGATGGCGTCTGATTAGCGTGCGGTAAGAAATAAATGCACATCGCGCATTAATTGCTTCTACTTCGAGTTGTAGCCTGGACAAAATTCCTTTGTCCATGAGTTGTAATAATTTATACACATGTTTCATGTGCTACAAGTGGAAATATTCTAGGGAATTTTTCTTTGCACCACCATGCACGTATGAAATTGATACAAGCATCCAATATTTTTATGATTTTTATTAATAAAATATCTAAGACAATAACAATAAAATGGTCCAAATCGAATTACCAGTAATTGTAAATAACGAAGTATTGACCTTATTGGTAGAAAAAGAGGTTCCAGTGCATTGGCTGTGATCTATGTATATGCACTCAATGTTAATCAATGTATATATTGGAACCACAGACTTCTATATACATAGAAGTCTGTGATTGGAACGCACCCAATATCTCGAAAGTGGAAACATGTGACAGAAGAGAAAGATGATGAGAAAGAAAACAAAGGAGTAGAAAGTGCTTAAAAATTTTGGAGCTGTGAGGTGTCAAATGCAATGTAAACAAAATAGAAAATCATATATAGTTTGCAATTTAAAAATGAAAGCAAAATAGGAACAATGACTAAATATAGGGGAAATGCCGTGAAACCCTGGAACGTCCTGCATATCTTTTGAGTTTTGAGGATACAAGTTTTACAATTTTTTTGTTTAAATAATGTCTGTGCCGTTTTTATTAATTATGCTCGAAAAGTTTTCATTAAACGATGAAACGTAAAGTTATGCGATAAAGTCTAAATAGAAATTTGTTCCTGTAGTCAACAATATTATTTCATAATCAGCTATAAAGATACATTACATATTGATCTTCATTATTCCCAAAATATTTTTAAAAAATAGTATAACAAGAAATACACATTTATCGGTACAGATATTTCTATAGATATTTTCATAAATTTTTATAATTTATGATAAGTTTAAACGCTCTCATTTGCGTTCTATTTTATTTACACCAGAATCCCTGTACGGATTCTAATTAGTATTCATCCGTGTTAATACAGTCTACATTCCTTTAGCCCAGACAACTTTAGTTCGACTAATTAATTATAAATCGTGTAAAGTACATACTTCTATCAATTTGAATTAAAAATGTGGGGAAACAGTCATAAATAGCGCAAAACGGACAAGCAGGAACCGGTAGAATAGAAATTAGCAATCTCCCTGCCAGCGGTAAAAATAAGCTCAACTTGGCGTATTATTATTATTAGTATTAGGTATGTTTTCTTCAGATTTGTATCTGAAGATGGCGTTTCGAATGACTAGCGTCTTTTTCATATTGCCCAACGAACGAATACTTCCATTTTTAATCTTTCTTTATTAAAGTCCTTTTCGGAAGACGTCTTCCAGTCCCTTTATATCCCCTTCTTCTCGTTTGGGAGGCTTTGCCCCCTCCCTCTGGGCACCAGCAGCATCAAAACCGGCAGGAACGGTTTTACCATTCCTCAATCGGGTCCCGACCGAGCAACTTAAACTTCGGTGATCTTACGGGAACCTTTCTTCTTTTCTAATGTTTTATTTCAATAACAATTTTATACAAAAATATAAATATAACATAATACTTATTGCTTTTGTGTTCAGTACTTAGTATTATTTAGTAGTTCCTTACTATCTAAGAGCTTACCTACTATTTTAAATTGTTTAACTCTTTGTATTATAATATATTACGCTACATAATATTCTAACAAGAGATCTACATCTTTGGTAATTATGTTATTATCAGGTACGATGTTGTTTATTGAATCTAAATTATACTGTAGAAAAAATATTTACGGGAACCGGTGTTGCCTGTCCCGCTACGGCCGCCGGCAACTTGGCTTATTATCGTGGAAAGTTTAGTAACGCTGTTTACTCGAAGATGGCGTTGCAAGGGACGAAAGTCGTACACATGAATAGTAGAGTGCATATTTAGTGCATGTGCACTCGCGGTTACATCCAACTTGATCGAACTGAAAGCAAAGTTAAAAGTACGGTGGTACGGTGCAATTTACAAACACGACGCAGTGTCAAGGACTGAACTGACCACGGATCTTACTCACTGCCGTCGCCGGCCAAGCGCGATCTCGAACTCCTTCAGAAAAGAAGTCTCTTTCAGACACGCATAATTGCATAATCGTCTGATCTTGGTCTTTGACCCTGAACCTAACCTGTCCACGTGCCGCTGTTGCGCGTGAAAGACGAAAGCCACGGGGGTGCAACGTGAATAACTTCGATACGCGGACGGGACGAGGTATTTGTATCGTTGCCAATTTCGCTCGGGAATTATTACACGCATCGATGAGCGGGCGCCCGTCAACACTGCCAAAACGCGAAGAATGACGGAAGGGGAGGACAAAGTGTTGGACCAGGAACAGTGGAAACTCGAGGCGCAGGCAGTTATCAACGACGTGAAGCAACATGTAGCGGAGATAAAGCTGTCGGAGAAATTACACAGTACCAACCGGTTTATTTACTTTAACCTAACGACGCTGGAGGACCTGAAGTTCTGCGTTGAATTATCCAGCGCCGGGTTCTCCATCGTCGGCAATCAGCACGACGACACATCGAACGCCGAGAACGAGCATTTCGAAACGCCTTACAGTTTGCTGGACTTCGTTAGTCCGCAGTACAGAAATTCTTTTGGAAATGCGCTTTTCGACAAACTTAAGAAATTGAGCGACGAACAATAAACGAAATGTGTACAGAATTGTTATACAAAACCTCTGAATTTAATGATTTTCGATATAGATCGTTCAAAGTGCAGAATAAAAGATGAACTTTGAATCCGTTCACATTTCGCGCGCAAACCGAATTCTGCCGAAGATGTCCGATCGCGTTCTAATTGCAAAGCAATGTCGTATTTGACACATCGTAACAAGTGTACTAAACGTTTCACGTTGACTAAAGTTAATAAATCTTGCCAAGAAAGGTTCGAGTTTACACAGAGATTCAAAAGTACATGATTTTGTGATTTACGAGCACACGATACGTTATCGACGAACGATCCCTTTATTCCCACGCATCGATACATTTGCATTATAGATTATAAATAAATAAATCACTTTATACGAATACATCGAATAAGGATCCATACTTGTGGATTCATGCAATAATAACAATATCAAAGAAACGAAGTAAAATCTTGTACGATTGATTGTTTCACGCTTTGAATTGTTCGAAACGATCCTGTATTCCGCGCGCGTTAGGTACGAGAATGCGGTATCGACGAATAACGCGCTCCTAGGGAATATCCCCAGGTATACAGAGATCAGACGGTGGAAGGTGGAAGTGGCAAATATCGGCTGTGTTTACCCCTCCTCTGCGTTCGTTGCTCTATGCTCCGTTTGGCGTATTCCACTGTCCGAGTTGTGCGAAGTAACGAGAAGCGGTTTCGCTGAATGTGTCGCATCGTGTGCGCGTTCTTGTGCCGTTTCTGAATGGGTTTGCTGTTGATTCAGTGCTAGAAGTGGAGACAGTGCGGTCTGTTCGTCGACGTTACAGTGACCGACGTGACGATGTCGAACGGTGAACGATGACACGCCCGTGAAAAACGATAACGACAGGGTGATCTCTCTTGATTGAGCAGAAAACGAGCGAGGAAACGCAGTTGGAGAAGGACCCTCTTTGCGCATTAATCGTGCGACGTTACAACGAATGAAACATGCTTCAGCCACGGGCTACATGCGTTCGGCGATAAAAAAAGGTGAGCGAAAGAGGGATCTCCGTGCTGGTTGTCAAATAATCCTTGACAGATCGTTTGTTTTCGTCTGACCGTCGCGTCGTATCCCGTTTCTTCGATGTTAGCGCGAAAGGGGTGGGACAGTCGCTTGCCTCCGTCTCTGTCGAACGTACGACGGATTCCCAAGTGGCACCGTGCATGCAGAAAATGAGTCGCGATAGTAACGTAACATCACGGGTTGCTAAATATCGTCGATCCTCATCTCGATATGCGCATACATGCGTATTTTAAATCGCCCCGTTTTCCTTGACTCCCGTTTTCCATTGTTACGTGTTTTCATCGGTAGAACCTGACGTATCAAAATAGAAAGTTATGCTAGAATTTCTTGTGCTCCGCACGTTTTACGATGAAACAAATTGACATCATTATTTCCTCGACGCATACCTATAGTTTATATAAGATCCGCAGTGTAGCGGAATTCATATCATTCGTTTTGAAAGGTATCTTAATCGACATTTTCCTGTTTATACAATATCCCGAGCCCGTAATTTGACGAGAAATATACGTACGCTTTTCGTACTGTACATTCGCCGTAGGTAGAAATTTTTGGACGAAATCGGAGCCCTGCAGTTGCTATAATCCGTTTCATTTATTTAAGAAGAAACAAAAATAAATAACACTCCGATATCTCGCATTCGCCGGTTCTGTATTGTTGAATGTTTTTAAATGTTACACACGTTTTCACTTATCGTTCGGACGTTGCTGATACGTTTTATTGGCGTAATTATAATTATTTTAATGAGTGAGAATTTCTTTTATCCTTGCATTAATTAAGTAGTAAATATACGATTAAATGACGAGAATTTCCTGATTTTTTCTTTTGCTTCGTATTATGCGTACTTTTCCGCGTAACGCGAGTGTTCGTCACAGATCAGAAGCAATGCCGATGGTCTAATTATGATAATCGGAATGATTCACCATTTAAAAGATCGGGTTAAAGGTGATGGAATGTAAAAGATGTGTCTCGAATTCTTTCCCAGACGTTCTTTTAATAGAATAACACAATTCATTGTGGGAATATTTCCTTCATTACTCGAAGAAAATTAAATTTTATTTTCATCATAATTATTAATTTTTTTCGGAGTAGTTCTCAACTTTAAAATTTGAATACGATAGTGTCAATTGTAATCAATTCTTTGTCACTTTCATAATAAAAAAGAAAAAACATGCTGCAACTATTGATTAGTCTACATTAATATTTTTAGAAATCTTGCACACCTTTTTTTTTTTTTTTAAGAATATAATAGCAACTCTACTGAACTTAACATATATTCTTTGTCTATATACTATTTTTGGACAAGTAGCCTAATCTATATAACATGTTCAGATTAGATAATATCACCTTTAGAGAAAATTGGATGTATAATGAAAATAGACATGTAAAGGGTCAGCAGAATGAAATTATTTATTTCTTAATTTTTTTCATTAGTTAAATCTATGAAATATAATTTTTCTCTGTTAAAAAGTTTAAAATGAAATTGAAAAACTATTAGAAAAGAGCATTTGTCCGTAATCTTGATAAAATATGGCTCTGTAGATTGTGATAAGATATGATAAATTAATAAGGAAGTACAATGATTTATGTAATATGAAGCATATTGCACTATTAAGTTTCAACTATTTATTGAAGAAATTGTTAGAGCCTTTTTTATTTTCTTGTGTCACACTACTTAAGACAGAAGACTTACAAGTCCTAAATACCTTGTAGTACGTTGCTTGAGAGTAGCAATATTTAGTAAAAGAATACAATTAGAAATGTATAGGATGTTTATTGCAGGAGATTTATTAGATACTTACAATTTTTGAATCCTTGTCAATTTTTTCAGAAAGAAGGAATGGCTAGTTTGATGGTAAACACGTCAAGTAAGAATAGCTCGCGCAGTACATCACCTAACAGAGGAAACACATTGACCTCACCTCAACAACTGTCAGCTGCATTGGAATATACACCAAAAGCACGTAATGCTTCACTGTAAGAATCAGTTCCTTTAAAATATGCCATTTTAGCGTAAATGTGTTTCTGTATATTAAGATTAAAATGTCATATCTTTTTTTTTTTTTAATAGTAATTTACATGAAAATGAAAACTTGTGCTTCAGTCTATGTATATATTCTATTCTATTCTTACAACTTTATGAAAACTAAATTTCTAAGACAAACACAAAAAACATCAAAAAGTAAATGAAAGGAAGAAAAGTTGAAAATTAAATTTGACTTCACAGTTCCCACGCAGGGGAGGGTAGTACAGGCAGTGGAAGCAGTGGTGGTGGAGGCAGTATCAGCATGAAAGGTAGTCGACAAAAATCACCAGGAACTGTGATTCGAGTGGGGGATGCTATGGATGAACCAAATACAAATCTAATCACTGCCGAACCAGATGAGTTTGTGCCAAATATTCACCCACCAACAGATGATGAAGGAGTATGTACTTAGTTATACAATTATACTACCTATAAATAGTCTCGAAGCCTTAAGGGATCAGTACCGGTTTATTTTTTCAAAAATTCGATTTTCTAAAAACATCGGAAAGATTGCAAAAAAAATGATGCTTATGAAGAAGCTGAAGAAATAATGTATGGAGCAGGCATCACTGATTGAGGGCAAGACACTTTTTTTACGATTTTACGATAAAAACTTTAAACGCGTTTTTCTTGAAACAACGTTTTTCGACCTCGCCGACACGATTTACAAAAAATTATTGCACCGATTGGGCTCAAATTTTCAGAGATTATTCTGAACACGCATAGTTTCAGCCTGAACTAGAATTATAAATATCTATTTATATTTAACCATATCTTTAAACAATTTAAGTTGTAAAAAAAGGTCGAAAAATTCAAAAGTCCGCCATTTTGTTATTTTTCATCGGAAGTGAAAAATTCTAGTTCCAGCCATAACGACAAATCTACTTTTTAAGAAACTACTCGATTTTTTGTTTTTAAATGCTCCAAAGTTCAGATATCATGTAGGCCAGGAAGAAGCAGTGCTCACTTCAAGCGATCAGATCACGAAGATAAATCAATAAAAAATGAAATTAAAAATTTTTTTTATTACTTTAAAACCTCCATTTTTATGTGTGAAAATATAGAAATGTAAAAATAAATTTTAGTATGAAAAAAAAATTCTTGAAAATACGTACGATAAACCTGTACTGATCCCTTAATGTTATGCATATTTCACTGACTTTCTATCTGATATGAATTTTTAATAATTTTATCATTACAAAAATATTTGACATATTGAAAATTATTTTAAACAGCCTATTAAAACAATAAAATTGGTAATATTCTTCTTCCGAATGCCTCATCGCATAGAGCAAACATAATTGTACATCCTTACATAAAGCTGTTTATGTAACGTTATGTTGTTGCGCATGAAGTAACAGTTACAGTGTATTGCAAGATCATCAATCACAACTATATAATTAGGGTGATAGGTTAACAAATAAAGTAGTTATTTGCATAATGTTCCAAGTGGATTTGAAGCTAGAAATCTCATTCTTGGAGAATTCAGAGCACGGTTTTGAATCATGCATAACGTACTATGGTATTATGCGCAGAGAAATGTGTTTAGTTGTAACTTATCATTAGACTGCGAAAGTTTATGCATTCATGGCAATTTTAAAATTATAAACATCTACAAGGATGCCTACAGATATAGAAATATCATAAAATATAAAAAATACAATACATTTTATAATATTTAGACAATAAAACATAGATTTATTTAATGTTCAGTTGTTGTTGTGTGTCTACAAAAATACGAATTTGCATAAACTTCCGCAGTCTACTTATCATTACATGCTCATTACTCCTGACATTATCAAAGATTAAATTTGTTTCCAGGAACAGTATCATGCAACACAATCGTTCCTATCAAACGGCTCCTCTGAATTAATAACCGATGACGTTGACTCGAACTCTGCTCGCGTTTGTCAAGCGATCGAGCACATTCAAAATAAAATTGCTAAAACGCGGGAGCTCATAAGAATAGAACAAACCACGCGTGATGGTAATTTCCAGCAATTATCAGTTCGTAATTAGTGTATGGTGTCTGTGCCATTACTAATAGATCGTGTTATTTAACTCGGATTATGTATGAGAAATGAAGTGAATTACTAATTTGTATGTATCTTTTGATCTTTTTCAGAAAATGTTAACGAATATTTAAAGTTAGCTGCCAATGCAGACAAGCAGCAACTTACGCGAATTAAGGCAGTATTCGAAAAGAAAAATCAAAAATCAGCACACAGTATTTCGCAACTACAGAAAAAATTGGATAGTTATACCAAAAAATTAAAAAATTACGAACTGAATGGCGCACCCACGAGTCACAGACAACCCAGGGAAGTGCTTCGTGACATGGGGCAAGGTCTCAAGTGAGTACCCCTTCTCTTGATTTTATGTACACTATCATAATCGTATTAGTACAGTAGTAACAAGAGGATGAACTCGCAAGAATATATGTTCATCTTATCTGCTAATATGACTAATACACTCGAGTAATTATCAATACACATAGATATTTAGTTACTCATACTTTCTATAATCGTATGTATTTTCTCTAATAATCAAATTCAAACGAGATACCATGACATTTTCACGTGATAAGTTAATAGAAAACATAGAGAATATAAACTATTAATACAAATTATTTTTTATATATCTTGTAAAGAAATACGAAAACGATGTGACATACACTTTTAATATTATTTTCGATCTGGTATTAATGTAAAAACAGGTTTGCTTCGATCAAATTTCTTGTGTTACTTTCTTCTTTGCCTTTTGTTTTGCCACGTATAACACGGTCTAATTTGAGACTCACTTCCAGAAACGTGGGCGGTAATATTAGGGATGGAATCACTGGTTTTTCAGGGTGAGTGTTAATGTGAAAATAGATTTTCGAATAATATATTCTTCTGACTCACTGATTTCTGCTAATTTAGTAGCTTATAATATTAATGATCGTCGGTTTTTCTTACATTTCAGAAGCGTAATGTCCAAGCCAAGAGAATTTGCACACTTAATAAAGAACAAGTTTGGCAGTGCCGATAATATAAATACCTTATCACGTGAGTAGTTTTTATAGTAATTTAATTTTTTTAACAAACTAACAATACTGTGCAGTTTAAAACTTTTACTGTGTTATATAACTCACAAGTAAAGTTCACTGTGATGAATATTGATTAAAACTTTGTGTTTAAAAAGAAAGCACTTTCACCAGCACATGTTGCTTCATGCTGATAAATATCTTTGACCGACAAGCAATAGTATGCACATATTTTTCTTTTTTTTTTTTTTACAATATACACATGCAAATGCGTTATAAAATTTTTCTATACTCTTATCATTAATAACGCGATTATAAACTTAAAGTAGAATCTTTATGTTCTTGGAATATTATTAAAAGACATATACATAACAAACGAAAAAAAAATTCTAGAACAGTTCAAAACTCCTTAATATTAAATGTGAAATGTCATTTGTTTCGCGCTGTCACGGCAGTTGAGAGTAGTAAGTAATATTTTAGCTCTATTTTTCTTGTATATTCTTTCGTATCTCGTATCTTGTTACATGTTTTTTCCCGTACCTCTGCCACAGGTATTTCTTGACTATATTTACTCTCTCTTACAAACTTAATCATATCAATTATAAGTACCTCCCCATTTGTTTTATTTTGCTCGATAAAAAAAAAGTAACTCCGCTTGTATAAAGATTCAACCCATAAACAATTTTTTATACCAGAGTGTTGCGTTCACATACCACGAGCTTTATATACCAACTACTATTTTGAGTTATTTTATATTTTACATTTACTAATTTTGCCTCGTACATCTTAGTGGCTTCCGTAAGTCGATATTTGCTTCCTTCGATGTTAGTTATCCAATACATTGACGAAAAACAATGAAATCGGATTAAGAACGCAGTCACGTTCGAACCTGGAAAGTGCGATACAAAAATTGTTTAAAAATTTTATACAAACACAGAACAACAGGAATATTTCGATACGAAAGACTAAATACAAAAGTAGTTGTTAACTTGGGTAACTTGGTATTGGATAACAATCTAACTTGCGACGTCTGTGTCTCTGCAGATGGCTCGACTTTTTATGTAAACGATACACCGCGTGCAGGTAACGGAGATAACGCTAGTGTTGAAGATGAGAAAACGCACCACGGATCGGCTACGCTTCCTGGTGGATGCAGCTTGGGTTCAACTCACAGTGCTGCGGCAATGAAATTCCCATCCGAAGAAGGTTCAGAGTGCTCTAGTGTTACGAGTGAAAGTGGACCCGGTAGTAGAGGACAAGCGCATACGTGTCACAGTAACAACGCTGCTTTTAGTCTTAAGTCTATTTTCGCGGAGCTGCAGGAGCACAGAGAAACATTAGAGAGAATGAGGGAAGAAATGGAGGGTTTTAAGGTTCGTTCGGTACTGTCCAAAGTTTAAAGAACGTGTTTTTTCTTTTTTTTTCTTTTTTTTTTTTTATCTCGGAAGGAGCAACTATGAATCCGGTGATTATAAAAAAACTAAACAGAAGTAGAACTTGCAAAATTGTATGAAAATCAGCGTTGACGGAAGTCATGGATGTTCTTTGCCGAGAACGTCGAATTATTACTTAAAAAATAAGATTTTAATTTCCTTGTTGTACAACTTTAGACTTTGCAGCAAGAAGTGACATTTCTTTCCACTGCTCTGCAAGAGGAACGTTTTCGATGCGAGCGTTTGGAGGAACAAGTTAATGATTTAACCGAGTTGCATCAAAACGAAGTAGAGAATTTGAAGCAAACCATAACGGACATGGAAGAGAAAGTGCAATATCAAAGTGAAGATCGTTTAAGAGACATACACGAGATGTTGGAGAGTTGCCAAACTAAAATCTGTAAAATGGAACATCAACAACAACAACACCAACAGTACGTCACTCTGGAAGGTCTTGATAATAGCAATGCGAGAGCATTGGTCATGAAGCTGATAAACATAGTGTTAACAGTGTTGCAAGTTATTTTACTTCTTGTCGCAACGGGTGCTGGTATAATGATGCCTTTCCTCAGGACCAGGTACAGTGTTTCAATTACTTTCTTCTGTCATTCTAATTAAATTAAGAGATATTTAAATTGATATAATAATATGCTTTCGTTACGCACCTCCGCATCAAACTTTTTATTCCTGCTTCTGCATTACACATCATATTTGCATACATTTTTTTTTATTTGCATACATCGTCGATCAAAATTTTTCATTTCGCACGTTGTCATTTGATTTTGATTTCGCGCATTCATTATTTTGTTTTGTTTTCGCATCTCTGTTGCAGCTGTACTAAGCCTCATTGTTTCATGTGCAGGGTGCGCATATTAACGACTACGTTAGTTGTACTGGGCATAGTATTTGTGCTCAAACAATGGCCTGAGGTTCACGATGTTGGTAGTCACCTCATGCGCCGTCTTAAACAGACGCTTGCCGTTAAGTAGCATTGTGAGTATATTATTATTAAAACTGTTACATCGATTTTTATTTAAATTTTTATCAACCCTCTTCGATATTTTTCTTTTTCAATCCAGTGAGATAAATGAAATCTATTTCAGGGTGGTATACTTAAATTTTTTACACCCTGTGATGAAGAAAAGTTGTACACAATGATCAACATTTTGGATCCGTTTATCTGTGCTGTAGTTTTGGAGCAATAATAGTAGGTATATGCGCAAATGACTTTATTTACATTTCAAATTCGAGCATGTTCATCGTTAACTGTACTAAATCGAACGAGCAGTCGAATCTATTTAATACCGTTAACAGAACTTCAATACGTAAAACATGTTTTGCTGTGCAAAAATGTTTCACTGGGAAAAAGGGACGATATAATACGTGATAAAGATGATAAACGTGAAAGTGTGCTTCATTTCGTACGCAATTGTTGTAAATTTAATTTCGTCGTTCAGTTTTTTCGAGCACTTTCGTTTAAACAAAAAAAAAAATATATATGCATTTGATACGGTTAACTATGTGTAAGTGATAAATGAATAAATATAATTTGTAACGAAATGACTGTTGTGAAACGTATAAAAAAACAAAAGGACAGTGATTAATTATAACGCTGTACACTGATATTGCTTTATTACATACGGCACATTGTTAGAAGAGTTTACTCTGATAAAGTGACGTCAAGCGAGGTTTACGTTCACTTTTACGTGAATCATTGATTAACACGGAAGTAGAGGAGATTATTGAAAACCAGAAAGTACTGATTAAAAGGTGGAATGAAAAATGTTCTACCATCAGTGTCTGTGGGCGGTCCGATCACCTTTTCCAGAGTTGAGGTGAATTCGTTTGATATTCCAGTGAAAACAGGTAGCAGTACAGACTATACGACTCCAAATCGACTATATTTACAATTAAAATCGTCCAGGCGTTAAACAATAATATAAATTAAGGTGACAGAAAAATCGTTGTAGATATTCCTCGTTTGGGAGCGTATATAGTAGCATGGTGTATCTTTTAGTCATTGATGATAAAACGAAGTAACGCGATGAATCGTAGAATTTACAATGTTTCTAAAATTATCGTTATGTGTAATTTACCAGATTGTTCCACATTCGTGAGAACTTAAAAAGTGAAATTGTTTGGATATGAATAAATGTACATATTACCATCTAATATCAAAAAGAGGACCAACACGACGCTCTCTTCCTCTTGTTCTACGACCGTTAATTTATTTCGTATACGATGTATAAAGAAGTATTCCTTCGATAATAAACATTATTCGGACTATTATGCTTTTTAGTCTCATGAATGCTTCAGAACAACCACCACAGACACAAGTACGTGTACATATTCTAAGGGGTATAAAGAAATGAACCATGACAGATATTGATATGAGAGAAAGACTGACGGATTACATCGCTGTTACAATTGTGAATGATTTAATACTTGCGGCAATTTTCTGTTGCGAATTATTATTGAAGAATTTTGAAACAATAGGCAAAGATCAACGTGGAACGGCAATTCCAAAGTTGTAAATTATACGGATTAATGTGAATTGGAAATTAACAATAGGTGCTCAAATCTGTGAATCTGTAAAATATTTTGGTCCAGATAATTTTTTCGATTGTATTATTGCTATTTAATGGCGAAATACGATTTATTCCATTAAATAGTTTCTTAATTCTTGTCTTTATAGCTTTATTACAAGCACAGTGTCGGTAAATGTGAAGTTTTATAGCCCGATGTTATTTTATTGATAAGTGACGCGCAACAAGGGAAATAAAATCAAATTTTTTTTTTTCTAACACAACTCATTGGTTCCTTTAGGATCGCTTAACGTGGAATTTTCCTTATGTTTTAAAAACATATAATTTATATTAAGTTCGCATATTAAGTATTTTGTTATTTGTATATGTTGGACTATGTAATGTTATCATTTCATTGACGTATGAAACGTACGAGAACACGTTTTTAACCGATTAACAAAGTCTGTAAATAAAATAAAGTTTATACGGTAATGCAATTTATTTCTTGTGCCTGTTATTCGTAAATACAGCATCAAATTTCCTTTTAACTTGGCAATGTTAATTTATTGATATCGTTTTATTTTTATTAATTCTTTCGGTTGGATTTAATTATTTCATTTCTTTAAAACACATTAAGTTGTGTTATACAAGTGCTGCCAAAAAGAATGAAAGATAACAGAAATTGATATCGAATCGTTGGTGATTAAATCGGGGATTAAAGTTGAGATAGGAAATTTGATAATGCATTTATGATTTTATCAGGCATCGATCGCGTATTTATAATTTTATCATATATACATATATATATATATATTGACATACATATATTTTTTATTCTATCGAGCCAATTTTATCCGCGATTGTACGTACAATAGAAATTTGTTTAAATTAAATTTCTTCACGAGAGACGGTTTATTTCGAATAATCCTCTTGCGTTCCTAAGTAGTGTGTTTATGAAAATATAAACGCATCGCTGTGACTACGCTAAGTTTGTATCTAACCGTAGAGATTAAACATCAATTTTTGGGATCAATATAATCACAAATGGAAATTTTAAAACGCTTATACATCTTTATCGAATCATAAGCTTTGCAGTAATGAAGAAATACGAGCAACAATAACGATTGAACGATGTTTAAAGGATTAACCGACTAGCTGATGATATATTGATTCTAATAATGTTTCTACGTTTAAGTTGTTTCAATTAAATTTTTAAAATAAAATGTAAGTCTGCTTGTCATTACGTAAAGTGACAACTAAACAAAATATATAGGGTGTTCAGCAACGAGCTCGTTCACCGTGCACCGTAATAACTTTCCTTCGGAAATCGGTTATCATTCGTTAGTAAATATATCTTCGCGACAAATAATAAAACTCTATTTACATACTGTAAGCTAATAATTAACAAACGCAAAGTGCAAGAGTTGTACGTCCGATTGCCTGTTTGTAGTTTCATATCGAAAATTTGACACCCTATATGTTATTGTCTTAGCTTTAGATCGTGGTGCATTGTAAGATACATATGTAATCCAACACTAGAAAATTTGTTAATACCGTCGACCACCGATTTAGCGAGGGCCCCTATCCGCGCGCATTCGTCTAGCGATGTTTGAACGTAGTAGAAACAATGACAATGAGAAACAGGATGCTAGAGTATGAAAAAAGAAAAATATTTATATCAAGAAGAGATTACACACATGTCAAACAATGATGGACGTATTTTGTATCTTGTATCGCTACATTTTTCTATGAGTTTCTCTTTTTATCGCGGCTATTTACAATTTTATATGTATTTTATATTCACGAAATCTTCGCGGGAAGAGATACGCGACATTTGCTTAAAAAAAAAAGATGATTTGCGACTTGCGACACGTTCAAATGATTCTGGAAATCAAATAATAAAAACACAGTCTTTGTAATTTTAGGGGCCCCTCTAGTGTATAGAAATAGAAAAAAAGAAATAACGAAGCGAAATATATCGTCATCGATGCCTTGCATAGGTAGTTAATGTCAAATTATGGATTAAATATTTGTTGTCAATTGTAGGACGACGTAGGCGATACTAGCAGCGATTATAATGGAAATTGTTATCATGCTAGACACACATACACAAATACATACACCATGCGCATACATATGCATTATGCATACACATCAGTGTACGTATGTAATAGTTGCATAACAGGTCAGTGTAGTTGGAAGTAATATTGTAGTCAAACACAAAAGTAAGTTTATGTCCATTTTTATGAAAACAAAAAATTAAAAAGTTATCATATACGCGCGTTTAATGCCCGTATTATGTTATCGCTGCTAAAAGACAATTTTGAGCCAAGTATCAATATAGCAGCTCTTGTCATTATCATTATTATTTAATACAGTTTCGAAATAAAAGAAATTTTTAATAAAATCGAGTATTTTTTCGCTACTTCGGTTCTTCCTTATTGCTAACTGATTTGACTCCACTATCAAATAATTAAAGTAACTAAAAACGATACGGTATATGTAGGTATAGGTATGTTCAAATAAAAAATAACTTCGAAAGTGTTTGTAAAGTCTTATATTTTCTTTATCGAGATTTATCAATAATAATATTACAATCATCACAAATTTACAAGTAATGTAATCGCTTTTTTTATTATTATATATCACAATTTCTACTTTGTGTAGTGTTGAAAGCCGTTTTATTTAAAAGAGAATCGTTGAAATGCCTCGGAAATGTATACTGTATTAAAGGTGGTCGTATAGAAGAAACTTAACAAGTATTAAAAATTAAAACATTGTTAACATGTAACCACCATTCTATAGATTTGTTTTGCAATACAGGTAGCTATCAGCTTTCGAAATAATATTTCGATCTTTCACTATTTAGTGTTAATAAAAAAATATTTTCCATTTTTTTTTATAATATCCATGTTTTCCGTCAAGGATAATAGCAGTATTTTCTAATAACTTGTCAGTAGCAGTTGTAATAGTTTTAAAATAATAAAACAAAAATATTTTTATTCAACATAATTGAATGTATTTCTAAAGAAGTTAGTCCCACGTCGATTTAATAACAATGTAGCGTTGCACTTTTTAAAAATGCGTTAAAACGTAAATTAGGTATTCATTCGTTTGATTTCGTTTCAGTAAATGTAAAGAACGCTATCGGATATCCTTTTTATTAAAGTTTAACAAATATTATTTTAATCAGAAACTAAAGATATTTGCACCTAGCATTTGAATTAAGTCTCGCAAATGTATTACAAATTATAGTCAATATTTTGATATGCACCATTAAGAAAAGCGGTCAAGTCAGAAACATTTCCATAATGTTATATTAATCAGATTTGAAACGTATTTCACAACTGATTCTATCAATTTTGTGGCTTGATAAACATCAACTATTCGTCTTTAAAGTATCGTATAATACACACTGTAAATATAAAAGATGGATAGTCTAAAAGTACCAGTTTATACTTCGATAAAACACTTATACCGATATAAAAAGAAGATAATAATTAATTTCACTCTCTCTGTCTATGGGTGATTTTAGAAAACATATTTTCACATCTTACAAAGAATTCTCGAAAATATATTTCTCGTATATACCAGCAACGTATATACTACCATAAAGGAATACATCATGGTGACTAATGCCGCTTTTTACAAAATGCAGACTGAACGTTTGATTTCTTATGCATTGTATCATCTTAGTTTCCTTCAGTTCTTTCACGATACTTTTTAATCTGCGGTAATCTGAATCCCTTCCTGAGAATCTCGAAGTACAATTTCCGGCGGTAAAATATTCTTAGCTTCATTCTCACGAGGAACCGGCTCTTCTTTCTTCACCGGCGGCGGCGCAGGATGATGTTTCTTTTTATGACACATCATAGTCGACCTCGACACGAACGTTTTGCCGCACGCGTCGCATTCGTACGGTCGCTCTCCCGTGTGCAATCTCTTATGGATGGCCATGGGGGTGAACTGCGTGAACGTTTTGCCGCAAACGTCGCACCTGTACGGTCGTTCTCCCGTGTGCAATCTCCTGTGACATCTCAACGCGGCCCTTCTGGCGAACACTTTCCCGCACACGTCGCATTTATAACTCTTCTCTCCGGTGTGCATCGTCGAGTGAATTTTGAGATCGACACGCGTCAGGAATCCTTTGCCGCACACCTCGCACAAGTACGGTTTCTCGCCGGTATGAATGCGCAGATGCGTGTTGAGATAACTTTTGCTCACGAACATTTTGTTGCACACCACGCACGGAAATTGTCGATTATCCATACCCGAATGTATCTTCTGATGACTCTTGCAGAGCCCCTTCGTTATGAAACCTCTGCCGCAAATCTCGCAGACATATGGTTTCACGCCGAGATGCCGATTCTGATGGTCCAACAAAGACTGCTTCGTTTTGAAATGTTGCCCGCAAGTGTTGCAAGGGAACGGTTTCAGGTCCGAATGAACTCTTTGGTGAAGAACAAGGTAGCTCTTTGATTGGAAACCTTTTCCGCAAGTAGAACAATTGTAATCGAATTGTCCCGTGTGCGTGGCCGCGTGTTGCGCCAGTCCGATTTTACTACGAAACGCTTTCTCACAAGTCACGCACTGAAAAGGCTTCTCGCCGGTGTGCTTTCGCATGTGTTCCTGAAGTTTGTAATTTGTTCTATACTGTTTTCCGCAGTGAGTGCAAACTTTCGGGGTCCATCTTTGCCTCACCGTTACCGGCTTCTTTCGTCCTTCCGCGTTCGCATCATTCTCCTCGGACATTAATTCCGATTCCATAATCTCTTTCTCCTTCATCGTATTGCCCTTGTCCACGTCGCATCTTTCTTTATGTACATTTAACGCGTCCACGCTTGTATAATATAAACCACAGGAACAACAATAAAAGTATTGTTCAAAGTGCGCTATCATGTTACTCGATCCTAGAACTGCTTCGTTGCAAAATGGGCACACGTACCAATGCGAACCGGTTTCGTCGATCGTCGGATTACTTAATGTCGATTCTAGCAGCGCGTGTTTCGCCCTTTTCGTGTATTCAACTATTATTTTGCCGTTTCCCGTCACTTGACTCGTCGATGCTAGACTATTCGTTTCACAAGTAGCTGTATCTCTAGTTTTATCATTAATGATTCCTGTCTCTTTAAAATTACTACTATGTTCCGATTGCGTTGGAGGAAAACTCTCGTGAGGTACCTACAGATCAACAAACAATTGAAATACTTTCGATAGAAATCATTGTTGCAATGTATATTAATTTAAGGGGTCATATACGTTTCTCGGGGCTAAATCGTAGTCAATGTTTAAGTGTTAGTTACTGACAAACTATTAGACTGATTGGACTAATTTTTTTTTGTATTATAAAGGTACTTGTTTGTAGAGTAGAAAACAGGTATGGCAGTTGTAAAATTATTATAAATATGGCGTCTGCATGCAAAGTCGTAAAACTGTTTTTTTTTTTTTAACGGTAGGCATGATTTAGCTCGTACCAGTGATTTGAAACAAAAAGTGTTGATATTTTATTACTTGGGATCGTAGTTATCGTGCTACGAAGGCTTTTTTAAATAAATTAAACCATTTTTAAATAACAAAACATGTAGGATTTTTCAAGCGAAAATCACGACACCCTAATTCAAATTGCTGTCACTGCCGTAATTTTTTTTTTTTTCCTTTTCAAAAAACTTCCTCGTAGCACGATAACTACGATCCCAAAAAGTAATAAAATATCAGCACTTTTTGTTTCAGATCACTGGTACTCGACAAATAAGTACCTTTATAATACAAAAAGAATTAGTTCAATCGGTTTAATAGTTTGTCAGTAACTAACACTTAAACACTGACTACGATTTAGCCCCGAGAAACGTATATGACTCCTTAGCAACTTACATTATTATCAAGTACAGTCACAGGTTCCTCTGCAGTTAATCTTTCATGTAATCTATGATATTCCTGTTTTATCGGTACCGTTTCAAACTTTACATTATCGCAATAATGTACTATCGGTTCTCGGTTCGGATCATCCGAACCGATCGCAGTTACATAATTTATTCCTAATTGACTTAAGTGATCGCTCACTGTTAAATTTCCAACTACAGAAATGTCTCCTTCCAGATGCACTGCTATCTGATGATTGGAAACCTATAATAAAGCAATAAGAATTAGATTTTCCGCAAAGCAACAATCAACGATATTCAATAACTAAACAAGTGTATTCAAGTTGAATGGAATGTGATCTGTTCATTTACTTCTTGCATATGCTCGTCCACCATTCTGACGGTGGCACCATCTAAGCAGTCGATACCTGTAACCTCGATACCGGTATCCTGTTCCCCTATCTCTTCCTGCGTAACAACCTGTTCTCCGCCCGCCAAGTCCATCTCGTCCATGACTTGCATGGTATGTATGGTAGCTTCCGCCGTCTCTTGAGAAGCGACTACATGATTCTGCACATCTTCGATGGTGCTCTGTATTTTGTCTATGTCTCTACGAATAGTATTTATCCCTTGCACTTCGTCCAAATCGTGCTTCGATACGCGAACGTCATCCTTAGCGATCTCCTTGAGCATTTCCATGAACATTTCTTCGGTGTGTAAACACTTTTCGTGAAAGTCAAACAACTGATCCAACTTGTATGCGCACTCTTCGCATACCACTTTTGGTAACTGATCGGTCATAGACACCTAAAAACAGTTGATTAACCGTCGGTATAAAAATTTTTCAAAGAACGGCACGATATCTCGACTGGCATTGCGAATTTTTCTTAACGTTACTATGAAACGTGTGCAGTCGAAGACAACGTACACCCCGATCCTCAAGATCGTGAAACCTTGCGCCAATTTTCTTCCTCTATTTATAGTTAAATCAGGAAGAGGGGGCGAAGATGAACCATCGGAGATTCGAACGAATTCAGACCTCTATCTTTACACACGGTTTTACCTGGACTGGCAAGCACGCGGCTATTTTCTTGTCAATGTTGCGCATCTGATTGCCGGCTTCGAATATCGGTAAACCCATTAGGATGCCAGTTTTCGCCGCGCATAGACGACATAAATAATTAAATTCCTCGACGACGGCCATGTCCAACGGGACAGAGGATCGTCGTGTTGTCAGACTAAACGAACGACCGTAGAACCGATCGGAACGCTTTTTGCTCTAAAGAATCCAGCGAGCGAGGTCTTTCGCGCGACTTGACAAACTCGTGACATGCATTACGACATCCTCTGGTTCGGTCGCCGTAGAACTTCAGTCTCAAATTTTTCTACTTTATAGGATATGCATCGTACGGTGGTATTTGACAAACGAGCCTGCGTTCACACCATCGGGAAGCTCCTCGCGATCAGGCCAGTAGTAGTCGTATTGCAGAATCCAACAATAATTCATTCCGTACCACCACAAATACAACTACAAGTCCCGGACTTGAAGTCCGCTGAATTCTTGCCGGTCTGGTGAAAAGCGACGTGGGGAATGTTGGGTGCGTTCGTGTGTCCGTTTCACACATAGGGCGCATGGACTGCATAGAAAACTGTTCCGTTTCACCGGTTTCATCTCATGCGCGCATGGTGGTGCAAAGGATTCCCTAGAATTAAAATTCCCCAGTAATAAAGCCTTGTCTCTAATGAACTAGTTATTCTTTTGACGTGAAGTTACAGTTGGTTACACTAATAGGGTGTACATACAATTTACTAGAAACCCTAAAAACGCACCTTCGTCGAGGATATTGCTAACTACTTCACGTTGATCGCGTAATGTAATAATGGCGGCAGCGTGCTTGGTTATGTTGCGTTTGTAAACGGTGTATGTATTTTTCGACGAGACCGCAAACATGCCTGCGCAAGAAATTGCGGTACTACAACCACCCGCGACCGAGGGGGAAGAGAATAGTGCACCCTCGTCGCAGCCGATTGTAGGCATCATTTATCCTCCTCCGGAGGTTAGAAGTATCCTTTGACAATGACTTTTTGTTTAATCAGTGAATTATTGTATTTATTTTCAGCTAATTCTTGAAGCAGTGACGCAACTCATTCTATAACTTTATTACGATTCCTTTAAATAATATTTAAATCTTCATTTTCATGTTCACAATTATTAATTAGAATTTCTTTTCACGAGTTTATTTACTTCGGGAAACAGTAATATTGTAGACGCATAATTTAGATAAATTGCTGTTAATCTCCACAAGGTCATTGTAGTAGTGCCTTTCCTTATGTGATATTTAGATATTGTCGACAAAACTGCCAGTTTCGTGGCTAGAAATGGACCAGAGTTTGAGTCGAGGATCAGACAGAACGAACTTGGAAATCCGAAGTTCAACTTCCTGAATTTCGGTGATCCATACCATGCATATTATCAGCATAAAGTAAAGGAATTCAAAGAAGGAAAAGGCCAAGAGCCAACCATAGGGTCTGGACCTGGGAAAACAGTAAATCTTACAGCTCATCAAAAGCAACAAGAAATTTTGAAGCAAGTTGAACAACCGTTTGTTCCTAAGGATCCACCTGTGGAATTTGAATTTATTGCTGATCCACCTTCGATCTCGGCTTTAGACTTGTAAGTATCCACTATATATTTACTTAATAAAGGAACACTAACTTAAATTAAAATACTTTATTCACATTAGGGATATAGTGAAACTGACTGCGCAATTCGTTGCCCGTAATGGACGACAATTTTTAACGAATCTGATGAATAGAGAACAGAGGAATTTTCAGTTTGATTTCTTGCGTCCTCAACATTCCTTGTTCCAGTATTTCACAAAACTTTTGGAACAATACACAAAGGTAAAAGGGTTTTATCTGTGTATAACATGGAATTCTTTTTCAAGTACTTACATGCTTCACTATAAATTTACAGGTATTAATTCCGCCTAAAGATCTATTACCACGACTCCGCGATGAAGCGGCTAATATGGACAAAATTTTAGAACAAGTTAAATATCGCGCAGAGTGGTTGAAATATCAAGAAGCTCAAAGACGTAAAGAGGAGGAAGAATTGGAGCGCGAAAGGGTTGCTTACGCGCAAATCGATTGGCACGATTTCGTCGTAGTCGAGACTGTTGATTATCAACAATTCGAAGTTGGTAATTTCCCAGCGCCGACAACACCAGATGAAGTTGGTGCGCGGGTGCTTATGCAGGTAATTAATTTCATTAACTGTGTTTATAAAGAACACAGTATTTCGAGTTCAAAGCTGATCGATATTGCCAAGGATAGTTGCATCGATTGTTTTCTGTTTTTAGGAGAGAATCGAAGAAGGCGAAGACGTTGAAATGCAGATTGACAGTGAAGGAGATGACGATATGCAGAATCGTACGGAGGGTGAAAAGGATCGCGCTAAAGATAATAATCAAGTATGTAGATTGTTACGAAGTTTCGTAGAAATTTATATATTTTCATACGTAAAATATATTACTTGTATTTTAAGGTACAAGACATGGAAGAAGATTCAAGCGACGAAGACGACGTATCACCTCCGGGCGATACTCATAAATCGAAGGAATCGAAACCACGCGACGGCAGTATGCAACCTCCGCCGCTGCCTCCTACTCCAGGAAACGTGGTAGTGAAGAAAGGATACGATCCTAAACAACACGGTAAATAGAAATGTTTAACCGAACTGATCCTGTGCCATTGTAAATCGAGTTTATTGAAAACGTTACTGTTTTTTCAGCAAGCAAAACTACGCGCCCTGTGCCTCCTGATGAGTACTTGATATCTCCCATCACTGGAGAACGAATACCAGCGAACAAGGTTCAGGAACATATGCGAATCGGTCTGTTGGATCCACGCTGGGTGGAACAGAGAGACAAGCATCTCGATAAATTGGCGCAAGAGACGGTGTTCGCGCCTGGCACAGCGATTGAGGCTAGCTTGAAACAATTAGCCGAGAGGCGTACCGATATTTTCGGCGTCGGTGACGAAGAAACTGCAATCGGTAAAAAGATCGGAGAGGAGGATAAGAAGAAAGACGATAAAGTTACGTGGGATGGGCACACGTCGAGCGTCGAGGCGGCGACTAGGGCTGCTAGAGCGAACATTACTTTGGAAGACCAAATTCACCAGATACACAAGGTCAAGGGACTTTTGCCAGACGAAGAAAAAGAGAAGATCGGACCGAAGCCTGCTAATCGTGCCGCAGAACTGTCGCACATGGCTGCGGTTGCTTCGAAACCGCAAGCTACGTTGAAAGCACCGCCTAAACCACCAGCTCCGAAACCTGTACCGGTGCCTACGCAACCACCACCACCGCCAACCATGAGCATGCCTACTATGGGCATTCCTCAGCCGATGATGCCGCAGGCACCGATGATGATGATGGCTCCTATGCCTCCTATTCGACCACCACCGCTTATGAGTAAGTAGAATCTTACGTTACAAAGATGTGTCTTATAAAGAAACATTCCGAATCCTTAAACACTATCAAAATGATATGTAGAATATTAGCTACTAGCAGTGGCGGATCCAGGAGCCTTTCTTGGGGGGGGGGGCGAAATGTATAAAAGTAAAAAAGTCTATTTTTTAACCGTCTTTTCAACCTTGATAAGCAATTAGAATAATTACGTGTTATATAATTGTGATTAAAGACTTTATTTTATCAGAAAAACAGATATAAAAGATATTACAATTAATGCGATTACGATACTTTATAATACAAATTCTGCTCTATGTTGGCGAATTTTTACCAGGCAATATTCTGAAAATATTTTAAAAACTTCTATGCACTAGCGCACTAGTGAGCACGCTAAGCAGAAAAATCTTGAATAGAAATCATGTAACACATTCAGTATATACGTAATAAGTTTTTCGGAATGTGAGGAAATATTTTTATATTTTATTACTCTTGGGGGGGGGCGATCGCCCCTATCGCCCCCCCTGGATCCGCCCCTGGCTACTAGTGGCTTGTGCAATAGAAGAAAATAAGCTAAAAGGATTCTAGCTACTCACAAGAGAACATCCCGAACCCGGAAATTACAAAAATTGTGCAACTTCGGGTATATGTAGAGCACGTGTAGGTATGTATTACGCAATTTTTTTTGCTACCCAAATTCACTCGGGGGTTGAAACTACCCTACGAAAATTTGGCTATTTTTTCGATTCTATTTTATAACTCGTGAACTATGAGAGATGAGAAAAAGCTTTTGAGACAAAAGTTACTTCTTTCAATTATATCTACCAAATGGTAAAAGATTGATTAAAAGTTATTAATTTTTTTGTTTATAACTGTTTCTAATTGTTTAAACAACCGATTAATCTTTTACCATTTGGTAGATATAATTGAAAGAAGTAACTTTTGTCTCAAAAGCTTTTTTCCTATCTCGCATAGTTCACGAGTTATAAAATAAAATCGAAAAATAGCCGAATTTTCGAAGGGTAGTTTCAACCCCTTAGAGTGAATGGGCAGCAAAAAAGAAATTGCGTAATACATACCTACACATGCTCTACATATACCAGAAGTTGCATAATTTTTTGAATTTCCGGGTTCGGGATGTTCCCTTGTCAGTAAGATCAGAACCTCTGCGCTATCCAATGTAACGAGATCATTTCTTTCACCATAGTATCTAACATAGTCTTTTTAGACTAAAAAGTAGGAAATTCAAAAATTTCAAGGCGCAGATTTAGAGATTGCAAACTTGAAATTGAAGATTTTAAGTTTTCATGTTGTAAATTTCAATAATATTTTACAATTTGTTTATACTCATCGGCTCTAACATTTTCAGTTGGGTTTTATTTAAAAATTGCTCGTCCATAATATTTGAAGATTTAAAGTTTAAGATTTGAAAATGTTAAGTTTCAGAGACTTTACAAAGTTAAAATTAGAAGTTTAGGGATTGAAAGCTGGAAATTTAAAGGTTTGAAGCTGGAAAATTTGAAGATTTTAAGATTTTTCACAGTTAAAATTAAAGATTTGAAGGTTTCAAGTTGGAGATACAAAAATTTGAAGTTGAACAATGGAAAAGTAAAGATTAAGGATTTGAAGTATTGTTAGTTTTTAAATTTCTTCCAGATATTCTATGCTTCTTCAAACTATCCAATTTGCTCGGATCGCATTGTATTTCAATTTTTTAAAGACATTATTCATTATAGTATTAACAATAAAATATTTTTAAGTTATTTTTAGTGTTGCATGAGCCATTAACTTGGAATTCTACTTGGAATATTTCCCTGTTAGATGAAGAAATAACGTTCTTCATTTTTTTCTTTTTTCAGCACCAGCAATGTCACCGTTTATGCCAACTCCTCCGCCTATGCAACCACCGATGGCTTCAGCCGTAAGTGCAAATTAAAATAATACAGTATTGTTTCGAGAAGTAATCAGATCTCTTGTTGCGGAAAGTTATTATTGTTCCTTGCATTGTAGATTGGAATGAAGCATCCAACTGAACCCATGGATGAAGAGCCTCAGACTAAGAAACTGCGAACAGAAGATTCGTTGATTCCTGAACAACAGTTCTTGGCTAGGAACAAGGTACTGTAAAATTTCCTCTAACATCTGTGTGTAGAATGATTATTATGAATGTGCCATAAAAATTATGTTCGATCGTTTTACAGGGTCCTGTGCAGTTGAACATAGCCGTGCCAATGATGACAGAGAAAGCAGAATGGAAATTGAACGGACAGACACTGAATATTACTTTGCAAGTGAGCGACACTGTGGCGATGATGAAGGCCCTTATTCATGAACAAACTGGCATGCCACCTGGCAAACAGAAGCTCCAATACGAGGTAAGAAATTCGTCATGTTTGTTTCGTCACTTCATTTATGATTCCTTCTACTGAATGAGAATTATTTCCTTCCAGGGAATGTTCTTCAAAGACAACAACACTCTTGCATATTACAATTTAACGTCTGGTAATGTAATCAATCTTCTACCGAAAGAAAGAGGTGGTAGGAAAAAGTAAAAGAGTAATTCAATGCAAATATTCTGTAACTAATTGCATTTTTATATCTGTACGTTGTATTTACTTAAAAATTAATTCACTGCGTGTTATTGGATTGAAAAAAAAAAAGAAATACACAATATTGTCAGCATCTAACCGATGTAGTATTTAAGATAAATAAAATACAACTCTAAGCAAACTAAATTTGTATATTTTATTATAATCGTTCGCTCTAAAATTTTAATAAATAAGCATTTAATAAATTAGTATATAATAAAATTTATAAATATACAATACAAAATCGTATCATCCGTAAGCTTCGCTGCCGCTTTAAAAAATTGCACTTAGCTTTATCTTGTACTTCTGTCAATAAGGCATTTGCGATCCGTGATTAACTTAATTATTCAATGAAATATTAAGATAGCACTTGCAAAATATATAAAATACGCTTATAATGTATCCTCTAAGAATAATTTTTATAGCAATGTCTTTTTTAATAACCTTTACCCTGAAAAAAGCATTGCTTTCGCGTTTCTCAATATTAGAGATTCTCGGTAATATTTCTCATAAATATTTGTAATGTCTCGTATTAGTTTCCTTAAAAACCATAGTTAATTGGAATTTCAATATTCCTATTTTAAAAGCAGGTTTCTAAAATTCCTTTTAAAAATATACAAAAATCTATCACGCATCAGAATAAAATTCCTCGTGTATCGTTTCAACATAGCATTTTAAATTAGTAATGCTAATATTATGCGATTTAAAGGCCACTTGTAAATATTTTTGTGTAAACGTATGTAGAAAATGTACATACATTAATTTGTACTTGGTTTCTTCTTAATTTGTTCGACGATCCTTCGATAACGCGCAACCATCAATTTATATATCTAAAAGAAAAGGAAACATGTAAAACATTTGTTAGTTACTCATTAGCGTAACTAGTAAAGCCTTATTTTTGTAATTATCTGCTTTAGTGATTCCACACAGAGTATAAATATGACTAATCAGAAGAAAATCGAAGTATCAAGTCTATGGCTACTTACAGATAGCATAATGTTGGTGAAATGTACATATTACTAACATGTTCCAAATGAAACAACAACACAAGTACTAAATATTTTTGCAGAAAAGGATCGAAATTTAAAACTTGTATCAATTTTACGTATAGAAATCTCAACTTATTTTTTCTACCGTTCCTTTTTGTTTTTAAGCATTTTGTTTATTCGTTTACTCCTTGCCTTATTGTTTTCTATTTAGTATACTATTTGTATTGCTGTTGAATAAATATACAAATGTGCAATATAATTTTATTTTATGAAAGACCGAATGTCTGAATTTTCTCTACGTAACAAAAAAAAAAAAATAGAAGAGGAAGACTGTTCCCTCCCACAGAAAAATCTTAGTTACGCCAATGGTTAGACTATACAACATTTTTCCTTTTGCTACTCACGGAATCTGCGTCATCGTAGGGACGACAAACGAGTTTCGGTTCCGGTAGACAGCGCGTTATTTCATCGAAATTAGATTCGCTTTTTAGTAAACCGTGCTTTGCTTGAAACGCAGCGCCCATCATCGCCGAGTTAACCACTTCCTATAACGTGAATAAAATAAAAATAATCGAGAGTAAAATTAACATTTTGCAGATCATTATATCTCATCGTAAAATAGCGAAACAAATACCGATATGTAAACGGGCGAATTGAAAACGTCTGAAATCACTTGCAGTATCGATTTGTTCGCAGATGCACCACCCGTTGCAATGATGCGTGTATTCGGTCCTACGATTGTGAAAGATAATATGAACGACGTGTGTTTTAGTTTTACTTGGAAGACGCGTAAAATTTTTCAATATTTACCAATGACAAAACCAAATTCCTCAGCGTGCGCTCTTTTCGCGACGAATTGACCCTCGATCAAAGCTCTCACTTCTACTTCCTTTGAACTGTATCGAGATATCTCGTCGTTGGCTTTGTTGAACTTGTGATCGCCAATGATAGGCGGAAGGATTTCTTGTGCGTCGAAATATAATCCTAAATTACCAAAATTGCCGCGCGGCGTGCTCTCCAGTAGCTCGTTGAAAATTTGCCAAGAACCTTGCGCCGCGCTGTCGCGTATTCTTTCGCGAGTCAAAGATCCATTTTTGAAACTGAAACGTTATTACATTAGTTATTAATAATGTCTATCAACCTTCAATTATTAATTTTTAACATTTCCTAATTTTATTAAGATTTCTTAGCAGAGTTGATCCGTTGACTTGCAAAGCACTGCAAAAGATTTATAACTAGACTGCGGATTTTTATACAAAATCTAATTTTTATAATCACAAATATAAAATTAAGGGAGGAGCCTATTGCAATAGGCTAAAATCCAAGTTATTTTTTAACATTTTTTCTGAGGAAACTATACGTGCAATCTTTTTTCAACCTTTGAGGCTATAATAATACATACTTAAAGAAGTGAAGAAATATTTTTTTATATAAAAATAATGCGGTAGTTCCACATGGCGCAGATGTTTCGAAGCAGCCAAATTTCACTATATTTATTCCACAATTAACGTGAAGTTTTCTTAGCGAAAATCACCACTATCATTTCAAAAACTCACCATGATCGTAATTTTGCATTTTTTAATGCATATCGAGGTTTCAGAACACTACAACAGATTCTAAACTGCACGCCGTGAAACGATTTTCATACCGAGGCCGCTTCGAAACATCTGCGCCATTAGGAACTACATCATTATTTTTATATAAAAAAAATATTTGTTTACCTCTTTAAGCATGTGATATCATAGCAAACTTCCAAGTTTGAAGAAGATTGCATGTACAGTTTCCTCAGAAAAAATATTTAAAAATGACTTGAATTTCAGCCGATTGGATCGACTGAGATAACAAACTGTCTCATCTTCTAAATATCATAATTTATATTATATTTTTGATATTTTGTATATTTTAGTATTTGTCAACGACTTCATGGATTTTCACTTACCCGAACAGCAGTGAATATTGTAGAAATATTTCTCTACAATTTTAAACTTTGCAGGGAATATCACCAGAATCTTTCTGCAAGATTGCTACAATATTCCTATGTCCGCCTTGTTTGTAATTTGCGGGAATTTTTCAGGTATATTACACGGAATATTTCAACGAGATTGCTACAATATTCGTACGTCTGCTAGTCTGTTTTTTCTTAATTGCGCCTTACTTAGAATTATCACAAATGACAAACTTTAACTTACCAAAGTAACGCCATGTAAGCGTTGTCATCGATGGGATTGCAAAAGACGTGGCCTTCCAAAGCAGTTCTCGGTTTGTTCAACCAAAGAAACAGAGTGTCGCTTGTCCCTAAACTGCAGGCGATGTCTCCTTCTTTCAACCTCATCCCTGCAAAAGCCATAAATTGTTCCAAAAGAATCCTTCGATAGTTTATTGATCATTCGCAGTAATCGGTTCGCGTTCGTTTCTTTCGTTTCAATTAATTTTAACACGTATCTCCTCGGAAAATTCGCAGAGGCATTTAGAATCGAACTTAAAACAACATTCTTAAGCTTCGTCTCGCGCAAAACACGTCCTTACGGATTTATCTGAACTGCCCAGCGGCCCAGAAATAATTCATCCACTCTCCCACCAGAAAATTATAGATCGCACGAAAAATCTCATTCATCATCTCGCACGAGAGCGAAAGTCGCGTCTATCGGTGGCCAGCAATTGGAAACGTATTTACAAGTGAACGTGAATATTCATGAGCGGATCGAACGCGAGCAAAATCGAAACTCGTCGTCGCGCGGAAAAAAATTCGTCGCGAATAAATTAATACCGTCGATCAAACTAGTCGCAGAAAAACGGGAAGAATGTCGGCGGCGGCGCACGCTTACCCATTAGAGAACCAGAGTTGTCACCCGTGAACGCGATTACCCTGCACGCCTCGTCGAAACCGAATCTCTCGACGAAATAGGACGAAATTGGCCCGATATTGCTGCACGAGGAAACAGGTTTACCCAGTTTTTCTCGTAGATCCGGACCGCAAGTCTGGACAGTAATTAATAAGTAAGTAGTAAAAAGAACGAGGCATATCTGGCGCCTTGTTATTACTCCAAAGACTAGCTCCTTAATCGATTCAACATTTTCCAACTGAGTTATGCGCCAGTTCTATTAGAGCTTGAAAATAATTCACCTCCAGCAGAACGTCGTCCCAATCTTTCGTGTGGATGTTCATCAAGTTCATCCCAGAGCCGTCGGACCAATCGATGGGCGCGAAATCGCCCAGAAATAACGAGGCGAGGAAACTGCTGATCAAGGAAATCCTCTGAAAAAGATTTTAAGAGTTTAATCGCAGAGAGAATTTTGGATTCTTCTGGAAATCATTTGGTTTTTATTATATTAAATGAATGCAAAAGTTTATGCACAATGTCGAGTTTTTATTGCACTTATATAATAAATATGCAGTTAAAGATTCAGATGCCAGTTAAGCATTAGTAATAAATATGCAATTTATATTGCCTACAGAAAATTTGAAAGGAAAAATTATGCTAGTTTGAGTACCGTCATTAATTACACTGTTCAACACGGGTCTGATTTTGTAAACTTGAATAAACATTTCTTATAGATTTCGACGTGCCGAATACGAATCTGCAAACCGTTTTTTTTCCAGAACGTACAGTTTTTGAAAAAATCAATTTTGAAGAAAAGGACAAATTTTTAACTTTGGAATTTTTTTGTGCTTTTACCGTAATAGTTATTTAGTTGCTCTTGGCATGAAATGATTCTGTGGACTCTCCCGAATAAAATGATATAAATAGTTATTATATTCTAAGCATCGAAATAGGTTTAAATAACAATTAAAGTGAAAAGGACACTCAAAACGCACCCAGTTTTGCCGATATTTTTCTCTTTATTTCAAAAAGTTAAGGGTCTAGGATAAAATTTGACCATACCACGCGTTAGAGCAAACCTTTCTACTAAGGAAAGCATCAGGCGAATTTCAAAAATTATTTTTGTTTTCTATATAGAAATAAAATTGTTATATTAAAAAATAGCAAGCGAGGCGTCCTCCGCGCGCGCCGCCGTCATTGAGTACCACTGTCGTCGCCGCGCGTTTCGCCAAACTATTTTATTTCTATATTGAAAACAAAAATAATTTTGGAAATTCGCCTGATGCTTTCCTTAGTAGAAAGGTTTCCTCTATCGCGTGGTATGGTCAAATTTTCTCCTAGACCCTTACTTTTTGAAATAAAGTGAAAAATATCAGCAAAAATGGGTGCGTTTCGGGTGCCCTTTTCACTTTAATTGTTATTTAAACCTATCTCGATGCTTAGAATCTAATAACTATTTTATATTATTTTATTTGGGAGAGTCCACAGAGTCATTTCATGCCAAGAGCAACTAATTAACTATTACGGTAAAAGCACAAAAAAATTCCGAAGTTGAAAATTTGTCATTTTATTCAAAATTGATTTTTTCAAAAACTGTACGTTCTGGGAAAAAACGGTTTGCAGATTCGTATTCGGCACGTCGAAATCTATAAGAAATGTTTATTCAAGTTTACAAAATCGAAAAAAAGTTCAAATTTGTCGAACAGTGTTATTTGTGTCAAACCAAAAGTCATTACCGTGCAGAAAGCGATTTTCATAAAGTTATTAAAGTTAAGCTGTAAAGACACAATTCACAGTGAAATGAATTACTGGAAATCATTACATGTTACTAGCAAATCCATAGTTTCGAGCGTGTTTAAATTGCGTTAGAACTCTGTCTAACGATCGTAAGTAATTCATGCTGATTAAAGTAACTGATACTAATATTTTTGTGTCAAAATAGTAAGTCTACTTGCCAGAAATTCCAAGTAGTTGGAATATGCAACAGTTTGACTATAAATAATATTCATGAAAATTGACAGTAATGATTGTTGCAGGATAGAATACAAAGTAAAATAAAAAATTCAATTATTACTAAGGTTACGATGCTTCTTTGAATTAATTTTTTAGCTTTAATATACTATTTTGGGGAAACCTTTTAGAAACTAATAAGGGAGAGTATTGCGAACTATTCATATCCTAAACCATTTTTATAAAAATCTCGCAATAATCCTGTTATAATGCTGATAAATAATTAATATTGATAGTATACCACTTAAGGGTTTAATGGGAGTGGGACATTGTATCCTGACATTGTATCCTGAATTTCCCAATAATCAATGTTCCTTTTCTCAGTAATTATAGCAGATATCTTCAAAATTTTTTTTGTTTGGTTCCTCTTGTTTTAATAAAAACTATTTAAATTTTACTTACGACAAATTTTCAAAGTTTGATCCTCAGAAAATTTTAAAAAATTGCACTTACAGCTGCATAATTTTTTAAAGAAATAATATTTTCAAAAACTCCTTTCAAAAACTATTTTCAAAAACATTGCATAAAATAAAGAATTGATCGAAAAAATGTTTTTAAAGATATGTTGTAATTCCTGAGAAAAAGTAAATTTTATGTGGAAAAATACAATTTTTGGATAACTGGATTCAAAGTCAAGAAAAAACAATGTAAGTTTTGAATCAAAATTCGAAGTTTCTTATCAAAATCAATGTCCAACTCCCCTTAATGAGAAAAGACTATATTACTGTGAATATTCCCATAAAATTTGTAGCAAATAGTGTGACAGTTAAAAAATCCAATAATCGTTTTTCTAAATATTAAATGGAAAAAGGTATTTCATTTTTTCTCCAAAAAGTTAATTATTTCAGAGTTCCTAATTAATATCCTGCAAGTAAACGATAATTAATGAAAAGCCACACGAAATTCATACATCCCAATCACTAAATCCACACGTATCGAATACCTCAATCAATTTGTCGTTCTCTCTCTATTTATTTTTCAACGAAGCCAGGAGTGTTTTAGCAGGTATACCTCAGTGTTACCGTAGGCTTCCGATTTCCTTCGTGCTATTTTCGCAATCTGTGGTCCAGAGAATCTCTCGTACGCCCGAGATCCCGTTATCTCCGCCAATTTCTGCAACCATGTTCCTCGACGATAATTGATCAGCGCGTTAATCGGGTACGTCAATTAATTATGAATCAATTCGACGATTTTCACTGTTTCATTAATACGCATCGTTCGGGTCTGTAATTTATAATATTAACGTGACACGAGTCCCAGGACGCGGCGCAAAGTTACGCCAACATTTTTCGCCGGCGAAATCGCGCGCAACTTTATCGTCGATCCTGAGCAATAAACTCAATGATATATTTGATTAATTGCACGAAAGGTCAGGACCGCGATTTGCGTTTCACGAGACACGCCGTGAGACGTGTCCGAGGCTAACGGGATGGGAAACAAGGAACGGTACCCTTTCACCCTTTTCTCGATTTACTATTCGTGACAGTAGCTCGACCACGAAAAAAAAAATATATATACGGGGTGTAAACAATATACGTTTAAATATTTTCAGGGGTGGTTGGGGAGCTCAAATGGAACACAAAATGTCCTATGACACAGTGTCCGATCTGTCTCTATTTTGCAGTAATAATGCTTTAAAGCTCGCGGTATGCTTTTGAGATGGATACTAACTCCGGCACATCGACGGGGCAAACACATAGAACCAAGCAGCCGTTTAGGCTTCCCTTCCTTTGTGTGTGTAGCTGGTAGCCGATGCTCACTCCTACAAACATCCCTAATTTTTAAAGCTTTATAACAGTTAAACTATAAGAGATACAACAAAATGCATTAAGACTCTTTTACTCTATTATTGCTTGCCAATGTGCTTGTAAAGTTTTGGAATCTTTGGACTATTAGTTTAGTGTATACAGGGTGGGGCAGTAACTACTAGCACCTCAGATATCTCGAAAACTATAAGTTTCACAGAAATATTTGCTGAAATAAAATTGCACAGTACGAAGGGGGCCATCCGGTGGCGATAATAGGTTTTTTGCAGGTGGAGGTACTTCGGACATTTGAAGGTCACCTCCATTTTTTTAAATGGATCGGTGTGTGTTTGCTTCCGTATCATGATAGAGGATCTTGAAACGAGTTCAACGACCTATTACATAAGGTCATTGAAGGTCATAGAAAGTAGAGAAAGGCGATAATACTTACGGTTTTGGTAGTAAATGAATCGCCTTTCTCTACTTTCTATGACCTTCAATGACCTTATGTAATAGGTCGTTGAACTCGTTTTAAGATCCTCTACCATGATACGGAAGCAAAAACATACCGATCCATTTAAAAAAATGGAAGTGACCTTCAAATGTCCGAAGTACCTACACCTGCAAAAAAACTATTATCGCCACCGGATGGCCCCCTTCGTACTGTGCAATGTTATTTCAGCAAATATTTCTGTGAAACTTATAGTTTCCGAGATATCTGAGGTGCTAATAGTTATTGCCCCACCCTGTAGAGTAATAAACTTTAAGGTATTATTACTGCAAAACGAAGGCAGATCGGACACTACGTCATAAGCCTTTTTGTGTTCCATTTGAGCTCCCCAACCACCGCTGAAAATATTTAAACGTATATTGTTTACACCCTGTATATTTCGCGTCGATACGAACGCGGATTTTGTCTCGGCGAAACGAAACAACTGTCCGCGACGGGGTCCGCGACGAATGTAAATTGCAAATTAATTCGCCGGTCCCGGTGAATATTCATAAAGTATTTCGGTTGTAATTTGGGAAGGACGAGGAACTTCATTTTTCGAAATTGGATTCTAGAATGTTTTTAAATGAAAGACGACTGTCTCGTTCAAAATATTTGTTGTCAGGAGGGAAATGGTTGAATGATATTCCGAAAAATGCATACTTCGGGACCACCCACGATCTCCTCCAAAATATTGCATTGCCTGGTTGTGCTGGAGTCCATCCACACAGGTGACCGCGTCACCGAGAAAGAATTGATGAGTTGCTCGTGCAAAAATTTCGCAGGGTCCAATTGCCGTAAGTGATTTCGACTGCCCTTGCCCCAGTAAACTGTGCCATGTTGCTATGCAATTATGAACAAAGATAACATTATCGTCGGTTTCGTTCCGTTTTCTTAAAGCAGAACAAAAACTTCGTGTCGGGCGTTACGAAATTTTCTTCGACGCTGATTCGAACAAAAGATTTTCTCTCTTCGAGATTCAATTTTTGTTTACCTAAGTATCGTTAGAATGGTATTCACATTTTTTTCATGAACTCGAATCCTCGATCTTTATTCGATTCCGAAATTAATAATTTGATTTTTAACGAAGAAAAGTTTGGAATTCAGACAGAATTCGAATTGAATTGCAGAATAGAAGGTAGATTTTTTTCCGTATATTATATTGAAATATTGACATGATGTTCTGATAAAAAAATTCTCATAAAAATTTCGAATTAATTTTAAATAACGCAGACAGTTTCAAGGATTTTTTTTACCTGTGCGCATCCGGAAATGGCAGCCACTTTGCTAAAATCGACGCCACAAACGCGTAACTTGTCCAGGATCATGTCCAAAGCCTTGATCCACATCAATGTGGGAGCCAACACCACGTGGGGCTCACTCTTTTTTTGGATAACACCTCCATATGTCCTGAAAGGATCAAATTTAAATCTACAAGTTTTCTTTTCCGCAAAACTGTGAACACGTTCGATGCATTCAGTAAAACTCCAAAAAAGTAAAAGCACTTAAATCTTTATGTTGTAGAAATGTAATAACTAGTTTAATTAACTTGAGTATGAAGAAAACCAATTGGAAATGTTATTAAGCTTATTAATTTGAAGAATATAAATCATCACGAAACGATTATGAGTCTTGAGATTGAAAAACTCTAAAATTACTTTATGCTCTAGTTAGCCGAGTGTAAATCACTGTATACACTGTTTGTTTTCTATAAGTGAAATTCCTTTCAAATTCTTTTAAATTTCATTTACCAATTCAAACTCTCAAATCTTAAACTTTAACTCTAAAAATTTCTAAATCTGCAACTTGAAATTTTTTAATCTACATCCTGAAATCTAAAATTCTGCAATTTCAACATTTCAAATTCCAGCTTCAAACTTTTGAATATTTAACATCGACTCTTAAAAATTCTTAAAAGTGCAACGTCAATTTTTTCGGATCTCCAACTGGAAAACCTTAAATGTCCAAAATTTAACCTTTCGAAGTTAAATTTGCAAATTGAAATATTGAAATCTTTAAATCTTCACTTTTGTATCTTCAAATTTTTAGCTTTAACTTTTCAAATCCCAAACTTAAAATCTTTAAATTTTTCAAGTAAAATTCTGAAAATTTACTCATTTCCACTTTTAGCTTTTTAAATATTCAACTTCAATTTTTAAATCCTCAAACCCTCAAGTTTCAAATTTTAACACTAAAAAAAATCTCTAAACCTGCAACTTGAAATCTTTCAATTTGTAACTTAAAATTTTTAATTTCCAACTTCAGACTTTTATATGTTTAATTGCAATTTTAAAAATATTAAAATCTGCAACTTGAAATCTTGAAATATCTAAACTAATAGCTTAAAAATCTTTCACATTTCCATTTGTAACTTTCAAAATCTTCATTTTTAAAATTTTGAATCTCCAACTTCAATGATAAATATGGTATAGAGTATAGAGTATAGATAGTCATTTCAGTAATTCTTCAGTAACTCTTACCAAATTATTCTTATTAACCCTGCTGTTCTCTTCGGGTCTATTTGACCCAATCCCAGATTTTATAGAGTTAAATAACTGTTTCATTTGTAAGAAAAGTATGGAAAAATTAATGCTAGTATTTACGTTTATTGTATCTTGGCATTCTGTGAAAATACGATTGGCCACATTTATATATAATGACGTGTTAATTCAAGTTGTAATTAATCAGATTTTTAAGAGGAGAACAGCAAGATTAAGTTTCATTAACTAAAATAGACTTCATCCTTTGAAGTCTCATTATTATGAGCCTGGGGCCTCAAAAAGTACAAATGCGGCCTTGCTTCCAGTATAATGTATAGAAAAGAAAAGTAAAACCGAATTGCATTAATATTAAATCATCCTGGAAGTTTGTAACATTTATAAAAAAGAATTTCAAAATAGAACATCGTTCTACTACGATTTATTTAAAGCAATAGTCATTTTCATTTTGATTACCTTTCTTCTTCTATTATTTATTTTTAAAAATATTTCTATTTCATTTCTGGAAAAAGATGTACTTCAAAAATGAAAGTAAAAGCGCTTGAAGTTCCTCGAAAAGCATATTTTAAATAAAAAACTAAATCGTAAATATAAACGAACGATGCCCACTTAAGTAAATAAAAAACGTACCTAAATTCTGGAAGATCATTGTCGAATTGCACGCTGGTCTCGCAGAGTACAGCGAGATTATCATCGACCACCACCGCTTTCAGCTAGAACGGCCAAAAAGATAGTCGCGTTAATTCGCATCGCGCTTCATTAAATTCATGTTACGAGCCGCGTATTATTCGCAAGAGGGAATAAATTACGGAGCACCGAGGCTGGCACCGCGAAGAGAAACGAACGCGCGTTAACGTATTCCAAATTCAATTCTCGATTTTAAATTCAAAATAATATTCCACGGAGCCAATCGAATGAATATGTAAACGACCGTTTCGCGATGGTCGAACGTGCAGTTCTACACGTGTCGTTTAGCTTGCAGTTCCGCGCGTTTCAATCGCGAACAGGGAGCCGCGAAATATATTTTGACGCGGATAATCGTTATGACAAAGTCGTCGCTCGTTCTTAACGCCGAATTCGACGGAATAAACGGCCTGATAAAAATCGTGTTCGGTCGGGAATCAATTACGTCGATAACGCCGTTCGCGATTCTCTTCTCGACCTTTTCTTCCTTTTCTGCCTCTCGAATCGACGATTCGGAGGATTTCACAATTTTTATCGGCTGCTTGTTTTTCGTTTCGAAGACGCTTATTTTACAATTTCAATTATCTCGTCGAACGTCTCTAGTGTTCCGCATTTTTCTCGCTGAATGCGATACACTTCTCTTTGGCGCGTTGTATCACTTTGCTCGGTGTTATCACGGCGTTAGATAATTGTGACCCAGCGCGCGTAAACGATACACATACTCGGAAACTATTCCTGTTTAACGATGGAAACGTATTCAATTCATACCGAAATATGTTGTATTTGTTATTGGGCGGTACGTTGAACCATACTTATTATAAAAATATTATTTCAATTCCATGCATAGGATTCTTTGGACCGATGTTGTTTATTGTTTTCGAGAAGCAGATCTTAATTTCGTGGGGTCTTTAAAAGTGAAAGGTTACGTAAGTAATCAAGCGTGATATATAAGGAGAAACGTCAGGAAACGATCATGGATATTTGCTGGTGGAGATAAAGTTGTGCACCGCAACAAATATTTGTGATTTGAAGCCGATTGACAATTCGAGCTTGATTTAATCCCACAACAGGGGTTAATAACGCCTTAATATATGCAAAAGGCGCCAATACGATTTTACGATCTTCACCGACTCAAAAAGCGCCGTAGAAATTATATGAGAATCACAATTACCTCCACTCTTAATTATCTAGAATTTGTATTAATTAAGACACAAAGAGTGCAGTGGGTCTCCAAATAAAACTTCAAAACAAAATATGTACAGTAGAACCTGAATTATCCGAATCAAAATGATTTTCCATTTTCACTTTTCCGTGGTTTATAAGAATACAGCAGAACTTCAAGCCCAATGTGAACTACAATGATATAGTAAGTATTAATATCTTATATTACAAATATTGAATCGGATAATCGAGGTTCTATGTAAATTCAAGCCAGTGGTCGCTAATGACTTCATTGTTAATGCGACCACTCTAAAATAAACCTATAATTAAAAAAAAAAAACACGGGTTAATATTTTGTTTTCATTCAAAAGCACATATAATCGACTAACAACTTTTGTTTATACTGTTTATATTATTGAAATAGATACATTTATTGTACGAATACAGAAAAAACTCTGCGCAACATTTCACTCAACTCCTGAGAACAAATAAAAGCCATCTTGACAAATGATTCACGATCGCTGCATATTCAAATAAACCGCGTCTAATCCAGCGCATGCGCACAAGAGGCGCGATGAAACCAGTGACCGAGCATCGCCGAAACAGAAAAGAATAAACTACCGTGTCCGACTAATGCCGACTTCCTGGCCACACTCGTCGCACGACCTCACTGCTATATAGTTTCCGCATAGTAAGCGAAGCTGGTAAACCTGAATAGAAGGCTGGGCATAAAAGTGAACGACGGGAGAGAAGCGAACGAAATGGAGCTTGAATCCACGGGATGCTCTGTCATTCGTAGCTCGTGTCAAGCTTTTTTCTCCGACAGGATCGTAAGCCCGCGCGTTAAGGATCACTTACCGCGAGTAGACGTCGAACACGTGCCGAGGCACAGTTTGCCACAGAGCTTATCGCAATTTTACCTGCTGCGTGCTGAGATCGAGCCCTAAGTATGTTGCGTTCGAAGCAGCGCCCATATTTCGATCGTACACTGACACAGCGACGCGACGGAATCGAAGGAACAGCCGCGAGCCGATGAAAACACGGTAGACCTGTCGGTTTTCCGAATAATGCGAAACACAGTTGTACGTAGACTGGTTTTATATGTAGCTGCCGGATGCTAACGTGGAAACGATCTAAACCTCCGCGTGGCCAACGACGATCCTCGGGGCATCGTTACGCGCTGTTTCTCCCGCGTTACGACGCAACGTTACCGAAACGGGAGTAATCTTATCATTATTGTTAATAATATAACGACGCTTTGTTACGTAACGCGGATTAATGAACGAAAGCTTGCTGAGCTAGCGGCACTCTTCTGAGACGTTTCCATGGTATAATTCGATTCGCGCGAGCACCTCGACGGAAGAGGTTAAGTTTCCGTCGATATTGTTTTCCGTAGGGTACGCTGAATTTCTTTACCGGCAGATACGACGCGTAGGTGTCCTCTGCGACCACGTTACCTGCGCTGCACCTGCTTTGCGAACTACCCGTTGGGTAACCTGTGTTCAAGCCAGTTCAAGCTGTTTTTTTACGAGGTCACCTTGTGGCGGGAGAATATCGCGACTCTGGTTTGTTGGTTTCGAAATGCGAGAGCTTTTAGTTATATATTTATTTACTCCATTTATGCAATATAGTTTTGTATTGACAATTGCACTTGAGGAAACTGTTCAAATCTTTGATCTTAAACTTTAAACTTAAGTATCTTATCCTGTTAGTTATTTGCTTTATTTATATTTTTCTTTACATTTCTTTGGCGGTTATCACAGTTCATTTTTTTTGTTGCATTTTCAAATGCTTTACTAAATATACACAATTCTTTCTGTAATCTACCTTTTAATGTCATATTTTATTCTTCCTACCGGTTATTATTGCACGCAAGATTTTATATCCAGTTTTCTGTTTCTTTATCCATCCTTTCCCTACTAGGTAAGTATGTATTAGAGTTTTTATTGCATGTGTCTAATACCCAATAAGTTTGAACCAGATGGAGTGATAAGACTAAGATTACGATTAATAGACTGTATATGCTTATATGGATTCACATTTTTACAAATACAGAAAAATAAAAATATGTGTCGCTTTCAATTTATTTTCGATATTTGATGTATTTTTTCTTTTTCCCTATCCATCCACATCGTTATACATTTTTTTTGCAAAAGTGCAATTCGTAAGTATATAAATAACAGAAGCATCATAAGATTCGATAAAAAAGAAACACAAATGCAGTTATACTTTACAGCTGTATCGATGCAGTTTTGTAAAAATATCGTCTGCATAGTGATAAAGTTTACCCAGAGCCGTATTTATCACAAGGCGCATTAAAGCTTTGCTGAATATAAATTTAATTCTAAAAATCTTTAAATATTCAATTATAGATTTAAAAATATCCAACTGTGCAAGATCTCTAAAAATCTCTGAAATTCTAAAAATCTTCAAATTTCAAATTGTAAACCTAACCCTTAAATTAAATTCTGAAAGTCTCTGAATCTGCAAATTGAAATATCAAAATCTCCAACCTGAAATTTTCATATTTTCAGTTTGAAATCTCCAAATATTCAATTTAAATTCTAAAAACTTTTAAATCTGCAAATTGAAATCTTGAAATCTTAATCTTAAATGTTAAACTTTAAAGTCTTGAAACTTCAACTTCAACGAAGAACATTGTATGTACCGTTTGGTAATTTTAGTAATTCTTCAATTATTTGTACAAAATTATTTAAAAAAATGTTTTTGTTTCATTAACTGAATTCGACTTTTATTTTAGAATCTCATAATGATAAACAATTATTTTATCTACAATAGAAACAGAATTATAGTCCAAATCAGTTACCAAACTCAAAATTTAGAAATTAAAATGATAAAAAAAAGAACCGTTCAAACATAATTAACTAAAATGCTCACTTTTATTTTGTGCATTTACATGTAAAATTATAGATAAAATAAGTAAAATCTTTGAATCACTGTTTAATATAAATTCACATTTTAAATAAACGTGAATATTTTAAGTTCTCAAAAACGTTCAATTTCAACTTAACCTATCACCCCTACCATGTTCCCAATTTCAACAAAAAACAAAATGATTCCCTCATCTAACAAAACCTAAAGAAACCCAACCCAGAACAACGCACAGTAGTGCAGCCACCAACCTTGTAAGCTCATAAATCGACTCGCCCAAAACTTTACAACTCGAAAACCGTCAAAAACTCGCGAACTCGCGTTCCAAAAACGCAAAGTATCGCAGAAATCATCCCATAACCCGAGGTAGCCATTACGCGCGGGGTTCGCGCAAAACTCCAGCCGAGAAACAATTATCAACAACTACCGTCAGCGAGCGTAATAATTTTCGGGAAAGCACTATCCAACGGCGTGGCGTGGTTCCCCGACGAAGAACCGAAAACGAGGAGCCCAGAGGCCAGGCGTGCACTGTCGGTGCCCGATATTACCGACGTGTTCGGGGCTGTCGTCTTGCGATCGGTCGCAACAACGCCGAACCGCGGTGGTTGTTGCGTCTTCGTGGCGCGTTGCGTCGCGGCGGGGCGGAAGTATGACTGGAAGCATCGGCCAGGAGAGCGGAGGGAGAGGATTGTTAAGTTATGTTAGTCGAGGCACGGGTTTGTTTGTGTAGTCGTTGACGGCGGGCACCGCCGCGAGGGGGAGCGCGAGAGGAGGACCGAGCCGGAGAAAGAGAAAGGACGGAGGATTTGTGGGACGGGAAGGAGGAAGGGGGAGAGGACGCCGACGAGGGTGCCAGGGGGTCTGGCCCCCGAGCCTGTTTGTCGGTCCCGTTGCCCTATAATCGTGGTACACGGATAATGGTTTGGGTTAAGGGACGCCAGGATGGACCGAGACTGCCGCGACGACGCGACGGCGGGGAAAGGGGAGACGGGGGAGGAGGACGATGGAGGAAGATGAGGGAAGAGATCAGAGGGAAGGACGCGTAGGAGCCGCCAGCAGCGGCGTCGAGACGAAGCAGTTTCGGACGCCCTGGCTGTTCCTTCGGCGAGAAGGACCGGCCTGACACGACCAATCGAGCGAAACTTTCGCTGGCTTGGCTCGCCCGGCCGTTTGGCAGAGCTTTTCTTTTCGATCTTTCCCCATCGCGGCACCGGCCCCGCGGAGGCGCGCGATGATTTCTGACCCCGCGGCATGAAACCCCTGGGCGAAACGTAATTACCGAGAAAGCCTGCCTTGGAGGACGGATACGCTGACGTTGGAACCGGTGCACTTTCAAAATGAATATCGGAGAGGGATATTTAAGTATATCGTTTATCCACGGTTGATGGTCCGAACGGTCGGACGTGTTTGCGTCCGTTGGACAATCGGGGGACTTTTAAATTATCACTCTTCGGACCGTGAAAGAGAAGGAAGATGGATGTTTCTTGCCGATGATGTTTCGATTGAATCGTCTGCCTGGCTTTCTTGCGTTTGGGGTTTTTTTAAAACGCGCGTCTGGGGGTACGGTTTGATTCTGGTCACGTAACTATGGAGACTGGTGGAAACGTGCAATGTTGGGTCTAGATACCTTTTTCCTTATGCGAGCGGCTTGCTTTTGTAATTGGGCGCAATTCTGGAACGTGACAAACTGGGTGCTCATTATTAGTTCATTTTCTGCAAGCATCTAATTTATCGCCAGTAGGTTTTTGTGAAAGGAGTTTCCCAAGTGACGATATTTGAACCAGTTTTTGTGTACGGCAGGAGTTTGATTGGAATTTGATATTGAAGTCAAAACTGAGCTGGAGGCTCTTAATATAGAACTTCGAAGTATAAGGTTCGCTCTTCAGAGCCGGCACAAAATTGTGCGAGGTTTGGTTCAAACATTTTTTTATTGGGTTGAAACAAAAGTTCGTAGCGTTTTTAAGTGAGGCAGAGACAAGGTAGAAATACTTGTATATAAACTTACGTTACTACAAATGTACCTTTTCTTCTGCTAATTTTCACCAGCTTTGAGATAGTTTTATGATTCCATTGTTTCAGAACTTAGCGTTTTTCAAATGGAGTTTCTTGAAAAACGCTACAAACTGTTGTTTTTGCTTAATATAATACAAAAACCACACTTTTTACAATGTTTTCCACATGAGATAAGCCTATTATAGTAATACCTATAATTCAAAAAAATTCAATAATAGAATATCGATGATCCGACTCTCAGTTGTTCTGAATTTTTATCATCACCGTCGATCGGCTACCGGCTTCCCTCCCTTTTTTTTGGGTCAAATGTTAAAAAAAAGTAGTTTTTCGCAAATAACTCAAAAATGGTAAGTCTAATTGAAAAATGTTTCAGATAAAAATTTAAGAGCATGGAATTCTGCGTAAAAAAGGTTCTATAATATTATTTCATAAATTCAATCCTTTTTGCGATAACGTTCAATAAACGTGCTCCTATTATAATGTTGTACATACCACCGTGAAAACATTAAGGACGTATTATTGCAAAAAAGGTTGCGTTTCTCAAAAAATATTATACAACCTTTTTTACGCAGAATTCCACGCTCTCAAACTATTATCTTAAACATTTTTCAATTAGACTAACCATTTTTGAGTTATTTGCGAAAAACTACTTTTTTTAACATTTGACCATTGCAAAAACGGTTGCGTTTCTCAAAAAATATTATAGAACCTTTTTTACGCAGAATTCCACGCTCTCAAACTTTTATCTAAAACATTTTTCAATTAGACTAACCATTTTTGAGTTATTTGCGAAAAACTACTTTTTTTAACATTCGACCCAAAAAAAGGGGGGGAAAGCCGGCAGCCGATCGACGGTGATCTTTCCGAAGTTCATACCCATCACAAAAATAAGCGATTCGTGAAAAGATCCACCTATTTTTAGTTTTTTTTTCGCAGATTGCCCACTTTTTAGTCTAATTTTCCTGGGCTAAAAAGCAACGTCGACGATTATGCCTCGTGATCTATACCAGAGTCCGTTTAAACTTGGGCATACGCTTCGTGGGTGGTCGCCGTCAAGGTGGAATACCGAAGCGGCAGTGGCCCGAGGGGCGAGTTCGCCGAGCAGAAGGCTAATGTATTCGTTAGAAAGATTTCGCCCAACTTCTAAGGGAGTTTCGATGGTAGCGAAGTGCCCCTCGTAAAAAGTTATCGATCACGGGCAGCTTAATGTTCGCTTAACCTACATCGCGGCCGGAATAATCGAGGTGCCTTTGCCCCGAACTGTCAGAAACAACGAGAGGAGGGAGGCGAAGGAAGGGGGCAAAAAGTTCATTAACCGGACGGTGGTTAAAAAGGCGCCGGGGGACCAAGAAGCGATGGAAGAAGACGATTACGGGGACAAACGTCGCCATTCATCATCGTCAAATTCGAGGATGCAGAGCCTGCGGCGCGGTGCCGGAGGAACGGCTCATCGTTCATCCGCAAAACAGTGAGTTGAATGCGTGTTTAACGCGTACCGTCGCATCAAGGCACGCGGAGGTGCCGCGCGTTTTCCTTCGCGAACGGTGGACGGGGGATTCGAGGGGTTGGCGCGACGATTTTGCCCATTTTTTTCGACGCGTGGGTGTAGAAGGACGAGCAGAGTTTCATTATCTAAACACATCGTCGTGGAATATATCGACAGCGAGGGCGGGGGGGAGGGGGGGAAAGCGTGGAGGGACACCGGGGTGGGTGGCGGTGCTGAAGCGGCGGATGGCGTCGGCGACAGCGAGCAGAGCCGCGTCGTCGCCGTCGAACGGGACGACGACGGAACGACGGCAACGTGGAGTGAGACGGAAAGGGAGAAAGAGACAGCCGGGCGCCGATTCCAGCGACCGGCCGGCGCTAACCTCGACGCCAAACCGTGGAGCGTCGCCGACGTCGCCGACGCTGTCGCCGCCATTGGCCGACCGACGACACGACGAAGACGACGACGAAGTCGTCGACGACCGCGACGTCGACCAATGCAAGAATACTTCTTCTGTTGGCATCGTGGCACCGCCACGACGGGGGTGGGTCGGTGCTCGTCGGTCGCCAAGCTGGAGGGCGCCCTGCCCTACCCTATCCCATCCCCCTCGAACCGACCAACACGCGTTCGCCTCGATACTGTCAGCTAAAATCCTCGATCCTGGATACGTCAATAGCATAATGTTTTGTCCAGGAATAATTATGAATCCGTACTCTCTCTCCCCTCTCCAGAGCGTAGCTCGGTGCCAGCACGACCTCACCTCGCCGCCCCTCCGTCTCTTTACGGAACCAGGAAGCCCTTGCTTGGATCATACGATGTTTGTTCCTGGAGAATGACCCTCGGTTTTATGGTTTCTGCTGGGATTTCCGCGATATCGATCAAATTGGAAGGGGTTTTTGAAATTTGTTTACTTTAGGGTGACTTGCCTCGCCGCGGCGAGGTCTGAGGGAAGCCGTTAGACTCGCGAGGGGTTGGGGTTGATGGCAATGGGAGTAAAATTGAATACGGCTCTCTTTGGCGCTTGGAAAAGTTCGATGCTTTCTTGAGAGATTTATAGAGACTCAATTTTGATATTTAAACAATGTTAAAGAATATGAAATACTAGGATGTTTTGAGTTTTTGAGTATTTTTGGAATATGAAATTTTGTAGTTTTTTAGGAAATGTGTATTGAAGAAGTTGAAGAATGCGAAGACGGCACTGTAATCGATCTGTTAATTATTAATCGTGTTAATAGGTAATGTATTTATTACTGGATGTGTCAACTATCAAAGTGTGAACTACTAAACGCGTTGACTATAAAACGCGTGAGCTGTCAATGTATTGACCACCGTACGTATGAATTACGAACGCTTTATTACTAGACACGTCAACTACGATACGCGTGAAGTGTCAATGCATCGACTACCAAACGCGTGAATTATCAACGAGTTGATTACTATACAGCGAATACCAAACGGGTTAAATGTCAACGCGTCGAATACCAAACACGTGAATCATCAAAGTATGAGGTGTCAACGTGTCGAGTATTAAACGCATCGACTACCAAACGCATCGAATACCACATTCGTGCACAGTCAGCGCGGTGACTAAAAACACGCGTGAGTAATCAATGCGTTGACTACCAAATGCTTGGAGTGTCAACGCATTGACCTTTAAACGCGTGAAGTATCAACGCATTGACTATCAAACGCATGAGCAATCAACGCGTTGACACCTAAACGCGTTAACAAACTAAACGTGTTGATAACTAAATGCGTTGACTAGCAAACGCGTTAAGTACCAAACGCATGAGCAGTCAACGCGTTGACAAACCAAATGTGTTGATAACTAAATGCGTTGAGTACCAAACACGTTGAGTACCAAACGCGTTGACAGCGAAACGTGTTAATAACTAAATGCATTGACTACCAAACGTGTTGAGTACCAAACGCGTTGAGAACCAAACGTGTTGATAACCAAATGCGTTGACCACTAAACGCGTTGAGTACTAAACGCGTGAAGTATTAACGCGTTGACTACCAAACGCGTAAGCTATCAAAGCGTTGACAACCAAACGTGTTGATAACCAAATGCGTTGACTACTAAACGCGTTTAGTACCAAACGCGTGGAATTTAAACGCGTCGACTATCAAACGCATTGAGTACCAAACACGTTGAGTACCAAACGCGTTGACAACGAAACGTGTTGATAATTAAATGCATTGACTACCAAACGTGTTGAGTACCAAACGCGTTGAGAACCGAATGTGTTGATAACCAAATACGTTGACTACTAAACGCGTTGAGTACCAAGTGAAGTATCAACGCGTTGACAAACCAAACGAGTTAATAACTAAATGCGTTGACTACCAAACGCGTTGAGTACCACGCATGTGAACTGTCAATGTATCGCCTACCAAACGCGTGAGTTATTAACACGTGAAGTGTCAATGCGTTGATTTTCAAACGCGTGAACTATCAACTCGTTAACTACCAAACGCGTGGACTATCAACAAAGACCATCAAAAGCATCAAATATCAATCACGTTAACCACTAAATACATACACTATAATAAAGCATTAATTATCAATTACTCAAGCTTTCAAAATAATAATAATGACTAAATTTACCAACTGTAAACACGTTGAGTATCAAATGTTTGCCTGCCAAAGTGTTTCAAGATAAAATGCACGTATCATTGTGTAGGACAGCGGCACATTGACCGCCCATCGATTATCCGCTGCAAAACATTTCAACGTCGATTCTGCGGTGATTCGATATCATCGAGAGTCACCGTGTCTCCGACTCCAGAACGATAACTCATTTTTTCGGCAGATGGAGACCGGCGCCTGTATGCATGTATAGAGACGCTCTCCCTCCCTGTGCCCATGTTTTAACCCATGCCAGCGCCTACCCCTCTGGCATATCCACGAAAAGTAGAAGCGACCATTGGGGCGGAAGATGACTACGACGGCTCCAGCGTGGGGCGCCAAGTGTTTTGATGCTTGTTATGCGAAGGGGAGCTTGATAAACAACGAGTTGGAGAACGCAGCCGGACCTGGATCGTCACCATCACCTTCATACCCACACTTGAAACCAGCATCCGACCGACTGGCTGCGATTGTGTCATTACAGGAGAATTGATATCTCGATGCTGTAACATCCCCTTTTTCCTTTACGCGGCGCCCCGTCGAAAGGACGGTGGACGCCGATGGTCGTAAAATGAAATCGCTAACGGGCGTTGATTGCCTGGAAACAAATTGAAATCAGTAGTATTATTGTTAACTTAATAATCTGCGAAACTGAGACACTGAGACTTACTCGTGTCAGTTTATTATGCTGCAGATTTTACTTTATGTTTTTTAAATATTTTGAAAATACGATACATTTTTCGAGTCTATAAGTCGTCATCTTTTCCTCTTTGGTAGCCGTTGACGTGAAAAATTTGTTACATTAATTAATTGTACGCATAAATTGCGTTTCTCCTCCGAGGTAAATTAATATCGCGAAAGACGCACTAAGATACGCTTTGCTTTAATGAAAGCGTTCTTTAGTGACATAGAAAAGGTCTTACTGCTTAATTTGATGACTTGAATATTTCGGTTGGACTAGCTGATTTCTTCTTTTGAGTTAAACTGAAACCTGTAATTGTTGTTCTAATTATACAACGTCACTATGTCACTATTGGAGTGTAGGTGTATTCCTGATGCAATTGATAATTGGTTGAAGTTCAGCAGGTTCTGACTGAATTGGACTTTCACAAGGAGGTGGGTGGTACCGAATGCTTGTGTATGTTGCAAAACGTACCTCATTTTCTACCCGAGATTAATTTGCGAGACTCTTTATGATCCTTTTAATTTGTCTATGATGGTCAGCGGTGAGGAAGACGCTTTATGTCAATATTAACCGTTGTTCTATTATCCAGTCACTATAACGCTCAACGGGCAATGTCCGGCCGACACAGCATACCTATCCACGACATTAGCTTTCGCGACTGTATAAGTTTCCCTCGTCAGTCTGAACAAATGATAAAGGATACTCGTATTTCGGATTGCCGGGGCTCGTTGGATAATTTATAATGTTGCATTCCAGCGGCACGGAATTAGATGCACTAATGATCCTTCCCATTCCGTTTCACCCCATCGCTATCATTATCCGCGTTCCGCACTCGCGAACCGCCCAAAAGGAAGACGCTTAAACGCATGTGTCCGACAGAAATAGTATTCGAGTTTTAACGAAACGAGCAAACATTCGCTTCGTATTTATCCACGTATTTACCAGCGCCGCGAAGATGAATACCACGTACAAGCATTTACTTTCTTCGAACGTATGCTATGGTTATTCGCACGGAACAACGGAAATAGCGTGTAGGGGAGACCGGGGCTGGTTGGCTAGTTGTTTAGTATCTGATTTGTAATAAATTATCTAAGTGAAATATCACCACAACAATTATGATATTGGATAAAACACGTGTTCACCTATCTAAATAAATTTTTAAAGTGAATCTAAAACAAATGCAACAAAAGTATTTTAATATTTTTCTAACACCTTCCAAGTTGGTCAACCAACCCCATGGCCGGGGTAGGTTGACCAACCTGGAGGGTGTTGGAAAAATATTAAAATACTTTACTGTATTTATCCTTTCGTATACTTATACCATGGAGCACGGTGACTATACATACAATCAATTAAGAAAACGTTGTTAGCAATTCATTTGTGATAATAAAACAATACAGTTTCAAGAGAATTGTTTTGTTATAAAATATCAATTATCTTTCTTTTATATTTTAATAATAAACTAAAGATTCCTTTTAAAAGTTAAAAATAAATCATAATGTATTTATACCTTGTAAATATATTATGTAATTGAATTTAAACAAACCATAAAAATCGTTTTCCTAGCAATAATTTAAACCTTTATGATTTTTTGTATACATCATACATTTTTTGTTTACATCTGTTGATGTAATTCATTCATGAACTATTCCATCTTTAGGAATAAAATTAGATGCAACTCCCGATCGAATTAATCAACTTATAATTTTTTCATTTCGTCCAGGATTATTTTTTGGTCAATGTTCAGAAATTTGTGGAGCAAATCATAGATTTATACCAATTGCTCTTGAATCTACTTCAATAAATAATTTTAAAAAATGATTAAATTCATTTTAAATATTAAATCATTAGATGTCTGAAATGCAAGAATTGGTCTCTTAAACCATATTATAGTATAATGCGATATACTTCTAATGAAAAAATTAGTTAAATTAATAACATTAAACAGTCAATTTAATATTAATATAAATTATTATTTTTTTTTAAATTAATTTTAATTAAAATATTAAATTTGAAATTTAATTAATTTTTTTATTTTCCACAAATAAAACCATTATTATGACCATTATATTTAATTATATCATCAAGATATTAACAATTAGCCAACCTGCCCCTATAGGCAACCAGTCCTGGTCTCCCCTAACACTCAACAGTCATGGAAATTGATTCACGTTGCTTTTCAGTATAATACTTGTACAGTCTACGTTAATAAATATTATTTAAGAAATAAAAAGTAAAGAAATACTACTTACTCAGCTTTAACGCCAACTGAGAGTAAAATCCATTAAAAGAAATATTTCTTCTAATTTCCCTCAATTTACTATAGGAAGTTCGGCGAATTAACCGTTTCAGATGCGAGCACAAAACAAGTAACAATTCCAAAAGAAGAAAATTACCCGAAGCGCAGCGAATCGCGTGCGGATTCGCAACGCGCCATCACCATCCCCCTCGCCGCGCGCAATTCGTAATCGCGTCCAGTCCCGTCCAAATTTTCCATCCGCCAAGAGGCGCGGACAATCCAAAGAGATGGAAGCCCCGTCGTGTTTACGGCAATGAGGACTGTCGATTATACCGTGCTTTACGTCCGCGAAGTGGGGAAAGAGCCTCGATTCCGCACGGGTCGAGCCACGGGGACGGGGAGGGATGCTCGCACAAATGACATTGTTTATCTCCGGCTCCAGGAGGGGCAAGAAAAGTCTCCCGTATACGGTTAGTCGTTCGACTTCACTCGGTCAAGCACCTTCGTGTGTACGGTTCTCCTCGTTGTCCATGCATGAACGTACACATCTCCCCTTCTTTCTGTTCCTCCCTCTCTCACCCTTTCGGCTCTCCGCCACCCCCCCACCGATGCACGAATACACGAGTCGCGCACGCACACACACGCGGAACAACCGAAGGGGTAGCGCGTGTGCATACGGGGTGACCACGATATCCGCGTACACTGATAAATAGACTGCGGATGTTTATGCGAATTCATATTTTCGGGAGTATAGCGAAAGAACAGTGACTTAAATGAAAGTGTCTTTTATTTTGTGAATATAGTACGATGTATTTTATTTTCAATATCTTAGATATTTTTAGATTTATGCAGATTTTAATACGTTTTGGTAGTTTTAAAATTGCCATAAATGCATAAACATATGCCGTCTATTCATAAATATGCTAATTTAGAGAAGACAGATGATTATTAAAAAGGTTACATAGACATTTATTTTAATGTCTAGATGGGTGAAAAAGTTGATTTTCTTTTTTTTATATATTTTATAAGTTTCAGAATTTACAAATAGGTTCTGAATATTTTATAGTGGTATTTTAGATATTAATAAATATATAATTGGACATTTAAGCACGGTTTTATAGAAATTTTAACTTTAAGCAGTCACTAGGGGTGTGCGGGTACCCGAAAATACGGGTACCCGAGCCTCGGGTCGGGTCGGGTCGGGATCCCGAAAGTTTGTTAACACAAATATATTCGGGTACCCGTAATTTCGGGACCCGAAATGACGGGTACCCGAATATATTTATGTGTCGACAAACTTTCGGGATCCAGACCCGAACCCGAAAAAAATTCCCGACCCGACCCGATCCCGTAATTTCGGGTACCCGCACACCCCTAGCAGTCACCATTTTATAATAAAAAAAATATTTATTATATTAAATACATTTTAAGATTTAAAGAATTGGAGAAATAAAGAGTTTTGAAGATTTGAAGTTGAATATTTAAAGAATTCTATTTATGTAGTTAGATAGATAATTAAATTTTCATTTAATTAACTACGAAGTGAAAATACAACATTTTTTGTACTATATTTTATTTCAAAGGTATCTATTTACTACAATTTACCGAAATGTAGTACAAAATAATTAATGTAGTATGGGCGGCAATTCTAATTCATCCCGTTGTACGGTATTTAACAAAAAACTTTGTGAAAATAATATAGCATAAAAATCACATAAAAATACTTGAACTGTAATGTTAAAAGGCAATTCACACGATATCTCAAACTTATGATCTAGTATTTCCATCTTCTATTTTCACAATACACACCTTTACGTTTTTTTTTTTTTTTTTTTAAGTGCTTCATATTCCCATCCTGATAGCCATTTGTCGTCAAATTGGTAGCAGATTAAAACAGACCTTGTCACCAAAACCGTAGCCATGTGTTTCCGCATTAGGCTGACATATTGCAAACAGGGCCTGTGTTATCAGATGAGAAGGAGATTGGCCTCAGAGACCTAACAGAACCAGTTGCGAAGTATACAGCAGTTTCTGTTTGAATTCTGCTGTCAATCTACCGGCAGCAGGTCTGCCAACAGGTTCCATCAACAGGGTTTCTATCTCCAATCTACCATCAGTCTTGCACATTTCACAGGTCCTAAATCAAATCTGCTACCAATCTAAAAAGAAATTACTCATCACTTAAGAGTATCATGGTTTTTCTAATGTGTAAATGTAAATACTAACCTAATCTCAAAATTTATGTCATATTTGAGTAAATCCGTGTTTTATTTTTAATTTGCCATCTATGAAAGTGAAAAAATAACAATCATAATTAAATTATAATCTAAGTTCTAAAGTCAAGAAAGCAAAGGGAGCAATTTTTGATCACTCAAATTATTTCTAATATTAACTTTCAAATTTCATTTTTGAAATCTATCGAGCAGATTTTTACAAAATCTGGCATTACAACATTTGTTGTTAGATTGGCGACAGAAATCCTGTTGACAGATCTGTTGCCAACCTGGCGGCAGATTGGCAGCAGAATTCAAGCAGATACTGCTGCCAATTTTGCAACAAGTTCTGTTAGCAGAATCTGTTCGCTTTTTGACATCAATCTGTATCCCGATCTGATTGTACAGTTTTGACTTAGTACTACAGTTTTGGTGACAAGGTCTGTTAAATTGCTAATTTGGCAACATAATATATATAGATAATTTATTATATATAGATAATTTATTGTATGATAATTATATATACTAAGCTGATCAGGAATTGGGTTCTGATCAGCAATTTGGTCCTTGACGGTAATTGCAAAAAAGTGAAATTTCTTCAACTATATATACATAATGTTATTTTCCCGTGGTAACGAATTCACGGTAGAATTCAAAGGTACAGCGAAGAATGAAAATGAGCGATCTCCGCGGGCGAGGTCTTCAATTATTATTGTGGCTCCGGTGCCCGTGTGTCCAGACTTTACGGCCACCCTGTACAGAGACTCGTGTGTACGTGTGTCGCGGAATGGCGTCAAGATCCGCGTCGCCACGTTACTGGCGCGCCGCTGCCGTGTCGCCGCGAATTCGCGCCGGACGAGGCCGCCCTTAGGCAACAGACAAGCACACAGGGGTGAGCAGCAGACAGGCTCCAGTCGTCCTCTCTACACCGCGCTACATATTGCGTGGCCGTTGGGCTCGCGGCCAGTCGACGCTCGGCGATCGACGCAGTCGGTCTTCGATTCTGTTTATTCCGACACCCCTCGGCGCGACGTCCACCGGCGTCTTCCTATGGTCGACTTGGTTCGACGCGACACGATGCTCCTCGTTCTTCCCTCCCGGACTTTAAACGCCTAAAGATAAGATTCGAAGACGGCGCGGCGCGGCGTTTCGTGTCGAACGCGTTCACGCGCGGCGTTCGAATTTCCCGCGCCCCTGCCGGAACACTGTTTCGCAGTTTTGAAGTGCCGGGTGCGTGCGACTTGTCATCGTGTCCGCCTTGGAAGCAGAAAATGCGAAACTGGAGGAATTGTCAAAGCGGTTGCGAGGATTTTCATGGTGTGCGATTGGAGATAAAGATATAAGGTGCGTGGCGATGACTGTGATAAGAGAAATGCTAATTTTTCGAGGGCAATTTAGGGTTTTGTTTCTTTCAACATTTTTGGGTCTTTCGATGAGTTGTGGGCACGATTGAGCTGCTATCTGGTGGGTTCAATTTATCTGCTATTGTTTGCGGTTTGCGTAGGGAGGAAGTAAACAATATTGAGAAGATTCGTAAATGAATAATTTTGTTTGGGTTGCGAGAGTGGGGTTAGGTTAGAGATCGAAGTTTATTTGGAAGGGTAGAAGTAAAGGTAGAACGTGGTTAGAGTTTTAAAGCAGTGGAATGATCAAAGATTGCAAGGTACAATTTCTGTTAGATGCTATTAAAATAGGTGAAATGAGAATTGCATTATTTATCGCGCGAACGCGAATCGTTGATAAATTTCGTCGTTCTTTCTGTTCAGTGCGTTGAACTGTAGATTACGTGGACGTCGCAGCCAGTTCTACGTTCTACCTCGTATTTTCGAGCACAGCGCATGTGTAACAGTTGACCAATAGAGGAAGGACGTGGTTGCAACAGGTAAGTTCAGTGATATCGTGTCAGTAAGAACCACGTGGATAGAAGGAAGATATATTCGAAAAGTTTTCTACGCAGTCCGTCCATAGAAAAGACAATGCACCAAAACATTTAACCTCTAAGAAAAGAAACAACTCCACGCGATTCGTACATTTCCTTTTATCTAATACTTCGATAATCATGCTTCATGTAACGCATGATTTCTCCAATTTCCATCTCATATTGAATACAGTCATATTTTTATGTTTACGTATAAGTTATCGCCTGTCAGTATTCATAACTTTTTTAATAAAATACGGAGTATCGGATTTCGATTTACATAATTCCCAATGACGTCACTTCGTTTGAATTGATATTAATTTGACTATGGTCCTTACGATCCTTTCTATATATTTCTTTTTTTGTGATTCCGTAGAAAAAAAACAGGATGAACTCGTTAAATTAATTGTTCACTTAATCGCGACGACTTTGCCTTCCATATGTTGACGTTAGCAAGATTTAAACGCGAGTCGATAAAAATCCGATCGTCGAGCGATAGATTTAATTTCCTTCCGAGTAAAATTTATTTACGTCCTGCGTTACGTTATTTATATCCATGATCTCTACGTGAATGTATGTAGATACGCATCGAAACCTTCGACATTATCGTGACAGTAACATTGACATTGCGCTCCGTTCATCTTGTGCATACAAGGCGCACTCTGATAAATGATGTTGAGGGAAAACGTTTCACCATATACGAATCAATAGTCGCGTAGATATAAAACGGTATTGATACAGATTTTTGGAATTACTCGTGGTTTAGAAATTTTTAATATTTTCGAAAATAAATTCACATACAATTACCAAACTTTTAGATATCAATTTCTCATCAACATAATTTGCTGACTGCAGACGTTTATGCATTTCAAACATATACAGTGACTCACAAATTTGTTCACAAAGAGTAATAAATTCGCTTAAATTTTAGAAAAGTTTTTTGAATTGGTACAATAAAAGTTGACTGAGAAACAATTAAACGTGGCAACTGAAACGATATAAACTGTTGAAACAAAAAATAGAATATTATAGATTTCACAGTGAATTAACATTTGGAGTACATGTGAAAGAATCTGTGAGTCTGTATAATATGTATAAAGCTAGAGCTAATCAGATTCTTTTACTCTTCTTTTGCATTAAAAAATAAAAAGATGAATATTTACTGTTGTTTATAACATTAAGTTTAAACATATCACATGTATAAAGCTAGACGGAAATAATCAGTGTTTGTTGCTCTTCTCTTGAATTACTTTTGTCAGATACGTGGAAAATGTAGAATGATATGCAAAAACATATAAAATATTAAAATTCAGCATTTAGAAGATAAAATGAATTTTTATCGAAATTTCACTTCTTTATCTGTGTCTGCAAAGATATGAATTTGTATAAACATCCTCGGTCTATTAATCTATTTTCTAATTTTCGTTTTTTATAAACATTCTTCTTTTTATTCATTTCTCAATCTATTGTACTTTGTTTCTGAAAAAATTAAGTTCCACTTGAAACAAATTGCTACGTAACTAATCACAATGTCTTTATAAGCTAATTGACTAAATTAAGAGAGATTATGATTATCGATGATCCTGATGCAGCTGTAAGCCAGTGTTTCGTTTGCTGCTGATTCCATACGAAATCGGATACTTTTTGGAGTACCATTTCGGATTCTTGCGAAATTTAAACATGTTGTACTTTTTTCGGATATATAAATGTTTGACAAAGGAATTTAAAAAATGTTCAGAATTGTTAATCTTATAGCTTTCGGAAATTTAGTATTGACTTTTTTCCTATCAATTCTAACTCTTGTTTAAATGTTTCTACTATTCGTTGTTGATAAAATATCCAAATGTCCAAATAGAATCCAAAATAATTCTACGCACTAAATTTCAAAGAGCTATGAAATAAACAATGTTTCAGATTTTCAAAAATCCTTTCACAAACGTTTATATATATTCCAAAAAATTATAATATAAATTCAAATTTCACAAAAATCCAGTATGGTACTCTAAAAAGTGTTTAATTTCGCAGGAAATGATCTTTGCGTCACAAACGTAATTGACTTTCATAAGGTAGTTTATATCATCGGTGGATAATGATTTCCTATTACGTAATTAATAACGCTTTTTTCCGAGTCCAAGGTATTACCAAGTTTTTTCTCATTTAATATCGCTATTGTTTCCTTGGAATGAATAACATTCTAACGCAATGCCATTAGTAATTACAATATACACCCAACGATCGTTTATCGCTTCGATCATTCCAACAAAACCGTACATATACTCGGCGACAGTAGCAACGTTAACATCGCGCCGCGCCGTCGCGAGCGAATGCGCGAATGTAACCGGGCGAAGAAGCGTTACCGTTCGCGGCGCACTTCAAATACAGACGGCGAAGCCTCCTTTGAAATATTAAATTCCCCGTATCGATGTGCACGATTTCGTATGCATGCACCTCGGCCATACGTGCCCTCCGCGGCATCTCGCCTCTCGTCAACAGCCCAGTGTGCATGAATAAAGATGGTGCAGGTTTTGCTAGCAACATCGTACGCTCGTTTGAGAAGCGGCAGAGGACACGTAAGAAGAGTGGAATATAGCGATGGGACCAATCCCGTGTCCGCGTTGTTCTCAAACAATTCCAACGTTTGCTATAAATTATTTGAAACGGGAGCGGGCATCTCAAATTTTAGTGTCGCACATTTTTGTCAAGTTTCAGCCACGTATTTCGTACCATAGAGATTACGTAATACGTATCTTGGATTATTATATCTTGAGAGGCTGAAATTGAGACGAAGCGTTCAGTAAAAATAAAATTGATAATCTTATATTATTACTGGTTTGCGAATTTTATACACTTATGACAATATTGAATATGCAAACATTTGTGAGTCTGTTGACAAGCGCCAAAATATAAAAAATATAGTAGGTTACACGGTTACACAACAAGTTATGAAACTTGGAAAATATACTATTATTCAAGTTTCAATTCTTTATTTGTATCTGTGAAAATGTGATTTTGCATAAAAATTCATAGTAGAATTGTTACAATAGAATCTCGATTAATGGTTCAATCTTTTCACGATTTCACAATCTTTTTATATTTTTTGTTCCTAACAATTACTCTAATTGTGAGAAAAATGTGAGCCAGTTAGTATTGATGATAATTTCTTTAGACTTACCTTCAAATTAGAAAACTGTTTTACAACGAAAAAGAAGTAGGATTGTCTGAAATGAAAAAAGCAACAAATTATTAAATGTAATATTACTGGTTATTGTATCAGCTTTCGATCATAAATTTTAAACCATACATTTTTTGCAATTAACATTTTTGTGCGTAAAAATGTTAATTGCGCACTTCTTGGTTCAAACGCCAGTAATATAAAATTTAATCATTTTTTTGCTTTTTCCATTTCAGACAATCCGTACGTCGAGTTATGTTGGCTACAGTTGGTGGCTCTTTTCTTTGTAGCAGTGCACTGAACTCCACTAAGAAATCGCACCACTACAGGAAAATGAAAGAAAACAATTTTTTTATACTTGAATAATGTATAACTAAAAGTCATACAGTTTTCTTTATTTCATGTGGCATAGGGTAAAAGCACTAGTAGTCGACCACTCAAAGCGAAATTTGGACTAGGAGTATAAAAAAAAAACAGTCGATATTGTAAAATATATAAAATACACTAAAGTACATTAAATGCGTTTAATTTATCACTAATATCTTTTGCTAGCATATAAAAGTAAAATAAGTAATTAACATTAAAAATAAAGTGTCCACGTAGCATCAGTCGACCATGTAACCTAAATTATCACATTTAAAATTTGTTTAAGTCCATAAGTAAGAATGCTGACATTTTTCAAATAACATACAGCATCATTTTCTAGTGTAAAATGTATGTTCCTACTTAAAGTTCGTTATTCAGTTTCCAGGATTTGAAAATAGCAGTTGCACGTATAGAATCAAGATTTGTTTACAAACCATTTAATTTCGTTACTTTTGAAGACCGTTTCATTGTCGCATTTGGAAATTAGAGATTTAAAATACAATCAAAAATGATCATTCAATAAATTCTTCATTTAAATATTTATTTTTTTAAGCGAAACAATAAAAGTGGTCGACCACCAAAGAACGCTCGATTTCTAGTGCCTCCACCCTAGTATTTGAAATCCTAAAAGTCATCTATTTTCGGAGTGATTTAATGAGAAAGTTCCCTTTAATCGCGTATTTTTCAAAAATCAAACTCTCCGTATAAAAGTATCCGTTAATTAAGTAGCTTCACCGTTAAAAATATTACTCTTGCAAAAGACTCGATCCAAGAAGCCCAAGAAACGCCTCGCCCGTTGTCCAAGTCCGGCTCGCGTATTGGTCCCATCGCTAGTCGAGGGCATTCGTACGCGTTATGGCCAAAGAGAAATGATGGTCGTGGAGAGGAGCGACAGAGAGGGAGGTTCGGGGCAGGGTGGGTGCCGCGAGTTCGGCGGGGCCGAGGGAGAAGCACGGGACGAACAGGCGCCTACGGCGCGGATCCGAGTGGCGCCACCGCTAACGTAAGCGTCAGCGTTAGCGCCGGTCGCGCGTCCGGACCGGCCGATATTATCCAGGAAGTTACGAGCCGCACCTGTCGTCCCATCATACCTCTCCCACCCGTCGGGCCACGTCGTCCTCGTCGCCGCTTTTACACAGGGCCGTCGCAACGCGGCGTCCGCAGGTGCTGCGCTCACCCATCGCCGACGCCCGCAATCGCCGCGCCGCTGCCGCCGTCGTCGCGGGCGGAATCTTCCGGTCGAACGGACCCTCGCGTCCAGCATACAAAAACCGCCGGATATAAGGTCGAGGGAGCAGAATTCGACGGTTCCCAGACGGGTGGAAACGCGACGGTGATCGGAATAATGGGTTGGCGAGGCGGCGGCGGCGGCGGTCGTCGGCGTCGAAATTCGGAGGGTTGATCGAAATGATCTACTTTTTTTTTTCTCTGCGTTATTTAGCTGAACCATCCATCTAATAATTGGACAGGAAGTGATGCACGAAGTTAGATTAATTGGTAGTTTCTCGTTTGAGATACAGAATACAGCGGGTTTCTTATTTCCAAAGGACGACGTTTTGAAAGCGTAACAACTTTTATTTTGTCTAACAATATTTGGGCAATTTATAGTCCAGCAATAAGATAACTTATTCTAAAACGCACTTTTATTAATATGGAAAATAGAAGAAATAGACAAAGTTCTAAGTTTCGTCGTCGGCGCAGAATTTAAGATCGCCTTATAAATATATCTGAGTAATTTGGACAATAATCATGGCTTTCTTTAGACTTATACAACAATTGCAAATTAAAACATTTAAGTGCAATGATTGTAAGAATTTAGAAATAATAAAGGAAGAAAAAGTAGTTACCTGCTTGACCATAAAAAAATTGATTAATATATTGTTTTACTTCTATTCAACGTCAATTCAAGATTAAATATTATGTTTTTTTTTAATTAATTGTATATATACTGTAACTATATCGATCATTTGACTGATTTGGCTTTGATAGATTTAGTGCTGAGATTGATTTCTTTTTAATTAAACTGGAAGAAATTTTGCCTACTCAGTGGAATATCCTGTGAATTATTGATGTTTCTACCTTTTATTTTAATTACAAACAAAAGGCAATTTCAACCCTTTGTTCAGTAATAAATAAATAAATAGTTATAGTCATGTTGTGAACCCCACATTAAATATTAGAGTAGCTAATGTTTATAATTTATACTAGGAAAACATGTTTGACTATTTGTCGCGCAGTAGTCTTGTCACGAATAAAAAGGACATTGATTTATATCGAGGTAAATGCATTCGTTGACGCAACTATGTAGCTACAACGATTTTTATCTCCTTTTTTGCAACGCAACCTCAAGATTATTGTGATTTATTTTCTCCTCCGTGACTAAACTGTCGCGCGCTGTTGCTATATGTATAGTTCGCGAGAGAACTTATACTACTGAAAGTGACGAGGAAGAAAAAGTTGTAGTCTTTGATGATTGATGATATGATACATTATCTTGTGAAGTTACGTAACTAATAATTATTCTAATTGCATGTGTTTATTTACTATTTTAATAAATCAGCCATTTGTCTCTTTATTCGCTGATATTTAGAGTAGACAGAGTTTGGTTTCAGGCCATTCTACTAACGTCTTACAATGAGATAAGAGGAACCTATCGCTGCACACGTGAACAGATTTCAGAAATGGCGTTCCTTGAACGCCGTGAGTTTGTCATCGAACTCCAACTGCCAACTTAACCAGTTTCGCTGTTTGAATGTGCTTCGCACGTTCTGGCCTTTTCGCGATAATTGCTGATACCTCTACTTGCTATATTTGCCATGCCTCGAAATTATTCAGTTTGCCTGAATTTTTATTTCTCCTCGTTTTAAATGTGCTCTACTAACTTGCGAATTGATCGCAGAGTGGACTTCGCAGCATTCAGAGTCCACAGCAGAGAAACACTGAAATCTCTCTAAAAATAGCGAAAATTTCAAGCCGAGGAAATGGGTATCATAAAAGCCAAATAAGTGTTCAGCTTTTCTGCGAAAGTCACCTCCTAGACGAAACTCAGTATACAGTATAGTAAAGACTTCATACGTCTCCTCGGTTCAGAAGCTCGAAAGCGTGCACGGTGGCGCCCCGCTCGAAGGGTATAAAAATCTTTAAAAGTGGCACCAACAGGAAGAATAAACGTCGCGCCTTGTTTTACAACAAAGAATTAAGTAAGGACAGGCGCCAGTGGCTGTAGACGATTGCGCACGGTCCGGTGCACACGGTATGCGTCTCCCGACAGGGGACAACCGGGTTTTTCCATTTGCAAACGGATGTCGTTAATGCGCTCTAGTGTCCATAAACGTGTGAGAACGTTGGCAGGACGACAGGTGGCCAGGCCACGTCTAAGTCAATCCAAAACTTGGATGTACAGTCAGCTCGTTTCGCTCTGTCCGTGTGACTCTAAAGCAGGCTACTCCGAAATGTGTCTCGTAACATCCTACAACTTTAACCTTTTTGCACGGTGTAAATAATGTACCTAATTTTTTATTCTTTTCACAAAGTATTATATATACCTTCATTGGCAAATATATTCTTTAAGCTCTTCTAAAGTTAGAAAATTTGATTTAATTTCAATGTTTGCTAAGAAATACTATGTTTGTGCGAAAGATAAATATTCTTGCAAACGGAAAATATCTGACAGGGGAAATATTCGGCTTCGATATCAAGTAGATTTTAATACTGATAGAAACTTTAAGCACTGTCAGAAGGATCTGTCGAATATTAGTTGCTGATGACTCATATGTATAGTATGTACTAAAAATAGCCTAAAAATATTCTATGTTAAACACTATATCTTTAGAAAATCTATAAATCTGGAATTTGAAGTGTTCAGAAATTGTTAAAAAATTGAAATACAATGCAATCTAATTGTAAGAAGCATAAAAAATCTGGAAGGAGACATTTAAAAAGTAATTATACGTGACAAATTTTGAATTTCCAAATTGTGCAGCTTCAAGCCTTCAAATTTCAACGTTTAAATCCTTAAATTTCTAATTTTAATTTTGAAAAGTCCCTAAAACGTAAAATTTTTCAAATCTCAATTCTGAAACCTTCAAATCTTAAATTTTAACTCTGAAAATCTCTCAAACTGTAAATTGATATCTTAAAACTTAAAATCTTCACTTTCAACTCTGAAGATCTATAATTTGCGCATTGAAATTTTTGAATCTACTATTTTTTAGTCTAAAAAGATTCTCTGCTAGATGCTATGATGAAAGAAATGATCGTTATATTGGGTGGCACAGAATTTAAGTTCTAGTTAAAGCATAAATTCAAATTTAAGAAAAAATCGAACTTCAATATTTAGATACATGAAAATATAATACATAAAATTGAAGTAAAAAATATTCAGTCAAAATACACATAAGCTAAAAGATAAAATAACACAAGTTTATATCAATATCATCATCGTTAATATACTTCAACATTACAAATATGTTTAAAATTTTTTAGTGTCTTTAACACCTATGAGAAACCATAATCTTCATTTTACTCTCATCTCAAATCTTTTTCTTTTTTAATCTTTACTGATTTAACTCTCTACTGAGTTTCAAGACTCAAAAATAGTTTCATCAAACGTGTCCTAAAATATGTATTCAAGACCTGACGCCAAATTCCGTTGTTACCAAAATTCTTAAGTATCTATTTGAAGGTATTTTGATCGTTTGGTCAAGAAGCATGTCAATTCAATTGAAATCGGTAATTGTGTGAAATTGATCGAGAATGGCGCAGTGAAAACGAATTGGCTCTGTAAAAAAATAAAAGTTGACACTGTAATTTTGGATTTTGTGATCTAACTCTTTAAAAAAACGCCTACTAATCGTCGAGATCCTACATATTAAATATCGGTTTCATTTCACGAAAAGACTATCCATTACACTTTCACCAAAAAGGCAGTTTAACCGCTCTAGATTTCTTAATTAATGAACATCAACTCTCCTCACACGATCCTAATATTACGCTAATGGAACATACACGTTTCTCGCAATAAATCCTCTATTCGATTCATCTTGTTGCGTCAAGCCGTTGGCCCGGCGGCCGTTAAAGAGGATGTTAAATCGTCGCCCGGTGCAGGCGAATTCGATTTCAAGCTGGCGATCCCACCGAGCGGACAGAAATTTTGATGATCGGTCATTTTGACACGCGGTCTCAAAGCGCCTTGTCCCGGTTCATCGGGTGTCCACGAACGGGGAGACAACCTTCCGCGGGGAAACCAAGAATAGCCCGCGACGTCTCCGTGCTTCGCGGAAGATGAATTATAGCGGAATCGTGAGTAGCCGCTTCGAAGAACGACGGCGATCGCTCTCGTCGTCGGGGTCGGAATTTGGAGCGTTGACAGCGGCGCCGTCCGCGTTCGGAGCGCCGCGTCCAAACAAAAGTATCGCAACCCTTGCTCACCTCTTTGCGCGGCCGCGCGACCGAGAAAAGTTCGACGGCGGATCGACCAAAAAATATCTTGCGCTCCGCGCGAACATTTTGTTGCGTGTTTAGTCGTTTAAAACGTTCATTAAGATTCAATTTCAATTTTTACAAGAATTAGTAAAATCATGAACACCGTAAGTGAGTTTTTTTTTTAACTGATGACATCAAAGCGGACCTTTTCGAATAAATTTCATTTTTATTGTATCAAACAAATTTTTGAATACTCACTAAATATTGATAAATATGTAGAGTCATTCGGGGTAAAAGCACGCACTTTTGCTGTTTTTGCTTCATTGAGCCGAAACTACCATGATATTAGGAACACTTTTTTGCGCTATCGGTAGCATATTCAATAGACTCATAAAATACGAGTATTTGACGATAGGCCAAACGGTTTTTTTTAATTAAGCAAAAGACTGACTTGGTCAGACTGCGTACCTTTACCCCGACATGTGGGTAAAAATACGCAGTCGTGTGGGTAAAAGTTCGCATGTAGGTTAAAAGAACAAGTAATACACAGATGGAACATATTTTTATATTGTCTTTAATAAATGAAGCTAAAGATGACAAAAACAATAGAAATTAGGAACTTCAAATTTAGGAAACTATCATAAAATTATAATTTTTCATAGATTCAACAAAACGAAATTATGCTCAAGCCTTTATCAGAGCAGATATGCTTTTAATCCAAATATTATTAAGAGTTTAAAAACAAGTAGACAGTAACCTTAATACTAGTGCGTACTATTACCCCCTTCCTTTTACCCCATTTGACCGGTAACCGAAACAATTCGTACTAGTTCGAATTCCAATAAAGTTAGGTTAAAATGTTATTCTGGAAAAAATCGTTCAATAACTATATAAAATCAACAAAAACAACTTACATCTAAGAATACATAAATAATACTTCCACAAACTTTTCCCTGGTACGGAAAAAATCGAAATTACACGACAATTTGAAGTTTTTACTTGTAATTCACAAAGCGCGACTCGCACCGCTCAACAGGTGTTGACACAAAATGGCGGCCCACACGCACCCAATCCCGACGAGCCAGCGTCACCGTCCTCTCACCCCCCCTCAGAGAAAACGGCACTGCGTACTTTTACCCGCTGCGTGCTTTTACCCCGAATGACTCTATGTATGAAAAAACCAGATAGCAATCATTTATATGGATTCTTCATAAAAAAGATTCGCCTTGAGATGCCATAAATTTAATGTGCACCGTTCCGTTGGAAATACACAGACGCTATAATTATTTATAAATAAATAAATACTGAAAATATCTGTCTTCAGATATTTTCCAAGAACATCGTGATACAATTCAACTGTAAGCTTTATCCAAATGAGAAAACGAACGTCGATCGATCGAAAACAAGACCGGAGTCAATGTCCCTGTTCCCTCATGTCGATGTCTCGATAACGGCGGAACGTATTCAGCAAGGACGCGGTTTAGACGAGTCCCCGTGGCGAATACGTATCTCGATCTCCGAGATGTCAACCGGTGCATTCTGTTATCTCGTACGCGTCGCGTTCCTTACTACATTGTTCCAGCGGGCGCCGGTGTTTATGTTAGACCGTCGCGGCCTGTCCCCGTGCATATTTCTCGTGACGGAGCTCGTCCAGACGACTACCGGTGCCATCGGCGCGATATGTCAAGAATGGCGCCACGGGCCCCGCGCGGCAGCGCGAGGGAACGCGAATAATTTTCGCGTTTGGAAATAGAACGAAGCAAAAGTGCGGCGCGCGAGCAGCCGCGCGACCTGTTCCCCGCCGCGCCGCGGCCCGTTACGAAATGGGTGTTCGCCACGGCTTATAATTTCGTGCCCTAACTCTCCGCCGGGAGATGAACGTGTAATCTGAGGGCAGACGAACCCGCCCGGGTCCCCCACGACCGGTGTGCCCCCTCGACGCTGCGTTTTTGTTTGTTTAGGAATGTTAATAATATCGTAAAACGCGGTAAGGGGTTGCGTCCACCTTGATGGTTAAGATAATTCATATCGCTTTTTTTTTTTTACGGATTCTACTAGTTTAGGAGAATGGCTCGAAAGCGTTGAACGGCTCGAGACTGCGCGTCTTGAAAAGGAGACGTAGAAAGTTTTCAGAATTTTTTAAGGCAACAAGCCTTTACAATTTTGGAGGAGCATTTCTTTTCCATTTTCGAGAAGTAAATCATGACAAATTTGTGGATTATATTATGAAGATCCTGCTTAAATAAGATTACAACTTTTTAAATATTTTTCGAATTGGAAAAAGATCGAAATGGAAGAAATTAATATAAATATTAACGCAAATGGTTTTAAATATCTTCGCGATAAAAAATAAAAAGGGAATTCAATGAAGAACTGAAAATAATTTAGTTCTCAGAAACGAGAGAATGATGCGCGTTGTAATTTTGCAGAGTTGTTCGAATTGTTATTTTGTATTGTTGTTCTCCCCAATATCTAAAAAAAGATGTCTTTAAAAATTTTTGAGACACTTCGCAATGTTCCCTTGTTGGTATCATACTTGAAACTTTAAATGAGGTTTTATAGAAAAACTATTATCAACAATAGTAAACATCATATCTCTCTAACAAATCGATTGATTGACTTCAAATTTGTATAAGGTATTCCTGGAAATTTTACATTAAACTTCATCTCACTTTTCTATGTTTAACTTTTCAATAACTGAAAAGGAGCTAACATAAAAATTCTTGTTTGTTTAAATTCGATATCACGGTCGCCATTTTCTAGCAAACTGCATTATTAAAATTCGGGAACCGTCAGGCGATCTTAAATTTTATTTATTTTTGCAATCCATTCTATTTTTTATTGCTAAATGTTTGGGTTAGGGAATGTCCACCAACCAACGTTTCGGGAAAGAACAGGTCTCCTATCGACGGTGCTATCTCTTCTAATAAATAATATTTCTTAATCTTAATGTATCTTTTCGCTGAAAAACATTGCGCATCATTTCCATTTATACCTTCCCCAAAAAAATGTCTAGACTTGTATGCTTTTGTCGGGTTTCTAGGTATAGACTCCTTAAGCCGGATCCAGGCTTGAATGCGCATAGTCATAGTGACGGATCTAATATTATAGACGGTATTCCAACTCAATTATTCTTTGTACCGATACTTATTTCATTACTATAGAATTAATACAGATTTTAATTAAAATTGCTATCCGGTATCTGAAATTTCAATGCCTCTTAAAGTTTCTCATTGAATATTTAAGCACTCCATTGTTTGAATATCGTTAGTATGCATTCTATCAATCCCATCACTACATTACACATACTAAATTCATAGGCATGCAAATGTGAACCTTGCTTTAATCGCCGATTCGCACGAACTTTGCAAGTGGCGATCGCGCCACAGCCAATTCACACGATACGGTTTTTTGACCGATTCGGTATTTTTTCCAAATCAGTAACAGCAGAAAGTAGCGTTCACAGAGTTTTGTAATTTCCGTCGCAAACATCTACGGCTTAATATCAATTTAGCTGAACATAGCAGCGAATATACAAAGCTTTGTGAACGCTGCTTTCGACTGTTGACGATTCGGCAAAAGTACCGAATCGTTAAAAAAATCGTATCGCGCGAATTAGCTGTTACGTTTTTCTTTCTATTTCTTTTGGAATGTCTTTATATGGAGTTTGTAATACGTGTAAACGGGTTGCCACAATATTTCGATGCGCGAATAGATGTTGCGAAATTGCCCAACGAATTCCACTTTAGTCGAGCAAGATTTGTGGTACGTATGGGTAATGATGATGCGCCTGTAATGAACGGGCAGACGCTGGCGAGGGTAGCCAAGGCAGAAGGGTTCCAGTAATTTGAGGTATTAAGAATTGGGAGTTTGGAAGGCCGTTCGGCTGTTTAGTTGTTTTGCGCAAATTGGGGGAAGGTTCGTTTAGTTTTGCGAGCAATATTCGAGCCACTTAACCATGCAAATTGGAATATCGAGCAGGAATCGGATGTTTAATGGGTATGATTAATGCTCGTAACTTACAATTAATAGGAATATTTCGTTTATTTTATTTTCGGGCATTTACTGGTAAAAATATTTCAATAAGACATTTTCAATGTTCCTGGATAGTGGAATTTGTTCTTTGCATTATGCGATTCTTCTCTTTTAATAACAATATTTAATAGTGAACCTGATGAAGAGGTTTAGTTTCTTTTTGTATTAAGATACGTTCGAGATTTACTTATTTATCAGAATATTTTTTTAGTTCCTTTTTTAAAGCGGAGATCATTTTTTCGACGCTAAAATATGATAGGAAAATTATAATAGTAATACTTATGGAAGACGCTATTAGTTTTTTAAATTTGGTTTATTACTAGATATGCAAGATACCTACATGCAAAGTATATGTACAATAAACACGAAACATATACAAAAAAATGTATTTATTGCAGTTTAAACTACACTACTTTTTCGGAATTTCAAGATGTAAAATTGTGTCTTTTGTTGATTGTAATTAATTATATACCGAAAACGACTCTTCGATATTCACCCTTTAGAGCGACGTTTCTCAATCTTTGGGCCGCATTCAATTTTTAATGGGCCACGAAATGATAACGAAGGCCATCGATAGTTAAATTTAAAGGAGTATTCTAACAATTCGAACAAAAAATATAACACTCATTTTTTGTTCAACGAATCAGCGAATGAAAAATATAATCGCGCTAAACTTTTTATGCTATGTTCGTCTATACTTTAAGATTCTACAAAACAAAATTTTTTGTTGAGCTTTTAGTAGTTCTTTTTATTCAAAAGTTTTGATTCAATTGGATGCTTTAAAAAAATTATGACAGGGACAAGGTTCATCTAAATTTATCAAAATCAAGAATTCTAAAAAACAGTGTAACCTACGTTAAAGCAAGATAGAATGACGGATATTCAAAGTTTTAATACAGCAATCAATATTTTTTTGTTACTCAACGTAGACAGTGAATAAATTCGAAGCCTTCGTTGAAAAAATTTGTTTTTTAAATTGATGATGATTTAATAAATTGATGTAACATGATATGATGTCGAGACATCAGATTCTAAAAATTTTATCCTACAACAATTTGGTCCTCGATACTATTACAAACAAATATGTTGCCCCGCATAGCAAAAAATTTGAGAAAAGCTGCTTTATAGTAATAAAATCTGTCCTAGAACTTAGGCATTTCTCAATACTTCGATACTTAATTGAGTTTTCCTTTATTAACGTCACTGATCGATTTATGTAACTGAATTATAAGAATTTTGAAATGTAGCCTTTGCAAAAAGCATGTTTTTGTTTGAATTTTAAAAGAGACATTTGCCTTTGAACAATAAAAGTTATGGAAGCTGGGAAGATATCCATTGATAGAAAAAGTATAATATTATGGATTCCCCAAACAATGATATTTGGAATGTACAGTCGGTTACGAAAATATTGGGAATAATAAATGTACAGTATGGAGAATCTATAAATGAAAAACGGTTGACTTCTTACACCTGGTTGTGTTCTGTTACAAGAAAAATGTAAAAGTGCAACATTTTATGTCATAAATATTAGGACACTTTATTAGATTAAGTTATAAAATAAAAATAATAACTTTGATACAAACCTTTAATATTTTGTTGAATATCCGTTATGTTTGATAACGCGTCGCAAATAATTTGGCATGTTCCGAATTATTTTTTGCAAATAATCTGTGCCAAGTTTTTGCCATTCTTCTTTTAAACGGCTTCTTAGCTCTTCCTCGCTGCTTATTATTGTTTCACGTATTCTACTGTCCAATTCGTTCCATAAATTTTCAATGGGTTTTAAGTCCGGGGGATTGGGGAGGGGCCTGTAACACTTTTGCACAATTATAAAGCAAGTATTTTTGCACAATTCGAGCTTCGTGTTTGAAGTCATTGTCCTGGTAAAATTTGATCCCCCCTGTAATTCCCATATTTGTAGCACTTGGTTTTAAATTAGCTTTTAATATATTTAAATAAATTTCCATTTAAAACATATACAATATGCGAATTATAAAACACAAACATAATACTTTTAGACTAAATACTCTAATGACGAAACAAACTTCTGTTCGCGTCTTGTAATTTCATCTACTTACTAAAAAATATGCATTTGCATAATCATCCGCTGTCTACTTATCATCATTCCCAGTAGCATTTACAATATTTCTCCCACCACATGGCCAAGTCCCAAGCGTAGGTCACAATGGAATAGCGCCAGCAATTTTTGAACCATATTTGGGACAGACAAAGCCCTTTCAGTGGCGGTACCATGCCGGCAGTGTCTTTGTCCGTGGAAGTCAAGCGAAGGGCACCTTGATGACCACTTAATTGGTCCAAGACACCGAGGCACCGAGAACGCGGACGGCCCTGGAGAACCGGGCTTCGGCCGAACGAACGGACGATGGAACGAGACGAAATCGGAGCATGACGGTGGCAGAGAAAGAGGGAAACGTCGAAAGGGTATCGGGGGGGGAGGGGAGGGCGCGACGGACAGTTTGCGGAGGCCAGGCGCCTGATTACTAGCCAGCTCCGGGACGCCAGACGTACATAACTAAATAACTTCCTAAATTCTATATCATTTCGGAGAGGGGTTCCAACGGTGAAATAACGCGTCTGGACGTCGCTCGGGTACGGAACGAAGAGCGGAGGGAGAGACGGGGTCGCAGCTCGACGGAGAGAAAGAGTTTCGCCGTGGGTTCAACGCGGCGAGACGCGCTGATTTATCCTCCGAAGTCATTCCCAATATGGACACCGTGGAAATGAATTAATGGTGGCCCCTTAGCTTCCAGAGCGTGCGATTAGCGATTCAAATTTTCTTATCTTCCGCGTGGACAGGTGACAAATGGCCGGATAATTTGGAATGACCGAAGCATATCTACGCGACGGATACCGTTCCTGTTCCTTCCTCGACCCGCTTCACCGTCCTCTTGCCCGTTATCTCATTCTCGCCGCCAGACGAAAGGTTTTCACTTTTAGTTTTGTCGAAACACAGAAAACCGCTGAATAAAATTATACAGATCGCGAGGGAGGAGGAGGGGATCGAACGTTCCGCCGGGAGATTATATTTAGAGTTTATACCACGATATGATATTCCGGATTCCACCGCGGTCTTTCGAACATCTCCCTTCGCTATTTATACCTGCTTTTCGAAGGTGCGGTTCGGCTTAAATGCGCCGTCGATCCTTTTCCTCCGAAGAGACAGATAGGAATCGGCCGTTTCGCACGGTCCGAATCAGCGAATATATATTCATGCAATTTATTACTTCCTTCGTTCGCGTCAATGCGGCTCGGATTAATATTCATCGCGTTCCACCGGCGTTTCGTATAATTAAATCAAGAGCGCGTCTCTGTTGCAGAGTCCTCGATGGCACCGCGGACAAGCCTCCTCGTCGACCGAGCCTGATATCCTGCGTAAGTATCGAGGAAAATCTTGTTCGAGGTTACGGTTACAGCGGACGCGTTTTCTGACGAACTGCGTTCTGACGAGACGTTTGAGCTGTTTCATTGTTTAGCGAAAAACAATTCGGGTGTAAAGTAAAAGTCTTGGTAGTTGGACATGTTCTAATAATTAATTGGACACGGTCTTGAATTTTTATTAATATTAAACTAAGAAAAATATTTACAAAGTCGAGGAAATAAAATTATTAATTCTTAGTTATTTTTTTATACTAAAAATCATTGCAGTAGACCGGAAATATATGATGCATGTTTATCCTGTCACGAATAGCCGCTATTTTAATAAGTTTTAACACGATCTTAATACGCGAAACATTGAAACCTATGTATCCACACTAATCCACATTATTATAAATCCGAAAGTGTGTTTGTTTGCCTGTTTGTTACGTTTTCACGACTAAACTACTGAAATAATTTCAGTGAAATTTGACATGATGGTAGCTTGAAATTTGAAGAAGGGCATAAGGTACTTTTTATCCCCACAAATTGATTAGTTGTTACAACAGTGATATAATTCTTCATAGGGAAAGACTTCATAGTGTACGTTCCCTGCGACATTTTACTTACAGAATTACTAATTGGTTTAACGGTTTGTGCTTGATTCTTGATTACTGATTTTGCTTTTTGATTTAGTATTTGTTGAATGTTCGATTTATAATTTGGAATCTTGGGTTAGTTTCTGTTTAGTTTAGTTATCAGTTAGTGTTAGGTTTCTTTTCCATATCCTTTTTTTATACAATTTTAACTAAATTTGTTTTAATAAATTCAACAGCTTAAAAATTAGACAACTTTTAAAACAAAATCCACACGGGCGAAGCCGCAGGCAAAAGCTGGTATATTATTCATAATTTGTTTTCATCACAAAAAGAAGACTTATAATAGACTGCGGATTTGATGCATTTATGGCGAAACGATGCATGCAAAAAATCTACAAGACTGTTAACATAATACTAAAATATACAAAATGTCAAAAATACAATTGAAGTTAGAATGTTTAGAAAATAAAACATACTGTTATTGAAGTTACGATTCTTTATTTGTGCTTGTGAAGATTTTGATTTTGCATAAAAATCTGCAGTCTACTTATTAATATCACGGAAATTGATTAACTTTTGGCTAACAATAAGATTATTGTTACCGAAGTTCATTCTTAATAGGCGAGTTTGTTCATTTTTCTCTTCTCGTTAAATCCAAAAGCTCAATATTCGAAGGTTGACGATTCGAAGCACAATTCCAAAGGATTTGGAATTAATCATTTCGATTACTTCAGTAGTTCCAGATTCAATCGTACGTCTGCGCAAAAATATTTCAATGATTCTCGTTAAAGAAACGCCGAAAGACAATGCCTGTCACGTATGTCTATGAGCCCAACTCGCAACAATGCAATTCTCTTTCTCTTCATACTCCGACATTCTTTTGTCGTACGGCGACGATGACACGGCCGGCCGTGCATTTCCTTCGGCCGGGAGATATCGCGATTGAAATTTGTCCGTGGAATGTTGACCCTCCGGGTTGGAATAGTCCGGTGACTGGCGCTGGCGCTACGCGGAGAGGCGCTGGCGTCAGTCTGCTCGGCCGCTCGAGTAACCGACCGGCTGACGCCCCCGTCTTCAGACGGGTCCACCTTGCGCTTTGCCCCCCTTTCTTGCCCCCGGCCAACCTCACCCCGTCCTGCTACGCTTCGCTCCCTCACCCCCTTGTCATCGCCACCTCCCCCCCTTCCGCCGATCGTCCAGCCACGCAACGCGTTCCAGTTGCGACCGGCGAACACGGGTAGATCAGTAGATCCACGATCGCGATCGATTCGCGGCTCGAGAATTTGTAGCCGGCTATTTCCGACTGTTTCTCCTCGCTTATGCAATTTATTCGAAGGGGGTTAAAGAAAGATCTCTGGTTACGTTAGGTATGAATATGAATTCGGTCACTGTTGTTTCTTGGACTCTGCTTGTTCGATTGTTTCGCTCTTTGCGGAGTCGATTTTATTTGTTAAATTGGTTTGGATCGTGTCGAGTGTAGAGTTTGGATTCAGGATTTTGATGATGAAAGTGGAGGTTTTGTAGGTGAACTTTGCGGACATTTTTACGTGCATTTTTGTATTTGGCGATGAAATATTTTGCGTGTCGGCTAAACGCATTTCTGGTGATGTAAGCGTATGATGGCCTCTTTAATTTCTTCTAGGATTGTAATTATTCAAGTGAGTTGGCAATGTGCTTGTGGATGGAGTGCAAATTATTTCTTGGGCAATTGCACCTATGTTCGATTCCTCAATTTTTAGGATTAGAGACCGATCATATTATTGATTGACATTTTAAAAAATCATATTTCTATATTAATAAATAATACACTTACATAATGTAGGTTTTTGGTTGCATTATATTTTTATTTAATTTTGTGCAACTTTTCTTGACATTCAAATATAGTAGAATCTTGATTAAGCGACTTAATATTTATAAAATAAAATGCTAATAATGAGTAGAAAGTCTTAAAATAATAGCTAGTGAATTAATTAATTGAAACCTTAAATAAAATATTTGGATCATTGTGATTCGGATAATCGAGGGTCTACTGTATGTTTAAAAAGGCAATAATAAAGTTATGTTTGTATACAAAAAATAGGAAACTATTAATTTTATTTTTTAGTATTGTCCTTTTTTGAGTTTTTCAGTTATTCTATTTGCTCAAATCAAAACATTATTTTAACTTGCAGATTGTTTTTGTTTTATAAAATGTAACGACATTAATTAAGATATTACACATATTTTTCTGCACTATAAAATATAAAAGTTATATTTGGATTATTTTGTAGTTTATGGATTTAGATGCGTCCAAATGAAATGCTTGATTCTAAATAAAATAAACAGTTTGTCAGAAAAATTGCGTAATGTCATTGACAATAAAAACTATTTTTATTTCATTCTGGTGTTTCTACACCTAATAAAAAAATTCTAAAGACTACGAGATATTCAAATTTCACCAAAATCCCTCGTATTGCTCCGAAAAGTATCCGATTTCGCAAAGAATGCTTCAAGTACGATAACCCAAAAGAAATGCCTTTTTAATCAACGAAAACCGCAGCATTTCAAAGCTAACACTCGCCTTTCTACACCGCGAAAGCGTCAAAATATTTCACCCGCTCGTATCCCGCAATACCCCGAAAACATTAGTATCAAATTACCCCTCAATTACATCAGACGTCCGACCGTCGGTCCCAGCGCCGTTCCCTCGCTCAAGCCAAACACCCCCGGTGCGTATCGGCAAAGTAAATGGGTGGAATAAAGTAACGCATTGTTCGAAACAACAAACATTCGAAACGTCGGGCGTCCGCCGTTCGAAAGCGGCTCGAGAGCCCGGTGCGGTGCGATCGGCGCCGCGGTCGTGGCGCCGCTCGCGACGAACGCTCGAAGCGTCGGCGCGGCGCGGCGGCGACGACGGCCATGTTTAACAATCTCCCTTGTGTGTTTAGTATGCTGCGGTCGGTGTATCGGCGCGCCGAGACGAGACGGACGGGACGGGACGAGCGACGGCGGCGACGTGGAGGAGGAGGTGGAGGAAGAGGCGGTGGAAATCGGTGTGTGCGCTCATGACGGGGACCTCGTGCGTACCAGTCGCGTCGTCGAGCGGAGCCGAGTCGAGTCGTGTTACGGCCGTGGCCGCGGTTCTTCTGTTCCCCGCAACAGTTCGCTCTTGGGTGACGACGTCAGTATCCTCTCTCTGTTCGTTTCGCACGGTGCGCGGCGAGCGATCGTGAACGGGACCTCGAGCCGACGAGGCAACAGGCCAGGACCGTGTGCGGTAACGTCGCGACGCCGTAGACCCTGTTGGGCGCCGCGATCGTCAACCGAGAACGTTTCCGATTAAACTTTCTTTCGTTATCGGAGTTTGAAAACGTGCTGACCGAGAGGCGCGCTACTCTCGGCTTCGACCTCTCTCGCCCTCCGCGCGCGCGGTTACATTATCCGATCGGCAGGCGGTGCGCCGCTCTCGCTGCTTCTTCCTACTCTCCGTTCCCTCGGTGTGTGTATTCGCGGCTCTCGTCGTTTCGCTTCACGTCCCTGTTGCTCTCTCGCGCGTCCAAGCCCGCCCGCAGGCCCCTTGTGCAGTGTTTCGTCGCGCGAGCATCTCGCTCGCTCTCGCGGGCCAGCGATTTCAAGAATGTGACAGTGCGCGTCCTCGCGGTCGCCTCGCGCGAATCAGCCCGCAGGCCGGCGACGGCGATGGGTGAGCGAGAAGTGTGTTACGGTGAGCGCAGTGAATAGAACGGTGAAGAGAAGTCAGATAGAGAACGGGAGAGAGCGAGAAAGAGAGAGAGAGAGCGAGAAAAGAGAAGAGGAGAGAAAGAGGACGATGCGAGCGGAAAATGTCACTCGGTGATACGCGCGCACGGATGACGGGGAGTGATCGACGCGACAATCTCGGATTTGAGGTTAAAGTGTCGTCGTCGTCGTCGTCGTACTTGTTGTTGCTGTTGTTGTTGTTATGTGCTGCAGGCGCGCCGGCGTTCGCCACGACACGGCTAAAGGAGCACCAGGAACGAAGACGTCACCATCGAGGCTCGCTCCACGATCCAAGGGACATTGATCAAGTGGCGTGCACCGTCGTCGGATTGGCCTCCTAAAGAGAGCGGCCCTCTCCGCGAAACAACTCTTTTATTATTTTTTTTTTTTTCTTCCTTCCCCCTTCAGCCTTGCCCCGTTCGTGCTTCGCGCGCGCGTGTGAGTTCGTGGTCTCGTGTGCCGGGTCGCGGGGTTAAGGCACTCGATATACACACAACCCGTGGTGGAAAGTCAAGAACCGTGCGTGGTGTGCGCGTCGACTAACATCCGAGCGGATAACAAGTGTACCGTGATATACTAATAGTGTTCGGTAACCTCGTACGCGAACGTTGCCACCGTTCCAGACAACACGGAGAGCCCCTCCGCGGCATGCGCGTTCGATCAAACTCTAAATCGATTTCTCGTCGATCGTCTGACCGGAAGATCCAGCCGATTACGAGGAGAGATCGCCGGGGGTTGCGACCGTCGGAGCCATCGAACGATCGAGGATCTCTACGTGCGCGGAAGCGGTGCGCGCGCGCTCCTCGCGTCAATCAATCAGCCGGCGACCACCGTGTGCACGGCGCATAGGTAAATGAAAGAGAGTTCAAGGTCAGCGGACGGTATTCGACCTAACCTTGTTCCGCGCGGGTTCGAAAAACTTGCAGGGGAATCCTCTATCGATTCTCCCGTCGATTTCTAGACGGTTTCGAGTCGTGAAAACAGAGACCAAGAAACGTGGCCGCGTGTTGCCACCGGGGGCGGGTACTGTCACACTATTTCGGGACCGTGCTCCAGAGCGGCGCGAGATACGCGGAGAGCATAAATAAATATACGCGCGTGTGCTCTCGCGGCCCCGGTCGCGTTCCTCTGTGATTCGTTTTTGGATAGTCGTATGTGTGTCGACGCGGGAGCAGTGTTTGTTTCTTTCCCGACTGTGTCTGACCGACGCGACGGTGTATATACTTCTGGTGTTCCGTTCCACGGCGGTAGTCGCGTTGGCGAGTGACGAACGAAGGAAAGAGGCGGTGGAGGAGGCGGCGGCGAAAGAGGGTGAGAAAGGAAGAGGGCGGACGGCGTTGTCGCGAGAGTCGTCGCCGTCGAGGGAAGAGGCGTCGCGAGGAGGTGGCGGTGGAAGACGAGGAGGAGGCGGAGGAGGAGGAGGAGAGCGTCCTCCGTTCGACGGTGGCGCGAGGGAGGTTTCTTCTGACACTTTTCCGCGCGGCTACGTTGCAAAGTACTGGCCCCCAAATGCGCGTACCGCAAATCCTGTTTCATGTTCATGTTCTGGAGCAAACGGACGGCGCTCACTAGACGTCTCCTAAAGGCCAAGGTCCGTGGAGAGCATGAAACCGAGTGTGAAGCTCAAGAGGATTCGTCACGTATTCATCGCGCAAACAACACGAGCGGCACCGACAACGACACGAGCAACGTGACGGCAGCGACGGGCCAGACAACCAGAGGAGCGCGTGGAGCGTCGTCAGGAGGTGCAGCCGCTGGAGGGGGCGGCGGCGGAGCTGCCGGCGGAGCACGGGGTGGAGGAGGAGGAGGAGGAGGAGGAGGTCGTATCTCGTCGAGCAGACTGCACCAAGGTTGGTGTGTCGGCGATCAGAGCCAGGACGATGACGAGGATCCCGTTCGTTTGCTGAGGTGCAAGGAGCTCCTCAAGTCGCTCAAGGAGAATCAGCTAGAGATGTTGCTCACCGCCGTCGAGAGTTGCGGTGCCGATCTCGGCTCGTGCGTCCTCGTGCCCCGGCAGTGTCCCGAGGACGCGTTCGACGCCGACGACCACCAACAACAGTACTATCGTCCCCACCGTTACAACTACTACCACAATCACCATCACTATCATCCCCATCATCACCACTACCATCACCGGCCTCACCGCACGAGGCACCATCGTTCCTCCTCGCTGGGAAACGACGACGAGGAGAACTCCGGGTCCGAGAGCTCGTGCGCCTCGCCCACGAGGCCGGAACGGTGCCGCCCGCCCGTCAAGGGCTCCCTCGACATCTCGCCCATCGATCCTCACCTGCTCTGCTGCCAGATCTGGCGGTGGCCGGATCTCGCTCACTCCTCGGAGCTCAAGAGACTTCCTGTCTGTCATTCCGCTAAAGACCCCGTATACATATGCTGCAACCCTTACCACTGGAGCCGGCTCTGCAAACCCGGTGAGTCTCTCCTTCTGTTTGCTTCTCTTTTTCCCAAAGGGGGGGAGGTTTGAGTAATTGAAGTGGCGACATGCGTGTTCGCCGTCGCGGAGTTCTTCTGGGTTTTGTTTGGTTTATCTTTTCCCTATGGCGCGTTTGGTTATTTCCTTTTCTTTTTTTTTTTTTGTAAGTGTTTATCTTTAAACATAAGGGCAAACGAGGGTCACATTTTCAAAAGATTCGAGTTTACGGCTTGATTACAGTCCTGAAGATAGAATTTATATCTGTGGTGTGTCACATGTTTTCATTTGAGAGATATTGCCGTTTTATGCTCTGAACATCAATAATGAGCTGCGGACTTTACTTTTATTATATTCTTGTTTTTAAGTAAAAGAATCGTTTAATGCACTTGTGCTTCTTGATAAAAAAAAAAGTATATTCTATCTTTGAAACTTCAGTTAAGACGGATGTTTGAAGTTCTTCGAACTACTACTTGCGTCGTTTTGCTTAACCACAGCGAGTAGTTTTAGCGGAACAGCGCTGCATTATTAAAATCTCTTATCTATTACTACAACATTTTTTTACCATGTTCCGCAGAGTTTATAACTTTCAAACGAAATTATGAAGTGCCGGAAAAAGTTCGTGCGGATTCTCAAAACAAGATTAAAATATTCCACACTATATTTACTTCTACAACTTTTTTACAATACTCCATAAAATGGTACATTTATTTATTGTAAAAATCTGGATTTGAGTTCATTTTTAACAAAAGAACCACACGAACATTTTATTAGAATATTAGAAATAACTTGAACTATGAAATACAAATCAATATAGTAGTAGTATAGCCTATATACAAGTCAAAGTATTGAACCAAAGTTTGCAGAAAATCAAAATCGAGGCAAAATTAAAAGAACGGCATAGATCGAACACTTTCCTCGTACTTTCACTTCCGATTTCAAGCTCTTATCTCACCTGGCGCACTACATATTTGGCAGCGCAAATAGCGAGCGCAGATAAGACGCAATCGACAAACACGTGAGAAAAGAAATAACTGAGAATACCAGATATATAGGTAGATGCACGCATTCCGAGCGATATCGCGGACTTTCCTTGTTCGCTCGTATAAAATACGAAAACGTTTTCCCCAAGCGAAATAAGGCCGGCTAGCTTTTCGGTCAACCGTCATCGATTGACCCCGTGACGTCGATAACGCGCTAAATTTCGCGGTGCGACGCGAGATAGAACTCGCGTTCATTGGCTGAATTAGCGGAAGAATGCCGGACACGTATATCGCGGCGAGGTTTCGACGTGAACAGTCGATGGACACGCGAATGTCCCTTTAAAACCTCGGAGAACACCAATAACCTTGGTGCTATTAATTCTGAGACCGTGACACGTTTGGAGTAAAAGTATCGCACGGTGCAATTTTTTAGTTTCGTGTCGAGTATTGCGACAAAACTGGGAAAACAATGATTATTAGACTGCGGATGTTTATGCATTTATGGCGATTTTAAAGATGCGGAAATCTACAAGGATGTTCATAGATTTACAAATATATGAAATATCGAAAATGAAATATGTCTTACGATATTTAGAAGGTAAAAGACACTTTTATTTTGTTGTATTTCTTTTTTAGTGATTATGAAAATTAGAATACAATTGCTATTTGTAGCAATAAATATTGTCTTGTCATGTATTATAATTAGTAGACTGTCGATTTTTATGCATTTATGGTAAATATTAATATACAAAAATGTATGAGAATGTTTACAAATTCTTAAATATACAAAATATGAATAATAAAAAGTATGTATGTACTATATTATTTAAAAAATAAAAGACACTGCTTTTAAGTATCGCTTTTTTATTTGGGTTTGTGAAAATATAAATTTGCATAAAAATCCACAGTCTAATAATTAGGATCAAAAAATTAAAAATGTGTTGAGGAAGGAGTTCAAACATTCTCTAAACATTGGAAGATGGTTATATAAACCAGTAACCAATATTAAGCATAATTCTAAATGATCTAAGGGGTTAACCAATTAATAGATTTCTATTTTTTATGCCCACTTATGTCTTAACACTTAAATTCATTTTTTATCTTTAACCCCTTGTCCCACAATGTTTTTTTGGCTACAATTATATGGATTACTTTAAGCAGTAGATTAAAACATCGCAATCTAACAATCAATTGCATAAGATCAAAAGAACAATGCGATGATGAACTTTTTCAACGTCTCTTTTGCTTCGTTTGTAATAATTAACCTCTATTCTGATACTTGAGACATAATTCGTGTCATGAGTGTTACGTTGTTATAAGACGAGGGATTAACATAATATTTTGAAGAAACCTTTTAAAATTATTACAAATTATTACAAATACCTCACAGTGATCCTGTTTTAATGCTGTTACATAGTTAATACTGCTAGTATACCACTTAAAGGTTAAAAATCTGGAAACACTAAAAACTCTGACCCAGATTTATCTCGATCTAAGATGGCATTTGGTTACAATCATATAGTTCCAGGTAGGAAATTTCTTCGGCTTCCCTGGTTCCCTGATGTAGTTAAACGAGAACGCATACAGCTACAAGTCATAAATAACAATTTTTTCGACAAGCTACGCCTCAACATTGTCGGTATCATAATTTATGGCTCGTCATAGTCACGTGTATCCTCGGTCTCGCTCGTTTCTTTGTAGACCAAAGAGGAACCCTGATTCGATTCTGGACCATCGCCTCAAATCCAGGCAAATCCGTTCGCGAAATTCATTCAACATTTCCCCTGACGAGCTCGGACGACGAACACGAAAGTTCCCGTTGCGTTCGCACGAACGCGTGCACGATGAGGGAACAAAGGAGGGGCAAGTTAAATCACCCGGTCGTTTACTCGTCGAGCCGTCGAACCACCGGCGTCGATTCGGTGACGAGAGAATAATTTAGCGACGTGAAAGGCTCCGTGGCATTGTAACGGGCAGCAAGGCCCGCAAACCAAATGCTAATCGTCACCTGCACGCACCTCCGCTAACGAGCCCACGGGTCAACGTAACAGCGTAATTTATTACCGATAGCCAAGGAGGATCAACCTCGGGTCCGTCCAGCTGGTCTCTCTCCTAGGTAAACGGCCGGGTGCGCGCGTGTCCGTGGTCCGAATTGCGTTCCCAATGTGCGATGCGCTCGTTCCAAGCCAGCCGTCCGGTGTGTTCCCTCCCTTCTCCATCCCCTTTCGTTCGCGCAACAAACGGAACAGCGGTGGAATAGTGAATGGTGTGCCGATACGTGTAAACGTTCCCGATTACTCGCGGTAGCCGTTTCACAGAGCGTCGTGGCGATAAATTTTGATGAAAGTGGACGTTTTACTACGCCACGGGAATCGGGAACGAGGCAGATCTTCGTGGTACTATCGCGCGACGCTTGCGGACTCCGTTGAAGGACAGATCGTGATGCTGTGACGCTTGGGGGGTCGTTTCTGGGAGGGATGAATAGCAATGAAACGGATATTGCGAGGTTAGTGCGCGGTGGGAGTTCAACTTGTTTACAAAACCTGATAGCATCGATTCTTCGGTTACGAGGATTTTAAGAGCACAGAGTTTGTAGTTTGTACAACGCAGGTGTAGTTATAGACAAATTTCCTTTTTTTTTTTAACACTAAAACTACCGACTACCGATACTTCAATATTTCTGGGTAAAAGAAATAAACAAGAGAGGAGTAAATATTATTAAATATTATATTGTATAAAAGCAGTGAAGGCAAATGGTGATAATGTTATTTTAAGAACTTCTGACAAAAACTTTAAATAGGGTCATTTGACCCGTCGTGGTAGTTTTAGTGTTAATTTACTACTTAGTTAAATTTTGAAAGAGTGTAAAACTAAAAACGTTACTCGAAGATCCACCATCTACTGTGTTTATAAATCTGGCTGAATGTAAGTTGAGGATTCGGGATCAAGACCTTAGATTGGGACAAAATTTTCTTCGTTTTCCTTTGTTATCACATGGACTGAAGCAGATTGTGAATGGATGAGGGAATTGAGAGAAACTGAAAGGACACGCAAGAACCGTAAAGCATAAATTACGATTGGCACTGCTACGACTGTTTATCGAAACAAATATCATAATTTATGAACTGTCATTGTCGCGTGTCCTTTCGCTACTTGTCAGCTAATCGCGACAGTTACCAAAAAAATGAGTAAAACACTTACCTCGCATCCAGAGACCCTGTCCTTATATCGAGACAATATCGTAATCACCATAACACTTTGCTGATAATTATTCTAAGCGAGGAGTTGAGGTTGGACATGATCCAAAAGAAAAGATTGAGAAACACTGGCTCCTCGCGTCAGTTGTTCAAGGTGTTAAATTCTTAATAATTTCAATATTTCCTTGCATCTCGTTTCGGCCACAAAGCACGAAATTTATTCATCCGATGAAAGCTTCTCTTTCCATAAATATCGTGGGTCCATTGTTGGCGAAACGTGTTAATTCTGGCGAACGTAGAATACCGAGAAGTCTTCCTGAATGATAAAGACAGTCAAATAAAATATTTGACAAGCGTTTCGCGCGGCGTGTGTTCTGTACACAGAATTCGTAATTAACAAGGGTTCCTCGTGTCAAGAAATAAATAATATAAGTAGATTAGAAAGTCTATTAGGAAAGTGTGTATAATTGGAGAATTGAGTTATCCCTGTCAGAGTACGACGACCAGACTTTTTCCCCTTCGAAATGGTGTAGTTGTGTAGCAGGTAGGCTGTACCTGTTGTCCCATCACGGCGACGACACCTTTTACAGGCCTTGAATGGTGTCCCATGGCAAACCCGTGGCAGGTACAATTATCTCTTCAATCGAACGCCGCCCAGACTGTCATTTCTGTTTCGACTACTTTCCCTTCGAGATTTATGACTTTTTCTTCTTCACAGAACGACTCATCTTTTCTCCCGACGCTAGAAACGTGCGAGTTTTCCTATTCTCTTTGCGCCCTCGTGCCCTAGATAGCCTCCGTGGAAGATTTTAATTCGCAGAGAAGCGAGCATAAAATAACATGGCCTACGACTTTTGCAAACCGATGTCGCAGAAAGCTACCATAAAATATGCGTCAACACATTAATTTGTTTCTCACGGAATTTCCTGGTCGTGTTTCCAGAAAGTACGATCCGAACAGTGAGTCACAAGATAGGGACTATAAAATTACGTCAGATCCGTACGTATCTTGACATTAGCCATAAAATTTATTAATTACACCGAGTCTCGTGGCAACGACCCAGCCTGTCCTGCGCTGTATCCGTCGGTGTTCGCTTGGCGACGTGAATTCAACCACAAAAAACTGTCGCGTCCTATCGACAGCGGCAAGGGGGGTGGGGAAAGAGAAAGAGCGAATGAGAGGCGCCAGCAAAACGCGTCTTTACGTAACCCCGACGATCGTTTAACCTAATGCTGTCCAACTTGAACGGAGTACAGGTTCTCTTCGTGATCGACGAGGAGCGAGCAAATTCCTTTTACAACGTAACTCGATGTAGAAATAGTTCGGATTTAAACAATGAAACATGGATACTGTTAAGTAAACGGTAGACGCGTGGGTAAATTAAAGGCGCGTCCACACACAGGTGTAATGCAACATGCAACGCAACACGGATTTTATATTTTTCTTTTTTTCAGAGCAGGTGGTGACATTCCGAAATCACTTTGGGAAAACAAGGATGCTGCTACTGCAATTCGTGTTGCGTTGCATTACATATGCATGTGTGAACGCGATCTGATAACTAATTGTAACACGAAACTTGCACCGCAATTTTTCCAATAATCGAAGTAATTGGAAATGGAGAAATATTGGGTTGGAACAAAAATATGTAGCGTTTTTATAGGAAACTCAAAAACAATGTTGAAATACTTGTACATAAATTTATTTAATTGTATATGTGTAATTTTTTCGACTATTGTTCGTCTTCTTTGAGATAGTTTCATTATTTCGTTCTTCCAGAACTTCGCATTTTCCAAATGCAATTTATTGAAAATATACGGAGAATCGTGATGAGATGTTTTACTTATTATTAATTTTCTAATTAAATTATAGGTTTTAGTATAATCATGTAACCGCACTATAAATCACACAATAATGACAGAAGCTCCAACCTCATTAAAATTCATATTAATAAAAAAAAAAACGAGTCTCATAAATGCGCGTTGGCATTCCTAGAAAAAGTTAATCGCAAAGGTTCGGCAAGTTCACCAGTCGCGTCAACGGACGCCGTTCAGTGTTTATTAAACAAGAAATCTATTTGTCACTTATCTGAATTAAATCGACGTAGGCTGATATACACACGCGGTAGCGCGCGTCGAAGCGGGGCGCGAAAGAGAGTGAGCAAGAGAGAGAAAAAAGGAGCGTTCTTAAAAGATTGTCGTGACATTTAGGCGTGAGGCAATAGGAAAGATATTGACGCAGCGGAGGCGATAAATCGAGTCCACGAGATTGGACAAATGATCGTGGAAGCATAGGCTCTAATCGGTTTTTATGGGATCCTGTCTTGTGGACGTCGTATGGCCCGCGAGAAAACTCGCGTTGGAATCGATATCGCGACGCGACGTTAAGCAATATTAATGTGTAAAGGAGCCCGTCGCCGGTGCCCAATCTCGCGACGATGCTGATTCGTCACACCTCACCGCGCCGCGCCGCGCGGCATCGAGTCGCGATCTATCCGATAATCTCGATCGCCGGAAATCTCGCACGAGGTAAACAGATCGATCGACTCGAGCGGCTTATGAAGTTAGATGAAGCAGATAACAGGACAAAATTAGTGGCGCGGATAAATTACTAAAAATTAATTTTAGATTGGTTTCTTGAATAATTTAGTGAATGGATATTTAAGTAACTTGAAATTTGCAAAATGTAGTTTAAAAAATAATATTCGATTATTCTGTGATAAGACTGCAGACTTATGACAATACTAAATTAACGAGATTGTAAACATATGCCATAAAGTATACAGAATATAAAAAATATAATTCAAGTTAGAATGTTTAGAAAATTAAACATTTTTCAAAACAAGTTCCAATTCTTTATCTGTGCTTGTAAAAATGTTAGTTTGCATAAAAGTCTGCAGTCTTAGTGATAAGCATTCTCGTAATTCTTTAATACAAGAAAATTATTATATACTTATTAAATACTTCTGCATATTGTTATACTGTTGTTTATATTTTGTTATCGAGTCCAGTTTTAAAAAAAAATAGTTTTCTTAAAAAACAATATCACTATTTCAAGTTTCGAGAGTTTCAAAATCTAAAGCTTCGAATTCCAGTTTCGAGAACTGCAAAATGAGGTCCGAAAGTCCGAACCCACTCCGAAAATTTTTAGAGAAACATTTCCACAACACTTGATCTCATTGCAATTTTTTTCTGGATGTTTGAAAGCTAATATCTACGAATATCGACGAAGAATTAAGAAATAATCTAAAACCATATTTGTAACTTGGAACAGACACAGTATTCATTTATAATTGCAGTCCAAAGTTTCAAAACTGGACTTCAAATGTATATCGCTGCTATTCATGAGATATATTGAAAATTCCATCAAACAATTTTTTCTATTTTGACTGCATAATAAAATTTTAATTACCTAATGAATAAAAATGTATTATTCAGTGTATATATTGATTCTTAAAGTGTGGAAGCTTTTTGCCGCATCCTGTATAATGTTTACTATAGATATCACAGATCCCCGCTTAAGTGGTAAACAATATAAAACTGTCGCCCATCATCAAAATATCCAAAATTTCGAGACTCAGAGAAAGAGTTAAAGAAGTACTTCACTAACATTAAAAATAAGCGAAAATGTTTAAAAATTGGAGGAATGAATCTCTATACTTTATACTTTATACAATAGTAAAGCTTCACGCATAACTTTAGAAAAATTGATTCGGTAGTTTTTTAATTATTTAACTTTCAATTTAAAATGTATTCTTATAAGTAGACAGTGAACGATCTTTATGCAAAATGAAATTTTTACAAGCGTAAATAAAGAATGGGAACTTGAAAAACAGTATGTTTAATGTTCTAAACATTCTAACGAATAATCTTGTCGATATTTTGTATGTATTTTGCTACATGTTAACAGTCTCGTAGATTTTTTTGATATTTAACATTACCATAAATGCATAAAATCCGTAATCTACTTTTGAGAAAACGCAATATTGAGAAATATATTACAAAATTAAGATTGAATTTGCTAAGAATTCAATTTCAAATACATTCCAACAAACAAGTTTATAACAAAAGATCAACAAATTCGGACAGGTTTTTATCACAAGCAGAAGCTCTGTTAATATCTGGGCAATTGATTAACATTTGGCTAATTTAAGATTTTTACTGAAGTCCATCGTTAAATCGCAGGGAATCGTCTCCCACGAAATCAATGTTTGTGCTAGAGAAAAATCCTCTGCTCCAAGGAGTTTATTTGCCCGCGTAGATCCCAAACGGGAATCCACGGCGGTCGAGAAGGGAGGATCGCGAGTCTCGCGGGGAATTCGGTGAAACGAAAATCCTCCCATATAGGAAAATAACGAGATCCTTCGGATTCCACGCTGAGGTTTCCACGGTTAATAATAGCGCGCGGCCGGTCGCGCCGTTCCGCGCCGCGCCAGCGCGCGCACGTACGCACGCGGCAGGGCGCGGGGGAGGGCCAGGCGTAGAGAGGAGAGAACCGACGACGACGACGTCGACGCATTTGGGGAAAGAGAATGAGAAGTAACGCGAGGGAAGAATGTGCGTCCGTGGAACGAGAGTGAATAGACGGCGCGTGAAGGAAGAGAGGACGGAGTGGAACGTCGCGGCGGAAAGACAGCGGCGCGGAGGTGGTGAGGAGAGCGGTGGCATGCGTGGAAAAGAGGTGAGGCAAAAAGGGAGAGCGACGCGCGGCGAAAGAGAGCCCCGTCGAGACGACGACGACGGCGACGGCGGTCCGGCCGGGTTCGGAGGGGGAGGAAAACGCCGGTCTCGCCGGCATTTACCAATAAGCCGCACAATCAAAGTTATGGCCAGAAGGAAATGAATCTAAAAATAAAGCGTATATTGGGCGAGTCGTGGCCTGCCAAGGAGAAGGAAAGGGGCCGAGGGGGAGGGTGGAGTCGCAGTAGGGAAGAAAGAGTGGCGAAACGGAGTGAACCCGAGAGGAAGAGGAGGAGAGCCCCGAAGGAGAGGAAAAGAAAGATGAAGCAGAATGTCGGAGGGAAGCGGTCTTTCGGTTGATATGCGAACGGGGCTGGGGAACGGAGGGGAAGCGGTCTGCGGACGGAGCGCCGCGGAACATGTGCGGACGGGGGCCGTCGAGGGGGAGAGACGCGGCAACAGCGGAGCGCATTGGCGCGGGAGAGAGGGGCAGTCGCCAGCGTGGGGGATGGTTGCCGCCAGGGGGGATCGAGGGGGATCGACGGACGGGGAGAGGGGAGTTCGGCCCGGCGCCGCTGCGTGTCATTGCTGGCGCCAGCTAATTGTCGAGGCCAGTCGGCATTAGCCGACGAGCTGACCGAACCGAGCCGAGCCGAACACCGCGAGAAACGCGCACCGACTTCTCTCCCCGGCTGTCTGTCTGCTCGCCGGCCAGTGCCGCGTTCATGATCACGCGCGCCGACTCGTATCTTGTTGCACTTTTGGTAAAACAGTCGGATCTCTAATTGCGAGGCTTCCTCAGAAGTCAACGCGAGACGACTCGTTTGAAATACTGCCCCGATCAGCTGGAATCTTCCGGCTATCCAATCTTCTGGTTTCAGTTGTCGCTCAATTTGTTTTTTTTTTATTTTTTATTTTTTTTTTTAATGCGTGGCGTTCCAGAGATGTACATGTACACATCGAATTGCATGTACAGGGTGTTGCGGATTTCTGACAAATTTTGTTAATATGTTTGGGAACTCAATTTGAACAGAAAATATTAAATACGGTATGAGTCGATTAATATTTGTTTTAGATAGCGAACCATTTATATGTATAACATATTGCAGTTTCTGGAATCTTCACTACAAGTTAAACTCGTTTGTTTACTATTTTTATACAGTAGAATCTTGATTATCCGACTCAATTGTCATTGATTTTTATTATTTAAAATTTCAATTATTTAATAAACTAGAGGCAAGAGTAATACAGTAAAACCTCCAGTAACATTTGAACTAAAATTTAATAATTATTAGCATTTCATATTGCAAATACATACTGTGTCGGATAATTGAGGTTCTACTATAGATGAAACATTATATTAAAAAAAAACAGGAAACAGGAAACTCCTCTAAAAGAATTACCTTTCATGTAGAACAACTTTCATAATTTACAATGTGTTTGTATCAGAATGAAAAATGAGCTGATGCAATGCATGTATACAGTATGCAGCAATTTAATTTTAATCAATATTTAGAAAAAATTCTTTTTCGTTACAATGACAAAGCTAAAATTACTATCTCAATTTTAATCAATATTTAGAAAAAATTCTTTTTCGTTACAATGACAAAGCTAAAATTACTATCCCAAACACATCGTACTAAAAAATTAACACAATATTTTAACCAAAAAATTTCTAACAATATTATAACCCACATAACTTGCACAAAAAATAATATTTTCCTAGAAAGACCGTCGGAATTCGGGACCCTCTGTCCTAATTCAAGATTGGTTGCCTTAACTTCGAGTCCCACCGTCGCGTCGCGGGTTTTCCGAGGCATTTTGGACCCCCAAATCTGAGACTGAGATGTTTCTCAGAAACGGCGGAGATGCTGGAACGAGCCTCCGGGTTCTACAGGTAGTTTTCGGAAACTGGGATGGTAGTCTGGTGAAATCTATTGTCAGACGCGTTCTTTGAAATCTAGATAAGGGTTCTAGTCGGACTGTTTGGCTTGGAAAAGCGGGGTTTTGGGGAAGAGATCGTTGGGAGATGGAAGCAACGATGCGATTTGAGAGGGACGAAGGGAATAGAAATGTCTGGAAGATTCAGCGATAGGGGATGAGAGCAGTCTAGGTTTGAGGGTTGCTAATAGGGGGAGGCGGTAATTTGGATGAGCTTTGTTTTGGAGGAAAATGTTTCCTTTTATTAAACTCATTCCATTTCTCGTTTCTTGATATTACTTGAAGCAAATATTTCTAAACGTTAAAATATTAAAGGAGTCGAGTACGAATTTGTTTCGGATAAATATTTATTTAGGGTTTCTGTTTGAATGAATACTGTTCAGTCAAATACGTCATTCGAATAATAATTATTCATCGTTCGTGACAAATTATTCTGTTCGTATATACATACTGCTGATTCATCAGTGTTTATTCAAATCAGTATTACAAAATTATTGAAATAAACGTTGGATATTATTCAATTAGTTTCGAGTAAATACGTAGCCAAGATAATTATCCGTATAAATTCCCCTCACTTAAATACCTAATAATAAATTAAATAATGGAATTCACTTGGCCGAATACTTATTCAATTAAAAACTTCTCTCGCGAAGGATAATTTATTCATCTTCTGTCACCTCGCACGTCTCTGGATATCCATTACGAGCCGTTAACGATTCATAAATAATTTGATCGGCGTTCGAGCAATTTTCAAATAAAGTTCCATTGAACGTACGCCAATAACATTTGCAAAATAAGTTGACAAAAAGACGAATACCGGGTGACTTAGTTGAAACCCGTGGAAAAAGTGTGAGAAACCGAGAGAAACCGTGGACAGGTTCAGCAAGGAGATTAAATTATTTATTAATGCCACGTGGTTCTGGCGGTCCGCGGCGCGTAAGTTTTTACACTTACGCGACATTTTATGGTCGTGTTTCGCGGGAACCGAATACGATTTTCTATCGTAAACATTATCGTCGGGCATTTTATGGCCGACACGAAACACGGTCCGCCAGCGTTCGTCGACATTTATCGAAGGTGAATCGCGTCCGCGGTTGGCGCCTTGTTTTCGCAACGCGCCACAGACGGTGTGCTTGTCTTTATCTGTTTTTGCGTTCGACAGTATTCGAATATTGCGCCGCCGTTAATAATTCACGCCGACGAATCGATTATCATCGGGGCAGACGACGCCACCGTCGTTACGCAAATTGTCGCACTTGTATTAGTCGCCGTTTATCGTTAACAGTTTATTCCTTGCTTCGTAATTTTCCCATTTCCTTCCACTTTTCGAGCTCGCGATTCCCATACCTCGTCGGTTCACTTCGTCGCTTTCCTCGGACTGTTTGATTTATTTTCTAACAACTATCACCTGAAAAGTTTATTCGAGAATTTACGATACTCCCTCGGGTTTCGCGATACCAAGAATAATTTTCTTGGAATCGTGACGAAACGCGTTCCGTCTTCGCGTACAGAGTCCGTGTCACTGTCTGTCCGTTCGCTATCGAAAATCGTAATATTCATTTGGGCAAGAATGTCGGCTTAAATTATCCATTGCATATGCTACACTGTTTCTATTAATACCGGAAAGGTGGCTACAATTTCAACACTTTGGCACTCCACTAATTCTTCATGCCGGTATCAAAATTTGACGGAGTGAGGGACTTTATTTCGGGAAGTGGGAGTTATTACTTGATCCGGACAGTACTATTTTTGGATATTTTATTTGGACATTTATTCGTGGCAGAATCAATTTTAATGAAGTTTATTTGCGAGACGAATCAATCTTAATCTTGGCGTGCCTCGATTCTTTCCTCGAAAACTATGAACGCAGTATTTTTTAATCTTTTTAAATTCACTACAAACGATTCAGACTCATTGTCAGATTCCATTTAGTAACGCGTATATTATTTGACTGCGGATGTTTATGCATTTGTGATAAGTGTAAATATTTAACAATCCTGAAGGATGCACACAAATATAGAAAATATTGTAAAAGAATTTTTTTAGAATATTTAGGAAATAAGATACAGTTTTACTGGAATGTTTAGCCTATCTTTAGTAGAATTCGCTGTTTGCGTATTGAATTCTTTTTGTTAATTTGAGTTTAAAAAGGATTTAAGATAAATTGAACATAAAATGTTTTATAAGAAAGGTTGAATAAAATTGGGAAAATATCTGTCATTCCCTAGGAGTTAATTTTTTACCTATTTTGTTTTGTATCTGTAAAAATATCTACTGTAGTCAATTAACTTCCGTTATCTTTAGTTTAAAATGTGTGCAATTTTAGATTCGTTTAGTAAGTGAATTAACTCATTATTTCTAAAACAGTATTAAGCTATTCATGACAAAAATTTAGTATTTTAAGAGATATTTCAATTTAAATAATTCTAAAATACCGTTAGAAAAGGTACAAATTCAACTTTTATATGAAATATTCTTTGCTACGAGCGACTTTAAATGTGCTAAAATGCGTAAAGATGTGCATAGATGTAAAAATACATGAAATATCGAAACTAAAATACATTTTATGATATTTAGAAGGTAAAAGATACTTTTACTTAAGTTGGTTTTCTTTTTCTATGCCTTTGAAAATATGAATTTGCATAAACATCCGCATATTAATAATCTATTGTAGAAAAAATCAAGATATCAAAATCGGATGAGACATCCTGTATATTGTATGTGGACTTCAGCAACTGACTGTATATTCCATTCTTCGAAAATACATTCCAATTAAATTCATCGCAAACAATGAGTACAAAAAAATTTCAACGAAAATCCTCTTTTGAACCATCAACTCGTGGCCCATTCGCTAGCAGCGTTAGAACAGCGAGGACGTTGAATCTTGTCCGGAGGCACTTTCGTTCCCACAGTTCGACCTCGGCGTATCGATCGAGATCGTTCCCATCGCGGATTCCATCGTCGCGGCCGCATAGCAGGGGGAGAGTTCGATCGAGGTTCTCCGTGTGCGCGGCGCGGGGGCATCGTCGATCGAAGGACCGCGAACGGTTCTCGCTTTCGGCCCCGTTCGCATCGCAACCTCCGCGGACAACGTATCGGCCATTGCCGTGCGGACCTAAAGCTCTCCCAACCATTCATGCTTCGCGACGCGGCGCGGCGGTCCGTGCAAGGCGAGAGGCAATGGCAGGCAAGGTCACCGTGTTTTGGCAAACCGCAGGAGCGCCGGCGCGCCGCCTGCGGAATTCCAAACGGACTCCGTGAGTCAGAAATTTAATTTTAATTGATACGACGCGACGCCAGACGGACACTTTTTCGCTCGAATTATTTACCCCCGGTTGCTCGTCGGAGGGGTGGGGGAACGCGGACGGGGAAACTTTCTCGCGAAGGTACGCGTAAACATCCGAAAAGCACTATTTCGGGGACTACTGGCCTCGTTCTTACGTAATTTGCCGCTACGTGCGGCTTCCGCCGTTTGCGCCGCCTCTCTTTGCTTTCGGGATTTTTTTATGGAGAATTTTTTCTCTACAGGATTTCGCGAAGTGGCGGATTTTTGAAGAATTGAATTTTGTGATTGGACAGTCACATTCAGTGGGAATTAGAAATATTAGATTTATTTAGTATGTTTAGCATATTGGTAAATATCTTTTTTCACACTTTTTAAGAATAGTTGAAGGTTAATTTTGTGCTGTTGAGTTTTCAAACAATTTTTAAAAATTCTGAAATATTCTTTGAAGGCTTTGAAATATTGTAAAGTTCTTCATTAAGTGGAATATTAAAAATTAAAAAAAAAAATTTTTTAATATTAAAAAAATAATATATAAAATTTTTTTTTTTAATATTAAAAAATAATATATAAAAAATTTTTTTTTAATATTAAAAAAATAATATATAAAAAAATTTGTTTTAATATTGGGTCGAGTGGAAAGTTCGTGCCGTTTGTACAATTTTTGGTCCTGAAACTTGAAAAGTTCCACAGGTACAGAATAATAGTGTTATACAAATAATTGATAAAAATCATAGAACAAAATGAAGAATGTAGCTTTGTTCATTGAAGTAAAAAAATCGTTTAATTTAACCGAAGAAACGACATAAACTTTCTGCTCAATCTAATAAAAATAAGAGTTTGTAGGATGTAAAAATTTCTAATTGGTTGAAGTGGTACTTATTTATGATCTTAGAACTTCTACATAAGTTGAATTTCATTTGCGTATAATTAGACTACTTATAGTGGATAGTAATCGTCCAATTTCTTGGTGATTGCTCATTTTGACATCCTGGCATTGATCCTAAAACTTTATTATGAGGATGGTATGATCCGCAGTGTAAAATTAATTGTTACGTTGACACTAAAACAGTGTTTCTCAACCTTTTTTTGGACCTTTTCTTGTCTTATGATAACGCATGACACTCATGATATGAATTATTTGTCAAATATTTAAATGAACGTTGTTAAGTCATTAAAACCGAAGCAAAAGAAAAGCAGAAAGAGTTTCCGATTCCTGCAAATCTACCAGACTAAAAAAAGAGTTTTCACATTGAATTATTTCTCAAAAAAATTGAATCCCTTCATTACTATAAATCAACATTTTCGAATTCCAATTATAACACCTCTTCGCAAACACAATAATAAATATTTAATGATCTCTGACTACCACTAACTGGAATCCGTAATTTACGCGGTTCCAACGACTCGGTAAGTCCATTCCCGATTGACGCAAAGCCGTCGTGCAACCGGCGACCGCAGAACGAAACGCTAAAACGAATCGAAGGCATTTGTTAACGGCGCCAGTGGCGCGAAGCCGCGATAAATCTATTTTCGCGAGAATCTCGTTACACGCTCGCGTCCTGATTCCAATTTAATTCAAAACGGTCTGACGGCGACGCGACTGAACGGTGACACGGAGGGAGGGACGGGAAACCGACTCAAGGCTCTGTTTTCGATTAAACAAGCGGAATTAATGGGGAATCGCGAGCGAAACGTGACCGCGGCTGGCGGAACGGTGCTGCCCGTTAGGAGAGAGGAGGGCCCACTACTCCAAAAGCGGAGGATTCTATTATTGGCGCGCCCAGCGAAACCGGTATGTCGTTTTCCGTCCTTTTATGTGTCGCCCTCAAAGCATAGAGGACAAATTGTCGCGCGTCAAGGTGACGCGACGCTCCGGGAAAACGGGACGTCGCGTCGCGCCGCGCCGGAGTCGATCGTCGCTCGATTTTCTTGGACGACGACGAAATCCGCGATAGGTTAATTCGACGATGATGGGAGACGTCGCTGAGTCCTTTCAATGCGAAGGATGTTTGCGATGGCTTGGTTAGTCGGTTTGAATCAATTTGGAATTTATTTGAGTGTTTTATGAAGCCTAATACCATGGAAGTTCAATTTTTATGGCACATATAGTAGAAGCAGTTGTAGGAATATAGAAATATTCTGTTGAGTATGCAATTTTTTTGGATTTGATTTTTATTGGGGTCAATTTTATATACGATTTGGTGATTGGAAAGATATGAGTCCCATGGATCTCTTTGTACCCAGTGCTCAGTTCATTCTCGTTATAATTGATCGAAGCTGAATCAATTTTTTTAAGAAAGTCGCTCATAGAATGGAAAAGGTGGTTTACACCGAGAATTGGAAATCCATTATTGTTGGAGAATATGATTGGCTACATTTCATGACGGCACATGATACGTCGACCAGATAACCAATTACATGTACCTCAAAGTCGCAACTACTACTAGCGTTTAAAATGTTTTTTTAAGACCAAGATGTACATATGTAATAGCTCAATCATCGAAATATTCACTGGCTAATAATTGTTGATTTTATGTAGAATCAAATTACTAATTATTATACTAATTGTTTGAAGAACTTCGTCGGAAAGATGTTACTACGGTAATATATGTATGAAACCAATGCGTTATCAAAATATTCTCCAAAGTAGAACTCGAATCTCCCCAAAACGATGCCCACCCAAAAATTCTCACAACTAACGTGTTCCTTTCTCTTCTGATTACAGAGTCGCCGCCACCCCCGTACTGCCTTATCGCCGACAGACTGAGACCCGAAGGTGAGTGTCTTCCACATCCTTCAACGTTTCAATTGGCAAGGTTCGCGAGCGTGTTCCGGTGTTCTGTACGCGAGCACGCGGCGCGCATCCGTGGCGATAACTCACATTTATTGCTCGCGAACCGCTCGCCATGCGAACCCCGAAGATTATCCTTCGTGTCGCGTGTCACGAATTCATGACCTAGCCTAAAGCAAGGTTAGAAATAATTAACGATAAACAGTATCAGAGGGACGTGTTTCGCGCGGTCGAGGCGAGGACGCAATCGCAGGGCGTGAAATTCTTGTTTGGACCAGATTAGATAAATGTAGAAATTTCGGACAGCGGATAAATACCATAACCGAGCACCGCTATTGGGACTGGTTACGTGTCTCCTGTGGAATTGTTCCAAACTGACGGCAATATTATCTGAGAGCTTCGACGAGCCTTGTAAGTCGATCTTATTGATTGCGACGAGCCGTGTGGCTATAGTTTTCAGGGTATCGTTGATCAACTTGATAGAATTCGATCGGGCTTATCGCGTGTGTATCGTAAAAATTCCTGACATTTGTTTGAATTTGCATGCGAACGAGCGAATTCGATATATTACAATTCTGAGCCTCCATTTTTCAGTTTTCGGAAGATTGAAAGTTTTGGGAAAAGAAACTGTAGGAGGCAAACTTCTTTCAGATATCAATTTTGCAAATTAGAGTGAAAAGATATATGAATGTATTTTATACGTATGGATTTCTATAGATAGTTTAAATACAGTGACTTAATCGAGATGTTTTTTAAAGAAATTGCAATCCATAGAGTTATCAAATTTTATTCAAACACTTTCGTAGTATAGTTTTGGTTTATACTTCGAAAAATTTAAATAATGATTGAGATATTGTAGCTTTTAGTGTTCTTCACACCATATACACAGCTTGTTGAATATTTAACGTGTCAACAATTTCTAGGTATATTTAAAAAAATTATTAATCTATTCAGTATATATTTATTCCTTTCTATATTTTTGCAGTAAAAACTTTTGGATCTACAAAAACGTTCATAAAGTAATACTTTTCCGACTGTATCACCGTAATAATGTTTAATCTATTAAGTACATACGTAAATAATTTACTATAGCATTACCAGTCCGTGTTTAGAACAGTTGCCACTATTTTAAGGATTTTCTCTCGATTTCTCAGTATGCTAAAAATTGCAGCTCAATTTTATCTGCATTGCGCTTTTTGTACACCTCGTAAATAATTGAATATGTTGGCTAGAAATGTTCTAAATAACCAAAATCTCCCAACCCTACTGACAGAGGCTCATTAAGCCTGTCCCAGCAGAGAGCAGGATCTTCTACTATTTTTACGGTTACTTTTACAATGCTCGGCTCTGCGGCTGGTTTCGACTGTCTGCTCTCCCTGCCCTTTCCTTTTTCTCTTTTCGCGGTTCATCCAAAACTGGTTCTTGGGATCGATGCGAGCACGAGCACACGCAGATTTCTCAGCCATCGATAGATTCGTCTCTGAGCATTCAGGCTCGCTCGATTTTTCACGAATTAGTTATACATATAATAACTTCTCATACGTCGAGATCTTCATTTCTATAATAGATTTCAATTCTTAATTCAATTGAATACCATTTAAAATAATTCACACAGACAGATTTCGCTATTTCTTAATCCTTAAGTGGTAAACTATCAGTATTAATTATTTAACGGCATCATAAGAGGATACTTCAGTATTCTCTCTTATTAATTTCTACAAGTTTCCCAAACTGTTTTATTAAAACTAGAAAATTAATTTAACTTAGCACCGTGATCACAGTATCTTGTTAAAGGTAGAAACTAGAAGTCAATAAAATATAATTATAATCCCAAGAAATAAGTCGGATAGGCTAACTGTCCCTATTTGTGTGCCTGTCCCTATTAAGTGTGCCTTTATATTGAAATAACTTTCAGAGAAAAACGAGTGAAAATTAATGGAGAACAAATGAATTTGAAACCGTCTTTTAATCGATCAAGTTCTCCCATAAAAGAATATCTCCGAAAGTTATTTTACTTCCCAGAAAATTAGTGTTATTTATCATATTTAATCACCAATACGCGATACCACTTTCTCAATCCCAACTCTCATCCTTCGGTTTTTCTGTTCGTTCCACAAAATACGTTCATTCCCCACCGAGTCAAAATAGCAGAAGAGGATCTAATCGACGCGGATTACACACCGCACGAAGAAACAGCGATTCCATTCGATAAGGCAAAAAGTATCGTCGACGAACGCGAGCTCGTTCCGTGAGAAGACGCACGAGGCGATACACGGGCCGCGATAAAATCAGATTGTTAGGCGCGTTCGTCATCCGTGTAAACGCTGGGAAATGGAGAGGGTAAAGAAAAAAAGCGCGGCCTCTCGAAAGAAGGAAATTCATTACGGTGAGTTTGTCGCCGCGGCGAGCCAGCAGATGCTGGCCCGCCGTAGATTTATGCTCGGAGAAGGAAACTGGGCCACCGCGATGGAGCAGACGAGATAAAAGACCGCGCATCGCCACTTGTTGCATTCACCCGGGAAATAGGAGAAATTTCTTCATTCATGAAACTCGAACCAGCATTCCGTCGCCGGACTATGAACCGCGCGGCAATTGTATAAAAGAGCGGAACGGCTGAAACGTCGAGCGAGGAGTAATTTTCGCCGGGGGAATTTTTCAAATTCCCTTCGCTGGAATGGTAATTCACTCGTCGAACGTTTTATTCCTCGAATTAAAAGATCCTTAGAAGGAGTTTGGCCTCTCTTTTCTTTCGTTCGTTGCAGAATTTGCAATCTTCGAGAGTGAATATGGCGATTGAAAAATTCATCGGATAATTGGTTAGAGAATTGTTTTGCTGAAATAGGAGTTTCAATTATGCTGATTTTGAGAGACATCTATGTGTGTTTCATTTCTTGATTAATTCTGTAAATTATTAGACTGTTCATCGTTTTATCTATCCCAGTTGTGGCTTCCAAATTTTACTTTTGTCTTCATTCTTAAATTTGATATGAAAATATGATTCACACGTAATTAGTTAATGAATTTCAGAAGTAGTTTTGTTCTCATTTTGAATTTCAAAGTGTTTGATCGAGAGGTTGAAAGCATTTTCTATGAATTATATAGTTGACCGACCGAAAATTGGAGTTGGAATAAGCCATTAGCGGGGTGTCAGTGTACCTTTAATGAAAAATGATCGAAGAATTTCTGCGGCGATACGATTTATTTCAGCACGTGCCGTTTGCACGCTGTCACCGACAGAGTTCCACTGGCAGTGTTGCGCAAATTTCAACGAATACGACGAAGGACATGGCACAACGCGCCTCGAGTCCCTTTCAAACGCACGAGGACAAATCTTGCTCGTATTGCGTTACGCCGGCTGCGTTTTTAAGCTTCCTGCCTCTCGATTCAGCCCCGTCCTGAATCACCGTATTGTCCCTGTCGAGACGTCGCATAGACTTCGCTGTTTTCCTCAAATACGACGACAAATTTAGATGATTCCTTCAAATAGTGTATTCCTCCAAAAATCGCGTATCGTAAGAAATATCAGCTATATCAGAAATATCACTATAGTCAGTGGTTCAGTTTCCATGGAAAAAAAGCTAGGATGAATTGTTCTCGTCAGAGATTATTAACTGTGGCTTCCTTTAAGTTCCTACGAAAAATTGTGTTAAACGAAACTTGAACTATAAAAGATGTTCCACTCATTTTTTTTTTCTTTTTTTTTTTTTATTAATTTTTCGACCCAAGTAAAAAGTATACCTTAATATTTTTTTGTGGAGAAGTAAAAAGTGAATCAAATGATATATAAAAGAATGTATAATTTCATTTAAAAAATAGAGATAACCTTGAAATTATATATATTGGTTATTAATTTATCTAAGCCATTTAACACTAAACAAAAATAATGCTAGTAAACAATATTATAGTTCCATTTATAAAAACAAAAAATTATCATTTATATACCCAATAAAACATAATGGTACTAGTAGTAATTGTAATTAATACAAGTTCTGCAGGTTCATATATTGATTTCATACACTTTTTGTAAAGTTTAAAGGAAACTCTGCGCTTTGATGGTAATAGTTTTCTTGGAACAGTCTGTATAAGAGTTTTATGCATTAAATTATTCTTTCAAACGAAGATATCATTATATTGCAACACCGAATCGAATGAGAATTAACTATTAAAGGAGATGTTAATTCCCAAGAATTGCAGGAAACATTGTCTTTCTTTAAATGGCAGATAGTTGGGAAGAAAGTGAGCAATAAAGACACTATAGCTCGCATACTATCGATACGTTTTGCCAAGCAGTGATGACTAATGCAATATTACAAGAGCCGTTTCACACGATACACTTTTGTAGGAGCTCAATGTTGCTACCGAGTGGTCCGATCGCAGAGCAACACAAAATATAAATATTTATATACTAATTATATATTTACATATAATATGTATTTCGATATTGCATCATGTGTATGTAGGACAAACACTGCAAATATCCACATTTTTGTTTGTAATAATGAAAATATTTTATTTGTTGAAATTTCACGTTTTATTCGAAATACTATTTTATTTAAATCACATAAAAACTTGCTGTTTAAAATAGAGTCCGAGTTTCGCCCATCTTTAATCTCTTGATTCACTTTATAAAATTAAAATGTGGTAAAGTTAGCATACCAAAATCTGCAGTAGCTAATAGATGTAGAAACGAGTTCTTTCCGACAAACTTTTTCACACAATTAGTATAAAAATTTGATTCCACATAAATTAAAAAATTATCAGTGAGGAGTAGCTTAAGGTCCTTAATAACATTAGCAAATATTTTAATAATTGAACTATTATATATTTTCTTCATAAAATTTTTATTGTATTTCGCGCCTCTTCCTCGAGATCAACATGTAGTGCTCCTATTTCACGCCGAATTGTCACACATTTGAAGCCTCTAATTTTTAAACAAAAAGGAACTAATTCCGACTCCACCGTCCATAGGTCTAGTCTTCTATGTATCATTCTTCGCCTTTGTGCCGAAGGTTTCACACGTATCGAGTAGTAGTTTAATTATTGTATTTTATATTAAGCAAAGTGAATCGGAAAAGGAAATCGTCGAAGAGGGACTACGAGTCTACTTTTATTTTATCCAAAAATCGGGAAGAATTCATATCTACACCTAACGTTTTTATTGTACTCTCTTTATCTCTTTAATTTCATCTTGCCTTAATATGGCCAGAAGAGTCGAGGGAGAGGATAGGTGGTTAAAATTTATTTAAATATTGTGAAACATGATCATGACTTAAAAAAGTTTGGAAAATTGTCGTCACCCCCGAAAATTCCACCGAAGTCGAGGCTCCGTCCGGTCCTCCTTCCCCCCAAAAACCGAATCTGTTCCTGGTTACGGCGACGATGATTTCCAAGGGGTACAGTGCATGCGGTCACGTGTCAGCGACCGAAAGGAACCGCGCAACCTTGAAAAAAGGGAGCAGAGCAGGGAGCCCGCGGTTAAGGGCAAGTACGCACAGGGCGCTTAGCGCCAGTCGAAAGGAGGGGCCGGTAATACGAGGCTCGGATCAGCTCGGGATGCACAGGCGAACGCGGTGGGCGCCTGTCGCCTGGCTTTTATGCTTCTCTGCTCGTTTCGCCGTCCTTGATACGTTGCTCTCCCTCTCGTGTTCATCGGTGCTCCTCTGTCCGTCGCGCTCTGCCCCGTTCGCGTTCATTCTCCTCGCTCGCTCCGCTCTTCGGAGCATTCCTCCGTCTCCGGCTCACACTCTCTCTGTCTCTCATGCGTGCTCGTCCACCCTCTCCCTCTTCCCTTTTCGCGTACTCTAGCTTCCCTCCTCTAGATTATCGTCGTCTCGCCCACTCGGGGCCAAAGGAACGAACTCAAAAGCACGCGCGCTCCTCGTCTCCCTCGCACTCGTTTTCCCTCTTCCTCGCGACGTCCCTCTCGATGTCTCTCTCTCTCTCGCTCTCGCGAGCTCCTTTCTCTCCCTCCGTCTCGCGGCCTCTCTGTTGGCGCTACTCGGCCAACCCGATAGCCAGGAGTGGCTCTCTTGCATTCCGCTGCCTCCTTCCACCGTCCCGATTGCGCCGCGACCGCACCGAAAACGCTGCACGGTTTTCGGATTAACGGAGGAACCGGGCTGCAGCCGATTCTTGTCAACGAACGTTGGCGGAGGGGATTCTGCTCTGTGATTTCAGCAATGGATTGCGATTGATTCCTTGGAAACGGGACGTAATCGATTCGACTGCAGTTTGGTTCGTTTTAAGCTTCACGAATCTGTTTCGGAGTTTGTTATTTTTTTTAATGAAGACGGTTTTAATTGTGCAGAATTTCAGTGCGGATTGAGGATAAAATTAGGGTGCAGTCGGGAAGAGATGTTTTAGACTTCGGATCAACGTCGAGAATGATTCATCCGTGATTTATCAGAAAGACTGGTCCTGCTTTTTTTAGTGGTCACTTTGGATAAAAACAATCTGTACCTTTCAATGCGGACGAATCATCCGCGATGCATGTCCAAATATAAAAATGTTAATTTAACCGTATGCAAAAATAAACGAATAAATATAGAAGGAATCATTTTTATCGGAGACCTCACTTTTGAAAATATTGAGTTTGATGTCCCTTGTATCATATCAGGCATATTCTTCAGTAGTGATTGCGAAATTGAATTTATTTTGTCGTTTAGATTCAATGTATGGCAAATTGAAAATGTTCGTATAGTTATTGAGAATGTCAGAGGTGAAAGAGGGAAGAAATTATACCATCACTAATAGGATGCGCGTAGTTTTCTTGTCAAAAATTTATTATCGAGATTTAAATTTCAAATTACCATGACTCAACCCTAATACATTTTTCATCTCCTTCTGATGTCATTGCATAGAATAACTGCCCCAATTACGGTCAGATTAGTGGTTTCGCGGGTTTATTGTTGCTAAAAGATCATAACAAACTGTCGGTAATTCCTAAAAATCATGTGCGCTAGTTTGTTTAATTGTTCCGGAATCCTCAAACAATAGCTCTTTCACGGAGAATCATTAAGAATGAATAAAATACGGAAGAAAAAAAGAAAAAGGTTATTGCACCTATTACGGAGTCTTCAAAATAGTAGTGCTTATCTTACGGACTACTATAATTTATTTTACTTTTTTTTAAATATAGATACTTTATTCTATTAAGATATACTATTTACTTTTACTTCGGTACAAATGCGACTTTTTAGTACTTTTACTTAAAGTTCGATTGTTAGATTGCTCGAAAAATCGCGCCGAAAATGTCAGGTTCAGAATTAAAATATGAAATCTAATAAATAAAAGAGTAAACAAGTTTTAGTTCCTCGGAATAAAATAGAAATTGTAGTATATTGTAACAAATGGTTTCAGGTATTGTGCAAATACATGAGTATGTGGTTAATCGAGGGCTGTAAAATCGGCAGTAAAAATTTCCGACTACTTTCTTGTTTACCTTCGACTCTGACTCCAATTTCGACTACGACTTTGGAGTCGGAATTTCAATAAGTTTCATAAAATTTAAAAAGGTATCTACTCAAAATAATTGAAAGTGGTAATAAAACTGGACCAATACTAAAAATATTCTATTTAAGTAAAATAATATAAAAACTCTTGTATAATAACACGACAGTTACTTTCTGATTTTATAGGAAATACATCGGAAATATAATATCAACTTTGAAGATCCTGTCAGCAGGATCTGCTCGACTTTTTTTGCCCATTTGCCGTCAGATTCTCGGTTTTCCTGTCAACAGGATCTGTTCGGTTTCTGTCGCCAATCTATCAACAAACTTACATATAGCAAATCCTGCAGCTAGTCTGACAGCCAATGCTGACGACAGATTTCTTCAAAATCTACTTCATCGGATTTGGCTAACAGGATACATTCATAGCGAAACGTTAATAATAAAAAGTACGACACAAAGTCCCCAAGAAAAATGTATCTAGTAAAATCAGTTAACCGGTGAGGCGATCACCCTCGTTAACAATATGTACATCTTAATCCCGTAGTTCATGCACGTTTCGCGTTTCGAAATCAACCGCAGAGGTTCTTGCAACCGTGTGAATCATTAACGTCAGCCTGTCCCTCCTTTGTCGAGGGTCCCTCCGTGAACGGCTCCAGACAGGAATTATGTAAAACCACAAGGAAAGGAGCCCCGTTCGGAATTTTCGTCGCGATGGAATTAACTATAAGGCCGTCCTGTCGACTGTGACGCATATTGGGACCCGTGAACGTTTCCACGAAATCCCTCCTAAAAATACTTGACGGATGTTGAATCCCGCGCGCCTCGTTTCTCCTTTTGCTACTGTTAACTGCCTCCTAGACGCTGGTTAAGGTTTAGGCCAGCAGGAAATGTTTCGCTCCCGTAGGAACGAGCCGCTGGAATTCAAGAAGAATGCGACCGCCCTCCTGTCCCGACTTGTCCTCTGACGTCATCCCACTCTTTTAGTCAATGAATCCCGCCCTCCGATGCTCGTCTCCGTCCCTAGAACGATTAGTCCTCCGGAGGCGATCCTTCGGCCGAGGAATCGGCAGGTCGAAATGTTGTCGGCGACCCCGGAGACGGGACAGCCTCTCTCGCTCCTTTCTTTTTCGCTGGGAGCAAAAACTGGCCGCGTGCTGCGGCTCTTGCTGACACAGAATCGCGAGGCATTACGATGACGCTTCGAAATAGGGTTATCACGATTTTTCAAGGGAAATTTGGTTCGTAGAAAACGTTGACTCTGATCGGACTCCATTTGGACATTTTTTAGGGCATTTCTATGCACGCGTGGTGCAACACACAATTCAAGAGGTATTTTATAGTGATATCCTTGTTTTATCCAGAGCTGCAGAGTCGGTAGTCAAAATTCACGACTCCGACTTCGATTCCAGGAGTCGATACAGCTTTTTCTTACTCCACCTCCGACTCCAGTGATCAGAAATTACTCCTAAACTCCGACTCAGCTGCTCTGGTTTTATCACAGTGATACGTTTGCTAATATTGCGATGAAACTTTGCTTTGAAGGAATACGAATGTTGCTATGAGTATCGTGTTGCGTTACAACTATGTTCGCCGGTAGTGTGGACACTTTCGCGTACAGCAAGCAGCGAGCAATGAACTGGTCAGCGAACTGCGAATAGGGTTCTTTCAGGGTTCAAAGTATCTGTTCGTTAGCTTGAAGCTTATATGTAATTGCTTTTGATCTGCTATCGAGCTGTTTGCGAGCTTCAGTATGGACACGATGTTGTTTCTACTAGCGAGCAGCTCGCTAACAGTTGTAGTCAGTGTAGACGCGGTATTATAGGTATGTGAGTGCATTTTTGTCGGTTGAAAGAGTCTTCTATGACGATACCTCGACTGGTGTAGCAAAATGGATGTAAGTCTGAGCAAGTATCAAGGCTCGTGTGATTATTAGATGGAGGCACTTTCACTGTATGCTATTTATAGTCATATGGTGTTGCAGTTGAACTCGTGATTTTTATAAATATTTCCTCTTTACAAAAGAAACTTTTATTTATTTAATTTTTATATTTTATTTTAGTATATTGTTTATGCTAATATATATTTTAGTGACACGTCTCTCTGATACGAATATTAACTCTTAAACTTCCTACAACTTTCATGATCTTTTAGATCCAACTGTGCATTCTATTTCTTTTGATAATTGCTTTAGTTTAGAGAACAATGTAACACAATTATTGTTAATGTCTACGTTCCTTGTTCTTCAATATTATAATTATTGGCATAACTAAGACTTCGGAGAGAATCAGATCCTCCTTTTATGTAAAATAAATATTCAATACCATTTGCAAATGTTTTGCAAGATAGAGTTACACGTTTTAAAGTAATTATTTAATATAAATACCTCAACTTCTGTACTGAATTCCATTTCGAACCAAATGATCTACAGAGTTTCTCATAAGTAGACTGCTGATTTTTATACAGAATCAACTTTTTACTTTTACCATGTCTTATTTCCTAAACATTGTAGCTTGAATCATATTTTTGATATTGAGTATATTTTGGTACGTATTAGTCCCGCAGATTTCTTTTAGTATTGTCATAAATATGTACATAAAATCCGCAGTCCACTCATAAGATAGCATTTCACAAACTGACAAATTCATTTCTAATGGAAGTTGGTCCCAATTTTGAAAAACAAGGAAGAATATACAAGTCCACCTTGACTCGCCTTAGTTACGCCAATGATTAAATAAAAATGTCGATGCCCATAAAATTTAGAAAAAGGATTTGTTAGGATTAAGGATGTACCGTGAAGCCAGTATGTACCACGTTAATCCAATTAGAAAAATCAAGGCGAGCCCCGAAGAGAGGCACGATCGCCAAAGTAACGGTACGACGTGACGATTCATTGAGAAAAAGAGCGACGCGAGCTTTCTCCGGAAAGTGAACGACCGTCGTCGCGGGTCGCTAGGGACGAGGGAATGGGCAAAGAAAAAGCAACGAAACCGAAGGAATCTCGCACGAGGGAAGCTTCTAAAGGGGTTGCCGTTTATTTTCAGATCGTGCGCCCAGCGAAGGGGATCAACGTCGGTGCAAAAACAGCACACCCCTGCCACTTCCCGGCTCCCTTACCACCAACGGAGAAGGTAACTATGTCCTCAAGGTTATACGTACCCTTTCGCGCGTCTGTCACCGTCGTTCGAGACTCGGCGCGCGAAGCCGCCGAATGTCCCACTTCGTTTCCAGCTCGTTGATCTTAACCCTTTGAGCCTCGGTGTCCTCCGTCCAGATCGTTCCGCTCGGAGGAATGTTATTTCTCCAAAACGATCATTCTGTATTATTGATAAACCCGAGGATGATCCTCGGGCAGAAATAATTTCGGCGTTCCTCGAGCGTTGGGATCGGTTTCGCGAAAAATGTTAATGACGAAGATTCTCATTCCGATTGGTTCTCGCGTTGACTTCGGCCGGTGTGGGAACCGAGGTGACCTGGAAGGAACGATTTTGGGGGAATCGACGGGCTGGAATTTTTCTCGCGAGCGATGTTCTTGGACCGGTGAAGGCGATTTACTTCGGATCTGCCGAGTTTTTGAGATCCGTATTCGCGAATGTCGAGTTCTACTACATTGACTTGATCCATTAAGGATCGAAACGGATTTGCTTAACAAACTGCAAATGTTGCGTGTCAACGCAACAAGGCAACGTTGGTATTTAATGGTTGAAACTGAAACGTAGTATCGTGGCACTGTAAGCTATTTAGAAAAGCTTGCCACTGCAAAAAGCCAAACGACAATACAAGTCCGAGTTAGTTAGGTGACAGCGGTTCCGTGATTTCACGAATCATGTCGCCGGGCTCGTTTTACCGTTTCCTCGTGCGCGAACAGACCCGGTCGAACGTGACCGCGCGGGTCGTCGAAACATTTAAACAGAGAGAGTGGACGAGTCTCTCCGGCTGCTAATAGTCGACCAGCGAGAGGAGAAAAAAAAAGAGCGTACACCGTGTAAATGCCGTTCATTAGGCTTAACGGTTGTTCCGTGGGTAGATCGATCCCCCGGCTACGCCATTGGTCGGTGGCTACGCCTATATCCACGTGGTTGACCTTGAACGATGCTACGAACCGATTTCTTCTCTTCGTCTTTCGCCGCGTTTTTCACTTCCGTGTCCACGAGAACAGACCGTCGGAAAGGTTCCCGGCTGAACTGGTTTGCAGGTCCGCCAGGACTTTCCGAGAGATCTTTCAAGAATTTACTGACCGGCCGGCCGGCAAAAATACACCGCAGAAGGGATCCTCGCCTTTCGCCGCGACCTTTTTCTCTCGATTACGCCACTCGGCATTACTGCAGAATCGTTCGCGTTAACGAATTTTGGATCTCCGAAAGTTCGTTCGTTTGGAATTGTCTACAAACTCTGTTCTTTTGTTCAAGCTGCAAGTTAATCGGAGACCAAAGAAATTTTTATGATTTTACTTTTTAACGATTCGAATTTTCCGCGTCACGAGAATGCTAATTTTGAATCTACCCTCTCGCCGACGCCAGCGTTCAATTCGTAATGACGACCACGCGCGAGGAAAGGGGGCAAGGTCAAAGATCGACATTCCCGTCGAAGGATTAACGCCCATGGCGGCTGCATAATTCCGCGGCGATGTACGTCGCCCCAAAAATAAGCCGCGGCGACAAGGTGGACGGCGACCCGTTAAATACGAGGCACGAATACGGGCGAAAACGGGGGGCCCCTCCGACCAAGATTTCCTCGCGCGTTCCAGCGAGCTGACGCGCGCTCAGCTTTTCACGCGTGACGCGGCCTCGCGATTCGCGAACTCCTCGTTTTTCGGCGCTTGTCGCTTTTCTCGCGCGGTTCGCGGAACGCCCGAAACGCTCTTTTCGCTTCTGCCCGCGATGAAATCCGCTTGGTATGATTCTTGTTAGATCAGCGAAATCGCGGTAGGCCGGGCACGGTCAAGCGCTTAAGCCGCGTTTCCACGAATAGGATGAAGTCGGAAACAGCTGGAGAAGTTCAGAATACGGAGGAGGTAGCTTGATCCTAGAAAATACGAGAAAGTGTCAGAAAGTGTCCTGAAAGTTTCAAATTTCAATTATATTTGTAGAATTCAATATCCTGTTAAAAATCTTTTTTTTTTTTTTTATTTTATATACATATGTGAACAAAATTTGTCGTTTTATAAATATATCGGTTTAGGAAACTGTGGCAAATTAAACAAAAATTATTTTCTAATGTATTTCACACGTGGATATAAAGCTTTTTATGAAATCTTAATCCTAAAGCTTCGCAACCATATCGACAATAGGAATTTCGAATTTTTCTGAGTTATTCTCTGATTTCGTCACTTGTGGAAACGTGGCTTGACTAACGTGACTATTAAATCCCAGTGTTACAATTTTTTTACCCCAGAAATCAGTGAAATTACTGAAATTACCCCATAGTCCAAGCCTCACGAAACGATGCTAGTTGCACAGAAAAGCGCCGGCGAAGACGTCAACCCTAATTGTATTATTTAAACTAATTGAACAATCGCTGAAATCAGGAGTTACGTCAAGCAGAAACGCTCGCACTCGTTCCCATCGCGAGAGAATGCAATCTGCAACGTGTACACGGGACAAAAAAAAAAAGTGTAATACCGAGTGGAAGCGACGACACGATGCGTGTCCGTTCATTGCTCAATACTTGAGACGCTCGGTGAGATAATTTTTAACGCCTCTTTTGATTGCGGTTATCTGACGATGTTGCATACTTTGTTTTTTATCTCGGCGCGAGGAGACACGTTCGAATTTATGGATCCCGAGAACACGAATCGCGTACCGGGTGCGAAAAGTGTCGCTCGTATCGATCGAACTCGATTGAAAAACGTTGGAAATCGAGGAACGGAGTCGCTTGGTAATGATTTTGCAAAAGTTGTCGGGAATTCGAGGCTTTCCCTCCCGTTCAGGGACCTTTGCTTTTGTTATCTGGCTTTGCCAATGCAAAGGCCACCGCTTCGACGTCAGACGTTCCCAGCCGGCAGCTGGGAATCGCGTTTATAACCGGCGCTCTTGTAGTTAGTGAACCGTGGCGGACAGTTTATCTATTGCAGCAATAAAAATTCATTTTCGATTGGAACGGTATTTTTTCGATTCAATTAATTTCTGAATTCGAGTCTGATTCGCGTTGTACGACAACACGAAAATTATGGAAATTGTTAAACGCGAAGAATGGAAAAGACGGAAGACGATTATCGCGCAGAAATAAGTTGAATAATCTTCGCCACGCTCGATTGCACGCGAATTCGTAGCCATTTGGCGCACCGAAAAGCGTGCAATGACGCAACACAATAGATAACCATATTGGAAGAATAAAAAGCGCTCGTTAACAATCGGCTCGAAAGAAATTGAACGCATCCACCGCGACCGACTCCAACTACTATTTTCCTCTTAAATCGATTACACGCGCTTGCGTAAGAAAAAGCCTGCGAACTCATCGATTCAATATACTCGAACCAAACAACGATCATCTATCTCGCGAGGCATTCGTCGAAGCCCTTGGCAGCCGTTCAAACAACATTCCATAAACAAAAGACCGCGTATCTGGCATACCAAGGAAAGCCGTCTTCGCGAAAAACACCTCGGGTCTGAATCAGTCTCGGTCTCCAGTTGAACGCCATCAATTTTTGTCCACATCTCTGAAATTACTAACGAAACTCAAAACTCTCTAGACATATAACTAATTCTGCATAAAAAACGGTTCTTGAAACAAAGACATTCATAAATTTATTGGAACATTATTCGTAATCGTTTTACAGTATGCAATATGAAAATTAGTCTCATATTTGTTTTTTCTATGTATAAAAGTACAATAGAATTTTGGAAAAAGTCTGCGACTATGATTTAAACATAGACTGGTTAAAGATTAAAATATTTTCTATTCAAAGAGTATTTTAGTTTTGATGTTAATATATTACAGGAAGTTGATTAATTGTGACTTCAGTGTAGTAAAAATAACATTGCACGCAATCGATTGCGAAATTCTTCATATTTTGTGTGAATTTAGATTTTGTGAAAATCAAAAGTATCTTCCGCGATTTTATAATTTACGTTTATTGACGTTACTTTGTGGTTGAATTTAATATATTGTAGACTTGCCAAAATACTTCTTGTCTTAACTGTTGAGTGATTTAACATGTGTGCTATCGTCGAAAGCATCGTATATTTTATAGTCTTGCAAGTTTATAGAGTGTATATAGAATTTTAATCATTGTTTATATGTTAAAAGGAACTTTTTGATATGAATTGTGTGGACGAAGAAATTAATATAATTCTACTCATATCGAAGTTTGCGTATTTTCTAGAATATGACATTTTTCGTGTATTTTATACTGTTGTGTATAAGAGTCTTTACAATTTTTTTCTTTTTGCAAACAATGCTCAGTTCTTATTATTGAATTTATTTTTTAATTGAAAACTAATTCAAATGGTCGGCAATCATTTATTAAATAATATACTGAAAGTACTAATTTTCACAAAATTATTTTTCTGTAGTATCTTGGCTCCACATAAATATCTACCATTTTAATTCTCATACCGAACTCATTGTTAAAATAACTGGCGATCCTAAAATGGTCTAATTAACTCTACTATATCTCTTAAATATTTAATTTCCCAACAACTTCATTCTTATCACTTCACAAGGCACGCAGATAACGAAATTTCAGTATAACCTAAACAGGCAAAAAAATATTAATATTAACACCAACTTCCTTACATCTTTCGTAGCTTAAACATAAATAAAAATGTTCTCCACTCAAATTTCAAGATTCAAATTTCCATATCTCCTCGAAAAACATTTTCCCAAACAGATTCCCCCACCAGCACCGAACACTTGTGCCCAAAGAAACGGCAGCTGCTGGCCGGTCGATTCCCAAATTACTCTGGCGATCGTTTCGCATTCACCTGTCGCATAATTCCTGCCCGTTCGGTGCTCGAAAAATCGGACTTGCGGCGGGGTCGAAGGGCGAACCGTGTGCATCGCGGCGCTGGAGACAAAGGGCATTGGCAATAAATAATGACGTGAATTCGTAGGGAGGAACGGAGGAAGCAGGAGCAGGTCCTGGGGTAGAACGAGCAGGTCGCGTCTCGAGGCGATCGCGAACGGTCTGAAAAGAGAGGGAAAGCCGGCTCCCGGGATGCAGATTTCAGAATGGCACAATAGGTCGGCTAAGGTGGGTGGCATTCGGCGCGACTGTTTGAGGGAACAGGGGGACCCTGGCGCCAGACAGCTGCCGCGTGTCTCGACCTCGCTCGCTCGCTCGCTCGCCTCTCTCGTCTCTCGTCTCGTCTCCTCGCTTCGCCCCTTCTCCTTCTTCCGCCTCTCTCCTCTCTCTCTCCTCTCCCGGTTTGCCTGGCCGTTCTCCTCTCTGCGCGTCTCGGGTCCGCGTATATCCTCGCGTACGTGTGGCTACGTTTCTTCTTCCCTTCTTCCCTCTTTCCCTCTCTTTTATATATATACATATATATATATTATATATCTATATGCACGTGATAATATATGATATAGATAGACGGTGTATAGATGTGGTATGCACACGACGCGGGACTCTCGACTCGACTCGACTCGCTATTTTATTGATTTATTTTGGCGCTAGGCCTTTCTGTCGCGCTCACACACGCGCCGCGCCGCGACGACGATCGATCGAAACGTGGCGGTCGTCTCGTGGGGCCGAGAATCGCGCGGGGCTCGCGGCTAGACTGCGAAGAAAGGGTCGATTCACGGCGTCGCGTTCGTGTCGTCACCGTGAAAGAAGTCGCCTAGGTGAGATCGCCAGACGGCTGACGAAGGGAATCGGAAGATCTTGGGGAACGAGATCGAGTTGAGAGCGGTTCGAACTGGCGACTTCGATATTGGAGCACCGTGGAATATTTTCCTCGCCACGGACTCGCGACTCCTCTATTCCTTGACATTATTTTCGTGTTTCTTTTACGATCCGCGCCCGATAAGGGTTTAACACTTTGAGTGCTGCGTCAGCTGCACTGTGGCTCATGAATTTATTCACGACGCATTCAGTTTATTTGTCTATTTAAAACTCTAATGTTATTAGTTTTTGTCTGAAATGTTGCGAAAAGACGGTAAGTGTAAAGCTGAGGAAGATTTCGATGCAAGAAAAAATTCAGTGGATTTCATAATTTTTACACCTATTTATTTGTACACCGAATAATTTTGGTTTGAATAGTATTTATGAATTAATTAGTGGAAGGGTGGTGCTATAAAATAAATAAATGAATTGAAAATTGGTAGATTTGAAATTATAATCGCTGCATAATGTTTCAAAGAGGTTTTAGTGTATGGACATTTTAGTTCGCAAATGTGGTTACAAGTTACAAGTAACATTTTTATATTCAGTATAATTCATAACGTATTAAAAATTTCCACGTGAATTGATAAGTACTTGAAGTACATTCTGAATTTCTTTTATTAACAGTAATATAAATAAATTATTCACTGTTCATTCATAATATACGAATAAATAGTTCAAACTTCTACGAACCTAAAGTTTGTACCTAATCATAAAAAATGATCAAACAATTCTGCAAAATAATGGTAATTACGTTGTCAAATGGTATCAGAACGCATTAATGATAAACGAAACGAAATTGATAAGAAGATAGTGGGTGGCTAATCTGTACTTCCAATAATGATATTATATAATAATTAGAATATTTAAGTTCATTTTGAAAGAGTCCAACGCTTACCACTGCCGCTATTGAAAAATCTGAAATACTGATAAATTTTAATTGCATTCATAAGTAGTTTTATCGATAAAACTCCCCAAAGTTTCTTCTCATAATTGCAGCTTCGAATAGAAAAACACTGTCTTGAATAATTGAGAAGTTTGTTCGAAAGGGCAAGTGGGAGTGATTCTCAATTCCGAGGAGAAAAGCGAGGCAAACGAAAGGATTTTCTCATGGCGATATGAAAAAACCAATCGGGAGGTGTCCCTCTTTGTGATTCCGAGCGGCGCCGCGGCGTTACCTTGGAAATCCTGATTAAAGCCGATCGAAAGCCCGATCACGTTCGAGAATCTCGCTTGCGTTCGTCTCTTTTGGCGATCCCGAATAACGCGCGCCGGCGTCTACGAAAATAGCTTCATTTATTTTCCCGCCGGACCGTGGGATATGAATTGGACGTTCCTGAGAGTCGCGTTCGCCGGCGGATCGTTCATTTTCATGGATGTTTGAAGGGGGATCAGAACTGTTTGAGCGTTTCGTCTTGATTCAAACTTTATTACCAAAGCAAGCAAATCGTTCCTTTCTGTAGTTTCTTGGTAGTTTTATTGTTAGAAATACCATTTAGTAACGATTTCTCAAATATAGCAACTTTAGCATACTATTCAAATAATTTGCCAGAAATAAATGCGAAGAATTTTATTTTTGCTGTACGAAGGAGCATATTAGGACATATTGTAAAGCATAGAAGAACCAAAATAGGAACTAAGAAACGGAAATGTTCTGAGTTTTGTCTATGGAATTAATATTTACTTGATTTATGCTTCCGCCTTTTACTGGACACTTTTTTGATGATGTTTCAACTATTATATTTCCTTTATTTAAGAAATTTAAAGTATAGTATTACTAGACTGAGGATTTTTATACGAAATCAATTTTTTACAAGCAGAAATAAAAAGTGGGAATTTCAATAAGAGTATGTTTAATTTTATAAATATATTAACTTCAAGTATATTTTTGGTGGGTATTTTCTATAATTCAGAACCTGTTAACAACCTCGTAGATTTTTGTGTATTTAAAATTGTCATAAATGCATAAAAATTCACAGACCAAATATTTACTATTTATTGAATTTTAAAATAAAAAACTAATAACTTCAAATAAATAAAATCAAGCCAAAGCGTAATTTTTAAAAACAGAACATTTCTATTTCTATATGTATACAGTAGAACCTCGATTATTCGAATCACTATTATCCTTATTTTTAATTATCTAGTTTTTCAATTCATTGATGTTATAAGGATATAGTGGGACTCCGAGTAAGATTTAAACTATGATTCGATAACGTTCCGCTAATTATTACCATTTTATTTCGTAGATATCAGTTTGGTTAATCGAGGTTTCTACCGCAATTCAAAGGACAAAGGATTAATGGAACCCATTTAAACCCAATTTCTGACTCCTCAGCATCTTATTAGAACCCCTAAAATGCCCTAAACGGTGGCTATACAAATCACAACACCAATTATTCGAAAGTCGTAAACGCACCCATTTGGGCCAAAACACGAGCTTCCAACGATCCCGACAGGACGATCGAAATATAAATCGTCGGAATGGATCTCTATCTAGAGTCACTTCCCAAAGGATCGTGCCACGCAGTGCGCTAATTAGGCATATTTACAACGCTGTTTACCGCGCGGCTCGCGCGGAATTTCGAACCGGTGCCGAATCTCGCCAGTCTCGACGAGGGAGATCGCGTTCCGTTCCGATCCGCGTGTGTATCGTGCGTGCGCACGTCGCACCGTAGGGAGGAAGAGAGAGGGCGATGGAAATCCCGCGGCCTGCCAGGGGCGATAAATCTTTCCGGCGGTATCTGATGCAAGTCGCTGGCATAATATTTCGTACGAATTCTATGGAAGTGTATCGCCGCGCGCGGCCAGGGGAATCGCAACGTGTTGCGCCCGCGTGGAACCCCTCCGAACGGCCAGATCTCCGCCGAGAGCCGGAGCAACAGGTTGCTCGTGGTCCCGCTCCTTTCTTCCGCGCGAGAGACACCCTGATCTAGGACACCCTCTCATCTTTCGCTGGGAAAATGCGTCGCTCGGGACGATCCTCCATCCACGCGACTCGCTCCCCCTTTTCCACTCGATTTACCCTGACATCGACACCCCCGCTTTACTTTGCTCCCTTTCGGTTTACGCTCGCCCTCGTTTTTCGTCGTCACTCGCTTCTCAAGGTGTCTTCATTTCGAGATCTGATTGCGAGGGGATGTTTTCTTTTTTTTTAGATACTGTGATGCGTGGTTCAGTATATAGAAGTGTAATTTAACGCCTTGGAATATGGTACATCTCGTTTACTTAATATTGCCAATTGTTTGAATGAATACTACATCAATATTTCGAACGTTTGGAAGTTTCAACAAAATTTTTTATTTAAAATTGGTCAACCACTCAATGTAAGAGATCACGACGATGAACCAGCTTTGTTATAATTTAACAGTAAGTCACTCGCTGTTAGAAGAACTATTGCGGATATCATATTTTATTTTATTTATTCACTTTAACGAGAGAATCCCTTTTTACAAATTAATGATACATAAAGGTAATTCCGGGCAAGATGCCAAACAACCATAACTATTTAAAAATTTATGCAATAGAGAGTACAGCAATTGTGTCCACGAGTTCTTGATGAGCTGCGGATATTATGCATTTATGACAATTCTTCACAAATCTTCGATGTTTTTGACTAATGCCAAAAAATACAAAATATCGAAAGTATAATTCAAATCAGAATCTTTAGAAAATTGAAGATATTGTTATTCAAATTCCAATTCTTTGTTTGTGTTTGTAAAAATTTTATTTTGCATAAAAGTCCACAGTCTACTTATAACAGAGGCATGTTTTATACAAAGTTACGTGACAGCGTCTGTAATAATTGTTGCTACTACTTGATATTCCACGTTTCAATAAAAACAGGAGAAGTTATCAACAGTTGCTAGCAAAAAATTGCAACTTACTTATTGCAGTACATAATGTGCATTTATAGTTAACAATGCGAACCTACGTAAGAAAATCAAATAGAGGACAATGGACAGAGGATGATCTTCCATGTGCTGCATCAGCGTTGCAAGATGAAGACAGAAATGCAAATTCCGTTGCAAAAGAATTTGACATTCCTTTCCAATGATTTGAGTAGAATGCCATCGTAATGAAATTGAAATGCCTAATGAGTAAGTTGTTTATATTGTAAATGTTTAGGGTATTAAGAATAGATAATTGATCTGAAATATTTTAAATTACCACGTGCTCTAATTTTCTCGAAAAAAAAACTCAAATATTCCTTTCACAATCAGGATTCCCTTGTCAACATCTTTATACTAGTATTTTCTTCCTTTTACATTAATAATGATATAATAATTCGTGGATTTACTCTCTTGACTGAACAAGAAAAACTGATATTATTAGATCAACATTAGTACCTTAAAACCTCGAAAAGCCACCTCAGTATTAAAATCAAAAGTTTACTCCACTCTCATCACGAGTGCTCCAAATAATCGGAATTCAAGATAACAGTAATCTCAATAATTAGGAGCCAGTTAATCGCGATCCCGCCGAATGGCAAACAGGATTTGTGATACACGTAATCTGTAAATCAATGAAGTTTGATTTATTTTTCATTTCTGATCGGTTAATTGTACAGAGCAATCGTGAAGATTTTCCTCGATTAGGATTCTCAGATAACTTAATATCCTCAATGCGACATCCAGTAGGTTGTCAGACTGGCCACAAGACCCGAGACAATTCCTTATTGAGTCCTCCTCGATCCGTATCTCCGCGCAGATCTCAGTTTCAATTTCGTTTCGATGCTCTTCCCGGCAGAATATCTCCGCGAGGGGGTCAAGGACACGGCGATGAACTCGGATCGAAGTCCTTTTAAAGGGGAGAGAGTTCTTCTCCGTGAATGGAAAAGCGGAGCGAAGTGTTCGGAAAGGGAAGTTCCCTTCGACTTTTTCGCGGAACGTTCTCTCGCGTTCTTATCAACTCTGATATAACACATTATCGATACTCTTTCGCCTAGAAGTATTTCTCCGTGACGTAAAAATTGAAAACTCATTGTAACCAAAATAACGTAGGAATTTATAACACGACGACCCACAACGAAGACACATTGAATAACTTCTTTAATCAATGAGGCGATAATTTCGCATTCCTGTGCAGCGGATAATTAGTCGATCTTAATCGCCGGCGAAAACGTCGCGTAAATGTTCCATTTCCCCGAGCATAATTATCCCGTGAACCGCGCGGAACTAACGATCGCGAGAAGGAATTCTCTTAATCGCGAATTGAAAGCGTTCGTCGTGTCTCTCCGTGCGTTTATTTCGTCCCCTCGGGCGCGAGGTTGCGAAACGCGCGAACAATACCCCCGCGAAACGAGCTGAAAAATTAACAGATCGTTAAACATGGAAACGACTGGATATTAAAACGGTGCAATTAGTACCGCGAGGCTCCACTCGGCGAGGTCTATCATTTCTGACGTTCGCCGTCCCTGTGATTCATCTAATTCGCCGATCTTCGCCGTGGCTGTTCGTCGTTCGGATAATTACAGAGTTTCCCCTGAAAACTCGCTTTTTCTAATAGCCGTCTGCTCGCTCCTGATGTTGATCACGTCTGCGCCTTTGCCGCTGCAAATGGACTCGGCGCTGCGCTTCTGATGGGATCTCGATAGCCATCATAAAGCCCAGTTTCCACTCGCGTTACGCGCGTCTGTGTGACATCGGGTGCACGTGTGCGTTCGCAATATTTGCAGAGGATTTAGCCCTCAGCTTACCGAGGTGGGATAATTGATGTTCTTTGCCGGAGGGAATACTTAAAGAACTTCGTAGTTTTTTTATTATTATTATTATTATTATGGCTTTCTTAGTTTATGGTTGCTATTTTGTATTGGGTTGGCAAATAAATTCATTGCGAGAAAGACAAAACCTTCTCCCGAGTGAAGCCATCGACGGTTATGATTATTTTTCTGCAGTCGGCACAAATACCGGAAATGCAAAACCTTCTTCCGTTGTAAAGCCATCGACAGTCATAATTATTTTTCTGCAGTCGTATACGGTATACGGTGTATCGTAGTATCGTATACAGGGTGTAACAAAAATGTTGCAGTTCCTTGAAAGGGGTGATTTCTGAGTTAATTTCAAACAACTTTTTCGTTAGCGAAAATATTATATGGAACTTTATTGACGAGATATTAACAAAAAACCCCCGACCAATCATAGCACGAATACAGTGGACGAATTTCAGTGCGCGCTCTAGCTGAGAGTAGTATTGGTCCGTGAACCTCTGAAAAATTGCCATTTCTTGGGAATTTTTTTGTACTAAACGAAATGTCCAATCTAAATAAAGTTTTTCCTACTGATTAATACACTTATTGAGAGTACAAACAATTTTTTTATGCAATTTATAATAGTTTATTTAAATATATATATCGCACTGAATTGAGCACCTCAAGAAAACGATGTTGTGCTGGCGTAGATGATTCCAAAAGAACGACGCATCACAAAAATTCAAAATGGTTTTTAGTCGTCACGGCTGTCGTTATCGTTGAAACCAAAATTATTTTAATTGATAAAAAATTAACCAAATGACGGAAGTTTGAATGTTTAAGTTCCGAAATTCGATGAATTTTTAGTCATTTGTCATTGTAAAAAGTATGAAATTGTTAATAAAACAAAGTTTCCGTGGTCCCTGCGATAGCCACTGATGTGTTGAATAATGTGTAAAAATTTGAGACTGATTAATCAAATAATTTTTTTGCAATCATCTACGCCAGCACTACATCGTTTTCTTGAGGCGCTCAATTCAGTGCGATATATATAGTTAAATAAACTATTATAAATTGCAAAAAAAATTTGTTTGTACTCTCAATAAGTGTATTAATCAGTAGGAAAAAATTTATTTAGATTGGACATTTCGTTTAGTACAAAAAAATTCCCAAAAAATGGCACTTTTTCAGAGGTTCACAGTGGGAAGACCCCTTAATAACTCGTTAACAAAGCCATAACCAACGTTTCTCCTAAGGAAAAAGTTGTTTAAAATCAACTCAGGAATCACCCCTTTGAAGGAACTGCAACATTTTTGTTACACCCTGTATATTGAAGGCCCTAATTCCAACCGCCTGTGGAGTGCACCCTCGTCGAGCATCTCCTCTACCAAACGCCAACCAAGTCTTGGTTCAACTCTCAGGACGAGTTTTACGGGGTTGCAACCCAAAAGTATCGGCGCAGTAGGTAGAAGAGAGCATTACATGCGCGATGCACGGTTCGGTGCACAGATGAGGACGGGGCCTAACTCTGTCAGTCAAATTCGAAGTATCATATCGAGTATCGAGTATCCTATTTCGAACGGCTATCGAATGGCATAAAGAAATATGTGACGGGATTTCCAAAGATACTTTTTCTTCCCCTTTGTTTGATAATAATTGGTCGTTGTCAGTTGGTACATTTTGACATTAATCGATAAGTGGCGCTAGCAAAGGCTGATTTATACAGGGTGGTCGGTAACTGGTGGTACAATCGGAAAGAGGATGATTCTACATAAAAAAATAAGTGGAAAATGTATAATAAATTTTTTTTCATATGAATCATTTGACTACAATATTTGGTTGTAGTTTATTTTATCAGTTCAGATTTACATTTATTCTACCGGATAACCAAGAATAATAGAGAATATTAACTTACTATAAATTTTATTATTAGTTTAAGTTAAATTAGTAAGTTTTTAAAAGTATTAAGCATAATGCCGGATACACAATTGCGCTCCACGAACTAAATTTCTATGAATGTTTTCTAACGAATAACGAGTTCTGTTGTTTTAATTGATTAAATGCAAAACCTATTCTTTCTTTTAGTTAGTCGAAAATAACTTATCATAAATACTCTTTATAAACACAAATCTGTTTATTGAGTATTTTTTAACCCTTAAGTTGTTCCTCAATTTGTATATAATAATTTCATTAAATATTAATTTCTACTGAATCGATAAACAAAAATGAATTTTATTTTATATTCTTAGAAACATCATGAGATAATATGAGATTATGTAAATCTTCGAATAATTCCGTACACACTTATTAAATTGTTATTAGTTTACAGTTGTGTAAAGCCTCAAAAAATGTACTTGAAGTGTAAAGTTGAGACTGTAGGGTACTGGTCCCTATTAGTGAGCCTGAATCTATCAGTGTGCCCTTACATTTAAATAAGTTATAAAAAAGGAATTCCTTTAGAAACGAAAGAAAAACATTTTTTTTCATCAAGTTTAATACTTTGACTTTATTTAAAAAAATGTTTTTCTTTTATTTCTTAGAGATATTCTTCTTTACAATTTATTTAAGTGCAGAGGCACACTAATAGGTACAGGCTCATTAATAGGGACCATTACCCTATGTAGTCCCTTAAATTAATCCTGCTGTTTTCTTCGGGCTCATTTGATTCAATCTTTTAAAATAAATCTTCCAAGTTTATGAAAAATAAAAGGAAGTTAGTGTTAATATCCGCGCTTGTTGTGCCTTGACATTCCACAAAGATTTATTGTTCACATTTATAATAATGTACTAATAAGTAATTAAAATTCTCTAATAATAATTAATGGTATTACTAGATTAACCGCATTACTTAGTCACAGACCACGAATTTCCTGCTCAAACAAATAAATTTTACGATCGTAAGATACAATGTGAAGCAAAGACAGTAGCATTCGCCGATACGTAATCATCAGATACTCCAGACTTCCTGTATCGCGGGTCACCGGCGATCCAGCTGTACTGATATATCAACTATTAAAAGGCAAAAGATCGAGCGATAACCATCGACCATGCACGCTGCCAATTACGGGTTCCGCGGACGAAAACGTAGTCCCGCGAGCAAATCAGCGCGATCGAGGCAAAAACCGCGATCGGCGCGGCGTACGAAAAATCACGCGTCGAACACGTCGCGGTGGATCGTCGATATTGAAGAAATCGCGAGGCGTACGGCGCGAAATAGGCCTGCCGGTTCACTGATAATAGATCGTAGCTATTCGCTACGGCGCGGCGCGGCCACCAATCGGCGCGCAGTCCGCATCGGCGGAGCCGCTTTTAACGATATCTCGAATTATCATCGGCCGCTGTATTAATAACTCGATAATAACTTTTTTATCGAGCTAGCTCCGGGGGAGAGAGAAAGACGACGGAGCGGACGGGCGGAGAGGATTCTCAAAAAATTTCCACGTTAGAAACGCGCGCCGCGTTCGCCGTCGGCCTCGCGAAGGGGGCGAGGCGGACAGGTCGCGTTTCCACGTGCTGCGACCGGTTCCACAGGAGGGCTGACGGCGACCCACGAGAGGCCCTCGCAGAAAAAAAGACGCGCGGGTTTATCTGCCGGCGTGGCGGACCTCAAAGAGGGAGAGAGGCGACCCCCGCGCCGAGAGAGCCTCTCTCGTCAATGGACAGAACGGTGGCATGCAAAAGAGGGGGCGCCATGAAATCGAATTGGATCAGCCCACTTCAGTCGGAATGAAATCGCGGCGAATAAGCCTCTTAATAAAATGAGGGATTGATTGCTCGTTGCAGTCGTCGTCCCCGTCGCCTATGCTCGACGCCGCTGTCTGGATCTGGCCGGAGAATGACCAGTGACCATCATTCGTGAGTCGTTTGCGACCATTTTTTTTTTTTTTTTTTTTTTTATGACTTCGACCGTCGTTTGTGATACTTGTTCTTTAAGTCGTGGGAGGAATTTCGGATGCTGAAGGTGGGCTCAGATTATGCATATAAGATATGAGACTTTTTCGTTGTGCAATTGTTTTTTTATTTTTGCGAAGGTTACTTGGATTATTTATTTATTTAGAGAAATTGACGAGCTTCGGCATTTGATAGAAAACGTAATGAAAAAGATTAATGGTGTTGAAGTGCTCGCAAATAAAAAAAAATGAGGCATGCTGATGTGAAGTCGAGTTAGTAAATAAATTAAATGTATAACGTTTGATCCTATAAGAGGAAGAAGTAAGCAGATCAATTCGGTTCGAGAAGTCGGTAACGTAATTTCAAATTCTGGTAACCGGATCGTTAAATTTAAAATTAGTTCCGCAAAACTTTGCACGAAACACGGGAGAATTTCGAAGAGTACGTGAGCTCACATTGATATTTATGAGCCGGAGTAATGGAGGACAGTTAATGTAGCTATTTATCATACATATTATAGCTATTGATTCAATTGTAACGACTTTGTTATTTATAGCAATAATTAAAGATTTGAATGAACTGAATTTTATTCGGTATGGAAAGAAGGCTTACAATATTTGCAGTTCGTAAAAATTTAAATATTCTGTATGTTGCAAGAAGTTGACCAAAATTTAGTGTATATACTAAAAGAAAACTAAAGAGAACTATATGCATGTGTATAAAGTACAACCACATTGGAATTTTTTATTTTATATGAACTAAAGAACAGATCATGTCAGTCGTAATTTCGCGATGCGTTGAGTCCGCGGTTGGTTCCAGATATATATTGAAATGAATTCAACCGACAAAATTGTGTTGCTTAATAAAAGTATATTAAACGCATAAACAATATTTGAGATTGATTAAGTTAACAGTTTTGTTTAGTAAAAAAAAAAATACGAAAGAATCACGTTTTCGACCAAGAAAAAAGAAATTTCCCCTAAATCCATTATTCTTTCTGTAATACCTAATGAATCTTGTTTCTTCATTTTCGACCTAAAATACTGCGACTTTTATTTTTCCAAATTTCTCCCTACCTACCCTCCACATACATGATTGAAACAAAAGTCAATCCATCTCTGGTATTGCTTCTATCTCCGATGCTCTAATACAGCACCTTTCTCTTTCTTTCACCGCTCCAATTTTTTTCCTCCGATTTTCCCCGATCTTCCTTGCCGATTCGCGGCCTCCTTTCACCCTTCGCTGTACCTCCCTTTCGAGATTCCATCAACCCTCTTCCCATCCCGTTTCGCCTTCCTCCAAGTCCCTCGCTTCTCTCTCGTTCGCTCTCCCCCAGCGTCCTCTCTTTCTCTCGTCGAGTTCCTCCTAGCTGCTACCGGCTTTCTCTCTCGCTCTCCTCGCTCGAGAGATCCGTTTAGGTCGACGGCCTCAATCTTTCGATCGAGCGAAAATAGATCCAGAAGTGCTCTTCGTCAACTGCATATCGCCACGACATCGGTACTCGCTTCTGCTCCTCCCTCCCCGTCCATCCATCTTTTCCTTGTGCGTTCGGATAAACGCGAAAAAATAGTCGGTCGCGTCGGAAACGATCGCGATACAGAATTCAGAACGATCGTTCTGGAAAGCGGCCACGCAGTGCGCATCGTGCGCGCGCAATTACACGATTGTCTCTATCGAGCGCGCGCAGATTTCCCTAGGCGCGCGTCTTTTGAACGACCGTCGGATTTTTCACGATTCCTGCACCGATTTTCGACTCTTTAACAGTGTATCTCGTGAATCTAAAATGGGGACCGATTTTCTGATCTTACGAGATTTTGAATTGAGAGAATTAATTTTTTGTCATGAGCCGATTCATTTTCGTGAAAGGTTACAAACAAAAACTGAGTTTTAGGAGAAGACGTTCTGTAAAAAATTGAAGCAGTTTCGTGTGCAATTGTTATAACCTATTTTTTGTGGCTTCTGGTGGACGTTAACTTTTAGCGATGACTCAACTTCCAATAATGTAATTTATCTGTCGACTGTGATTTGTAACCATTCTAATGAACTTCGCTACAGTGAAATAAAGAAGCAGATTTGCTATACAGAGAACCGGTAATTAATTTCTCGTCTATACGCGCAGAGTCAGAGATCACAGACAAGAGACTCCATTCAGCTCGCTGAGATGCTCTTGAAATGCATAACAAATTTTCTTTACAAAATATACACTCAGTGCTAAAAAAACAATATTACTAAAACCGTAAATATAATACTGCAACGTGAGGAACAGAGTACTGAGATTAATTAACACATTAAAGACTCGTATACAGAAACTCACGCATTGGTTCACAAGAAATATGTTAAATGCTTTTGATTATTAAATTAAATTAAATTTTAGTTAAATCTTATATGCTTTGCAGTATAAAAGCTATTGAAACTGAGAAACCATTAATTGTGGAGCTGCAATGACATAAATTGATAGCAAAAAATATAATATTGGCGATTTCACGAACCTGTGAGTCATTGTATTTCTTTATCAAAAATACAAATAGAATAAAATGGCAGCGTTAAAAGAAATCATCCAAAATATACTACTGCATTAAACTCTTTAAGTCTGAAGGTAATTTAAATATGTCAAATTTTTTTAAAATTCACTTGTTTATAACTGTAAACAGTTTACTTTTCAGTTCTGATAGTACAAACAATTTCTTCCCTACGTACTAAACATCCTCACAAATATCGAATCTCTATTTTAGCAATAAATAGTTAATAAAGATTCGTTAAATTGAATGTGACTCTGAGGTGCCAGTAGAACTCAAAGGGTTAGAAAAAATCACATCGAATCAGCTCAGAAAAATGTTTACTTCATTTTTATTCTGTTTACTTCATTTTTATTCTACCACGAAACTACATATAGAAAGACATAAATATTTCTATTGATTAATTTTCGAACCAATCAACTCAGAACATTGGAGGCACCCTGTACATTAGTGTTCATTAATATACACTTTCTTGCGTTCTTCTGCGTCCCACGTCGTAACCGCTGACAAACACCGTGGACGAGACAGTAAAATCTCATTAGTCGATCGCGGTGGCGGATCGAAAAATTTTCCAACGGGTTTCTGGCCTCTCTGATCCGCGGTAACGTCGCGACGCGCGTTTATCGCGCGGAATCCAAGTGGAACGAGCATCAGGTTTTACTGCATTTATGCAGAGCCGATTGGCGCCGCGTTCTATCGGACGCCGATTGAAACACTCGAGCTGCTCGATACGCGGAGGAGGCGTGAGAGCGAACTTCTCGGAAGAGCGTGGCAAACTTTGACAGATGGCCTCGTATATCTCTCCGCCGCTGATGCTTCGGGGAACGGTTATTTTGTAACCGAGCGTATTATGTGTTGGGTCATCTCCCGAGCAATGCGTTTTTCACGAGTGTCCACGAGGTACGCGTAAACAATCGTTCATTTTTTTGTCACGCGTTTAGGAATTTCAGAATTTTTTGTTTTGGCTTTGGATAATCGGATCGAAAATACCGACATTTAATTGAGATCGAAGAACTTTCGCCTGCCAATTTTTAATGTTTAACGGTTGCAGGAATGTTGCCTCGATATTTGCACCCTGAAGGAATCTTTGATATTGCAATGAACGAGTAGCAAAGTAAAATAAACTTTAATTAACTTCAATAAAAATAGCAATCATAATATATTAAATTATGTAACTTAACAGTGCTTAGAAATTTCGAAAGGAAGATTCCTGCTTTCACTATCTTCTTTCTATCTTCTAATATTTTTTCCGACTCCCTCGGTATACAATTTTCACCAGCACGGTCGTATCGTTCCTTAATTAATCCCACATAATACGCTTCATTAGTTCTGTTTTACATCACCGAACCGAGGAAAACAGACAACCTACGCCGTCGCGGCTGTGACGCGAAAGACCAGACAGTTGTATTGTTTCCCTATAATAATTTCCGAGACGACAGCGATGCTCGCGGGACGAGCTAATCATTTAATTATCGATTTCATTACCATCGGGCGTCGATCGAGCAAACAATGCGTCGTTAAGTCGGCGGCGGTTTTCACGCGGCCGCGAGCAGCCGCATCGCGGGGAAAAATCGGCACCGGTGCACTGCGATAGCTGATAGGATAATGAAAAAGACTTCCCACGCGTTATCTTTCCGCGAGAGCGATAACGCGCGGTCTTTATTTTAATGAGTACCTAGCTGCGCCGCCGCCGTCGCCGTCACGATCGTCGGATCTCGGTTTCTGGACAATTTGGGAGAGCGGAGCGTCGAAGGAGCGCCGCGTAATCGAATTTCTTGGAGCTGTTTACGCTCGCACAATCCAGTTCGCTTGAAATTAATTGATTCGATAAGTCGATTGGTTCGCATCCGCTGCAACGGAGGAATTGGACCGGTCTCTATCGCTGGCTCGCCAACTTTTTCCCTTGGCTACTCGCTTGCGTACCTTTTGGGCGCTTTATTTACCCATCCCGTCGTTGGCGGATATCTAATCGGTTAGTAGGAAATTAGCGATAAGAACAGTCGGAGGTTGTATCATAAATAATCGTTTGTGTATTTATTACTCTATGATTCCTTAATAGAAAGTGTAATAATATGTAGATCAATTATTATTAATTAATCATCGTCTTAAAAATTCTGAACGGTCGACACTTGGAAGAAAAAAGTAGGAAGAAAGTAGGGAAAAGAGGAGGACAAGAACCGGGAGGAAGGGAGTAACAGAATCTGCGGCGCCATCTGCAACAGCCTTGCCAACCGTAATTCACTGAATTCCCAAACATTCGTAGATAAAGATTTACATAAACTACATACATTGCGAGTTTTCATACATTGCGATTCTCAATTCTAAAATTTTCTTAGTGCCGGTAGATTTTCTTCTATTCCAATTGCAAAAAGCACTCCAAACGATCCACCAGCCCAGTTGATGGTACGCCACACAGTGGTTCGAAGGCGGAAAAACCCCCAAATTCTGAAAGTGTGATTTTTATGTATAGACTTGTATATTCTGATAACTAATGAACCAATGTATCTTGCTATGAAATTGAATATAGCTAATTCATGTCAATAAAGAAGAAAAATTTATCTAAAGTGGGCCTATCATACTCTCACTGGAATCTTACCTTTTCCTAGCCAGAATTCTAATTCTTTTTTTTACTTTCCGCGAATATATATCATAATTTGTTTCATATATTTTTAATATTTATAGTCTTAGCTTATAGAATACATAAATACTTTTCGAAATCACTCAAGCAATATTGCATAACAGAGCCTAAAATAAAGGTAATAAAAATAGGAAGTACTGTTTGATTCCCTTAGGCATATAAAAAAAAGCTCCACCTTCCTCCGCGTTCTTAATGGCATTGATTTATAGTAAATACTATCAAGTAACTGTCCTGTAAAAATTAGCTGCATCTTTTTGCACCTTTGACTGTTATCGTCAAATTACTGCTCCTTCTCGCTGCGCCTAGCTTTACGGAGGGCTGCACTGAGAGTACCATATGAAGTATTACTAACTGCTACTCATAGCTTTTATTCTTCCAACATTTCTATTCTATTACATTTCCTCTTCCGAATGTTTTGACGGTTTATTCTGGGCTCGATTACTTTGTGCACGCATCTGGAGACCAGACACAGGCAAGTTTCAGGTGGTCGCATCCTCTGATATTTTCTCTATAAAATTCTTGGACTTTCCACGTGTTTATTCTTCCTGTCACTTCTTTATACTTTGTTTCATTTTATAATTTCTTTACGAAGGTTTCGAGTAGGCTTGATTATTCTTCCTGCAGATTTAGGAACCAAACCCGCCCAAGATTTAGCCGGTCGCATCCTCAGATACTTTCTTCATAAAATTCTCGGACTTTCCACGTGTTTATTCTTCCTGTTCCTTCTTTATACTGCTTTACAGTTTCAGTTCATTACTTACAAGTAGTTAAAAATTAGTTTAGGACTTATAAATACGGATTGTGTAAATATTGTCAATTAAATACAATATGTCATATGTATACATAATGAAATCCACAATAGGTATTTTAAAATATTAATTTTTTACAGAAAAAATGTGATATGACAATGTAACTTACATTGTAACCCTCTTCTTTTTTATATAAAAATGTTCTTACGAAAAGCATATTAGGTAACAACAACAGTAGTTGTTTTATGCAAAACTGCAAAACATAGTATACAGGGTGTAACAAAAATGTTGCAGTTCCTTGAAAGAGGTAATTCCTGAGGTGATTTTAAACAACTTTTTCCTTAGCGAAAATGTTAGGTGGGACTTTGTTAACGAGTTATTAACGAAAAACACCGACCAATAGAAGCACGAATACAGTGGATGAATTTCAGCGCGGACTCCAGCTGTGAGTAGTATTGGCCCGCCATCATCCGCGTCATAATTAATCCGCTGTACTCGCTCCCTGATTGGTCGGTGTTTTTCGTTAATAACTCGTTAACAAAGCCCCACCTAACATTTTTGCTAAGGAAAAAGTTGTTTAAAATCACCTCAGGAATTACCCCTTTCAAGGAACTGCAACATTTTTGTTACACCCTGTATATACAACCTACCGTAATATTAGAAATTGTTAAGAACTTTGTTTTATGTAAAAAATACTATTATGCGAAAAATATTATGTTAAAATAATAATAGTACTATAAAAATCGTTATTCAACAAATAATCTAAAAGAAAAAAATTATTCAAAAATATTAAAAAGTAAAGAAGTTACGAAGTTTTTTCCGCGATTCTTATATACGCCGAACCACTGTGCGCCACCGAACGACAGAGCTTCAGGATCCCCCAATAGGGATCCAGAAACGGGATTTCGCGCATCCTTTTAAACAAGGCGCCTTCAGCGACGCGCGAATCGCGTGGGAGCCTGCGCCTTGCGTATTTGGACTCTAGTAGGCAGACATTGCGTATCGTGTTTATGCACGGGCCCCGATGTGTGTGGGGTAGAAGCACGCAGATAGGGAGAACAAGTGGGAGCGTTTGAGAGAGCGACTGTTAAAACGGACGACGAGAGTGAACGATCGTGTGTTTGAGGGAACGGAGGCGTGGCGGGGATTGAGGGGCGGATTAGATAGAAGCTGTAGGTAAAAAGACTTGGGAATTAAGCCGCGCACGCGTAACCGACAACCTCGTATGCTTACGCGTGCTAATTGCCGCGGCGATTTTGCCCGTGCATTCCACATTTTCCACGATAGCGCGCTCGTGCAACGGGGAAAAACGACGCTCAGGAATTCCCTCGATGCCGCCCCCTCCAGCCCATCGAATTTGTCGCGAGGAATGCGCAGGGGGCGGGAGTATCTAGGGACTTTTTCGAATCGCCTTTTTGTACAGCCTGCTTGAACCGCTGCAATGTTTGAACTTCGAGTCGGGAATTAATTGCGGGAAATTCTTTTGATCTCGTATAAAATGTATACTCGCGTCCGTAAATACATCATACGCGGATACTCGCATCTTGCAATGAACAATTTATATAAGGTCTAAATTATTATTACGTTCGAATGATATTTGTTGGTAAATTGTATCATGGATACGCATCTAGTGAATGTAAAAATAATACTAATGATTTATGGAAATTCTATAAAACCGTTATCGGATCCTTTATAGAGAGGAAAGTGCAAAGAAACGGAATCGAATGCCAGAAACATGTTTATTGATATTTTCATAGATTAAATGGAAAAATAATCACCAGCGAAATAATGAAAATTAGTATCCAAAACGCCTAAACTAGTCAAAGCAGTTGTAATGAAGTGGTTGGAATATTGAAGAAATGAAAATTTAGTTAATGTTTAGTATAATTGGGGAGGTACTCAATGCATCAGTGATTCTAAAATATCAGCGTTGTAAAGAAAAACGTCGCATGTCATATATTTTCATTTTCAAGACATTCCCGTTTAAAGTTCTGCTTTCCAATACTCTAGCACGATTTCCATTTTGTTAAATCCTTATTTTTAAAGGAATCCTTTCGTCTAATACACTTTCTTTCTGATAATAATATTAATTCCGCTTTATAGGTTTGAGTCATGGCAGAAACTCAATTTTTCAAAAATCTGATTAGCGTAGTTTTTCCTTGCAGCCACAAATAGATTCTCTAATTTATTGCAAAGTGAATATATAAAATTCTGTAGAATTTATTTATGATTTTACAACTTCATTTAGGCAGCTGTTGCACTTAAAAAGGTGTCCTCATACTTCTGTGGCTGCAAGACAAAAAGCACATTTTCAAAAAATTTGAGTTTACGCCTTCACGGAGATCCAGGAAGTGAAATTCATGTTTGTTAGAGAAATAATACATTAAAAGAATGTTTTCTATTAAAAAAAAAATATAAGAAAATTGGAGACATTTTGTTTCTATACTTAAAATAAATATATTTTTGAGGAATGGAACGGACAAGTTCTTAGATTTTTCTAGGTTTATCATAGTATTTTATTTTTTATTTATGGTTTCAAATGAAAGCTAATATAGCATACGCCTACATTTTTACATTCTATGAAATATTAAGATTGGTGGACTCTTGAGACAGACTGTACGCCCAGCTCATTCGATTCCAACCACGTAACTACAAATGCATGTTAGTGAAAACGTCCAGGATTGTTTCCACATGTTCTCGGTCTACGATTGGTTAGATCGCTGATGTATTTGTACTTGCGACGTGCATCCTAATGGGTGTCAGTTATGAAAATTGTATTCTAATTTCCTTTCTTCTACGTTCAACTTTCCTCCCATTATTTGAAGTCGCATTAACCTTTCACGTGGATTATTAGTCACGCCAGAAAGCTACATGACTCTGCAATTTGTCGCGTAATTTAATATCCATTAGATATTTCAGCAATCGCTGCTCCGAATTTATCTCCCGCTTTAATCCGAAAGATTCCAATTTTCGTTTAAATTCTCAGAATCGCAAAAGATCTGAAACAAATTTCTGAGTTCTGACACTGTGAAATTGGCATTCGAACCCCGTGGAAATGAAAAGAGCTGAACGTGCAATTAAAAGAATGCATACAGCGAGTGAACGAGCGCGACGACAATCTGACATAACAGACGGACCACTGTCTACGGTCAGACAGGATTACCATAATGCAAATAGAATTTACAATACCGCGCGTTGCATAAATTTCACTTTTTATTCTCGGTGCTCGCGGTGTGCCGTTGCTTCTCTCGTCCGATCGGGAACGGTTGCACATCCACGCGGCAAATGAAAAAAGTGGGAACCGTATTAATTACCACGGTAAAAATAGTCGCGGCGCGCGGCGTCCGACTGGTAGGCGATATTATCGCGATATGATAATAACGAGGAGTAAAAGTTCCAACGGTAGTGGCTCACGCGTGAATTATGCCCCCGATGGCTATCTCGATCTATTATTCTCGCTTCTTAATGACCCGCCGACTTTTATTATTTTATTATGCGGGCCAGGGCCTTATTAGATTTCTATCGCTCATTAATTCGCCCGAACGACCGATCCGTTCGCTCGTTTCACGCATCGACGTGCCCCTTCGACGATCCGTCGCTGCCCACGCGGATCCGTGGAATGCTTCTCCCTGGCGCTTCGCGGATTCACCGATGCTCGTCTCGCTGGCAATAATCGGACACACGTGCTCGATTGCGCGAAGCCGCCGCTCGCAGAGTCGCTCGAGTTCTAGAGCGTCGTTTCTGTGTCTCGGATACGTCGTGGATTCCTCGGAGATCCAGAATATTTACCGAGACTCCGGTAGAAATACGAGTGGCTCTTGAATAACACGAATTTCAGTAACACGGGCGTGAAGATTAAATTTAGGTAGATTTTTTTCTTGAGAAATTTTTGGCTGCGCGCTCATTTCGAATGAGGCTATTCTTAATAATGAAATTTTATGAGAAATTAGAAAATTATGGCTGGTTCAAGAATTCTTTTTTTTTGTTTTGTTTGGAGTACAGTAGGACTTTTAATAATCGGTTCTTAATTATTTTATATTTTTATTATTTTGAATTTCGATATTTTTACAGTTGCCCTTTTTAGTCATTGCAAAGTAATTAATCAGTAAACTCTTTCGTATCCCTGGACGAGATACCTCGCGACTCGGTACGTTTTAGGAATTTTAAGAAATTTTAAGGAAAGTTCAAGGAATTTCAAGAACATTTCACGAAAATTCAAGAAATATCAGGTATATTCAAAAACGTTTGAGAAAAATTCAAAAAATTTCAATATAATCCAAGGAATTACGGAGAATATCACGAAAATTTAAGGAAACTTCAAGGAATTTTACGAAATTATAGAAAATGTAAAGAAATCCACTAATCCAAATCCATAAAAAATTCTAGAATTATAAAATTATTAAAAAATTGTAAGAAAAACCGAGAAAATTCAAAGAATTGTAAAAAAATGTATAGAAAATCTAGAATATTCGAGTCATTTTAAGAAAATTTAAAGTCAATTAAGAAAATTCGAGGAATTTTAACAAGATTTAAGTAATTTCAGGAAAATTCAAGGAAAATCAAGAAAATTTCAGGAATTTTACAAAATTATAGAAAATGTAGATAAATCAATTCACTAGTCCAAATCCATAAAAAATTCTAGAATTATAAATTTATTAAAAAATTTTAAGAAAAACCGAGAAAGTTCAAGGAATTGTAAGAAAATTTATAGAAAGTCCAGAATATTCGAGCAATTTTAATAACATTTAAAGTCAATTAAGCAAATTCGGAGAATTTTAACAAGAATTTAAGGAAGATTTAAGGAATTTAAGGAAAATTTTAAAAATTCGATGGGTTTCTAGAAAATTCAAGGAAAATCAAGAAAATTTCAGAAATTTCAAGAAGACTGAAGGAAATTTCACAAAATCACTCGTCCAAATCCATAAAAAATTCTGACGTATCGACTCACGAGATATCTCGTCAAAAGCGTCAATCCGACAGTACGGAGTTACCAGATATTATAATTGAGGGAGATACAGTAGCTGAAATCCGATCAATTTAACTTCTGAGAGACGCAAAAATATCCCGTCGTTTTTTGTACCTAGTGAAATCGATATAAAATCGACTAACGTTCATAAACAAAGTAGTTACAATAATCACGTTGAAAGCACTGATCTATAAATAACTACCACCCATAATGAAACTTACCGTGGTCAAGATTTCCCAAGAGCGTATCTCGAGGTGTTCATAAATATATAGCGATTTTAATTAAAAATTTCGATACTTTCGATGCTAATGCGCCTCTTACCAGGCTCATTACGACCTAATATACGAGCCAATATTTCGTCAAGCATATTCGCCAGTCATATCACTGTATCCTAAACGTGCATTGATATTTCATGCGTAACCATGTACCTTTTGAAATAGTTCTTTACTACATCCGTATGCAAATGCCCACGCGTTTCTCAACCTAAAAAGGAATTCGTGCGCCCCCAATCATCCGGTCCCAATTTGGTAACTCCTCACAAAACTTAACGCCACCGACCACCGAACGTTCACGCCGACTCGCGACTCGCGAAAAGCCAAGGGAAGAGAAGGGAAACCCGCACAATGCTGGTCCACGGGCGGGAGGCGACCACGGCGAGTCATAACAGTCCCGTGTCTCGTACGCTGTACCATAAACGACGTGGTTAGAAAGCACGGTTTAGAATTCACGATCACGTCGCCGTGATACGGATCTTTTTTCGCGTGGCACGACCGAAATAGCAGCGAATTCCTGGCCGGGCAGGCGATACGCGACGTAAGATCCATAAGGTGCGCGCCCGATGCGACGCCGTCGTGAGTTACGCGCGGAACACGAGCGAAAAGGGGCGAAAAAAAATATGGGAATGAGAAAAAAGAGATGAAAAAAAAAAAGAAAAGAAATTACGAAGGCCGTTCGCGGCAATTCCGACGACACTCGGTGAAACGGTCGCGGGGGAGATCGATGACTTTGTTTTGAAAGCCGCGCATCGCGCGCGAGCAGCGAACTATAACGCATCGGCGATCTTTGACATCGCCGGCTTGTTAACCGGAGTTTATGGGCCGCGGTGAACAATGCCCCGAAAAAAACCGTCCACGGGGCGTTCTATTAAAGCTCTATTTAGCTGACGGCGTAATGGACGTCGGATAGAAGCATTCAGCCTAGGCGTTTGTTTATGAGCCGGTCGGTGCCGAGTCGTCGACGGCCGATGACGAACGACAGACTCATGTGAACGAAGCCTGCCCGCTGGATTGATAGTACACTGTCCTCTTTAGGTTGATTGTCGTAATAGTTTTTAACGCCAGAGAGAAACGAGGATTTATATTATGTATTTCTTTCGGCAGGGGAGATAAATCATGCTGTTTCAGAGACTGTTCACCGATATTTTTCAGCATCACAGAGAAACGAGGATTTAGATTATTTCTTTGAGTAGAAAAGATAGAGAGTTTCTTCGTGCTGTTGTATATAAAGTAAGATCAAACATTTTAACGTCGCTGATCTCTTTCAGGGATCCATGCAGGAACGCATTTATACTTTTGGAGGCTCTAGGGGTATTATGAGAAGATTTTATTATGAAAAGTCTAGTTCAGTTAATGAAACTTAAGTCTCTTCAAATTTTTGTTTTTAAAGGGTCAATAATTAAAACTATTTTCTAGCTTTAGCTTTACTGAACATAGAGTGAAATGATATTCTACGTGAAAAAGTAAAAAAAAAAAAAACATTTAGTATATTTTTTTGTTTGAAACGTTGTCTATGGGAAAGTTGATTTAAAAAAATTATTTATTTCTCAAGTAACTGAATACTTGAACTTTTGAAGAATTACCAAAATTACTATACAATACAGTGTTTATAGTTGAAGTTGGTAATTCGAAACTTTAAAAATGAAAACCTAAAGATTTAAAAATGGAAATTTGAAGAATTTTTAAAATTTTAGTTTAGAGATTTGAAGTTAAAGATTTGAAGACTTAAAATTATAAATTTAAATATTTGAATTTGGACATTTGAAGCGTTAAAACTGAAAATTTGTAAATTTTTAGAATTTTACTTTAGAAATTCAAAGATTTCAAGTTGAAGAGTTGAAGACCTTAAGTTGGAGTTTTAGAGATTTTTAGAGTTAAAATGGAAGATTTTGCAATTTCCAGTTAAAAATATAAAAATTTCAGGTAGGAGATTTCAGTTTGCAGATTTAAAGATTTTCAGAATTAAATTTTAGAGATTTGAAGGTTTCTAGTTGGAAATCTCAAAAAGATTGAAGTTAGGTATTTGAAAATATGAAATTGAAGATATAAAAACACGATGTTGAAAATTTGAAGAGTTGTGTTAAAAAATTTTTAGGGCTAAGAGAATGTTTCCTAATTTAGAAAAGCGTTCTATGAGTTGATTGATCAACCCTATCAATATTATAACTAAATGATGGAAAATGTAACAAATTTTTTTATAACCTTGAGTCATTCTAGAAAAGCAAAAAATAAAATTTCTTTTTACTTTCCTTTGCCATTTATCTCTGCAATCACTTTTACTCTCTGAACTCTAAAATCATTTTTTTCATCAGAGTGAACAAAGAAAGGGAAAGTGAAAATTCATCCCTTAGTAGTAAAAGGACTATTAATAAAATTAATTACTTCAATCATTTCAACGGAGAAAGGCAATCATTTATGGATATCAGCCTAATGTTAAATCGATCAATCTCTGTAGCAATGTAGCAATTTAGTAATTTACCAATCTACCGATTTCTAGTGTCGGATATATAAATCGGATATCTAACATTATGGTAGTCACAATTAGCAATCCCACTAGTATAATATCAAATCGTGTGTCGAGAACCAAATTAATATTTCTCTGAAATTGCATATGGTAGACGTAGGATGCAAATGATCATCGCGCAAAGTCGAAGCAGAATGTTTCGGGAAGTATTTACCTGGGCGTAGAACAAGGGTGAATCAATCAACCCGTTCTAAATCGCTCGGTCCAGAACTTCTCGTTCACATTCGCTTCTTCCGAAGCGAACTTTCGCCGCCTCGAAAGTCGTTATGAGTTAACATTCCTTTTCCAATAAATCCTGCGCCCAGTCCGGCGCCAATGGCCCGTTATATCGTAAAGTGCACCTTGCAGGAGAACGAACTCGTTATACCTTCTAACGTAATAGCGTCGGTTGCGCGCGAAGTTGCAAAAACTCCGGGGAAATTTATATCTTACAATTCTCTAGGAAACAGTCGATAGATCGGTGGGTTGAATTTTTCACGATTCCTTCGTATTCAGTTGCAAACGGCGATTCCTTCCATTTTTGGCAAATGCAATTATATGTTGCGATATTCATTTTACGACTTGGACAAATCCTGGGAAAATTTGTTTCTGGTTGGCGAGTTGAAGCTTTTCATGTTATGGAATCGAAAAATGGTGAAGAGTGGATTTTGAGATCACATTGTGATGATATTCAGTTTTCTTTGTAAGAGCAGCAGAAATATAGAATTCAGTTTAATAATTTGGAGCAACTGTATAATCTGTTTTGCAAATTAATGAAAATTAAGGATCATCCTTCTGGATTAGTTTCCATATTGTAAAAAGAGGAAGAAAATCAGAAGGCAATTAAGTTGTAGAGAGGAGGCTTAAAGTGAGAAAAGTTTGAGAACCAGTGGCTTAAAGAATTTCAATCATGCTTGGGCCACGTATGACGTTCAGCTTTAACGCTATAGGACTGGGTGGGTCAAAATGACATATTTCCAACTTCGTCAAGGCGAACTTAAGGTGTCAATAAATACTAGCATTTGGAACATTCTCACTCTATTTTTTTGAACGTTTTCCTGTCTCCAAACCAATGTGTGACTCTTGTTAACGAGTCATTTAGGCTAATCCAATCCTAGAAGCAACTTCTATTACTGACCTATTTATATGGTGTCCATATTAGACTAAAAATAGTGTCACTCTAAAATTGATTTTAATTTATTACGATTCTGTAAGTCAGAAATAGGTGGTATAAAAGGTATATAAATTCTGCTGTCGTTTGAACACTTTAGTATCATCCAATTAGGTAATAAGAATTGTTATTTAGAGCTTCTTCATAATTACAGTATTTAGAAGGAGTTATAAAGAGCTAGTAAAAGGGGAAACCCAAAGTTTACAGCTTCTGAGGTTTGGGAACAAAAGTATTGGCACCTCCTTTGGGCCACAACAGCTGTAAACCTTAAGCCACCCCTTTTATTACACGCTGTAGTCCTTCTAATTGTAAGAGTATAATGCCTTCACAAAAATAATTACTTTATTAAAATCCCAGGGGTTGAGGTCCTTAGCATTTCTTACAAGCAAACATTCCTACACTGGGAAAAATCGTGTTTTAATTTTTAGTCCACGAAATTTTACTACATACATTCTCGGCTAAAGTAGCAACATTGGTGAACGTGATTATGTTCTTACTACACCAGTGTAGTAATAATTTAAAAAATTGACTTTGTGGATTTGAAAATATGAAATTGAATGTTTAAAGACTTGGAAACTTTAACGGTTGAAATACAAAATTCAAAAGTTTGAAGAGGAAATAAAAGATTTCAAGATTTTAAGCTGAACAGTTGTATAAGTTAATTTTTTAATTTCTTCTTCCAAATTATATTTCAATTTTTCAACAATTTCTGAACACTTCCAATACCAGATTTAGAGACTTTTTAAGGGTATCATATTTAGCATAGAACATTTTTAGGCTACTTTTAGTGTCATATAAGCTATTAGCAGCTAATATTCTATGGATAATTTTGACGATGCTTAAATTTTCTAACAGTATTTTCTAACTCTACTTAAAATGCTTCCCTGTTAGTGTTTCAATACCAAACCAAACATCTACAGACAATCAACATATTTTTAGTCTAGTATAGTATATCTAATCTTCAGTATAGCCATAAAAAATCTTATAGATACCAAATTTAAGAAAGTAAATACGATCAAGTAGATTCAATGCAGCCTTGAATTAACTATCCCAGGACATATCTAAAGTCTCGTACCTTTAACAACGTCACATAGCACATCACTCATGGATCTCCCCCAAAGTCTCCACCTGCATCCAGACAAAACCGACCCCCGCACCCAAGGGTCAAATTCGCTCCGCTTGCCACGCGCATCTCGAACCTCCGACGTCATCCTCGTCCGCGCAAACATCTTAACTCGATTTCCTCAAAGAGAAGGCAAACAACGGCGGGCTTAGGGCCTCCGCCACGCACGTACGCACCGCGGCCGCGTGTTTGCCGAGGATCCAGGGAGGGAATTGCACAGAGGAGGAGGGCGGCGGTACACACGGGAGGTCGTAGAAGGACGCGAAGGTAGCGCATGAAACGAGGCGGAGAGGAAAGGTGGGCTCAGGTGGGGCGACAGAGCAGCGGGTTGAGAGGGAAGGAGAGAAGGAGAGCGAGAGAGAGAGAGAGACACACTGACGTACCGAAAACGTGCTCGCGAGCCAGACGGAGAGGTCAATCGAGTGGGCCAGGGGTGGGGAGGGGTCGGCAGGTAGGGAGGACATGAAAGGAGAAGAAGAAGGATGCAGTGGCGAAGAGGGAAGGAGAGAGTCGCGACGCTTGCGAGGAAAAGAGACGGAGGGGCGGAGAGGTTAGGCGGCGCCTGGTATGTGGCGCCTTCACTGGCGTCGGGCCATCTTTTATTCTGTCATTACAAAGCGTCAACACGTATCTTATATAGGCAAAGACACGGTTGGAGAACCTCGGAGACGCTTGCGTGTACGTGCGCCTTCGACCGCGAGCGCGTCCTCTCCTCTCTTTTCGGTGCGCGACACGCGTGACACACGACGACCGCGTGTGGCTGTTGCGTGTGCGTTCGTCTCCGCCGCGCCGAAAATCTCTGTTTCCGGGAGGCGTCGAGGTCGATCGCGATTTTACCTGTTCATCGACACGTTTCGGGAACAGAAGCGCTGTTCAGCTTAGCTGCTTGTTCGAACACTGCAAATAGCTAACAAAAAACTTTCGAAGGAACTCCAAGAGTTGAAGCTGACGTCTTTGGATTCTGCTCCGAGTGGAAGTTCTTCCATTTCGATGGTCCCTTCGTTTCTTTCGTTCCGATACTAGGTCAACGTTTCGAGTCCAAAATTACATCGAACCCACACGATCATTCTGCAAAGCGAACCTTCCGCACCTGTTGCGAATCCGTCTGAAACGCATTAAACTCAACCCGAGCGAGTCAACAGCAATTTCCTTCGCGCTGCCTCAACAGAGTTTGTTTCCTGGTAGAACTGTTTCTGAATGATGACGGCACATTTCACCTGACATCAGAACACGTGAATGGCACTTCCTCGTATAATTTTGCAACTATTTGGGGGCAGAGGCTACACGCATCTTTCCCGGGTTTATAAACTGACCGCTAGTTTAATTAATTGGCTACGCAAATTTCGCCGATTAGTATCTTCTATCTAGTATACTCTGCTTTAAGTTGGACTAATCAGAGATGTTTTGTGCTCTTGCAGCTAGATATTACTTCATTGGTTAATAATTCTGTACCTGAGGACCAGATAAACCCAAATTTATTTTCGTTACTTTTTAGGAGATTAGAAAAACAGTAGAAAATAAAAAAGAACAATAAAATGATATATACTATCCAATTTTCAAAAAAAGTGAACTTGGGTGAGTCTGGCTCTCAGGTACAGAATTAATATCCTGATGAGTTTTTATTATATAAGAGGCAATAGTAATAATAATGGTGATGAATGTAGGTTAACTGATACTATTCTGAGCGATTTTCCATTGAATTTCCTTAAAAATAAGAAAATTTCGTAATGTATTTATTTATTTAAATTTTCTAACGGTTAAAAAAGTCTTTGGTATACAAAAATAACAATAAATTGTAAAACAAGTGAGAAGCATCTGTGACAGATCTTTTAAAATTCTGAAAGCTGTTCAATGAAACACTTAATTTTACAGGCTGATTTACAGTACAAATTTTCTTCTACACATTAAAAAAAAAAATGTTTAAGAAGCAAATGGTAAATAATAAAACATACGAATATAAATAACAAAAAGCATATTCCAATCAAAATGACTCCGCATTTGGCTTCCGAGGATTTAAACTGATTCCTATAAACGTTATCGTCAACGAAATTAATCTCGAAAGTAAGCCAAGGATTTGGAGTATTTTAAAAAAGCATCTTAAGTTCAAAGCCGATCACCGGCTAATAACAGTCAAGATATCAGAGACATAAGTATCAAATTAATAATCCAGTCCTGTAATGAAGTCGAGTGGCATAAACGAAGACCCAGAAAGAAAATCGTATTTCACGATGCGCCACATTACGTAACGTTTATGCAGAAATCGTTTCCTCTTCCGCGTTTATTTCGATACCGATCGCATTAACCGCGATGGCACCGTGATCGCGGCCGATGCGAAAGGTAATGACGATTATTAGCCATTCACGGTGCTGCGATCCGTTGGTCCCGACCGCGGTGGTCCATGTGAAAGAGACTATTATGCCGCCAGAAAACGCGGACACGGGATGCCTCGCGAGGCGATCTTGCCTCTGAAACGGAAACGTTTTACGAGAACTGACCTTATCGGAATCGCTGGCGGTCGCGGAATCACCAAGCTCGCTTCGATCGATTCAGTTTTATGCGAAGGTAGACTATCCTGAGCTGTGCTGTTCCTGGAAACGATGTGAAAAAAAAAAAACTGTGGCTTGATTTCTTAATGAGAGATTCTCATTATAATCGCGAGGCTCTTTTTGGCAATTAGTTTTGGGAACAACAAGCTTTTTATGCACCGAATCAATGAACCATTATTCTCCGATTTCTGGTTATTTCTGACTGGATCCATGGACTCCCATCGTACTAACATGCGACCAGGTGATTCTCAACGACCACTAACCAATTTTCGACCTTAGTACCTTAATACTTTTGTAAAGCGAATGTAAAAGTGACGTTGAAAAAAATTGAAGTGATTTTAGGTTTTTATTGAATAAAAAGTATTTATCAATATTTTACTATTGCAACTTATTTTCAACAGAATATTGAGTAACTTTTATTAAAAACATTTTTTTGTCCAATTAATTATAACAGAACTAGGATCATTATTCATAAATCATAACTGATGTACTTTACGTTGAATATGTCAACAGTCATTGCAGCAGTTAGTGGCAGATGAAAATTGTATAGAAATGTAATACAATGACTTCTTAACACAAAACAATCAAAATTACAGGATGTTTTGAACCTTGTTTTTTTTATACTACGTATTAAAGGAAAATCGAAAATTTACAAATTAAAAACTAAAATTATGCAAATCTCTGCTATAATTCTACATTTTTAAGGTGTAACAAACACTGTTTAACAAATGATAACAAACAAAAATATACAATGAACGAATAAATTAATTTTTTACTAATTACGTTCTGATACACATACGACTATTATTAACTTCGTATTGATTTTTTTCCAATTTAATATTCGTATTTATATTGCTGACTTGTCTATCGATAATAGCATGCAGCAAGTAGATCAACAGCAAAAAATGATTGTTCTGATTTTTGTCCATTGTATGTCGCACTGTGCGATGGTCCACAGTCAATTATCATCGAAAGTCAGACAAGTCATTAGGATTTCCGTGAAAGTCTCAGGATAGTCGACCATCCTTTCCCGCGATTGTCGTTTAAGGCGTTCGTCCTCGACTCGGCGACTCGCTGACGCGGTCACCTGTCGCCTGTGACGCGTCCACGCGATCGTTTCGCGATTGACACTAACTTTTTCGCCTCTACAGCTGTTCCCATCGGTTGACGCAAGCTTTTTATCGATCCTCCGCGACGGTCGACGCCGCGGCTACCATCACGGTGAGCATTTTCACGCGATCGTGCACGGTTTTTCTGCCAGCGAGTGCCTCGCGGTCTTGTCTTGTGGCACAAGGTCCTCGCAGTGCGTGGGAAACGGTTTTTGTTCGAACAGACTGAAAGAGGATTTAGGTTAAGGAACTATCCTGAAGATTCTTGTGGACTCAGGAAATTTGTTCTTCGGTTCCCCTTCAAATTTAATCGAAAATTTGTATGAAAGGAACAATTAAACACCGAGAGCTGAATTTCGCTTGAAATATTGAAGTTTCTCAAATATAATTTTGTTGAAGTTGGTTACAAGTCTTCAACATTTTGAGATTGAAGAAGCTTTTCCTAAATCAACTACGAATTCGATTAGGAAATAGCACTATTCCTGGTTAGTGTGGATGTTTGTGTTACCAAGTGACTGCACTATGCGCAGAATGTTTGCACTTTCTAAATAAGAGGCGGTGGAGATGACCAAAATGACCTTCTAATGGAAACTTGAGAATCTCGTCGGATGGTTTTAAGAAAAGCAAATGCATTCGCGGAATGGTCTGGAACCGTGTAGCAACGGTTGCCTTGGTAGCAAGAGATGACACCTTCAACGTGTTCGTCGAAACGTTACGCGGAAACTTTCTTTTGCATCGGGAAAAAGAGGATTTATCAGAAAAGTGCGTTAGACATTTTCTTCGAGTAATGGAAATAATTCACAAATGTAAGAATCAAGGTGATTAAGATTATATTCACGTTTCGAGGATCTAGCTTGTCCCATTTATGACGATCTTGATAAGAGAAGTTCGAGGAATGCGTCCTGGAAATTATAGTATCCAATGTAAAGTGAAAACCTCCATGGCCAGAGATCTTGGTCCCTTGAGGACTTGCCTCAAGGTAAGCTACTAGTTTCATATTTTACTCTACCGTCATCTAGTTTCTCACAGTTTCCGATTACACGTAGGATCACGCTGAAAACGATGCTTAGTTTATCCACGCGTAGCGATGCAACAGACGGAGTTTGATTGATTTACGACCCTTGATAATATTAGCGATGGATGGAAAAAGGAAAAATACGCCCACATAGTTTCTCTGAATTAAAATGGCAAAATTAAAGAGTTATCTAAACTTACTGTTTTTGAACAAAACTATTCATTAAACGAAAGGAAAGAAATTAAATTAAAACGACTCGGATATAAAATATTTTATGCTTTTAAGTATTTTTGCTGATAGAATAGAAAATGTACGAATACGCAGCCTTTGCAAATGAATACAAAATAATTATGTTAGAGTTAATAGAGCAGTCATGGTTGTCAGTGAAAAGTTGAAAAATTGCAGGTTTTACTCGCAGCGTGACTCTGGATCGAAGCATTACGTTGGTAGCTCATTCTACCTATACATTTAATGCAATTCGATCGTATCATTCTGCTAGTTATGAATCATTTCTGTACAGGAATCTCAATTACGTTATTATTCCATGCGTTATTCGCTAAACTAGTTCATCACGATCAACCGTGATTTAACAAAGTTTTCAACTCTGTCATAGAACATCGTTTTACAATTTCGAATCCAATTCATTATAAAGAAAATTTGCTCAGAATTCTTGAGTTAATAACTAGACTCTTACTAATACTTACACTCTTACTATTATCTACTGCCTTAATCAAACCTCAATTGGAGTATGCTTCAGTCGTCTGGAACTCTGTGAATAAAAAATCCGATTATCTTATTGAAAAAGTATAGCATTTTCTGAGATTTTCCGCTCGATTCCTTGAAAGTCCATTGACGCTTACAATAATATACTTAAATCTACAAAATTACAAACACTGTTTGAACGTAGAATTATTTCTGACTTAGTTTCTGATCTTATCCAAAGAATTCTTTCGTGTATTTTTCAGAAAAATCTTCGGAATAATGCTGTATTTAGTTACAGACTTGTAGTTCTATGGGCTATTAATAGAGTATTGAATGAAGCTAATTTATGTCTTGGTAATATTGATATATTTTTTCTTTCGCTAAATACATTTTGTAAATCAGTTAAATCTACCACCGAACTAAAAGCAAAAATATATGGCTCGTTTTATTTGTGGATATTGATTATGTATACTAAAGGGTATTTCTCGTTAATTAATAAATAATAACAGTAATAATACAATTGATATTATAAACAGAGGATCTAGGAAATAATTCTCAAGAGACATGAAATTTATTTTACGTACGTTAATTTAATGTAAGTCCACGACTGAAATAAACAACGTTTATTTATATTTTCCTTTGGTCTTACTTAGTGCCGCTGCGAAATAACAAGTAAATTATACGTAATAAATAATCGTAGCAATCGCGTTAACCGCGTTAGCAGTTCCACTGCCAAAAATCTCGGCTCGGAAAGCGACGGAAGCACTTTCGCCACTAAACAACGCTCGTCAGGACACCTAATCCCCCAATTATTTCGAGCGACGTGCCCGCGCAGATTCAACGTCAGATTTCCAATAACTACACGCAACGATGGCAGAATTCGTTGCTCCCGGTGTTCGTAGAATCCTGTTTCGCTGTAGCCCGAAACAGTACTCGGAAGCAAGCCGCATATATCCGCGACCGTTTCGCCCCGAGATTCCGACCAGATAGTATATCACCGCGGTGCTCTTATTTCCCGGCGATCTTACATCGGCAACGACAGACAGGATCGCCCGAAGGAACGCGCTGCCACCGTCGGTCTTTGCGTCGTAATTACACGCGCTGCAACGTACACGGGAACGTTTAATTTTAGAAACCCGCGGCCAAATAAACCGGGAATGGTGTTGCGTGGCAGCGCCGGGTCTCTTTGATCCGTCATTGGCTCCAACGTGGCCGCCCACGTCTCCGTTATCAGAACCAAAACAATGATCAACCTCCTCCGCTCGTCCCCGCGTGCCTCGATCTTGTCCGATGAGATCTCGCCCGACGAAACGCAGGTATAGCCAGCTTCTTTGACTCTGGACTCTCAACTATGCTTGGCAGTGGCTCTTATAGTCACCTTGTTTTGATTCTGCCCACTCGAACGTATTTGGGAGCAGTTTGGAAGTCAATTAGTTTGGCTCCGACCACCCAGTCGCATTTGGAAACAACTCAACAGTCCGATCCTTTGATTCTAGTCACCGGACTACGTTTGGGAACAGTTTGGAAGTCAATTAGTTGGGCTCTGACCGTTCAATCGCATTTGGAAGCAACTCAACTGTGGGATTCTTTGATTTCTAGTCGCCTGTGTGTTTGAAAGTCGATTAGTTGTGCTCTGAACTAGCGATTGTATTTGAAAGCTACACTTGATTCTATTTGATAGTCAAGTCATTTGATTCTGGCTGATTGACTGTACTAGAGTAGTTCTGCAGTCAGGCTATTTAATCCTGGACACGTAACTGTGCTTGAAAACACTTTGTCAGTCAGTCGTTTTGAGTCTAACCGTCTAACTGTACTTGGAACCAGCTCACCAATTAGCTGGTCTGATTCTAGTCAACAAACTAGAGTTGAAACAGTTTAGCAATCGGTCGCGTTAATTCAGACCACCCAGCTGTACTTGTGGAAGCTATCCGACAGTCAGCGTCTTTGATTCTGGTCACCCAATTGTATTTGAGAACAATCGAATAGTCAACACATTCGATTCTGGTCACCGAACTACACGTATATCTGAGCGCAATGTAGCCATCAGTTTATTTCAATCTAACGATCAACTTCTTCTTGAAAGCAGCTCAGCAATTAGCTCTTTTACTTCTAGTCACTCAACTGTGCTTGAAACCTGCCCAGTAGTCAGTCAATTAAGACCCGACTATCTCGTACGTGAAATCAGTTCAACGATCAGCTTGTTCCACAGTGCAAGAAGCTTATTCAATCCTCATCACGCGACTATACTTCAGACCAGCTCAAGATCGTCTCATGCCGGCCATCTGACTATACTTGGAAGCCATCTGGTCCATTCCTACTCCCCGCGACTAGAGTCCAGTCGCTTGACCAGCGCATTCAGGTCCAAGCTCGCCAGCTCTCCTCACCCGCGATTGGTTAAATTGACAATGCGTCTGCAATCGCGCGGCCAGAATCGAGCGTGTCAACTGTACGTACAGCAAACACGTGCGCGCGCGCGCGATGACGCGAAGGAAATTTTCCTTGCAAGGTGACCGATCCGTTTTCCTGGTATCGGAAATATCGGGTATCCGGGGAAGCTAGTAAGCTGGTTTCTCGGCACGACTAAATGTTGCGTATCGTGACGAGGGCTTGAACGCGGAGGCGCGAGGCGAAAGCGTGGCCGCCATACTTTTGCGGGGATTAATGGTGATTGATGACGTCGGGGGACCGCGGCTGACAGTTTCGGTAGCTTCTGCTTAGGGAAACGCGGGTTAATTCGGATAGACTGTACATATTTCAGGTTTCAGGATTACCTGACGCTCGATCTTCTTCGGGCTTGTCCTCCGCGTCTCTTCCTAATTGCAGCTTTTCCTCCTCCAAAAAAGTGATCAAGGAATATCTCTGAGTTACTCCGATCGCAGAGACTCAAACTCGTCGTCGGAAAACATTGCAACTGCTCAGTTATAGCGTTTATCACGAGGAATTCAAGGCATCCGCATCGTTGTTACGTTAATGGCGAGCCACAAAAGAGGTTGACAACTTTAACAAACATTCCTCCGGCCTGATGGATTAGTCAAACAGCAGCGGACCCACGGAGCTCGGGGGTCTGTCGGGCGGCAGGCATGCAGCGGTACATCGAAACACAAACAATCAGAGGCTTATTGTCGACGGTCGGCTTTCTCGTGCGCTACGCGTGTCGTTAGGTATGCGACACGTATGGTATACCTACACCGAGAGCCCGCACGGTCGTAGAAAGGCCGTTTGAAGGACAAGGGTCACGCTTGACGCCGATATACACGTGTGTATATGTATACGTACCCACGACACAACACCGCCTGCCTCTGCTACTTACCTTTACAGCCCACAACTGCCGCCGCATGTAGATGCGGCTTTCTGGCCTCCGTCGCGTTTTCCTTCGGCCCACGTCGCGACGCAGGAATTCTTTTCACATTTTAATCCATAAGTTATGGTGGGAAAGCGTCGCTCCTGTGAATGGGGACTTGCTACCATCTGGGGACCATTCGGGTGGTTTATTTGCTTATTCACTGAAACAGGCGATTATTTCTTCGGGACGTGTGTGCGTATATATTCTGCCTAGGAAAAGGAGCAGTTTCAATGAGGATGAGTTTTAAACAACGTTTTCAAAACTTTTCCTTTTTATTCTTATACCATTTGTGGACTTTACGCATGGTCGCTACTTAGGAAAGTGGAATGTGAAACATTATAGTCAGACCAACGAGAAGGACTAATATTTTAGGAATATACTGCGTTTTATATTTATAATCCATCTGCCTATTAGCATTTGTTTTTAATAACAGTGATGAGATTTGTACGAGCTTAATTTAGCTAACTTCATGATGGCAGCTTTAATAGAAAAAGATTTTGATCAAGGATTAAATTCAGTAAGAATCTTAACCAAAAGTTAATCAATTTTCAGGATACTAATAAAGCTTTTACCTGTAATGAAAACCAGAGAATGGTATATTTTTGTTACAATTTCAGTTGAACTCGCTCTTACGTTTTATTTTATTATTTTCAATGTATTGCATATTTGGTTTCTTGTCATAAATTTGTTTGTTCGAATGTACCTGCAACTGTTAGAACTGAAATAAGCAGACTATAATTTCCTTTTTACTTACACGAAAAGCAGTGGAAAGTGCTTAAATATACATAATTTTCTGCATACAAGATTATAAAAACTTCAATCTGTTATTTCACATAAAAACTCTAATGAAAATACATCGAAATTAAAAGTTAAATAATTTTTCAGGGAGTTTTACTATTGCATAAAGATTCATTCCTCCAATTTTCAAAGATTTTCGCTTATTTTGAATCCTATAGGTACTGAAGCTGATCCTTAATGCACTGATATTTACAGCTGTTTTATTAATATATTCAAGAAACCGATCATTTTAAGTGGTTTCATATTTATAACGCATGGGATGGAAGACAATGAACTACAAACGAAATATTAATCAATCTTTAGTAATAAAAAAATGATTAAGTAATGTGTTTCTCTCTGACTTTTAAACTTCTTCTCAACGCAACATCATACTGCCGATTTTCTGCAGTAAATCCGTTATCTTGTCCATTTCTGATTATTTCTTCTGATTTTCCAAGATCGTCTTAGTTATCGAATTAACAATAACTCCACAAAATTGCGATGTACGCAACAAGAAACCCGCCGATTTTTCCAGCGCAATCGCCATTCCCCGCGTCGCGTGCAGCGAAAGTTAACAGATAAGCTCAGGTCGAATCGGCTCGCGGCGAGTCGCATTCTTCCACGGTGGATCGCGCAAAATTTGCGTACGCGTGCACGCACGATCCCTCCACCCGTGGAATCCGGCATTACGTTTACGTCGCGTTATCGCGCGAAACAGCCGCGGCCTCTATTAATAACAATTATGCGCGGCGGCAGGTCGCGACGCTGTTTCTCCCTTTTTATTGCCGATAGCGGGGCGTGCACCGGGTCCACGCGCACCGTCTCCCTCGGTCGCACGCGAGCCGCGTTTTCATTGTGCGTGTGATGTGCACGCGTGTATCGCGAGTGCACCTACGTTACGTAGCGCGCTGGTGCCAAGGTTGGAAACCTTATCTAAGCTCAGGGTGTTTGACCCAACTGGGAAAAGACATTGGCACTCTCGGCCGCTTTGCGTCGTCACGGTTGCTCAGTCGATGAGGCGTAAAGCCGCGTTCACAATCTGTCGCGGAGTGTGGACCGCAGTTAATTCGAATTTTTTGGGGATTTTCTGGTTGGCGGAGGCTTGAACACTTCGAGATTAGTTTAGCTGTGTTTCTCTCTTTTTAAGCAATAAGATTTTCGCGAGGGCTGAATTCACTTTACTTAACGCCTCATCGACGAGGCCGTTGTACCCGTAACTTTACTTTTACCTTTTGCTACATCGCGCACGAAACCGTCTATTAAAATTGCGATCTTAACTGCAACTTTGCACGCGTGTCGGCCTTTCGACGATACCTTCGCGATTACAGCGCAGGATACGTTTTTGGTTGTATAATTTTACGGGAACGCCGAAAGGCTACAGAATCAATAATATTGGGGAGCACTAGTAATCTTATGCTAATTCGCAGGATTTTCGCATACGCGTTTAGTAATACTAATTAATTATGAGTCCGCCACCCAATTATGTACATGGTCCGCGGTATTTTTCGAGTCGGAGGAACCGGCGATGCCAGGGGTAAAACGTTTCGAACGTTAAGTAAGAATCCCGAACAGATAATCGAATTATTAATAGTTCCTCAAACAGGGGGTTTCGAAACTAGGATAAATAGACGCGCCGTCAAGGTTGCCCCTGTAGGTCGTGAGAATTTCGAAATATTCCATTGATAACAGTCTGATGCACTATCTCGGTCGAGGCGTTATCGTCTGGAAACATCATCTGGAGATCTGTGATCCGAAAACGACGATGTGGGCACTGATACAAACAGATAACTGTTAATCGCAGATTACTTGGGAAGCAAAGATCAAATTTTCTGTATTTTGTCGATGGTTGTTTTTAATTAATGCTCCAATAGCGTTCTTTTATTGCTTCTTATTCATTTCTTCTTCGTTCTAAATAAGGAACTTTGCATTAATTTCCTGTCATTGCCAATAATTTGAGTTAATAGCAAAGCCAGGTCCAAATTCAACTTTGCTCACTTGTTTAAGCAACTTGAAACTGGAGCCTAAGCCCCGGTGCACATGAGCGACAGGAAGTCGCTGCGATCATTATGCGATCATTGCGATTTCATATCAGTGACATTCTCCGATTTATTTGTATTTGTGAAAAACATAGTAGTATGCAGGATCGCAGTGACTTTTTTTTCGCTCGTGTGTACCGGGGTTAAAGGTACATTTTCACGTGATGCTAGAAGTCATAACTTTTGATTTCATGACATTGTGACACTCAAAATTCATGGTGTTGCACGCAATGTCATAACAACGCGACTTCTAGTTTTCACGATAACGAAAGTCATGACTAGACTGCGGGAATTTATGCATTTACGGCAATTTTCAAATTACAAAAACCGTATAAAGATGCCTGCAGGTATAAAAATACAATAAAATATCAAAAATATAATATAGGGTCATTCGGGGTAAAAGGACGCACTTTTGCTGTTTTTCCTTCACTGAGCCGAAACTACTACCATGATATTAGGAACACTTTTTTGCGCTATCGGTAGCATATTTAATAGACTCATAAAATGTAACGAGTATTTGACGATAGGCCAAACGGTTTTTTTAAATTAAGCAAAAAAGTGACTTCGTCAGACTTGCGTACCTTTACTCCGACATGTGGGTAAAAATACGCAGTCGTGTGGGTAAAAGTTCGCATGTAGAGTAAAAGTATGCATTCAGGTATAGTAAAAGAAAATGAACAAATAATACACAGATGGAACATATTTTTATATTATTTTTAATAAATGAAGCTAAAGATGACAAAAACAATAGAAATTAGGAACTTCAAATTTAGGAAACTATCATACAATTATAATTTTTCATAGATTCAACAAAACGAAATTATGTTCAAGCCTTTATCAGAGCAGATATGTTTTTACTCCAAATATTATTAAGAGTTCAAAAACAAGTCGACAGTAACCTAAATACCAGTGCGTACTATTACCCCCGTCCTTTTACCCCATTTGACCGGTAACCAAAACAATTCGTACTAGTTCGAATTCTAATAAAGTTAGATTAAAATGTTATTCTGGAAAAAATCGTTCAATAACTATATAAAATCAACAAAAACAACTTACCTCTAAAAATACATAAACTTTTCACAAACTTTTCCCTGGTACGAAACAGATCGAAATAACACGACAATTTTAAATTTTTATTTTTAATTCAGAAAGCGCGACTCGCACCGCTGAACAGATGTTGACCCAAAATGGCGGCCCACGCGCACTCAATCCTGACAAGCCAGCGTCCCCGTCCTCTCACCCCCCCTCAGAGAAAACGCCACTGCGTACTTTTACCCGTTGCGTCCTTTTACCCCGAATGATCTTACACATATTTTTTTAAGATTCAGTTGCTATTGTATGTCTATAAAAATACGAATTTGCATAAACCTCCGCAGTCTAGTCATGACATTTAGTGTCATAGCATCAAAAGACACGTAAAAACGTACTTTTGGAGCAATAATTTCCATTTTTGTCATCTTTTTGTCCATTGTTAACTAGATATGATAATTGCATTCTTCTAAAAATTGTTCTCATGCATTGCAGCTAGTCTTTTACCCTAACTCAATGAGACAGTCAACCGTGTCACATAATTCCATAGAATGAGAGTCAACTCTCATAATTCCTCTCTGTCAATACCCACTTTTCGATCCCCCGAAAGCCCAATAAAACAAACTTGGCGCGGCGCCCGATTTAGTCATCGAATCCTCGACCAAGGAAGAATGAATCTGACGCCGCGACTCTGGTATCGATAAGTAAAATCGCATCGGATTCGTTAGACATCCCCCGGACGATCCTGGCAACGATCTCAGGAAGAATCAGACTAATTCCTCCGCTCCCACACGCTCCGCCCCGCCCCCTGGCTCTTTTCTTCGTCGCCGCAGAATTTATTAGCAGCCGTTATTTACCCCCCACGAGCCTTCCGCTGCTATGGGAATGATTTAGAGCCGACCGTTTCTGCGAATTCGCGCGTGAACCGTGCTTTTTATACCGTTTCGATTTATTCCCGCCGCGCGGCACCCCCGAATCGGAAGCTGTCGGCCAGACGGGGCTCGCCAGTCCGACCGGCAACACTTTAATTGCGCTAAAAGACATTCATCAGCTGAAAGACATGACCCCGCCTCGAGGGAATTTCACGCGGCGAACGCTGCTTCGGCGTGAATCTGCTTTTTTCAGATTGACAGTGCCTTCTGAGGTATCTCGCGCAAATTAGTGTCGGCAGACTTTCGAATCCCTTGTTAAACCTTGAAGGATACGGACGTGGACAGAATCGAAATTCGGTGAAAGACCGTGAGAGCTTTGCAGAGTTTTGACGGTTGCATTCCGTTGAAATAAAATTGGGAAATTTGTGCCTGCGTGCAGTGTGTCGAATACGTGGGTATTCAGGAAAAAATTCGTACCTAACTTCGAAATTAATCCATTTTTCGAACAAAGATCCATAATATTTTTTTAAAGAGGATTTACAATGGTCTTAATTTTGTATTAAACAAAAAATCTTATACTAATTTATTCCATTGCAATTTGTTGTCACATGATTACTTATTAATGTTTATTAGAAGAACTTTTCTATAAGCTTATTAAGAATACATAAAAAAATCTAACTTGATTTATATTAAACATTCTAACTTAATTTATATTTTCTATATTCTGTATATTTTGGCATATGTTTACAACCTCGAAGATTTTTAGAATCCGCAGTCTAGTAATCATAAATTCCATCAATCTTCATGCTTTGGTCTAAAGAAATCCACTTTTCAATTATTTTAGAATGCTTGATATGTTCAGTTCTTCCTAAAAAAAAGGTTCATTTTTTAAATAAATGTAGGTAATTGCAGAGAAGAATATTTTTTCCTAAACTACAAAGCTCAGCCAATTAAATAATATAAAAAACTTGCATACATTTTTACGAATTTTTTATAAATTCGATTATAATAAAATTTTGGTTCTTTGAGTAAGAACTTTTTTCACACTGACTTTGAAACACATATTCGTAATAATAGAATCCATAACCAACAAAATGAACCCAAATAAACAAATATTCTCAAAGTCTAATAAGAAAAAATAATATAAAGTATACCACGTATGAATTGCGATCAAAGCGCAGTATAATTATAACGTAGATTAAAGGTACAAATAGGATTATAAACAAATACGGTTGAAAAAAAAAACCATAAATAAATTCGAATCCTGAATATTTCAATGCAAATATTAAATGCTAAACATAATTCTGTGGTTATAAGGCAAAACGCTGCAGGTCACATATATTCAATTTAAAGTTCTGTTTACCAAAACTATAGCATAATTTCAATTTTGATAAATTCCTTTTTTTTTCAAGGAATACTTTCGTTTAATACACCGTCTCTTTGATAATAATATTCTAGGCTTGAGTCAAGGCATAAACTAAATTCGTTCAAAAATGCGACTTAGCGTCGTTTTTCCTTGCAGCTACAGAATTCCAGAAAATATTCAATTTCACGATTTTTGTCGATACGTCGACGCACTGTGCAGCGTCGAAACGAGTCCAATTGCCAGTCAGTCAAGTGCTCCGCGCAGAGGATGACAGTCCTCCGGGGCTGAAGTCGCGCAATTCAGCTGGAAGACGTGAAATAATAGACTGCGGGCCCGCAAACGAGGACAGTTAACCGCGATCCCGCAATTGCTCCTTTATCGCGACGTTCAGGGCAGCCGGACGGAATTGCTTTATTACAGGGCTCGATTCGCTTTCAATTCGCGTGGACGGTGGCCCCGACAACTCCGCGGCGCATCGTCGTCGTCGTCGTCGGGCTCATTAGCCGGTAATTCGTCAAGCACCGTCTGACAAGCGGGCGAATTGCGAAAAAGATGATAGCGAAGGAATCCATTAGTCAGCGCACCGCCGCGCCGCGATCCGCGACAGCGTTCGGCGGTTGCAGGAAGTCGGGAGCCGTGGTGAAGTTGCGGGTGTCCGGTCGTCATTCGAACGGGGCACAGCTTTATTGCAAACGGGACAAAGGACGTTGAAGGGGTCAGAGCAGTTTACCGTCGGGGTTATCGCGGGTTGGATCAACACGTAGCTGGAGCCATCGTGATTATTACGATCCGCCGCGCCATTAATCATGGCCAATGGTCTCCGGGCGCGGAGATACCGATTCAATCGACTCCCCGTTTCATAAGGGCACTCCTGTAACCTGTTTCTTTTATTTTCGCCGAGGCCTATATTTCATCGGCGATCGATAAACGCCGGCCTAGGCGTTGCTAGATAATTGCCAGCGTTGTCGAAAGCCTTCGCTACTAAATTATTTCGTATTATTCGTACAGCGGCAACGGGAGATCGAGACTCGCCGCGTAGGAATCAGCTGTTACTTTTTCTTTTTCTTTTTTTTCGTAGCGTGAGCTCTGTGTGTTTGATTACAGCTAAACCGAGTCTGTAGCTGGTAATTTGGCTAACGGACCATTAATATTTTATTGCTCGGTGGACGAAGGGAGGGTGGATTAATTTAAGTAGTGTCGTTGGCCATTTTATCGAAAGGTGGTGAAAATAGGTAATCGATGGAGGGTGTAAACGGTTGAAAAATTGATGCGAAGTTGCATTGCAATTTTTAAAGAAATTTATATGAAGTGGAACCAGAAAGAAGTTAAATTCTGTCTCATGCTTTACGTTTAGGTTAAAAATTATGGGGATTATTTAGAGGAGGGACTGAAACATTATCTGAAAATTCAAAAATAGTCATGTCACTGTACCAATTGTATTAGTCACTGTACCAATGACTCAATGGGATTGTAAATATTAATTTTTTTGCAAGTCAAATAATCTTTAGAGGGATGACCTAATATTTATTCAGTATATATGTATATCTTTCAATTTTTCATTTTCTGGACGAAGATTTTGCTAGGAAATTTATTCTGTAGTTATTAATGTTTCTTTCTTATTATTTACTTAATGTTGTAATTTCGTGGTAATTTATGCGTCGTAATTATATCTGCATTATATCCCTGTCAGTAGTACATGAATTTAAAGGAGAACTAAAAATATACACGTGCGACCAGTGAAGAAGTTAACACGTTATTACGTCACTCGTGTAGTGGAGACAGTTTCATTGACACAACTGTGACAATATTAATTTGTGCAACTATGAATGAATTTACCAGGCGTGTTTAAAATAGTCTGTTGGGATACAAAATTAGTTACAGTGACCGTTTTTTAAAATTGCATATAATAAAATAGGCACACTTTTGACTAATAATGTACAGACAAATTCTACTTGAATCTTTCAGTCTCTAAAAAAAACCCTAGTGTACGTAAGACGCTACAAACGTGATTTTTCATTAAGAAAAACGAAGCTATCCTATTTATTGCTGTAAACCCAAGAGTTTTTATGAACTTGTGAATAAATTCAGTACTAAACTGGATATGTTTAGCAAGTACTTAATTTTTTTTAAACGGATTGAAGCCTTAGTTTTTTTTCAAACGCTGCAAAATGAAGAGAAAGTATGATTTTTACAATAATTACTATGAAACACTTTTACCCTTTATAATATTTCAACTTTCATTCTTATCCTTGTAATAAATTCCCAAGGAACATTATATTTTTTACCGAATCTGATTACCTAGTTCCCTTAAAATTTCGGCAAAAGAAACAACCCGAAAGTTATAGTAAATTGTTTGCTTCAACACGTCTGAAAAAGTCGAAAGGAGTCCATCCAGAGGCATGAATAATGGCATAGGATTCACGCGAACATGCGGCACGCGCAACTGTCCCTGGACGGTGGCGCGGCATGATTCAATGGGGCGAGCAGGGATTTATTGGAGGCGGCTAAAAGCCGGCTGCGGATGATCATAGATAGACACGAAAATTCGTGGTTCGTCACGACGACGACGGCGACGGCGATGGCGATGGCGACGGCGGCGACGGCGACGGCGGCGGCGGGCGACGCGACAAGCGTCCTTGCTCCAACCACTCGCGCTACTACCGATGACGTAATCGTCGCGATACCCCGCAATCTTGGCGCCTCGGTAAACTCGTAATATCTATTTTTATCTGGTGGAAGCAGGGGTTCCGCCCCGCTCCGCTCCGTCCCCATCTCGCACACAGACGCAGCCACGGCGCGCGTACTTCGACACACCCGTATTTCCAACGCCTCTCTTCTTCCTGGCTCTTAACCTCTAAATTCAGCCTCCGCTCGGAACGGCCGTTCCCTCGAACCTGTCTCTTTCCCCGACGACTTCTTTCCCTTCCGTCGAACTTTCGACGAAGACGATTTCCCTCCCTCTTTCCCCAGAGTCCGAAAATTCCCCTAGATTCGTCGCGCGACTTCGCCTTTATGTACACAATGGTTTTTTCTTCGGATACACCGAGTATATATAATTTCGAGCAGCGAATCTGGAATTATTATGGGTATTTATACAGCGATAATTGGCAACGGAATTACCTACTGCCGAGAAGTCCGGCGATAAGTTCGCCGAGCTCGTTGGAAGATGGCGCGGACGCCGTTTCCATCGGGAACAGGTTAGGATAGGTTCGGGCAGCAGCATCGCGGCGACACGTTAATTATAGCAAAATGTATTACGATCGATTTATTATCGGTCGGACTTGCCGTCCCCGACGGTATTTTGCATACTTAAAAGCGTTTTCGATGTTCTTTTTTTTTAAGGATGCCGATAAAGAGGCGCCAGCCGGCTCCTATCTGTACTACTTCCTTTTATCGGCGGCGGTAGGGCTGCCACCTCTCCGGTTTTCGGCTGGAGATTCCGGTTTTAGCTTCCTATCTTCTGGTGTGTCTGGTTAGGTGATCGTGAATTTTTAAGAGTCGCGCGGAGTTCTTGAAAATGCTGACCAGTCGAGGCGAATTCTGTTGTGTAGGCTCTTAAATAATAATATACTCACAACATATCATTAATTATTAATTATATATACATATATAAATTATCCACTTTGTTTTCCTTATAAAAGAATTTTATGTGGACCAGAAAAATTACAATTTTTTATTTCAAGTTCCATTTACAAGGCTGCCATCACAGTACCGCCCTTAGCACCGGGTAAACGGGGCACCTGCCCCGGGCCCCGTGCTTGAAGGGCCCCGCACTTATTCTCACAGTTACCTTTACATTTAACCCTCATCTATCCTTCACTTTCCCATTTTATGTCCCCTACTGTAAAATTGACACAACGATCGAAACTCAATAAATGACTATATAAATACACTAGATGTTTTTTTAAGTTAAAAAAATAATTCTCCATATAATTATAAAAGTTCCCTCAAATGCCGAAATATACCGTTTCATGAGAAAATTGTGTCAGTTTGACACAAGAGACGGATCAGTGTTAACGCATTGTCTATTTGTCTGGGCTGGGCTCTACCTCGGGCCCCAAAATGTTTAAGAGCTGCTCTGATCGCAAGTGCATCAAGTTAACTAAACATTATTTCTAAAAAATAATTACACACTTTTCTTTCAAGCCACACATGTATTTACAAAGTTGTCGCGTTGGATACTGTAATAACTAGACTGCGGATGTTTATGCAAATTCACATTTTCAAGGGCATAGAAAAAAAAGAACCAATTTAAATAAAAGCTTCTTTTACTTTCTGAATATCATAAAATGCATTTTATTTGCGATATTTCATGTATTTTTGCATCTGTGCATACAATTGTGCATTTTAGCAAATTAAAAATCACCAAAAATGCACAAACATCCGCAGTCTACTAATGACTAATAAGAATAGATATGGAATAGGATGGGGCTAAAAGTACTATTTTGGTGTACACAAAATGTAGGTATGTAACCTATATGAAATTTAGGGATATAACTAATGTTTGTGTTTACTAGAAAATAAGAATAAACATAAATAGTGTTCAATATCAAATGAAAGAACAATAAATACTCGTACGGAGTAATAAGTCCCAATGAAGGACTTCTGGCCTCAATAGTATAATTTCGTTGATAAGAAAAATGGTTAAAAAGTGTTATCATTCACTGACACGCTGTTAAACCACAATTTCCACCGCTTCCCTGTCCGTCTAAATAGTTGGATAAAAAATTCGATCGACTGTTTATAAATATAGACATCGAACTTGGGACTTTTTATTAATCATTCTCGTAAGAAACTGAAATCCATGTTCGTAAAGAAATCGCACGCTTTCGAAAGCAGACGTCAACAGCATCAAAAGTGTGAAAACCCGCGATTCTCGCGTTCGATCGTTTCCCGTAACGACTACTTTCTGCATCTCCGCGGCCCGTCGGATTCCTTTTCCTTTCTCCGTCTAACTCTCTTGTCTACTCTCGAATCTGGCGCCGTCGTTGTCTCCACGACGGTCGGCGAGACGCGTGGGACTTCCCGGCGACGAAGTCCTTTATGACACCGCCCGTACGCCCGCAGCCTCTCGGTCGAACGCGAACGTTTCCCGAGAGAAAGAAAGACTCCCCGTTAATGACGGATCTCGTCTCGTTTCGGGCCGTGCCCCTATCGCGGTTTCGTGGAGGCTCCTCACAAAAACGGGACGTTAAATTCGCCCGATGCCCACGCTATTGAGCCGTTTCAATTAGCAAACTTTGAACGTCGTTACTCGATGTCGCGTTTCCCCCACCCTCGTCACGGAATCGAACGAAGGATAAGCGCGACCGTCGCTTCATGTTTCTCTCTGTTTACCAGCTAATTAGTTTGGTTAGTGGAAGTGTATGTGGTCGGAACGACCGAATGAATGTGTCATCGTTTTTGTTACAGGTGACACGGGACAGAAGGAATGGTGTACATTAGCATATTGGGAACTGGGTGGTCGAGTGGGTCGTCTGTATCCAGTGGAGCCTTCGACGGTAAACGTTTTCGATTCCCTCCACGATGGCGATGGCCTCTGCTTGGCGACCCTTGCCGAAAACCATATTGCATCAACTGCGGTGCAACGAACGCGAAGCAAAATCGGTCTTGGTGAGATTTATCTGCGTTTTGTATAAAGGGTGTAACGAAAATGTTGTAAGTCCTTGGAAGTAATGATACCTGTAGCGATTTTGAGCAACTTCTTCCTTAGCGAAAATGGTAGATGGGTTTGTTAACGGGTCATTAACGAAAAACACCAACCAATCTTGACACCAGCGATGGCGGACCGATACTACGCATAGTTGCGTTTAAAAAATGAATTTGCACAAAATCGTTCATTCATGCATTAATATTGAAGTATATTTAGTGACAAAATTTTACTTTCTGATTTCGGATGGTCCAAAATGGAGTTTTCAGGGACGCCGTTTGAACTCCTGCAACAACGAATCGTGAGCACTCACGACGTTTTTAATAAGCAATTTTTAATCTTCATAGCTGTTTTTTCTAGTCCATAGTATAGGCAAATAAAATGTGAAACCACAAATAAATCGGATGTTTAGGTTTGTTACAATGCCCATTCAAAAAATTAAATACTTTTTCGTGCTGTCACAGTGGTCTGACCCCTTAATAAAGCCCCGCCTAACATTTTCACTAAGGAAAAAGTTTAAAATCACCTCAGAAACAGGGGCGAATTAAGATATTTGAGACCTGGGGCTATAAAATCTTGGAAGGCCACCTTACTTGAAATAAATCCTTGAACATTAAAATTCTAATATCAGTCGAAATGTTTTTTTCTTGGTTTTAATTTCACAAAATCTTGCACCACACTTTCAAAATCGATAGACTTTACTAGCTCGGATTCAATATCTAAGCCTCCTAAAAATGATAACCGATCGTCTAACATCGTCGCTCTATACATTCTAATTATTACAAAAGATAAAGAGTAAAAAAATTTTATTTAATAATGTTTTATCAGGGTGGTGCCCCATCTAGCCCCCCCTTAGTCCAGCCCTGCTCCGGAATCATCCTTTTCAAGGACCTGCAACATTTTTTTTACACTCTGTATAGTTCTGCTTAGTCATGGCTGACAAGGAAAAGCTTCTCCAAATTGTCCCTTTCGGTCCGAACTTAGACCATATACATATACCTACAGAAACGTGTGCAACTCTCAAACGACGTGTAATGACAATGTCGGAAAGAATTTTTCATTATTCAGCTGCAAATTACACGAGGGTGTAAAGATATTAACAGTTGGCCAACCTGTATAGACAATCAGCCTCGGTCCTTCCTAGTTATCCGAAGCCATGTCTATAGGTATACATGGTCTAAGGGTCTGAAAACCACAATCCTACAGAAGCGCGTTTTCAAAGATGTTAAAGTTCAAGTTGGATGCTTCCTTCTTGCCTCAATAGCCGTGCTCTGCCAAGTAGTTGAATCACGATAGGGCGATAAATTAATCAGGAACAAATGGTTTGTCCGCAGGTTTGATGCTCAGTCAAGAGGCGGATGGTGTGTGGGCGTACAACAGATCTGAGAGCCCGATCTTCGTGAACTCGCCGACTCTGGATGACCCAGAGTCGAGAACGTTGCTGGTGTACCGCGTGCCGCCCGGCTTCTGCCTGAACATCTTCGACCGTACCAAAATCCTCCAGCTTCCGTACGTGAGCGGCGCCGCGAGAACGATCAGCCACGGCGCAGGGTTCGCCTCCGGCCCCGTCGATATCAACTCCGTCCGCATCAGCTTCGCGAAAGGCTGGGGACCCAAGTACTCAAGACAGGAAGTGACCTCTTGTCCGTGTTGGCTCGAAGTGCTGCTAGCGCCGTGCAGGTGATCCCTGCGACACGTCGCGAAGGTATTCAGTCTCGTCCGTTTTGCGCCTCTGCTTCCTCCTCGTCGTCCTCCGCGAGGACGGCGACGCCTGTGAAAACCGCACGCGGCAACGACGAACCTCCGTCCTCCCAGAAGGCTGCCGCTCAACGGATACGTATACTCGAACGACGTGGATCGCCGCGAGCAGTCTTACCAAAGCGCGCCGACGTACATCCATGGAACAGCGTCGTTTTTGTTCGACAGAGAGAAGAACACCGTGGAAACTGCGCCGCCCAGGAGCAGTTCTTTTACACGTTAATGTCGTGCCTACGAGCGGAGGGCACCGGCGCGGCGGTTCCACGTGGTACTCGATTCTCGCGTCCATCATTCGGTCACAGTACGTTTGGATCGAGTCGATCGCACTGTTGTACTTTCCTCCTGAAGCGATGTATAGACTGAGGTGCAACCTTTGAAAGCGCTATACACTGATGCAGAACACTTGTAATATACAAGGAAAAGCAACGCTTTCCTTAAAAAGATGGAAATGAGTATCTACCGTTTGTCATTTACTCGATCGATTATCGGCTGACCTAGTCTAAGTCTGCATAATTGGTCTTCCAAGAACCGGAAGCAACTCCCAGAGCTGATGACGTTGCTGATCACAGCGCAGAGCGAAGGAATTGTTTATAGAGTCCTAAATCCTAACACAAAGCTGTTGCTCTTCAAGAAGTGTTCCAAAGAACCTGAAATTGCGCGGACCTAGTTCAGCCGTTATTTGCCAACAGTTTTGATCAACGTTTCCAAGCAACTGTTCCTCGGTCTCCACATGCTTTAAAACGAGATTTCATGGAAACAAAAAGCGAGGCGGGGACAACTCTCCGCTAGGTCTAGTCAGTGGTATTTAACGTTCTGTGTGTCTTGCATTAAGAGTAACATTAAGGTGAACAACGCGGTCCGAGATCAGAGGAGGTGCGAGAGTGGAATCGACACAGTCCACCCATTCACGGTACTCGACTCCGTGAGCTTTTCGTTCGTGTCTGGCCATGTCCTCGTTTGCGATTAAATTGTTGCACTGCACGGAAGCAGAAACTCGGGCTTCCGCTACGGTCTAGTCAATGGCGTCTTAAGAGCGTGCAGGCACCATGGATCTTCTCAATCCATTTAGAATATAATCGGGAAACGAGAACACTGCCGACAGAATCGAGAGGAAGCACTCGGTCGTTCTTGCGTTCGCCTACTTTCGCGAAAAGAGACTCTTGATACTGTTAGCTGTTAGAGAAATCTCCTTCGAGACGCGAGAAAAGGTTCGCTTTCTTTTAATTTAACTTTTTAATGGCTAGACTCGTTGTTCTTAAAACTGAGACTCGAGTCTCCGTCGACTCGTTGACGCTCTGACGAAGTTTTCCGATGTTTCGACGAAATTCGATTTTTACAGAACCGACGAAACTTTTCTCGACGCTCGGTCGTGACGATGCAAATCGATCGACTCCGCGAGAATTGTCGTGTACCACGGGCGCCGCGATCGTCCTCCGATCGTCGTTCGGTGCTGTACATACGTCTCTATGTACATACACTGTGCCTTCCTAGCTTCCCTCGTAGTGCAATGTGCGAGCGAACGAGCGAGAGTGCGTGTTTATCTGCGGGGATGCGTGTGACAAAGAAGCGAGCGAGAGACGAAGTCCGCGGTGCCAGCTACCAGTCACGTTTCGCGCCGAAATGCAAGGAGCTTCGTACTACAGTAATACGGTACTGTGATAGACAGAAAACAAGGGGTACGATCCAGGTCCCTACCTTCCCTCACTTTATCCCAGTGTTTTCCCCTTTTGTTTCGGAACGCACCGACGAGAAGCAATGGAAATCTGTTAACCGACGAGCGAAAAACCATGTGTAGCATGCGTACGCAACCTAAGCGAGGGGACGTATGCTTGATGAAAGAAGGAAGAAACAATCCATAGCTGGACACGTTGAATTCGTGAAAAGTACCGTTTCCTCGCACGGGGCAATTTTCTACGATCGCCGAGAGAATTAGCGTTAAGCCGAGCGGAGTTCAACTAGGACCGCGACGGAGCTTTCTTCGTCGTCCGGATTCGAAGCGTGAAGAATGTTCAGGACGTGTCACATGTACCACCAGTCATATTCATTCATTACGCATACGCGAGCGTGTATAAAACACAATCGACTGATCGAGTAGTTTTGTTTCCTTTGCCCCTCTCGAGCCGTCATTATTGTTAGTTACTTTCCGCGCGGCCGCTTTTGTCGGTACGAAAACGTCTGGCCCACGCGATAGTGGCGAACCTAAACGCAGGGGTGCCCGGTTATAGTTACGCCCAATAGAGCAAGTATAATCCAACGATTATTTGGAAAGAAATTGTATTGACCAGAAAAGGTTCAATAGGCTCTTATTTTTTGTTTATAAGTAACGTGGTCGATTGAGCCTCTTAGTTGACAAGTGAGTTAAGTCCTTTTTGTTAGTATTGAGAAAATTAGACTTTTGCGTAATACTTGACAAAGTTGAGAAGAGAATATATGGCTTTGTTGTGAGAAAATAAAGCGAAAGAATGGTGATTATAACAACATAAAGAAAAAACTATATTTCTTTCAATAGTAAGATAATTTTCGTTATTTATAATAAACTTGAGTCGCTATTCCAGATTTTTCCGTAACCATTTTACTTATGACGTAAATTTGAGTCGTGTTTTTTTTTTATTAACATAGAAGTAAATACATGGAAGTCGTATTGATAAATCGGAAAATTCTTAATTCTATGTCCAGTAGAACTTCGATTGATCGGCTTAATGTCAGAATCAAACTTGGAACATTTTTTTAATACAAAATTTTTTAATTTTTAGTAGACCATTATCGAATGTTCAAGTTCTTTTAAAAATTTGACTGTAGTTTTATTGGTACATCGAATAATTGAAATAATTGAATAGAAACGTGAAATAATTAAGAGCCTACTGTATTTGTATAATAAACTCGTTTTTCATAATTGTGGACTTACGCCATTAGTCAATTCAGAGGCTCAATTATGTGCAAACTTTTATTGCGAATGGTAAACTGTGAGGGAGTAAAAAGTTTGATTAAAGTTTAAACTACGTCACGCAGCCGAGGAATTCGGGTGTTGCCCAAGCTGCGCGTGAAATTAAAAGGTGCATCGCTGGGAGAGATTATGTCAATTGCTACCAACTACAATGGGCATTCTTTTGTAACTCTTCTAAACAATTGAATTTATTGAATTCAAACAATTTATTAAAATATGTTACACCAAATAAATTATGATGCGTGCAATAATACGAGTCAGTGTAGAACCACTGCATTGTTTCTTCGCTACACGAAGTAGTCTAAACTTCAGTCATCTTTTTAATATACTGACAGTTCACCATGAGCAATAAAATTGAACACAGACATTGCTGATAATTAGTTTGCGGATGTTTATGCAAATTTAAGAAAAAAAAAGCAACTCAAAGGGATTTTCTAGTGTGATATGCGATTTTCTAAACTGTTTTCGGGAATTGTTTTCAAGGACTTCGTAAAAGGTTTTTCGACTGAACTTTCTGCTATACATTTAATACATCTTAAACTATAAGTAAGAATTTTTGTTTGCATAAAATATGATATGAAAATGGCGCTGCAGCCGACGAAAGTTGACTACCTCGAAAAAACTTACAAGTTGAATAGTTGTCGTGATTCTGATCGTTATATTCATCTGAAACAATGAAAACCAAATAAATTCTTAAATTATATGACTGTTGTTTGAAAATGAATGAAATCTTTTTCGAGTTGTAGAATTAAAAGGACAGCATATTTTAGTGTAATTATGACAGAGACGGTAGTAGATAAAATAGAATTTGAAAAATATCGTGGCAACAAATTTCTGAAACGCGTTTAAAGTTTTGTACACGGTTCTAGTAAAGAATAATTAATTCTTATTTACAGCTTAAGATGTATTGAATATATAGTAAGAAGTTCAGCCTAAAAATATTTCACTATGTGCTTAAAAAAAATTTTGAAGAAAGTTAAAACAAATCCAGAAGACCTCCTCAAATAAAAGTGTCATTTACCTTCTAAATATTATAAAAAGTATTTCAGTTTCGATATTTCATGAACGTTTGCATCTATGCAAACCTTGATGCATTTTAACATATTTAAAATCGCCACGAATGCATAAACATCCGCAGTCTATTGATAACAATTAAAAACAGAACACGAAAGATTCGAGTAAATCGAGACACACCAAAACGTAAAGGTGCGCGCGTAAGTGGTTCAAACGTTTCGCGTGTCTACAACCGAGGCACCTCGCCATTGTGATGCGTGTATTGTCACTTAAACGTTGTATATTAATACTGTATGCGTATACAGAAATGTTCATAGGTAGCTAGCTATATCTACGACAACGGCGCAACTTTGAAGCCTCTGCGCGAAGAAGCCTCGTAAAAACTGAGCGTTCCATTGGCGGGGATTCCGTATCGCGGCGTTGCTCCCCAAAGTACCGCTAAACGAAGCAAAAGTTAGCGTTTACGAAACGACTGATGAAGATGGAAAGTTGCGATTCGAATACTCCGCCGCGGGTTGCTTCGCGCGCGGGCCGAATGGTCGTCGATGAAAATCGATGCAAATCGCGACGACGAGAACGAATTCCGTCGGGGACGCGAGTGTCCATCCTGGACGGCCTGTATGTACGTTGCTTTTTATAGTCCTTTTTTTTTTCACGGCTCTAACTCGCTGTCACGGTCGGGGTTGGCTCATCGCTGGAATCGAACCAAACGCGTGCGGTCAGTCTGAGAGAAGCGATTTCCTCGAGACGATTTTATTGGGTGTAATAGCGACACGGCGACCCACTATAATTTGTACAAAAATATTTTATTTTCTTTCGTAATGATTAGATTAAAACGTAACTTTACGTATCTCTTGAATTATATGATCCCTATACGCAAATCAAGACATCGACACTCGACGTTGAGAAGCTAATTCTGAAATGTTATTCAACCAATTGACCATCTTTCTGGACGCTCGATTGGACAGAGCGTTTAAACTTCCATAGACAAACTGACTTTTTCATACTTTGAAAACGTTTAATTCAAGCCTGAGTAAAATGTTTGGGTCCTTTTTTAAATGGAAAAAACTTTGGAAGATTTTTAGAACTTCGTGCAAGCTGTCAGTGACGGTGAGCTGCTTGTTTATGGAGGTTTAAGAATATTTCGGAACCTAATTAATTAATCTCTTTAACATTAGAACTATCAACAATTAACATAACTATTTCTACTTACTATATTTAGGTATACTATTATATCTTTTAGAAAACGAGGAAGGGAACAAGTAAATTCATACGATTAACCATCTAAACTTTGCAATAAAAATCGCAAAGAATCTCAGTAATAAAATATTGGAGAATCGAGTAACTTTTATAACAATTTTTAGACTAGTCACTTTGTCAGCTTTGGTAGTTCTTTTGTTAAACGAGACAACAACACGAAAGGATATTGACGGGCACACATTTATTCTCTCCTGACAGAATAAATAAAACGAACGCGCAGTTTGTACGTTAAACGAAGAAGGTAGAAAATACCCTTCGATATTTACAAATTCATTCCACGTCGTTCAAGTTTAGATTCCATTGTAGGAAATTGTCAAAATAATACGAAAAGCGTCGCGACTTTCATCGAATATTAACCACGTGTGCGTAATTCATAGCATATCTTTCTGAATTAATTTCCACGTGTTGACTTGTACTTACAAGACCAAAAGAAATCGCTTGGGATAGTTTTTGCCACGGTAGAAGCGATGAATGGTGGTTTGGGGTCGAAGACCATTGGGACCTTCTGACAGTCTTGGACGTCGCGTCGAGGTGTAAACAAAGTTCGACTTCCGCCTGGGTGACATTTTTTCCGACTCGGTACCGTTGTTGCTCGTATCACATTCATTCAGTGTTTCAGTTTTTTTTTTCTTATTTGTAAAACTCTTTTTCTTATATCAACAATTGTTTGTGTTTTATTTTTCGCGTACATAAAATTTGAAAGTTAAGGGTGCCATTTTCGATTGCTAAAATGTCGGTGACTTTTGGTCGTCCATCATCGATAGAATTCTACGAGTGGCAATCGATTTCGTAAGTATCTTTGTAAAATTTTAAAAGCATACGCGAAACTATTTTTTTCCTCAGTTACTTTACTTTGCAATTTAGTTAATGGCTTCAAAAGCTTCAACAAAGTTCTCGTTAAATCAACGTATATATAAAGTAAAGCAATACACGGATATAAAAATTATAATGAATTTTCTATCTTCTAGCGTATTTTTTCGCAATCAAATAATTAAAAAATAAAGTAGATTTCAAGTAATATGAATAGGGACTAAGTAAATCTTAGTCCTGATGGCACTGTTTATATACCTTTTCTTGCTATTTGACAGCGAAAATATGTTAGAAGGAAAGAAAATTAATGAATAATATATCGACACTTACGATAAAAGAAAAAAAAACATCTAATTAACTAGAAATTTATGATGTAATAAAATCTTTAAATCTACGAAAACTCAACGGACAAAGAAAGGGACAAAACTTTAAGAGATCGTAGAAATTTATGAATACAATTGATTTGTCCGCAGAAATCGTATGTCTCTGTGAAAAATAGTGCCTTTATAGCCATTTAGAGCGAGAAACGAACGATATGCTACCTTTAGCACAACGATTATTGTTAATATTGAACTTGCGCTTTGTCGACGTTGATGCGATACTTCATCGAATCATTTTTCTAAGAAAGACCATTTTTGGAGACCCTTTAAAAATCTTCTTTCATTTCGATAAGAACAGAAGAGTCATTTTTACAAGGAAAAAACCTTATCAAGAAATCACATTTGTAAAAAAAATTCTCAGTCTCCATAACTGAAAGATATTCACACATTTGCAAATTATCGATTTCAATACTGGTTTTATACTTTCCTTTCTTCATCAATGTCGACGTTCCTCAAACTTTCACGCCGATCACAATAATTTTTAGTGCCTTATCACGAAGAGTGTTTGATTTAAAAAAAAAAGTGTCGTAGCTATAGGGTCCACGTTTACGCCTTAAAAAAATAGCAAGCGTTGCATTCTATGATGTCGCAAATGTACGTTGCAATATTTACAAGGAAAACAAAAAAAAATATCCACTAATTATTATTACAAGATTTCACCGTATAAGTAATAACGCCGCAGTAAAAACAATTTTTTAAAAGACAAAACAAAGTATTAAATTGTCTCTTTGTGTTAGCCAAATAAAGGAAACGATATTCTCTAAACGATAAACAATCGTTTCTAAACACATAGATCGTGTTAGCAGATCCGCCGATCGAATTGCCACGCAAGTGAAATAAGAACGGCTCGTTTGAATGAGCCTCGAGGGTCTGCTAGTGGAATGATTCGCGAAAAACAGGATGCGAACACCGGCGAATTTGCGATTTCCCTGCACATTCGCGAGACAGCGTGTTTCTAGTCATTTGCCACGAATCGATAGCAGAAATAGGATCCAACGACACTCGTCGGCCATCGTGGTGCACGTTGCAAATTTGTCGCTTGTCTTTAATCACACGACTCACAACGGGACGTATTTTGTACATAGGCGTATGGCGTTACAGGGTGTAAAGTGCTTCGTGAATGTTGGGCTGTAACATACGAGACGTTCCCTTTCCTAGACTCAAGTCCAAATAATTTCGAACTGCACGCTACCGATACGCACATCCCCAAACAATTTGAATTTTTTTTTTTTTTCGTAGCCAGGTTTACGAGGAATAAAAAAAAACATTTTTTTTTCAAACGGAAAGATTCAATAAATTTATGAAGTTCGTTCGTTTGTTTTATTCAAATTCGTTAATGATAAGACAGAATATAATATATAATTTATTTCGAAGGAGGAATTTATATAATTTATCTGAAATTGATAAATTTAGAGTATGAAGAAGGGTGAGTTGCAGAATGAAGAATGCATGTAGAGGTAATTTGATATTATTTTCGAATAATGCTTGTTGTCGTTCTCCTTTTTATTTTAATAAGAACATCGATTCGCTTCCTTTTCGTAAATTTCCTTCTGTCGTCGATTTAATAATGCGAAGAAATTTACGAAAATGAAGCTTCCTCGATTCAGCTAGTTCGAAATTAATGAAAACTCAGTAGGCAGCGAATTTTTATTATGTACATATTGTATATAGATCGATTATGCGTGCGATGATGAAAAATATAAGGATGTATGTATATATTACACGATCGCGCCGATGATAATTACCATCCATGTTAATATTAATATTACTAATAACGATTATGAAAAGTGAATAAAGGGGTAGTGATGACAAAACTAGGATATTGTATAGTGATAAATAAAAATATTGCGTAAGAGCGACAGCGTAACGGAATAATGATATTATTAAATAAAGAAACTTGTAATATTTTCAATATAATTATATTCGAATAATAGAGTGATGACACTTATGCGACAACTGCGTATCGAACTGCAAGGAAGTCCGCTCGTTTCATTTTTACGGCAGAAAGAAATATACGAAGCTGCAAATTTGTACACGATCTTTGTGATTTATCTTCCCCGATCACCAAAAACGATTTTGTTCGTGTAATAATCGCACGAATGTGGTTTCGAGCACTGCGTTTCGTGATTAAAACTCATATCATCATTACTTTGATTTCTTTCATCATACATTTATTTTCGGTAGGTATAATACTATTATTTATATTACTAAGATACATTATTTTAAAAAATAGTAATTATTGTAATCAAAAGGGAAAATATTATGGCCTAAAATTGAAACATCTACTTTTTAAATAAAACTTAATTTCTTAGGATGGAATTTGATTTGATTACATTTCGCTTAAAATAGGCCACCTAAATAGTTTTTTTATCTTGCCAAATTTAAACAATGTTTGCAACATTAATTAAGTGGTTCAAAAAATGAATCAGGGGAAAAATTATGTTTTAATGGTTTTATTTTTCTAGATCAACCGTATTTTTTGGGTATATACAATTTTAGGTTGTCTATTTTAAGCGAAACATCCTATTGTATATAAAATAATATTTTTGGAGAAAGGAGACTAGAATAAATTCTGGAACAAATAGACTATATGTACTTTTGAAAACATTTAAAAACCGGAGATCTTAGAAATATTAGAGATTTTATTCTCTTTTTTTTGTAATGATCTTTCTTACAACAGAAGAGTTTATGAAAAGTTTATGTATTTTTAGAGGTAAGTTGTTTTTGTTGATTTTATATAGTTATTGAATGATTTTTTCCAGAATAACACTTTAATCTAACTTTATTGGAATTCGAACTAGTACGAATTGTTTTGGTTACCGGTAAAATGGGGTAAAAGGACAGGGGTAATAGTACGCACTGGTATTTAGGTTACTGTCTACTTGTTTTTGAACTCTTAATAATATTTGGAGTAAAAACATATCTGCTCTTATAAAGGCTTCAGCATAATTTCGTTTTGTTGATTATAATTGTATGATAGTTTCCTAAATTTCAAGTTCCTAATTTCTATTGTTTTTGTCATCTTTAGCTTCATTTATTAAAAATAATATAAAAATATGTTCCATCTGTGTATTATTTGTTCATTTTCTTTTACTACACCTGAATGCATACTTTTACTCTACATGCGAACTTTTACCCACACGACTGCGTATTTTTACCCACATGTCGGGGTAAAGGTACGCAGTCTGACCAAGTCACTTTTTTGCTTAATTTAAAAAAACCGTTTGGCCTATCGTCAAATACTCGTTACATTTTATGAGTCTATTAAATTGTTCTACCGATAGCGCAAAAAAGTGTTCCTAATATCATGGTAGTTTCGGCTCAGTGAAGCAAAAACAACAAAAGTGCGTCCTTTTACCCCGAAGGTAGGTTTTACTTAGAATTCTATACTTTTGACTTCAAAACATTATATCCAATCACAGAATTATCGTAAACAAATTATGTTTAAATTTTAAAGCTTTTAAATGTTGAAGTTGCAAAATTAACTTTTGGCCACGAAAAACTACTTTCCAGATCACTGTGCGTGGGTTAGTAGATTTTTAGATAAAACAAGATTCAATTAGTTTTTAAAAAATGTATTGACTTATGTAATAAGTGTTTCATACACATGTCAAACGCATACACATTTACACTGTCGCAATTTTTATAAATACAAATCACGTCCTCACGCACACAAAATTTATGATACACGAATTGATAATGAGTCACCGCAAGGAATCGAATGGAAAACCATTGTCGTTTAAATTCTTTTCATGATGGATTTTTAACAAATCCTTTTTCGTCAAATTTTGACTTAATTGACATAACTATAATTGATATGATTTATTCGTAAATGGCAGACACCAATTATTTATCCGGAACTAAAGAATGAAAAAAGTTGAACATTTTCTTTTCACATCTTTCACCTTTAAACCGGATGATATAGACTTTTCCATCTCTCGCTGTTTGGAATAATTATGTCAGTCTAAAGGTGCCGTTCGACTACGAGAATGCGCGGAGCGCAAGATTTACGGACGAGTGCGTAGCCGTTGAAAATTGGCCCTGTCAAGAGGTTTCGAGGACCGTGCGCGCCGCGCCTCATCGCAGTGGAACGGTACCTTAAGAGGTATTTTGTGGAAATGATTATCAAAACGAACGACGTGTTTGCGATGTGAGGTGAAAATAACGCGGAATGATCGAACGTCGTACGTCGCAGTAAGCACAATATTGTTTCTCCGCTTCTTCGTTTGAGAAGAATTCAACTCTTCTTCCTTGGAAGCAACAATGCCAACAATCCTCCAACTAAAATGATTCAACGATCAATTAACAATTCTGCACTTTTATTTAATAAAACTTTCACGAACTTTGATTCTACGCTTACCTATAACCGTGACGCCGACTAGGAAAATTGGTATTTCGCAGTTGATGTCGAGCAGCAGACCGAAGACCAAATTGCTGAAAATCGCGCCGAGTCTGCCGAAAAATGTTGTCATGCAAATCGCTACGGCGCCCACGTGCGTCGGAAATATGTCGACCACGATACTTCCGATTACGAAATTCGCCGTGACTATCGTTAATGAGAACACGCAGCTCACCATCAAAATTTGTATGGAGGACTTGACGAAGTAAATCGCTAAGCCGGAGACGCCTGCTAATAGCATGGTTGTCACTGAAAATTGGGACAAGGTTAATCATTAGAACTTAAAAACTTTCGTGTTCATTAATAAATGGCATAGCAATCAATTCCTTTGAATTAGTCCACTAGTTGGGATAGGTAGCGAATTTATTTAAGGGTTTAACGAGAAATCTGGTTTCGAAGCATTGATCTATTTTACTTTACCGTCAAGAACCCAATTTCTAAATTTAATTTCTATTAAAATGGATTCCAAACACTTACTATATAAATAGTTATTAACTGTTTTGTATTTTAGAAGTAAAATTTGATGGTCACTATTAGACACAATTTGGATGATTAAAAATTGATCCCTTTCCTTCATTGACTTTAGAACTTCGATTATAATTTAATTAGTGTTATTTTTGCACTTCATTCAATATCAAATTAAAGATTTAAAATACAGTGACTCTCACATTCGTTTGCAAAGATTATGTTAAATTTGTTTGAATTGTAAAAAAAGTATTTGCCTTTGCACAATAAAAGTTATGGAAACTGACAATCAATTAAATGGGGAATCTGGAACGACATAAATTTCTAAAAAAAAAAATAATACTGGGATTTTCACAGTCGATTAATATTTGGAACAAACCTGTGAGTCACCGTAGATTTACTCGAATATTACACAAATTTTGAGATTAATTTTTACATTTACACGTTAGAAAAATCATAATAGTTTCTCTTAAGTAATCAGAAATTGTGTCCCTGATGTCAAATTTTAATTTCAATTTTGATTTAATTTACCTGGCATAGTTAATCGGCCAACACGATCTGCCAAGTAACCAGACACAATGTTACCAAGCAGGCAAAACGCGTTGATCGTCAAAGAATTGATGAAAACCATCTTGTCCATGATTGGATTGCAATCCTTTATTGCTTTGGAGGATTCTACAAAGATGCTCTCCGTGGAAACTACAGTGTCTTCCATTGCGCTTTCATGCATTAATTTACAAACGCTGATTGATTGATTCGGGTGCAAATTGTGGTGGTTTTCGAACCGATTGAATAACTCTGGTAACCACAATCCGAAACCGTAGTATCTGCAGATATTAATTGCGAAAAAAAATTAGTTGCATTCTTGGCGTGTAAAATGTATAATAACTGAGGCGTCGTTATTTTCAAGAAAATGGAAAACGATTCTTTAATAATAAACAATACTCGATAACGAAGACAATAACTTACGCAATTCTTATATATCTTATATCAATTCAGTGCGTTTGTTTTATAAATTCTGTCAGAATAAAGTTTGATGAAAGAACTGCGAGAAGGATGCGCGACGAGGGGAAATATAAATTCCAAAAAAAATTACCCAAACATGTTTGTGAAATAAATGGTCCAACAGAGAAGTGCGTATTTCAAAAGTGGCGGTGATGCAAGGGAGCGCGTTTGTTGCCAAATATTTTTCAGTAATTCCATTAATACGCTTGATGCTGAGTACGTTGTTTTACTGCTGTTAATATTTGCCGTATCATCAGGTAACAGAATTTTTACCTGGATAAGAAAATGAAGACACATTAATAGGCTTATGTACTTAATTGCTAGAATCGAATCCCTTAATTTTTCAATTGGAAACAGATTTTTTCGCATTTTTATATTCAAGCGTACAAATTATTAACCGCTTCGCAACCATGGACGAGTTATCCCGCGAGATAATATAATTCGTAAAATGCCATAGCGATTTTTTTTTATTAGTACAAGAGTTTTAATTCGAAATCACTTTACGAAATTTCATAGCGAATGAAAGACATTATTTTTCGAAACAAATCTATTTATTTTTGCCTACAAGCGATACAATTAAAAACATGGAGTAGGTCATAATACTACATTACAATTTTTATAGAAATAACTACCAGTTTCTTTACATATATTATTTTCTTTATACGAGGGTGGATCAAATATAAACCGGACTTTTTTTCTAATTTACTGTCACAGTAAACGAAGTTTTGAACACATGTTATTTTTTTTACATAATCTCCACTTTTATGTATACATTTTTTCCATCGGATTGGAAGGTTTTTAATCCTGTCACCGAAGAATGAGCTGAGCCGTGTCTCTAACTAATTCCGATTGGTCGGTGTTTTTCGTTAATAACTCATTAACAAAGCCTTACCTAACATTTTCGTTAAGGAAAAAGTTTAAAATCACCTCAGGAATCACCTCTATCAAGGACGTGCAACATTTTTGCTGCACCCTGTATATATGCTATTATTGTTGAGGAAAAAATAAAAATTATAGACAAAAAGATTGTATTTCCTTTTTTGTAATTTCTTTCGCGCAAAATTTACCGCCCTAGGCTGCAGCCTACTTAGCCTAAACGTAAATCCGCCTCTGTTCATAATAATTTTCTGGAAACATTTTTATAGTAACCCGGATATTATATCTTCCCTTATGTCGCGAAAACTTTTTTGTTTTCATGATAACAGTTCCGTATAACAACAGAATATCGTAATATGCAGCAAGTAAACACGCGAGATATTTCGTCCGCGACATAGTACGAACGATATTATGTCGCGGGATAACTAGTCCATGGTTGCGAAGTTAACATTGTGCTTAAAAAAGAAAAATTAAAATTCTTTAAATACGTACTGGATATTCATCTGCATGGTGTCCTGTGTTTATTGCATAGATCCTTCGCAAGACAGCCAATGCCTCGTCCGTTTTGCCCTGAGAGACCAAAAACTTTGGACTTTCGGGATACTTAGTGGCTACAAGGGTGACCATCAGCGTTGGTAGCCCAATAACGCCCAAGAAAAGGCGCCAAGAATTGAACATGATTCCGTGGAATTGGATTGTTATTGGCAAGGGTATAATCAACCAAGCTAAACCTATAAAAAAAAAAAACAATAGTGATGACGGGAGATACAGAAAGTACAGTAAAACCTCGATTATGCATTCAAATGAACCTCAACAGATGTGCAACTGTCAAGGTCTGCACAATTATCGAGGCAGCTAATTAGAATTTAAAGAATAATCAATCCTTACCTGGTAGTATCAACCAAGAAAGGGTCCAGAATAATCCCACGTAACAGATTGTTTTCACCCTCTGTTTCTCCGCGTGGAATTCACCGAGATACGAATAAACGAGAGAACCAGGAGCACCGATGCTATAAACAAATTTTTTCGTAATAAAAAATGACATTTGAATTGCAATTGAGAAGGGGATTAAACTGGCTACTCACAAGAATCCACTGAGGGCTCGGAAAATGAGAAGGACTTTGAAACTCTGCGAGAGACTTCCTCCAAAAGACAAGATACTATCGCACAACAGGGTTAACAGAAGAATATATCTTCTGCCATAAGCGTCTGCGAGTACTCCCCAGAAAAGGGAGCTGATAACTCCGCCTAAACAAAAGGAATATTTAAATAGATAAACGAATTGTGACGACAATCGACAGACGTTTGTTGCTAGATTGGCAGCAGATTTGATGCAGTATCTGTCATGTACAGGACGTTGGGAGATTTGCGACAGAAACCGAGCAGGTCTGCTTCATAATTTGCTAATATAGGCAGTGTTTGCAAAATAACAGCCTAATGGAAAAATGGATTGCTGTGGATTTGTAAACAGATTTGCTGCCAACTTCCTGCCAATCTGAATGCAAATAGATGATGAGAATATAAATATAACCAAAAGTGTTACACTTCTCATTTCCCTATGGCGGTATAATTGAAATTTATTTATCGCTATGAATTTATTTATTGCTTATACCGCAACGACTGCGTCTCATTGCCAGTGTCTCGGCGGCACAGCGCACAGTCAAACATTCTTTTTTTGCCTGCGAGAAATGCTAAAATGCTTGATTCATAATTAGCTTTTGTACTTTAGTACATAGTTATATTCCTTTGACAGTTATCGTAACCGTTGGAAAATTATCTATGCTGCTGATTAATAATAGTGATATATAGGGTGTCCCAGACCACCCGTCCACCCCTATTAAAATGAAGGGGAGTGATTTTAATTGAAAACTAAAAAATTTTAATAACTAATTCGAGTAGGCTCTATCGGATGGTGGTAGTTGCAATTTCGGATACTAACCGGAAATAGGATTTTCAGACCGGAAGTCGGTTTTTTTAAAATGGGACCTGGTATTTTTTATTGCACATTCAGATTGTACGCAAAAAAATATAAAAGTTTTGTCTCAGACGATTTTCTCGAAAATATTCGTTTTTTCAAGTTACGTGAACCAATATATTAGATACCTAATTATTTCCTGTTTATTTCCAAAATTAATTCTTGTCACTCTTTTGTTTATTTCCATAGTTTATTTCTGTTAAATTGATTATTAATTTATTTAAGAGAAGGTATTGTCCTTTACTGTTTGTCCCGTAACTTGTGCAAATTCGTTATTAAAAATTACATCTTTAATTTGAAAAATGTGAATTCATACATTGGAGTTCATTTTCTGTCCAATGTAGGCATTTTCGAAAAAAACGTCCGAGACAAAACTTTTATATTTTTTTGCGTACAATCTGAATATGTAATAAAAAATACTAGGTCCCATTTAAAAAAAATAACTTCCGGTCTGAAAATCCTATTTCCGGTTAGTACCGGAAATTGCAACTACCACCATTCGATAGAGTGTACTCGAATTAGTTATTAAAATTGTTTTAGTTTTCAATAAAAATCAGTCCCTTCCATTTTAATAGGGTTGGACGGGTGGTCTAGGACACCCTGTATAATGCTTCAATTTTGTTTCCATATACGTTGTTTTAATTTTTTTTTTTTTGTAGTATTTTCAGTACGTACACGTAGTGAAAGGCACAGCAAAAAATTTAGTTCCGCCACTGTTTGACGAACAAGTTCTATATCTTCGTGGAATGATTAAACGATTCAATTTTAAAAACATAACAATGATGTTCATTTCCGTCGTCTCACAATCCAAACAGCAAAGTTAATCGGCTTTAATCGCGCAAACGTGTGGGACGTTATATAAAAACTATCCTCCAATCTTGCTAATGAAATAAGTGCTATCGAACGTGGCCAACCGGTTGCATTTAACGTCATCTGACGATTGAAATAATTCGGGCCTCGAAGATAAATTAGAACAGGTGATAGCATTTGGTCATTTCCATAAATCAGGAAGCTAAATAAAAAAAAAAAGAGGGACTGGATCATTTCGAGATACAGAAATTATTTTCGAAAGAAAGTTGTTTAAAAAAACGCGTTGCATCCGGAAGTTTTATAATTTATAAAGGATACTGACCACGAGGAATCTCTCTTCCCGCGTGGCATTGAAATTATTTAAAAATTCACTCACCCATGAGAAAGGAAACATTCAGGAGGCCTTTTTGTTCGGATGTCAAGTAAAGATCGCACTCTGCCGATGGCAGAATGTATGCGTTTATGCCATTTTGACAGCCGACGCAGAAGAACATCGCTCCGCATAGTAGAAGGAAACCATAGTGAAATCTTCCATATCCTACGAATGATGAAATCTCCATTTAGAAATCAATCAAAACTCCCCGCAAAATTAAAAAAAAAAGTTGATTCGGTAGTTTTTAAATTATTTAACTTTTACTTTACCGCTTTAATTTAACTTTTAATTTAATTTAATTTATTTTTATGGAGAAACGCACTATTAAGAAATATAGCTACAAAATTGAGAATGAAATAATAGGCCACAGCTTATGAAATTTTGTGTATGGAAAGATGAAATACTAAACAAAGTCACAAAAATTCCGGAGATTGATTCGATGGTTTTTTTTTAAGAATGAACTTCAGTAACATTAACAATAAATTAAAATATTTGAAAATTGGTGGAATGAATTCTTATGCAATACTGAAACCCCAAGCAAAATTTAAAAAAAATTGATCTGGTAGTTTTTACATTATATTTAACTTTCAATTTAACGTGTATTATATGAGTAGACATTAGATCTTTGTGCAAAATACAATTTTTACAAGCGTAAATAAAGAATTGAAACTTGAAAAACAGTATTTTTAATGTTCTAAACATTCTAACTTGAATAATATTTTTGATATTTTGTATATTTTAGCACATGTTGACAGTCTCGTAGATTTTTTGGCATACGTAACATTGTTATAAATGCATAAAATCCGCTGTCTATTTTATGAGAAAACGTAATATTGAGTAATATATTACAACATTAGGATTGAAGTTTCTAACACTTGCATTTCAAGTACATACATTCCAACAAACAAGTTTATGACAAAAGATCAATATTTCTGACTGGTTTTCATTACAAAAAGAAACCTCATTAACATCTCGGAAATTAATTAACTTTTGACTGAACTTGTTACTAAAATTCATACTCACGAAATCTATTTGAAATTGGTTAACAGAACTGAATAATTAAATTGAACATTTCGTATATAACAGAAATATTAAAATTATAATGATAACGAAAAAGAATTAATTTTCAGTCAAGTTGTGAAAGCAACGTGTGTAAAATTCATGGTTACTAGCATTTTTAAAGGAGTAAAGTAAAACTTACCACAAAGTTTGATAGCTTTCTCGAAGTCCGCAGTACCTTCCTTGTGGCCGTTGTTTTCTGGAAAAAAAGAAAACATGCATCAAATTTTTCTGCCAGTGGACTAAACAGTACCATGAACCAGAGTTCTCGGCGTTGGTTTCTAATTGCTATTAACACGATCAAGATAGTGACACTGACAATTAATGGTAAATGCACAGTAAGTGAAGTCCATTAAATTTGTCTTTACGCGAGATCGAGATAGCTGCACTTGGGCAAGCTTCAATAACTTCAGCGGTTCCCAAAATCGGTGATTAAGTACAAGAAGAATAAGTTTTCGTCTCATTGCATAAGTTGATGTTTATTTAAATATCAAAAAAAGTTCTATTTTCTTCATTCTTAGTAAAACATGGAATATAATAAAAGACTGTGATGAAAAAAAGTGACTTCAACCAGAATTTAGAAAGAATAAATCATTGCATTTGACCGAAGAATGTATTTATTTACTTGTACGCTTTACTTTTTTTTTTTATTTTTCTTTATTTTGTTTTTTGCATCTTATTTATTGATACTTTATACTCGATACCAAAGGATCTGCATTTATAAATAAATAAATAAATGAAAATGAAAAAAGAAAAAAAAGAAATAAAAAAAATCTGAAAGAGAATAAATCATTGTACCTGGTACTTTGCTTACTTGAATAGTTTTAGTATAAAGTGTTTAAGAATTTGATCGAATGACAAAGTGAGCACAAAATTGTATGGAAATGGTAAAGAGCTATTATTTTTCGTGTCCTCGCTAGAAATGGCCTCGGGCGTGACGTCCTCGACACCGCCGTACTTCGCCGTTCGCCTAAGCTTCGTTTTACCGGTGCTTTTCCATTCGTTCGAAATCGCGCCACGAACTAAACAACACGTAGCTTTCTAAAACGCAAAATCTGATTCCGTAAACGAACGATTTCAGCCGCGAATGATGCGACCGCGTCGACACTTCCGCGACTGGGGAGATTCCTTAATTGCCCGACCTGATAACAACGGGCAAGTCACGTAGCAAGAGTCGATCCCTCGCGAAAATAATCTCTTCACGCCTATTATTTATCGAGTAATACGGAAATGCCGCGAGATAGATTTACTATGCAGTTATCTCGACAATGTGCATTCCACGGAGACTGTTGATCTAAAACTGTTTACGTTTGTCGAGCGACGAATGCTGAACTCCTCGTTTCCCCTGCTTTGAAGATTTTATTATGCCTGAGATAATATGCACGTTGATTAGATAATTAAGGAATAATTTCGAGCGCAGGATTTAAATATTAGAAGGAAGATGAATTCGAAATTGCGTGACTTGAATTGCAAATACTCAAACCAATACCGAAAGTCCTGGAGTCCTGGAGTCATTAAACTTCATTTGTCATCTAGTAAAATCAATATATTGTTTTCGAACAATTACAGAAACATGTTGTTTGTTACAAAACTTCGATGTGTTTATCTTTTTAATTCATTTCTTTATGTACGTCTTCGCTTCCATTAAACAATGATATAATTGATCAGGTTTTTAACAGTATTTACCGACTGATCTAATACGTTTCCAAACGACTGTTTCTCAACGATCAAAGCGCTCGCGATTAATTATTTATGTAATTTGTAAACGTTTGCAACAACGGAAGGAAATAATTTCGAGAAAAGGTGGACGAAATGCAAACTGGCAAATTGTGATGTAATTAAAAGAACAATTGCGCTTCAACATTTCGGACGAGTCGTCCTTTATGCAATTGTGCGCGCGTCGAGTGCATACGATGCACCTGCAGATCGATTCTCTTTTTTTTCCCCCCGTTTGTCGCAGAAGAATCGAATTGGCGGACGAAATTGCCGCGGCGACGTTGGGGAGGAAGTAATTATCGCGTCTTCGACAGTAATTAGCCTTATGATGTTTCGCTTGATCTTTGACGTGCGGAGACGAGCTGTCACAGATATCGTGCTTTGTGAAGTTTGAAAAAGGGAGTCCGTGTTTGTCTGTCGAGACTGTCAGGTACTATTTGAAAATCACATTAGTCATAGGTCCAGGCATTTATTGCAAAGCATTGCACAAATAACGTCATCGATACTTGACAATTCGAAAAAGTTCACTCCAAAGTGATCTAATTTTTCTATTAATTAAGAGCATGAAATTTAATTTCATCGTAACGAATGAATAATTAAAATTCTTATTTTAATTGAACCAGTGCAATGACGCGCGCGACGAGTCAAGGAACGGATTCCGATAATTCCCAATGAATGATCGTGTAATCACGCGCAGAAGCTAATCAGTGACGTGGAAAGTCGCGTATCACATTCGAAAAATGTAACGATCGAAATCGTTTCACGCAAATCTGAGGCGAATTTGTTTTAGCACGATAATCATGATAATTTTTAACGTCAGACGAAGCACGTTCCTCGCACATATCTGTTTTAATCTTGGAGTCACCGAAGCACGAAGTTTTTGACCTTTAAAGGAAGAGGACGAAGAGTATCTTTATCATTTGGAAATGTACAATTCAGATTTGCTTGTTTATGATTTTTAGAAACCAGATAAATGTTATATAGTTATTGGCGAAGCGAATTCTTATTATTACTATTTTTATTACGTCCACTGTAATTAATCTGTGCATACATGCCAAGTATTTTTATGACACACAGTAACGAATAAAATAGTTCAAGTACACCCAATGAATAACATTAAAAATTCATGACTGTTTAAGGTGACTAACATTAAATTCCCCCATTGATTCACGAGCGACAACAGATGGTGATTAACATTGATTATTTTCGGCAGATGTTAATTAGCCGATGGTTCTTGTATCACTTTTTACACGGAATTTTTTATCGTTTTATTGATAACGAAACCGACGATTCTTTACCTTTTGATAAAACAACTAAATCATAACTTACGAAACTTTTAACATTCTACTCGTCATCAGAAACTGAACGTCACCCACCTGAGTTAATTAAAATAAAATCCAAATACGAGGCGTCCAATGATTTCTCAAAGAATTTATTGTTAGCAACGTCTATATCTATGGATCATCAAAACAATCTATTATAACACTTATTGTTAATGTTGCTATAGGTCAGTTGGATTCCATCCAATACAATATAAACCAGAATGAAGTCTAAGACGGAATCAACATAAAACTGAAAATAGGATTTTAAAACTAAAAGTTGGAGCTGTTACCTGTTTGCATACATGTTTGTTATTTACGTGTGAATCTATTTTCCTTTTCGCAGTTGTTAATTGCATCCCAAGTATTCAAAATACTTAACTTCCTACCGCAGAGATTGTTATATAAAATAAATCCAATAATAACGAACGCCAATGTTGTGCAAAAATAAAATAGCGTATGCAAACGTTTTGTTTGGATCCGTGATAATAGTTAAGCGCTTTGAGTAATAGTAAAACATTGCATTAGGAGGGGTTTAATATGGGACAATAATATAATGAAAATGCACTAATATTTACTTTTCCAGAAAAGGTGAATGATCTCGATTTCACCAAAAATTTTAATGTGAAGCAACATTCACAGCAATGTAAATACTACTAATTGCAAGCAATTGCGCTATTGAGTAATTTTAATTATGCATTAATATCATCCCTCTCTTCGGGATATTAAATACATTTACAGTAGAACCTCGATTATTCGAATCGCAATTATCCTCATTTTTAATTATCTAGGGTTTCAATTAATTATTACAATAGGTGTAAAAATATAGTAGGATTCCGAGTAAAACTTGAACTATGACTTTATAACGTTCTACTAATTATTTCTACTGTACTTATTTCACTAGAAATTTTAATTACAGCTTTATTTAAATAAATAAGTAATTTTTCTTTAAATTATTTTATTACTTGGTTGCCAACTGAAATAATTTTTATTTTATTTTGCGCTTCTATCTTTTAACAAATATTTAATGTTATGGTTGCATTACAGTTGAAAATTGTTACTTGTTAAAGTTTGAAATGAGTAGAGAGAATTATACAAATTACCAAAGTTGTCGAAGCTTTTCAGCAATGGTTTTCGCATTTTTGTTACAACGAAGTTAAATAATTTTTGACTCGTTGTATTAACTGTATCACAAATACAAATTCTTTTACAATATCTCACAGCTCACGTTTTATTTATTTCATTCAACAAAGTGACTTAAAATTATTAATTATCTGTATCCGATTTATTTAATTTTCTTATAGCCACTCTCTTCAACTCCATCACCATTCACTACGATAATTATGTGTGATGTATGTTCACTTTTTCTTATCAATTAAATTAATAGTATCCATCACAAATTGTATAAAAATGCGTGCAAACTATTCAGCGAAAGGGTACAACAAAATTAATAATATAGACAGCGGATTTTATCCATTTATGTAATGTATGTAAAAAATCTACGAGATTCTAATCATATGCAAAAAATATATACAAAATATCAAAAATATTATTCAAGTTAGAATGTTTAGAACATTAAACATACTGTCTTCCAAGTTCCAACTCTTCACTTGTCTTTGCAAAAATTTTATTTTGCATAAAGATCCGCTGTCTATCATTAAAGCACTGCAAATGACATTTCACATCGAATTGCAATTTCTCAAATAAAAATAGTCAAACTCCGAAACCGAGTTACGTCAGTTGTCAATCGAAAATCGATTCCATCAAAGAATCGCGACAATAAACGATCGGGAATGCGGAGCAGCGAAGGAAAACAATGTTAAATTACTGACCTATTGACAGCGACAAGGTGGTGATTTGGTTGACCATAATGTTACTCCTGTTGGGGGTGTTGATGGTCAGAGCAAACGGTCTTCTTTCCGTGGCAGCGCGAGCAAAGACTGTGTTCCGACGTTGGAAAAGCGGACAGAACGTCTTAGGTTTCGTTGACGTCGCGATCGAAACGGAAAACGTCCACGCGATCCTCGCTCGCGTCGCTTTTAAATATTGTCACGCGCGTTCGCCCGATCGGTCAAAGCAAACGGGAGCGCGATTCGCGAACTCGAAAATCGTTTCCCCTACCTTCGCCGCCGCGAAGGTGAAATCCACGTGTTCTTCTTCTTTTTTTTTTCTTTTTCTTTTTTCTTATTCTTCTCGTAATCCTCGTATCGTCGACGCGATTGACGCATTCAAAATGTCTCGGCACCTCGAAGTGTCCACCGGGTGCAACGGTATCGTTCCGTTTGACGCAACGAGGGTCTGACATTTTTCGTTTCAGATAAATTTCTGACTGGTGCACGTGCTTCTGTTCGACGATGTCTGATAAATAATTGTTTAATAATGACGCTCGATTTCGAGAAATTATGCGCTTCCTTTCTGTTGTTTTACGCATTTTACGCTAACGCTTTACTTGTGAACCGGGACTGATTTCTGTGGCTGTAAGGCAAAACGACGTAAATATGTTACATTTTCAAGAAATTTGGATTTGTGCCTTGAGATCCAGAAAGAAAATTTTATACTTTCATCGGAGAAAAAATATATTGAAAAAATGTTTTCCGTTAAAAAATAAGAATATAAGAAAATTCAAGATCATAAGACGGTATTGATGTTTAAAAGTTTAGAAAGAAAACACGTGACATAATCCTTAGAATTATTTTGAACAGTCCGTCCTCAAAATATCGTGCGAAACGCCTAATCTTAGTTATGGTTATTACCACACTGCGGATTTTATGCATTTATAACAATACTATGTTCGCAAAAAATTGACGAAACTGATGACATATATGCTAAACCGTACAAAATATTAGACTGTTATTCAAGTTTAAATTTATTTGTAGTAGTAAACATTTTATTCTGCATAAAAAACCGCAGTTTAGTTATTACATTATTGGGGTTATTGTTATTATTATTATCTCTCATGATTATCATTAGTTGTACGTCATATTATATGTAATTACTTTTTTTAATATATTATTATTATATTACTTTTTGAAACTTCTACTTTTGTTAATTCTTTGTTATATTTTTGTTTTGTAACCAAAGGATTCTCATTGGTAGACACAAAATAAATTATTAGTATTATAAGTTGTTTTACCTTATAATTACAGATCTATGATTTGTTACTACTCTATGATTTGTTAAATTGTATCGGATCTAATATTTAATATTGTTCCGAGTGAATCAAATTGTTTTTCTTCTTCATGCAGAAGAGTTCCCACGTGATATTCCTGTTCAACAAGTAAACATCAAACATCTTTTGTGTGACAATTTTTCTTTCATGTCAACCAACTTGTAGCAGACTCTCAATGATCATAAATGTAGATATTGATAATGGTTTCTTATTCCTTATTTCACTAATAATTGTAAGAACAAAAGAATGAACAAATAAACGCATATTTTATTTTAATAATGTATTTTATTATTGTTCTTTTATATATTTTTGAATACATATCTATTCATTGTTATTCATTGTTGTAATCTATTCATTGTTTTTAGCACAGCATGGCAATTGAAATATTAATTGATAAACTTGAGGATATTTCTGAGGTTTGAATAATATTGCTTTTGTTATAAGCAGAGTCTCGATTTTTTGTTTCTGAATCATCATTGTCACCGAATACCTCGAACAGATCAAAATATAGAACTGTTAGAAGAATATTTTCTGATGCTATCGTCGAAGATTTCGCTAAACGATTCATTTCCTCATTTCCTTGTATCCCGCGGTGCGACGGAATCCAGAAAAATTGTATTGTATTATTGGGATTATCTTGCAAAAAGCTCACCAAAGGAAAGCAATATTTTCAAAATTATTACAGTGAAAAATTGACGTCATTGTATGACCACAATAAGCTCCCACGTAACTTACGGTGCAGAGCTAATCACTACAATTTATCTGCGTCCCTCTCGCGCGTAAATATTATCAGCGATTCAAAATGCCAATGAGGATTCACGAATTAAGACATAAATCACATTGTCCGGCAATGCGATTTATATAACGAACAACGTATTAAATTAATAAAGGAACTACAAAAAAAGTGATTTTCATTGGACATGGAAATGTTAATTGCAAAACCAAGTATTGTAACCGGTTTAAGCATATACAGATTCTTAAAAAACTGTATCCTCAAAATTTAGTATTAAGTATTCTATGTAATAAGTAGACTGCGGAAGTTTATGCAAATTAATATTTTTATAGACATACGACAGCAACTGAATCTTAAATAAATGTGTGTTTTATTTTCTAAATATTATAAAATGCATTATATTTTTTATTTTTTATTGCATTTTTATACTTGCCGACGTCCTTATAGGTTTTTGTAATTTGAAAATTGCCATAAATGCATAAACTTCCGCAGTCTAGTAATAAGTATAAATATTGTAAAAAAAAAAAGGGTCTTGAATAACACGAAAAGAATAAAGCTTTCTTTGTCACCCATCTGAATATTTATTAATCCAAGTTATAAAATTGTATAACATTTTGTCAAGTGTATAGGTACTGCGTTTAACAGAGATGTGAACACCGATAATGGTATTTGCCCTGGGCGCGGTCTTTTGTAATTGGGCTCGTTGACCTGAAGAATTAGGGTTGAATCGATATGCTACTTTATTCAGCAGTCACACCTTTACTTATGCTACATTAGTAAAAGAAAAAAATAAATGCGCATTGACGATTAACGTACTTTCGCGGAAAGAGTCTTGATACAAGACCTTTTATTGATAAGAAATTTCTTTTCACATTCCGACAATATTGTTAAATTAGAAATTTGTCGCGTTTCATATATTTAATCAAAGTTTCAAACTTTTTATATGAAGAATTCTTTCTAAAAAAGATTTAAAATTAACTAATGAGTAACATATAAAACCATATTTTATAGTGATATTTCGTGAAGTGATAAAAAAAACGCGCCCACATTTTCGATTGGTCGGCGATCGAAGTCGTCGTAGCGATCTAAACCGGAAATAGAGAAAGAGACACTAGGTCTGTTTTTTATTCCAGCACTGGCTGAACTGGTGCAGAGTCAACCACTTGCTATCTCCTTCCGTTTGATGAAATAGACGAAGACAGTGATTGGTTCGTTCTGCACTAGTTCAGCCAGCGTAGGAATAAAAAACAGACCTACTGTTTCCACCACGCAGACGTATAGTAACTTGTCAATGGTTCGCACGTGAAAACGAAGAAATCACAGTCTGATTGATATCTCTATACTCTTTTTGAATGTGCCCGCCAATTTGTGATTTCCGTTTTAGATCAACATAACCGCACATTTTTCGATCACTATTTTTTCTTTACTGAAATAACTGACTTTAGATCATACTGAATATTTAATATTCTATACAGGGTGTAACAAAAATGTCGCACGTCCTTGAAAGGGACGATTCCTGACGTGATTTTAAACAACTTTTTCCTTAGCGAAAATGTTAAGTAAGGCTTTGTTGACGAGTTATTAACGAAAAACGTCGACCAATCAGAGAGTGAGAACAGTAGACGAACCTAGGCGCGGGGGATGGCGGACCAATGCTACGCATAGTTGTAGCCCGCGCCGAAATTCATACACTGTTCTCGCTCTCTGATTGGCTAATGTTTTTCGTTAATAACTCGTTAACAAAGCCTCACCTAACATTTTCGCTAAGGGAAAAGTTGTTTAAAATCACCTCAGGAATCACCCCTATCAAGGACGTGCAACATTTTTGTTACACCCTGTATACTGTAATTATATTTTCCGAACACTAACATTATAGGAATAGTATAGCCATCTAGCGGTAATATTTATGAACTAAATCAGGGCGGTAAATGCGGAGCCTAATCTTTTTGATAATCTACTAAAAATTATAAAAGAAAGTAAAGTAATTGTATATATTATTATGGACAACAGTATCGAATGTTTATTTTATTAATTTATAGTTCATCTCTTCTGTTCTAGGCGTAATTATTCTACTAATAACTAAATTGAAATATTCAAAGTGTTTCAAAATAAGCATGAAAATTCGTAGAATGATTTTGAACAATTTTTCCTGATCATGTTAGGAATTAATGAAAAAGTTAAGCCTTGTATCCACAATCAGAGATCTTTTTAAAAAAAATTTGCAAGTAGCTTTATTTTGTACAGAAACAATATAGGTATGTCTGAAGGATTTTCGGCAATTCGAAAGTTTAAATACAAAATTGTGCAATAAATGTTTGTTAATTACCATTTTAGTGTCACTCCCTGTAACTTTAAACATTTTCATGCCGCGATTTCGCTGGAGTTTAGAAAGTAAGTTATTTTTAAACAAAAACAGAATTTCCGAGAAAGAGTTTTGGTCAATCAATAGTAACTATTGACTATTGCGTAAAAAAATGTTTTCTTGCTATAATGTCACTCCCTACGTTGACGACATAAAATTATAATCATACTTGATATTTTTAGTAGAGGGCACTGCCCTGTATCTCGTTTTTACCCTTGGAATCATGCATACGAGTATTCCATCTTACTAAGTTCTTTCATTGATGACTGAAACCACAGGGCAACATAGAACCTAAAATTATCATGGGACTGATTTTGATTATTTAAAAATAATAAATAAAATATTGTTTTTATTGGATTTACTTAGTATTTATTAAACTAAGTAAGTCGATGATTTATAGTTAACTATTCTCGAAACTGTGTCAACGTCGATCAATTCAATTTAATTGCTGTGCTATCGGTGTTCTAACCATTTCCAATTGTACGAATTTAATTGTTACAGTTTGACAATGCTACAGTTTAATACGGCGGTTTGCACTGTAATCGGCCGATTCACGCCTCGATTATGTTGGCGATTTACCGCATTATTCGCAACGAGTTCGGCGCAACCACTTACAAGTCAGTCTCTTGAAGTTGATAAAAAGGTATTTTATGAATTATATCGCGTATCTGTGACCATGTGTTCAATACTATATTGTTAATCTTACACAAGCCTTCAGGGGCAATAACCTCTTTACTATATTAACAACTGTATAAAACTGTTAAAGCTTAGCTTGTTGTCATCGAAAACAGCCAAAGTGTTGAGCGCCGAACAGCAAGCCAAATTCGATGAACTCAAAACAACTGTGTGCAAATGCATAAGCGGAAGCCCTACTGTCATTTCTCAAATTCAGAATGCGCAAAATGTGCACGACCTTCTGAGTTTTATCAAAACTCCTTATTTAATGGAAAAAGATATTATGCGAGTAATGAAGACCATCGTAGCCTGGATACCCAAAGGTAATGAAGGTATATTGCCCAATGAAACAACTAAAAAATTTACTAGTGTCCAAAATCAAAGTAAGAGCGCTATGAGAGCAGAGTCTGCGAGGAGCAAGCATAAGGAAAAGGATGATGATTTGAATTATTCTTATTATTCCGAGCTCTCCACGTCGGTAATGATCCAGGTAGGAAAATATAGTTTTCCTTAAAGCGTTTCGTGCAAGCGAAGCCCAGAAACCGTGGTAAACTCGATAGATCTATCGAGTCCTGTATGGAACGTGTTATGGGATCAGTACGGGCTTATCGTACATATTTTCTAGAATTTTTTTTTCATACTAAAATTTATTTCTACATTTCCATCTTTTCACACATAAAAATAGAGGTTTTAAAGTAATAGAAAAAATTTTTTATTTCATTTTTTTATTGATTTATCTTGGCGATCTGACCGCTTGAAGTGAACTCTGATTGTTCCCGGCCGATATGATATCTGAACTTTGGAGCATTTAATAACAAAAAATCGAGTAGTTTCTTAAAAAGTAGAGTTGTCGCTACAGTTGGAAGTAAAATTTTTCACTCCCGATGAAAAATAACAAAATGGTGGACTTTTGAATTTTTCAAACCCTTTTTTACAACTTAAATTGTTTAAAAATATGGTTAAATATAAATGAATGTTTATAATTCTACTTCGAACTGAAACTATGCGTGTTCAGAATAATCCCTGAAAATTTGAGCTCAATCAGTGCAATAGTTTTTTGTAAATCGTATCGGCGAGGTCGAAAAAACGCGTTTAAAGTTTTTATCGTAAAATCGTAAAAAAAAAAAGCGTCGTACCCTCAGTCAGAGATGCCTGCTACATACATTATTCCTTCAGCTTCTTCATAAGCATAATTTTTTGCAAACTCCGATTTTTTAAAAAAATCGAATTTTTGAGAAAATAAACCCGTACTGATCCCTTAATTTCTATAGAGGTTCATGTGTTTTGTATGATGTAGGAAATAAGCAACTTAAGAGACCAACAGGCGAGGAATGTGCACCTACTGAGATTTCTGTATAACAACATTATTATGTATAATGATACCTTGAGTCTCAAAGCATGCTCCAACCTGATGTTTAGTATGAGCGTTTTAAACTATCCTTGCACGGTAAGATTGAAATGATACTCGCATTTCGATTAATAATTAAGTAATATAGATAAAGTGTAAAGTATATTGCAGGCTCTGCTTGCTAAAATTTCAACAGACATAATGAAAGCCATGCCAAACGAGATCAACCCGACGTTGATTTCTATACTAAGATCTATGTCAATTCTGAAATATAAAAACACATCATTATTGAACGCTATAAGCAGCCTTATTATTAATAGTAGGGTATCAATAAAAGATAAATACGTAATGGATATCGTGATGTCGTTTGCTTCATTAGGGTATGAGTCTCAAAACACTGAAATATTTATACAGGTATGTGAAAGAAAATAGATCTTCAGGAAAGTACAATTGAGCATTTTATACTTTTATTAATATGATATTGTAACTTGCATAAAGGAAACTTAAATACATTGATATGTTATGTTTTCATAACTAGAAATATGTACCGCAATTAACACTCAGTACACTAGGAGCTGATAAATGGTTAACTCTTGTCTGGTGTTTAGTTTTATTAAAAGAAGCGCAACCAGGACATGTACGATCTGTATTAAACAACAAGTTTGTTGACAGTCTCATCCATACGGGTTAGTATTTACTCTTAAAACAAATATTTCTTCTATTCTACAGGTTGAATCACCTAAAGGTGCCGTTCGACTGCGAAAATGCGAGGCGCGCAATATTTACGGGCGAGCGTGTAGCCGTTGAAAATTGGCCCTGTCAAGAGTTTCGAGGACCGTGCGAGCGGCGCCGTTACGACTATCGAATGGCACCTTGAGACTATCCGCCTGATTAACTTCCACAATTGTGAAGATACGAAGAAGTGTTTAAAACAAAAATTACTTGGTTATTAGGAAGCTATTACGTGATGACTAAAACTTCTTTCCAATTGGAGGTGCTTAGGAAATTTGAAGATCACCTTGACTGTTTTTTAAACGGAACCATGTACTTTTAGCCACCTACGATTGTAGCTCTTCTCGAGACGATTTCAATGACCAAAGTCACTGAAGGTCATTCAAAGTCATGGACATGAGAAAAGGGGGAAAGTAAAAATTTGTAGAGAACTCTCTGCACGTACGTAATTCGCACTCGTTGGATCGGACGATCAGGATCTTGGAAATGACCACCACGATCGCCGGGTTTAACGTCACTTGGTCTTTTTTTTACGAGGAAAATTAAAAGAAGATGTTTACCGAGAAGCATCTACTATTAAGGTCAAACCAACGCACACTATAAAGTGTAACGCAGTCATTGAGTGAACGCTTCGGACATTGTCTTCCTGTAGCTGATCACCACTTAAAACACTCTGTTACAAGTATTATCTTGTTAACCGTGTCTGCGAAATTTCTTCGCATTTCGAATTGAATTCGTTCGATTCTGCTAACTAAAAGTCGAAGATCTTGTTTCAGGAGCGAATATTAACTTTTCCTCCTTTCTCTTTATGTCTATAACTGTGAATGATATTAATTGGCTATGGTCACTGAAATCGTCCTGAAAAAAGCTACAATAATGGACGGTTAAAAATATATGGTATTGTAAAAGATTTTACTCTTTTGCTTATGGGAACCGGGTATGTTGTTGCGTTGCGTTAGATTGCCGGTGCATGGAGAACGGTCGACGAAACAATTAATTGCGATATAATATCAAAACGTTCGCTCGGTTGAAACGCTTTGCGGCGATTTACCGCTGCGTTTCTAGCATCAAATTTGTTTCGCAGTTCACACAAGCGATTTTCCGCCGAATATCGCAAATACGTCGCCTAGTTGTCGCTAGAATTTGTGGCTCGTGTGAACTGTTTTATACGAATTCTTGTTAAGCTAAAACGCGTCGGCGGATCGCCGCAAACTGCTCGTCTGTACCGAGCCTTCGAAAGAGAACGTAAAATCGCGTTGTGTCGCGAACGTAAAATACAATTTTCTTGTAAAACTGTGTACCTCTCACAGTTTCATTTAAAAGAGTCAAGGTGACCTTTAAATATCCTTAACACTCCACTTAGAGAAAAGTATTATAGCCTCCTAAGAACCAAGCAACTTCTGTTCCAGACATTTCTCTGTATCTTTAAAATTGTGATTCAAGTGGTTCTCTTCGATGATTCACCCCTGTATACATATGTATAACGATGGATTCATACTTAATCTTTCCCGTAGACGACGTCAAAAATCTTCCAAAACAATTGAAACTGTTAAATATTAATGGCGTTGCCCAACTGATATTGAATAATTATGAAGGTTAGTCGAAGTGTATTTACATTTAAGCTTTGCAGTCGCAAAAATAACATACACATGTTTTAATACTATAATTATTTTCAGGACCGTTCCTTGATAGCATGCCGCCTCTAGTTAATCCATACACGAAAGATAAGCAATCGTATACTGATCTACTTGAAAATACTTTAAAAGTTATGTTACCACAGGATTCGTTCACAATGAACGTAAATACGAACATGGGTTTCATGTTGGGTGTGTATAATAAAATTTCACAATTCGCATCATTATATCAAAACCAATACATTAACGTAAAATGGTATTTCAGATGCTGAGTGTACAGTGGATAACAATTTTAAACCCGTTAAAATTGAAGGGAACAACCGTTTTAAAAAGTAAGTGTAAAAAGATTATTAAAATATTATTTGAACTGATACTTATTGATACTATAAGAAGGAAAAAAAAAAAAAAAAGATTCACGTGCACTGCTTAATTTCAGGACGGCTATAGTAATATGCGACTATCCTAGCCATTATCTAGGAAGCGATGAACTTCACGCAGTAGTTAAACTTTATAACAGATTATTACAAGCTAGTGCATATCGTGTTTTATGTATTTCTTACAAACATTTTGGTTTAGAAGATAAACTTCGTAAACGCATCGATCTTTTAAAACGTCGCATACAGTCAGTGACATAAAAGCGACTTAGTATTGTGTAATATTCGCTAAGTAAATAAAAATGTGTATAAAATGTAATCAATGATTAATAATCATTCAAAGATTATTGTAAAATATTGATTACACCGAGAAGACCTACTTATTTTTAAGAACTGTACATACAGCATGGAAATAAACAATTCTGATGTAATGTGTAGTGCGAACACAAGGTACAAGTACAAATGACATAATTCTCAACTTTGGAAAGCGTATTATCTGAAACACGTTATCGACACAATCTTTTTTATTATTATTGAAATAAACTACGTTATTTATATCTTAATAATATTTTATTTCAATGAAGAATTAAGATCAATTTATATGTATTGCTACCAAAGCGGCACAGTGTCGGTCTGCACTGATCTCAGCTGATCTAGATCTAGATCTAGACATTTGATTTTCGTTCATCGAAATAAGCTTCACATCGATCAATCAATCCTTGATTGCGGACCTTGTCCTTGATATTGCCAAATTTTGAGTAGAATGCGAACGTGTCATAAACATAAAATTCGCCAACCTTGAATCAGAAATACGATTTACGCACATGTCAGCTCGGCGGCCCTGTAAATTGACCTTTATAATGTCAAATGTGTAATGTCAGACATGACATGTCAGGTATATAGTTTAGTGACTGTAGTATATGTATATATATATACACATACATATCACTGATCTGATATATATACATATATGTAGTTTACATCAACGCCATCTGTTCCGCACCTGTGACAAAATCTTTATTAAAACTGTCTCGTTGAAATTGTAACGACTACATATTGTGATCTACCAAGAAGTGTTGTTAATGTTGTGGTCATTTTGCTAAGAAAAGAAACGTTCAAAAAATGGTAATTACTTGTTATTCAATTTTTTTAAAAGTCGCACGTAAAATAATTACTGGCGCAAAATTAGAAGCAATTTGGCACATTGTGTTCTTACGAATATTTAATAACTTTCTTTCTTTAGATGCAATTTATGTTATTATTCAGTCGTCAAGGAAAGTTACGTTTACAAAAATGGTATGTGGCACATCCCGATAAATTAAAGAAAAAAATTACTCGAGAACTGATCACAACAATATTGGCACGAAAGCCTAAAATGTCAAGTTTCTTGGAATGGAAGGACGTTAAAGTTGTCTACAAAAGGTACATCGTAATTATACGATTTCTTTTTATACATGTTTCGCAACCATTTGATTTAGAACCGATCGATTAATGATTCTACGTAAAACGAGATTGATTCAAACTTTCGAATCTTCTTTGTTAGGTTAATTTGCATTTAGAATGATGCTACAATTGGGAAAAGGTCCATTATTAATTACCCAAAAATAAGTCGGAAGTACAGAAATTAATTTTGTTATCGGAGGCTTACTTTTTGAAAATATTTAGTTTTAAAAATTTATTTGGTACTGATTTGATTAACACCTCGATACACGAGCATTTAGTTTCAAATTCTTCCCAGACGCAAGTAAAACGTGATTAATAATACTGTTAAAAAGCGTTGCCTCAGGCACACACTTTTACTAATACATTCTTTTTCTATTATGATTTCTATTTTAATAAGAGACTTATTAATTGTGTTTTATAGATACGCGAGTTTATATTTCTGTTGTGCAATAGAACAAAATGACAACGAGTTACTTACTTTAGAAATCATTCACCGTTATGTGGAATTATTGGATAAATATTTTGGAAGCGTAAGTATGAACCTTAATTTTTTTCAAATGATATAACTAATTTTAATCTAAAATTTGTTTCTATATTTATTTTATAAATCTATATCTTTGATTGACAATATGAAAATTCATTAAGGGGTCATATAAGTTTCTTGGGGCTAAATTGTAGTCAATGTTTAAGTGTTAGTTACTGACAAACTATTAGACCCATTGGACTAATTCTTTTTGTATTATAAAGGTACTTGTTTGTAGAGTAGAAAACAGGTATGGCAGTTGTGAAATTATTATAAATATGGCGTCCACGTGCAATGGCGTAAAACTATTTTTTTTTTGCCGCCCTAAACGGTGGGCATGATTCAGCTTGTACCAGTGATCTGAAACAAAAAGTGCTGATATTTTATTACCTTTTGGGATCGTAGTTATCGTGCTAGGAGGGGGTTTTTTGAAGAAAAAAAAAAAATTACGGCAGTGACAGCAATTTAAATTAGGGTGTCGTGATTTTCGCTTGAAAAATCTTACATTTTTTGTCGTTATTTAAAAATGGTTCAATTTATTCAAAAAAGCCTTCGTAGCACGATAACTACGATCCCAACAAGTAATTAAATATCAACACTTTTTGTTTCAAATCACTGGTACGAGCAGAATCATGCCCACCGTTCAAAAAAAAAAAAAAACAGTTTTACGACTTTGCACGCAGACGCCATATTTATAATAATTTCATAACTGTCATACCTGTTTTTTACTTTACAAACGAGTACCTTTATAATACAAAAAGAATTAGTCCAATCAGTTTAACAGTTTGTCAGTAACTAACACTTAAACATTGACTACGATTTAGCCCCGAGAAACGTATATGACCCCTTAAACAAAATGTCATTTCCATTGTTTTGTTCTCTTAATTATTTATATTTTGTTGTTTAGAATCTTGAATTTAATATTAACTTTTAATGTGTTAATAGGTCTGTGAATTAGATATAATTTTCAATTTCGAAAAAGCATACTTCATCTTAGATGAACTATTGGTCGGTGGTGAGATTCAGGAGACTAGTAAAAAGAATGTGTTAAAAGCCATTGCAGCTCAGGATTTACTACAGGAGGTTAGTTATGGGGATGTACCCATTGAGTTGTGACTTGTTCTTTCTAATGGCACTATAATTTTTGTTCATTATTTTCTAATAATTTATTCGAATCGTTTTAATAATTTTATCAATCTTCAGTTTTTTGAAGATCCGTAGGCTTATTTTTTTTACTAGCTTTGCACAATATGTTTATTAAAACGATTCGTACAATATATTTAACTTTCAATAGTTGGTGTGTAACGTCCTTTTATATTGATCAAGAGGACACAAAATAATACCAAAACCTCTTGCATAATTTGTATGTGTAGCATGTTTGTAGCCTGTTTATTCTGGGTAGAATAATGTGGTTTCAAAGACATAATTTAGATACAGATTTATATAAAATTATTTACAACAACTTTAGAAGTTCATATCAATATTTATAACTTTAAAAAGATATAAGAATGATTTTATGATTGTAAATAAATCAATTTATGGTAGTGAGTAACTAAAGAATCTATACAACAGATTTTTAATGAAATCATAATTAAGTCGAAAGTATTTTTAACAAAAATCTAACAAACTTATACATATATATACAACGTAACAAAAACTGCCACATTATTCCTTTGCCAATCAAAAATGGGTTGTAATGACACTTTGATGTCTATTAACCATGTGTAATATCTGAATTGCATGATGGAATGTAACTCTTTTAAGTTGGAGTCTTTAATGGCAATGTGTTATTTTATCTATTAATATATTTAATTCTTTCGTAAATTTCATGTACTATATGTATATATTATATATTTTGAATATCCTTAAAGTATCCTTTGATGTATTATCGTTTCACACTATTTGGATTCTTTGTTATTATTATTATTCGTGTCCTGAACGTGATGATCATTATTGTAATGCTTAACCGAAACGTTTATACTATAAATTCTATTACTGTAGATATAAATAACACGTGCATATAATAATTAGTAATAATCATTATTATTACTAAATACGAACAGTTTGTTTTTTATTTAGTATAATTAGAAGATGAAACCATTAATATGTAATTATCTAAAATGTGTTGTGTAGTCGAAGAAGCATAAAAAGTATCTGCTCACTTTTTTTTTAGAGATATTTAACAAAACATTTGTTCGAGCGAATGTAGATATTCGAGAATAAAATAAATTTCGATTTCTTTTAGCTAATGCTGTGTGCATAGAATGCTTATATGCTTAATCTTCAATTTAATGTGAGTGGACTTACATGTGTTGTAAACTTCAAGTTATTATGTACGCAACAGCATATCTATAGTGCAGAAAAATTAAATCCGAACAACAACTATTGTCTTCCATATTATTGCTAGACATCGCAACAAAATTTTGAGAATACTGCTGTGATTTTAATCTTTGAATGACATAAATATTCTTCCATTTTAAAAGTTCCTTCATAATTTAAATAAATAAACAAATTATTTTTCTGACGGAAATAGGTGATATTTTACATTTATTAATTATTTAATTAGTAACACTCTGGAACTATTTATAACAAAAGTAATATATAATATTACCCATAAAATTAGTATTTCATAATATTAATTTTTTTTTCAGTTATTTTGTTCATGGTACAAAAATAAATGTTACATTCTATTCGGAGCACAAACAATTACAAAATTTCATTTATTGTTTTTATCAATTATATTTCAGAAGAATTTCAATTTTTCTCGAAATTTTGGCTGCTTTAATCTTAATTTACATTATTATTTCACATTAATATAAGACTGCAAATATTCTTTTGAGTATGCAAAATTCAAATCGAATATAATCAATCAAAAATAAATATTCTTCTGTCGATTTCCTTTGCAAATAGAAACAAATGTGTATACTTTCTCTAGTATTTAAATAGACTGATAGACGGAATTTTTAAATCTAGTCCTTAAAGAATTTTATCTATACGTATTTGTGTGAGAATAGCAAAATAATTTTGTTTAAATTTCGAAAGTTAATAGTTCTGTTTTGCTAATATTCAGTTGTTTTTATTTTCGAGTCAGAATGAAAAAATAAAAGGAAAATAGAAAGAATTGTACGCATGTAATAATTTTATATTTACATTGTGTCCTACTTGTATTCATATAAAACATTGTTATTTAGTTCATTTTATTAAAAGTATAATCGTAATCTAATGATATTTTATTGTTATGTTAGAAAAGTATAATACTATGGAAATGCTGTTGTTTGTAAGTAGTCGTTGAAGTGTATGTATACATTTTCAAGTCACAATAAAAGTTGATCATTGTCAATTATAAAAACGATATAATTTTATGTGATGTTATTGTTTGTGATCCACAATACTTCGAAAGATACGTATAAGTTCCTATGATGCAAAAGTGTGCTTGTATGTTTGGTATTCTTAATAGATACTTTAATTGCATGGAAGAAACTTTCGTTATAAGTATATAGTATTTATTTATCTCATTTTCATTAAAAAAAAAAATCACTGTATGAATAACGTATTAAGACAAAGAGAAAATTTGATTTAAGAATGACATTAAATTGAATTTATTTTTTACTTATATTTTCTTAAGTTACGAATAAGAAAAAAAGTTACACATATTTAATCATACATCAGTTTCAATTACATAGGTAATATTCAATATTTGTTGGAACCTTTTGTAATATTACTATTAATTCGTGAAATATATGTGAAAAATAAATTTAGATTGTATCTGTGTTAAATTATTATATCGTATAAGATACATTTAATTAGACGATACAGCTTATAAGAAACTGTTTCACTTCGAATTTGTAAAAATTTTTTTCTTTTCTGTATGGTTGTATTTTATTGTTATTAAGTCGTTATTTTAAAGGCAGCTCTCGTAATAACGCAATATTTTATGTAATACCTGTCTAATCTATTGAAGTCTAATGCTGTTGCAATATTATTTAGTATCGTAAAATGTACTAGTAAGATAAGTAGCTCTTCGTTATTGTTCCATAACTAAGGACATTTAGAGAAATACACTAAAGATTAGTTAGAATATTTGTTTGTTTGTGGAAGGATGAAGCTGTGGAAGGTGCCCTGCGGGAGATAGGGCTTTTGTAGGTGCTGCGTTCTTGCATGCCCTTCATGGCCAATCTGACAACCCACATGAATCAAGACCCGGAGCAGGCTCACCCGCTGCATGATGCCATCATACATCTCTACTTTTTCTATAGTTATTGAGCACCAATTTTTTACTTAACATTGACGACCCTTGCAAATCTAGTATACAAACTCTAGTATATTTTTATATAGGCAAGTGCGGTGGCACGGTATATACGAAAAGAGTAATATATATACATATATATTAGTCTATAGATAGTTTTTTTTTTTCTCTCTTTTAATAACATTATTGCTTGTCATTTTATCATTCAACAGTAGCCAGAACGTAGTTTTAATCCCATACTATGGCAATAAAATGACACATTTAGGAGATCATTATTTATATGTGAGTACTATACGCAAAACTACTTGAATAACTATCACAGTTTTCCATCGCGTAAGAAATTCTATATATTTTGTAGAGTTCTTTTTGTACTTGTAAACTAGAAAATATTTATTTTAGTATTTAATTAGAGATGAATACTTGAGGGTATCACTTTTGTACGTGTATATGTGTATATACATAACAGTGTCAATTTTTAATGTTATAATTCTAACACAGTGATAATAACTGTAATAAATGTATACAAAGGAATTTTTACATAATTGTACACGGTATTATATAACTCCTTCTCCACGTAATTAACCAACTTTATGTTATTATTTTTGTTGCATCTACACTTTCAGGTTTTAAATTTTAAGACCTCTGTGAATGTTTTTAGTTAACGTTAAGGATATTATCAGAACTATTACTCGATCAGCGTTCGTTAGGAAGGTATTTATTATTAAAGAAAAAGTTCATCGACTTTATATGTTTGTACCTTTTAACTATAACGGCCGAAACAATTTATACGTAGCATGCAACACAGATATTCTTTTGATTGATGCTTAAGCATTTCAAACAAGGCAATAAATAAACATGTGCTTTGTGCAGCTTTGTGTATCCATACAAGTATATACTCAGTTATATGAAAAGGGTTCAGTTCGTCATTTGAAGCTGCATCAAGGAGATTACTTAATTGCAAAGTAGGTACGTGCTCACTTATATATTTTCATTACTGTATATTTGCATTATATGATAAAGTGCAGCGTCAAAGAAATTGATCCCTCTTCATATACGTATAGATGTATTGTAGAAGTATTTTATTTTATCAACACCGTCTATGTGTTTCAGGAGGAAACTCCGCAAGGATTCTTCGAAGATCATGGTCTGGGATAATATTTCCTAGATAATCTGTACAACTTGACGTAAATCTCCGCTCTTACGACGCTGTTCTAACATTCCAAAATATTTACTATAAGGTACATTGATAATAATTAAAAAGTATAGTACTGCAAAGATCTCAACAAATCAAAATTAACGTTTGACTTGAATTTATGCCTTTACGTAATTATACGGCATGGTAATAAGTAATAACAAATTACCTTTGCAAATTTACTTAAGTTCAGTGTATTCAAAGTGCTTTCCTACACTGTTGAAAAAGCAGTATTATGCTAAATACTGATAAGATTATTTGTGTTATTTAACCCTCTATATTTCTTACACTCTTATAGCAGCACTGATTCATTGTTATTAAATTGTATTATTTAGTCGTTGCCTATAGTCTTATCTTTGAAATATGTACAAAGTCTGATTAATGTTTATCTAATATTTTCCTTTTCTAACAACTGGGAAAATATTAGTTGAAGATGTGATTTTGCTGTTATATAGATATATTTAATTCTGTTGATAGGATTATACAGTAATTAATGAAATAGCAGTAACGGTACTGTTGTTCGGTATTTAAATTATTCCAAATTTATTCCATTGCACTGTATAAATGAAATGTCGAAGTAGTTGTTAGATTTTGAAGGTTCATTATTCACAGAAAGTTGAATTTATGAAATATGAAATATGAATTTATGAAATACTTTTAGAAGTAAAGGTTTTTTGTTAACTAAGATAGCACTACTTACTGGTTGAAACCTAGTTAAACTACTGTTAATACAATTTTATTTTTGCAGAATATAATCATTTAATGGTGCAATTACAAATAAAAATATTAAAATCGTTTAATAGAGGGTTGAATAATGAATATTTAACGATATTATTGCTATACACTGTGACGAGGTGCTTATCAGATTATCATTTACGTCTAATTACTTCATTTTATCCAAACCACTGTATTAGAAGTAGGTGCACATGAACAAATTTGTTACAGTTCTGGCAATTTTTAATTGATAATTATACTTTTATATCTTTCGCACTGATATAAATAGATAACGAATTAAACTTAAACATTCTTAAGTGAATAATTAATAAGCAAGTTTATTGTTCAAGTGCAGATAAATTAAAGTTAACGATAAAAAGGAATAATGTTCCTTACACAATAATGTGGTGCAATGAACACATTGCGTCGAGTGTTTTCATACAGAAATAATTGAATATCAACACACTAGTTAAGATTTCAATAATTCTTTTTATATCTCTATTGCAATTTTGAATGACTTTGATGAGTATCAAAAGACTTAATTGTAGTAGGGGCATTATGAAGAAAACGCTGTTAAGAAAGCAAATTCCATGTTAAAGTCCATGCAACGATAGTCCAAAATCGTACAGTTAAATTATACATTATACACAGAAAAATTTTGAAATATTTCACAGTACTGTTATTGTTTTATAGTTAGGAGAGAGTTTTATGAATCATCTTAACGTTTTGCACGAAATATCAATTTCCACAAAATAACTAACAGTGAGTCTACTATTATACCGTTAACTTATGTCCATCCATCAATACCAGTCTGCAATTATATACTTGTTAATTAAATGTAGCACGTTATTTGTACCATAGCGTGCTATTGCCAGTCGTACGGTGATCGATCATTGATAAAATGAAACTTAAGTTTTTCGTTTAAGAATTAATTACCAAATGTTTAATTCCATTACTTATGCCATAGGCAAATATTATCTTTAGTCTATAATCATCTGTTTCGTTATTTCTTAAGTTATATGTATTTGACTCGAGAAAGAAAATTTACTGGTGGAAGTAAATTAAGTAAAATCAAAATTATAATCTTATTTTTGAGATTCATGTGTTTAAATTGAAGTCAACTTTACTTTGAATAATTAAATACAAAAAAAAAATCATTAATTACATTAGAAGAAAAGATTCATGATTCCGCTATAAAATTTGCTTTCTCAAATCAAACTTTTGAACTTGTATTTTCATATATTAGAAAGAAAACGCCCAACGGTATTACGTCCTGTGAAATAAAGAGTGGCCATCGAGGTCAATTTTGTTCTATTTTATATTAGATACTCTTGAATATCCTAGAAAAGATAAAGATCGTATATTCAGCCAAGTTGACTTGGGCCACTCTTACTTTCAGAAGTTTAATCGCGAAAACTTTGCCAACAACGATTGCGCAAATGCCTCATTTAACTACGTTACATGTGTATTGGTGATGCCCGTCGACGATATCGATTTCCCTAAAATATCACCTAAAATTGTTTCGGTGCAGCTTGTTACGAAAAACCATCCATGTTCCTGTTAATTATCGTTAATGTAGATGGAATGTGCGTTTGCGACGCACGATTTCGCTCATCATTTCCAACTATATTCGACGAAACGACGACGAAATCGGTACCAGGAAAAAGTTCACGCGAGGACAATAAGTTTAAACATTGTTCGTTGAATGTTCGTTCATAGTATTGATACAAGCTGAATATAAAGGCACGTGTTATACATATCTAAAGAAAAAATATATTCGCTGTCCACTTATTTAATAGTTTACATTAGGTCGTAAATAAGTCGAACACGTCGCGGTGTACGCATCACGGAGAGTTGCAATGCATTTCTCGTTTTTATTTTTGGATCTTGTGATTTCTTTTAATTAAATGATTTCTTGTCGAATCGAAATCACGGATTAACGCCAGTCGTATATTTGCGAGCGTTCGCGAGGTCTGAATGAATTTTCAGTATTTTTTAAAGTCTCTGGGCAGTATGTATAAATGAACTGTAAACGAAATTCACCGAATCGAAGAAATCGAACGAAAGCTCGAGCCGATGTTTTATTAGAAAACGATTGTTAATCTTCAAATGTTCTTTTATTAATTAACGAAGCGTGCTGCCTAGATATTTCTGTCTTGTCTTTGTTTTTACTTTTAGCGGGTTAACGTTGACTTACGACTTCACCAAACTGAGTATACATAGTTTTAAGCGAAAGAATAAATGGCTATGTCTAGGTAAACTATCTTCAAGTACTTGGCGTTTGGGTGTTGAATAAAACGATGGTGCACGTGAAAACACGGATATTTCCACATTACCTACCGTATTCCAAATACTTTTATATACACGTATACAATTGTACGCATTTATCACATGCACAGCGTTCATCCGATTCTCGTTATACTTGGGGTCAACCCAACGGCCCCGTTCAAGGTCAGATTTCCCTCCAGTAATTTTCTGATAAAGAAACCTCCGCGACGGTATCTTCTGCGAGCACGAAGACTTCTAAACAGATAATACTTCACCGGGGTACAGAAACCTTCGTAGGGTAATTTCTCACTTAAAAAGGTGACAGAAAATGATGGCCTTGAACGGTCAGTTGTATTGGCCCGGAGTATGCGGTTTGTACAGGGTGTCCCAAACTAACAAGGGAAGTTTGGTGAGTGTCACTCGCCGATTTTAATGAAACTTTGAATTTTTACTGAACTTTTAATGAACCTTTAATCCAAATCGCCCTTTTCATTTCGGTGCTTATAACAGACAAAGTATAAGCGTTATAAAAAAAATGTTTTATACAAAAGTTTTACTCTTGTTTAAGATCTATAGGATGGCTGTAAGAAAATTTTGAAAAAACGAATTGCTCTTTATTCGCCTGAAACGAAAACATTTTTTGTCAGAAAAAGGGAGGTAGGTAAAATTTAATTTTTATAAACAATTCGTTTTTGCAAAATTTTCTTACAGCCATCCTATGGGTCTTAAACAACAGTAAAACTTTTGTATAAAACATTTTTTTATAACGCTTATACTTTGTCAGTTATAAGCACCGAAATTAAAAGGGGCGAGTTGGATTAAAGGGGTAAGTTTCTCCTTTAAAGTCGAGTATGGGCAGCTACTATACAGGGTGTTTCGCAATTCGTGGGAAATCTCCGAGATACATATACTAGACACGAAAATAATAAGAAAAGTTCTTATGCAATATTCTCGGAAATGGTTAGTTTATTAGTTACGCGCGGTTTTATATTTCGTGAAGGCACATAACAAAGGCTCATCCCCCGTAAGGTCAGCGACCGAGATTTGGGCCCCTGCATCGTGGAAAAGTATCAGATGTGTTATATTCGTCATCATTTCAATTTTTAATTACAAAATATGTGATTTTTCATTCGAAGAAACATCTTATTCCAATACACGTTGCGATCACCGGGGCCCACTTAGGCCCAGAGAGGCCTGATCATTTAAGCGCGGTCACTGGCTTTAAAGGGGATGAAGCAGTGTTACGTCGGCATTTTACGAAATGTAAAACCGCGTGTAACTAATAAACTAACCATTTCCGAGAATATTGCATAAGAACTTTTCTTATTATTTTCGTGTCTAATACCTGTATCTCGGAGATTTCCCACGAATTGCGAAACACCCTGTATAGGGCAAGATTCTTAGGTTGGATCATAGAAAAATCGTACAAAGTTTCATTAAAATCGGCGAGTGACACTCACCGAACTTCCGTTGTAAGTGCGGGAGCCGTTAAAGGGAGATTCCTGGGGTGATTCTAAACAACTTTTTCCTTTGCAAAAATGTCCTTGGAAGCTTTGTTAACGAGTTATTAACGAAAAACACCGACCAATCGGGGCGCGAGTACCGCAGCTTAATGCCCGCGCTGAAATTCATACACTGTATTCGTGGTTCTATTGGTCGGTGTTTCTCGATAATAACTCGTTAACAAAGCCACAACGAAAATTTTCGCTAAGGGAAAAGTTGTTTACAATTATCTCAGGAATCTCCCTTCAACGGCTCCCGCACTTAGTTTGGAACACCCTGTATAGTGTCTACAAAGGGTCAGACACTTACCTTCGACTCTGTCGCGCGGCTCTTTCGTGCAATCAAAATTAGCGATTAAGTGCGTGGATTTGTTAGAATACCTGTGGCGTACGTGGTTATTAAGTGAAATTAATGAACGGCGACAACCAATGTTAAAATAAGTGTGTATAAATAACTGATGAGTATATGAATGTTGTACTGAAAAGACGATGCTTTGTGCTCCGTCCATAATAAACCATGTATTAATGCGAAATTTCGTTTGTTGTCTTACCAGAAGGTGCAACTGCATAGAAGGGATGATTATTAACACGTTGATAGCGGCAGGACAACGTCGCTCCACGTACTCTTTGCACTGTGCGGAGTGTGCGGCTCAGGGTATAGGCTGATTTACACACGTTTAGTAATTTAGTCGAGTGGCAAGTATTTTAGTAATTCACTGCCTGTAAACAGTAAAATTTCTAACGTCTTTGAACCAGCCTTATTGGTAAGTTGGAGTACATCCCCAGCGTGTGTTGCTTGGAAAATATGCGTTGCTGCGATTGGTTAATTCCGGTAGTGGATCCAAGAAACTTTTTTGGGACGAGCGAGTGTGGAGTGGAGGAATATAAATGTACATAAATACACTTATCACCTTTTTTTTAAGGATTTGAAATTCGCTTGTAACACATATTTTAATATCTGTATTTTATACCATAGGCTAAATTATGAAATTCATCATAATTGGTTCTATATTATTAAAAAAAAAAAAAAAAAAATCAAAAAGTGATATAATATTTCAGTATTTTACTGGGATTTAAACGGTTCTAAAAATAATTGTTTCAAAATGTTATCTGTCGGTTCTAAATGAAACAATTACGAGTAGACTGCGGATTTTTATGTATTTATGACAATTTCAAATATCTAAAAATGTATAAAATGTTAACAGATGCTAAAATAATAATAATAATGATTATAATAATGATTATTATTATTATAATAATGATTATTATTATTAATATTATAATTATTTAAAAAAATTTATTATACATATGATTAGAAGATTATAAAGATTTGTTTTTTATTTTGCATATTTCGTATATTTCATAAAGTGCATATGCAAAAGTATATTGCACATATTATTTATATTTGTTGTATGTATTTTGAAGTTTCATATTATTTACGGAATTTGCAAACTAATTCGCTGACAAGAAAATCAAAATCTTGCATATACATATACAAATGATTATATTTCCGCATATATTCATGTACTATATTATCATATTTCACATATGTTATTTGCATATTTTAACAGCATAAATGTCCACGGTCCTATTTATCACTCTCAAGGGGTGGACGATCGTCCATATAGCCCAACTTCTGCGAAAGGTTGTACCTGATTCTGTTCGGACCCAACCGCGGGCCCCTGCGGAGTTGTTTTCCACGGTTCATGGCTGTTAAGGCAATCTCCCGCCATTAGTATCAGTGTCATTCTTAACAGGACCAATTATAAAGGTCCAAATTGACCTGGACGCCGTAATGCGTTTTCAGTAGAGGTGTGTGGGTACCTGATATTCCGGTTTCGGTTCGGAAATTTTACTCGGGATCGAGTCGGGATCCCGAAAGTTTGTAACGTTCAGGTATCCGAAACTGAATTCGGGTCAGATATGGCGTGTATCCCAAATGTATTTTTCATGATTTTTCAATCGGATTTCGTACTTTAACTTTCAGATTGAAAATGAGTTACTAATTTTTTTGATTGCAATTTAAATGTAAAAGTTTACAAAGAAGGAAAATATTGTATGATATATTGTGTGAAATAATATTTTACTTTAAATTTGAACGAAAGAAATATAATTGACAATTAATTGTCAGTACAAACTGACAATTATTAATTGTTCTACTTCTTCTGATATTAGTTTTGTTATCGTGACAGTAACAGAATGAATGTTTAGAATTTGCTTGTCGTATGAGACAAATTGAATTTAAAAAAAGTTTGGTTAGTGTAATTATAAAGTATATGTATAGTGATTTATTTATAAACAATATTAGGGTATATTATCATGGAAATATTGTTGCAGCTCTGAGAAGAAGATTAATATCAGAAGAAGTGGAGCAATTGTGTTTCCTTCATTCAAATATAAAATAAAATAATATTATTTCACACAATATTTTCTTTCCTTGTGGATTTTTACATCTAATTATACTAAAAAATACGTAAATTATTCTGAACCAGAAAGTTAAAATGCAAAATCTGATTGAAAAATCATGAAAAAGCATCATCTTTGTACGATTAAGAACTTTCGTAGTGCAGACCACATCCGACCCGAATTCAGTTCATTCGGATACCCGAACATTACCAATTTTCGGGATCCCGATCCGACCCGAATTCAGCTTCGGGTACCCGCACACCCCTAGTTTTTAGAATAAGTCGTATTATGTTTTCTGCAGTCAATGTGCTAAGTTCCATCGTAAGTACAATTTATTTTTACCCGTGATCTTATAATATCGAATATAAATTCTAAAATATTTGAGCAATGAACAATTATAGAAAAAATTAATCTGTCTGTTATACATTTTTATTACTAAAATATTAATTCTTTTAGTGTCTACCATTTTTTATGGTCCATCGAGACGTCAACAGTAATAATCATTTTGAAAAAATTTTATAGTAAAAATTTGATATACGGTCTTAGCGTTCCTTATTTGTTTAGAAGCGCGTCCCAACTTCTCTAATAATAATTTTCTTCAGAATTGATGCTCGACTACCACAGTACAAGCATGATTAATCGATACGAGTGCCCTATATATTTTAATTTTATAAACTAAGTTGCTGTCTGGACGCGTGAATGGGGAGGACGAGTGTAACGTGAACACGGGAGAATGCGTGTTTCCCTCGACCACTTCCGGCATTGAAAAATCCTATACACACAGTCCACGTCAAGATTTTCATCATAAACGTCTGCGGAACGCATTGTGTACCGCGTATTTCAAGGATTCATACGTCGAGTCGCGTAACAATAGCGTCGTAAATAACGATGTTGTATTATTTAGAATCGCGGTACGCTGGTTTGAATCGCAGAAGTTCGAGGAGATGAAGAGTTGTGTGAGAATAATTCTCTCGAAATTGATGAAAATGTCAGTCATTCGGGATAAAAATTTTATTCCAAATTTTATTTTATACTCAAAGTAAACGTTTCAAAAAATTGTAAAAATAGTTTAAAACTTTCCTTTCGTAAAGAATTAATAATACGCTTTTGTTAATTCGTGGCACATAAGCAGTGGATAAAAGTTCTCGAATTTAGGGCCGATATACACGAGCAACACGAAATTGCTGCGATCGTTGCGATTTCATGTCATTGACGTTGTCCAATTTACTTGTATTTGTGAAAAACATAGTAGTATGCAAAATCGCCAGCGACCTTTTGTCGCTCGCGTGTATCGGGGCTTAGAGCCATTAGAAAAACAAATTTATCCGCTCATCGATATTCAAAACCATAGTGTTTTATTTTTAGTCCAACTAAAAATATTAACTATTCGCATAAAGTTCAGATAATATCAAAGAGGTGCAACACCGCTTTCCTTACACTTTGAGCAAGACTTAATAGTTCGTCTTCCCGTTCCAACGACCTTCTTATTTCCAGCGCGCAAATAAATACCCGCGTGGAATAAAACCGGAACGCTTTTGATGCCTGAAATCGCTGCCATCCAAACAAACCGGGGAGACCGGGTGTCTCCGTTGAAAACCGTCGAGCGTCGAAGCATCATATCGCATCCCGATTCCATAAATAAGAGTCGGACCAGGGCAGGAGTACCAGCCCGTCGAGCGACCCGCCGCGGAATGACTGGTGCACGGTATGGAAACGTGAGCGCGTTGCGCGAGCGGGACGCTGCGGAGGCGCGTCGATGCGCGAGCACCGCGAGCCGAGCGTCGGCTTTGCTCGTCGTCGGTTTGACGTCGACGTCGAGGCGAGTCGACAGGGTCGACAGTGTCGAGGAGTAGCAGCGGCAGCATTCTTTCGCGCCCCGTGTCCGACGGTGCACCGATTCGTACGCGTCCGTTGCGCTCGGTCGTCGGATAGAGAGATCCGCGCGGGACCAGGGCGGCGCGTGTACGAAAACGGAAACTCTGAGCGAACCGGTCACCACTGTGGGAAGGCACAGTGGGGTGGAGCGGCGGCCGAGCTGGGCTCTCCGAGACTACGGAAGGTCGCGAGGCGACGCGCGCCGTCCCGACGTCGCTGACGGAGGCGACGATAACGGACGACGACGCACCGGCGCCCGGCCCTTCCCGCTGGACAGAGGAGCTGGGCGAGTGGGAAATGTGGCTCGGTCCGGCCGAGAGGAACGAGAGAAACGACAGCGTTGCGGAGGATCGCGGATGAGGGATTCGCGAGGACATCGCGACGAAGATGTACCTGGGCGCGACGACGGAACTGGGTGAATCGCGCGCACCGTCCATTGGCAAGTTCAACGTGACTTGACCTGAGGCGAAAGCATTGAGAATCGGTCACTCGGTCGACGGAACGGGACAGCTCGAGGCGTTGCGAGAGAATCGTCGAGGATTGGACGGTCGAGAGAGCCGAGGGGCTCCCTCGTGCTAAAGCCCCCAGCTGGCCGGCCCGCTTGGTTCCGGCCCTGCACGTCGGTGGTGACGAAGGGGCTGATGTCAGTGCGGCCACTCGGCGCCCGCTCCGTGGCTCGGATGCGCGAACGCGACACCCGCATCGTCGTCGAACCGCGAGTGAAGCTCCCGGCGGAGGCGGAGGCGGCAGTATCGGCGGCCGATGACGGTGATGGGTCAGCCGCGACACAGTGGTGACTGCTGACTCTGTGGTGTACGATCATCAAACCGCGACATCTTGGTCTCGCTTAACGGGTGCCGTGCTGCCTTTCTGGTCGGTGTCGGTCCTGGGGGCGCAGAGCTTCGAGGGGAATAATGCGCGTTAGGCACGTTACGGGACGACGAGGACGACGGTACGACGCGAGGGACCCGAGCAGCCAGCCGCGGGTGCAGCTGCAGCTACGCAATTATGTACGCGTACGGTTTCGAGATCACGTAGTGGCTGCCGTGTTGTAATTATGTTGTCATCGACGCGCGGCGCGCCCTGTGTAGCTTCACGGTGAAAATCTGGCGTGAGCGGTGCCGCGGTGGAACGGGGAACATGGCGTCGGTCTCGGCTGAGACTCCAGCCAGCCATGGGCACAGCTTCAGCAAGAAGACGTTCCACAAGCCGACGTACTGCCATAGCTGCACCGACATGCTGTGGGGCCTCATACAGCAGGGGTACATCTGCGAAGGTAGGTACCACCGACCAACACCCCGCGAACCCCGCGATTCCCTTTTGTTGTGCATCCCGAGAGACTACACGGAAGATTCGATGCTACGCTCTTGATCGTATCGAAGAAAAGAACGTCCCTACAACCGTGTCATCGAGCGGGATCCTCATTGGGACCTCGTTAGAGCTCATTGAAACCCATCCCGTTCCGTGCGAACGAGGCCCCGCGGTCTCCTCCCTTACCATTTTTTTTTTTTGGGGGGGTCAGGTTCACGACAACGTCGGGGGAGTTACGTGTCTCCGAGAGGGTAGCTCTCGGCCGAGCACGAGTCGAGGGGGGCAAGTTTTATGGAAAACCGCAAGGCAGAGGGCCGATCGATATGAACGCGTTCGGTAACGAAATCGAATACGCGGCGCGTTGCCGCCGTCTACGCTCGTCCCGCCTTTTCACGGGCTCCGAAACCTTGGTCGGCGTGCGAAATCGGAACTGGCTGACCTCCAGCAATGATGAATGGCAAGTGCCCCATTCACCCGTGTGTGCGAGCCGAGGGTGGCACGTCCCGCGTAGAAGACCCCCCCGACTGGCCGACCCCTTTCGATCCCGCCGCAACCGAACGGATTAATCGGTTCGCGACGGTTCCGCGCGAGCCTCGATCGAGAGGCTCGCGAAAGGGACGCGCCAGGACGAGGGAAGAGGGAATTGATTCGGGAGGGAGGCTCGTCTCCCGCGACTTGGCGCCAACTCGTCTCGGAAACGTCGTTTCGACGTTGCGTGCGGCCGCGGTTTGCATACACGCGACCGCCTGTCGCGTATGTCGCTCCTTCTTCATCGACACGGTGCGTTCCGGAATTGGGTCAGTCGGAACTGTGCAATATTAATTTCAAAATCGAACGCCACTCCGCCGAGTGACCGAACGATTCCTCTCGGGTTTCGCGTCGGATTACCTCGATTCGGGTGCTCGTCGATCATCCGAACGAAAATAATTACGATCGGCTGCCTCCTCTCCTCCCCCGCCCCCCTCCCAGTCGTCGACCCAAATCTACCCCCCGACGTTCCCTGCAATTAGACGCATCTCGACGCTCTACCCCGACCGATCCATAATTACTCGGCCGTCTGCGAGAGGATTCTTCGGTCCAAGACCCACCATCTTTGGCGGCCGATAACGGGGCGCCACGTTTCCCACCCCACCGTGATTTGCGCGCACACTCCCGCTCGAGTGTTTACCCCTCGCGACCACGGGGGTTGACACGAATGGGAAGAAGACAATCGCCGAGAGAAGCGGCGAGAACCCCTCGTCGTCCCTCGCCCCCCTCTTGTTACCTGTTGGTCGTTCTCGAGGCAACCGACGCCGTTGAACGGTGTCCAAAGTGTCTCGGGGCGACGAGGCCCGCCCCGCAGGAATCCCCAGCAGGCTCAACAGTTTGTGGAAAATGGGGAGCCGACGGTGTGTTGTGCATGCAGCGGGCTCGAAGGCGAGGGCGCGCGCGTCGAGCATTTTCACAAGCATTGATCGTAGGGGGTAGGGGAGGGTGGCGGCGGTGTGGGATAGCTCTGTGCTAGACTCCGGGAGGAAGGGTAACGCGGCGAGAGGGTTAGCTCGGCGACGAGGGTGGCCGATGGCCGAGAGGGCCGGGGGAGAGAGCTCTCGTCGAAAGGAGAGCATGGATCGTAAAGGATAAGCATCCGCGAACACTTTGGAACTTTGTATTGTTTAATCGAACAATTGGTTCGATTCGCCCGGGTCCCCGGGAATCTCCGGTATCGGGGACCTGGACGAAGCCGAGCGCGTTCGAGTTTGGGATTGAATATTGTTTCGGGGACGGGCGCGATTAATCGTTGAGACGCGGAGCATTGTCTCGCTTGAAATTTCTCGCTGTCCACCCTCTTGTTTCTCGAGATCGTCCGCTCGATCGAACCGTTTGATCGAATGGAAATCAGAAGTCGCACTGCTCGGCTTCCGACATCTCTGACACCCTCTTAGCTCGATACTGCTGTCGAGCAGAGAGCTTACATCGAATACCGATCTGCTTTATTATTATTATTATTATTTATTTGATTCCATCAACGGGGAAAACCCTTTGATACATGTAAGAACAGAAAGAAGGTAGTACATAAATTATATTGAAATTATAGGAATATGTTGTTGAATTATAAAAACTAAAAGAAAGACAAGAGACTTAAAATCTAAATGAAAACTAAAGCTAAAGCTATATATCATAAAGTAACTGAAATCTATCGTATTAAGAATTACAAATAGCCTTTTGCGCCGATTTTTTAAAAACTGGTAAAGAAAAACCAAAAAAGTCAATTTGGTTACAAAAATTATTGGCGGTCAGACAAAGGTGATTAACGCGGTGATTAACGGTTTATAACGTGAATGTGACAGATCAACGATTTGAAAACAGTTTTCGTCACAATTTTCATAACAGTTGTTTCGTACGACAGTATTTTGTTTGATTCAAAGTTTGTGTAGAATTTTCAATGCTATTGAACAATGGATTTTAGTTTAGTACACTAGGAAAAATTTGTAGTTTCTGAAGGGGAGTCAGACATTGTATCCTCATCCGTGCAAATTTCCTTTTCTTGGTAACTTTAAGAGATCTTCAAAAATTTTTTAATTATATTTGCAACAAATTTTCAAGGTTTGGTCCTCAGAAAATTTTTTTAAATTGCACTTGCAACTGAATAATTTTTCAGAGAAGTAATAGTTCGAAAAATCCCCGTGTTAAAAAGCGTAGAATACAATGAGAAATTGAACAAAAAAATGTTTTCTAAAGATCTTTTGTAGTTCCTGAGAAAAGGTACATTTTATGTGGAAGAATACAGTTTTTGGATAACTGGATTCAAAGTTAAGGAAAGACAACGTAAGTTTTAAACCAAAATTCGAAATTTGTTATCGGAATCAATGTCCAACTCCCCTTAAACCACAAAATTTATTATTTATTTATTACTATTAGACTGCGGATTTTATACATTTATGAGAATTCTAAATATTACAAAAATCTTCAAGATCATTGACAAATGACAAAATACACAAAACATAAAAAATATATATTAAGTTACAATATTTGAAAAAAAAGCATATTGTTATTCGAATTTTTATTCATTATATGCATTTCTAATCATTTTATTTTGCATAAAAATCCACAGTCCAATTATTATTAACGGAATAACCCTTTTGGTACATATAAAAGAAGAAAATAGTAGGGAAATAGAAATATACATATAAAAGAAAAATGAATAAACAGAGCAATAAAGTATGACAAAAATTGAAAGGTAACTAAAACAGAAAATTCTAACTATAGTATATGTATAGTTATGCATAGACATACGATTATAGAATAGCAAAAGCTGTAGTTGTGTGATGATGTTCAATATGCATCAAATAACAGTTTCTTAGGTTTCTTGATGGTACATGTAAAAAGAACATCTCAATAATCCGTGGACATGGAATCATACCCTTAAATATTTTACTTACAAATATAATATCTAACATTACTCTTCTATTAATTAATGTCTGCATGCCCAAATTAATCAGAATTGTATCATAATTATGTGAATCTAATGGCATACGACGACCTTAGAAGATTTAGAAATTTATATTGTACACATTCAATATCCTTGAAGTGTCATATATTTGTTACATGTGTATTACATTCCAGTGATTCAAACTATTTGATAATTCATTTATTTTATGAACTAATAAACGGATAACGCCGGATGAGTTCATGAAATCAGGAAAAAGTGATAATCTTTAAGGAGTAAAGTTCCATAATTTTGAGTCACCGTACGCCAGAATTAGATTATTGATTTTATGCAATGTTTTCATATCATTGATCCTCAAAAGCGATACACGAGATGCCTCAAAGCAGCTTCGCAAGATATAATCTTGTATAGTTGCGCGTCGAGACGATTTATCACTTAGAAAAAAAAAAAGATGACAAGATCAGTAGAACTCGCCGATGATGTACAGCCAAACACTCCGGGGCAGTCGATGCTTGCGGAACATCATTCGTGCACAAGTAGTACAGCTAAGTAATAATATCGTCAAGTGTTTTCCACTTGTGGTATGCCGTGTCAGTGGTCGTGAATGAAGAAACCAGCATGAATGGACTGAGAGATAAGAAATAGAGAGCAACTCGTCATCCATTGAAGCTCCAATTTTTAGAATTTATTATCGCGAGGTATGGATCGGACGAACCTATTTTTGGACAGTGAAATCTCACTGTCGGTACTCTCGTTGAAAAATGTTTTACGCATTAAACGTAGGGTCTTGAAATTACCTTCTTTTTGAATGAAAGTTCTGAAAGTAAGACTTAAATTGAACAAGTTTCTATTGTTGTAATTATGATATAGGTTCCTTAAAAACGTAGATTTTTAGCTACAGAACTTTCGAATAAAAAATGATTCAGTTCCTTCACTTTGCAAATGTATCAATTAAAAATAATTCGACTGCGAATATTCAAGTGCATTTGTGATAAGTAGACTGCTGATTTTTATGCAAAATGAAATTTTCAGAAACAAAAGTTAAGACTTGGAATTTGAGTAACAGCGTATCTTATTTTCTAAATATGGTAACCTCATATCTTTTATATTTTATCGTTTGTCAATAGTCTTCTAGATTTTTGCATGTTTAAGAGTAGCATAAATGCATTAAAATTCGCAGTGTAGCGATAAGTTTAAAAATGTAAAAATGTGCAGGGATGTTCAGAAATACAAAATTATATTGAATATAAAAAATAAAATAGATGGTACAGCATTTGAAAGGTAAAATTATGAATTTGCTATAAATATCTACAGTCTAAAGTCATAACGATTACAAAGTATTGTTATTATTATTCAAATTTTTTGTGATAGCATAAATGAACTTTCTTTTTTAATATTAAATTTTATTAATCGAAATAATATCCATTACAATCTATACACTTCTTTGAATTAGTTATAAGAAGACTGCGAGTGTTTCTGCATTTATGGCGATTTTAAATATGCCAAATTGCATAAAGATGGGCATAAATGCATAAAACACATGAAATATAGAGAATAAAATACATTTTATAATATTTATAAGGTAAAAGACGCTTTTATTTTATTTCAAATTTCTCCTGACTTTAAAAATATGAATTTGCATAAACATTCACAGTCTCGTTATAAGTTTCTTAATTCTATTTTTATAAAAACTTGGAGTTCCGGAATCAATAAATTATTTAAGAACATTTGTGACAGTTTCTTGATTCATAAACGTTATTTCATTGAAAAAATGTTTTATATATTTGAGAAAATAATAATCCTATCCCCCTTGTTCATCCTACTTTCCTTAACGAGAGGAATCCTGAACGGATCGTAACATTTACGAATGCAAAAACTGTGGACATAGCTTTTAAATAATTTATTGACTCCGGAACTTCGAAGTTTTATAAAAAAGGAATTAAGAATCTTGCAGCCAATTGGAAAAAAACGTGTACATTATAATAATTCTTATTTCCATTTAATCTTAAAATTTGATATTAAAAAAGGGATGTTCATTTAAATCTATCACTAATAATAATAATTTATTTTGTTTCTACTAGAACTCTTTGCATGCAAAACAAAACCATAACAGACAATCAGCAATAAGAGTCGAGATTAGATTTTGATAGAAATTAAATAATAAATCTATCGAATCTTCGTCATCATTTAGTCAAACTATATCAAAGGGCCTCATAATTTTCAGCATACCCAATAGATAATTAATAGATGAATGCACTGATCCTCTCCGCGATCGCGCGAATACAAAAACCAATTGAAATTGGCCAGAAATAATCGCATTCGAAGCGGTGACGATCGAGGAGCGTTCAGAATCGCGGTTCTGAAATATCTGGAGCACGCGAGCATATCGACGCGTTCGATACGCGAGTGCCGTCAAAGTTTTTGATTCCTGGAATAGGCGCGGTGCAGGTACATCAAACGAGGCTATTCCGTGGAAAATCGCGCCGTTCTGCGCTTTGGGTCGTACGCTCTCATCGGTTTCCGGAACTCGCCTGCCCGAGTTTCCGTCGAAACTCGAAACGCGTTCGTCGACCGTGACGAGGTCGGCCGATCGCGAGGTACGAGTGAATCCGTGAACGGAACCGCCGCGGCCTGCGAGTCGTCAGTCGAGTCGTTGGACTCTGATTGAATGAACGCTCGAAATATATCTGGCCGAGATGTCTCAATTTTCGGCTCGTCGGTTCGTTTAATTCATGCTCGCATAAATTAATGTTATTCGCCGTCGGAGAGCTGTCGACCGCGGTGCCGGTGACTTGACAGAGTCGGAGTGTTGAAGATAAATCTTCCGAGGGTCCGCGTCCAGAATAAACAATCGAGGCGTTGGGCAATCGCTTCTTCCCTTTTCGTTTCGGTCGATATTTGTCCATTGAGGACCGACGAGGGCTCGGAGACTCGGAGGCTCCCGCTCGAGGGAGCGTTTGTTTTCTTCGTCTTTTGTTCGAGCGTGTACGCGCTCGTACGTATCGTAAGTCGAAGTTGGAGAATTTCGAGCAAGGTCGTTCAACTTATTAATAGTCGTTCACCTCGTGGGCGTCAAAAAAGAAATTTATGAAGAAAACTTATGGAAGAAGAAAACTGTTCGAATAACAGAGCGTGTCTTCAAGGCTGGCATTATTCTTAGCAGCCCGGAAATAAAGTCTGCGAGCCGAGGGACTTGTGTTGCTTTGCCCGTTTCGATAATTACCGAAACCCGTCGATGAAGCCGAAGCGTTTCAACAAAGTTAGCGTTTCTCGCGGTCTGCGGAATGTATTTCCGTAGCGATCATTTAAATGCCTTTGGTGAAGGAACGATTGGAACGTAAAAGGGGCAGAAATCTAGTAATAATTGCGACTTTGGAGCTTTCTCGGAGGAGAAATTTTTTTCTAGTATGTACATATCTCGGTGAGATGATCAGATGAGTGGCACATATTTTCTCTTAACTTGGAACGGCAGAATAAAGATCCGAAAAGTAAGGACATCTTTGGGAATTTATTAGATGAAAACTGTTTAATGTTTTTTTTTGAAACTCTCAGGACGTTTTACTAGACGTTCAAACTATGGAAACAATTTTTTTTTTTTTAAATTGATTTAAAGCACATTTATGAAGCTGGACGAAATCAGTAGCTCAGGGCTGTAAAAAAAATCTCCGCTGACTGGTTGACTTTCCGACCGAACGGATCATCACAAATAAAAGAACTAACAAATTTTAGAAAGTAAATGGAACGAATTTTGAAAAATAAAGAAATGACGACTTTCTAAACAAAAAATTTGAAATTTCGTTGAAAAATTGAGTCCCTTAATTGACAAGTGATTTAAGTCCTGTTTCTTAGTATTGAGAAAATTGGACATTTGTGTAATACTTTACAAAAGTTAAGAACAGAATGTAACTTTGTTATGAGAAAAAAAACTCGAGTCATTATTCTAGATTTTTCCGGAACTATTTTACTTATGATGTAAACTTGTGTCTTTTTTTAATTCTAATTATTTGTATAATAAACTAATTTTTTCATAATTTTGGACTAACGCCATTAGTCAATTGAGGCGCTCACTTAATCTCTGTAATTAAAAAGGAAAAAAGGAAAGAAACCACTAATAAAAAAAAATCCTACGTCATGCGATAGTCATATGTATATAATTTCTAAAACCTTTTTGCAACGCTACGTTAATAATATTGTCCAACTTCATAAATCTGCTTTAAGTAAATAAAAAAAATTTTGTTCCTGTAATTTGAATATCTAGTAAAATATCCTGAAAGTTTAAAAAAAATACATTAAGTACTTTGCTGTTAATAAATGTCCAAAGATACCGTTACTTTTCGAGCCGTTATAGTGTTGTCTCCCCTTAAGACTTAAGGGACTAGTGATTCGTTTATCTATTACCGCTATCTATAGTAACTATAAGTAGCAAAGGTCAAAGGCCCAGTTGTCGGATATTTTTATCCGAGTGTTCTGTTACGCGGAAAATGGAATATATCCCAAATGCATTTGACGGCTCGTTATTGTGGAAGGGAGATAACAAACGGCTAGTAAACTTCACAATCGTGCGGGAACTATGAAAGCCACGATGCAGGAATCGAAATGGGAACTGATGCTGGACTTCCGTTGAAAACTTTGCGACTGGCTGACAATAGATGCACTTTTCGATGCAACGAACAAATACAGGATATCAGAGTGGGACTTCAAGGCGTGTTAGTTCCATTATTTATGCGCGAAATTCTGTGAAAGGTGTTCGAACAATGCGAAACGAAAAATGACTCCCGTTAATGTTGGAGAGAATTTTTAACGATGTCAGCAATTAGGGTTTCTAATTTATCGCGTTCTGGGTGGAAGAATGTTTCCGTGGTTATAAGGCAAAACGCTGCATTTCGTATATTTTAATTTTTGAAATATTCACGGTTAAAGTTCTGTTTACCAATACTGTAGCATGATTTCAATTTTGTTAAATCCTTGTTTTTAAAGAAATACTTTGGTTTAATACGCTTCCTCTCTGATAATAATATTAATTTTGCTTCGTAGGCGAGTCGAGGTATAAATTTAATTATTTTCGTAATTATGACTTGCGTTGTTTTTCCTTGGAGTCACAGATTTCTCTAGAATAAGAATTTTACGTGTTTTCTGTCTGTTTCTATTGACCTTTCTCATTTTTGGGTCTCAGTAAGTGACATTCTTTTTAAGACGCGCATGGTCTGTGAATGACAGGCATTTTCTACTTGTCGGAGCAAAAAGCTTGCGTTTACCTTGTATCAGAGATTAGGAACAATAATAATATTAATCATGCTGAATCTTAGAACTTTGATTGTGTATTTATTTTATATTGCTGAAGAAGTAAAGAAAATTGTCTTTACGAAGAAATTAATGAAGGTAAATAATTTAGTAATGCGAATTGTTAAGTAAAATTTATTATAATGCACGTTCATTCAGCTCTACACGGAGGAAAAGTTTGTTTTATTTATTTTAAGCCCTCGAATCGGAGCGTGAAACCTGTGCTACTTTTAAACCCACCGGGGATTAATTGTATAAATACGTTAAACAATTAAACATCGACGAATAAATTCTATCGAAAATAATGAATATCTTTCCGAATTTGATAGATTTCAAAAAGAGGCGATTTACATCGATATCAATTTGAAGAAACGAAACAAAACACTCGAATTTCACATTTCCATTCTTTAGTAAATTGAAAATGCCAAATGTAACGCGCAATAATCCCTTATTGTGTAAATTAAATGCACTGCAGATAAATTCAATTATTTCTTTACTGAAATCGTTGATTAAAAATATTAAACATGAGATTGTAATATCGGGAATGAGATGAAAATATATTACAGACAATTAAAAGTGTACACCGAACATTTCTGTTATAAAATGGATAAATAGGCAAAATTTCTTAATATTTAAAACGTATAGAGTATATGTATAAATGAATCATACATAAGAACTGATATTATTATCAACTTTTCCATGAAAAGACTTTTTCAAGATTTCATGAAACTTGTAAAGAGATAATGAAATGTTGTTATCAATTATACTAATTTCAGTCATACGATACAAGTTGCTTTCTCTCTTTCGCAAATACGCATTAATCGTCAGTATTCATTGTATCTTTACCAGGAATATTCAAATGAAAGATAATCCACGTGCCACGTATCTACGAATATCCCTGCAGAGATTAAATTGTGTCGTCGGTTTCTACTCACTGTCATTCCCAACAGAAATATCGATTTATTGACCCTTAACATGTTATTTACGAACCCTTTAGTTTCCACTAATATTAATAGCAGATACGAGTTGCGAAACCTTTTAGAACGTATATTGCCTCGCATCGATATTCCATTAAACGTACTATTACACGGGGGCTGATCGGAAAATGTGATTTTATAATAAGAACCCGTCGGTCCGCCAGGAGCTCTGCCATTTCATCCTTCCACGTGCTCGTGAATTCACTGAAAAATTGCATCAGCGAATTAGAAATAATTGAGTTCGATTCGTACAACGTCCGCGTTTAATTGAAATACCAAACACTCGTCACAATTAGGAGAATGAAACAATCAGCAGATTATTTTAAAATCGTTTTAAAAACACAAGTTGATATAAATTAGTAGAAACAATTTTTAGCTATAGAATTGTCGAACAAAAAAATTATTCATTTGCTTCACTTTGCGAATGTATCAATCAGAAATAATTTGACTGCGAATATTCGAGTGCATTTGCGATAAGTAGACTATGAATTTTTATGCAAAATGAAATTTTCAGAAACAGAAATCCAGACTTGGAACTTGAGTAACAGCGTATCTCATTTCCTAAATATGGTAACTTGTATTTCTCATATTCTTTGTCATTTGTTCATCATCTTTGTTCTTTGTTAATTTCATTAAACATTTCTAAAAATACGAATTTATATAAATTCGAAAAAAATTGAGTTTATTACGATTAAACTAAAAAAACAATGAGTTGAAGAGTTTAAAAAGATAAAAATATTTGACTCGAGAATGATTAAACGTAAGTTTAGATAATGTTCTTGTATACAGGGTGTCCCAAACTCGACGCGGGAGCCGGAAATGGGAGATTCCTGAAGTGATTCTAAACAACTTTTTCCTTTGCAAAAATGTTATCCGAAGCTTTGTTAACGAGTTATTAACGAAAAACATCGGCCAATCAGAGAGCGAGTACAGTGGATTAATGATGGCGCGGACGATGGCGGGCCAATACTACTCAAAGCTGGAGCGCGCGCTGAAATTCATCCACTGTAGCCGTGCTTCTATTGGTCGGTGTTTTTTGTTTATAACTCTTTAACGAAGCTTCGGAGGACATTTTGGCAAAGGAAAAAGTTGTTTAGAATCACCCCAGGAATCTCCTATATTTCAGGCTCCCGCGTCGAGTTTGGGACACCCTGTATAAAATAATGTTAATAGATATATGTTACTAATGGAACGACCGAGTACCTTTCAGTAGAGAAACGTTTGATTCAACTTCTACCCATATTATTTTCCACATGAAAAGGTCCGTACCTTTTCTCGAGCCCTTACAGTGTGGATGTAACCCCTTGACCTATGGGGCTATTATGTTACACCGCGCGGGCTGAATTGTAATTCATATGTCTCCCGTTTCTTGTTACAGTTTGCAACTTCGTGGTGCACGACCGCTGTCTCAAGGCCGTCGTCTCTCCCTGCTCCAGCATCGCGGCAAGCCTCATTAAGGTGAGAATACCCTCTGTTTCTGTGCTCGCCCCCTTTTGTGCGAACGGAGATGAGCGAATTCTTACTCCGTTGCGACCTATATTCACGGGCTGACGAAGATACGCTCCGCAGTACGGGCGCGTTAAAAATTCAGAATGAATTTCCATGCTGATGCTGCCGCACTCGCGACAATTATAATATTTTAGTGCCGATTGTAATGGGAGCGATTTCCATACGGGAAAGAGAAACACGACGCGTCTTTTTTTCTGCTTGCAGAACCCGGTTGCACACTGTTGGTCCGAACAGGTACATCGTCGAAGAAAATTCTGCAACGTCTGTCGCAAACGGCTCGATGATAGTTTATCCATACACTGTGAAAGTAAGTTTCTTCCTTTGGAAAGTAAATCTTTTACTTTTCTTTTTTTTCTTTTGACCCGTTAAGGACCGAAGCGGATTTACTTGACACACTAAAAACGTTATATTAACGCAATTAGGGTTCGTATAGAAACCGAGTTTCGAGAAAACCGGTTTTTCGAATTTGTAGAATAAAAAAATTGTTTATAGATTATTTGAAGATTTTTTTTTAGTTTATTTAATATTTGTGGAACTATAAAGGTAAAACGAACTAAAGTAACTAAAATTCTTACATTTTTTGAAGTTCTATTTCGTGGATTAAATTATTATGAACACTGCAAAATTTTCATCTTTGTGACGTTTTAACGAATATTGAAAATTCGGATTTAGTATTATTTTTTTCAGATTCTCTTCTTTTTATTTGTTTTATGCATTTGTATGTCAAACATTCTTCCAATTCATGAATATTAATTTGATTATAATAGAATTCTATTATTATTATTGTGTTCAAAGGTATTATACGGCAAAATGTTAACGTTTTCAATTAAATAACTAATTAATTTCTCCCAATTTAATTCCAGTATTTGAATTTTAATAACTTGAAACCGGTTTTCGAATATTGCAGATTTACTCGCGAAACTGATTTTCAAACTCGGTTTTGAAAAATTGACAAACCCTAAGCGCAACGTTGGGTCTTAATGAGTTAATTGCTGTTACATTGATATTACATTGATTCTTGATTCTTATTTTCTAAATTTTGTAATAATTATTTTACATATTTTTATGTAGTTTCATATCCTTGTACGTGTTTGTAGATTTACATTAATAATAAACGCATACAAATTTTTATTATTCTGGTATGATTCATCTTGCATATTTTCTTCTGCTAGTAACAACAACAAATAATTATCGTTGCCAGTTAGTTATTAATAGCAATTATGTTGGGTTCTAAGTATTGAATCTCCTTCGGGGATCGAGCACTAAATTTTCCAATAATCGCGTGACATTTAGCGGTCCAATTAGTCACCTTAATGACATTATCCACTTAAATTCGATAAACATTTCGCTGAGATATGTCAGACCGATTTTCAGATTAGATATTCCCGCGACTAGAGTGCCCTGATAATTGAGACAGTAATAAATGAAAATTGTCATCCACCTGACTGCCGGAAAGTTAAATATAACTGCCAACTTGGAGAAAACTAATTTGAAGCGGTCGCATTGACTGCGATGGAAATAGAACGAGTACAGTGGCAGGCTTATTTCTGCTACCACTTGGAATGAGACATTATCATTGATAAAAGTAGCTCCTAAATGGGAAAAAAAAAAAAAAAAAAATCTTCCCAACCGCCTAGAAACACCAAATACTTCAGTTCTAGGAACAGACAAGAATAGTCACTGATCCATGACGCGTTTCTGATTGCAGTATGCGAATACTTCGTGCACACGGAGTGCCAGGACTTCGCCGTGGCAGACTGCAAGGAGAACGCCACGTATTTACCTGGGAAGGACTTGGAGCAGGTAAAACACACTCACCACTGGCGAGAGGGCAATCTACCCAGCAGTTCGAAATGCGCCGTCTGCAAGAAGAACTGTTTCTCAGCCGAGTGCCTTTCCGGGTTCCGTTGCGAGTGGTGCGGCATGACGGTAACACATCTCAGCCTCTGCCCCATTTTATTCCGTACGGTGTCCACGAGTGTCCGCCGGATAAACACCTTCCTTGGCTCTGTCTCGCGGAGAGGGAAATATTTTCCTTGTAAACAGAGAACACTGTACTTCTCGTCATGCTCTAATTCCGTACCGTTCAAATTTCATTGTTAACGTTCGCGCTTCGAAGACAAACGAATAATTCCGGGAGTTCCGAGATCTATTTGCATTCGATTTTTCAAGGTTTGACAATCTCTTGGCACTCCGCTGATCCCGAATCAATTACCTTTTACGGCTTTTGAAAATATTTTCTTGTCGCGAGATAATTTTATGTATGCTTTCGCGGTTTTCATTTACCAAAACTAAGCTATCAGAGTTAGAATAGATCAGACGAGACTAGATGTAAATCGAAGTTGATTATTTTTAACTTTCGACAGGACAAATATGATCGGACGGAGAACCAAGAAATTATGTTACGAAAATAATGTGCAGTGAATAGTTGTAATTGTGTTATTGAGAGTAACGAAAAATGAAAATTAAAGTAGCTTTTCGTAATTGCTATTATACTATTATTTTCCGTAAGTTGTGCTACTAAAAATCGATAGATTTGGGTTTTTGAAACCTGCAGTATACAGCGTAAAGAAATTGTACTGCGAACAGTTGAACTTAATGAAATTTTAGTTAATGAAACAAACATATTTTATTATGTTTAAAAACTTGCTTGAGAGATTTTAATTGTCGTTGAGTGTTTAAGAGATTTGAAGTATTGAAATTAGAAATCTCACAGATTTGAAGTCAAACATTTGAAGAGATGAAATTGGAAATTCGCAGAGTTTTAGGATTTCAGATAAAAAATTTACAGATTTCAAGTTACAAATTTACATATTTTTAGAATCAAAATTGAAAACTTCAAACTGAAGATATAAAAATTTCAGTGTTTCAATTTGCAGATTTAAAGATGTTCAAACTTAAATTTTTGATGTTTGAGGCTTTCAAGTTGGAAATTATAAAAAATTTTAAGTTGAAGATTTTCAGATTTGAAATTAAAGATATGAAAACTAGAAGTGGAAGATTTTAAGAGTTGAAATAAAAGATTCAAAATTTGCAGTGGAAATTTGAGAAATTTGTTTCCATTTGAAGATTTCAAATTGTAAATTAGAAAATTTGAAGTACAGATTTAGAGGTTTTTGGAGTTAGAATTGAAGATTTGAGAGTTTGAAGGTCTGAAAATATTCACAGTTGAAATTGGAAAAAATTGGAAAAATAATATACATAAATAATTTTTATGAAGATGATTAAAATTACAATACAATGTCTAATGTAGTATAATTTATGTTACGTAGATCATTCCCTAAGATCCATTTTCTCGAAAACGAAGACATAGATAGACAAAATGTTACAGCATATTTCTTTCTCATTTCTTCTATCACGAATTTTCACTCTACTCTGTTGCTTCTTGCATAATTTTTTAATTGTTTCAACTAGGAATCGTCAAAAATATTTTTCAAATTAGTGCTTTCGAAAAATTCATCGAAATATTAAAAAAAAAAACTGATTACCAGAAAATACTATTCCACTTTAGAGAAGCAATTTTCAACGGTTTCTAATTATATTACAAATTTAATACTTAATAATAAGTACTTTGACTATGAATATGAATAGACTGTTCTTTATTTTGTTTACACGGAGCAAAGCTTCTCGTCCTGATTGCAAAGGATTAACCAACTAACTCTAAAATTAAGTCCCTAATGACTGAAACCTATCTATCAAAATCGTTCAAACAAAGAAACTCGTTCGAGAGTCTCTCTGGTCGTTACGAATATTTCATTTGTCGATTATCTGTGTTACAGTTGCACTCTTACTGTTACAAAAATATCCCGCAAGAATGCACCTTTGGGAACTTGGAACCAATCTACTTACCACCGCACGCAGTCAGTATTCCACGGACAGAGGTTCCCATGGAGGCGATCATCGGAGTACAAGTACGTCGAAAAGAAGTCCTGGCGCGTGAGTATTCCTGCCGTAAGTGTCTATTGTACAAATAAACGTCTAAAATATCGATTAGGGAATGCGTAACACGTGACCGGATATACGCAAAGTAGCGGAATGATGTTACACGTTCGTATACATGTACATATACTGCGAATATACGGGATGAGTCACCTAATGCTGGGAATTGCAAATGTTGGTTTTGGTCGTGCGAGAAAGGGAAAAAAAAAATGTCGAAGGGAAAAAAGTGTTTGGCGAAGCGGGTGGCACGAGAAAATTGCTTTTTTCGTTAGATCCGAACTTTCGACCGTTTACTTTTCGGCGATGTCGACGTATTAGCGGGTGTATTCTGAATTCGATTATTGTTGAAAAATACAGGAAAAGCTATAACAAATCACGATATATTAACATTTGTTAGGAAAATGTTCAGTGAGAAAATGAGGAATAAGATAGGCGTTATTATTTGTATTGTAAGTTGTATTATTTAATTTTCAATTTTTGTGAATTAATCCCGAAGGGGAATTGAATTATTTATGACAGAATACACAATTTTATATTTAATTTAGATGGGAAATTGTGATAGAATTTATTTGTAGAATGATTAAACAATTTTAGGGCTTGCGAAATTGCGATCCGCTAATGAGATGCGCTTCTCCGAATCGTGCGCTTCCGGTTTCCAAACTGTTTTCCTATCGTCAGAAATAACATAACTATTTCGCAGTCCTGGTGTTAAGCGACTGATTTCGTATATACATATGTTTCCCTAATTTTTGATGTTACATCGGTTCGGTTCAAAATCACGAGATTCTATGTACAGAAAAAAAGCAACGAAAGTGGGGATTCAGGAGAAAACTGCAGTTAGGTATTTCGATATTTCTCTCTCGGAAACGATCAAGTTATTAAAATCTGTACATACATACATGCTTTGAAATGTTTGTGACAAAACGTATATTGCTGTGGTTATTAAAATTTATTTTTATTTATTTTCTTGCTTTCGTCACTGCATAACTAATTTAATCAAATCAATCTAAAAATTTGCAAGGAAACCTTTGAATTAGTATATTACGCTCAGATAACAAATAATGGCTTAATTAATATGTTCAAAATCTAACAATTGACAATATTGATTATACTTTTTATCTCTGTTCTTTTTTAAGTATCGTGATACATCGTAGCAAAATAATTTAGGTTTCTACTCGTTTCTCACATGCAAATAGTATTTTTTTTTCTCCAGTTTCACACGATGTTCACCGATTTATCCTTGTTTTTGTTTCCTTTTTTTTTCAAACGATGATTTCGACGTACACGTGTACATGTATTTAAGTGAAAAATTATACAAGAAAGGATAATTCAATCCAGTCCAACGTTCATTATCTTATACCGAAAAAAATATAAGATAATTTTCACTGTCCGTATCGATGTCAAAAAAAAGATATATATTTGTATAAACATTTTCGATTTTTTAGACACTAATCTTCTGCATGATGTTTAGCATTCGCCTATTCATTCGCGTGTATAAAAAAATACCACTCGATCTTAAAATCTGTATACAGTGGTTCCACGTTAAATGATAGCCCAGTAGAGTTCTCAGCTCCCCCGTTAAGTGAAAACGCGCGAATCAGTTCGACGTTCAATTAACGAGGGACTACTGTACGTACCGTATCTATACATATACGTGTTTCTTCCCTCAGAGCATGCGATGTTCAGTTTGTCGAACAAAAGAAGAATTCCCGTTCGTGTCTCTTTTTTTTCCTAACACTCGAACTTGTTCTCTGTCACTTGAATCTGTGGTACGAGTCTTTCTCTTGTGTTCTCCACGTCACTCGAGTCTTCTACGAAAGATCTCTCTGAACTCCTGCAGATATTCTCCTTTAGCGATCATTATACGTCTGTCTCGCAGTTTCTCGCACTCTCAGCTTCTTACACGTCGGTGAAAAAAAAAAAATTCCGGAAAATTTCGAATTCGAGAACACAACGACGATTGCAGCGCAAAATTTTGATCATTACGGTATAGTAGTTCCATTATAGTAGATTACGTTTCACTTCGCCTGTACATGTACAACGGAATTGAAATCTTGATACGGATAAATCGAACGCGGACTCGAAATGTGCACTCCTTTCGTTTCTGAATATTCATAGACTTTAGCGTTTCTTTTGTTCTCGATGACGATTTAGCAAGCAGATCGCAGCCAAGTTTCCAGATTCGGATAGCGTTCGGATCGATATCTAGTTTGCGTATATTTATAAACATTATTATAGCTTCTGTGGCTGTCGCTGTTATTAATCGCTATTATCAGTGTGCATTTAATAGGCGTTAATTACAGTCACGATCACTATATCACAATGTGCTTCACAATTACAATTATACATCACACGGTTTATTACATGGCTGTTCTTTGCTGACTATTCGCGATAACGTCGATAACTTAATGTTATTTCAGAATGGGAAAAATGTAGAATTACGACGACATAGTGTGTAATGTTTAATAGAATTAAAATGATTAGTTGTTTAATTAAACGAACATGATGTTCCAAGTGTTTATTTGATTGTTTTCTTTTAGAAAGAAAATGAAATAATTCTGGTGGTTACCGTGCGCACGAAATGGCGAATCACGATTGAGATACAGGTGTTTCATGGTGTCTTGCAATTGCGGCACGTTCGGTGTTTGCGATTTTATCGTTGACACGATAATTTCACGTTTGTCGATTGCATAATTACTCTCCCCAAAAAAAAAAAAATAAAAACGTTGATGTTAATCTACTTTATCATTTTTTAACGATCACAGTGAATACAAGTGTTTCTTCAAAAGCAAAAAGATTTGCCCTGAGAAAAAAAGATTGCTTAAAGCAATTAAATTAAAATCAAGTGTCTCAAATAATCGAGATAGTAATAATTGAGAAATTTGTATAGTATAGCAATTAACACATAGATTGGAGGAAAAACGAATTAAAAGATATTCTTCTAACCGAAATAAAAATATTGTTATCTCAAAACAAATTTCCTCGATTCTATCTTCTCCGTGAAATCGCCGTGATTAGTTGGAGATTTTTGTCAAAATGTTCGAACGCGAGGAAAAAAGTAGACAAATCGATCGGAGCACGCGAACGATCGAGGAACGCGGGATTCCCGTGTCCACGGCTAAATCGCAGACACCGTGGATCAACGCGTGCCCCTGTGCAACCGAAAGCGGAAGGGGAAATTGCGTAGAGGGGCCAGTCCTTCCAATGGTGACAACGTAACGAAAAAAAACTCGGTCTACCGTTTGCTTCTATTTGAAGATAACATCGGAGAGCAATTCGATTTCGCTGAGAGTGAACAAATTGGGGCTGCAGGCCGCCTAGCCGAAGCTTTGAGGCGCCTTTCACTAGTTTTGCCACGTAGCTGCCATGGAAATTGTCATGCTTCCCCTCCTTATGTTCGAGGTATCTAGAATATTACCATCATCTGACGTTCGTCTGTGTGAGCATAATATATAATCGATGTGTTGACATGTTAGTACCGCGAAAACGAACGAGAGGAACGGGACTCGCCGTAGTTGATCGCTGTTCTTTGTGCATTAAGCCGCGTCCCCGCGCGTCCGTCGCGCGTCGGACAACACGCCGAAGAATCGAATCCAACGCGCAACGATGCCTCGGCGATTATTCTCGTTTTCGCGAAACCGCGGCTGGTTTCGTCGATAACTCGCAAAACCGGACCGAGCCTTTTCGCTCGGTTCTTCGCGGCGTGCTCTGCGCCGCGCTTTTCACACGCGGGAACGCGGTTTCGACGCTTCTCTCTTTTCTTCTACTCCTTCTTTCTTCTCTCTGTCTCGCTTTCTTAATTTCTCTCTTCGCCTATATATCATCAGCTTTCGCCACTCCCCTTTAGATCTTTCTACGTCGATTCAGCGGAAAGGTGCGATCCAGGGTGCTGCTTCTTATTAATCATTTCTGTATCGACGAGACGACCTCTTGTTCCGTCCGTTTTTCTTTTTCGTTCGATTGCTGGATTTTCGTAGCTAAATTGGCGCCCGGTTCGTTGCGACAACGTAGTTTCGTTTTGTTGATTTCTTTTTTCTTTCAATCTCGTCGAACGGTGCTCGATTTTCCTATTATGCACTTTCTGTCCGATAGCGATTATCAGTTTTTGAACGCTGCTCGGTTTAGGCTCGCAATTTTTTCACCTTGAAACAGTTTTAATATTTTTTTTTTTTTTCGTACCGAATTAATGATGACCTTGCAGCTCGTTAACGTTTCGATAATCCGAGAGTCACTTTAACCCTTAGTTCACGCGATCCGAACTTTTTCAAGGCCTGCTTCGAAATCGTGTACGTCTTTCCGGCCGTATTATTGACTAAACGATATCCCCCTTTGCGCACCGCCGTGTTTAGGCACGAGCGATATTCAATTTCGTGTTCACAGAATTTTTATGCGACCGCCTTTCGTCTCTCTCACTTTGCCGCCCCATGGAGAAACGAATATTTTTATGGAATTCCTCGGAATCGAGACACTCCAACGTGACGAAATTCCTGTGTAACGGTTCAACTAAAGCTAAGACTTTTTTAGTTTCAGAGCCTCGATGTATCTTAACATCTAAAAAATTTGGCAGCCTTAGAATCTCGTTGCAGGTATAAATAATTATCACGAAATGTGCCAAGAAGGTTTATAATTTAATTTTGATTGTTTTGAGAAAAGGATCATTTTAGTTTAGTAACATGAACCACTTGCTTCAAGTGTGATAAAAGCAAATCTTTCTGTCAACGATTGTATATTTTTAACGAACACATCGAAGAATACATGTAAAACAAAAAACAAGTGATAATGTTGTACGAATATTTTTGATCGTCAGCGTTGCGAAAAATAAGCTGTCATTAGTAAAGAGGTACCGTAAATCGGGGTTACTTTGCAACTTATGGATCATCTTTGCACCGAAATTCGAAAAGAATAAATTGGTTACAAGTTAAATTAATGTCCCTAAATACAGTCGTAAATTGATTGACGTCTTTTTAACTCTTATGTCGTCCTTCAATTTGGATATAATCATTTTATTTAATAATAATCATTTCATCGCGTTTTACTGTCATCAACCCATTTTGTAGGATTTGTACTATTGCTAACAATATTAGCAACAATATTACTAAGTTACATATTTTCACTGCTGAATAAGTGAGGATTGGTGGCTTCTTTTTGTCTAATTTTTACGATATTCTAGTTTGTACTTTCAATTGTTCATTTTGTTTTGGTTGTTTTTCGAGTGCGATGTAAGGTGTTTTATATTCATTGTAATCATAAATAAATAATTTCTTAGAAACATCATGAGTCATGAAATAATAGGAGATTATGTAAATCTTCAAATAATTCCATTCACACTTATTAAATTGTTATTAATTTACAGTTATGTAAGACCATAGAGTCTCCAAAAAGAGCATTTAACTTATTTATATAACAGTTCATGAAACTTTTGTCTACACGAGCCGAAAAATTGTGTATTTCTATCCATAAAGAATTTTCCCAGATGAGTCAATTTTTCAGTTTTTTGTTAATTCATCCAATTACGAATTTTAACAATTAGTTTTATTCTTAAAAACGACACATTTATAAACGACTTATATTCCCAAAATTGTGGTGAAAAGATAAAGAAAACAACATTCCAATACACATGAGACGAGTAATTTTCTGCCAATTACGTTTTACACAGTTTCACTTGAAACCAAAAACAAGAATGTGAATGATTCCAATTTTTTTTGAACTGCTTAGTTACGAACTTTTAATAAATAATGTCCAAAAATTTGAAAAATTAGTGCAAAGTAACTCCGGTTTATGGTAATAAAAAAAAACGAGTTAAATATCCCTAATTTAAACACTGTTTTACCAGAAGGTTTCACGTAATAATGATTAATTTGCATTTCAGCGAGAGCGCGTAGGATCGATCGATCGAACGATCACCAAAAAAAAAAAAAGAAAGATAAATGAAAGCGCATCACGCGCCTGTTACGCTGTTGATCGTCTATCTATGAATGTCTGTTATTTTGTTAACATTTACGTTCTAGCATGCGTATATGTATGTGTTGCTTCGGTGCATGTACTGTCGCACATTCAGCCCGCTGGATGCTATCAGAGTTCGGTGACGCTTATCACTGCCACTGTGCCGTGCGAAAACGAAGCGCAAGAATGCTACCGAATAAATCTCCCCCCTATCGTGTGTGTGTTCTGCAAAACCCATCGTGCCCGATGGTAAGAGGTGTCACATATTTCTTCAACATTCTCGCAAGGATTACGTTGTAGCGCAGTATTATGCAAAACACTATTCCCCCGACCACCGCCCCACCCGCTAACATCTCGTATCGTCACTATATGTAGAGCGTACTATTGCACACATGCATCCCGTAGCCGTAAAGTGTCCGAAAAGTTTAGTGCATAAAAGCGGGGAGAGACAATAAATGCGGAGAGCAAATTATCATTGTTTAACTCCCAGGTTTGTCGTCCGAACTACTTTTCGTTAAACAATGAAACAGTTCGAACATATCAGAACGCCGTCAGAAAACGCGTTCAGTATGATCGTAACCGAATACTATTACGATTCATTAGCAAATTTTTAAATTCAAGTGTTTCGAAATTGTGGCAAAAGTAAGATAAATACTTAAGGATGAACTTAGGGTTTGTCCGTTTTTAAAAACCGAGTTTGTAAATCGGTTTTTTGGGGGTAAATTGGTAATATTCGAAACCTGGTTTTAAATTTTAAAAATCGGTTTCAAATTACTAGGAAATTAATTAGTTGCTTAATTAAAAACGTTAACATTCCGCCGTATAATAGCTTTACGCACAATTATAATTAGACAGCGGATCTTTATGCAAATGCATATTTTGATAGACAGTAAATAATCTAATCGAATCTCGACAGAAATTCGTTTTGTGATTAGAGGATTCTAAAAATATATTTTTTATTTTACATTTTTTACATAATGCATATGCTTTGCATGTTTATGTTTAACAGCATATGAAAAAATATATTGCAGATGGATTTATTGTGATTATATAGAACATCTATCTTTCAAATTTATTTTATTGCAGCCAACAGAATTTGAGTGTAATAATGAAAAGTGACTAACAATAACTGCATTTTGTAGTAACATACATATAATAATACATAATACTATACATATATAACAGTGTAATATACATATAATATAGCGAATAGTATAACAGTGCAGTACATAATGTAACAAAACAGCATAGTTTATAACAGCACGATTAAGTATTTTATAATATTTTTAGAAATGCCAAAAGTACGAAAACCTAAACTGTTACTGAAGCAAATTTTGAGTTGGAAATTTTGTCATTGACAAAGAGTAATTCGACTAATTGTAAAAGTTACTGACTATACATATAAAAGTAGTTTCAAAGCATTTACTGCCGAATTTGTAGTAAAAATTTCAAATGTGATAAAAAAATAGTAATTAAAAATAGTAGAAAGGTACCAGAACGGTGTTAGTAGGTTTAATATACGCACTAACTGCATCGTGTGATATACAGCGGACATTCTCTGCATTTAAATTAATTTTGACAAACCCCATCAGCTAACAATGTCAAATTTAGAAAAAATGCTCATAATTTATTGTAACACGAATTATAGGATACAAAAATGATTCGAAAAAGTATTATTAAGTCCATGTATGCATATACATATGTGCATTGAAAATATTGTATAACATAATATATTATGTACAATAAATTATTAAATTATATTACATGTACATATTATATATAGTCATACTTGTATATTTGCTTATTTTATATGCATATTTGCATATTTTTAGTGCATAAATGACATATGCTTTTTGCATATTTATTGTGCATAAAGATCCGCTATCTAAGTATAATAATACATATAATTGTATTATAGTCGAGAATTAATCTTCACGAATTAGCCACGCAAAATTCAATTCATAGATTTTGTTCGAAGATATAATTTTATTTAGAGCTTGAAAAAATAATATGAAGTCCATTAAAAGTTCAATAATTTAAAAGCTACCGAATCAATTTCTCTAAAATTTTGCGTAGATTTTTACTATTGCACAAACATTCGTTCCTCCAATTTTCAAAGATTTTCGCTCATATTTAATGTAACTGAAGTTCATTTTCAAGATCTTGTTAAGTGTTCTTCGCGAAGTAGAATTGTAGAGTGGAGATTGAACGAGGCTCAAGAACCTCTTCGCGCCGGTATAATTTATCCCAGACGAAATTATGCACTAAATCTCGAGGACGCTACACGCATAAGTTTGATTGATTACGTATTCGAGCCACTCGATATTGATTTCTTGAGTTCTCTATATACATTAGCGCTTCACCGACCAGCGATATCGTCTAGTGTATCACCAGAGTCGAAGGTTCAGTAAGACACACCCCCACACACGTATATTCGTGACTCCTTTCCCCCTCAATCCCCCAACCCCGTAAAGATTGACTTGGAAAGTGTCTTAGCTACCATAGATGCTTTCTTACCATACACCATTAATGTTATCTGAGTAATGATTGCTAAGCGTTTATTAATATACTTGCATCTGTTACGGCGGTGTAGTTTAAAGAGACGAGGATAACGATGCATTTCACACACCCGCGCGTCTCACACGGCGCGTTTGTACATACAGAGCTAGAGAGACGAGGCGGCGTCGCGGAAATCCGTTCGCCAATCACCCGGACGCGAACACGTTCGATCTGTTTTTGCAGCGCGAAGCATATCGGAGGAGTTCAGCAGCGGGGACGCGAGGTACCGCGACAACGGCGAGCCGGGACCCGGACCGACCCACAGCCGTGATCCCCGTTCGCCGAAGGAGAAAGAAGATAAAGAAAGAGGTGACGAAGGTATTTCTATTTGTTTCGTGCGGCTTACAGTTCGTGCTCGACCTTTCACCGATTTCCCCCCGGTCTGTTCAAACAGAGATGATCAAGGTGTACGACGGCAACAACTCCCTCCGACGACGGATTTTTCGCGTGATCATGGTGCCACGACAAGCCACCACGGAACAGGTCTTGATCTCTGCGCTTCGAGCGTTTCACATCACGAAGGATCCTAGTAAGTCGAACGCGGATTATGCAGGGTGTAACGAAAATGTTGCAGGCACTTAAGAGGGGCGATTTTCGAGGTGATGTTAAACAACTTTTCCGTTACAATTAGCGAAAATATTAGGCGAGGCTTTGTTAACAAGTGTTAATGAAAAACATCGACTAATCGCAGAGCGAGTACAGCGGACCGATTCCGGCGCGGACGATCGCGGACCAATACTACTTACAGGTGAAACCCGCGCTGAAATTCTTACACTGTACTCGCGTTCCGATAAATTTCTTTCTTGATGGAAAGTATCAATTTTTTGGTAGTTTTTTAGGAAACAAAACTGTGAAGTAAAACAAATTTTTTCGGTTCAATTTACTCGAAAATGCAGTTGGAATCAACCGCGAACTAAACGCCTCGTAAAATTACGGTTGACATGATATCTGCCCTTTAGTTCATATAAAATTAGAAATTCCAATGTGATTTTTTTTATACACTTATAGGTATCGGTCGATCTACAAGGCGATGGGTTGTACATATTTTTTTTAATTAGCAAACTTAGGGTAATTTCGGGAGTAGAATCGAACATTTGGATTTGAACAGTTACCATTTTTCGAAAAATAATTATTTTAGTTTCATTGTATAAAATAAAATAAAACCACGTTGGAATTTTTAATTTTATATGAATTAAACGGCAGATATCGTGTCAAAAAAATTTGTTTTACTTAATAAAAGTATTTTACAAATATAGACAATGTCTGAGATTAGTTAAGTTTACAGTTTTTGTTTATTAAAAAAATACCAAAAATCGATGTTTTCTGCCAAGAAAAAAGAAATTCCCCCCTTAATAATTCGTTAAAAATGCCTTCAAGGACACTTTCGATAAGGAAAAAGTTATTTAAAATCATTTCAGGAATTGCCCCTTTCAAGGACCTGCAACATTTTTTTCACACTTTGTAGAATAAGGGTAACTCCGGAAGAGATACACCACCTTTTTAACCACCACCTTTTTGCAGTTTTCGGGTCTTTTTTAACCCATTAAAGTATTTTATTTCCGTCACCAACTGTTTTATTTTTAGGAAAAATATGAGGAATTTAGTATCAACATTTGAGTTTCTTATTTCTTTAGAACTATATAAAAAATTCATTATCTGCATTCTTAACAATATAGTAACAGCAAAAATTGTTCAATTCTGAATTTTCAAGAGGAAGTTAGGGTAACGCATGCAGTTGTTGGCCTCCATATATGAATAAATGAATAAATGATTTGAACCCTAGATAATTAAAAATGAGGATAAGAATAAATCGAATAATCGAGGTTCTACTGTATATTCGATTTTCAAACGTTTTTAATCCTGCTAAGGTAACGCATATAGATGTTGACCTTTCTACACAACGATTGACCGTTTCAAGAAGAGTAAAGACTATAATATAATCCTTTTCTTAAATAACGAAGTACATGTTTATTTCAGTGATCCAAATATTCTTATTTCGAATACAATTGATATTTTACTATATAAGAAAAGGATTTTTATATTATATTTTCCCGGTTTTCTCTAAAACTACTGCAGAGTTTTATGATAAATTGAATCAGACGAAAGTGCTAATCATTTAGAGTGCAATAAACTTTTGAGGCGCGGTTCCTGAGGGATTGATGCGTATCTTTTATTATTTTTAAACAGGATCGTTATTTTTTGTCGTGTAGGCAGAATCTCTGGAGAATTTTATGTACGAAAATATAAAGTATGCAACCTTGAAAGGAAATTAATATTTTTAGAAATGTCTCAAGCGGTTCGAACTTTATTCGATTTCATTAGATTTTCTAAGCATCACACTGGGATAATTGATTGACATAAAACATAAACGGTAATTTAAAATCACTGATGATTAATTAAGATCACTATCACAGAGAAAACAGTTATACTGTTTTCATGTATATATGTTATACTATTTTCCGCATATCATGTTCAATAAAAAATTGATGTTAATATTTACAGTAGTTTCAGAGAAAACAACGTCTTGCCTTATATTTGTATACTATAGACAACTATTTATTGCTTGTACTAGATTATGCTATCAATTTATTTGAATAACTTCCACCTATTTATTTAGATACTGAAAAGAGTATTCAAAGTTAATAATTATTTATACAATCTTAACTATTAATTTAAAAAATAGTCATTCCAATGCATTTCTTGCAGTTAAGCAATTCGAATAAAAATTAATCACTAATCTAAACCATCAACATAAATTCTCGTTCACTCAAAAATATATTCATTCATATCGAATAAAAGTACCTATAGCATTTTCATTAATTAATCATTAGTCGAATAAAATTTCAACTCATTCTCTGCGTAGAATACCTGAAATATTCAGTACAAAATTTTGCTTTCACATCTTATACTTAAATTAAGAAAATTTACCGGTATAATATTTATTTATGGTATAATTACCATAATTGGTAATTATGTTATATAACTCGAAATTCGGAACAACTTTTTCTTATACATTATTATTTTTATATTTTCGAGTTCGATTTACATTTAAGTTATGGACGTGTTCTATTTTTAATATTTAAAAGAGTGACCGGAATGGGTCTGGGTTCGATTCTCTAGCATGGAGGGGGTTTGGGGGAGAGGAGGCGGCAGCCCCTCCCCCAATATAATCGATGAAATTTTGCGAAAACCGTTTTACTACTACAATAATCGCTGTCTACGTTAGCAACACAGCGAAGAATGAGATAATAAATTATAACAGCACTCAGTAATACTACAAATAGAAACTCGTCTATTGTATTGGGGGAGGGATTGCCCCTCCCCCAAAGCCCCTCCCCACTAAGAAACCCAACTCAGACCAATTCCGATCACTGTTTAAAATATTCAGACTTTTTTGCAAATATCTGAGAAACGAAAACCGAGCGACGGTAACATATATTGGAAAAATTTGTTCAGAATGATGACCTTGACAACATATTTCAAGATCATCAAAATCGGTGAGGTCGACCCTATTCCGAATAATCACCATAACTTTCTTTGCGCATAACTCAAAAACTGAGGCCGACCGCTAGTTACACGTATAAGAAAAAGTTGTTCAGAAGGATGAAAGAAAATGATTAAAAAAGAGTCCCATCAAAATCAGTGAGGAAGTAGCTTTTTTACGAGTTCACTTACAGTGTAGCAGTAGTAGCGGCGATTGTTTGGAAATATCTCGAAAACTAAGAGAGTCTGGCGGTTTCATGTATAGGAAAAAGTTGTTCAAAATGTTGATTTCTACAACATATTTCAAAATCATGAAAATCGAGAACGCGTCCGCTTTCTAAATAATCACCAAAATGTTAAGTGGGGCTTTGTTAACAAGGTACTAACGAAAAACACCCACCAATCAGAGAGCGAGTACAGCGGACTGATCTTGACGTAAACGATGGCGGGTCAATACTATTTGCAGTTGAATTCCACGCTGAATTTCATCCACTGTCGTCATCGCGTGATGATTGGTCGGGAGGTTTTGTTAATATCTCGTTAACAAAGCCCCATCTAACATTTTTCCTAAGAAACAAGTTATTCAGAATTACTTTGGGCATCAGCTTTTTCAAGAACCTGCAACACTTTTGTTACACCCTGTATATTTTTCTTAATACAATTTTCGTTTCACCGAAAAATCGGAAAGAATTATTTTATGCTCTTAATAAAATGTTGAATCCTGGCTTCGCAAAACTTTGCACCAGCTCCGAGTGTATAGCATATTAAAAGTCGCTTCTTGTTGTCCAACCCAGGCAATTTTTACCTCACCGACCTGTACGCCACGGATGAGACCGAATTGTGCGACCCGACTCCAGTTCTGAACTTGAATCGCAAAGAGGGCAAACGTCCGGCTGTCTTCTTACGATTTAAGTGAGTCCCACCGGCGGAATGTATTAGTGTCCGATAATAATCGAACGGTGTCCGAATCGGACAAAACGTGACTGAGTCTCGCGATTTTGATGGCCCCAGGGACACCGAAGCTGGAGAAGTGCGCGTCTATCCGGGCAAACTACAGGTGTCAGAGTCATTCTGCATAGTACCTGTCACCGAAGAGACTACGGTTGCCGATTTGATCGAGGAGGCGCTTCAGAAGTTCGGTTTACAAAATTTTAAGTCGGAGGATTACAGGTGCAGCGAGATTCTCCTGGATCGCGGTGGTAAATTGCCGATTTGTCGTACTTAATACTGAGAATAGAGCACAGAGGTTCGTTTCGTAACTCGGTTAAAACTCTTCCAGTTACTTGAAACGCAAAACACTTGAGAAATATGCGATCTAAATTTAATTTTCACCGGTCAAGACAGAGTTACACGAAACCCCTGCGCGCGAGTCCCGCATTAGGTCGCCGAAAAAGTTCACAGTATTTCGCCACGTCTAAAGGGAAATCTTTTTATGCGACTGGTATTTATAGCCTCGGCAACGGGATGGGAAAAGGTCATTAAACAAAATGGCAGCCCTATAATAATAGATTAAAATAGATCAATAAATGAAAATAAATCGGAGTTAAAAATATTTCATTTCGAAAAAAATACCACGAACTTCTCAGACGACTTAAGAGGGGAACCTGGTGTAATCGGTTGAGATCCAGATCATTTTTGAGAATTTTTTCTGAGGCAACTGTACACTCAGTCTTGTTCAAACTTCCAGATTATATTACATACTTAAGGAAGTAAAAAAAATATTTTTTTTTATATAAAAATAATTCGGTGACTCCTTGTGGTGTTACGAAACATAAAAATCACTCTGTCAGTCAAATCTGATCCAGCAGATTTTGACAGAATTTGCCGTCAGATTTGCTATCAGACTGGCTGCAGATCTGATGCAGAATTTGTTGTATTCAAGTCTACAGAGACAGGTAACAGACTGACGACAGAAACCGAGCAGGTCCTGCCAACAAACCTGACCGTAAGTTCTGTTGACATGATCTGATGTCCGATCTGCCAATACCAGCCAATACTAGTCGGTAAAATTCGAAATCGGTGAAATCTCTGTGATGATTTCATCTATAGTCGATGATTTCATCTAAAGATTGCATTTATAGTTTCCTCAAAAAAAATTGTGAAAAATTATCTCTGTTTCAGCCGATTACACCAGGTTTTCCCCTTAAATGAACTACCCCCTCCTCCCCTGCTCTTTAAGGAGTCTTCCCACTGTGAACCTCTGAAAAATTGCCTTTTTTTGTGAATTTTTTTGTACTAAACGAAATGTCCAATCTAAATAAAGTTTTTCCTACTGATTAATACACTTATTGAGAGTACAAACAAATTTTTTTTGCCATTTATAATAGTTTATTTAACTATATATATCGCACTGAATTGAGCGCCTCAAGAAAACGATGTAATGCTTGCATAGATGATTCCAGAAGAACGACGCATCTGAATAAAAAAATTCAAAATGGTTTTTAGTCGTCACGGATGTCGTTATCGTTGGAACCAAAATTATTTTAATTGATAAAAAATTAACCAAATGACGGAAGTTTGAATGTTTAAGTTCCGAAATTCGATGAATTTTTAGTCATTTGTCATTGTAAAAAGTATGTAGTTGTTAATAAAACAAAGTTTCCGTGGTCCCTGCGATAGCCACTGATGTGTTGAATAATGTGTAAAAATTTGAGATTGATTAATCAAATAATTTTTTTGCAATCATCTACGCAAGCACTACATCGTTTTCTTGAGGCGCTCAATTCAGTGCGATATATATAGTTAAATAAACTATTATAAATTGCAAAAAAAATTTGTTTGTACTCTCAATAAGTGTATTAATCAGTAGGAAAAACTTTATTTAGATTGGACATTTTGTTTAGTACAAAAAAATTCCCAAAAAAAGGCAATTTTTCAGAGGTTCACACTGGGAAGACCCCTTAACGACGCACTCGTTGGCCTTTGTTCCCCCTTTAATGAATGAGTAATTATGACTAATGAATGACTTTCGTCCAGTCACCGAAAGAGTCTTGTCTCGCGAGGAGAAGCCATGGGAGATCGTCAAGCAGCTCGGCAAAGATTCGATCAGGCAGATGGAGTTGATGCGATTCTATCTCCAGCTGAAGCAAGATCCCCACGGACCGAATTTAGCTCTGTTCGTCGGCAACCTGCCGCCGAATCTGTCCGAGAGGAGCTACGAGAACATGCTGACCGAGTTCTTGGGCAAAGGTAACCAATTTCGAGTGAACGATCGACAAAACGATCCGGAGCTTAGAATTAATGGGAACCGCTTTGCGCGTGACTTTCGCAGAAAACAAATTTTCCTCGATCGGTCCGATTTACTACGAGTACGGATCCATGGTGATTATTTACGAGGACTCGAACAAGGCTGTTCGAGCGCTCTACACGCTGCGAGAATCAAAATACGAAGACAAACACCTTTTAGGTATTTTGACGCATCGTCTCAGCGATCGGAACGTACGACTGATAGGGTAGACTAGTAGTCGACCACTTAAAGCTAAATTTGAATTATATGTATTAACAAAACGAAACAGTCAATGTTTGAAAATATATGATATACATGATAGTACTTTAAATTCATTCAATGTATCACTAATACTTTTTGTTTGTATACAGGGTATAACAAAAATGTTGCAGTTCCTTGAAAGGGGTGATTCCTGAGGTGATTTTAAACAACTTGTTCCTTAGCGAAAATGTTCAGTAAGGCTTTGTTAACGAGTTATTAACGAAAAACACCGACCAATCGGGGAACGTGTACAGCGGATTAATGATGACGCGGACGATGGCGGGCCAATACTACTCACAGCTGGAGCCCGCGCTGACATTCATCCACTGTACTCGCTCCCTGATTGGTTGGTGTTTTTCGGTAATAACTCGTTAACAAAGCCCCATCCAACATTTTCGCTAAGGAAAAAGTTGTTTAAAATCACCTTAGGAATCATGCCTTTCAAGGAACTGCAACATTTTTGTTACACCCTGTATAAAAGTCTTGGAAAAGACGTAATTAACGTTAAAAGTAAAGTGTCCAAGTCGTTTCAGTAGTCGACCATATAATCTAAATTATCGCATTTGTTAAAGTTGTCAAGCTCATAACTAAGAATGTTGATACCTTTTAAATAGCATACAGCCTCATTTTGCAATGAAAAATGTATACAGCTGAATTACAGTAGCTATTTTTTCTCAAAGCTCGGTTTTAGACGCCTCGTGTTTGAAACCAGCAGTTCTACATGTAGAATCGAACCTTATTTAGAAATAATTTAAAAAACATTTATTTTCTTTGCTTTTAAAAATCGCTTTTCGTCGTATTTTGAAGTTAGACATTTAAAGTACAATATAAAATTATCATTTAATAAATGCATTATTCCAATATTTAGTTTTTTAACCTAAACAATAAAAATGGTCGACTACTAGAGGGTGGTCGACTTCTAGTGTATTCACCCTATCGTGCAACAATTAATTAAACGTTTTCTCTTGATCGCAGTTATGCTGTTGCCGAGCATCGAGCCAAGCATGGTCCCTCAAGACGTGCAGCCTTTGCTCGTCTTCGTGAACGTCAAGTCCGGCGGATGTCAGGGACTTCAACTGATCTCCAGCTATCGCAAACTTCTGAACCCGTATCAGGTGTTCGACCTCGACAACGGAGGTCCGCTTCCTGGGTACGTTTGAACCTTCGAGATTGCGAGAAGCATCGCTGGGAGCTAAGGACTATCGGTGTCGACTAAAAACAAGCAACCGCAGCTAACTACGCGCAATATTGTAGTTGCGATTTGTCGGTTTTTGAAAATCAGGTTTTTCGGGTAAATTTGTAAAATTCGAGAACCGCTTTTAAATTTTGCAAACCGGATTCAAATACTGGGATTAACGAGGGAATTAGTTAATTAAAAACGTTAACATTTTGATTTGTAGTAGCTTTGGGACCAATTATATTATAAATCAATTCGTACATTTTATTTAGAGATGTAATTTTATTTAGAGCCTGAAGAGGTAATATCTGTTTATTATTTTAATTCGAAAACCGGTTTTTTTTTGAAATACTGGAATTCGAAAGCCGGTTTTTGTATAATCTAAAACTGTAAATATTTGACTATTCGAAGTATTAGAATAATTCAAAGAGTTTCAAAGGCGAATAATTTATTCAATTTATCCGAATGATTAAAAATATTAGGAGTTTATTAAGAGTATTCCTCCTCCTAATTGTTCCAATAATGTCCGCACGTATAGATTATTCGTACATCAAATTCGAATTCTACTACGATTCGAATATTCAAACAGGAACTTATACCGGTTATTTCGGTTTCGGTATAAGTCGCTGTATTCAAATACTTAGAACATTCGAATTATTTATTTATTTATTTATTTATTTATTTATTAACGTCTTCATTACCATAATTGTGTTGTGTTAGGACAAGAACATGTACAATTCGTGCGGTAAAGGCGAGGTTCAGTCATAGACTGTTTTGCAACATAACCCGAGTGTAAACAGAAATGAACATTTACTTAAAACTTAAAACTTAAAACTAATCTAGAACTAATGAATTAGTGAGCTAATGCATAAGTCTAGGACAGAAGGAGAAGAGGAGAAAAAGAGATTAGGCAAAATGAGTATGGATGAATTTGCTACAGACAGCTTTGAAAGATCTATGAGTAGGAAGAGATCGGATCTCTTGAGGAAGGGAGTTGTAGTAGTGGGGAGAGATGTATGAGAAGGAAGCTCGAAAGCTGTTAGAGCGATGAGAGGGGATAGAGAATAAATGTTGAGAGCGAGTAGCAATAGCATCGTTTGAGTGGAAAGAAGAGTTTGTGTGTAATAGGTTGAACAGGTAAGGGGGAGTGGTCGTACGAAGGATTTGGTATGTGAGGCAACAGAGGTGTAGGATCCATCTTTGTTTAAAGGTTAGCCATTCCGATTTTTGAAACAGAGGAGTGATATGGTCAAATTTATTCTTAACAGCCCTAGCATAAACCCTAGTTGCAGCGTTTCTTTTCTGTTGCAGACTCTACGTTTTTCGTCACATAAAGGATTACAAGATCCTGGTCTGCGGCGGGGATGGAACGATCGGATGGGTCCTGCAGTGCCTGGACAACGTGGGCCAGGACAGCGAGTGTTCTTCGCCGGCCTGCGCCATCGTTCCTTTGGGCACAGGAAACGACCTCGCGCGCGTTTTGTGCTGGGGTTCCGGCTACACCGGCGACGAGGATCCCCTCAACTTGCTACGGGACGTGATCGACGCGGAGGAATCGCTTCTGGACAGATGGACCGTGGTTTTCCATCCGGAGGAGAAGCAGGAGGACAAGCAAATGGCCACGAACACAGGAGGTTCGTTGGATTGACGATCTGTCGCTGGAGATTCGGTGTTAATAGTTTCCTAAGACGACGACGTTTTGTAGGAGCAGGTGCAACGAACGAAGACAATACGCAAATATTCGTGATGAACAACTACTTCGGGATCGGCATCGACGCCGATTTGTGCTTGGACTTCCACAACGACCGAGAGGAGAATCCGAACAAGTTTAAGAGCAGGTTCAAGAACAAGGCGATGTACGTGTCGAAGGGGATACGGAAGATGGTGAAGCGGAAGTCGTGTAAAGATTTGCATAAAGAGATTCGATTGGAGGTGGATGGGAGGCTCGTCGAGTTACCCCAAGTCGAAGGGATAATTATTCTCAACATACTAAGGTATGGCGCTCGGCTCGTAAACCTTGCGATTTGTAGCTGGTAATCGGGCCGACGATACTATTGACGATACACAAGCAATTCGATAGCGAAATAGTTGATAGAAAGTATCGAAACGTAGCGAAATTTTAGGTATTTGGTATCAATTACACTGTACAACAGCCATCTGGACTTGTTGTAACATTCAAAACCTGTTTCTTGTAGATTTTTTATGCGCTGAATACGAATCTGCAAACCATTTGTCGCCATCACCCTCAGTTTTCGAAAAAATCGATTTTGAAAATAAATGCAATTTTTAAACTTTTGAACAATTGTTGTGTTTAAACAGTAATAATTATTCAGCTGTTTTTTGCGTCAGATTATTCTATGAACACTACGGAATAAAATGATATACATGATTATTGGATTATAAACATTTAAATATGTGTAAACAAGGATCAAAGGGAAAAGGACACCCGAAATGCATCAATTTTGGCAGATATTTTTCAAGTTATTTAAAAAACTAAGGGTCTAGCAGAAAATCTGACCCCACCACGCGATGCAGCAGACATTTTGCCTTCGGAAAGCATCGACAGAAGTGGTAAGTCCCGTTTTGTTTTCAATACAGAAACGAAATAGTTTGGTAAAACGTACTGCGCCGTCAACGGTACTCAACTGCGCGATGCGGTAGGCCCGCGTGTCCACTGTACTGCCGCCGGCACCGCGCAGTTGAGTACCGTTGACGGCGCCGTACGTTTTACCAAACTATTTCGTTTCTGTATTGAAAACAAAACGGGACTTACCACTTCTGTCGATGCTTTCCGAAAGCAAAATGTCTGCTGCATCGCGTGGTGGGGTCAGATTTTCTGCTAGACCCTTAGTTTTTTAAATAAATTGAAAAATATCTGCCAAAATTGATGCATTTCGCGTGTCCTTTTCCCTTTGATCCTTGTTTAAATATATATAAATGTTTATAATCCAATAATAGTGTATATTTTTTTATTCGGGAGTGTTCATAGAATAATCTGACGCGAAAATCAACTGAATAACTATTACTGTTTAAACACAACAATTGTTCAAAGTTTAAAAATTGCATTTATTTTCAAAATTGATTTTTTCGAAAACTGAGGGTGATGGCGACAAACGTATTGCAGATTCGTATTCAGCGCATAAAAATCTATAAGAAATGATTATTGAATGTTATAAGTCCGAAAAAAAGTTAAAATTTGTTGTATAGTGTTATCCATACCAAACCAATACAAGTATTACAAGTACTACATCGAATTGACACCCGTTTGATACCCTCTGAAACTGTTGATACCATAGAGATATAAGAATAGAGCGCGCGAGAGGGCTGAAAAAGCGATATAGATTTAGAAAGAGAACGCTGCATAGAGGCCCCTTGTATCCTTGTCTAATCGCGTATGCGGACAAGTTCAGATGTTTACGTTTGTGTTTCTTTGACGTTTGACGTTTCTTTGATGTTTATTTGACGTAAAAAATATTGGTTATTATTAGACAGCGGATCTTTATGCAAAATAAAACTTTGACAAGCACAAATAAAGTACTGGAACTTGAAAAACAGTATGTTTAATGTTCTAAATAGTCTAACTCCAACAGTATTACTGATATTTTGTATATTTTGGCATATGAAAACAGTCTGGTAGATTTTTTACATACTTAGCATTGCCATAAATGCATAAAATCCGTTGTCTAGTTATTATTGATATATCATTAATTTCTACAACTTTCTGTTAAATAATTTTCATATAATAGTTTATGTACACATATTTATGTAGATAAATATTAACCAATATTTTTTACATCAAAGAAACGTCAAACGTCAAAGAACTGGTGCGCATACGCGATTAGACAAGGATACAAGGGGCCTCTATCACTGATATATATCAGTGGCCTCTATGCAGCGTTCTCTTTCTAATCCTCTATCGCTGCCACCTATGGGCTAGTATACGGCGTGCGCGCTCTATTCTTATATCTCTATGGTTGATACCAGTTTGATACCTCATTCGATACAGTACCGGAATGTATCGATAGTATTGATTCGGTATTAGTCCAATTCAAATATAAATAGGCAAGGTGTCCCATTGCGCATAATGACAGCTGGATGGTAAAATCGATCGAAAGAGCCCCTAAACCAGGCCCCAAATCAGTTATCGTTCGCGCATGCAGTGCGGAGGAACAGCCATATTGGATTTTTCTATCTAAAGGCCCTTCCGATTGGCTGACTGTTGCCCCACTTGCTTCTTACCCACTGCGCTTTGAAAACGGGACACCTAGTCTACTTACATCATTATCCGATCATTATTTGTAGCTAACGAATGTTCCTTCATTGATCCCTGTTCTGTAACGATACAGCTGGGGTTCTGGGGCCAATCCCTGGGGACAAGACACCAAGGAGGATCAGTTTTACACCCCGAACCACTGGGACGGGATGTTGGAAGTGGTCGGAGTGACCGGTGTGATGCACCTCGCGCAAATTCAATCTGGTCTTCGCACAGGGTTGAGGATAGCCCAGGTGAGGCTCGGTTTAATCAGTGGCGTAGCTAGGGGGGGCGGAAGGGGCGGTCTTTTCATTCAATAAAATGTAAATAGAACAAAACACGATGACAATATAGATATAACAAAAACGTTACACTTAATATTTCCCTATTATAATAGAAGTTTCGAAGCATAACACATTTATTGCTTATACTGCAGCGACTGCGTCTCAGTAAAAGCAGCGCAGTCGGTAATAATTCTATTTTTGTCTTTGAGAAATGCTAAAACGCCTGATTTCCCATTAACTTTTGTAGTTTATTACACAGTTATATTGCTTTGACCGTTATCGCGACCGCTGGGAAATTATTTTCGCCGGTCATTAATAAAAATATTAGTACTATTGCCCGCAACCTTGATGGCAGTCGTCCATCAAGCTACAACTGCATCGGGGTAAGAGGATTCACCCACTCACATTGCCCGATTCTGGGCAGTGACGCTTCTAGTGAGACGCGTTGCGTTATTGGCTGAGCTAATCACGTGACTGAGTCGATTGCGTAACGAAAAACGCAAATGAAACCGTCCTTGGAGGGGATGAGGCGGCGGTAACGGTCGATTCCCCTTTCCCCGATGTAGTTTTAGCTTGGCGGACGACTGCCATCAAGTCTGCGAACAATAGTACTGTATAAAATATAATGTTTTCATTTTATGTCCGTATTCGTTGTTTTGATTGTTTGTAGTATTTTAGTACGTATACGTATAGAAAGGGGCGGGGAAAATTAGGGGCCGCCATGGGCGAAAAAATGTCTGGCTACGCCACTGGGTTCAATACCGATTCTGCGCTAATAACCATCGCATAAGTATGTACTATCGAACATCCCTGATGGTTTCGCAGGGAGGACACATAAAGATTCACTTGCACTCGGACGTAGCAGTACAGGTAGATGGGGAGCCATGGGTTCAGAGTCCGGGGGATATTGTAGTATTAAAGTCAGCGCTGAAGGTAATCCTTGTACAGATACTCGTAATGGTTCCATAATTCTATTGAAATGCGGAACAGAGTGGGTGTGATGCACCGTGAGAGTGAACCCTAAACCCCCAACGATCGTTCAATCAGCCACCCTTTATCCTCAGCATCTATTTTGCAATCCACTTCGTGGCACAATGTTCCATAGTATCTACCCATACTGTTCGATTTCACGTAGAACGATGGCCCGTCTCTATATTTGTTGCACGTTGATTCTCCGCAGGAGCATCCATACGTACTAGCTGCCTAGATCTTACTTATGACGCCCTACGCAGTCCCCATAAAAGCATAACCCAACTGCTGGTGTCCGGCAGCGCATGCATTCCTCCCCTGGTCACACTCTAACTAATATATATATATCTCCTTCTTCCTTTTTGTTCACTCCAGGCAACCATGTTGAAGAAAAATAAGATCAAGCGTCGGAATACCGAACCGTCGATTCCACCCGCTAATGGGGAGGGGGGCAAGAGCACGGACGAGTGTACCAACAAAACCTAACCGCAGCTTGCAACTGTTTTAGTCGATCAAATCTGTTATTCAAGTTTCCAGCCAGTGCTCCGCCTAGGCTTCCCGATCGTGCCGCGTCCGCGACAATGACGGGGAGTTTCGGTGCGGGCTATCGCCTCACAGTACATACTTCCTGTATAGTAACAACCCATTCGATGTTCCCGTCGCATGTAGCCAGCCCTCTGTGCCACTACTATTATTGTTGACGCGTTAGGGTCGCTAACAAAGTCTTGGCGAACTCCCGAAGGGTTTTTCTTTTTAACGCTTTCACGGTCCCTGTGATCAGGGTCGGATTAAGGAGGTGGGACTATATGGGACTGTAACTACGGGCCCCACTTTCTAGAAGGCCGCGTTCTGAGTCTCGATTTATAACGAAACATTATTAAATGAAATCTTGTTTACTCTTTCTATTTTGAAAAATTAGAAATCGCACTAAACACAGTACCACATTTGCATTTTGTTCACGCGATTCAAATGCCGCAATAGTCATAATTACTGTGATTGCACGTGACAAACAGAATCTTATGAGAGATGTCACATTAGGCGAAATATTTGCAATCCTAGTGGTCTGTTTTCTGTTCCTGCACTCACTGAACTAGTGCAGATTGAACCACTTGCTGTCTCCTTTCGTTTTGTGAAATAGAAGACTGCGATTGGTTCGTTCTACACTAGTGCAACCAGCGCAGGAATAAAAGACAGACCTTAGTTCAGTTTGTGAATTAGAGCAATTAACTTTATTATTCAAATTACAACTTAAACGTACTTTTTCTAATTTTACGAAAATTCCAAATGAAACGGACAACTCATTGTCTCTTTTGAAGCTATTAAGGCGGGATTCCATTGAGGCAACTTTAAAGGCGGGATTCCATTGAGGCAATTTTTAGGCAACATATGGCATGCTGCAATGGCGCACGCTACACGGAGTCTTTTAACCGAAGCAACAAGAAGCAAAATGAAACATGATCTTTTTTCGTCATCTTTTTCGATAGGTTCCAGTGTATCGAACGATGTCGCACGGATCTGACAGTCAGTGGATAGGTGCTTCATGTATTATGCGCCATGTCGCTTGTTACATATCGTCTTGTGTTGCCTCAATGGAATCCAGACTTTACATTGGATAATCGATCGATAAATAATTGATTTCAATGTATACATTTTGCATATGGATTATTAGTAACTACGCCTATTGCAAATTGTGACGCAGAAAGATAATTTTCCTTCTTAAAGAGAACAAAGAATATGTACAGGGTATCCCAAAATTGTGTAGCTTGCCGAAACATGCAAATACTACGTGATAAAACAAATCGAAAAGTCCTTTACCATTTTGCGATCCGAGGCTCCGTTTCCGATATATTATCAATTAAGCGAACACCAATCAGCTGATCGGACGGCCACACATACGCGCAGACACAGCTACGAAGCGCGCGACTCAGGTCATTGACCTGTGCTTCTTGACTGTGTGTACGCGTACGCGTGGCCTGTTCAACTGCTTATATCTCAGAAACGGAACCTCGGATCGCAAAATGGTAAAGGACTTTTCGATTTGTTTTATCGCGTAGTATTTGCATGTTTCGGCAAGCTGGATCTTTCAGACGTTTAGCAATTGAAACTAAGCTAGTTTATCGATTTTGAAAATGTAATGCAAGATTTCTCAAAATGAAAACCAAGAATAAAACAGATTGGTATTAGAATTTTAATATTCAAAGATTTATTTCAAGCAAGGAGCCCTTCCAAGATTCGATATCCCCGGGCCCCGAACATCTTAATCCGTCCCTGCTTGTGATTACTTTAATCGAAGATTTTCAATGACGCCTCCGTCAATTTTCGTTGAACTTCCATCTGAAACTCCTTTTCATTATATGAAACGTGTATTGCTTGCCGAATGTATTAGTAAATTAGTATTAGTATGTTTCTGATAGACTGTGAACGCGTTAATTAACCCTCGGCCAGCGAATGTCGGGTCAAGATTGACTCGGCGTCCGCCTGCCACTTGTAAATATTATTTCATCAATCCGCTGTTTGAGGGTTAAGAGAGAATGCTACAGTGAACAACTTTAGAGCTTTTCAGAGTCCCATAAGTTGTCCTTATCTACTTTTATTTGAGTAAATTAGTTCAATGTTAGTAGTATTTGGAGATGTTGAAGTTATTGAAGTTTGGATTCAGGATTTTGTTAGCTCTCCCGATGCCTTACTGCTCAACGCAATAATGATTCAAGCTTGTCGTATCACAGTGTTATAAAAAATTGAGTTCGACAAAATTTTGTGGAAACGTTTAATAACCATTGCAGATCTGTCGCATTCTGTACAACTATTTCTTTCCATTTTATTTGCATAAGAAACATTTTCTCCGAATTTAACACTTCTGATCAATTATCAATATCGCCTACACTTTTTCATGACACTGTGCATGGTCTAGCTGTTATGCATACTTTCTCCAATAGTATCTTTCAGTCTGCGACATTAACACTTAAAGGATTCTCTAACAATCTCAGTATAGTTTCGAGCACTTAGAGCGAAATAGAATTTCTCACGAATTAACAATCAGGTAGCGTGGGTCGATTCAAATGAACGATTAGAAAGAGATTCCCGAATAAGTAGATAGAGCGTTAACGCCCCGTCAGGATGATGTTTCCCTGACATGAGTCCTTCTAGTGTTAATATTTCCATTGTTTCTATATCTTTTTTTTTTTTCGTAACTCGAACCTCCTCGATCCGTAAGTTCTGGCTGTTGAAAGGATCGCGAGATGTGTTGTTTACTTGGCAATCAGTGGCATTGACATATTATATTCTCAATTGCTCCTTTGTGCGCCCCCTGTGACCCTGTCCCTTCCTAGGCCACGATGCTGAAGAAGACCAAGGGTAAAATGAAACGGCGTAATACAGAGTCCAGCATGCAGCTGGCACTCCAGGCCGCGCCGTCGAACGATCCGGAGCCCGAAGTCTTCTGAGTGACCGAACGTTCCCCGCGCAAGAGGAACGAGGATGTCACGCCACGAATGCCACGTAGTCGCACGCTAAAGCGGCTCAACTCTGTCGTACGCAACAAACGATATCGGCCTCGAAATTCGTCTGTTTGAGTTATAGTAGTACACGATTTTACGCGGCGCATGGAACTCGCGAAACGTTCAAGTCCGCGCGAACAGTTCACTTCTCACCCGACTCCACGACGACAACGCAACGGGAGTTCCAGTAAGCAGAAGTAAACGAGCAGATAAACTAAAAAGATTTAAAAAAAAAAAGAAGAAAAAAAAAGAAAACCAGGATGAACTACGATACCATATTACGATAAGATTTAAAGAAGTAAAAATGAGAAAACGTAAAAAAAAGCAGGCTAAACGCTCGTCTAAGGACACACTTCATATTGAACTCAAGTAATCTTTAATGTCCCCCTTCCGAGTTGCTAGGAATGAAAAATAGATCTCATTTTTAAATGTTAAATAATCATTATTAATAGCATTGTACGTAGCTTCGATCGATATTTTTTTAGTAAAAGAAAATAAAAATGATGAGAAAAGACGGGACGATGAGCGGATAGAGAGAAAGAAAGAGAGATAGAACGATACCGAGAGATTGATAAACGACGATAGGGAAACGGTGGGTACCAACCGCGAGACACATTACCAAAGGAAAAGCAGTATTGATTGAGAACACGAAGTTTTTCTCCCCGTTTATTATTCGCTTGACAGCCAATGATTGCGCATTTACGTTATTCGGTCCCCTCGGGATACGCAAAAAAAAAAAGGGATGCAAAAATTGTACATGACGTTTCGTATGGTGAATTTTACTAATCCACGAGTAAGTATCATGGTACATACGATAAACGATCAGTTGTTATTAATATAATATATAAATATATAAATATATTACATATATATAATATTTATGATTAAATATTAATATATTTACAAAAAGAGTAATGTATTAGTATTACGATTTTAAGTTGTGATAACTGTTGTGCGTCTGACTGCTGGGCAGTCTGGAATTTATAAAAAAAAAAAAAAAAAAGAACAAATACCAGTGAGCAGTCAGTCATTTTCATAGGATACACGCGAGAAGGAAAGCGCGAGAGTGTAGAAGCGAGCAAACGCGAACGCGTCTAGCAGGGTTTAAAACCCGGCGCTGGGGGAATCCCGTGGCCAGGTTGCCTCGGTCGGCGTCGTAAACCGTCGACGACCCCGAAGGGATCAGCGAGAGGCGACTTGGCGAAACGTTCCTCGCGCCCCTCGGCTCTAGCGAAGCCCTCTGAAGCCGCGGAGACGCGTTTGCCGACGCCAACGGTAGGCAAACACATTCCACCGTGGTCGAGAGCGAGACGAAGGGACGCGCGCGCGCGTGCGCGTCCGAAACCAATGCCAAAAAAAGGGACTCTTAACCGTGCCGACGTTTCCTTTCACGGCTGTCTTTTTTTTCGGGAACGCCTCCCCGCGTCCCCGACGGAGAGCGACGGAACGAGCACCGACGTCGATCTCGTCGACTGGAACCGACGCCCCGGGCGACGCTCGGGGTCGAAGCGATCGTTCCCGCGGGGCTGGCGAACACCTCGATCGACTACCGGAAGCGAGCGGACCGCAACCGTCACGGCTACGAACGTCGTGGATCGTGTTCATCGCTTGGACCCTTCGTTGGCATCATTCGATTAAGAGACAATTTCGGTGCCAAACAGTTGTACATAATACTGTAAATGTAGGAGATATAACAAAAAAGAGAGAGAATCGTTATGGCGGCGAAGAGAGGAACATGGTGCTGTTACATGCCGGACATTGACAGAGAGAGAAAGAGAGAGAGAGAGAGACCTGGGGGAATCCTCATCGCGGAGAGCGAGTCGCGCGTCGTCGATCGCGGGATCGACGAGGTAAAATCGGGAACGCGGACACGCGACGAGTCTTTTTGCTCGCTGTTCCGAGCAACGCTCTTCGAGTCGACTCCAAGTCGACTTCGCAGATGATCATCCTCTCTCCGGTGTGCGCGTTTTTCACCCGGGAACACGGAAAACCGTGGCGAGTCACGGCCGACGATCGAAGTTCCGTGGGAGAGAGACCGTCGTTGCCGGATGACCCAGGCCTCACTCTTCGTCACAACCTCCCAACGATGTATGGGCTCAGTCGTTTATACTCGGCATCCGAGCCTCGACAAAGAGTATGAGCGACGCATCCGCGGCAGATTGGAGACAGCGTTCGAACAATTGTTTTTTTTTTTTCACATTCTCGTCTGTTCGTTTCTTTTCTTTGATCCAGAAAGCGGAAAACTCTGTTGCATTCTTTCTGTTGCCGTTTAAGCTGATAAAGAAACCACGCTGAACCGCAAACAGTCTACGTGTGATATGCGTGCGTGCGATGTAACGAAGAAACGAATGAAACGGAGACGGCTGTTATCGATTTAATTTCTTGCCCCGTCGACGACACACTCGATGCGTCAGCAGAGATCTGTTGACTTCCCTGTTTCATTGTTTTTTTTCATTTATTCATTGAAATACGGTTTTATATGTTACGAATTGAGTATTTGCAGTTTCCCTGAGCGGAAAGAAGTTATTTTTTAAGCGTTGGGAGGAGAATGAAAGAGCGTGAGAAAGATGGTAATTATGAGATCGGATGCGAGTTGTTTTTGAGATTTTCTTCGGTTATCTTCGTTTTAATTCGTCAGATTATTTTGGACTCTAATTACGCCGCAGTGTGGGAATGAAATTTGTTGTATTATATCGCTAAAATAGTGTGCCCCGTCGTACGGAAGAATCGTCGTTATTGTTATGGATCTTTCGTTTTATTCCATCGGAGTTTTCGACGCGCAACACGTACTGTATCGCGGACGCGACGAGGTTTCTGTTGGAAAATCATGTCTTGGCGTGTACCACGGAAAGATTGAAATATTACATAAATTAATGTACACATCAACAGTGTTCGACTTTTTAATGATGCACCGAGACTTCATTCGCCGTTTCCCCGTATTGATTTTCCACGATTCTATCCCTTTTCCTTATTTTCAGCTGATTTTGGAATCAAGGTGAACGCTTTTAGGCATTTTGAAACAAAATTTTCTTTATAATCGAGTCTTGGAAATAAAGTAATTTTCTATTGAGAACAATAATAATGATTAAACTAGCCATTAATAATATAATTGAACGGGATTATAAAGAGAAAAGTTTGGTAGTTAAGATCAAATTTCGGGAATTCACACATCATGTATAGACAGAATATTGACAAACTTTTTATTTATTTAATGTACACGACGAAATACCCTTTCGTAATTACATATTTATATGATCACAAAGACACAGTAGGACACTCAAGTTTTGCTATAAAAGAATTCACATACAAATCCGTTATACATATTATTGCAAGAATTAATCAGATGATAAAATAGTTCTTATTTTCTGTTGCTCTTCCTACCCTCCAGCTTCGACTAATTATCACTTTCAATGTTTTATTCGCATCACATATATATCGTCACATAAATACCTTCGCTCTTCCCATGAAACTTATAAAACAATTCAAAGTTCGACGAAGCATAAAATTCTTTGGTAAGAAATCAGGTGATCTGTTTCAACTGAATTGTTGCAAATTTAAGCATTTCAGCATTTAAAAACGTAAATTACTTTAATAAAGCTATTTAAACATTAATTCCTTGTGCATGACGACATCAACCTTAAAAATATTTCATTTTATTAGGTAACAGCAAGATAATAATTTTCTTGACTTTTTCTTCTAACAAAAGCGGAATGTTCAGGGAATATAATAAAGTATTGGGTTGGAACGAAAGTTCGTAGCGTTTTTCAATAGATTAATTTTGAAAAACGCGAAGTTCTGGGAGAATGGAATCATGAAGACACCTTAAAGACGGCGAAAAATGGTAGAAGAAAGTGTTGAAAGACAAGCATTTCAAAATTGTCTTCAAACTTCACTCAAGAACGCTACGAACTTTCGTGCCAACACAATATAAGAGCTTCTTTATCAATTTTTAGGAAAAATGCAAAAAAAATATTTATATAATATTGATACAAATGAAATTGTTAGTTTTAAATAAAATAAAAATTAATTTGAACAAAGATTCGCTCTAACTACTATACTTCATTAAATTAAGTGATATAGCAGAACCCGAAAAATGCGATGGTAACTTCAACGACTTAAAATTATTACAGACGTCCTAACTTATCGGAAGACTCAATGCATCAACGTAACTCAGTTACCTCGATTTACATATGTAATTCTAATTATTCTACATGACAATGAAACGGAACTATACCAACATCTCACTATCAAAAACAAACGATGTTGAATCGCATTGAACAGATCTGCTTAAAAACTAAGCACTAAGTAAAATAAAAGTATATGTAATAGCAAAATGTTTAAAATAACGTGCCACTGTGACGTATATCAAGCTGAGACAGTACAGATATGTTCCTCGTATTTTAATTTGTTTTTTGTTTAAAATTTAAATGAAGCGAAAACAAGTTATGCAATTCAGAGTGGAAAGAGTAAATTAAGCAATGAAGGATTTAGGTACAGTGTGCCTGTAAAAAAATAGTAGAATATGACTACGCGTCTAAAAGATCATCGTCGCTATCAGTCTGACAATGTGTCGGATCAACATCGAGAAGAATACTCGCTTCTTCCGAGACGTCGACCTGAAATGAAGAACATTTGAAATAGTTATTACATACATAAATTACAAGAGAACACAGAATAATCGCATTCATTTTAATATCTTCAGAACTATTTTCGGATTTAGTATACTCTTTATAATATGTTATAATCAGACAGCGGATTTTTATGTAAAATAAAATTTTTGCAAGCACAAATAAAGAATTGGAACTTGGAAAACAGTATGTTTAATGTTGTAAACATTCTAACGTGAATAGTATTGTCAATATCACAGTCTCGTAAATTTTTTACATCCTTAGCATTGTCATATATGCATACAATCCGCTGTGTAATTATAATATATAATTCCCTCTCGTCAGTACCGCCCTTAACACCGGGTTAACGGTGCATCTGCCCCGGGCCCCGCAGTTATTGTTAGTTACTTTTATATTTAATGCATTGTCCCTTTATTATAGCTGGGATTGCATCAGGTCCCATAATCTTTAAGGGCGGTTCTGCTCCTCGCATTCGGAATTTTGTTAAGACTATTAATTTTTCAGGAAATATGACAACCAACTAAACATATTTTATAGGATTTCTTTCACGCCGAGTTTTATATTCAAATATCAGAAGAAACAAAAATTGAACAGGTCTATAAATCTGATAAATATTCTATTACATATTTTATGAAGGTGCAATTTTTCTAATTAAATATGTTTGCAATTTATAACTTTTTTAAGCGGAACTTATATTAATTACTGTTTGTATTTGCACATTAATATCTTTTTGAAAACATATTGTGCACAGTAGATTTGTTTCTAGTTTTCTTAATTTTGAATACATCGAGCTTTTTTATAGGATGTCTCAGATTTTTTAAGGCGAAAATTAAAAAATATCTCAGTTTAAAAAAAAATATGATGGGAATCCTAGTATAGGAACCAAATAGAATCGCAATTATTGTATCCAAGTCCCGACATGAAGAGATATATAATGCAGCACACAGGCTGCACAAGTGCTTCATAAAAATAGATAAATAATTAGGAACAGACGGATTGATTAAGCGACGTACCCTGCAGTATTGAACACTTCCGTTCCCTCTTCTAGATGAAGACTGTTTCCAGCAAGATCGCAGACACGCTCTCTTATCCGGATTTCGGAAATAAAGCAGCGTAGCTATCATGGTGATAGCGCAAAGTGCGACGGCTGCCACCATACCAGCTGAAACAGAACACCACGACATTTCGAAAATAGTTTTACGGGAAAATGTTATCGATGGCTGATGTGAAAGCACTCAAAAGCGACAATGTGTTTACGTCAGTTTTAAAAAGGCTAAGATTAAAAATTTATTTATTGTTCGAGGTGAAATTGTATCGAATTTTATGTGGAGCTTGTTGAAGTCTCGCATTTTATGCTTACTATGATTGTAGGAATCTTCTTGAACGACATTGTGGGTATCTGGCGAAACGGAGGTTTGATGGGAGCTCGATTTGTAGCCGCAGGTGACATTCGTTTGCCACTCGAATATTGCGCTGCATTCCGCGTGCTGTATTAGAAAGACAGAAGAAAAGAATTGATTAAAAAACTGGGAAATTTGTTGAGGTTCTTTTTTTTAATTTTATACAGCAAATACAGATTCTTTGGATTCGATTGAAATACAATTGTTAATTGGTACTGCTTGATTGTAATTAGACTGTCACATTACATTACTTTAATGTTAAAATAACGAAACCTGTAAAGAATTAACTATTTCATGTGCGTTTTTTTATCTTTTCAGTTCCGATTCATATTGTCACCTCGACAATGTATCATAAAAATTATTATAGCTTCACAACAATTGAATTTTCACACCAAACAAATACAGATATATTATCTTACAATTAGACTCCTATCATTTTCTTATTGTGTTTCTACGTTTTTTTTTATATTTTTAATGTTCATTGCTCGAAACAGAAAAAGCGGTCCATATTTTCACTTTTTCTCTTGCTTACACAAAATTATGGTAGAGTAGATGTCAAAATGATTACCTCTTTTGTTACTTTCCTCAATAAAAACGTAACGTATAAAATATGACGCACAAAAAAGTTGTGTTATCAAAGTGAGATTCTGATTTGCATAAAAACAAAGATATTAAATATACTTTAAAAATTAATGTTGAAGAATCAAAATGCCATTTGAACGTCAAAAACATGATTACGTTAATAGAAAGTGATTCCGAAAGTCTCAATAGATAGAACTGTTATTAAAACTGACATAGTTACTAAGACTGACAGCTATTGGATGGCAGTCATACGTACAGGACAATTTCAAAGGAGACAGTTATAGGGACTAATTTTTTTTTTTTTATTAATTCTTCATATTTAATGTACAGAAAAAATTGTTTTTCATGAAAGAGATGTTAAACAATATTATGTTTCATACTGTGACGATTTTTAAGCTATACAACACGTAAAATAATTAAACGAAGTCACGTTATAGTAATTGAGACATCTACCCTAAACATACTTTAAAATCTTTATATTTTTAATTCAGAATCCTCTGGAAAATATTGAAAAAGTGAGTTATTTCTATTTCAGTTTCGTATGAATACCCCCTTAACATATTATATAATATATTTACAAAATTTATAGATAAACTACATTATAAGATAGACTACAAGTACCCCTGATAAACTTTTGCGTTTCAATGAATGGGATATAACAAAGGCCGAAAATTTATTGTTTCTGCACGACTGTCCACGTGACAAGTACTTATACTCAAGTGCGACTTAAGTATCAGTAGCCCACAATATGCGCTGGGATTCGAAGTAATGTTATGTAACCATTTCTTAAATGTTGTAATTGAAAATCATCGTGTTCGTTTAAAGTAATGTAAAACGATTTATTAAATAATTTCATTTGCCGCTTTTCGTAATGGCTCAAAATAAGGGTTGTCTGGTTGAAACTTTAAATTTCAGTATGATCGCGCGTGTTGACACTTACTATTACGTAACAATTATCGTGGCGCTTAAAAATGTCGCGCAATTTCTTCCTTTATCTTAACATGAAAATTACAGAACTTTGTGTCACCGAGTGCATATAAAGGCAAATAATGACACAGTAATTATAGCGAGTCTATCGCGTTACAGCTGCGTGGATGGTCACATTAACGATAGTGAAGGGTTCACAGAAATTTACCATTAAAATGCCGAAACCATTACTTCTAACCGGGTAACGTTAATGACGTAATAACAATGAACTTTTGCTTCTTGCCTTTCTAATTTTAAACGTTAGTTATTTAGATAAACTGGACCTTGTTTAAACTTGTTTTTTAATTATGAGATTTCAAAAAAGAAATCTAATTCAGTTAATGAAACTTAATTTTTTTTAAACACAATGTTTATCTTTGAAGTAGGAAATTCGAAATGTTAAAGTTGAACGTTTGAAGTGCTAAAACTGGAAATTTGAAAAATTTATAAGATTTCAATTTCGAGATTTAAAGGTTCCAAGTTGAACATTTAAAGATTATTAGAATTAAAATGGGAAATTTCAAATTTTGAAATTGGATATTGGAAGATTTCAGGTTGGAGATTAGAAAATGTAAAGTTGCAGATTTACAGATTTTTAGAGTAAAAATTAGAGATTAAAATTTGTTGATTTCAAGCTGACGATATAGAAATTTCAGGTTGGAGATTTTAATATTTGAATTTACAGATTTAGAGATTTTTAGAGCTGAAATTCGAAATTTGAAGGTTTCAAGATTTAAATATTCAAAGTTGCAGATTTTAAGAGCTGAAGTTTGAGAATTTAATGATAAAAATTGAAGATTTGAGGATTACAGTTTAGAGATTTCGAATATTTGTATACTTTTAAAGTTATAATTGAAGATTTAAAATGATATGCAAAGATTTTTAGAATTAAAATAGAAAAATTGAGGATTCAAAGGTGGAAGTTACAGTTAAAATTTGAAATTAGAAGGTTTCAAGTTGGAGATAGAAAATCGAATAAAAAATACTATTTCAAATGAAGAAGTAATTGTCAACGACTTCTAATATTTATATTCGGAATTTAAACGTATGTTAACTTATTCTGTTTATGTAGAGCAAAGCTTTAAAATGTCGCTCCATAGAAAATGAGACCCCAACTTACGCCTCATTGTATATAAATATGGCCCTGAAGATAAGGAAGAATTTCCCGTTTCATAATTATAGGGATACCCAAGTCTTTCCCTCCCCCCCCCCGCACGTAATTAGAAGATTTTCCGTGCGTCGACAGAGTCAAAGAGAAAATTACCTAAATATTACCACCGAATCGCCGGGGCAATAACATGGTGAATCCTGATGTACTTGGGAAATTCCAAAGGTAAAGGGAATTCCTGCGTGCAGGTAAAATGGAGAAAACCACTCTTGGGAACCAGATTATCGAGTCAATCGTGAAAACACGACGCGACATTTCCGTTCAAGCTGCTAACCGCAAATTATTGAATAATTTAATAATATTGCGCATCGGAGGTGAAGAAACGGTACTTAATACGGGATTCCGTCAATTAGGTTAAACATTTTTATAAAAAGATTATCAAAATGTGCAACCAAAAATAAAGGATGGACGCAACTTCCGAAAAACTCGTAGGTATTTAATTTTAAATTAAAAATAAAAGCACTTAATAAAAACGAAAGAAAGAATTCGAGTGCCGCGCGCTTTTTATCGAAAGTAGTTTAGAAGTTAAGAAAGTAATAGGGGAAGGCGACGGAAACTCTGATACGTAGACAGCGGATCTTTATGCAAATGCATATTTTGATAGACAGTAAATAATCTAATCAAATCTCGACAGAAATTTGTTTTGTGATTAGAGGATTCTAAAAATATATTTTTTATTTTACATTTTTTACATAATGCATATGCTTTGCATGTTTATGTTTAACAGCATATGAAAAAATATATTGCATATGCATTTATTGTGATTATATAGAACATCTATCTTTCAAATTTATTTTATTGCAGCCAACAGAATTTGAGTGTAATAATGAAAAGTGACTAACAATAACTGCATTTTGTAGTAACATACATATAATAATACATAATACTATACATATATAACAGTGTAATATACATATAATATAGCGTAATAGTATAACAGTGCAGTACATAATGTAACAAAACAGCATAGTTTATAACAGCACGATTAAGTATTTTATAATATTTTTAGAAATGCCAAAAGTACGAAAACCTAAACTGTTACTGAAACAAATTTTGAGTTGGAAATTTTGTCATTGACAAAGAGTAATTCGACTAATTGTAAAAGTTACTGACTGTACATATAAAAGTAGTTTCAAAGCATTTACTGCCGAATTTGTAGTAAAAATTTCAAATGTGATAAAAAAATATTAATTAAAAATAGTAGAAAGGTGCCAGAACGGTGTTAGTAGGTTTAATATACGCACTAATTGCATCATGTGATATACAGCGGACATTCTGCATTTAAATTAATTTTGACAAACACCATCAGCTAACAATGTCAAATTTAGAAAAAATGCTCATAATTTATTGTAACACGAATTATAGGATACAAAAATGATTCGAAAAAGTATTATTAAGTCCATGTATGCATATACATATGTGCATTGAAAATATTGTATAACATAATATATTATGTACAATAAATTATTAAATTATATTACATGTACAAATAATATATATAGTCATACTTGTATATTTGCTTATTTTATATGCATATTTGCATATTTTTAGTGCATAAATGACATATGCTTTTTGCATATTTATTGCGCATAAAGATCCGCTGTCTACTGATAAGTATCATTATGAAATTACTACGGATATTGCGATAAGAAGAATGAGCAAAGAGGAATGCGAAAAAAGAATGGAAAGCACAGAACGTTCGAATCCCCGTGTCCGGGGGCACGTGGACGACGTTGAAAGAAGCGGAAACGGAAATAGTAACGCAGCACCCCGGGACCGCGCATCTGTTTGCCCTTATGAAATCATCTTGCGAGATTTCTCCAAGGGGCGACTGCATTCTAAATAGGGGGACACTTTTCACGACAAAGAGCGAGCCGTGGAAAAAAGCCGACTGCGCGGAAGTATATTATTCTAGGCCATGTGGCGACCAGAACTTTTCGCCGTCGGAAATATCTGGTCGCATCTGGGCGCACTCAAACCCTCGAGTCGTGTTCTTGCCTTCGAAGCCGCTGCGCCGGAAGGGAAAAGTGAAGAAAAGCCTTTCTACAGCCGTTCTATTGTCTTTCGTTTGGGGCTCGAGCAACGAGGTAAGCAGAATGGAAATACATTTTGCCATGAATGCGACGAATTCAATCAAAGGATTACAATTAGCATTACAACCGGTTTGCGAATAATGCAAATTTGCTCCGAAAAAAACCCGGTCTGCAAATTCGATTTTTAATAACTGACAAATCCTAATTACAATTACTATGTAATTACTGTACAATGTGCAACATCCACCGAAGTCATTTGTATTGCAATCTAATAGAATTATGAATCTATTGTATCGTATTTTACACCTGGGATTTTATCTGGAAGATCTGTGAACGAGATAACATGCACACACACACGACGCTAAAGCTTATAACAATGGTTCTTTTATAGAATGTCAGTGTATTATTATTGAAGAAAATACGTATAATTTTGAATTTAACATAAATTTGACATGATATTCTGTAAGTGCTTAACAGGACAATCGAATAGCTTCTATTTGCTATTCGACCGATAAAAGTAAATTAATAGTTATCGAAAAATTCATCAGTAACTGTCGTTCAATCTATTACATAAATAGATAATATTTTAGTATTCAGTATCTATTCTATACATCTATTTAATATAATTTATTAAATTATGTATAATGATATTCTGTAAGTGCTTAACTGGACAATCGAATAGCTTCTATTTGCTATTCGACTGATAAAAGTAAATTAATAGTCATCGAAAAATTCATCAGTAACTGTCGTTCAATCTATTACATAAATAGATAATGTTTTAGTATTCAGTATCTATTCTATGCATCTATTTCATATAATTTCTTAACTTATGTATAATGAAGATCATACAACATTAATATTACCTGACTAACCATTTTAAGAGACCATAACGAATATAAATATTAATAACAAATGGAGCATCGTAAAACGTGTACGCAAGTGTAAATCTTTAAGATAAGATCTCGCAGACGTATCGATCAAATAGTCTAAACAGTATTATATTAATCCTACGTTCAACAAGGAAGCAAACTTCATCAAAGTTACTATTTTAATCTCTCATACATCGATTACCTTTATTGATTGGGTGCAAAAGTTATCAAGATCAACGAAACGATAGCTTAATCATGAGTATCATGACTGTGGAGTGTCCACATTGTACTCCAAACTCTCAAGTCTAGAAAATCTGATACAATAATCTGTAAAAATTAGATAACGGCATCTGACAGTTGTGGAATTGTTCAATACTACATTTTGAAGGTATAAAATAACTTCTATCGGTTGATATAAAATCTTGGATTTTATTCAACTTAAGTTTAGTTAAGTTGTTAAAAAAGTGTAAAAAGGTTTTATGTAAATATGAATATCGAAAATTGAGAAGTATGCTTCTTAGCTCGACGAGCGGAAGCTAGCGTGGCTTTTCTCTATAAATATTTACACAACAGAAAGTACTAGGAGAGTCACGTGGGGGGTGAAATATTTGAAAGTCCTTTCGAAGAAAGATGATCTTTTGGGCGTCTGGTAGGAAAGAAGCTCTTGCTACCGTGCCTCTTCAACAGATTATGCTATCTTATTACATTTATTTACACTGAAGAAGCCGAAAATGTATATTCCTCTTCAGTGCATGGCATCTCGACTAATATTAGCATTCTAGTTCCACGAATATATTTTCCAGGCTCCCTATTAAAAGATCAGTTCGATAATAGTGGCACCAAATTTGGAAATCTTATTCTATACATGATACTTTACAAATTGTAATAATATTGATCATTTACAACAAGAAAATTCTGACAGGATTTTTCAATAAACAACAATTTCTTTATTTTCGGTAGATTAGACAAATAAATGTGTTTTTAAGCTACTTTCACTGCAATCTTTCTGATATCACCTTTCAACAGCAAAATTTGTCTTTTTTTGTCCACGAATTCGATCTTTTAGGATTTTTTTTGATAAAAAAAAAATATTAAATTAGCTTGAATTTTTTTATATATTTTTATTATAGTTTTATTCAGTGACTTTATGTAGTTGAATTTACTCATAAGTATGGTTTGAATTGATTACGAGTGATTAGGACATTACGCGAAATTACTTCATCAACATTGGAACGAGTTCATTAAAAATAAAAAAATTTCAATGAACTTTTATTTTATATACATATAATTATTATTTGATGTATGTACAATACGAAAGAAATTCTTATTCAAAAAAATTGAAAATATTGAAAATTGTTTAAAAATTGAAAATTGTTAAAAATTTAAATAATTAAAAAAGTATAAACAGCTTATCGATTTGCCTGTATATCATACGAGAAAAGACGTCTTCCTTCACTCTTTGAAACATAAAGATGAAAAATTGGCAAAGAAAAAGTTTTATTAAGCGATAGTATTGTATCGCCGTAGGGTAATTATACAATTTAATTAGTATAAAAATAATATCATTATGACCCAACGAATTAACATATGTATTCTGAAATCTAAAAACTAAATAGTTCTTATTTGTAATAAGATTACACTATGAATGAACCTCAATACGCGTTCAAAATTGCAAAATTACGATAATGATGAGTTTTTGAAACGATAGTTGTAATTTCCACTAAAATTCACGTAAATTGTGCAATAAATTCGAATTTAGGTTCATCGAAAGCGTAATCTTATAAATACAGAACTATCTAGTAGTTTTTAAGGTTTCAGAGCACTGCAATGGACCCTAAACTGCACACAGCAAAAAAAAACAACTTTCAATACGACTTTCATTTACGCCATTTGTAACTACCGAATTATTTTTGCATCAAAAAATATTTTTTTTACCTCTTTGAGCATGTAATATTATAATCTTGAAGTTTAAAAAAGATTGCATGTATAGTCTCCTCAGTAAAAATTCTCAAAAATGGACCTGGATTTCAGTCGATTACATATAATAACAGATAAATATAATATAATATTTTAAATTAATTTGATGATGTCACATTCAGTCAAAAACTTGTTCCCAAGGTTCATATTAGTCGAGGAATATTAAACCGATCTTAAACTTCTGATACAAGATTTTGCGGCGTTCCTTCGAGCGTTGAAAAATAATGTCCCAAACCGAATAAATCAAACGTTTTTTACAATCTCCTGATTCGTGAAAATGTACAAAGCGCGCGGAGATGCAGAACAATATTTAAACGAAAAGTTGAAATATTGAAAAACAAGTTGAAATATAGAAGAAAATGCTGTTCTTCGCCAGAAATTCCGGTGGAATTCCCCCCCACCAAGTTGGTCCGTTAAGCGCGCGTTTATTAGGGTCGGTCCGCAGGCGGCGTCGCGTCGGTCCACTCCTTCGACTGCCGATCACGTGGGCTCGGCTCGAAGCGACTCGCAACGAGCGACAGCGGCCGACCGGCAGTTTGCGTCGAACCGTCCCGAGCGAGGTGTCTCTCCCGTTCATGAATCTCATATCTCGTTCACGGAGTAAAATCGAAATCGTTCTCGCTGCGCGCCGGTGTTCGTGCAGGCGAATCCGCGAGTTCCGCGATAAAGGAAACGTTGTGAAATAATGCGCAGTGAGTTCGTGTGATCGAGTACGTCGTGTCGACGGGAAGAAAATCGAAACGGAGCGACGACGGATGATTGCGTGATCGGATCCCACCGTTGATCTTGGTAAGTGAGAGGTCGATCTTCGGGGAAATCCTGTTTGTCCGGTTCCCGCTAAGTTGGTCGATCGCGAATGTCGAAATGGATCGCGCCTTATCGATCCGAAATATCGACGCGCCGCGGATTCGAAGGAATAAAAAATAAGGCGATTGTCCGCGGAAAAAAAAGGTGTACGCGAACAGTCGGCCGTGCGATTTTTCGCGAAATTGTCGCGGCACTTGATACAAGGAAGCGTGGTGTTGGATGATCAACAAGCGTCGCGTGTGTGTGGGAACGACTTTAAAACTGTCAGCGAAATGATTGATAGATATTCTTGGTCGATTAGATTCGATTTTCGTTATTTTTTTTTTTTTTTTTTTTTTTTAAGTTAGTATCTCATTATCGTCGGAAACGCGCCAATGTAATTTCAAGTTTCCCTGTGATGTGTTTTCCGCGAAACAATTACAATTTGTATAAGACTCGGTTCATACGAGCGGTTTGCGGCGATTTGCCGCTGTGTTTAAGCGGAACCCGGATTTGTATGAAACAGTTCACGCTAGTCGCGAATTTCAGCAGCATGTGTTTACGATTGTTCGGCGGGAAACCGCTCGTCTGAACTGCAAAACAAATTTGACGCAAGAAACGCGGCGACCACTCGTCTGAATCGAGCCTTACGCGTGCCATTCGTCGGAGCGGATTGTCGACTCCGGCGAAGTTTTGATTGATAAATCGCGTGGTGTAGAGTTTGGAATATTCGCGTGACAAATTATAGAAAACCATAGAATTATAGTTGAATAAACAACATGTAGTGAACTCTGTTGTCGTGGATATAAATTGTTACGAAGAAAAGTTTGACTTGAGCGTTTCTGAAATATTTAAATTACAAGGTTTGAATCTGTCGAGCAGAATAGTATCAATAATGATTAAACGTCTATGAATGAGGCTTTCATTAAGTACATTCAAGGACCCAATTTCAGATCAGAACCAAATTCCTGATCAGCTTAGTATATAACTATTATTCAACAAATTATCATGCTAAAAATTGATCCTCAACAGTAACTAAATAGTTATTAACTGTTTTGAATTCTGAAAGTAAAATTTGAAAGCCAATATTGGAGATAATTTGTGTGATCAAAAATCGCTCCCTTTGGTTTTCTGACTTTAGATATTAGATTATAATTGAATTATTATTTTTTTTGCACTTTTATACATGTCAAATTAAAGATTAAACGTAGATTTACTCAAATATCACACCAATTTCAAGAGTGGGTTAATGTTTACATTTACACATTACAAAAAACATGATAGTTACTCTTATGTAAGTGATGAGGAATTGGGTCCTTGACGGTATCAATATCAATTAAATTTTATTTTCTACTGGCGCATCGCAAACACTTACTACAAAACACACAAAAGGAAGTTCGTGCACTATTATCTCTGGGAAAACATTTTTGCCCATTGGGAACCACGTCTGTAAATCATGTGAGATAACACTAGACGCAATCGTAATATAGCGCAATAATTTCTGTGCATGTAGAATGAGACTGGAATAAACAAGTAGAGAGCTAATTTTAATGTCGCATGCAATGAAAATCGATTCGTATAGCATCGCAAAAGTGTAGTAACCTAATTACTACGCTAGTTGCGCCCTTTTATAAAGCAAATTCGATTTGCATTTTGAATATTATTTAAAAAAAACGTGAATCATTATTTTTCTTATTTTAAAATATGCGATATAAAAACATAGATACAAAAATAGGAAAGTAACAAAGTCGAAATTGAAATGTTTAACTTTCAAACAGTCCAAAAAAACTGACTTTAAATAATATTAAAAAACTTAATGTTAATTTGATACTGAAAGGGATAATTCATAACTACTCTGCAAATTTCTATGCAAAATCAAAATTTTAAAAACACGAATCAACACTTTAAGCTTGAATAACAGTGTGTTTTATTTCTTAAATGCTCCTTTATATTATATTTCCCATGATTTATGTGTTTCGGCATTTGTGGACAACCTCGTAGATTTCTGCGTATTTAAAGTTACCCTAAATACATAAAAATCCGCAGTCTATTCATAACGAAGGTTTTCTACCTCTGGTCGTGACCCTTAATTGATTTTCCCTAGGATCGATAAATTGTTTCCAGGTCATCGCAGAAGAGGAAAAGTCGATTTGCAATTCAAAACATCGATAGCTATCAAAGTCCACTGTTTCTACTTATCTTTTGAAGAACGAAATTATTTCCGTTAATCTAGAATTCGATGAAAATTATGAATTTAGTAAAAATGCAGTAAAATTATCTGAAAGTATTATCAGATTTTTCAAAACTATTTTAAATATCCTTCCAAATATTCTCTTTTTAATGCTAACTTTATTATCCAGCTATTCGAGTTTTACGAGTATGTTTTGGCATTTCTTCCCACTCGTTCGTGATATCTGAGAGCCGTAGATAACAAACGTTACAGCCTCCCTGTTTTATGTTACTTTTCCCGCGAAACATGATTTTGTCGTTAACGACGGAGTATACTCGCTAATTATCGCTTAATAATCGCTAAGAAAACCTTTGTACTGGAATATGAAAACAATAGTATTAATAGATAAAAAAAGAATGTGATCAGTGTGCGTGGTGCAGAGCGAATGGAGACCATATTTCTGAGAAATAATATTATTTACATAATCGTAGGATCTCTCTGATCCGGGATTCACAGTTTATCGGAATTCCAATAGGTCACGATAGTGACGAAGTGTTAGTAACTAGATAAGTTTACAATTTTAAATGAAAAATTTTGATCTTGACCCCTTATACAATTTTTATTATCCATATTTTCAATTTTTGTTGTACTAACTATTTAATAACTATTTAACTAAATTCTCCACCAAGTGGAGCTTCAATTTTGATTGTCATTAAACCGATTAATCGAGATTCTACTGTTACGTACGTTTGCAATATCTAAATACATACATAATTATTTTAACCCTTTGTCCTTCAATCTTTTCAGGCTATAAGTATATGAACTATTTTAAATAGAAAATAAAAACATTTAAAAAATGTAACTATTAATTGCATAAAATCAAGAAATAATGTAATAGATTTGTAGTTATTGAAAACTCCTTCAACTTTTCTTATTCTTCACTTTTTAATAAATTAACGATGTTCATTCCCATATTTGAGACGTAATTCGTATCACGAGTGTCACACGTTATTGTAGGACAAAGGGTTAAGTTGTATTGGTAATAAAACTCGATTACGAGTCATTCAATCGGTGGATTTGGACGCATATTTAATTCAATTGATATTCATAGGGTCAATTCTAAAATGTCGGTTTTTTAAGTTTGTTCCTAAAGAAAACAAATAGGATCCCCAATTTTTTCGACTTGTTAAATATTGCCTTGCTATAAAAAATCTGAATTTGTTAACAACATTTGCAAAATAAATGGTTAAAAAATGTTTTTTTTTAATACTCCATTATAAGTACTCAAAATCACAGTTTTATTATTCTACTAGTTCGACTTAAAATTGTTAGAAACAAATGAGCACTAAAATTGAAACAACTAAAATCTACAATTTATAAAATTTTAAAAACTCCATTGACTTGCATTTATATATCCCTAAAAACTACAACATATCCAGATTTTACCAAAATCAGAGCTGGTACTCCAAAAAGTTTCCCATATCGCATGGAATGACGGTTAATAGAATTACATTTTCACCATAAAGAATCTAAATTATGTTCAAAATAATTACACAAAAGATTAGTTTAAAATAATACTAAAACGATACGCTAACTTTTTTAGATTTGTGTAAAAAGAATTACTTTCTGTCTTGCGTGGACACCTTGTCAGTAGCAAAGCGGGTAAATGAGCCAGTATTCACTTAAGACCAATTAGTGGAGAGCGTCGATGACGATTCAACGGAACGAAATGCACGAGGAACAGAAAAAGCAAGCACTCGAGTCGCTCGTATTTAACATCGTGTCGAAACGAATGTAAAGATCCTGGGAACTTTAACTGTACTAATAAAAATATTATCATAACGATAAGGTTCTTGTTAAAATGAATTGCTAAGAAAGCAACTTTTATCTGTTTAAAATAAACAGACAAAACGGCTTACTAAGTAAAAAAAATTACATTTCAAAAGTGTACTGTAGATACCATTATCATAGTAGTACTAAGTATTGTTTTAACATGGCTTTTCAATAATAAATATTTATCACGTGCACATTACTTCCTCGTTCAAATAAAAATAGAAACTTTATAAAGGAATAAACCAGTGATTTCCTATTTATATATTACAGGTATAATTAAATATCTTTATAAAATATGATTAATTACCATTCATTGTAAAATTTTTCAAATGCTTTAATTGCCACATCACTCATATATAGATAACAACTGTATAGACGAACGCGAAAAAATGTTAATTTATATAAGTGTAAATTGATAGGATATCTAATTATAGAAGACTATCAAAAGAAGGTGAACGCAATTTCACCAGGAAAACAACTTTAATTTATGATAATAACAGTTAATAATTATTAGATTGTGGATCTTTATGTAAAATAAAACTTTTACAAGTGCAACTAAAGAATTGGAACTTGAAAAACAGTATGTTTACTGTTTTAAACATTCTGAATTGAATTATATTTTGGCATCTGTTAATAGTCTCATAGATCTTTTATAATAACTATAGTTTTAATTTTCCTGCTTACTATCAGTTTAGTAGATTGAAAAAAAAGCTTCCCTAACAACTGGGAGACCAAGAAACGAAATAGTTAATAACAATAAGATAATCATTTATTCCAAAATCCGATTGGCTTAACAGTTTAAGAACAGTCGAGAATGAAATCGATGATCGAAATCTCACGGAAGCCGTGCAAAATTAATTTATCTGGCCAACGATATCGGATCGTATGCTTCGCGTTCAATTTGCTTTTTCTAGTTTCACGAAACACGCGTGTGTGTGTGCTTCATCGAAAAGGTAGACGACGACGATAAGGGCGCAGAATGTAGAAGGACTACGGAGGTCGGATAGCATCAGGAGATAAATATTTTGGTTTACGCGGCCACTGATAAATGCCATAATTAGTTGTACGATACGGCGTATCGAAGGAACTGACACCGATGATCGACGAAGCCAGTGATATCGAGACGTCCTATATGACAATGATTCGCGCAACACGAAATGGTCGTCGAAAATTTTCAGTCGAGTGGAAAGATAACGCGACGATCGTGCTGTCCTAGTGCTGCCATGGAAAATCGTTCGCGTTGTAATTGCGATTCATTTAATAACCGAGATTCTCTTTGCAAGATCTTCGACATTCTTGATGCACAAGGAAAAATTAAAAACTTATAAGATTGGGAGATTCAGGATTTACTTGTTATGAGTTTGGAAGTGACAAGCTCTTAAAATAGACGGCATATTTTTAAGGACGATCCATGAATTGGCGATTCAATTTTTTGTCAACCATGACCTTGTCAACGAAATTCAATGTCGGACTTTTGTTTATCACTGTTCAATTCCAGTAAAAATTAAATACAGTTAATCCCAAAAATATTCGACATTGGTGTAACTTTCTTTCTATGCTCCGTATTAGGAATAAGTATAAACTATGCAACAAAAATTATTTGCAATACAATAAAGCGTAGTATAAAGCTCTTGTAAAGTAAAAAAACGTATCAATTGATTGGAGCATAAAAGTTAAAATTGTGTCAATGTCCGAATATTTATAGTATAGGATTAACTGTATATGAAACTGATGGAAGAGAATCGTAGATTTTATTTGTCTATCTTGGATCATTTTACATACAGGGTGAGGCACTTAAAACCGGCCACCTGAATAACTTGGCTGCTATTGGTGTTAGGAAAAAATGCATCAGTCCAAAATTATTTGGTATCGAGGGCCTGATCATCCAATGTTACTAGTTTTTTGATAGGTGGAGACGTCAAGGAGATACGAAGGTCATCTTTGTTTTTTTTTAATAGAACGGTATTTTTTTTTAGTTACATTCTGATAGAGTATTTCAAGACGAATACAATGACCTATTGGAAAGGTCATTCGTGGTCTGGGTTAAGCCAATTGTGATGGAAAAAAATGGTGAGTAAAAAAACATACCGTTCCATTTAAAAAAACAGAGATGACCTTCATATCTCCTTGACGCCCCCACCTATCAAAAAACTAGTAACATCGGATGATCAGCCCCTCGATACCAAATAATTTTGGCCTGATGCATTTTTTCCTATCGCCAATAGCAGCCAAGTTATTCAGGTGGCCGGTTTTAAGTGCCTCACCCTGTATATGTTCTGATTCGGAAATTTTAATTATATGAGAAATTAATGTTTACAAATTCGTTCAGTCAGTGTTACATAGACTATTTTTCACGACCATTTTCCAGGTTTTTAACATATTTCAAGGCTCCGTTCTAAAATAAAAATTATATAAATATTAATTGCGCTCCGTCCGTTTTTGACGATTATAAAATCAACACGTATTTCCGTTCGATTATCAAAGATAAATATATCAAACCTCTTAGTCCTTCCCGGAACTGACAAACTTGTTAGCGATTCGCATGAAGTACAGTTCGCTCTCGCGAATGAATTTTTCTCTCTTTTTGTCAAGCGCGGACGTAAGCAAACCGCAACAGGTTTTAGAGATGCGTGTAAAAGCGAGGAGCGAGGAGAACGTTGCGAAGTGTCCTTGGTCTCGGTGAATCGACGTCGGCTCTATCTGTGCGCGACGCGTTTTCAACTGTATAACAAAGACCCATCGCATGTGCAATTCGCGTTGCAATCGTATTGCTAGCATTATCGCGAGGCTGCAAGCTGCAATAGATACTCGTTCACGTACGAGTTGGACGTAAGCGCCGAAAGAAGTAATTGACAAAGTAAAAATTAGCTCGAGACGTGATCGACGATATATTTTTACTTAAATAAGTGTAACAACATTGGTTAAGCGTCAGAAATTACTCAAATATTTCTCTGTTATCAGTCGGAGCCGGCAAATCATTTTTGATTACGATCTCAGGTGTAGCGGTTGAAAATTAATAACAATTGGGAATTGAGTTTCAGTTTTCCAAGTGTCTTTGATCGCTACTGTTTCACAACTCGTTAGCAGTTTAGCAGCAACGAACTCGTGGAGTGTAAGGATCTAATCTCCGAGAATAATTCGTGTTAAAACGATTCTTATATTTTCTTTTTTATCGGAGGTGAGAATAAGGAGTGAAAATAGGAAAGTAGTGAACTATGTGAAATAATTGAAGACCTTGCAGCAAGAGGGATGCAATTTCATTTTTTACAGATTTTTGGTTATCACGTACAATATGTATACCGAAAAAAATGCGGTTCGCACATGGTCAATAATATTGAAAATATTTCTGGGGCTAGAAGAAGAAACGACAGTAGTCACATTTAAAAAAAACTGAGTTTGTGTTATAGTTCAAATCTAGAAAGCAGAATTTATATTATTATCGCAGAAAAAGTCTATGAAATGAATTTTTCCTTCGGAAACCATGCGGCGTTTTGCCTTATAACCACAGATTTATTGGTATTGACATTATTAAGCCTGTGTAGTCGATATTGAAGGTAGAATTGATATTGAGACAGAAGAATAGAAAGAAAGAAAACTATTAAAAAAAATTAAATAGAAAAACATTCATGGTTATTAACAATATTGTCAAATTAGGATTGATCAATTTTATTGACCGTGAAAAAGCAATTGAAAATATTAGAATATCAAGATGTTTAATACAAACAGATATTCTCTAAAAAAAAGGTTTTCAGCCGCAGAAATTAACTGCATGAACATTAATAGTGAAAAAAATGAAATCAACTTAATTAGTGAATTAATGTTAACATAAACACTGAATTTTCTTTTCTCTAATTATTAAATGTAGCGACTATTAAAAGATACATCAACGATGGCACATCAGACGAAAATATGAATCATCCATATCCAAAAGATACTAAAAAATATGTACACTAATACCTTTATCAATCGAGTCGCTCGAATGCAACCGAAAATAAAATTATCGCAACGAATTCGCGATGGAGTTTATATTTGAATGCTACCTTAATTGTAAGAGAAGGCTTCGTTTTGGAAATGAAACACCTAAACCCACCATTATCAGCGTATAATTATTCGATATCCCGTAGACATTACTTGTCTGTTTTTCTATCTAATCTCGTTACGTAAGATGTTAAGAAGTCGAAGATGAGATTGCTAGCCTTCCGATCGCGACGTCGCGATTAAAAAGTCTCGTCAGATTTTAGCAACATTCGAGCGACTGCGTTAAGCCGGGAATCCACCAGAAAGCTAAGCTAAGCTAAGCTATGCTATGCTATGCTATGTTTAAACAATACATTTTTATCAACTTAGCTTAGCTCTTGGTGGAAACGGATCCATCAAAATGTATTGAAGCTAACTTTTTTTAAACATAGCATAGCATAGCTTAGCTTAGCTTTCTGGTGGATTCCCGGCTTTACTGACAAATGAAAATGTTGGAAGAATTTAGAATCGTAATCACGGAACTCTGCATTCAATTGTGGGTGTTCCGAATTGCCTCCACCGACATTCGTACACGCGCGAAATTGCATTCGACGCATTCGCCTCTCTGTGTCATTACGATTCTTGTAATGTTTTACCCAAACAGAACACGTATAATGGGCAGTAAATGACTTTGCAATTAGAAATCGGTTAAGGTTAAGTTCGCGCAAATTTGTTAGAGTTAGAGTTGTTATATCCATAGAAAAGGTGCATGATCCATGTTCTTCGAGAAATTAGAGAAAAGGCAACAAAAATTTTCTGAATCTCTTCAGTATATAAGAATCGTCCAGCACATTTCTTGTTCAGAGACTTTTAGCTTACCTAATCAATATTTTGAACAAGTAAATTTGAAATATAAATAACTTACTATTTAATTTAAACGCTGCAAAATTTATTGGAGCGCACGCGTCTCTTTTCTCTTTTTTGCTTGAAAATTTATTTTCAAATTTATTTATTGGGACTTTTGGGGTGTTTTGACTACTTTTTACGTCACATTCGACATCTGGGAAAACTCATTCGCATACACGCCTGCATGCATTATGCATTCTACGAGCTTCGGCAAAAAGGCGTGCCTCGTTTCGAGCAAACGTGCGCGTCGGTCGTTAGCCCGGATCTACCTTGCGTGGAATAGAGTTACGAAGCATTTGATACGTGACAGGCATTGTCTCGTTGGAACTTGGAATAGTTTTGCGTAGACATAGGAGTAAAACTATGTAGAACTACTGAAATAGTCGAAATGATTAATTTCAAATCATTTGGAATTATGTTCCAGATATTGGAACAAAAAGTAATGCATTTTTGTGCTTTGGAATTTGATCGAGAAGAAAAAAAATGAAGGAACTCATTTATTAATTTATTGTTAATATTTGTTTCACTGCATCAAACTCATGCGGACACGTACTGCTATTTTTCCTTGTATCTACTACGATGATTCAAAAATGTATATCATCTTTCTTTATCAACAGATTACTTATTCTGAGTAACGTTATTTACCTGTCAGGCTTATACCTTATTAATCGTCAACGCGTTGCAACAAAAATTGTAGAAAGTTCCAACAAATAGAGTACATAATCGAAGTTAAACCAACTTTTATTAAGTATCAGATTTCAGGTTTGGATCACCAACATCTGTTCAATTACGTCAAAACAAAGATATTATTATTATTAGACGGGATACATTCGCATCAATGTACAAAGAATTAAACAGATTCATAGATAATTACATGTATCATTGAAAAATTAGTGTAGATCCAGTAAAAAAAATCTAAACTCTCGCTAAAATTATTCGCTATATTAGATAAACGATTAATCAGATTTGAAAAGTCTACAACAATTTTATACAACGGTGAGTGAAATGTTTTCAAAAAGAGTCCTCAATGGAGCATAAAGATTGATTGGTTTTGAGTTGAGAGCTATTAGTCAAACCATTTATTAGCTTATGAAGAAAACTAAGAGTTTACAAAATTGTGTCACAAATATGTTAACACGTTTTTTAATGCGATGACAAAACTGTTTAAATATGTTATTTCTTCATCTATCTCTAAAATTTCGTCTCGTCGTTAATAACAATGAGTACCGCGATAAATAAGCGAAGTGTATAAAGAGGTGTAAAATGGTTCTGCAATACTAAAAAATCTTGATTCGTTAAGACAGAATGTCTGACGGATCTTCCTAACATTGGGAAAATAATACGCATAAAGAAAACTGAAGTCGAAAACTGTTCTTCGATTTTCAAGTGACTTCAAATTATGCAACTTCATAATAGAAAGAAAATTCCAAATCATTCCGACGGCTCTAGTATTTGCTCCATTTACAATTCTCTAGAAAGTAGTTTCCAACATGCGTATTACACGAACCCATACTATCTTTCTATTTCCATCCCACTTTCACTTGCATAGAATGCTCAGCTCAAATGTCTGTCTCATTGTTTAACTTCAGGGATAATGTAACTCTAGCGCCCGGAAAATGCAGCTCAATTTTAAGAACTTTTTTAGCAAAGATATAGTGAATGTAATGTACATACGTATGATTACAATTTTTGAAAAATTGTAGTCAATACAAACTTGCAGTGCTTCAGTTCTGCAAATGGCGCAGAAGAAATTTCCACCACCGAAAAAAGTTCTCCTCGAGGAAAAAGCAAACAACTTTTGATTTCTAATCAAATTGAATTTTAATTTAATTAAAATGTTTCATTTACAGTGAAAAAATTTTAATTTAGTTTTAAAAATTTTACTTAAATAATAAATTTTTATTATTTGAGTTTTTAATGTTTAAAAAAAAATATTTTATAATATTATTTTGTTAAAGTATTATTTTAAAAATAATTATTTTTATTTTAGTAAATATATTGTGAAAGAAATTTTAAAATATTTATAAGCATAATAATATTTAGTACCTTTTGTATCAGTGTAAATTAAAATTTTTATAATTATTTATTAATGATTTCTAGTTTTGTATCACGTACAAAAAGAATTTTTTGCTTTTTCTTCCAGGCCAAAAGCTGAAAAAGAAATCTTTCCGGCTGTGGAAATTTCTTTCTCGTCATTGGCAGAGCTGGAGTATAATTTTATATTAACAGGACATTTTTCAACAGATTTTGTATTCCATTCACTATATTCAATAAAAAAATGTTCAAAATTGTACTGCTTTATCGAGCGCTAGAACGGTATTAGCCCTTAAAAAAAAAAGAACCGTATCAAACGTGAACGAATGTTTATCCACGCTGCGTTCTTATCATAAAACTCGGAAGTCTACGCGTTTATCAGATTCATCGTACCGCCGTTTCCGATCCGCGCTTTCGCAAAGTGCCTCTTGCTCAAACCACACACGACGGATTAGCAGACATTCTCGAACACCAACAAAAGAGTAATAAGAAAGAAAATGTGAACTCTGTTTACAGCGGGCAAGTATGGCGCGAGGTGCTGTCAGAATGATTGGTCAATGGTGGATCGTTCTATGGATGATCGTCGGAGCTTGCAACGCCTTGGAGATTCAGTGTCCAAAACAAGCATGTAGTTGCCACCTGAGTCACAATCGGGACATGGAGATCCACTGTCCGACGAGCGACAACTCGGCCTTCATCGTGAACGTGGAGCCGTACAAATATATCCAGGTGAGCATCCACCGTGACTCATTGATGCTTTTTTTGAAGGGAATCCGCGAAGGCGCGCGGGAACTGAATAATGAAACGTAACTGTGCTCATCGATTTCTTTTGCGACGCAAGGATAACACGAGGCAGTGGAACGATGTTTTTACATTTTTATGCGTTTTGCGGTCTCGTAAAAGAATATTTTCCTTTTAAGTCTTTGAAGGTGACGAGATTTTACCGAATTATGCTATCATTTAGTCTTAAATATTATTTCCATGTAATATTCTAGCATTTGACAGAAATATATAAAATGTAGATCATCGTGCTGTTTAAATTCAAAATGGTGTAAGCAATAATTCTATTAATTGTAGCATGATTTATTCGTCATTTAATGTTCGCCTATATGTTTTCTGGTAGCTTCTATCAGAGTTCCACGTTTGACTGTTCAATCACCGTTTATAATCGAAATATCAGTGATATTATGTAGACTTCTGAGCGCGCTACACTAGTTTCATCAACATCGTGAGTCGAAACTTTCACTTTCGTTTACGCAAGGCCTGCCAATTGGCACTGAACATATTGTCGCGTAGTAGTTCGTCAAAGAAAAGTTATCAGTACATCAAGTTTTCAGCGTGGGCGAAAATTGTAGGACAACCGGTTTGAGGAAGTATAGTAATATTTTTCTTCGAAGCGTTGTTTTCAAGAAAATCGCTTTTGCATTTTTCCAACTCCAAGAATTTTTCATTTCAAATATCTGGTATTTTAAGTAACCTAATTGGGTATTTGTTCTGTTATATGAGAAATTTGATAAGAATCACTGAAGAAGTACAAAAAATTACTATGTATACAATGCCTATCTTAAATGTCTTATCAATTTGGAAATGGAAAGAGTTGAAGTTACAAAACTAAAGGTTTGGAGTTTAACATTTGAAGAGTTCAATTTTGAAATTTAGAGATGTTCAAGACTTCAGTACAGAAATTTGAAGATTTCAAGTGGCATGTTTGAAGATTTTTAGAATTCAAATTAGAGATATGAAAGTTTGAAGTCGGAGATTTAAAAAAATTGAAGGACTTGAGGTTGGATATTTGAAGAGTTGAAATTGAAGATCAGAAGGTTTCAAATTGGAGATTTGTAGATGTAAAATTGAAGATTTAAAGATTTCACGAAGTTGAAGTTAATTTTAGAAATTGGAAAATTGATGTGAAAAATTTGAAGAATTAGAAGTAAAGATTTGAAGCTTTGGACGAATTTCAAGAATTAAATTTAATTATTTCAAGTAGAATATTTGATGATGTAATGTTGAAGATTTAAAGAGTTGAAGTTAAAGATTGCAGGTTTTAAAGCGGAAAATTTAAAGAGTTGAAATAGAAGATTTGAAAGTTTGAAATGGAAAATTTGAAGAGTTAAATTGAAGACTTGGAAGTTTCAAATTGAAGATTGGAAAATATAAAACTAAATATTTAAAGATTTGAAGTCTTCGACTTAGAGATTGGAAGATACGAAGTAGAAAATGTAAAGAATTAAATTGTAGCTTTGAAAATGTCAAATTTAAAAACTTTTTAGAATAAGAATTAAAAATTTAATGATTCGAAGTTGAAGATCTTACAATTTAAAATTTGAGATTTGAAATGTCGAAGAGGGGAAGTTAAAAAGTTGAAGATGGAGACTTGAAAAGTTGAAAGCGATGAAATAATCTAAATAATTTACTAAGAATTACTAAAATTACTATACGATGCAATTCTACAAAATCGATTTTGTCGAAAATAAAATCTTAAACGAAAAAGCATTGAACCAAACTTTTATCTTAATTTTGCATGAGGAATCACCCTCTGTATGGTTGTACTACGATTTCCACCGCACCCTGCACAATTTCTCAGGAGTTCTGAACGCATCTTCAAGAAAATTTTCTTTTAAACGACGTAAGGTAAATGTCCCAATTTCTAATCACTTCGTATTTTTCTTATTATTATAAATGTTACGTTTGTACTATAATTGTAAAAAAAATAATTATAAGTTCTTTCATCATTCATGCGAGTGATGCACAGGTTTGTTAGAAAGAAAGTGCTACGTAAGCAACGAAAAAAATTTTAGAACAAGGAACTTACTCGTTTTGATCGTATTCTTACTGCTTAGACTAAAGAACAGCAATTTCATTGTGATTCGATAATCGGACCGAATGCAGTGTGTGCAGAAATAAATCATATTTAATACTAAAAACGTTTACTGTATTTTACTCTGGATTTTTACTGGATTTTTTGTGAGTTATTTGTCGTGAGCAGAAATACGGACATTTAGAGTAGTACATTGAATTAGCCATTATTAATAATTAAACGTCATATAATATCTTTTTAAAATATTTTTGAATTAATTGATTCATCATCGAGGTATTAATCAATTACTTTGCAAATTTTTACTGCAAACAAATTTTTTATATCCTTTTCATAACGAGGGAACGCTTAAATGAGCAGAAATTGGGACATTCACCTTAGTTAACAAAACATAAATGCTTATATAAAATCTCTCAGAGTTTCCAAACGTTCAAACCGAAAACAATCGTTTGTTTAGATACAATGTCGGAACTCGCCGCAATGGTCGGACTTCCACGTGTCGAACTTGTTCCCCATGCACAACGTCGAATCCATGTACTTCCGTATATGCGACCTGCCAACGAATTCCAGTCTTGGAGAGATCGCGACGAAGCTCGGCGCGATGAACATAAAGAGGCTGATATTCCAGTCGTTCGGAAATCTGAGCTCCAGTCTGACGAAAAAGCACCTGAGCGGATTCCCGAAGCTTGATACGTTGATCCTGTCGAGCAACAGTCTGATGGATCTCGCGGACGACCTGTTCGACGATCTGCCCCACCTTCGATGGCTCGACTTGCGAGAAAACAACGTGCACCTGTCCAAGGAGGTGTTCAAGAACGCTTCGAACCTCGAGGTGCTGGAACTCGGTTACAACATGATGAAAACGATCGAGCCGGGAACGTTCGACGGATTGTCGAAGCTGCGACTGTTGAATCTGTGGCAGAACAAGTTCGACACTGTCAAGTCTGGCACTTTCGACCAGCTCAAGTCATTGCACTCATTGGATATCAACTCGAACAACCTGTCCACACTTCCCAGCGACGCGTTCGAGAAGCTGGAGAAGCTGGAGGTGTTGAATTTGTACGGAAACAATTTCACGTCGTTGCCGCGGGACTTGTTCAAACACAACGTTGCGCTGCAGAACGTGACTCTGAGCTGCAACAAGAAGAACATGACGACTCTACCGGAAGGACTGTTTGCTAATATGACGGCACTCGAAATGGTGCAGCTGAAAAGCAACGGATTGGTCACGGTGCCCGAGGATCTTTTCTGGGGCTCCGTTTCGTTGATCGATATTATTCTGGAGAGGAACTATCTGATCGAGCTTCCGAAGGATATTTTCAGGGGCTTGAAGAACTTGCGGACCTTGCAACTGGGATTGAACGAACTGACGTCGTTGCCTGATCAAGTCTTTGCGGACACGGTGAACCTCGTCAGGCTGGATTTGTCAAGAAATCATCTCACTTCAATATCGAGGTACGACGAACAGTTCACACGTACAGAAAATTTTTAATTACACTGTCCAACACCCGATTTGCTCTTCAATAGTTAGTAAGCTTTTTCTGTGCAGTTTTGCGCACTGATTAGGAATCTGCAATCCGTTTTTTCCCATCACTCTTAATTTTTTTAGAAATTTTATTTTCAAAAAATTACACATTTTTCAACTTTGAACACTAAGCAAAATTAGAAATTTCTGCGAAAAAACTAAAACTAGGTGGATCTTTTCACGAATCACTTATTTTTGTGATGGGTATGAACTTCTGAAAGATCACCGTCGATCGGCTGCCGGCTTCCCCCCCTTTTTTTGGGTCAAATGTTAAAAAAAATAGTTTTTCTCAAATAACTCAAAAATGGTATATCTAATTGAAAAATGTTTTAAATAAAAGTTTGAGAATGTGGAATTCTGCGTAAAACAGGTTCTATAATATTTTTTCATAAATTCAATCCTTTTTGCGATAACGTTCAATAAACGTGCTCCCATTATAATGTTGTACATACCACCGTGAAAACATTAAGGACGTATTATTGCAAAAAGGGTTGCGTTTACTCAAAATATATTATACAACCTTTTTTACGCAGAATTCCACGCTCTTAAATTTTTATCTAAAACATTTTTCAATTAGACTAACCATTTTTGAATTATTTACGAAAAACTACTTTTTTTTAACATTTGACCCAAAAAAAGGGGGGGAAGCCGGTAGCCGATCGACGGTAATTTTTCAGAAGTTCATACCTATCACAGAAATAAGCGATTCGTGAAAAGATCCACCTATTTTTAGTTTTTTCGCAGATTGTCCACTTTTTAGTCTAATTTTCCTGGGCTACACATTTTGTGACGTAATTATAAAAGATACTTAAATTTTGTTTACATGAAATGATTCTAGACTTCCCTGAATACACTAACATCCATTTTGAACACATTGTGAATGATTGTATATGTCTAAACACTCATTAAGGGAAGAATTCTATTTTATCTATCGAAAACATATCAAACATTGGGAATTTTTTCGTTAAGAAACTAGCAATTCGATTCATTTGAAATTTGCACCATAGTTTGCTTCATTTTTAAAGAACTTACAGTCCCTTTTAATAATAAACGTAACAGTTATAGCAAAGCGCCGCGATATGTTCGCCATTCACCGATGTGCAGAATCAAATCAGCAAACGGTGCTTATCATTCGACGAATCGGATGAAAATTTTGATAAGTTATGTAGTTTTCATTTTACAAAAGCTGAGGGTGATTAAACAATTCTGCTTTTGGATTCGTATTTAGGATGAGGAACTTGTAAATTTTTTTTTTTGTTGGATCTGTGACGTTCAATTCGTTATGATTTACAAAAAATAATTTGTCGATGTTGCAGACACCTGTTCAACAATCTGAAAGCGCTCGAAGTATTAAACATGAAGCAAAATAAGTTGCAAGTGATAGAAGACAGAAGCTTCAAGTTCCTATCGAATTTGCGAGTAGCACTATTCTCCGACAACCAATTGACGCTGAACAATACGTCGGCTTTGTATCACGACGAATACGGGAAGAAATCGCCTTTCCACGATTGCAATGCACTCGAGGAATTACATTTAGACAAGAATAATATTTCTGAAATATTTGGCGATTGGATTATAAGCAGCCTAAAATTGCGAGTATTGAATCTACAGTACAATCAAATACCTTACATCTCGGTAAGTACATTCCTTAATTTTCATGATTAGATTAAAATGCTTCGCCATGCAAAATGTAATGTATTTTTCGAACGAAATTTCAGACTGCAGATCTACAGTTCGTGTCGAACAATATTAAAGTAGACCTGAGCCACAATAACATATCTCACATCTATCTAAACTCCGTCGAGGAAGTGGCAAGATTGCAAAACACCACGCGCGATGTGATCATATTGGTTGATCATAATCCCATAAATTGCGACTGCACTTTGTACTACTTCATCCGTTACTTAGAAGGCAAAATGCATCCTTACGTGCAAAACTATTTTCACATAATACCCGGCGAGTTGACGTGCAATTTGCCGTCGTGGTTGGCGGAAACGTCTGTGCCGGACATAAAATCGAGTTCCTTGATGTGCGAAGTAACAGATCCGTGTCCCAGCAGCTGTACGTGCTGGGAACAACCTGCTAATAAAGCGTTCCTAGTTGATTGTTCCAACAGAAACTTGACAAGTGTACCGCGCGATATCCAAACGCTGCCTCATCACCACCTCGAATTGAACTTCAAGGGTAACAGACTGACCAGAATGTCGAATTTGGCGGACATTGGCCTGAACGGCACATCAATATCGAAACTGCTGTTGTCGAACAATAATATCTCCGGCATAGCGTTGGACGAGCTACCATTAAGTACTCAGGTAAGCACAGTTACTATTAAGCCGGAAATCCACCAGAAAACTAACGACGAAATATTCCAAGTAAGGGGTCGCGATATCAAGTAGATATTGATAATGTTAGAAACCCTAAAGACTGTCAAAATAAACGAAATAAGATCATTTCTTTCATCGTAGTGTCAAACGTAGAATCTTTTGAGACTAAAAAGTAGGAGATTCAAAGATTTCAAGATGCAGATTTATAAATTTTCAGAGTTGAAATTGCAGATTTGAAGATTTCATATTTCAAATTTTGAAAATACCAAGTTACCGTCTTGGAGATTTTCAGAATTAATATTGAAGGTTTGAAGGTTTAAAGTTTTAGGGACTTTAAAATTGAAAATTTGAAGGTTTGAAGCTGGAAAATTTGGAGACTTCAAGAGTTTTCAGAGTTAAAATAGAAGATTTGAAGGTTCCAAGTTGGAGATACGAAAATTTTAAGTTAAACAGTTGAGAAATTAAGATTAAGAATTGAAAGTATAGTTAGATTTTTCTTCTTCTAAATTCTCTATGCTTCTTCAAACCATCAAATTTGCTGAGGTTGCATAGTACTTCAATTTTTCAACAATTTTTAAAGACTTCAAATTCCATATTAAGAGATTTTTTAAAAGTATCATAGTATTTAACATAGAATATTTTTAGGCTATTTTTAATGTTGTATGAGTCATTAGCAGCTAATATTCTACAGATCATTTTGTCACTGTTTAAGGTTTCCAACAGTTTAAAAATCTATTCGATATCGCGACACGGATGGAACACTATGAGCTAAGCTAAGCTATGCTATGTTTTTCTGGAAACTAAACTTGAAGTAGCACGGAATTCTTTCGTAAACAAGTTTTTAGAAACACAGCAAGACAACATTCTCTATCCGCAACTCCAATCCTTTATGCTTTCGTAATTTCACATCTAAGTTATCCCCAGTTGTTCTGTTGCTCCAATCCTTAATTAATTCCTGAATCAATTGAAACTAATATTTGGTCATTCTAAAATATGTCCTGAATTCATAATCAGTAAACTGTAAACCTAAATAGAACTCATCTTCTTTTCTCCGTTTTATATGAAGCAATATCCAAAACCAAGGTTTCATTCTTCTTTCGCCGGGCAGCAAAAGAATTGCTATTTGCACAAACTCTTCAAAATCATCCTTCAAATACTAAAATCTAGCAGAATTCGCACAGGTTCTCTGCCCCACATATTTCCCACACTGGTAGTAAGGTGAATGTCCCAATTTCTGCTCATTTAAGCGTTCACTCATTATGAAAAGGATATAAAAAATTTGTTTGCAGTAAAAATTTGCAAAGTAATTGATTAATACCTCGATAATGAATCAAGTAATTCAAAAATATTTTAAAAAGATGTTGTATGACGTTTAATTATTAATAATGGCTAATTCAATGTAGTACTCTAAATGTCCGTATTTCTGTTCACGACAAATAACTTAAAAAATCCAGTAAATATCCAGAGTAAAATACAGTAAAAGTTTTTAGTATTAAATACGATTTATTTCTGCACACACTACATTCGGTCCGATTATCGAATCACAATGAAATTGCTGTTCTTTAGTCTAAGCAGTATGAATACGATCAGAACGAGTAAGTTCCTTGTTCTAAAATTTTTTTCGTTGCTTACGTAGCACTTTTTAACAAACCTATGCATCACTCGCACGAATGATGAAAGAAATTATAATTATTTTTTTACAATTATAGTACAAGCATAACATTTATAATAATAAGAAAAATATATGTGCATATGTGCTAAAGCTAACATGAGCTCAATGACTTAGACTTAGATATGTTCTGTGGCTCTATAAACGCCTTTAGATCGCATATTTACAAAATCATTTGATTTCTCCTGCGACATTATTCAAAATTATTCAAATTTGTTCAACTTAAATTTTTTTATTGTATTGAGTAAACTTCAATTTTTAATCCTCTATGTACGCCTTATACATTGTATACTAATGGGAATCCTTTCCCGTATAAATAAATAAATAAATAAATAAAAATACAAAGTGATTAGAAATCGGGACATGAGCAGAAATTGGGACATTTACCTTAAATGGAATGGAATTCCAAAATTTCTTGTACGCACAACATAACAAAGAGCGCAGAGCTTCGCTTTAATGAATACTGTAGAAATTGTATAGCATAGCTTAGCTTAGCTTAACTTTTCAGTGGATCTTCGATATAATCTTTTCCCAAATATAGCACCTGCCGAATTCATGAAATCGTCGCGACAAAACGATAACGTTGAGTGTAATTGAGTTTGATTTCAAGCCAGATACTAAACATTTTATCTTGAATGTTACAGATTCTGGAACTGCACAATAATAACATCAGCAAAATAAGTTCCGACGTGTTGCGATTCATGCACAACTCGACGACGTTGGAGAAGCTCACGCTACACGGTAATCCATGGTTGTGCAATTGCGAGGCGGTGGACTTTCTGAATTTCATTCAAACGAAAGTCGTGGAGATCCCGGACTCCTTGGAGATAACGTGCAGCGACACGAACAGCCCGATGCTGAAAATGACGGCGACGGACTTCTGTCCAGTGAACATCGCGATGATCGTGGGCACGAGCTTTGCCATAGCGATCGCTGGATTGATCATTGGCTCGTTGGCAGCGTTGTATTACCGATACCAACAAGAAATCAAAGTTTGGCTGTACGCGCACCAGCTGTGCCTGTGGCTGGTGACCGAAAACGAATTGGACAAAAACAAATTGTACGACGCGTTCATAAGTTACTCTCACAAGGACGAGCACTTCGTCGTGAACGAGTTGGTGTCGAAGCTGGAAACCGGTCCCAGACCGTTCAAACTCTGTCTACATTTTCGCGACTGGCTTGCCGGGGAATGGATACCGAATCAGATCGCGCGGTCCGTCGAAGACTCGCGTAGAACGATCGTGGTTTTGTCGCCGAACTTTTTGGAGAGCGTGTGGGGACGAATGGAGTTCAGAGCCGCTCACAGCCAAGCCCTAAGCGAGGGCAGGGCGAGGGTCATACTGATTTTGTACGGCGACATCGGCCCCACGGATGATCTGGATCCGGAGCTGAAGGCTTACTTGAGCATGAACACGTACGTGAAATGGGGCGATCCCTGGTTCTGGGACAAACTGAGATACGCCCTGCCGCACTCTCCGGAATTGATGAAGAGCGCGATCAGGAGAAAGATCTTCGAGAAACATCAACCGAGTATAAAGATTAACGGCGAGAAGAAGGAACTTATTTATCCTGTGGATATCCCTGAAACGCCGCCCGCGTCGAGCACTCCGCCAGCGGACAGTCTCAGAGCGTTCATATGCGACGAGAAAAGTGAAGCCAAGAGTCCGGAGAAATTGGCCGAAACGGATAATAGCACTCGACTCCTTTCCCCCGACGAATTGCAAAATAATATCATGAACAAGGTACAGTGCACCACTGTATGAAGAAACGTACGTCCGAGGACTGATGTAACAATTTTGAGATTGAACTAGACTTTAGAGTTTAGAGAGTCACAGGTGATTGTGAAATAGTCATTCCCTTCGCATCTCTTTGGATCAAAGAGTAAACTTTATTACGATCGAAATAGGATCTGTAATAATTGTCATGAAAAGCAGAGGAAAAAGTTTGAACAAATGTTAAAAGTCATACTATCATTATAATACTTACGAAGTATCTCGAATCTATTAATACGTCCGCGTTAAATTTTACGTAGGACATTCATGTTTAAATAACTTCGATCTCGAAGTTTTTCATCAATGTGTATATGCAAATCTCTCGAGCGATTGTCGAGTAATACTTGTTGGTATGTAGTGCAATGCCAAAATTTAACGGTTATATTTATTTTTAAGAAAACGACTCAGTTTACTTGTATGATTTTAAGTTTATCTGTTTAGCAGTCTAAGTGATGATATTACTACTGTAGGCTAAAACTGTTACATAATGACTGAGGAAGATTAGTCTTAGGAACAAAGTTGAATCAATGTAAATAAGTATTTTTATAATTTTATACGAGTGTGAGTTTACCTCGATCGTTCCAGCGCGTAATCATTGTAGGAATAGATTGAGGAATACATCTATCATTTGTAAGATCCAATTCATTATGAGAATTTATTTTCATTAAGCGATGCTTTAAGTATGTGTACCGAGAGCTTTGATACAACATTGGTATGTAAACGTTAATTTACGTTAATCATAAATTATTGGTAAATATTATTTAGAAACGATAAAAATATTGCAACTACACTATATATGAATAAAATTAAAATAAGCATACATTGCAGTCATAAATTTATGTATAGACATAAGAAATTTCTAAGCTTATTGCTCAATTTTATGAGCACAATGATTCTTCAATGATTTTTTTATAGCTACTATTTTAAGTAAATCACGTGTGTTTCAAGAAGAAATTCTAATGATACGAATATTAATAACATCGACTGGGAAAGTAAATAAAGAATCTCATTACGCATTGTAAAATTTGCATTAAACATTTCTAATTGCCCTGCAGTTTAGTAGTAAAATTAATCCGTTGTAAGATTAACATCAAACGAGTACCTGAGAGAAATTCATGTAAATTTTAAAAGATATTGTACGAAGTTTATAGTTAGACTTTCTAATCTTCGCTTACTGCCAAACGAACTACACAACAGATGTTAATTATATTATTGTATCATTTTATTTGCGTATAGAAGTATCGGAAAATAAAAAGCAGATATATAAGAAAGGATTCCTTAATTATTGACAAAATGGTAAATATAGTTTTTAAATACTTGAATATTGATAATATGAAAAACAACAATAAAAGTTGATTGACAAAGTAAAAATTATTTCTACTTACCCACAACAGCTTCGGCTCGCCAATCCCCGCCCACTCGTTGCACACGAATTTCACCTCCGAAGTATGTGAACCTGATATAAACAAAAAAAAAAAAAGACAAAAAGAATTAGTTCTTAAGTAAATACAAAATGTATTCCGCATGTTACTTACTATTTACACATTTCCCTCCATTTGAATATTGAAGTAAAGTAACGTTTCTGCTATAATCGAAGATAACGTTTGCCAATGAACCGTATCCATTGCCTCCTTGACATATCGCAGAACCATTACAGAACTTACTTCCTCCGCATATATTTATAAGATACTCCTTTCCTGTTCTGTTTACCTATAATTTCATATTCGATCATTTGTTTCGAACGTTTTATAGCCCAGGAAAATTAGACTAAAAAGTAGGCAATCTGCGAAAAAACTAAAAATAGGTGGATCTTTTCACGAATCGCTTATTTCTGTGATGGGTATGAACTTCTGAAAGATCACCGTCGATCGGCTGCCGGCTTCTCCCCTTTTTTGGGTCAAATGTTAAAAAAAAATAGTTTTTCGCAAATGACTCAAAAATGGTTAGTCTAATTGAAAAATGTTTTAAATAGAAGTTTGAGAGCGTGGAATTCTGCGTAAAAAAGGTTGTTTAATATTTTTGAGAAACGCAACCGTTTTTGCAATAATAAGTCCTTAGTATTTTCACGGTGGTATGTACAACATTATAATAAGAGCACGTTTATTGAACGTTATCGCAAAAAGGATTGAATTTATGAAAAAATATTACAGAACCTTTTTAACGCAGAATTCCACGATCTTAAATTTTTATTCAAAACATTTTTGAATTAGACTAACCATTTTTGAATTATTTGCGAAAAACTATTTTTTTAACATTTGACCCAAAAAAGGGGGTGAAGCCAGCAGCCGATCGACGGTGATCTTCAGTGATCTTTCAGAAGTTCATATCCATCACAAAAATAAGCGATTCGTGAAAAGATCCACCTATTTTTAGTTTTTTTCGCAGAAATTTCTAATTTTCCTGAGCTATTACAGCCGAACAATATTTTATTCAAAGAAATAATTTTACAAACAAATATTCTCTGTGTAAACTTAAATTGCTAACAAGATTATTAACTGTTAGACTTACACGATATATTTGTCGATTTTTATACAATAAGGAAAGGTCATATTCGTGCGAAGTTACTTGGTCTCTTATAATACAAGGGGAAGTCCAATTTCCCATTACAGCTCCGCACGTCAAAATTGTTTTCCATTCGAAAACGTAAGTACAATCTTTGTACTCCTTAAATTCTGGAGATCCCTTGAAACAATTATAAAAATAACATTAATAAATTTCGTTTAAACGAAATAATAAGCATCAATGTAAATCTGAATTTCTTATATTACATTATTATCGTCATATTGACATGGGAACGTGAAATTCGAAGAAAGTAATTTATTTGGATCCTCGGGGCAGATCGATCCACCCGTATAACGTAGCACCGTTCTATGATTACTTTCTAATACAGGATCTTCTTTCGGGAACCCTAAACTCTGGAAACACAAGTTTAATTAGTTTATGTTTATTTCAAGCATAATTTATCTCGTAGCTGATAATACAAGTGAATTTTAATTCCACTTATAAGTTTAAAACGTTTACTTTCACTTACAATTTCATTCACATATTCCTTATTCGAATTCAACTGTGCTTTGCACACTGCACTTCCGTGTGCACACGTCAAACCTGGTTTAGGCACCAATGGCTTGCATATGTTTATATGAAACTCTGTCCCGTTTACTTTTACAACGTAATTACTAGTAGATTTAATCAATGGACTTAAATTAATCTCGTCGTTAATTGTAGCACATTTCACCTATAACGAAGAAGTTTACGTTTGAAACCAAAAACCAGTCGCGCAAACCTAAAAATACAAGAGAGATTCGAACGTTGCTTCACCATTTTCTCGCAAAATAAATCGTCACTCCAATGTATAATCAACTGGCAAGGATTTTGCTCCATAACTATTGGACCACTGGGCCATCCTTCCGGCGCGCATACAAACGCGATAATTGTACTGTAATGATTTCCATTCTCGCAAAGACCTCCATCGGTGTAATTTAAATACGGTCCACCCTCTTGCCACATTAAATTTGTGTTAGCTTTCCCCATAGACATGCCTTTTTTCATGCGACATACTCCTAAATTTGAAAACTATGGTAGTTAAAGTACAGTTTTCAGTACAACATATACATACATTAAAATAGCAAACGATTGAAATAAGCTGTGGGCAATAATTCTCTTTAATTTACCCGTTTCTGGTATACACGTATGGTCTGTAAGCGGCTTACATACTCCAAATGAGTACTGTGTACCATTTTGTGCAACGATATAACGGTCACTTTTCATTAAAGGTCGTAAATCGTACCTATAACAAATCAGTTATTATAAAGCTAGTCAACGCAACACAAACTTACATTATTAAGATATATATGCTAATCTTACGTAAAATTCGTAAGAGGATTAGTCACTGTACATTTGCCAGCAGTTACTACACTGTGATTATGCAAAGACTCCACGCTACAGGCCGCTGCGGTTTTCCAGATTAGTTGATAATGACACTCCTCGTGCCCTTTAATATATTCTGGCAAGGTATCCTGTTAAACGTAAAATAAACATTTACTATGAATTAGTGACCATGTTTTTACGAACTTTTTGCATTCTCGAATCAGTAATAAATTTATTTTCCGAGGTTCGAAAAGTTTCGCGAATCTCGAAATATAAATATTAAAAAAAATCGTTTAGTTTAAAAAATACTGGTTATCTTTTGTATTGAACAAATTTCGAAGAATATTATCTAAGCTATGGAATGTTAAAGTTCGATCATTTTTCACTAGTCCACAAACAACGCAATCATTTTTGCCAGTAGTGCATCTAACTAAACCGAATTCTATTCGTATACAGTGACTCACAGATTCGTTCACATGTACTCCAAAATATTAATTGACTGTAAAATTTACAATATTATATTTTTCCAACAGTTTATGTCGTTTTAGCTGCCACGTTTAATTGTTTCCATAACTTCCATAGTGAAAATTCAAATATCTTTTTCAGAATTTAAACAAATTTAACATACAGATTGCGAACAAATTTGTGAGCCATTGTATGTAATTTAATAAATGATAGCATTGTATTGTTTTGCATCAGATCAATTACATCTAATGTTATAATCATGAAAAAATATAAAAAAGTAATCAGTCAGTCGTAGCGTCTGTTTTTTCAACCTTAATTCGTTATAGATAGTTCGTTAGTCGTTAATGATTTGTTATACGTTTAGTAAAACTGATAAATATTAAAATTTATAGATCTGAGGAATTCTTGAAATAAAAATACAAATTCGTAGAATTTTTTGAAATTCTCAAGAATCGATATTCGAAATTTCTTACAAATCTCGAGTTTCCGCGACGGAATTCTCAAGATTCGAAGATTGTGAAGATTCGGGATTAGAGAATGTACGGGATCCCAAAAATGTACGGGATATAGAATAATATCTGGGATTCCCAAAAGTGTCGTTATTCTTGAAAATTTTCCCGACTAATAAGATACATATGTAATCTTCGAGAACACAATGGCTTTCGGATTCTCGTAATTATTGGAAGTATGGAGAAACTTCAAAATGTCGGGAATCACAGATATTTTCGGGAATCCCGAAAATTCGCGGGAATCCCGGATATTTTCGGGATTCCGTCCCGATCCCGAGAAAAATTCCCGTCCCGACCGGGATCTCGCACACCCCTGAAATACAGCAAACAGTCTGCAATTTAAAACTTACTACTGCATCGTAATCACATATAAAAGTGATGGTGGTCCCAATATCTGGCTTTGTAACATCTTCTTTCTGACAGATTCCTCCATTTTCATACTTCAATTTTAATTCTCCATCTTCGAAAACTGGTGAACTGACTACATCACCCATATTTATATATCTACAACATACTTTTGTCAGTAAAAAAATTCTGTTATCCGCGACTCGTATTTGTTTGAAATAGAAATATTTATACTTTGATGTCGAAGAATTCTGTAAACAAGCTCCTGACGGCTGCAGACAGAAAGCAGAAGGTCCAAATATCACAGAGTGACAAACGTTTAATATAATATTTGAAAATGTCTTAGTGCCTGTGTGAACAACATAATTTTGAGAGTAACGCGTCAAAGGCGATAGATCGTAATGTAATCCATTGTTCGTTACTGTGCAATCCTTTACAATTCGGGGGCCGCAAGCAAGACTAGTTGTCCAAACTAAGAACAGAAAGCAGCCTGACCTTGCCTAAAATATTAATAACAAAGTAAATGCTATGAAACCAGTTTAATGCTAAGAAATATCCAGCAGAAAATTTCTAGTTAATAATAATATTGTACACGTACATGCAAATATAATGTAGGATTAGAATTAATTCCAGCTTTGTAATCACATTTCATGGAAATTGTTACTTTATATTCAACACCTGGCATACAATTATCGCCTGTAAACATATACAATATGTTTCCATCTTTTAAATTTATTGTTGGATCCATCTTCCCTGAAACAAAAGTATGAAATTACTTCAATGAAAAAGAAATAGTATCGACTTTAACAGTTTTAAGATGCAAAGAAAGAAAATTGCAAACCTATCCCTTTCTCTTCTCCGTTTTGTATCAAACAAACTACGTATCCATCCTTTCCGTTGCATTTTTGTTTTAGCGGTCTGCATAATTGCATTCTTACAGTTGCATTCGCTACTGGACTGTCATGATCCAAAACAAGATCCCTTGCAGGATCCACAAGACTTGTGAAGTTGTAGTCAAAAAGTTTCAAGATAGGTTCACGTATTACGCAAAAAGAGTTGTCGGTTGCTATTGTTGTATCCTATTGCAGCAAAAAATAATAATCAAAACCTAATACAATGCACGAATTGTATGAGAGAAAAATTATGTAGAAAGAAACTTATAGGTCGTTAAAAAGTATATTAATTTCATGAAATTCGAAAATTTAATAATTCTGAATACGAACGCATTACGAGAAATGTAAGTATGATATTGCGTGTGTAGTGAATTCATTAATATGTAGGATTTATTTGTTAAAACATTTGATTACTTTTTTTAAATATTTATCTACATACAATGATAAACAAACACGTGAAAAAAATAATAGAGATAAATGTAGTACGTACAGCAAGAATGCTAATAGTTGCAAAACAGTAAAAGAGTATTAAAACTTTTGACTGAAACATTTCTTTTCTTTCTTCAGACGCGAAGTAATTACATTGTAAATATTTAATGTAACAAGACACATAACAATACTGTTCGTCGAACACAGACGAAACGAGGAATTATCGTTTTACGAGAAAAACAAGTGAAATATTGAAAACACTTTATCTGTTTTATCTCCTTAGGTCTGCAAGTGAATAATGTTAACTTTACGTTGGCTGTATATTCAAACGAATGACATTTCAGTTATCCCGATAACAATATGAGAACGACCATTGGATATTGCAGTAAAAACTTTCAATCATTTTCCAATGACAGATTGGTACAAAATATTGTCCAATTAGCGACATATCCGATTTTTCAATTTCTTTAAATTTTTTATATAAATGTTTTGTTTGTAAGAACAACAGAAATTAAAAAATATTTTTAATCGAAGAAGGGCCGAATTTTTTGAATTTCTTCAGACGAACTGTATTTTTATTCACAGATACAGTAAAATACGGATTAATTTATAAATCGTACTTATATATACTTTGCTTTTATTTAATAATGATCGAAGTAAATTTCTAAATTATTGTTTATATATTTCTAAGCACTCGAAATTTTTTTATCATCTTGTATAAGTACGTATTTCTTGCTATTCTTTTTTGACACCCAGTACATATTAGTTTATGACTGTTTATGACCACGTGAAACAAACACACATGTGAATGTCTCAAATGCACGTCATGCACGTTCAATCTTCAATGTTTTTAAATGTGGTGTGTGGTGGTATGCTCACGGTGCTCGCTGTCAATACAAACTAATAATTAAGAGTTTTTATTGTTTCTCAAGTACCTTTCTCGTTCGAATGAAAATGGAACGTTATCAAATTCAAGAGGCGTTCACTGTGTTAAAACCATTCTGCGATTCTTTAATGCGAAATCCAACTGTAGACACTGCGCGTAGTGTTGCCACTGTTTTACCAAATATTTCGGATAAAGTCATTCAAGACTTACTCGAATATATTCTGTTCCCTTTGATTACTCATTTACCGAACGAGACTTTGAGGTAATTATTTTACTAATTTTTTTACGATTACATTTAATGACGCACTCCGAGGTAATTAACATGGAATCACGAAAAATATGAATAATAACAAGCATACAGTTCTCACTGTTGAAGCTTTCGGGTGTAAGCTATGTCCATGAGGAAATGTTTTCCCAACGTTTTGCTAGCATTGCAGCTGGCTTCTTCAGGGAATCGAAAGACACACTGAAACTGTTTCAGTGAGAACTGTATGACGCCGGGCCGTGAAAGCCTCAAATCTCTGAATAACAAGCATGTTTAATTATTATTTATTGCTATAAACATCATTGTATAAATTTACAGTAAAATTGTAAAAGAGGAACTAGTAAAAACGACGCAGGCTATAGTATCAAGAGCAAAGATACGAAAATTAGAATACTTTAATAAGCTGTACTCGTCTCTTTTGATACAAATTTATGATCAAACGCAACAAAATATGGGTAAATATGTTCATACAGTTTCTAATATTAACAAGTTTGTTTTAGCAATTTATAATTTTCATTCAACTTACATGTTTGGTTTATATAGTAATCGTCGGTCACGAGGAACTGAAAGAAGCAGTACTATCATGCATTAAAACTCTGATTCATTCTTGCTTCACGGAAGTTATAGAATCGTTATATACCAAAGAGAACGCATCCAAACTAGGCCAAGGAATATTACTTTCCATAACAATAGGAAGAACTGAAAAATCACGATCGCTTAGGTATATATTTACTCCAAAGATTTTGATCGGTCTCTTCTCTTACAATTAGTCAATTCAAATATTCGTAATAACATTTCTACAATCATTAGGTTAACAGCAATAGAAGCTGTAATGGCTCTGTGCCAAGTGGACGACGAAACCGACAGATCTGATATTATACTGCAGGATCAAGTGGCTGACGTGATTATGTTATTTCTGCCTGGAATTGTTAGTGGCTTGCAGGAGATAGCTATGGGAAATGAAATACAAGGGCATAAACTTACAATGGTAATGCAGTGGGGTCATTCCACGCGAAATCGGACACTTTTTGGAGTAACATCTCGGATTTTGCTGAATTTTGGATATGTTCTAGTTTTTGGGGGTATATAAACGTGTGCGAAAGGATTTTTGAAAATTTTAAAAACTGTGGATTTTACAGCTCTTTGAAGTATAGTGTTCATTTTTTCTATCACTTTTAGCTCTTAAACTAGCAAACTGATAAAAATATGCTTTTGGGTAGTTATAGTAAAGATACTTCTAGGCCTTTACTATAACTACCCAAAAGCATATTTTTATCAGTTTGCTAGTTTAAGAGCTAACAGTGATAGAAAAAAAGTGAACATTATACTTCAAAGAGCTGTAAAATCCACAATTTTTAAAATTTTCAAAAATCCTTTCGCACACGTTTATATACCCCCAAAAACTAGAACATATCCAAAATTCAGCAAAATCCGAGATGTTACTCCAAAAAGTGTCCGATTTCGCGTGGAATGACCCAGTGGTATTTCACAATTATAACCATTGAACGAAGTCCTAACTTCTGAAATAAAATTCTAGGCAGCGCTAAGAGCTTGGGGCAGAGTAATATCGCTTGTGATGAAGGATAAATTGGAAGAAGATGACGAATCGTCTATAAATACTCTTATTAAAGTAAATCATGACAAGTGTAATGATTCACTAGAAAATTCATTGCCTCTAAAGGACAGTAAACAAATAGAAAAACATTTGAAAAGTGCAACAAGAAGCAAAGAATGGTTTAATGCTAGTGCAACAAAGTTGAATGTACTTGTACAACAATTGAATGTATTGAAAAGGCATTCCCACCCTAAAGTTAGAAAAGAGTTGGTCGAGAATATTGATTTGTTGCTTACAACGTGCTCAAGGTAATATCTTTATTTCTCATGCATTTCGTTTCATGGACAATCTAAAACAAAATTGTACAAATTTCTTAAACAGGAATATGAAACCAAATGTTATGTTACTAATAGAGTATTTAATATCTCTATCTGAAGATGAATTTGCAGAAGTTCGGGAGAAGGCTGAGAAAGCATTAGATACGATTAATGTGAGCTACATGCAAAACAGAAACATGAGACCGTTGGTGGAATTGATAGAAGAAACTTTTTATGACTTACTCACGAAATTACCTAGGATTATCAGGAGGTCCGGTACGATTTTTATCATTTATTGTTTCATGTTTCGAATAAATACTTTTATTATAGAGTTATAAACGAAACAAATTGCATTTTTTATATTTTAGATGATAGCGATCAGCTATCTTGCTTAAATCAAATCGCTGGTTATTTAAAACTCCTCGGAGAACAAAGATTGCCTCGTATTATGATGTCGGCGCCGCATATTCGACGATTATTATTGGCGCTCGTGTATGTATCTGAGATCGATTGCAGTAATATTTCAGTGTTGCAAGCTGTGAATGTTAAGGATCTCGAAGATCCAGCGTATTTGTATGGATCGCATTTGTGGAGACGATTTAAATTCATTCAAGACAGTTTGTGCGAAGAAAAAATGATAACAATATGTAAATATCTTGGGAAATTTGGAGACCTTTCAATTTTAGTGGACACTATTCGGGAACTCACATGCGATGTTCCACAGCATAGAAAGGAATTAATTTTATTATTAAATTGGATCTTACATGGTACTGAAAATAATCATTTTCTTTTAAATAAAACACGAAATATTCAGTCATTAACAGCAATTAAACATTTTAGTTCCACCTAAGAATTGCTCGAATATTTCAATTTACGAAGAAGTTATAGAATTTTATATAAATCCTGACCTTTGGTATCCAACGATTGAAATTAATAAAGACATATCTTTGCGCATTGCACAAAGCAATGTAGTGCAATGTTGTTTGCTGTTGGAGGGTTTGGGAATAATAGCACAAAATTTAAAATATGATTACAATAGATTCCTCCTCAAAACTTTGTATCTAATTATAGAAAGAGCAGGTAATTTTTCATTTATTTATTTTTTAATAGATTATGCTATTTTTGAAATACCTGATATTTCTAGGCAGCGGGCACAGTTTAATCAGCTTCGTGGGAACGCAAACACTGGAACAAATCGCAGAATCTCAGCAGTATGGAACCGTAGGAGATCTTCTACGTGCAAACGTCGATTATTTTTCGTACCATGTCACTGTAAAATTGCGCAGAGTAGAACGTAATCCAGGTGTACTCGATGTTGTTGGCGTTGTTATGAAATACAGTACAATGGATGTATTACCTTGTCTAAAAGAAATTGTTGAAGACGTGCTTTTGCAAATGAACAATAGTTTTCAAAAGAAAAATTCGTATTCTTTTTTGAAAGTTTTTTATACATTTACAGTGTGTATAAAAAAATTAGTGAATCCTAAATGCGTGCCAATAATACAGAAGCAAGATACAAGTGATCAATGTAAAGCTTTGAAAGTTATACAATCTGTATTAGAGTACTGCGAATCGAAAAAGGTCGCAGAAGAAGTAGAGGAGGGACCTAGCGAAATTAGATTGGAGGAGGAAGAAAAAACAAGAGGAGAAAACACGGATCAAATGGATTTTGTAGAGCAAGAAGGTGATTATTTATAATGTTAATATCCATTAATACGAGAAGTTATAAGATAAATATAATATATTAATTGTAGAAGAAACGAAGAACATACCGCTTTACATAAAAATGATCGAAGACGTGATGAAACACTGCTTACACTTTTTACCATCCAAGGAAATTGAAAAATCGCTAATTGCAATGGCAACATTACAAGAGGGTCTCGAAGTTCTGTCGGAATGGGAAAATCAGTTATTACCTGTTGTACATTTGCTTTGGCATCCATTGGTAGATAGATTTTACAGCGAGAATGTATTGATAATTAATCGAGCATGGCAATTGCTGAATGTTCTCAGTTCTGTTTCGAAAGATTTTATCCGATCTAGAACACTTAAGTAAGTTTTTACAATACATTACGATTGTTTTTTTTTTTATATATATATATATTAAAAGTTTATGTTTTTTTAGGCAAGTATTTCCACCACTTCAGAAGTTTTTAAGCAGTTCTGCTAAAGAAAGTTATAACAAGAATACCGAAAATGTATATAAATTCTCTCAAACTTATAAATTACAAAAGGAATTACTATCTTCGTTAGGACAAATGACAATAAATTTAAATCTTCTGGAACGAGATACTTGGAATGTTTTGAGCATCGCAGAACCATATCTTAACAAAAATCAACATCCTACATTACAAGTAATTTATATCATGTATATCGAACATTGATGAATGGATTTATTGCTCTTTATATGTTTTAATTAATATTTGTTTCCGTAGTCGTGTTGCCTTCAATTATACAAAGTGATTGCTGACTATAATGGAGATATTACTTGGGTGAAGTGTCTCAGTATTTTTAATTCTAAAATATCGAAAATTGCTTCGGATAAAACATTTGACCCAAAAGATTTAGTGGTAAGCTTAATAAAATTTCTAAGTAATGAATAACATTAAATTCTTCTTATGTGAACACTGATTTTATTTATAACATTTATTATTTTAAATAAATCAATCTTAAAAATTTTTTCAGATAACCGAAAACATTGCGACGAACGAATACTACAAAAACATACACATTATTCTAAAGTATATTCAAGATAAGGACTGTTTTAGAGAAACGTGATAAATCTTTGTTTACTAAATCGTTGAGAAAATTAAACGTAAACAAAGTAAATCAGATATATTATTACAATATTGTAAGATACTGTGCAAAACTATTATAATGTTTTAATATTTTATTTGTATACAACTTGTATTTCATGATGATACTCTAGGTTTCACATTCTTATTTGTACAATAACTTATGTCTATATCGAAATTTTACATTTATCTACAAAGCAAATGATTATCTTGTACAACAGAAATACTTTTACGTGTACTATTCACAGATGGTATAATTCGTTTGATTATTATTTAACTATAAATATGTAATAAATAAAATCATTCGTTTGTACTGCGATAGATTTTGCCTTATAGAATTTTTACAGAGTGATATAGTATTAAAAATTTACTATTGCCATTAGTTTACCAGTAAGAAATTTGTTTTGTGAACATTAATTCAATATTTTCAAAATACAAAAATAAAAAAATGCTTGTAAATGCGGAAAATTGAATATCTATAGTGTACAGTTTCTGTAGATCGACAATACTACTAGTTTTATTGTTTCGATAAATGCGATTGCTGACTGTGACTCGGAAACAATTAATTGCTCGATTCAATCAAAAATCTTTTCAATCGTATTTAACCAGAGTTGTTACTCGGACGTTAACAATTTATATGGCAATAAATTAATATACCTACAACAAATAAAATGAAATGTAATGCATTATTATGTACACCTTACTTCTGCATTTCTGCCGCTTTGGAAACAATTCTCACAAGTTTTTATTTTTTGTCATTTTAATAGTATATTAGCTGCCAACTTCAAATTTATCAATTCAATAATAGAACCATAATACCAGTCCATTAGAATTTAAATGCCGCGCGCAACACTAAAATTCAAAGTATTTTATTTTGATTTAGCGTTTAAAAATTCGTAATTTTTATAGTTCGGTGCATAATACATGCACACGAAAGAAACATACAACTATTTTCCTATATTTTGAACGGAACAACAATCATATTTTGAGCATGTCGTCAGTTACTTTAAAAATCTAATAATTAGTGATCATCGATCATGGTCCACTCTCGTCATATAATGACTTAGCACACTTTGTCTTGGAAAATTTCGAAATATGTTGTCTAGCGTGTGCGTTCTGTATCGATGAAAGGATTGAAATGATGTATACGTGTAGTTCAACTTCAGGTAATACAATAAATCGTTAACATTCACTTTGCAATAACATTGGCTTTTTATAAAACAGTACTTTTCGTTTTACAAATTATTATTAGCAAAATTGTTTCGCTTCGAATGAACAAGTATTGAAAAACGTTACGCACTTATCCTTTGAAGAGACGAAACATCATTTCCATGCTTGCTTTTGCGCTTTTTGCGATGCTAATTTCTTAGTGATGTATGACGATATTAATAACGCCGCCAGTACTATCATAATAAGGTAATAATCGAAATCTTCTTTCAAAACATCGAATGTTTTAGACGGTGCCACGCGCGTGTAGAACAAATCTGCAAACATCGTATCGTACGTATAATTATCGATTGGAATGTACTTTAATTGCAGTTATAAATTTTTCAACCCTTCGAGCACCGAACACCACAAATCTGATATTCACGGATTCAATGATTCACAAGTATTCATAACTATGCATCGATCTAGTATCCTTCATTCGTATACAGTTCATCAGTGATTGAAGAGTTAATAAAGTTAAGCATGAAAATATATTGATATTACGAAATACTCACCGAGACCGTGTACAAAAACTAAGCAAGTACTTTCAAGGCCACTAGGACTAGTATGAATGCCCGACACTCTAAAGACACTTTGATTATAGTTGATGATCGCATCCATTTGAATGGGTATCTCAGGCATGTAGGGTATTACACCCTCTTCCCGTACTTCTGGATTAATAGGCCGCCGTGGGTCTACCATCATCCACGGTAACTCCAACACTCCGCCATTGGCTAGAGCCACTGATGTAAATAGAAAGCAATCGGTTAGACTCAGTTTTGTTTACGAGACGAATTAAAAACAATGTCATCCAAATTATAAACTCTTCGAAAATATGTCAGTAAATTTTGCGTTATTAAATAATTCACACACACACCTATAATATGTTTACTCGTAATTCCCTTCTCCGTGATTGTTTCCCGCATAGACTCTATTGCTGCGGGAAAAATGAAGGCTTGCCTTTCTACGATTGGCAACTTAGTCGTAGTTAAGGATGAGAATACTGAAACAACACAATCATTGAATATTGCTTTGATACGTAAAAATGATGAAAGCGAATCACGGAATAAAAAATTACCATTACCCGTCGTATTACTCTGCATTTTTCCTTCGTAAAGTTCTAAACTGGCGATTTCGGTTCGACGACTCTTTTCGTTGAAATAACTATACACTATCCAGTTTTCCGAGTGCACGACGTGAACTGGACCACGTACTCTTTTATGGATGATAGAAAATATCATCGCCCCGGACACCGCGTCCAGCAAATACAAATTAAGCGTGTCTGCAAATTTCAAGCAATTGTGAAACGAAAGGCAGATCTGAACTCATCGCGCTACGCGAAACTGCGCAAAGGGTCTGGCCGGATAAGCATAGGGAATCGGCCCCAGCAACGAATTTGGTTCTTTTTTTTTTACTAAATGTTGATCTTTATCTAGAAAATGATGGTGTGTAATTTCAGACCTCCTCGCTGCATGCTTCGTAGGATAATATGAGACAGACGTAGCGACGGACGTCGATTTCAACGCTGGTGTGCGCCCAGCCTAAAAGCGGTGCTCGCCGTTTCCAACGCGCAACTCGTCGCCCGGCGCATTATATTGGTTTTTATTTTTTTTAACTATGTATTAGTGTGTATACTAATGTGTATACTATGTGTTGACAAAGTCACACACACACACAATAGGTATATAATATAGCATTATTCCTATTTTTTTTCTGTAGGTGTCACTCCAGGGGTTGTTTGCAAAAAAACCCCAAAATTAAATTATTTATTTTTCACCTTTAATAATCGATCTAAAATTTTGAAAAAAAATATATGATGTGAAGCTAATGCGTGCCTATTGTTTTTCAATTTGAATCATTCAAATATCTTAAATAGTTTTCGAGAAAAAAAATGAAATAGTTTAGGGTTGTCACCCCCACATCACCCTTAAAAAAAAGGGTTGAAAGTCTGAAATTACACACAATCATTTTCTAGATGAAGATCAACATTTAGTAAAAAAAAAGAATTAAATTCGATGCTGGGGCCGATTCCTTATGCTTATCCGGCCAAACCCTTTAATAGGCTCAAGGAATTGAAATGATTGTATGTTAAGTATTTGTGTACTTTGAATGAACTTACTTTTATGAGTGTGTCCAACACCCTCAGTTATTATAGCGACTAAGTTGGGATTAATATATTTATAGAGTACGGATCTATCGCTTAAAACTCTACCCTGTGAATGAACACGTTCTATTGGATTCTTCGATACGACATGTGTTATTCTTTGATTCTTTGGCGAAAGCAAGAGCTCCCATACTTTATGGGCGATAAGTTCCTGCAGAATAGATTTACGATATCGATTAAAAGTGTCAAACAATCAAGTATCATAACGATTGAATCTCGTTTTACGTACGTGAGACATGCTGTACGAAAGGGAGAATCCAGACAATATTCCGGTTGCTTGATCCGCGGTAAAAATATACGTGTTTTTACCGAGGGACGCGGCAATCGCAGTCGCGCTTTCGGGAAAAACGTGAACTTTATCTCGAACGTCGAGAATAAGAATACTTCGAAGGAAATCGTCTGTCGTTACGTGAAGCAGCATGGACTGCTTGACTTTATATCCTAATTTTACCAAACCGTCTAATGGTTGACCCGTAATAGGATTAAACGTATATATAACTCCTGTACCAGTTTTCTAAAACAATAGACGCTAGTTATTAAATATAATTCTTTCGTTTTCGAGTGTAAGACGTGTACCTTATCTTCTGCTAACAGAGCACACTGCGGCGGATAAGGGAAATGTCTGCTGCCACGCTGTACGTACAACACTATTGCATCGGATCGTTTAGCAAAACCGCGAATACTCGGCACTCGCAGCTGCCAAATAATTTCGCCTTTTCTTGTTTCAATACCATAAAGCTGCAAGCAAAATGGTGTATTAATATTTGATGTACAGTTTGATTTATCGTCGACATAAAAATTAGCGTCGTACTTTTCCTGCCGATGTAACCAGAATGATCATTTTATGCAATCCGAACTTGTCCCGCACTAAATCAGACCGCTGACTAGACTGTTGAGGCGTGATGCTCAATACGGATTGGAAGAAAGCCTTTGTTTGTTTAAATTGCGAGCCGACTCTTCTAAACATCATACTCAACATATCCCCTGGTTACAACAAATAATTATGAAAGTGCGTAGATAATATACACAGTAAAAATATTGCAAACTGCATTTTCCAGATTGTAATTGCTCAAAATAAAAACAAAGTATTTGATTGTACGACTGGAATGGTAGCGGATAGCGATGGAACTGACGCTGAATCAATATCAATTTCGGCACGCAAACTGCGATACTGTATTAAACAGTATCAAAATATGTATCAGAATCAGTTCAATCACTAAATAGTAGCGGTTAGCACACAGTTACGGTATTCAAAAATATATTGAGTATACACTACTCTAAAAGTAAATAGATTCATGGTCACAATGATTTCGATCTGTTGTGTTCAACCATTCATGCACGAAACTAAAATACGAATTGTAGTGACAAATGTAATAAAAACAAGTTGTTGTTCACGGTTTCTTCGATTAAATCTAATCGTCAAATTATATATTAAACACGTTCGTAGAAATTTGAATTATAATACTGTAGCAATTTTCTCAAATGGCAAAAATTAACATAGCTGTTTCATATTTTCTCGAAAGTCTAAAGGAAGTTACACATGCGAAAACTAATAAACAGCAGGAAGACAAAATAATTTTCAAACCAGCCTTTGCTGCTTCACTACTTACATGAACTGTCTACATCAATACCTGCCAGCAGCCATTCACAAAAGAAAGGTAATTAATACAACTTAACTAATATCTTCTTTCGTTAAGAAATAAATCGCGAACGATACGATTATGACTCAATTATCATTATTACAATTAAGTTGCAGCGAAAAGCTTCTCAGTAATACTTTCTAAATGATCGTACAGAGTAACAAAATTGTAATAATAATAATAATAACAATATTATCCTTAACTTGCATTAGAAACTATTTTATATTGTACAGACATAGAAACATCGAATTAAATATATCGTGAAAAATTTATCAATTAATAATTACAATATACATAAATGTTCGTAATATTAATCATGACTGTTGTTTAATAATTCGAAATAAATGTATCATCTACTCCTTCTTACACATAGGTCTTCTATACTTTAGTAACTCCGATAAGAATGCTTATTTGCTCATACTTACTCTCTTTCTGGTCGAATTCTTTCTCAATGGCTTGATCTCTGTCCGACATTGGTAATTCTATGATTTCCGCGGCAACAATACTAGCAAGTGCTTCCTCCCTAGTCCATACTAGTTTATTCTGTTGCACCAGTGCAACACTATGATCCTGAGAAGATAACAGGTGGCGACAAGCTACGACCTTCGCCTGTCGAGGACAGACCGAAGCAACAACGGATGGCGACAGTAACGAGGCTTGCGTCAAGCTCATTGATAAATTTGGTACGGATTTCGACGTTAATAATTCCGTAGCCGCGATCTCTGTAACCTAGAACCGAACGATCAATTATTTTCAAATTCGGAAACGCACAATATTTGAAAAGATTTCGCGGCATGAATCGAGACAAAATGTTTACCCCATTTTTGTATGTTGTCTCTAATAATACTTTTTCATTGTCAACCGAAACAATATACAGAGCAGCATCGCCGGCTATGTCTCTTTGGATAGGAACAGACACTTCCCCCACAAGAAGCATTCGTTTTCTTTGATTACCGTCTGCGCTAATTGACACGACGGGCTCTTCGCCGAGCACCGTTTCTATGTGATATGGACCTTGCGCGCCAGCGCCAAATATCGTGTTTATTGTAACTGATTGAGGCTGGGCGTTTGCATCGAAGAGGTGTACCAAGAACAATAAACCCAACGAACTGTCTCCCTTTAAACACGCTAAATATGGAACTACTAGTACACACCTAAAATAGTAGATATAAAAGGTATCAGAATGTGTTATCGAGATATGAAATGCAGCCAGCAAGGAGACGATTCCTTATATAAAATTGAGTTAAAAAATTGATTAAGTACGTCTACAGTCTAGTAAAGATTTATTTTAGTCATTTATAAATGTTAAAAATATCGTTCTTGATGTTGTATGAAAATTTTCGATCAACGAAATGATGAAACGAGAAATTTAAGAAAATGATTCGATCTTCTAGTATGTTCTAAACGCCTGAACGACATTACCTTTTAATTGCTCGTGATTTAGATTATTTTTGGAGGCAAGGTAACACTTGCCTAAATACTGAACGAGTTTTCAAACTTGAAATGAAGCTCCCTATGAAAAAGAATTGTTGTATATTTTTGACTCAATTTTATAAAAAGAATCTCCTCTCTACCGGTTGTACCACGATTTCGGAAGAAAACGAAGCGTCTTACTCTGTTTCTTTATTTATGAACGGAGCAGAGACCCTCCTTGTTTTCAGTTTATCTCCCGTTTTACTATCGTACGACGTTACTTCGACACCACTGTTATAAATGGGTAAAATATGATGTAGTGTACCATCCTTTATGTGCCATTTTACATCTTTAATTCTGTACAGTAAAAGAAAAATTACAAATATTAAAACAAATTATATAAATCCCTTCCATAATAATACCGTCGTTATTGTTATATTGTGGTTCTAAAAAATAATTTATTTCTATAAAACATTGAATAACATATAATATAATAAAAAAAAACGAAACACTTTTGAACGGGGCACAAAATTTTGATGTCCCAGATTTAAGATAGTTGATTTAAAATAAATTTATTGCATCTACTTCAAATATGTTTCATTTTTTATTATATTTATTTTGCATGATACTTTAGACACTTTTTTACACTGGAATTACGAACTTCAAGTGTGAAATATAGTGTGAAAATAATAGTAAGTGTAGTAACTTATTAATGTGATAAATATATGATCATGTAATGTATAAAACACATATTAATAGTGCATTAAATAAGAATGAAAGGACCTGTTAGCACTGTACAATCCCAGTGTAGAAAAAGATATAAATGGAGAGAAACGTCTGAAAACCATTAACAACAATTATATCTTTTTGTGTGTACTGTAGTCTTTTTTTACAATTAACTTTATATACTGTTACCAAAACCATGGAAACTATATTTTCATAATGCATAAGTTTGTAAAACAAGACTGACCTCTGTGGATTTGGTTCAGCTATTGGCCATTCGTGAATTATATTTCCAGTAGCTAAATCCCATGCACGAACAATCGCTGGTACACTGCCACTTACAGTAACAAGATCTCCATCTGCAACTCCATCCATTGCACGGATATGGCCAGCATATCCTTTTTCTAACACTCGCCTCCATAATATTTGACCTATAAAAAATCAATTTTTTTTTGTAACGCATCTTTATTCAATATCTTTAAAACTTATTGTTAAATACACAAAACTGCATAAATATGAAAGAGCACGCTATTGTGTTGATCTAAGTACAAAGTTCGTGACTCGATCTGAGGTGAAAATTGCGCTGAATTATTTATTTTGCATGCAGCAGCAAGTCAAATTTTAGGAGGTTTTGGTAAGCTTATAAAGTGCTGTGAAACATAACAACCATCGAAATGTAATCATTTTCAATCTTTTCATTTTGAACAAAAAGACCATAATTTTCTTCTCATAATATTATAAATACTAACGCGTAATCGTTACACGTAGAAGTATTTGCATAAATGTTTACAGCTCACCTGACTTAAGATTCAGCGCAGCAATAACATTTTCTTCGGTAGCAACGATAATCTTTTTTGCGGTCGAGACAGTGTCAAAACTGGCGAACTTAATTTTACCGACATAACTCTGTTTCCTGCAAGCACAACGATGGATTGTTCGTTTAGTGGCCGACGAACCGACACACTGTCAAAGTACGGCAGCATGCTACTGCATTATTTAAAAGGTCGAACACACTCCGATCAACACGATCGTATAAGAATTCTAAATGATTTACCAATCGAATTTCCCGATTTGATCTTCGTAGAGACACAAGGAGAGGTTAAACAGTCCGAATAAGATGATAAGGCATGGTAGTATTTGGACATCAATCAAAAACCGGTTGATATTCCCTCTAAACCTCCATATGAACGGAGCCATGACGATGAAGCGTGAATGTATCAACCCATCCGCTTACACGACTTGACACGACTTCCTTCTCACCTGGCTGCTACAAGAGGAATCAACGATTCGTTCGTGTGTAATCAGTGTATATGTGTATAATGCGATATCCCAAACCCAAATTACACGAAAAGTCTTTCGTATGCTTTCATAAGGTTGACGTTGTACCATAGACAAAGTAAAGAATAGACTAATCATCTTGTGCAACTTTGTCAAGGACGGAGCGCAACCTGTGTAAGTACTTACACCTGTGTGATCATTGATCATTACCCGTGTCGGTAAGGAGGATCAAACAGAATACTGCGCGTGCGACGGTAGATGCGGTAGAGCACTAAACACTAAAGAAAGAGATGAGTATACGCAACCGCCATTGCGGTGCTTGCAGAGGGTAGTGAAGTTCCGCGTACTGTAGGTTAGGTTAGGGGGAACAAAGCAATGCGTAAGTGTGGACCGGCGTAGGTTGTGTGGGTTATGTTTGAATGGATCAAGTGTACTACAGAATTATATGCAGAATATGTTGATATATGTTTTCAGTTGAGTTTTATTGCTTGTTATTCTACAAACTGATGAAAACATTATTAAAGAATTATGTATTACAAAAGCATTATTACATATATATTTATAAAATTCTACACAAAAATAATAGACATTGTCGATTGCAACATATACGTTCCACATTATGATCATGATTGAATTGATTCTAAAATACACACGGGTATTCTTTACGCAATTGTAACTTATCACGATGACTTTTAACAATGTAATGTAATATGATAAATGGACTATGTATACACTTACTATATGTACACAACTGATAATGAAACAAATAAATATCAAAGTAGCAACAGTCAGCATCACTTGTGACCATTGTGTCTTGTGATAAATACTGCCAAGCATTGCCAAGCTATAAACAATGTTACAACCTGTTGCTACAGATAGTTTACAACCTTTACCATTTGAAAAGTGGCCTCTTTTGTTAGAAAAAACGAAATACGACTGGCCGAAATTTGCTCATGTAAGTTGAGAAAAGAAAAATTAAAATTTGGGTAGAATGATGTTCCATCAAAATAATACGTTTGTTATGGATACCGTGATCTATAATTTCCATTTTAATTTTATACTTTTCAAACACAGTTTGTTACATTCCAATATAGGAAGTAATCAAATCCATTTTTTTTTAATATTTCAAAATACAGTCATATTCATGTTTGCGAACAATGTTCGTCGGTAGCGTTGACAATGTTTTGTAATTATATTGTAATAATACAAGTATTGTTTGATTATTTGCGAACAGTGTTCATGAACATGATTACGAAAATTTAAAACGAAGTCAGGGACTTGGATTGGGAATTTTTTAGGGATTCGGATTCGAATTGCATAAATATATAGACATGTATTTATAGACGAAAAGTTTTCGTAAAAATTGTTTATTTCTTGAATTTAAAAAGAGAATAACAATCGTTTTACTTGAACGAACTGTTTTCTACATTTTTCTCGCGTTATGAACTATAAATAAATTGTAGTACCACTATTGGATCAAAAACAGTATTGCATGGAAAGAAAAGGCTCCAAACTTACCAATTCAAATCTACTGTCCTTATGGAGATTACGAACAAGGCACTTTTGTTGGAATAGCTAATGTAAGTATTTTATACAAGTGTGTAAAACAATTTTTGACAATTAAATTTCTAATTTACATTTTTCATAGTTCTGTTTATATTTAGTAATAATATTTACATTGGATCCAAATGATGAAGTATTAAAGAAAGTCTTGGTAGAAACCACAGTTATAGATTGGACTCAAGGAGTATATTTTGCTGGGGTTCATGAATTTGTTTTGTCCACTGTGCTTCCTGTCGTAGAAAAGCTCAAAACTGTAAAAAATGTGGAAGTAGATTCCAGTACACCAGCCAATGTTTACATCAAGTCTGCAGAAGATTGTGCGAATGTAGAAGTTTGGTATTGTTTTCATTCGTTATATAGTTATTAATCTGTCTCAGTATTCCTTATCGTGTTTAATTGCTTTTATTTTTCATTAGTGTGCCAAATGAATGTTACATAAAGAATGTAGATACATCAGATGTTGAACTGATACATTCAGAATGGCCACATAAAGAAATAGACCACCCTGAATTAAGTATAAGGTTTATACGGACGTTAGTTGAAATGAATGGCGGAGTAGGATTGTACCTGAAGGAAAACAACTCCTTAGTTTCGTGGATATTGCACAACGATTGGAATGGATTGGGGATGGTGCAAACTGTAAATGAACATAAGAGAAAAGGTTACGCAAAGGTTGTTGTAAACGCGCAAGCAAAAGTTCTTGGAAACCAAGGGATTTCTCCAACACTGTTTATCGTAAAGGGGAACGTAACATCTGAAACAATGTTTACCAATCTCGGTTGGAACAGGGTTGCATCACTTAAATGGATAATATTCAAAAGAAAAGAAACAGAATAGATAATTTAATAATCGTATAATAAAAGCATTATAAAAAATATAGTACATTATCACATTTCATATTAAAATAGTGTTAATAAATAATATATGTAATAGCAAAACGAAAATAATTTTGATCATTTCATTCCATTACTATTCTATACTTCTTATGATCTTTATAAAATCTCTGAAAGCTCATAAAATCTTCTATTAAAATATTTTTTCAATTTATAACTTACGAATATTATACAATATTATTTGTTAATATAAAATAAAAATATACTCAACAAAAACTTTAAACGATTAATTATGAATTATGTGTTCTAAGTACTTTTCGTTTTGGTTTCTTCAGTCTTGATTGTTGCACATATTTTGTTTCTTTCATCTTTCTTTTTTCACTAAAGCGGCAATAAATAAGGCAGTGGTGTCATCCTGTAAATAGAAATATACATATCGATGAGTTTTTAGACTTAAAACTCCTTTATGGAAAAAGATTTTATAAATAGTTTTCATTATAAGAAAAGTAATAGAATATAAGCGTACTAATGGTATGCTTTATCAATGACATAATTATTGTGTGTAAATTACATGATCTTCTGATGTTTCAAGCATTTTTTCAGAGTCTCTAAACCTCTGAAGAATTCGTTCGTGTGGTGATGTTACCGTGAACTGACGAGGATAATAAAATTCTTTTCTGGCCGGAGTAGATCCTGAAAATCAAAAAGGAAACTTATGCAATGCCAATTTATATTTTCCATTGCGAAATTGTATACCTGTTGGAACATCACGTTGCATATCTTCATCAAAGAATTGGTTAATTTCATCGAACATTTCATTTAATCTATTCACAACACTAGTATTACATGCATTCGACTCTGATACTCTATTGTTTAATTTTCCGGATATTTCTTCGAAAGTATTACACGTTTTGACTTCTAGACCCTTCATAGTCCATTTGTGATCCTTACTCGCATCCTACAACTGTTTTCTGTACACCCTGTAGAGACAAATTTTTTCAATTACATTTTTAATACTTTCCAATGTTATTGTTAAGTAGATTTGAATTATATTCGAATTTACATTAATTACGGAAAGACAATCGTTTTTGTCAGCATCCATTTTCCGTTGCATTTCTTTAAAATTGCACTCAAAAACATTGTGATATTGTTTTGACACATCGCAGCTTGCATTCATGTTCGATTTTAATTTGTTTAATAACATTATTCCTTTCTTCGTAGTTCTGTTCGCCACTTCTTTGTTCTATTTTTAAAATATTGTAAAATTTATTTCCTTGAAATCTTGTCTATTAAAATTACGAATAGTAGATAAATATTACCTTCTCCACTCCAACAGTGACAGTACTTTCAATCTTTTCCAAATTATTTTAATATTGGTATGTTTTATTGAAAAAATTTTAATATTGGTATGTTAACTATGACATATACGTTTACGAGGACAAAAAATAAATCTACGAGATCCTTTGTGATTTAGATATGCATACAAGGTAATTCATTATAAAAGAACGTTTATATATTGTAACATTTGTGTGTTACTCATTGAGCTCTGTTACTTACCTAACACGAACAGATACTTGTATATGCTGATACTTGTCCTTTTTTCCAGTCGGTGTATCATTTATATTCATCTTGCTTTCTTTTTCTTGCTGCTTCTTGCTTAAAATTAATTTATTCCTCGTTGTTACTCATAGTAGAGCTGCTCGTAGGCTCGTAGTTTACAGTAGTTTATCCGTTTATCCGTTGTTATACCGTTGCGATCAGTTACGAAGTGTTGCGTATTTCCATTTCCGCGGTAAATTTCAGGAAAAAGGAATGGGTTGGTGCCACTGATCAGTGGTTGGTGCCCGTGGAGCGCTGAACGCTGAACCGCTCTGCTCGTAAAGTGCGAACAGATTGTTGTGGATTGTTGGCACAAATACATCAGACTCTGCTATAATTAGTTAGGAAAGACAATGTTTATCTACATTGCTGTTCATTTACAATTTCATTGTCCACATTTATAATGATATGCTAAAAATTAAAGTACGTAATTTGGAAATAAAATGCGAGATTCATTTTGAGAGAAAACTTATTCGGCCTTTGGATCATACATATTTTACATATGCTTTGAATACCGCCCCATACCGCCATAAATAAATTTTTTTCACGCATAGAACTTTCAGCCAATGAAAACACAGCGTTATCTACATATATATATATATATATACATATGTATGCATATATGCATGTAAATAAGTGAATCGTCAAAAACGCCCCCTCAGCAATTCAAGTGATTTTGGCGATTGCTATAGTAAGTTACATATCTTTAAACCACTTGAAACTTAAAATCTGTAATCGTGTGTTTATTCTTTAAAGTACTGCGAAAAGTTTGTGAGAAAATTTATTCTTAATATGGCACCTGTTGATAATTCACCGAGGGGAAATATGGGAGGATTTGAGCTTATACATTCTATAAAATCTAACGATATAATACCAATACATATTTACAAATCAACAAATACCGGAATCACTGTTTGCATAGCAGAGGTTGAAGGGCCGGTTGTTTGCGGACATTTTTGCCTTGGTAATGTCTGTTATCTTTAGTTTTGTTATATTTTTCGAATTATAAGACATGTTTTAATGTATCACATTCGAAATTCAGTTACCGAAGCACACGACGACGATGGACTACCTCACACGTTGGAACACCTTATTTTTCTGGGAAGCGAAGACTACCCGTACAAAGGTGTTTTAGATTTGTGGGCGAACAGATGTTTGGCATCTGGTACCAATGCGACAACAGATATCGAATGTACCTTTTATTCCATGAAGACCGTTGGAAGCGAAGGATTCTTGTCTTTAATGCCAGTGTATCTTGAACATATTCTGTATCCAACGCTTACGGTACATTAATCTGAAGCTATAAATTCTTACATTTTTAATTATTCCAATTTTTAAAATAACTTTAATGTATTTTGTTATAGGATTCAGGATTTCTTACAGAAGTACACCATATTTCTGGCAAAGGCGAAGATGCAGGTGTGGTTTATTGCGAAATACAGGGTAAAGAAAATACAGGAGAATATTTAGTATACGTAGAACTGATTCGAGCACTGTTTCCCGGCCAATGTGGTTATAAATCTATAACAGGAGGTAAGAATTAGTCTGAAATATTCTTTTTTTAGAACAAAGTTTTAAATAAGATGTTTATTTATGTTTAAAAGAGTCATTGCTTTTTTCGCAGGAGCGTTGAAGAATTTAAGAGAAAGTACAACTAATGAAAAAGTAAGGCAATATCATAAAGAATTTTATAGACCGGAAAATTTGATATTAGCTATAGCCGGTCAAATAAAGGATGCTGATGTATTTAGAGCATTGCAATCTTTGGAAAAGAAGATAATGTCAAAGGTATGGGGATAAATTTATCATGCTTTGCTCACCTATTAAGTAGTGCTTCACTATAAGACACACTCTGACCTGTAAGGTACTATTCGCACTAAGAGTGAGCAAAAGTATTCAGATTTCGAATCTAGTAATGGTCAGTTCAACCAAGTTGAGCATTTAAATTTTTCAAAGTAGTTGAAACCAGCAAACTACTCGAAAAAAATGTCAACTACTTGAGTGATTCAAACGGCTCGAATATTCGAGCCCTCGTAAAGTTTCGAAACATATAAGATAAATGTTTTGTTTTAACAAATATTTTCAAGCAAATCGAATAATTCGAGTAATTCGAAAATTTTCAAAATCTTATGAGGACTCGAGTATTCGAATCGTTTGGAGTTTTCAAATAGTTCATACATTTTTCGAATAGTTTATCGATTTTAAGTAGCTCGAAAAGTTCGAACGCTCGACTTGACTTGAATAATCGAACCGAATTTGGCTCAGCTTGTAAAAATTACGAGTACGTACTCGCATACTCCGAATTCCTACCACAATTTTTTTGCTCCACTTGAAACACTTTTGAGCCAATCACCGAAGGCAAGGACAGCATCAAAGGCGCGTTTGTCAGATTTTCACGAACGTGACGGCAATCGATTTCTTGTACATATTCCCTCGATAAAAAAAAATACAAGTACAATATAAATCGAGCTACAATTAACGAGATTAAGGAATGTTTCAAGAATTACGGACGTTTCCTGAAAAGACACACTTCGGTCTCGAAAGTGTAGCTTTTATTCGAATACTACGATAACTGGATGATTATTATATTATAAAAATTTTTAAGGGTAGCAGAGGTACATTTAAGAAACCTTGGCAGAGTCCCGTACCTCCGCTTAACGAAAGCGTAGACCTAGATGTGTGCTATCCTTGCGACGATGAGTTTAACGGCGGAGTACACGTTGCTTGGCGAGGACCTTCTGCTGTTGACGAAATTTATACTCTTCTTGGTTGTACATTACTCTTGAAATATCTCACAGAGACGTCAGTCAGTCCATTGCAAAAAGAATTCGTCGATATTGATGATCCATATGCTAGCAACATTGCCTATTTATACTGTAAATACTCAGTGTCTGTTCTTTACCTTGCCTTCGAAAATGTACCAAGTTCGAAAATCACATTAATAAAAGATCGTCTGCTGAACGTATTGAACGATGTGTATACAAAAGGTATTGATATGAAACGGATGAGAACAGTTGTCCATAGGCATATTCTTGATACTTTGACAAGTTTGGAGAACGAACCTCATGAAACAATAGCACAAATGCTTTTTGAATATGCAATTTATGGCACTGACAGAGAAGACGTAAGTAATTAATAAGATATTTAGCCAGGCTTTCCCGTTTACATTTACTATTAATAACGAGTGTTTACTGTCTAAATTTTAGTTAGATCAGAGATCAAATCAGATAAGAGAGTTACGAAAATTGGAAACCGAACCAGAATCCTTTTGGCTAGACCTTTTAAAAAAATACTTACTTGATTCTCCATCTGTAATAGCTAAAGGGATTCCTAGTTCCGAAAAGCTACAAGAATTAACGGAAAAGGAAAAAGAGCGTGTGGCTAAACAAATTGAAGAGTTGGGCGAAGAAGGTCTTCAAATAAAGGAAAAAGAATTACAAGATGCGATTGCTAACAATGAGGTACATGTTTATTATAATGTGTAAATATTTATTTCTTTCTTTAAATATTCTCAATTTACGTGTTTCAGATACCAGTACCCGACGAGATGCTAAGTTCTGTGCCTATACCATCTACTGATTCCATTAACTATCATTACCTTAAAAGTTATACAACCGATACTGCCGAACAACATTCTAGATTCAATGTTACGGAACTTCCATTTTATACATATTTGCATCATGTCAATACAAACTTCGTTTATGTGCGTATACAATTATTATTTAATTTAATTAGAATAAAAACTGCATAATTATAAAAATCCGTTTGATCATTTTCAGATGCTCGTTACTATGAACACATCGTGTATTGAAAAAGAAAAAAGGTCTTACATCCCTTTATTACTGAATGTTATGATGGAGTGTCCAGTGAAGCGAAATGGTCAACTTATTCCATACGAAGAAGTAGTAGCTGAACTGGAAGCGGACACTGTGTCGGCAGAAACTAGACTTGGATTGGAGAATCCTTCCAAATTTGCCTGCGGAACATTCGGTTATAGTGCTCATTTAATGCTGCACGTAATATATCAATTTTTATATCAAATCTTATTGTTACGATTATTTGTTCATTTATTGTATTTTGATAACTATTTCGCATATCTAGCTTGAAATGGAGAAATATGAAAAAGGTGTCCAATGGATTAAAGAAATTCTGCATGAAACTGAATTAACACCTGACAGACTAAAAATAATAGCTTTCAAAATGGTGAATGATGTTGCTCAGGTTAAAAGAAAAGGAGGTAAAATTGTAAGCGATTTAATGAAGTACTTGCTCTATAAAGAAGGTAAAGAAATAATATTTTAAAATCATAGTACCCATTCCGTTATATTTTTGTTTAATACTAGTGAAAATTGCATGTATAATACATGGATATAGTATAAATTGGGTCATTCCACGCGAACTCGGACACTTTTCGGAGTAACATATCGGATTTTGCTGAATTTTTGATATGTTGTAGTTTTTGGAGATATATACACATGTGCGAAAGGATTTTTGAAAATTTTGAAAATTGTTAATTTTAGAGCTTTTTGAAATTTACTGTTCACTTTTTTTCTATTAATTTTAGCTCTTAAACTAGCAAACTGATAAAAATGTGCTTTTGGGTGTTTATAGAGCAGACATAGCAATATCTAATAAAAATTATTTCAGTTGGAAGAAAAACTTTTTTAACCATTTATTTTGCAATTGTTGTTAACAAATGCAGGTTTTTCATAGCGGGGAATTATTTGAAAATCGAAAAAAATTGAGAATGTAGCCCTATTTGTCCCCTTCACGGACCACTTTTCAAAAATACGGACACTTTAAAACTGGCCATAGGAAAATTAATTGAATTGAATTTTTTTTAATAATTCCCCGCTATGAAAAACCTGCATTTGTTAACAACAATTGCAAAATAAATGGTTAAAAAAGTTTTTCTTCCAACTGAAATCATTTTTATTAGGTACTGCTATGTCTGCTCTATAAGCACCCAAAAGCACATTTTTATCAGTTTGCTAGTTTAAGAGCTTAAATTAATAGAAAAAAAGTGAACAGTAAACTTCAGAGCTCTAAAATTAACAATTTTCAAAATTTTCAAAAATCCTTTCGCACACATTTATATATCCCTAAAAACTACAGCATATCCAAAATTCAACAAAATCCGAGATGTTACTCCAAAAAATGTCCGAGTTCGCGTGGAATGACCCAATTGCAATTTTAAATTCATAGCTAATTACATACTTTTAGACAGCAATCAACATATGTCTAGTCTACTGCAACAACAAAAGTTTCTAAAGAATATGTTGAACCGTTTGGATGATGAAAAGACACAACAAGACGTTTTGTCAGAAATTGAATCTGTCCGAAAAATGTTAACAATGCCTGAGAATATGACATTGTACATAGCAACCAACATAGATAAATTGTCTATTCAAGTTCCAAATCCTTGTAGCCCATGGAACACTCAGTTTTCTGAATTAAACACAGAAAAGAAGTCCAAGTATGAAAACTCAAATTTTAATTAAAATCTCCCTTTGTATTTGGTGTATAAATTCAAATCGTGTTGTTTAATTATACAGACTCAAAGTTGTCTCCGATTGGGAATTGATAAATCCTTTTGATGAGATCTCAATAAACGGGTGCGTTACAGGAATAGGTGCTATAGAGTCATCGTACTTATGCCAATCGTGTCGATGTATAAATGATTTTCAAAATCCAGATTTGGCCCTTTTACTTGTGTGTTTGCAGTACTTAACCCAATTAGAGGTAAGTGTAAGGTAAAATTTACGTCTATGTATTTTATTTAAGAACATTCTCTTCCCTATAGGGTCCTATGTGGCGACTTATTAGAGGTCAAGGCCTTTCTTACGGATTTAACATCCATTCGAATCCAGTTGATGGCTTGTTGTATTTAACACTTTATAAATCGGCAAATGTTGTAGCAGCATATAAGGAAGCAAAATCAATTGTAGTGAGTATATATTTTAATATTGTTACACTGCATTTCTAGAACACGTAGATCAGCAAGCTACGTGCTGAAGGAACGCAACCTAAGTAATTCAAATGGTTTATATTTCAACTTTACACTATTACAGGAAACTCATGTTTCTGAAAATAAATGGGAAAAGTTACTTTTCGAATCGGCGAAATCTTCTTTAATATTCGAGATTATTGTACAGAAACAGAGCGTGGGCGACTTAGTATTACGGTCGTTGCTACATTACTTCAAAAACATACCACACGATTACGTTCAACAATTGGTACGCCGCATATCAGCGGTAACGATTGAGGATATGGGTCGCGTTGCATCCAAATATTTGGTACCGTTATTTGATCCGAAAGAATGTAAAACGACTATTGTTTGTCATCCGTCTAAAGTATCGGAAATCGGTGATGCATTTAAAACGTTAGTGCACGATTTTTATAGTTACACATTTATAAATTCGCATATAATGTATAAAGATATAAACATTTGTACATATTCTTTTACAGATTGAATCATGATCTAAAGCTCTTCAACTGCCTTGATGATAGTTACTTGAACGAGGGATAATTTTTTGAGCACGTTAATTGTTTGTCAGCAAAACTGGATCAATATCAATAACAACTTTTTAATAACAATAGTTACTAAAAAATATAATTTAAGGTTCGAAAATAAAATTTGATAAGAAACGTTTATTTTTTTACGTAGAGATAAACATTTTTAAGCTTCGGTATACGCCTAATTCGCGCACCTTCTTTGTTGGATAAAATTATTAATTGGAGACTGCTCCAGGGCAAGCGAATATTAGGGTGAATCTATTATTATTGGTACTGAGTTAAAAAAAAAAATACACATGCATGAAAAACACACAGTGTAGTAGAAAATTACACAGAATTAAAAACGTTATAAGTTGAAAAATGTTTTAAACATAATTATTTAAAACATCATTACATCATTATATAAGATTTTTGTATACTATTTGTGATCATAATAAGAGTACCATTTTTCGCCAATTTATGAAATCATAATTTCTGATTGATTACATATATTTACTGTACAAAAATAGTAATATCTATCGAAGTTTTTTTTACTTGTATTTTTTGACAGATTCTTCTTTTTGCATTTTTTTCTTATAACTTTGTTATTTTGATCTTTTTTTCAGTACACAAATGAATTTTATTAAATATATATTCGAATCAAATAAACATCAATATATAATATAATTATTTCATTCAGTTCTCACTGTTGAAGCTTTCGGGTGTAAGCTGTGTCCATGAGGAAATGTTTTCCCAACGTTTCGCTAGCATTGGCTTCTTCAGGGGATCGAAAGACACACTGAAACTTCGATCTCCTGAAGAAGCCAGCTGCAATGCTAGCGAAACGTTGGGAAAACATTTCCTCATGGACACGGCTTACACCCGAAAGCTTCAACAGTGAGAACTGTATGACGCCGGGTCGTGAAATCCTCAAATCTCTAATTATTTCATTGTCTGCAAATTAAAAATCTTAAACAGTTTCAGCATTTTTGAAATCGAGGTGATATACCAGGTAAAAGAGATACCTGCAAACTGTAGAATTAAAAACCAAATATAACACTTGAATCATCACATTATGTATAATTATTTATAAGTAATATACATATATACAGAATATGTCTAATTATTTATATTTCCATCAGTGTAGGAATTAAGATACAGAAATATTTTCTATTTCCAATGCTGATACTCCTTTTTGTTTAATAGGAGAATAAACTCCACCATACACTTGTAAACCAAACATTGTAATGTTTTCAGTATCCAGTGGATCTGCGGAAGGTATTTCTCGACCACGATAATAAGGTTTAAAATTTGCCAAGGGCAATATCACAGTTGAAAATTCGTTATCTGACATTGGTGCCTACATTAACAGAATATTTTCATTAATTATTTTTAAAAAACGAAAAATGAATTTTTGTTATAAAGGTACCAAAAAGAACTAACTTACAGCAAAAAATTGTTCATACGTTATATCTTCATTGGAATGAAGACCTTTGTGTCTAAGAATTACTTTATAATGACTATTACTGCCTTGGCCTCTACAAGTGATTTCAATATTTTTAAAATTAGATAAATTTAATCTTGCCATTGTTCGTACTCCTGCAAATCCAGCACCGTTTGGTTGTGGATTCAGAAGAGTGAAAAATACTGCACGTTGAAATACTTGTGTCGTTTGCAATGCCAACACAGCCTTTGACATTCCAACTGTTCTAACAGTATCGGATATTTCTTGCCAATTGTCCACATTGTCCGCAGTTGTAAAGTCATAAAGTATCCCTTTGTGCCTAATTCATTACACGTACGAAGAATGTATTTTATTGTAGCACTATACTACATAATAAAAATAAAATAAATCTTTTTGTTTATTTGTATTTAAGAATATTTTCTTGTCATTTTTAAATATCTTTACGCGAAAATTTAAACAGGAACTGTAACTTTTTGTATGTAAGTACAGAAAACTTTCTGTATAACATACTCATCATTTTGTTAAATATCAATAGTGAACTTACGAGTTATAGTCTTTTTGCAAACTACTGCCAGAAGTTGCAAATAGGTTAGAACAAAAGCGAATGAGAAATGCAAACAAAAATTGTATTGTTAACATTTTTTAAAAGTATTGAATACTATTGTTTGACTGGGAGAGAAAAGACGATTTGTAAGACTCAAACTACGATGCATTATTATCCTTTCCTCTGCACGTGACACGTAGAGATAAGAGCATTTTTGCAAAAAAAATAGCATGCAAAATTAGACGCGATAAAATTAATTCTAGTAATGCACATTAAGTAGATATTTTTCAACTGAAATCAAATAATTTTGTAATGAAGCAGCAGCAGGATGACTTATTATATCAAACATTATCACATTGAAATAACAGTTTGATAATGAATAAGATAAAATTTACGCGCCTTTAGATTTGTAACTTGACGTCATTCGCAAATAAGGAAAATGTATACAGAATATGTACTTCTTATGACTGCGTATTAAATAGTTATTTAAAAAATATGTACTATAACTTACCCCCTTACTGAATGAAACATTGCAATAGTGAAAATACTACAAATATACTTCAAACTTTTCATCTTGCACAAATTAATAAATTAGAGATATGACGATTAGATCAGCGTTTTAATTATCTTTTCGATAGTTTACGCATACGTCTATCTTATTACGTCTACTGCAAAACTTATGCGCATCTTTTCGAACTACATAATAAATTCACGCGGCAAAATTGAAGTTCATATTTTGATTTTGCATTAAAGATACTCATAATCATCGAATGAAATTCGCATTCAAAGGAATTTTGCTAAAAAAACTGACTGAAAAAGATCACAATATTTTGAAAAAATAATATATAAATTTGACTAGATTTTAATAAATTTTAATATTCGAACACAATGTAAATTAATACATTTGTCTTGCTTAAAATAATTCAGATACTGCAAGAGTAAATCACAATAATAATTACACTTACATATATGTTTTTTCAGTAATGTTATATGTAGTGTCTGAAAGAAACTCATGATTACGTGATGCGTGAAATACAAGACATAATTAAGTGAAACACGACTACCAGTAGATATTTTTCTGCATGAGTCATTTATAATTACTCAAGATCCGCGTCGAGTGCGTCGACTATTACGGAAAAGTAAAAGTGATGACGGTTGTCACTTTTAAACGAAACATTCGTTGAAAATTATTTATTTCTCCATGTAGAGATAAAATCATTTTTATTAGAACACGATCTTTAATATGTATAGGTAGTGAACCAATAAATCTATTACAAATGTGATAGAAACATTTATTCTGATCGTAAATTATTTGTATGTACAAGATATGGAAAGTATGACGATGAATAATTAAGGACTGAATGTTTAAATAATAAATAATATATGCCAAATTATAAACAATATGCTGTTTTTATCATACACATTGGTTTCTTCACAAAAAGTATTTAAATTTTATGACATGCATATAATAAAACGACTAATAATTCCAACTGTTTAGAAAACGATTATTGATTTTGTTCAAAACAACTTTTCTGCATTTCTTTACTGACGTAAATGTAAAATATTTTAACAATACATTTTAAGGGATACAAATGTAATTGCATTTTACTAATTTAATATTTTCTCTGTGTTATCTAAGTTTCATTTCTTAATTAAACACAAAATATTAAATGGCATATAAATTTTAATAAATTCATTTTTACCATTTCGTGTGTATTATGAATATGGTGTAAAATACGATGATATAAAAAAGAAAAATTAAATCACAACTATTCAGAAAGAAATCTTAATTGCATAATATTTTTGATCTATTGAACACAAAACACAAATGAAATTTTTAAATATATAATATTAATTATATAAATTTATGTAACACCTACGTTTCAACAGTATGAAGACCATATTGGTCAACACAATGTAATATCATATACAAGAACGTGTCTTCTAAAAAAAATATTTGGAATAATAGCAACAGCAAAACATTAAGTCTTCCTCCTTTCGTCAAGTGGGGAAACATTGCTGAAGCAGCAATTGCATTAAAAGTCGAAATATGTTTTGAAGCAAGAAATATTACAACTATACAATAAAATTGTTATACTTAATACGAAAGCGGGGTTACGATAACAAAATAATAGAGGCGATATTAATTTTGTTTCATTGCCATTTTATGACAAACTTTTGATGCTATTGAGAAATTTCAATGTGTTACGAACAATCTTTTGTATCTAAGTTTTATAGTACAACAGCTTTCAAACTGTAAATCAGATAACAAACACGATCGAAACGTACTCGATCTCATTACACGAATTTAATTTACAATGGTAAATATTCATCTTATTTGACTGCGTCACATTCACATTTATCATATTTTCATGTAATTAAGTGAACATCTCGTACAATGCACCTCGTACACGTGTACCATAAGGTCCGTGGAGTACAACATATTGTCTAATATTTAATTTTTTTTATCTTTTATGCAATAAAATATCCAACTTCTAGAAAATGTATGCAAATTACAATAATCATACAAAAGCTGTAACATTGAATCGTTAATCTCAATGCCAATATAGAATTGCTATTATGAATACAATTTATTATGTATATATGTTTATACTGAACTGCGTCTTCGTACAGCGTATCCTCATAAATCAATTCTAATTAAAAAGAATTGATATCTCTCGTTAAGTAGATCCGACTTATCAAAGGTTAAGGATAAAGACAGGAGACTATTTGCTTGCTATACTTAGTATAAATCATATATGCAGTAATAGTACCGATGAATTCATATATCTATATACAAACAAAGACCTAACAGGAGCAAGAGTCCTTTGCGCCCTGTAGTTCATAAGATACTCCTCGAAGATTGGTGCGACCTGGTTGACTTGGATTATGCTGAACTCCAGACTCAGCTGCATTTAGATCCAAACTGCAAACGAAGAATCCCTCGAATTACTCGCGAATAAAGAAACTCTAATTTATTTTATTAAGTACAGTCGCAGTTGACATGTATAACGTGATCGCGAAAGCAATTGAGTGGTAAACAAGTTTCGGCCTCCTTCAGGATTACAATAACTCATTCGATGCGTTAATTCACGATTACGCTATATTTAAGCGGCAACTATAAAGACTCCCTTATCAAAATTTTACTCACCGTCCATCTTGTATACTTTGGTATATTTTCTTTGCCGTTTCCAAGAAAGCTTCTTCAACATTGTGTCCGCTAATAAAACAAAAGTAAAAATAACATACAGTTGCAGACAAAAGTTCCCGAATGCTATCGAGTTTCATATTTATGCAGTTTTATGCATTTCATTTGCAGTAATACAAAAATATAATTATTTCCATCGACAGAGAATTTACTCATCTACAAGAAATTCACCAAAATCCTTTTCATAGAATATTTGTTAGTTTTTTATATTTCCAATTTTATATACAGGGTGTTCCACGCAACTAGAACAGGCTGTAGAGCACAAACAACTGCATTATTTGGTACAGTCAAAAACATAGGTTTCCGTTTTAAAAAAATGTGCAGTTGCATGTTTCTGATGCACAGATGCACAAAAGTGCATAAAATTAGTTGCATATTATGCACCGTCTGATACCATTTAACTTTTACTTATAACATTTTCTTTTCCCAACCATTTAGGAGGTACAGCCTGTTCCAGTTGCGTGGGACACCCTGTATATGCTTGAATTATAGACTGACAAGTTTTGGAACGATTTCTTTGTATTTGTTCATACGCCCATTACTGTTAATGACAGCTTACAATTAGTACCTCATTGGTATACTTGTAATTAGTCTTTGCAAATAGGATTTAAATAAGGAAACTTAATTTCGGCTTATTTCACCAATCTTTCTGCATTCCTCCCTAGATTTTGTTACGTCAATCTCCTTCATTTAAAGGTTTTTCACACGTTTTAAAATTTCGAAAATTGTTGATTTCGATACTTGTCATTGTTTTGCAATTGTTCCAATTGACAGTTTATCCTTCTTACGAAGTTTGATAAGTGACGATTCAATTTTTTGTCAAAATTTTGAAAATATTGTTTGCTTAAAGTTAGCTTCTCTATTAACGGTATAATTGCCGAAGTACTTACATAGATTGTTGAAAAACTAAGAAGAATACAGTAGCAGCTACTAAAATCCGTGAAGAATTCAGATTAACTAAATACTAATAAATCGCTCGGAAACTTTTGTCGTGCCATATCTAAGGTAAATATATAAAAAGTAAATATAAAAAGACAAACATATTTTTTATAAATATGATTTCGGCGAATTCTTGTAGATTATTAAATTCTCTATAAATGTACACAAATAGATTTTTCCATTACTCCAAATGAAATACATAAAACTGCACAAAATATAGAAATGGATAATGTTAATGATAAAAAATTCAATATTACAGTAGTACTATATTCAATAAACCATTAACTTACGTTTTCGCGCTGACCTCTACGAACATGAGACCATTTTCGTCAGCAAATTGCTTCGCTTCCTCGTAGGTAACGTCCCGTTGACCTTCCAGATCGCTTTTGTTCCCCAGTAAAAATATAACCTGTGAAATACAACACATAAATATTCTTATTTGTACAAAATAAACGTACTATGTAACACGAAAAAAGATAGATCGTTCAGCAGTTGCGTATCAATGTAGTTACACTTTACAGACGTAAATACCGTTATGTGTAATACGATATATTGCATACAGTGCTTGGGTTTGTTAAAGTCCTCGTGTCTGTAAGCCAGCTACTAAGATGGTTGTAAGTTGAACGACGTGTAATGTCATAGACCATTAATGCTCCAGCTGCACCCCGGTAATACGATCTGTAACACGTATATTTCGATATGTTATACCGCATTTTCGTGTTAAATGCTACGTTGTATGGGCAAGGCTTGAAGGAAACTGTTAAAATTCTCAATTGGTTCTAATGTAACAGTTATTTTTTGACTTTTAACTTTTTTGTTCCAAGAAAACAGTTATAAATCACATATATCACAATATGAATAATTAAGAAGTTTTCTCGATCCCAAATAGGAAAATCGAACCGCTTAGCTTCGACTTCTACACAATAAATATTTTACCATAATTTCTTATTCTACTTATATTTTACTTGTACTTTTTTTTTGTATTTTTCTTTTAGCTCGTACTTTTTGTATCTTTATTCTTCTTTGTGCTAATAGGTTCTTTTCACGTAAATTAATCTAAACGAAATTGATATTTCTAGTGATTCATCTAACGAAGAAAATGAAGATAAATCCGAATCACAAGCAGCTTTATGTGAAATTGAAATGTACAATCCAAAAAGAGTTGATTTAAATGTAAATATACTAGAATATTGGATTGATTGGAGATTTAAAAACCCGTTTCAACTTCCAGTAGCATTTCACACTGTTCCTGCTACACAAGTCAGTGTGGAAGAAGCATTTAGTGCTTTGAAAATTCACAATGATCTTAGGATTAATATTAATGAAAATACTTTAGAAAATATATTACTACTAAAACAAAATGCTGAACACTGAACATATATGTACATAAGAGTACATAACAGTATGTACAATAAAATAATTGAACGAATTAAATAAATAATTCTTTAAATAATGCTAAGTGAGTGAAAAATAGTTAAAATTTTTATATTTTAGTTAAAGATATGCGTTATGAAATAAATGATCCTTCAACACTTTTATTAATCGTTAAAATTGAACTTTTATAACAGAATTAAAGTATTAATGTAAAAGTTCATTTAAAACAGAAAAGAAACAATGTTAAAAGTTAAAAGTTTACAAAATAACTTTTATGTATAGAAGTTTACAGTTTCATTCAAGCCCTGCGTACAGGTAACGAAAGCACCTGTTTATACCTAGTGACTGCTCGAAAGCGTTCCTGTCCAGCAGTGTCCCATATCTGTAATTTTATTTTCTGTCCTGCCACTTCCATGATTCTTGTTCCAAACTCGACTCCGATAGTATGTGGACAGTCCGCCATAACTAGGTACAAATTAAAAATTAGAAAATACACCTAGACACGGATTAAGCATAATTTCATAAACGATGGAGATCATTATTATTATTATTATTATTATTAAAAGATTGTGTGGTTGTTTTCTTAACAACGAACTGAAATCAGGAACGTTTATAATAAAGGGATGCAAAAGCTTGCAGAGCCTTCAAAAAGAATTCTAGAAATAAATGATGATTGCTTCGTTACATAAAATTTACATTTCGAAAAAGCTTAGAGTATTTAAATCTTGTTCTACGAATCCGCATAAACTTTTTCTGGTACCTAATAGAACTTCTTTTGTAACTTGTTAACCAAGAAAATCATTATCAGTAGGATTAAAGAGATATGTAACAAGTACCAAATACCTATGAATCTAATTTGTTTAAAAGGATTATATTCAACCATCTTTGTGTATTTGAATCACAAATATTGTAACCTTAAGACACTCTTAATAAACTAAAATTGTCAGATAAATTTACTAAAGCTAAATTTATTCAATATAATAACTTACACTTTTTCTCCGTAAATTGATGTAATAAACATGACTTTCCTACTCCCATATCTCCTATAACGATGTACTTAAAGATATAGGAGTAATTGTAAGGATCGGTTGACATTTTTCACCTATAAATGAATAAGTTCCTGGACATTAATTTGCAAAAATTTTATTGTATTTCATGAATGAATGTAAAAATACATTGAAATTAATAACAAACAGAATTATAACGAAGACACATATGATAAAAAATATGCGTACACATTGAAATGTGATAAACTATCAATATGATATTCATAATCGAATTTATTGAACACAGACATTTAAAATTCCTCACATATGTTTACAAAACGTTAAATACTTTTGCACGTATTGAAAAATTTCATTACAAATGTTGGTATTAGATGTGTATTAATTTCGATGCACAGCAAATATTACAATGTGACAGTTACACCTTAATAATTAACATACAATTGTAAAATAACAAAGTATATATTTATCAAACGACAGTAGATTAGGCTCTGATATGGATTCTGATTATTGAAATATTGATATAACCGTGTATTCAATAAACATTTTACACGTTCGATCGAATCTACAAATTCGCGTCTACCCAATAATATCACATTAATGATGGTTATTTTCATCGTTTATAGTGCATCATATCATAAATGCAACTAAGAAAGAAAATAAGGGCATGGAAATGATATTATTCGCGTATACATTTGGAGGTGTGTTTCTCAACAAAATATTAATAATAGCTTTAATTGTAATCGTTTTATCGTTATTAGACAGCGTTACAACCAGGGGGAATTATAATGCGTAACGTTATAATGACGTTGTTTGTTAAATTCGCAAATGCCAAGCATTCAGAACTCAATTTCCTGATGACAACTGTTCGATAAAAAAAAATGTTCTGATGTCAACAATGTAGGTTCCACTCACCGTTTTACGAACTCGCTACCGTGAAATGTTTCCTCATAAATTGAACCACGAAAACCTCTACTCAAATTGTTGTTACGACGTAAACAATAAACTCTTGCACTGAACGAACAAGTAACAACCGTAATAACGTAAATGTATTACAGTTGAGTTCTTTATATCACGCGCAATATGGCAGGTCACTGTCGCTAATAACGATGGCGGCGAATAAACGTCAAACCACCTGTCACTGATTTTGTCCACGTATTGTCGTATGCGTTAGGCTTTCGATCCTCAATGATGCAACCTTATTTCTACAATAAATAAAGATAGAAGATTTTGGTTCTATTTGGTTTTTTAATTGGCAGGTTCGAAAATGTACAGAAAGGTGGACAAAAATAGGTATCATTTGTTCACAATGGTGGTAATTCTGAGTACGTGTGCAGCAGCGTTTATATCTTTTCTTATCCTAATAAAATATACACACTCATACTGATTATGTTCTTATCGAATCAAAAAATTATATACTATATATCATTGCACATTTTAATTTTCATTACTATATGTAGAATAAATTTATGTACAATATATTGTTTGTATGCGCATACGTATTTAACAGTTTAGAAATGCTTTAAAAATACATGTTATTTTGAAATCAACGTATTTAGCGATATTGGCATTCCGATAATTAATAAAAATATTTACTTACTGGTGCAGATCAGTTTCATATAGGATATAGGTTTACGTGTCAACCAATCTTGTGCGACATTTATAGAGACTATTGTATGTATGTATACTATATAATTTAAAATTGATAGGTTGACTTTGTACATTAAATAATGTTTTCTTTCTTTCCTCTGTTTGTTCATATATTTAATTAAAATTATTTTATTGATAATAATTAGTCGTAAATTGGTCGTAATATCCAATAGCATTTGTTATTATTGCATTTTTCATCTTTCGCGGCATAAATAATTAACAATAAATCAATAAATGGAAACAAAAAACTGATATTTCAAAATTTAGATTATTCTTTTATATAATACTTTTTTTACAAACACGTCGCGTATACTTTTGATCAATAAACATTTTTACTGAATTATCTTTTTTTTTTAAACAATATATATAGTATAAATATTTGTTTAAATATTTCGGAAATCGATTACATCAATGAAGTAACATGCAAATATTATAAATGTTAAATTTGAATAGAAAATTTGTAGTGAAAGTACTTTTACTACGGAGTAAAAGTAATTTTTAGTTTGAATTAAAGATTATTGGAGGATTCCGTTGGATTCCGTTCGTACTCGTAAGGTTATCCAATGATTGTAGAGTCTTAATGTACAACTTATAAACAATGAATATCGAGTCTAATTATACTTGAAAAAGAGCCGAAATGTTTTTCATTTAAACAGTGTTGGAATTTGTAAATATTAATAGCAATTACATCGTAACTTGTAATATATGTAGATTCGTATCTTTCGTGTATTACATTATATATTTCATCTACAGTTGAGAATTACTTTGAAACAATCTTACGCAGCATCTATAAATTAAAAGCATCGAAAGTGTTAGATGTAATAATTTGATCCGATTGTTTTAGTACTTTTAACAATCAGCCTCAAAATAACGTAAGATTTCTAGTTGCGTTGCGTGGTTGCAATTTTGTACATGTTGACAGGTAGGTTAATACATAATGCATCGAAGGTTAATGACATTAGTTATATCCGAAACTATAAGTAAATAAACAATACTTTTTTGTGCATATCTATCGTAATTATGTCAAAAAGTTATTTGTTATTTTAATCAGGTTTTAAATTTATCTAAATTACTAGCCTCGTAATCATCGATTTTATTTATAAATTATATTTGTATGATCACTAATATAATTGTAAATTTACAAGGAAAATAGTTCCTTTCCTTATTTAATAAAATATATGAAATACATCAAAAGTATGCCAATTACTATTTTTAAAGTAAATGTGTGAATAAATACAAAATTAAACACAGATATAGTTTAAAATATTAGGAAAAATGTTGGTTTCTGTTAACAAAGGGCTTATACAACAAGTTGCGTGTACTCCATAAGTTTAAATGTAGTCGTAATCATTCTTGTATGATAATAATGTATTTATGATAGCAGCTTATTTTACATTATGTATATAAATAAAATTTGTTTTAGCACACGCAACTACAAATGCCATACATTTTGGTACGTGGTAATCTTGCATCGTATGGTCACAGATATCCATGGAGGGTTTTAGTGTCAGGTCTCAAAGGTATAGTTTCTTTCAGAAGTTTAAACTTTGAATATGAATTATTTTTAATTTACTAATTTAAGCATAATTTAAATAATAACCTTTGTGTTGCTAATTGTGTATTTCAAAGTCTATCTTAATCCCTCAATGTGAGAGCTTTCTGTTCCAAGGTTCTCCGCAGATACAGGAATAACTCGATTAGTCGCTAATTATTCTATAGAAAGATCTGAAAAATCGGTTAAATGTAGTTTAATTGTCTGATAAGCAATTACTAACACGGTAGAATTTTTGAGAAGCGGTTATCGTGCTTCTCCTTCAAGTGTCCTAAACTAAATTAGATTGCTTTATTGATTACGTCTTGCTTGTAAATCACAAGCACCATTCATCATTTTACGTTGAGGGGTTAAGAATCTTTTGCTGTTGTATGTTTGCAATGTGAACCGCATAATATTAATTCCTGTTGTAGTTAGTTTATAATTGAAAATGTACTATGACTTTGTATGTATATAGATATGTAACGTAAAAGGAATATTTTATTCCCATAACTAGCTTTCAGGCGATAATGTAGAAAAAGATTTTTTGTTTTAATGCTAAAGAATAATTTTATAGCATAGAATTTTTTTCATAAGTATTATTGTACATGCTAGTGCTTATACAAGATGAAGAAAGTTTAAGTGACAATACAAAACTGCATTCCAGAAAAATCATCACAAATCATCTTGATATTCATAAAATTGGCTTATGGATCAAAAGTGATTCATGGCCTTAATAATAAATTAAAAAAAATGATTCATAAAAAATTAATGGAATATTTTTGAATAAATATTCAGTGTATTTCAAGAAAAAAAGATTAACATGTTGTAGGCAAGTGTTGCGCGTATTAGAACAGTAATTACAATTTCCTGCTTACAATATGTAAGCTAAAAAACAACAAATTTTGCCAATTATTATTATATTTATTATTATAAATACAGTAAAAATGTTTATTTTTATATTCTCCTAAATAAATCGTGTTTTTTTTCTAATTATGTGATCAACTATTTTTATCAATTTCATTTCCATAAGTGAATCGAGTTAATAGAATTATTTTTTTTTTTTTTAGGATTTTTCAGAATACACTATTAATTATTCTTGTGTTTACAAGCTTTATTAAAAATTATTTAAACAGACAAAGACGTACTTTACGTAATTAATTATAAGATAAAAATTGTACTGAAAATTTTATTTAAATATATTTCTCCTTTTAGTGTACGATTTTTTGTTTTTACTTTTTACGAAAAATTTGTTTAGTCATTTTATAGCTTAAACAATGTAAGTACGTATCAACGTTCCTGCACGATAAGGAGATAAAAAGCTACGTGCGTCATGAATCGAAAACTAATACTTCTCGTTTGAAATATTCGAAAGTTTCATAATTTTAGTAAATCGAAATGTTTTATAAAATTGAAAAGACGACTTCCGAACGATAAAAATAAATGATACTGAATTGTATTATAGCATCAGATATAGAGCAACTAAGCCGTTTTGCTTCGGGAGGATATTGCGATGACTCAACGATAGTCTACTTGCAACATCCTTGTGTGATATTAACTGCATTAGAAGTTCTTGGTTATAAAGTTGTTGCATCTTCGAGTACCAGTGTCAAACAAGACTATAACGAGTACATGTGGACTATGAGAAAAGATTTTTCTGAACCTGAACCTGAACCTGTTATTAAGGCAGGTATGATACAATATTATATTATTTGACATCCTTTACGATTGTTCGTTTCGATGAATACGTATAATGTATTGAAACAAAATATTACGAACGAAATAATTCAAATTTGGTTGATTTCTATTATACAAAAATTAATGAAATCGTTTTTTGGCAAAACCTGATGTTCATCCAATTTTCAAATCGAACTGTATTAATTATACAACGTGTAATTACAAGCTGTATTAATTGTTGCAGATGAGGGGAAAGAAAGTTATTCAATATGTATGTAAGGAATAAAATATTACACAGAAAAATAGGATAAAATTTCGTTTTTTATGTTTACGCACAGTAGAATGTATTATTTATTTCATAACAAACAAAAAAAATGGAAATAATTCAAAGTATTTAAAAATTTGTTTGGTAACTCTTTACCGACCTGTACATCCGTGTTCGTACTTTTCTGTAGAGTTCTCTGCTACGCGATAGTCGATAGTGGTGTGTGTTGATGATTAAACTAGTTTTAAAATTGCGCATAAAACAGGTATTTTTTATAATCTTAAATTCGTGTATAAGTAAAAAATGATCGGTTTTTAAATTCATGAAATGACGCGTATTCGTAATCTACGCATTATCCTCGTAACAGATTGAAAGTATCGGTACATCTTGTATAGGTTATGTGTGTTAGTTATCGACGTTTCAATTGATGTCTTATGATATCAAATGTATTGTTATAAGAAACGATATTATTTTACGTTGCTTTGTTCGCTTTATATAAATCATTTTTAGCATCTATACTATGAATTATTGATGTATATATTTCCGAAAAAGGTAGTTCTAAACGTTAATTTGGTTTGATAAATTTATTGAATTTAAAATAAGAAAAACGGTGTTGAAGGACTGATTGAATTGATTTTATGTTGAAGGAATACCATTTCTACGATTTAAATGTTGTATATTTATTTTTTTAAGTATAAAAAAATACTTGATGCTGTGCTAATAATATATTTATAATCATAGTTTAACACTGTTTTATTAAGTTTTTGCATGTTATCACCTACTTGTATATTGAAATGTTTAAAAGAATTCATGATGTATATTCATAAATATATATTAACGTGTAGAACATGAGAACTCTTGAGAAAAAAGAATCTTATTTAAGAATATTTTGTTTCAAATTACTAAACTGTGAGTTTTTAATAGTTGTATTTATTTTATTGTGTAGGTATGCTATGTTTTAATTTTGATTCCATATAAGAAAAGAAATAATGTGTATGATAAAATTTATCTATTTCTATTTATATAAAAAAGTGAATAAAGAAGAAGATACCAAATAAATAAAAACTGTGTGGAATTATTATGTAAGAAAGATAATATTTGGATGAAGCAGTACGTAACAAATGTTCAAAATGTCCAGAAAATATTAGACAACAATTCATACACGCGATACATACTAATAAGAATACATTTGAAATAATGTATTTTACTAAAGTTTTTATTTCAGTAGTTTGAAGCATGTTTTCATGCTAGTTACATACATATATGATAACTTGCTTCTTCCTCTTCTATGTTTGTCAATTTGTCTTCCTATGTAAAAGCAAACTTATGGTATTGTACAAGACATAGATGTATTTAAATTTACAGAATACCGAATTATATTTTTTTTTTTTTTTTACCGATATTGTGAAGATAAAATTTTTTTTGACAGTAAAAGACAACGAAGTCTAACAGCCCTTTTAGCTCAACAATGTCGCAAACGGAGAATCCACCGATCGGAAAAGTAACCAGCGTAATGGATGACGAGAATTATTATTACTGTGGCGTGAAAGCCTCTCCTTTCGCGGGCGATTGCGTTGTTTTCGGTTTGACTCCGCGCGAAACTATGGCCCTCTCCAAGCGTTTTCCAAACTCTGGAACAGATGTGATTAACGGCGTTATGATCAAAGGTTAATGCTATTAATATCTTTTTTATTTCACATGGAATTAATAAATCTTGTCCGCGCGAAAACTGGATTACTGATACAATTTCGAATAGTTGAGAAATCCTTTGAATCGATTTTATTCAATGCATAATATATATTCACGGAAAAAAAAATGTATTTCAGGACCACCTTTCTCCATCATTAATGCCCTGGCAGACTTAGGATATCGAGTTGTCTGCAGTACGGGGGAAACCGAGATACTTTGGACGCTTCAGAGAGATCGGGATTAAAATCCTAGAGCAATTCTTCGTAATTCTATAGGTCTGTTCTTTGTTACAGAACTGGTGCAGCACTATATAGTTCTGGATTAATGCGAGGGGAAACGGACGAGTAGTAAGACGGAATGAGATCGAAAATGATACAATTTGCGCTAGTGGCAGTAACAGAGAACAGACTTTGTATTTCAAATACGCGCGCGCGGCTTTTATTGTGCACGCGCGTACGAATCTATTCCGAACAACAAAGTATTAACTTATTTAACGATGTATCAAACGTTTATATATCGAACACACAAGTATAAGAAATTGGTGTGTTCACTTTTGTTACCGAGTTCTAACCGATAATTTATAACTTCCCGTAAAAACATGTGCCTTTTACTGGTTCAATTCATACGTCAATAGATTTACAATAATACATTTTACCAATTGCGCATTCGTAAAAAGTATCGAACAGTTGATCGTGTTTGTTTTGTATTTTCTTATACTTGATCCGTATTTCATACTTCATGTATTACTACCTTTTCATTGTTTTAGTCCGATTTGAAGGTAACTTATCGCAAATCGTTTTTAATGTTATTAGTAATTAATGACGAACATAACAATAAGACTGGGTAGGTACAATTATCGAAACATTCAGCGTTTTCTTCGATTCAGGCATTGCATGGCAGCATTTAATTTATGTATGGTGTAAACTCATTATGAAAGCAATTATGAAACGGGTAGTTGAACGCAAGCAAGTACTTGATGCGGTACATGATTTTATTTCAGTATCGTATTTATTATTGTTGTTTTTGAATTTTATATCTTAACATTTTATAATCGAATAGAATTGAAATGTTTTGTATTTAAGTTTCTTGATATATATATTAGTTATTTTACGCTTACGTGAAATATATGGAATCAAAATTATGATTAATACATACTATGTAATACGACGATAAAATTTGTTTATACATAGCGTTTATTGAATTAGTTTATAAAACGATGTAGCAATATTTTTTTAGCGCAGCATCATGCTTATCAAGATGAAAACATTTATACACATTGTAACGAGTAATTGAAGTACTCTACTCATAAAATAACTGAAACATAATACTATATAAAGTTCGACTTTGTATATCGACTTTATTTTCATAAGGGAATTCGATATATTCTTACAAATTGCGAATCCGTATACACATAAATTGTGTAAACAAAATACAGTTTTTTCGTATTGTGAATGAATATTGATTAAAAAAATATATTATATAACGCATTTAAGGATATTCTTTTATTCTTTTCGTCGATTTGATACACAGAAATTTGTTCGGATATTTATAGTTACGTAAATTATGAATATGGAGCACGGCCATGATCAAAATTGTCACTACACATGCTGCAGTTCATGCGATTACGTTGGAGTTCGCCAATCTTTCGCAGAAGTTGAATTCGAACGCGGTATATGGTACGCAGGTAAATAAATTGGACTGTCCTCGATCTACTGTGTGGAATAGTAACTCTTGAATTTCATAGCTTTTTAAAGAAAACGTTTCTTCCGTATCGCGCGTTGCTGAGAAGATATCACCTAAGGAAAGTGACAATTTAATTATCAGAGCGCAATAGATCCAATGTAACTCGTACACAGTCGCAGTTCTGAGTCGTCCGCAAGACATCTTCTCAACAACGCACAGTACCATTACCTCCCGAATCCTGTCTACTCGTTACAAAATATTTCTTAAAGAATTGCATTAAATGGGAGAAGGTATCGCAAGCTTACAGACTTACTACTTCACTTTGCAGGCTTATTGATCCTTTAAAAATAATCATCAATTTAATTACAGCGCAATATAACGACGCGGATCGCGTAAGGACGTTGCTACGCAAAGGTGTACCAGCCGCTGTCGAGGATTCTGCCGGATATACGGCCTTACACTACGCAGCTCGAAATGGATATTACGATATTTGCCAAATGTTGATAGAAAATAATGCGGCGGTGAATGCACAGACTCGATGTGGTCGTGCTACAGCTTTGCACAGAGCTGCTTCGCAATGTCACGTTCTTATTGTTCAACTTCTGTTGAGATCTGGTGCAAATCCAAACTTGAAGGACGCCGATGGTTACACCGCTTTGCATAAAGCGCTGATGGCGCATTCGGCGCCTGTTTGCAAGCTTTTGCTACCGTGTACCGACTTGACGTTGCTAAGTAATAACAACAGAAGCATAGAGCAGTTGGCAAAGGACGAGTGTCCCGATATTTTACCAATTTTGTCAACGTATATTAATACTGGACAAACGAAAGAAAATTAATAAGATTTTGATCGAGTGGATTTTTACAGAATCTGCCATTACAGCTTTCGTTGTTAGATTGACAGCAGGTTTCATGCAGGACTGTTGGCAGATTGGCGACAGAAACCGAGCAGGTCCTGCTGACACGGTCTGCTCGGTTTCTGACGACAATCTGCTTCCCTATCTGCTAATACAGGCCCTGTTTGCAAAATGGCAGCCTAATGCGGAAACAGACGGTTATGGATTTGTAAACAGATTCGTTGCCAATCTGCACGCAGATGATTTATATTAAATATTAAACATATTAAAAATTTTGTACAAATTTTGATCTAATTTTTTCAATGTTTATTGGTTATAGTCAATATTTACGATGTTATATACGATTTCTATGCGTACCCAGATAGCCAAATCTGATCGAGCAGATTTTTTACAGAATCTGCCATTTGTTGTTAGATTGACAGCAGATTTGATGCAGGATCCTGTAATGTACATGACTGTTGGCAGATTGGAGACAGAAACTGAGCAGGTCTTGCTGACATAATCTGTTGGCAGATCTACTCCCGGTCTGACGACAGATTGAAGCAGATACTGTTGACAGACCTGACGTCAGGTCCCGCTGACATGGTCTGCTCGGTTTCTGATGCCAATCTGCTTCTCGATCTACCAATACAGACCCTGTTTGCAAAATGGCAGCCTAATACGGAAAATAGCTATGGATTTTTGTAAACAGCTTTGCTGCCAATCTGCACGCAGATAGTTTATAGGGTATTTATTATAGTAATAAAGATATATTTCGTATTCGATTATATTTTTTCTTTACCTTTAGAAATTTAATAAATTTAATAAATTTTTACTTTTTATTTTATTATATCTTGGTAATAGATATTATAACAAAAATGAAAGCATATTTATTTCTGAAATAGATAGAGGGCATTATGAATAACACAAAACTTAAAATTCAGTACATCTTCATAATCGATGTTCATTTGATACACAAACAATCGCCGTGATGATTAATAATCTGACCTAAGAAGAACAATGAACGTTAACAAAAGAAAAAAACGAATCGTTACTCATTGTCGTAGTTTTCAGGCAGCTCACTTTCATAAGTCGGCCAGTCAAGTGTATTACTTCATTATAGAAAGCTCCGACACCTTCGGGAACATAACTTTTCAGTTCGCTTACATCATCGATATCTTTCTCATTTATATGAATTCTCTCGGTTGAAAAGTCAATGCTTTCTTGGGTTTCTCTAAACCATGCAGTCTCCTAACGAATCGATTTCAAATGAAAACGCCATTTCGACACGAGCCGTGACTTACGGGGTTATTCGAATAACGTTTACGTCGCGGGCCAGAAATTTCGTCGTGTCAGACGCAATCACGTTTCCTCCGATACGGATAAATTCAGAAATCGGTAACGGCCGAAAGAAATGCGTGTGGTATACGGTCAACTGATAAAACGAATAAATTTACAAATAAAGTGGATGGATACGCGTCGTTATTCGTCTGGTTCCATGTGCGCTCGTCAGAACGGAGCAATCGGGAGAGAGAAAGAGGGTCGTGCACTTGATATTGAATCGGTTCGTGATGGATCGTGGTTTTTCGGAGATGTTCGGTAACGGTCGTGCGTGTTCGACAGCGGTCGACAAGTTGCGGTACGCGGAGCGCAGTACGGCCGTCGGAGACCCCTCGCGATAAACGGTGCTGCCACCTGGCGGAACACTTCCCGTTTCTTCTGTACGACTGCAATCGTTGCGCATGGACTCAGTCGTTTCACGAGTACCGCGGGTGGTTTGCGCCGAAGGCTTCGCCGCCGTCTTTAGCCGTTTCACCGACGGATTGTCCGTTGTTCCATGGTCCCGTGGTTTGTACCGCGTACATTCGGACTGTCTTTCCCGCTACGTATTCCGTGCGGTTTTGCTCGGTCGATTCGAGTGACAATCGCGAGGCGATGTAACCGTGCCCTGACGTCACACGGCTAATCAAGTGCACACACGAACGCAACACAGAGGCGCGCGCGCGCCTGCTGCCTGCCACTCGTATCCGTATACACCGACGGTCTTCGTAGCTGCGCGCAGTATACCACGTTCGGGAACAAGTATAGGGCTGTGCGCACGGCCACGAAACTGATAGAACGCGAAGAAGAAGGACACGAGGATCGCGAAAAGGATAGAGAGGAAGGAACGGAAACGAGTCGGGAGATAAGAAAGGAAGACGTGTATACGCGACGATGTATAATATATGTGCGCGTTAATGCGTGTATGTTCTCCAGCGGCGAGAGAGAACGGAATTAGAGAAAAGGGGTGAGGCATAAGACGTACACACAACACGGTGGACATTTTACACTTGTACCTACGTCCCGTGCGTGACCGTCGGGAGTCTTTCGCTTCGTAAAACGCGCTGCGTTCTTGGGCTATTATGGAGAAAAAAGAGGAGACGGTGAGACACCGAAACCGTTCGTAGGACGTGTGTGTGTGTGTGCGCGAGCGTGTTCGACGGTCGATTTTTCTCGAACGACCGTGTGTGTAGCGTTTCTGTGGGTCCCCGCCTCGTGATACCCGCGCCGCGAAAGGATTTCGCGTTTTCGGACACGTGCGAGACAAAGCTGCGAAATAGAGGATAAAGGGAGGCCGAGGAGGAGGAGACGGTGGAACGAGCGAGAGGGAAGTATCCACATCTCGTGGCGCCCCGTTGTGTTTTTCTACGGAAAGCAGTGTGCTCCTCCGGAGAGTCTGGCGGTGAATTTTCAGTATGCGGAGGAAAACGTCTCGCGAGAGCGACGAGTCTGACGAGGGACGACGTGTTCGATAAATTCGCGTTTCGTGGTACCGCGTTGGTGAAAAATTGGACGGCGGAGGAGAGCGGAAGAAGCTCGGCTGGACGAAGTCCGATGGACGGACAGGTTTTATCCCAATCGAACCGGTCAGTGTGCGCAATGATTTTTCGTATTTATCCGTTTTAAGTGTACGCTTTCGGGCGGTCACCGTGCGTGTGTGTGTGTGTGAATTTTTATCGTATCAGCAAAAGCGCGCGACGGTGTGCGCGCGTGTGAGTGCGCGAGAGACGATCGCGGGTGTACATACGTTGCGCCGTCCGCGCGCGATAATATAAGAAAGTGGGGTCTCCTGCGTTCCGTTTTTATTAACTTGTCGGACGGTCCACTGCTTTGAGAGTCAAGTTCGTCGCGCTTCGCTGTATATGCACCGTGTCTGGTGGCGCGCGCGCGCGTCAGAGCGCACATACTTCCTCGCGCTTTCGGTCGCGGCTCCGCGACAAGCTTTCTACTCCGAGCGAGATGAAACATTTCCTCTCTTCGTGTTAATCGAGGGAACACGGTAACTCTTCGAATTACCGCGCCGATTACATAATTTTCACGTCATTTCGAAATCTCTCTTCGAATCTCGCTTCCCGCGCGCGTGCTTCAAACTTCACCATTGACGATTGTCTTACCCAATTTCCGTGACCGTGAATTCATAATTCAAGCTTCGTCTATACGCTTTACAATCTTCTCGCGCGAGTTTTTACTCGTCGAATTAATTTTATACGACTCAGAAAGTTCCGCGTGAATTTTGCAAGTGACAGTGTCGAATTGGCGGCATCGTGAGATCGTCGGGAAAATAGTACGGATAGTAAGTTAAGTTCGGTTCGGAATAGAATTCAGTTCGCATGACACCGAGGCGTTATTTTTGTCCGGAACAATGAAAAAATAGTTCGCGAGGGACGTTTCTCGTTTCTGCGGTCGGTGAATGCCTTTTTTTGCGTTTATCTGGGGCTGTCACGTCGCTTGATGAGTCTTCGAATTCCGAGCGGAAAGTAGTCGTGTCCGTGGGCAGAGAACGCGTGAGCGTCGACGACAATATCGATCAACTTTTCCTAAACGTGCCTCGGTCTACATATGTTCGGAAGCAGAATGGGTTGTGGACATGCGCGTATACACGGAGCGTTGTATTAGCAGTGCGTCGTCAAGTGCGCGACGCCATGTGATGCGCGAAATTACGATACAGACAGTAAGAGGGATCGAAGTTTCGCAAAACGAAAGAAAAAAATATTGCCGCGTCTGCGGACGACTTAACGTTAATGCGATCGTGGCAAATCTGCTTATTGTTTTATGAGACATTTGTATCGAGTGTCTGGCACTGTATATGATAACTTGGTCACACCTACGCGCTGTGCGATCGATAAAAATTTACCAATTTTCTTTACGCGTTTGATTGAGTTACAGTGTGGTATATATTTTTTTTTTTTTAAACTCAGTTCTATTCGATACGTCAAAGTAATTAGTGACAGTTGAGTGGCATTTGTTTTTCACGAGTGCTGTGATCGCAGATTGTGATTTTAAATTACGGTGTATTTTTAATTTCGTTTATTTTTTTAAATTGATTTATGCGTTTTTGATTTTTATTATTAATAAAGTCGTAGAAGATTAATAAAGAATTTTTACTGAAGTTGTACACTGATGTCATGTCTTGAGAATTTGTTTGCTCTGCATATTAGATATCGAAAAATTTGATTGTTACTTTTATTGCTGGGTCTTTCTGTGTATTATTATTTTATATATTTCTATTATTTTAAACACTTTTAGAATAATGAATGTGGAATTATGCACTATAACTTGTGCAAAAATACAATTTGATACATTTTTCATTCAAAATCATTTTATTATTCACCTATTTAATTTCGACATACATTTACTGAAAACTAATCAGATAAAGTAGAATTAAGAATTAATTTAATAAAAACATTTGAAGATTTTTATGGTAACAGAGAAATTAATATTTACACAGTTTTTGTCAAGTTTTAAAAATTTGTTTCACTATAAAAAATTCAATGATTTAGAAATTGTTCAATGTTTTGATACTGACAAAGAAATGAAAATATTACTCTAACAAGAATGACCTGGTGTACAGCTTTAAGGTTAACTCGTTGCCCCGTAATGAGTCATACTCGTGGCACTGATAGTGTTCCAAATACTGAAACATTCTTACGTTGCTGAATTTTACGAATAAGGAATTTAGAATATTTCTCAGCAGTTATTGATTTATTAATTACTCCATTTTCAAATGAATACTTTTCTGTTTATTTTAGTTCACTTTTTTTGGTAACACAACCTGTGACACTCAATTAATATTTTAAATTTGTTCTAAATCTTCATACGAAAAAATATTTGTTCACTCTGTAATCAAACGTAGGTCAAAGCTTAATTTTCTTTATGCTTTTAAATTTTTAAAACGTGTGAAAAAAATTGAAGTGACCCAAAAAATTAACCCTTACTCCGTAAACGTTTTTACAGTTATCTTTGATCCTTATGTCAGTCACAAAAATTTCCACGTTTTACACACATTTATTTTCAAAAAACAGATCTACTATTTTTAGCAATAAATAGAGGTCATTAATATTGTGACACATTCTTCACTAAACAAGAAGCTTTAGAATAAAGGAATTAGGCAGTCATTTGTTCGTTTTGTATGAATATTAAAGTATTTATCGGTTGAAGTTCTGAATATTCTAAAAAAAAAACTCCGAGAAAAATAGAGAAAGAAATTAAATTTATTATAAAGAAAGAACTGAGTTAGAAAATTTGTAAGTAAATATTGTAGATGCATAAAAGATTGATAAATACGTTCCATTAAACTTGTAATTATTTGTACAACTCATATCATCTATAAATGTATATTTTTCAAAATATGAAAGTTTCGAAAACTTTTTTTGTGAAGAATTTAACTGTGTAAGAATTAAGATTAGGAAAATTTTGTGCAGATAATTACTGCATTAAAAGTGGATGCAATAAGTCATATAAACATATGTATATGTTACAGTACCATAAAACAATTCTGAAGTACAGTAGAACCTCGATTATCTGACTTAAAATTTCCAATATAGAATTCTAATAATTAGTTGAAAACGATTGAAGCGAGATTGAAATTTCACTTAAAGTCCTACTTTACTCTTACAACTTACGTGTTCACCTGTATGTTGCATGTAGATTTTAGCAAACGACTGCATTTTCCAAATTAGCTTAAACAAGAAAGATCCTGGTTCACGGAGTGAGAGTTAATATTTTCAATTAACAAAATTCTCTAGCAGCATAACCACGTAACATCATAAAACACTTGTTCAAAGTAGCGTTCTGTTTGCCAGGATCAACAAAACTGCGAGCACCTCGTCGAGAGTTGTAACGGAAGCTGTCTACCGAGGACGAAGGAGAGAGCAACGTGGTCCGAGCGAAACGTTTTTGAAGCGCAACGATAACCCGGCATCGGTGAGGAACATCATCCTCGTGTATCACCGCAGGGATCACCCTTCGTGGAATATTTATCGAAGACTCCGCGTGCGTAAGGCGGATAGAAAACCGATCGTCCCACCGAGCAGCGACACCAGCCACGGCTAAGCAACAAACAAAGGGAAAAAAACGGAGAGACGCAGTGGGACGCGAAAGGTTTCTGTTCTCCGCCGGTAGATTACGCGTACGGCTCGAAGAAAAGAGAGGAGCGAGGAGAGACGCTAGGCGTCCGAGACGCGGCGGCAAGGAGCGAGAAGGAAAGTAACGTCGAAAAGTGAACCCGATCGTTCGAGGGCGAGAAGGAAGCGAAGGTGACACGGTGCTCGATCGATAAGAGGAATTACGCGCGAGCAAGAAAGTGCGTGGTCGCGGATGGTTCTCTCGTTTTCTTCGCGGCCGTTAAGAAACTTCGACGAGCGGATAAATTGGTCGCGGGAGAGGGCCGAATGTCGGTGAGCGAGGAGGAACGCGATAGGATGTTGCGACCAGGATCCGCGAGCGTCGAAGAGAAAGAAACTGTTCGACTCGGTTGATTTCCCCAAGTGTGTTTCTACGGTGGACCGTCAGATCCGCGTCGTTTTCGACTCAGCCTATTCTCCGTCGCGTCGGAGGGGCCACGCGAACGAACCAATCGGGTGTTCTCGTAAGTAAACAAATTGGTTGTGCTCGCTTTGATCGTGGTGTGCGAGAAAGAGCGAAGGATAACCACGTTCGGATTGATAGATCGGAGGCAAGTGTCGATTGGTGATTTATTGAGTGGTGCGTTTCGGTTGTCGGTGGTGGTAAATGTCCGTATCGTTGGTGGTGCGGGGGTGTGGTGAAGGGTGGTGAATAGTGGTGGCACGTCGTGCAGAAAAGGAGAACACGCTCGACTTTGTGACTCTTAACTCATTACCACGGATCTCCCCCGGCAGTTTGACGCCACAGCCATCCTCGATGAGAGGAGGCACATGTCCATTGCTACCGCTGAAAATGCAGGGTGAGTCCATGCGCTTTGCTTCTAAGGTGAATGTCCCAATTTCTGCTCATTTAAGCGTTCACTCGTTATGAAAAGGATCTAAAAAATTTGTTTGCAGTAAGAATTTGCAAAGTAATTGATTAATACCTTGATAGTGAATCAATTAATTCAAAAATATTTTAAAAAGATGTTATATGACGTTTAATTATTAATAATGGCTAATTCAATGTAGTACTCTAAATGTCCGTATTTCTGCTCACGACAAATAACTCACAAAAAATCCAATAAAAATCCAGTAAAAATCCAGAGTAAAATACAGTAAACGTTTTTAGTATTAAATACGATTTATTTCTGCACATGCTACTTTCGGTCCGATTATCGAATCACAATGAAATTGCTGTTCTTCAGTCTAAGCAGTAAGAATACGATTAGAACGAGTAAGTTCCTTGTTCTAAAATTTTTTTTCGTTGCTTATGTAGCACTTTCTTTCTAACAAACCTGTGCATCACTCGCATGAATGATCAAAGAACTTATAATTATTTTTTTACAATTATAGTACAAACGTAACATTTATAATAATAAGAAAAACACGAAGTGATTAGAAATTGGGACATTTACCTTACTCGTTTCTACTCCCTTCTTTTACTTTCGTTCGTCTGATCGTCGCGCGGCCCGAACCGAGCCTCGCCTTCGTTTCAGGAGTTGTATTCACTATTCACCCAGGAACGCGAAAAAGACATTCGAATTCAGACATTTTTTTTTGAGATAACTGGAAATGATAGGGTGAATACACTGGAAGTCGACCACCCTCTAGCAGTCAACCACTTTTATTGTTTTATAGTTTTAGTAATTTGTCAATAATTCTTGTCAGATGACTCATACTACTCCAACTGCAACTCATCAAATCTCTAACTACAAATTCTAGATTACCAATTTGAAATTCTTGCGTCTTCAACTTCAAATCCTCATATTTTCAGTTTTAACTCTAATCATTTCTAAATCTAGAACTTGAAATCTTTAATTTTTTTTTTTTTTTAATTTTCCGCTTCAAATCTTTTTAAATCCCCAATTTCAACTTTTCAGAGCTTCAACTCCAACTTTAGGAACCCTCAAATTTCCCATTTTAACTCTAACAATTTCTGGACATGGAACTTGAAATCTTTAAATTTCCCATCTGAAATCTAATTTAAAATTTCCAAAGTTTTGAACTAACTTTAGCTCTTAAAATCTCCTTTAAACTCGCAAATCTTCAATTTTTATTCTAAAAATCTCTAAATCTACTTATTGAGTTTATCAAACAATGTAAAAGTTTTCTGCACAATTGTTTCTGTTTATAATAAGAACAGCGTTATAGCCCGGCCCAGATACTAGACCCACCCTGTATACATACAAAATTTTTTAATACTTTTCTTACTTTCTTAATCTTTATCAAAACGGAAAGCCGTTTTTATTCCTTATCAGCTATAATGCAGAAACAGTAAATATTGTATGACGCAAATAAAAATACAGATAAAAGAGATTACAAAGAAAGTACATACTACATTATAATATGCTGAAAACACTGGAATACTTGATGAAGTATTAGAATTAAATTCCTCGAAATTGAAGCATGAAAACAGATTTGGACAAAATGTAATCTAATTACAAATGACAAATCGTGATTAAAGTGTAATTACTCATTACTCAATTACACGTTATTTTCTGTAATTGTTAATCTTTATTGACTACGCACTCAAATTGTAGCTGAATAGTTTAATTAACAGCTGAATAGTTCAGAAATCAAAGTGATTAATTCCACTTTTTAAACATTTACAAATTTGATTACTAAAACACCGAATCAAGTGCGCTGATAATAAATTTAAATGAAACTCTAAAAGTGGAGTTGACCATTTTGGGCTGAGAACGATTTTAACTAATGATTACAGAAAATAATTCGTATTTGAGTGAACAAATTACACTTTAATCGCAATTTGCGATTCTTAATCAGATTACATTTTGCCCAACTCTGCATGGGAACAACAAATTTCATTCCACATTTGCAATCATATCCCTTGAACTCCAAAATTTTGAATTCGTTATTCTTCAAAAGATTATCATTCGAATGCGCAGAGTTAATTTTTTCGCTGTTCGCTGAATTATAGTATCGCGTTCTGCAGAACACGGCGAGCTTCCTACATTTCCCGCAACATCAACAAAACAATTTCGCCGCGAGTTTTCTCAATCTCTCCTTCTATACAATTCGATATTCATTATAAATATATTCGCGTATAATTCTTCGCATAGCTTCGTGTCCCCATTCGCGTGCACAGAAATACACAATTATAATGTCTTCCCACGAGAAGCGAGCGGAGAATAAAGGGAACGACGTATCGTCCGTCGTTATGTTTGAGTTAAAAAGTTTAAGAGTTCTCTCTTTGAAAGGTTGAATTGTGCCGACACCTGCTGCTCCTTTTCTTTCCCTTCTTCTTGTTCTTTCTCTTTCTTCTTTCTTTTTTTTCTTCGAGGAGACCTTTTTGCATCCAACCTCCTCCAGTTTCCACTGATCCTACCGTATCTTTCGAACTCTGATCTACCTGGAACGCACCTTCCTCGTATCCCGAGAGAGCAGCTCGGCTACACGCGCTGCCTAAAACTATATCTCGCTGGTTGGCCCGTTGTTCTTCGTGCCTCTATCAATATTAACGCTTTCCTTGGCAGCGGGCTTCTTCGTGCAAGGTGTCCCGGAATATGCGGCACAGTGTGTGACACGAGGATGTTCTTTCGGACGAGGCGTGTAAATAATGTGGTGCGGGTTTTTTTTCCTTTCTAGAAGCGTTTGTATTCTAGAGAATTGGCTTTGAGAAGGAAACATTGCTGGAAAAATAGATAATTTGAGTTATATTTGCTGGTTTCACAAACATTTAGCAGATAATGCGTCGATTAGCAGATATTGAATTCTGATAAACAGAAATGGGTCAAAATTCATTTGCCAGGAAATTAATTGAATATCTGCTACCAAACAGAATAGAATGAAGTGGTTCTCACGATGGAAAAGTAATTTCATTATTCTAAACTTTCGGTCGAGATAATTTGTTGTAGAATGAAATTTTAATTAAAAATTTATGAGTTAATTTCACCGTTCAGAATTCCCGAACAAATGTAATCAGAGTTCAGGGCAACGGTGATCGCGCACCTTTGCCACTTCGTCTAAATTGAAACATATTACTCAGTCGACATGAAATTAATTAGTAATTGTGCATTTCACAATGCGAGCATTATTGATGGAATGCGTAAGTTTCTTCCTCCGCGTGGCGGCGAGAAGGGCAGAGGACGAATCATCGAATAAAATTGATATCACTGCTGCGAAATGCCACATTGATGGAAGAATAGCTATCGTATGGTGTGAATGCGATAGCAACATTTTTAGACACTATTAGACAACTGGTCTTGATAAGAAACTTGCGCAATAATACGTACATATTCCCTTGCTAAGCACTGTCGTTCCGTGCAATCGATACACACAGTACACGTACTTGCGTAACCACCGATGGACTAATTTGAAACCGATGACACAAAACTCCGCTGTGTTTTCTCGAATACTACTCCGTTACCGCGGAGTCGAATCCGTGATCTCAATTCTTTACGCTCTTCGAGTCTTTTTTCACACATTAGAATATTTTATTTTTTTTAACCATTGCTTTATTTTTGGAAAAACGTGAGGAATTTAGTGTTAATATTTGGGTTTCTTATTTCTTGACACTATATAAAAAAATCATTGTCCATATTGTTAATAACATATTGAAATAAATAAAAGTTGTTCAGAATTTTATTCTAAATTTTTAGGAAGAATATCGAAGAATTAACAGAAGAATTAAGAGTAAACTATTTGACGTCGTTACTGTACTCATTTTCTTACTTATATTGTTTTACTAATCTTCAAAATTTGGAACGTTCTTTTCCCGCAACTTCAGACATAGTTTTATATAAGAAGATGCCGGTACAATAGAATTTTTATTATTCGACTCAAATTTCGACCAGAAATAAGCGGAATTCACTATATTACCATTTTATGTTACAAATATTAAGTCGGATAATCGAGGATCTACTCTACTATTTAGTCTCCAAATAAGCTCAGAAAATAAGCATAAATTGAATATTAATTTATTTGAAAATAAATATTGTGTCACTGGAAAGTTCATGCTGTTTTCAAATTTCTAATCTTCGAAAAAACACAATTATAAAATTATCATAGCTCTTGTAAATCATTCTTGTTATTTGTTATTTTCACGATTCTCATTGTTAGTCAGAAAAACTTGGTACATCAAAAACGGTGCGAATTTTCCGAACGACCCCATAACTCAGAATTTTAAAAAAATGCAAACCCTACGAAAAAGAAAAAACAAAAAGTTGGTCGCAATTGGTTTAAAGAATGCATCATTTCAATCTGTTAAACCGCTTTGGTACTTTCCTTCTCTTCCCCCTTTCTTCTCTAAATCGTAACAATTTGATCCATCTGACTCAGCGAATAAATTAACCCCTATTCTCTGGACGGTACGCGATTCGCGGGACAAAACGACCGTGAAGACGGATTTTTGCGTCATTAAAATGTAAAACGGGCTTCTGGAGTTCGCAGGAGCCGAGTCCCTGATGGAAAGAGGCCCGAGTGGTTCTGGGTCTATCGTTTCACGATAGGAAAACGATTCCCGTAAGATATAGCATTGTATTTGGAATAGCCGGGTGCATTTAACGGGAGAGAGCATCCGGCGTCCCGTTGGATAAGGACACTTTTAGGTAATACGGCTTTTACGTGGCTCGTAATCCCTCGCCGACGATATGTTTTATTAGCTCGTAAACAAAGCCTTAGGGAGCTTGGTCTCACACGCGCGCGCGCGTCTCGGTACGCGCGGCGAACAGAGCGAGTACATACATTCGAAAATAACAGCCTTCCAGAGCGCGAATTCCTTGACTCGCTTTCAGCCTCGCCGAACGAACCGAACGGCACACGAAGGCTAAACGGCGGGGCGCGCAGCGGGCATGTTGCGAATCGGCGCGGCGCGACGCGGTGCGAGCGCGCAACCTCTCTCGCGTGTCTCCTACGTATCAATTCCCCTCGCATTGAACGAGATGCAATACACGCGTATCGCGAAACAAGACGTATCCACGGGTCGTCGCCAAGAGGAAATTGTAGAGGCACGCGAAACACAAGATAGAACGCGGACAAGCGCGGCACGTCGTCTCCGTCGTCGTCGACGTTGTCCCCGGAGAGAGACGACGACGGGGCCGGGATCGCGGGCGAGAGAGTCGCGTGCGAGGCACATGTAGCGAAATAGAAACTTGGCTCGTCGCGGCGTGGGCGTGCGGGACTCGTGCGGCTCTCGGCCTCTCCGTGACTGATTCATCATCGCGCGACGACGGTGTATCCATCGCGAGGCATTACTCGCTTTACGCGAACGGGACGAGTAATTAAATCTATCCGTCGTGTCCATCGGTGTCGTGACTGACGCGAACAGGGAGCGGGAACACTTTTTTCAAGAGTAACCGGAGTCCGGGATGCGAGAGGAGATGAATATGGCACTGAATTTTATTTTTGTCGCTATTTGGAAGATGTGATCTTTGAATTTTGAAATTTGTTTTTAGGAAAATTTGACGAAATGATTCATATGTTAATGAGAGGTAAAATAATACTACACTGGTATTTTAACTCTGATATGGTCTGTGGATGATTTTTGAGTCGATCATGTATTGTATTTTAATCAGCAGATGGTCTGACGTCAAGAAAAATGTAAGGTAATAGTGTTAACTTTTGTTAATTAACATTCTATACAAATTTCATCGCGTGCATTAAGTATATGTGGTCTTGTAAATTGAGAAATGTAAGAATATTGTAGGGTTAACAACTTCAAGTATCAAAAGAAATATTTGAAACTAGAATTTCGAGATACAATTTGGTAAAGTAAATTTGTATATTTGATAAAGTATATTGCTTAAGTTTTAACACTACTTTGAAATCTTGAGTAGAAATACATAGTGTTAAATATAGTGCAGTCTCAGGGATTCCATATGAAATTTTTCAATCAAATAAAGATTTAATTTTTACATTCACTGGCAAATTTGTAACTGGGAGCTATTAATTAATTGTCTTCTAATATTTATTAGAAAGAAGTAATGGTTAAATGATATAGAATTCTACTTTAGTAGTTAAGGGCTAAATTATTCGGTTGTGGACGTACAGTTAATTAAAAAGAAATCGAGTGGTTACTATTCAATAATATTCCTTAATTAAATTTTTCAAATGAAAAATATTAAATAACATTCTTTTTAAATTAACTTCCACTTAACCGAAGACATTTTTATGTAAAATAAGTGTAATAAGTAAAAAATTCGAGGTTGGTTCTAAAAATTGATGATGCAAATTAATGTAAAAACCATCGTTCCAAGAAAACTGTGTTTACAATTTTAAGCTGATTTATTTTACTTCTTACCAAATTACGAACCACACAGTTTAATTAAGCACAGCATCTGTCTCCAATCAACAATGTCAAATAGAATTATACAAGCTACATAATTATATAGCAACCCTACTCACAAATAATTCAAACTCTTGAGATTAAAAATTACTTTTCGAACTCCCTAATCGATCATCATTTACCAATCAGTCTTATACTAGGTCTACACTGGTGTTCGCGAACAGTTTTCGAACAGTTTCCGAACAGACCGCACGAAGCAGAACCATATTCGTCAAAGGTGTGAACAGTTTCAGGAGCACAAATGCTGTTTGATCTTTTTAATGATTTTCTGCAGCGGCAGCGAATATGAAAATACATACGTGTACTTATACATGTATATGTACATACATATAGTGTGAACATACATACCGTTATCGCTGTGCATATTCCGTTGCCGCTACCGCTGCAAAAAATTCGCGTTGGTGTGTGAGAAACTATAATGGCGATCAAAAACTGTGAACTTCTCGCGGTTTTTCGGAGTTTGCTGTTGAACTCATGAACTGTTTACAGGTGAAGCACACCTTTAACACCGTTGACTACCACGTTTATTTAATAGATTCCGCATTGAGGGCCACAATATTTTAACCGTTTGAAATAATCGAGTCGCTGAAAAGACAAACTCTGGTCACAGGTGAACAACGTGGCAGTCAACGCATTAAAATCACCGTTTTCACAAGGATCGCAACCTGCTTCCTACGAGTCCTACGACCGCGTGGCGACTCTCGCCGTGCCTCGACCAGAAAGAACCAGCGATCGTTAATCGCGTCCGTTGTTCATACGGTCCGCGTGTCACGATCCATCGTGCGTTCGTTCGTCGGGGATGTAACTGTTCGGCAGAGAGCGCGGAGGAACGCGGAAACCGGCGAGTGGTGCTTCGCTAAAGGAATCGATCGCCACCTCGATCGATAAGGCTTTTAGATTCCTAGATACGAGTCGGTGATAGCCTAAGTCTAGGCGCTCGCAATCGCGAAAGAAAGATAGATGTAGAAAGAGAAGAGAGGGGGGGAGAGAGAGAGAGAGGCCACACCGGAGGAAGTGTAAAAAGGTCGAGAGGAGAGGAGAAAAAAGCAGGCGAAATCGGCCCGATGTCTGTTGAATAGCGAGTAGCGTGTAGCAAGTCACGTGCTCAGCGTCGAGCGCGGCCGAGGGTCGAGCCGGGATTTGCCGAACGTAGCCGAATCGCGACGAATCGCGTCGCGCCAGCTTCATGGATATAGATCCTCCTGTGCGCGATGCGACGTTGCCAAGCGATCGTCGCCGGAGAGCCGGCCGGCTTCTCGACCAGCCGACTCTCCTTCCTCCCGTTCGTCTGCCTGCTCGTCTGTCCGTCCGTTCGTCCGATTGACCATCCGTTTCTGCAAGAAAAATAACGCTGCCTTGGCTCTCTTTCACCCTCCCTCTCCCTTCGGCCCCCTCTTTCGCCTGACTCACATCCGCGCGCGTTTCCTTTCGCGGAAAGACCTTTAATTCTTCGGTAGCTATGTCGATTTCCTTCTCGTCTTCCTCGCGGACACCGAGAAAGCCAGGCGGAACGGGACACGTCGCGTCGCCCCGTCCGCGATGATGTAATTCCTTTGTTTCGGGCCCCGGGTTCCAGCGTTTTCTACTGTATCGGTCGATTCGGAACTGCGGCGAGCCGATTACCGCGATTCGACTCTTATCGACGCGTTGATTGACGCCAATTTATTATTGAAAAACCATTTCGAAATTTACGATGCTGAAATATGTTTTATGAATTTTTTTTTTACTCTTTTATTGTTAGTTTCTTTGGCTGTTCGGTTTCTGATACTCAAATTTTAACATGGTTTGTAATATTAAAGCACCATGTAGGGTAAATATGCTCTATTTCAGTCCCTAGATAATAGTGAGCCTCTTTGGAAATTAATTATTGCGTAGGAATTAGAAACCAAAATCCTTAGTAATTAAACGTGCATAATAATCAAAGGTCAATGGTTAAAGGTCAGGGTTAATGTTAGTTAAATAATCTTGAAGTACGTAGGGATTTTTCAAAGTATTAATTTTTTTGTCAAATAGTAGCTGTTTTTACAAAACTTGGAGTTTTTCCAGAAAATTTACGCAGGAAAATGTTAATTATAAAGAGAGTATTCAATGTTTTGAGAAATCCCTACGTACTTCCATAGTTTTTCGCGTGTAGATAATAACTATTTTTTCTATTCTGCTCTGAGATAAATCGTATAGCTAAAATGTTGTACGCCGCAAGAAAAAGATAAGTTAGCAATTGCCCCAGATTTCCGCCATTTTATACATATAAAAAAAGAAGATGAGAAAAATACTTTTATGCCTCTTAAAATACGTGTAATATTGTTCTGTAAACAGACTTTGAATAAAGCAATTTGTTTATTCGCAATAAATTGTCAAATTTGGGTATAATTTTTAGGTTCCCAGGGGTGGCCTAACTTCTTAAGAAATTGCTTAAGCTCACCCCTTCACAGTGTAAATTATATTGCGGATGGGAGATTTAAGGGGAAACAACATTTGACGCCTGAAAAAAAAGTGTTCTTTATGAATTATTTTTAAGACGCACATATTTCGCAATAATGGGATTAGGGATTTAAATTTACATACATTCGATAATATTTGAGAATTTTTTTCATTGAAATAATAATCCTGTTACATTCCTCTTACAAATTTTAATTATTAGAACTTCAGTTATTAGCATATCAGTATAAATATAAGCAATGAAATTTGAATAGAATATTCAGAAATAACAAATGCAGATATTAATACTGTCTTTACTGTCTTATATTTTCGTTACAGTGTAACCAGTCATTTACGAAAATAAAGTACCTTATTGGGTCAAAAAGACCTGAAGACCATAGTAGGGTTAAGTATCTTCCTCCTACGTTTAAAAAATAGCGGATAAAAAAATTTGGACGATACTTCAGGATGTCCATTCGTAAGAACGAAAATAGTGCAGTGTAAAATGCATCGTTATGCATCCTGTGTATATTTATCGTGCGTAAACTTACACAACGCATCATTACTACACGCAATCGTTTGTTGCATAACGCGTAATGAATTGGCAATTATTCTCAGGGAAAAAGATGTTTTACACTATTACGTGTGATTCGTGTAAGTGGCAGGTACCGTTTCCTTGGCTGACATGATCTACGGATTAATTTAGACCCCGCGAAGCGGACGGCGGCTTTGGCTTCGGTGCTTTCGAATATTTTTACGTAATTTCGTCTTGGAGACCCCATGGCCGGTATTTAGAACGCACCGTTATCATCGAACACCGACTGTCTTCCTCGGGCTCCCCTCGGATTCAAATTTACCGTGCGCTTTGTTTTCTGAGACGCGCTGACAACGTGGAAGTTAGTTAAATTCCTTTTAATATTAGTTTCTCTATAATCGATGTCTTTGAGATCAATTCCTTTTTTATTTGGTCTGGTATATCCGTACGGAATCAATTACTTTAATCGGATATATTTTAAAATCATTTCGTTAGCTTTAGAAAATATTATAATTGTTTACATATGCAACATGTATGTTCAATGTCCATGCGCATATTACAAGTACAATTACAAAAGATGTGCCACGGAAAACTAAATATATAAAGCAACAAAACACGATAGTTATTAAATATTATTAGACCATAACGTAACTCTATTTTTTAAGAGAAGTTTCTTGGTAATTTGCCTTGATTAACAATCGAAAGTACATCCGGTTTATTCTAGAGTCGCGATTTTGCGGTAAAGATAATCGGTGAAAGCATATGATTAATCGTAGGTGTTGATACAAAACTCGAGCGGTGTATAATACTTTTTCTTTGAGGCAGGTCGTAAATGTATAAACGTTTCTGTAATGTTGACTTTTTAAAACCCATTTTTCATAGTCGTCTTGAATATTCAAATAGAAGAGAAAGCTGTAACAATTTGCCGTTTCTTTTATTCATACTCGACAAAATAGTTCTGAAAAATACGAGGAATTTCAGTAACAGAATTAGACGACACGTAATGCTTTTAAATAAAAAATTGACGGAATAGTTTCAAAATTCAATTCTGCAATTGTCTATTCCGTTACTCCATACGTTTTTCAATTTGAAACCAATTTCAGTAAAAACTGCACTACCGTAAGTCGCGACGACTGAATTTTAATAGAATCCGATGAAAAGATGAAAACGTTGATCAATTCAAATTCATCGTGGAAAGTGCGCGTTTTCATTTTCGCATTCGGACGGTTTCATTGAGTTGCCACTTTAATTGGCCGGGGTGTTTGCTCGCGCGTATGCAGATAGTCGTATTCGCGATGTGGCGTACCATAAAGAACGCGTGTGTGCTGGGAGTTACGAGATTATGCGAGTTTCTTCACGTGGAAAACTCTCAAATCGTCGCCGTTGTCGGCAGAGTGTGACACGGAATTGCGACGTTGCCAATGTGCAGCCACTCAAGGGCAGTTCACATCGTGTCACTGTTACCTGAACGAGTAATCGTATTAATCTTGTCATGCGCAGTATCGGCGCTGCTCGCGTTCTTTTATATGTTACAACTATTTGCGAACGCGTCCGAATACTCCGAATCGCGCTCGTACGATTCGCGAATTTCAGGCGTCGAATAGAAAAATTATTCTTCGACTTTGAACGCGACAAATTGCTTTGCTGTACAGACAAATTCTGGATATCGGATTTTTGTATTTTCCGGAGACGCGGGTCGACGCTTTTCGCAACGCTGAAAATTGTATTATAAATAATTCATAACGCATGGACACGCTTCTGCTTGTAAATTGTTCTCTTCATGCGCCGTTCAAACAATTTAGGAAATTAAATCTTTAAACAGTTTAAATTAACGTGTTACGGTAAAAGCTTAAATTACAGTCCATAGTTAGTGAGCAAAACTGCTAACTAACTGGCGATTTATACCGAAATGTGCATAAAGTATGTTGTTGATTATAAACGTATGAATTTAATATACAATAAATTTTAAAACGTAAGTATTAGGTGTAGAAAATTAAAAAAAAAAATTATAGTAGCGCTCAATTATGAAAATATTCACCATTGTTATTAACGATATTACGCCATTTTCCTGGCTAATAATTTTTTATTTTATGTAGAATTAAAATATTATACTAATTGTGATAAAAAGTTCGTCAGAAGGAATTTATTTCTACACCTAATAGTAATTTTTAAAAATACTGTTGCTCCACGTTTGCGCTTTTACTCAAGTACATATCTTAATATTCTGTCTTCGGTAACAAAATTTAAACTTTTATTACCCTTGTCGTTACGGGATTAGCTAAAACACAGTAAATTATTTATGCGGAAACAGATAGGGCGCGCATTCACGTGCTGTCACTGGCATGTTCAACATGTTCAGTGCCGCGTGTACCGTTTTTGGTACATGTTAAATTGCCCATTCAGTCTGATTGTTATCTTTACACCTCCGGGTGAAGTTATTTGCTTTGCTTTTTGCACTTTGATTTTTCAACATGATATTGAGCTCTCTCATTTTAACTTTGTCTCAACGTAAAAGTTATGCATAATTCATTCATACAAATTCTGAATAGTAATTTGGTTTTTACAAGCCTCAACTTGGAAAATGACAACAAATGAATACCCTTCATTTTGTTTTAGGAGCGTGTATTCATAATTTTTTTGTTTTGGATGTTTGAGATAATAGTTGAAATGTGTTATCGAGTAATTAGAGTGAAACATCTTATCGAACATTAAAGTAATTGGAGCAGCTTGGTATAATAGTATAATTAAACATAGAAACGCGTGAGTCAGGGGCAACAATAAAGTTTAGGAGATGTACGTTCCGAAACGAGAAGCGTTTGAAGAACGGAGCTTTTTAAACGAAATGATTTAGCCTAAAATTAGACGTGATTTATACGCGTTGGATATGAATCATTTAGGATGGATTTAGGGCTTTAGGATCGAGGACCCAAGTTACACGCCGATCTAATTTGTAATCTAATTCCTCGCTTCCGAAAATAGTAATATCCGCATGGAAAAGCTGAAGACATTTAAACCGCGATGAAGAAACCCTTGGTTCGTGATTTCAGAAATCGATGGAAGAACGCTTGTCATCCGAAAACGTCGACTGATTAAACGCTACGTTTTCTACACATTTTTCAGTAGGAAACAGGATATTATAATCAAACGCGAAACCTTTTTCCTTTCATTTCCCGTATAGAGTTTCGGGCATCCAGATATAGCGTATCGAGTTTAAAGTATCTTTTTGTAATATGGTCTCAGATTAAGATTGCCACCTTTTTTTGGAGAGAAATATAGTATTTTTATGGAATTCCAAAAAATGTAAGCAAATAAAAAGTACAGATTAATTTTTTTATTTTACTTATTTCTTTGAATATATTTAGTGTTAGTTTTTTCTTCCAGGATCAAGGAAAAATAAGTTACTAGCACATATTGTTAATTTATTTACTCAATTAAAAATTTAAAGATTCTAGAATATTTTCAATAAAATAATAAATGATAAAAGGTTTCTAATAATTTTAACTGTAGCTTCTTGATGTTTTTGTCTCAATGTTTTGATTTTTTCATTCGTATCACATCCAAAGAGTAGATTCTTTTCGCGTTGCTCTAATTCTGATTTTCAACTTTGCATGATATTGTATACATAAAAAAAAAAATAGCGATCTTACTACCAAGGAACTATGAAGTAAAAATACAGTATTTATTTTGTTTCAACAGTATGTGTATTGTATAATTGATTAAAATGCAGTGCAATATTATACAGCATAGTTGGTCAACTGTACTAAGCACTGTTTTTCCACGTGATTTAAGTAGCAACCCTTTACATAGATAAATCATTCTTCAAGTCCAGCGATTTCCCTAAAACGGAAACATAAAACAAAAGGTGAATACCGGATTTCGAAAATTCGAAAGCTCGGAATATTCAGAAATCGTGGAGTTCATTTATATTCATCGATTCACTTGAAGAAGCTGCAGCCAAGACTCGGATAGCTCGCACGTCCAGGAAGACGTAGCAAAAAGCGAGGAAACACGAAACACCGGCCACGCCAGTAGCAAGTTTTCCCCGTGGCGTTGGAACGCAACGCAATTATTTTTCAATGCCGCCGCGCGTCGCTGTTAATGGGCCATTTCACCGCGCAGGTTATACTTGTTACACAACAATAAAAGCAACAATAAGGTTACCTAAATTATTTCACTTTCTCCTGGCGCGAGACACCGCCTACAACACGAGGCGTCGCGCGGCTCGAGGAGGCGGATGCCTGCCGGGCTGCGTGCCTTCTCCTCGCGACTATCCATTTCCATCGGATCGCGGGAGAAGTAATTTCAGCAAATTATGGAAGTAATAATGAGGTTACAATGTGGCAACGCTTGTATCTTGAAATTCACGGACGCGAAATAAACGGCCGATGCGACGGTCGAGGAGCGAGGAAACATTTTTTTGCGATTAAACGGGAAGAATGAAAGAGATGGAGGATAAAGTGAACAATTCATGCACTGAAAACGCGTGATGTTTCGTTTAGAAACGCATCAAAGAAGGTCCAGGTGTTCGGACGAACGAAATAATAAACTCGTGTCTCGAGAGATTTTCTGTTACTGACTGATTGCAAAATTTTGTATTCGATGGACCGCTGCTTGGAATAGAATACTATTGTACAAGACGGTTCCGGTTGGGTTTTTCATTAATATTGAATCATGACTTTGGGGCAAATTCTACAAACAATTTTCTAGTCACAGTGTAATAGTAGATGAATGTGAATAATGATGAATACCAAGTTAAATCCACTGAAATTGCTTTTTTGTTACGAGGTCCAAATGTTCGTAGCATGAAACTTTTAGAATCTGATGTCCCAATCTCACTGTATAGTAAATCAATTACTTAATTAGTTATAACGGGAAGTAAAATTAAATTTCTTCAATGAAGACTTAAAAATTTTTACCATGTAGAGTAATAGAAAAATGTTGATTTCTTTACTCTGTGATTCTGATAAATTGTAAGTTAATTTATTATTTAATATATTATTTATAAATTCTGATAAATCAGTAAGTCGAATCTTACCGCTGCTATAATTTTTCAAAGCGTTCACGTCGATCACGACTCTGTCAGAAAAACTAGATTTAAAAACTCGACAAAAATTTTGGTTTGTACACTGTCGACCATAATTATTAGAATAATTATTATATTTATGCAAGATTTTATATTTATTATATAAACTGATTTCATAAAGTTATCACTTATAATTACGCTGTGGAGTTTCATGCAAAATCGAACTTACAAACACAAATAAAGGACTGTGCAGTTGTACACTTTGAAAAAACTTTATAACTTGATAGTATATTTTTGATATTTTGTATGTTTTAGCATCTTTCAACAGCTTCGTAGATTTTTACATACATATTTAGAATTCTCATAAATGCATAAACATTTACAGTTTACTTGTAACATAAAACACTTGGCTAAATAAAATTATTAAGAGCTTATAATTTATGATACTTTTTATAATTATTTTTACAATTATTCTTCACCCACATTGTATGGAATAATTGTTGAATGCGTTATCAAATATTACATCTTGTACAAATATAGTGAGTGTCCTAATACTTATGGTCAACAGTAGATACACTTAAAGTAGATGAACATAATATAAAAAATTTTGTGCAATTATAATTTTCGGTCGTTGAATAGAAAATTGATAAGCGCTGTTCAATTTTTACATCGAGTTATCAGAACCTTTTTTTAATGTTAAAGGTACGTTTTCACGTGACACTAAAAGTCATGAATTTTGATGTCATGATAATGTGACATTGAATATTTACAATACGGAATTCAGTCTTATAACATCGCGATTCTTAATTTTTACGTTGACGAAAGTCATTGCAATTTGTGTCATGACACTAAAAGTCGCGATTTACTGTCACGTGAAAATGTATCTTAACTATCGAAATCTCCCACAAATGAATGGACTTTTGTTATCATTTCATGGCCCGTTAAAAACGTAATGCGGCCCAAAATTGAGCCGTGGGCCATAAATTGAAAAACGCTGATTTATACTTTCATTAAATGGAAGTAGATCATTAAAATTTTCATCTTCGTTGTCTTCATATTGAATGAAGACTATGACCCGAAATTTTCAAGGAAAAAAAAATTCTGTTGTTTAATGGCCAACCGCAATAAAAAATATAAAATGAATATTAAACAGAAACAGACGTCATCATTCCTGACCTCTTACGAAAACCTTACGAAGCTCCCATCAAAATGATTGCGTAACATCTCCCGCCTCTGCGAGGGTCCCGCGAAGATAGTACATAAATTAGAATTCTGGTCGCTCCAATCTCGTTCTTTAACTCGCAGTTACACGATGCATTATGTCAGCCGCGATACGCTTAATATACAAAGAGTTACTGCGATGGAACGCTCGGGGATCTGGTCTTTTTATCGTTTCTCGCCCGTAAATAGCGACTCTCATTCGCTGCCCTAATCAGATACCCGTTATCTTCCGCGGGGTATCAGCGAATACCAATTAATTCCGCAGATGTTATCAAAAATCGGATCGCGTACAGGTGTCCACCTGAGTCGACAATGCGTAATCGTAGGCGAGTTACCTCGCGATTCAGTTTCCACGTTTTTATTGGCGACAGGTCCGGCAGCGCTGGCCGGCTTGAAAAGCCTCTCGAGTTCGTCGTCGCTTTCCTTGCTTTCGCGTAGACTGTCGCTTGGAAAAAGGGACGGCAAAGAAAGCGGTGACAAGGGGACGAGGCCATGTAAGGGAAAGGGAACGAAAAAGCGTTACTCGAGTGAATCGTCGCGGAAATTGTATTCCACGAAGTTTTTACGTTCGTCCGTAACGTCTTTTCCTTTTTGTGCCGTGTGTAAAATGATGCGAGTCAAACAGACAGAGGAAAAGATTAATTAGGTTCGGAGAGAAAGTGGAAGAACTAACGTGAAAAATGTAAGAAATTTGTTGAGTAGATGAATTATTACAATGTTCAGTATTGTGTTCTTTGCTGTTTATGTCTTCTTCTTCACAAAAGTTATGAAATATGTTTTTGAATGTATACATATAGCCTGTTTGTATCAAATTTTGTGCTCATGGCTTTTATTTTAGGAAAGCTATGGATAAACGTAAGGTGCTCGAATCCTTTTTTTTGCCTGAGAAGAAAATGAGAGTGCAATGTCGTTCAAAACTTGGAATTTGCAAGAGCACGGAGGTTCGAACATTTGTTTGTTGTTGTTCGAACATTTGTTTCGAACATTCGAACAATTGTTTGTTACAAGGAGCTTGGTGATACTATTCACTGCAGTGTATAAGATTTAAAGCGGTCCTTCGTTGCAGCATGCAATAAAATCTTACAATTAGTTGAGGCATTACGTATCATTGTCGATAATTTGAAAAAGAATCCACAGCTGCGTTAATGGCAACGGGGAAATTGTTTAACTTAATTAAATACAGTCTCTTTGCAATAAAGAAACTATTGTAGCAATTGATCTGACGCACTCTGTAATTATTGTTTTAGGCGTTTAGGTAATTTCATAGGTAGTGACGTTTTTCGTTTTAATTCTGGTTATGAAGCGTTGACAATTTTTAAACGAGGATCGCAATAATCGTGTGAAGAGTAGATAGTTGATGACAATGCAAACGGTAATCTGTAAATAGAAAAAGATAATTTTCTGCAAAGATATTAGATTTAATATGTGACAGAGTCGTGTTATTTTCCGCATTATATTCGCATTTAGTTTCTATCTGAGTTAATAGTTCATTGACACTTACTATTTTTAATTTTACCGGTTGTATTATTACATTTAAAGTTTATAAATGTTGAGGTGTACTTATGATCAGTGTTTTAAGGGAATTGTAAACTGTTCGTTAAGGTGAATTTGTGCATTAAATTAGCATCTGTTATGCAGATACTTATGAAATGACATACATATATACTATATGTATACAATTAAAAGTCTTGTGTCTAGGAATAATAGATTACGTACAAAATTATTCAGAATGTTTCGTGCTGAAATATTTAGTTTTAGTGTAGATTTAATTCCCGTTTTATTTATAATCTCTGAGAATATTTAAACGGAGTTGTAGGTAAATGCGTAATGATGTCGTCGATTTTTTCTGATTACTACTTTACTCCGTGCGATAGGTTAGTTCTGACAATGATAGTACTGCGTCATCTTCCACGGTACTCTATCGCCCGGCTTAAAATAGTTGAAAATGTCTATTCTTAACTCGCGCATCGTGAGACCGTAAGAAATGCAATTCTCCTATTGCATGCGAAGGTTTATTTGTTCTTCTCGTCTGGTTTTAGCTACTTTGTAACGCGAGCGATCATACGGGTTCTCAATTTCGAATGATTAAATCGAACAGACAAATGGGATATTCGGTTTAAGTGAATCTCTGTAAGTTCTAAAAGACTCGTTCTTCGTTAAAAATAGAAAGGTTCGTGATTTCCCTAGTTACTCTACTGATTTGAATTCTAATTTTTAATATTGTCAGTGTGGTGTGGAATCGTTAATAAAAGTAGAAACGAAAGCAAGTAGGAAGCGAAAGCAGGTTTAGAACGACGACAAAACAGAGTTTTTAAAATTAACTTGAATATTTAGACCATGTAATCATTCCAGCGATAAGGCAAAAGCGGTGCAATTTAAAACCGAAAACATGTTTTGCGTGTACACGAGATTTCGTGTGTAGATGATTAAGGCCAAGGAACGCGCGAACAATTATGCATACGAAAAGACAATTACTATTATCACCGCGTTAAGTTTCAAAAATTGTCTTCCTTCGCTTTGTAACTGGTAATTATGTGGTACTTTTGTTAATCTCTTTTTTTAAATGTTATCATGAAATAGTAGAAGCTTATATAAATCTTCGAATAATTCTAGCAACTCTTAGTGAATACATATGTAGTTAGTAGTTTACGTTTGTGTAGGGCTTCAGCAGCGCCACAAATTCACTTCAGGGCTAATCAACTTCAGTGATATCAATAACGAAAAGGATATCAATTTATAGAAAATAAAAAACGAAATGCCAACAAGAAATGGCTCTAAAAAATGATTAATCATTAGCCAGGGAGGTACATTCTGATTCCCGCATCGACACAAGCCTCTCCCGATAGCATTCTACACGCTTCGATACCTGCACGACGAAATCTGGTAGTCGATGCATGTATCGCAACACGTTTCAGCATGTGTTTAGGTGCTCGAAGTTTATCTGGTGCCAGCAACAATTAGGGTCCCGCGTTGCACTTACGATTACGAGGACGAGGAGAGGCCGGCCCGCGCATCGTGCTTGCTTCCTTTCGCCGCGGATCCCCGATAACGAGAAACGGTTGGCGTCGGTGTGCATGGGTTTGGAGGCGCCTGCCTCCGTCGCCACGGCGTCGAGATTCCTTGTAATGGCATCGGAGAGACAATGGCAGTGACACAGTGATTGCGATTACAAAAGGAGGTGATCGAATAGCGGCGGGAATCGAACGGTCGCCTCCGCGCGCACGGGCCTCGATGCACCTCTTATCAATTCTCAGAAGAGGAAGATTAAGGGGAGGACGAAGAAGAAAAAGGCGCGCGTGTATGCGGCGGCGCTCGGCGACGGCGAAGTCGAGGAAGAGGCGAATAAGAAAAGGATGGACATTTCGCGAGGACGGGAGAGAAGGAAGGATGGCCTCCTTGGAAGGAAGCAAAGTGCAACGTCGTATCTTTTTCTCAGCGATTCTTTCTTGCCTCGGCTGTGTGCCGGTCACTGCGATTGTTGACGCAGCTAAAGCAGGGTAGTATGCCGATTCCTTCCCGGCAATAATATCTCCGGCTGAGCGCTATACGCGCTCCGAGTTTTTCGCTTGATCGGGTACAATTTGACTCCTTGGAAGATAGTCTGCCCGGGAGCGGCTGAAGTGGTGCGCGGCGTTCGTGCAAATTGTTTTGCGAGCATCGATGGTTCTCGCAGATCTCGGAAGCCTGGAAAAGCAGGTACAATTGCTCTGTTTTTGGTTTCGTTGGCGGAATATTATGTTGGAATTCACGGGAACCTCGATCATCCGATAATTTTTTGTTATTACAAGCTTTTTGCAAGATTTTATTCAGATCCATTAAGTTTCACTTCTGATGGTTTGTTAGGGCGAAATCTTGTGAACTAATTTTAATTCGCTTCCACACGTTTAGCAACCTTGAAATTTTGTATACAATACGCAGTCCCGATGGCAATACAATACTTTAAATAATTTAGATAATAAAGATTACAATTCTCGAAGACTAAAAAGCATAAAATAAAATTATAGTAAAGAAACATTTTTTAAAAACAAATTTTTATTAAATATTAAAAGTACAAGTTTTTTCCACTTGATTGCGCTCAATTAAAAATCTATCCTAATTAATCTAACAAGATTCAAAGTAAGGACAACATCGACCTTCAACTATTTTTCTTGCATAAATTTTATTATACAATATTTGCGCTGTACGTTTTTAGACTGGTATCAAAAGTATTTTTTTTAGTACATTTTTAATATTTAATAAAAGCTTGTTTTTAAAACATGCTTTTTTATTTTCTTTTATGTTTTCTTGTTTGCGAGGAAATTTGATAGATGCATCTCATGATTTTTTGTTTTTACATTCATATTCTTACTGCAAACACGGGCTCAAATTAGGTTCCTGCGTGCTTCATTACTTTTTTGTATTTCTTGGAAACTGTAATGCAATCAAATCAAAATTTTTTGAGTAAAAGTTGAATAGTCTTTTTCTTACTATCTTTACTTAAAAAATTGTTAATGTATTGTATAATTGTTAACGAGTTACTTACATTGTTAAGCTTCATAAGATTAAAATTTTTTATGTGAAAGTAATAAATAATAATTTTTAATTTAAGGTACAAGTTTACTGACGTATTTCAACGTAGTAATGAATTATAAAGATTGTCATCAATCATCCCTAAATTGTAAGAATAAAAAAACTGGTACCATTGAGCTCGTGCGCTCGTGTGTCGTCTGTTTGTATTTTAAATAATGGCTTAATTGGGGTCAAGTTGACCCCACTCCACCGGTTACATAACAAGTGTTTCTCTCTGCGAGTTGAGGGTTAGTGATAGTGCACTGCTTCCTTCATGCAGAATGCTAATTGCAGTTTCATTACTGTTAAAGCTTCCATATTTAACTGGTTAAAAAAACATTTAATTAGAAGTCCTATTACTTTTGCGATATGTTCACTCTTATCGGTTTCTTGGACAGATTGTTACTATTATTGCAAGGTGCATATTTAAAAAATAACGAGGAAAGTAGCCAGGGGAAGCGAAAATATCTATTTTCTTTGAATTTACATATCTCATTATTTTGCACCTTTTTTCGAAAGTAGATATGCGTGCGCCGCCCATTATTTTTTATTTTACTTGGAAAATACTTGTGCCATTTTCTTGGTAATGTTTTACCACAGCTGTATCTCAACTTTGCGATCCTAAGTCCATTTTAATTGGAACTTATGTAATATTTGGAGCACAGGAAAATATTTGTTATACTACTTTGACTATTAATAAGCAAAACTAAGGACTGCGAAACGCTATTATTTTTATGCGAAGGTATCTAGTATTGCAATTCAAGTTTTTCTTATCCCTCAAATGGCCCAACATGGCTCTTCACTTTATCGGGGAATTTTTCACAAGGATACATTTGTTATTTAAAAACCTTCAATATTTGAGTAGGATCGTGTGAAGAGGAACGAACAGCAAGCTCGAAGGTCTTCCAGAAGTGTCGTTTTCGATGTCGTTCTGATTCAATCAAAATAAGTGCGCACATCGGAAAGAATGGCCTCTGCAGAAGGGGCGGTGTTGTTCCTTCATCCCCTTCGGCCGAGACGTTCTTCAAGGAGACCAGTTTGCAAATATTGAGGGTTGGAGTCGTATTTTATCTCCTAAACGCTTCTTCCATTATATAAACGGAGGTATGAAATCGCCTAGCTGTATGCAGGAACAGATTCTGAATGCGCAATTGTAATATCGAGCAGTTGTCTGAAACCTGAATCACAAACACGCAATTTCTCAGTTTATTGCCACATTTCTTGTCCCATTGTTCGCCTGTCTGTCCGCATAACCGTTTCAATAAATCATATCTCCAAAAAGTACATTAAAGAAGATTTTGTAAAACATTATAGAATCCACGACAAAAGCGATACGGGAACTCTTTTCTGCAGTAGGACCTCAGTTAATATTTTACTTAACATTTATAATATATAATGTTCATGATTAGTTAAATATTATTAAAACAGGATTTCAGTTTTACTCGAAGTCCTACTATACTCTTATACATAAGTAAAGCATTCTTTTATTTAAAACTAATTTGAAATAATTCTGACCCTGTTACCAGGATCTGTGAACAGGCCAATCAAACTGCTAGTGCTATAGATTTTTTTCTCGAACTCTGTCAGTGCCATTAAATCATAAGTTATACTATTTGCCTTGTTAGTCATTACTGGACTGCAGATTTTTATGCAAAAATCAAAGTTTTACAAGCATAAATAAAGAATTGAAACTTGAATAACGTATGTCTTAGTTTCTAAACATTGTAACTTGAATTGTGTTTTTGATATTTTGTATAGAAACAGTCTCGTAGATTTTATGCATAGTCACTATTGCCATAAATGCATAAAATCCGTAGTCCAGTCATTACACCTTGATAGTTAATTTCTCTGCTTTAAATTTGAGTATAGTGTCTACCTTAGTTTTACTTTTAGTTTAGTACTAGTTTATTTATTTATTTAATTATTGCTTTAACGTTGAAGTAGATTTGTGGGGTTGCTGTGGCTCTACATAAGTGTATACTATTATTTAATTATGTATTTACTAAGTGACAATGGAATTATTTCATGAATTACTTTAATAAGCTTTGCAATTATTAACTGCGGTTTACTTAAGTCTAATTATTATTCATTCTTTATTATTTTAAGTATGCATCTATAAACTAGACAAGTTAACATCCTAAATAAATAATTGGAATCCTAATAAAAACTGGGAATAACTGTGAATCGGATAATCGATGTTTTACTGTAGTCTACGGATTACTTATTACAAATTCGTCCGAAAACGATTCGTCTAACAGTTAAAGAGGGTCGGGGAAATGTCGTGGCAGTCTGGCGCAATTGAATGTAAATTAATTGTGTCGCGAGAGGCTTGGGGGGGGGGGGATAAGTTTGATGGGAAAAGGTTGGAGACTTCTCTCGCGAGTTTCCGAGTAGCAGCGAGGCTGTATCGCTCAGTTGTCTCTAGATATCCACCTATATAGCTGATGCGTTAACATGTTCCTCGTGGAGCCCCTCGCTGAGATTGTTAGACACAGAAACGGTGGACGACCAGTTTGCAAATGTCGAGGGTTGCCGTCGTATTTCACACAGCGATGGGCTCTTCTGTGTACGGTTTCGCGCCGAGATTCCCAGAGAGGAAGGTAAACGGAACGAAGAACCGTTTCTATGCGCATTCGTCGTCGTCTGCTCGATCCTCGATCCTAGGATACACGTATGTCCGCGGAACCTTCGAGACTTTCACTTCGACCATTAATTAACATCGTTCCTTCACGTGTTTTATATTGATCTTCGCGCGGTTCGATCGTCTCGCGGTTGAACTACATTAAGAGACGTTGCGAAAACTAAGGCGCGAGGGGAAAGAGGTGACAGGGAAAAACTCGAAAAAGTATGACGTTATTATCTATGTAAGCAGGTTCTTACTAGATTCTACTGTTTCTCGTCGATAAACGCTCAGATATCTGTAATCAAGGGGAAGCCTCGTTTAAGAACCTCTGCTTTTTTTTGTTTTATTTTTCTTTTTCATGTAATTGTGCTGTTGATAAACTAATTACATTCATACAAAAATGTAATTACACAAGTTTTATGTCGACATTTTTCCGTCAAAATCGTATCTTCTTTTTTTAAACTCCACAATTTTTTCAATTTCATTGACAATGTATTTTATGTAATTACATGAAAATTAAGAACAATATTGCTTTTTATGTTTCAAACCAGAATGGAACTAATATAGTAATAAATGTAGCATTATGGAAGTAACGAATGATGAACAAAAAAATTTTTTTATTGTCTGAAAATAGAATAAAACGCCTCTACAGTTTTGTAAAGATTCGATTTATCTTTGCTGCGAAAAAATTCTTTAAAAAACTATTATTTTAGCCTTCTATAAGAGGCAGGCCATTCTAAAAGAAACATTTTTCAAAAATGTTCTTTAATACAAAATTGCGGCATTACAGCTCTGCAAATGATGTGGAAGAAATTTCCGCGGTTGGAAAGATTTTTCCTTAAATTTTTGACCCAGAGGAAAAAGCCAAAAATTGTTTAGTTCTACATGAGACTATTTCTAAATAAGGAACTATCGCTAAGCCCTGTACTCCTTATCAGCACGGATGGAGCCGTAACAATAATATAATAAACAATAGATACAGAGCTAAAAAATGTGTTAATTAAGTGGCTTCTATTGCTCCGAGCATGCGAAGTACAATGGGCGATAGTTGATTAGATTGGAAATTGATAAATGTGATTTGTTTCATGTCAGTGCGCTCATGTTCAATATTTTAATTTGACCAAATTGACTACCATGATAGTCACTATTGATCAAATATGAAAAATGTGCATCATTTTTAGAAATCACTTTGATTCAATCTCGTTTCGAGTAACTTATCCATTTTTTAATTCCCCTGCAATTTGAATAGTTTAAAATAAAGTTAAATACGCAGGCAAACCGTACTTTAATTAAATCGAGGCGTATTAATGATTCGTAGACGCGGGCGCGCGAATGAAACACGGTTCGGGGTGTAATTGGTTTTTCAACCTCTTGATAAAATGTAGGCAGATAAAACCAGTGAATCGTATGACATCCCGACAAGAAAACAATCCACAAATTACTTGATTGCGTGAGGATAATCGCTCAAGATATACGGCTCAACGTGGAACTGTATCTGATTTCGAATTCCAGAGAATGTTTCTACTGTTGATCGTGAATTTATTAGAACTTTAACGATCGCTAAGTGTTACAGTCTGTATAGATTCTTAAAGTATACCACTCTGGCATATTGACGTTCATAGTGAAGCTTTTTTTTTAATGTTTCAAGTTCTGTTCATTTTTTGTATTTCTTCTTGCGCATTCATTTTCCATTGGTTCATTTGTTTTAATTTATCTTATCCAATTTTCTTGCGTTTCAAAGTTTCGAAATAGCTTTCTGTATCTCTTAAATTTACCTCTTTTTTAACCCTCATACGGTCCACAGAAATAGTCACAAATAAGATTCTCATATTTTGTTCTATGTTAGTATATTAATGGGAATTTAAACAAACAGTTTGCTTCGTAACGTTAAAAATACATGAATAGAATAAAAAAGGATTCAATATTTTAGAAGACTTAATGGGTAACTTTTTTTTTTTACCTCGAAAATCAAGATACATAATCATTTTATTCAATATCTTTTTGACTTATAACGTTTTTGCATTCAAATGTTTTGTGCGAAATTTAAACTTCTGCTATTATCTTCCAAGAAAATATATTTAAACACTCACAATCATTTCTTTACAAGACAAATTGAAAGTTAAGCTTTTGAAATGTGGTACTAAATCGAATTTGTGAAAAAGTAACTTACACCATTTTTGCATTAAAAAATTTGCGAATTTGAACATTTAAATAACAAAATCCTCCAAACAAAACAGGTTCAATAATTTCCAACGACACATTAATAATTTCCGAGACACTTTTACGTCAAACGAAGATAAGAAAACCTCTTAGAAAAAACGAAAATGTTGCGTTCCTATCCTCCGAAAACGTGAGTAATTACATCGAAATTATACCCCGATGCAAGCAGAGATTCGCGTGCTAGAGCGACTTCTCGATCTTCGATAATCTGACCAAAATTTTGAACACAGCCCCCGTACAAATTAAACATTATCGTGATGCATCAGCGTATCGTGAATTAGCAATTGTGCCGAGGCAGTGTCTAAAACGAGTGATCCGTTGGTTTTTGTTCGACTAGACTAGAAGTTCCGACGAGGAATAATAAAGAGAAGAGAAGAAGAGGGTCAGCAACGAGGGAGAGGAATCGTTACCGTAGAGGGGTGATATCAATAAATGTTGTAAATACGTTATTTTTAGTAGCCGCTGCGTTTAACCGCGAGTTACTATATAATGCGGCGATATCTTTAATCGTTGTACGGTTTGTTTGCGATCCGAGGCATCGATGTGTACGATTCACACGACTCGTGGAATTACGGATGGAAGATTTCCACAAGTACACTGGCCCACAAGAATTTTTGTCCGATTTTTCGCATCATTTCTACGGGCACTCTCCTCTTGCGCAGACCTAACTTCTCCATCGGCGTTCGCCGTTCACACGTGGACATTTCACGAATACGAGATATGTACATAATTGAGAAGTTCCTTTACGACAACGTAGTACAGTCCACGGTTCGGAATATATACGTACTTGGGATTTGGGAGGATAACATTTTTGGAACGAAATTTTTGATAAATTTCTATCTAGTTTGTTAGGTGGTATTGTAATTATAGGAATGATAAATAGTTAATTTAAGACTCATTCATTAATTTAAAACTTACCACTTGCAATATCAGCGTTGCTTTAAATAAAGACGAACTAAGAATTAAATGCGTATTATGGCATAATTGAGATCTAGAAAGTAGAATTAATATTTTCATCAGAGAAAAAATGCATTAAAATAATGTTTATCATTACAAATAAAAATATAAGAAAATTCAAATATATAAGACAGTATTGATGTTTAAAATTTTAAACGCGAATATTTCGAAAATGAAAATATGTGACATGCGTTGTTTTACCTCGAATTAATTGGTTTTTAATTGCCTTCTGTTTCTGTTATTTTAGGTTGTAATTATTTAATGCATTATCAATAAGAGTACAGTAAAATTTTGAGTAAACTTTGTATTTCCATTTAATAGCACACTGAAATTAGAAAAATTCTGAATCATGCAACTGCTTCAGTTATGACTCTAATTAAGCTAATTTAATTGAGCTTCTATTTTAATATTAATTTCTCAGTTTCTTAACATATTATATTTTAGGAATAAATTGTATGCATAAAATAAGCATATCAGTCCATTTTACTGGCTTGATAATTTTAATGTTAAATGTGAATTCTTATTATAAATTTCAACTAAATAATTGTCCATTAAAATATCTAAAATTTCCTTTTTCTGTTTCAGAAATGTATTATTGGACGTGGATTTTTATGAAGCTTTTACCTGCTTGTAAGTGAACTCTTAAATTTTTTACTACTAAATTTCCAATCACGTATTATCATACATTACGAAACACTACCGTGAATATTCTCTCTGATTACAAAGTTAGTTCAGGACAAAGTTAAATTAAATTAAATTGACTAGTTTGACCAAAGCTTGTTCGGAATTAATCGATCAGCGAATTAACTCCTTTCATTCAGTTTCCAGACACACAAAAAGCTTCATCTAATTGCAATTTTCACTGTTAAACCTTCCTCAAGTAATTCCTGAGAAAATTCAAACTCAGTATCAAAATTCCCATTTCATCCACTCGAAACTTTTCGACAGCTAGAAACTGAAAGCAAACACAAAATCATTACCAATTTACACGCGAAACATTTCTCGCGATCTTTTATTCATACTTTTTGCAAACGAAACCTGAAAGCAATAGAAGATAATATGTAATGCAATTTTCGTCGTCGAAGTGACTGTGAAGTTTGCGTGTGCAAATGCGAGAAATTTGCATGTTCGATAGTTAGCCGAAGTCGCGAGGCACAATTATGGATGCAATTTCCATATCGTCTTTTCGCGAGTTCTCGAAGACGCCGTTCCCTCCGGGGCTCCAGGTGACGGCGATATCCGCTTTATCAGCCGCGTTCGCGGCGCGCTCGTAAACATCTGTGGTTCTTTTCCTTTGGCCGCGTTTAACGTTCCTCGAAACTTCCGGCGCAAAAATTCTGCGCCATGTAGAAACGTAAACGCGTACCTTCGTTCACGCGGCATCAAGGGCAGATTTTATAATAGGATTAAATTTTACACCAGCCGCAATCGCTGAATCTTGTCTTATGCATACTAATTATCCGCTCGCACATCTTCGTTGTCATTTATGTATCATTTTTTCATTACGGCGTGCAATCAAGTGTTCGCCACCGCAATCCCTTGGCGCTGGAAATTAATTTATATTTAGATTCACTCATTGCCAAGCGTAAGGTAGCACTTCGCTGATCAAAACGATAAAAATGCTGTTAACGTGCGCGGAACTTTGTTTTCAGCTGACCCGAATAAAGTTTGACGCTCGTGTCGCGGATTTGAACAAGCACAATACAGGAAAGCTAGCTGGAGCGCGAGAGCTTCGCATTTTGATTGCTGTACTTTGCTGAAAATGTTATCCAAACGTGTAAAGCGTTTCTAATTTTAATTAATCCAATTTACTTTTACATAGTCTCGTTCACAGCATAAATTGATATTCGAGCAGAATCGATTTTTTCAAAGTTTGCTGTACGTAGTTTCAATATGGTTGGTCGTGGAAACGGTTAAGGGTAGGTTTCTTCTAAGATTGATCGGCACAATTCCCAGGGTGAAGATGGAAGATTCTACGGAATCTTGGGGTCAAGACCGACATTCGATTCGCGAAAGTTCGCAACTACTGGCGGACCTTGATCCAAACGCGACTCGGTACTGCTTATTGAGAAACGTGGCTGAAGTTATTCAAAACCGAAATTCACCATTTGACTATTACAATTATCGGATTATCATGATTCGTGAATCTGTGAATTGGTCGTCGATCGATTTAATATGCGAACGCACGTCTATTTTTCATGATTAAGGATTTTCCATTTCAAAAAATAAGAATTTCAGGATCTTCTAAAGTTTGTTTTTTTTTGGTATCCTTTGCGAAAGAAGTAGGAAGATCTTCCGATCTGTCGGTCTCTTACGTTTCATTAAAAATATTTTTTGCTTGGCTTCGTTAATTAAACCTTTTTACTGTAAAATGTAATTAAACGGTGATGCATTATGTATAAATTTTATGTAGACAAAAAATTTCACGTTACTGCGAAGTCAACGCTTTGATTGCTAGTATTATTTTGCATGATCGTCTGTTTTATAATAATATATTATAGTCGTAATTATTAAAATTTGAAGCTCGACGAATTTTTAGCTATAATTTGGTTACAAAAAAGGTTATCCTACCATTTGTCTGCTTAGAATGAAAAAATAAAATATGCAAATTCTCAAAATGGGGACTCAGATTCTTGACAAGTCGTAGGTATAAGAATATAAGAATTACTTATTAATTAATTAAACAAGAGAGGCTCAAAGTTTAGTTTACCTTCAATATGAACAATTATGATGTGGCTCAACATTTGTTAATGTTACATACTCAAAATTTTTTTAAAATTCTTTATCGTAATGTAACTGTATCGTCTTTAGTTTTATCTTTAACTATGTTAGTCGTAGAAAACTACAAAATGTTTCTTTTCCTATTTTTTAAAATACTATTTTTTTTAAATACCATTTTTTAGGAATATATTTCAAAAATAATTAAAAAAGCAACGTCGAAGAATAAAAACCGATATTCTAATTTTCTATCGCGCAGTCTCCCTCGTTTTTATGTTATTATTTTGTATGAGTGTAATTATATAAACGTAAAAAAAAAAGTAGTAAGAAGGTTTTTTGCGGCTTTTTACGATCCCCTAGGTGTCGCTATCTCTAAAGACAGTTCTCAATGTCTTCTCGCGCGGCATCAAACGGTACCAAAATCTACTTTACACACCGACCCCTCACCCCGGATGCTCCCTTGTCACTACACAACCCTGTTTCACTAGCTCGTTCGTCACTTACGAAAGTAGAGTGAACGTTGTCAACCGTGCGGTTTACCGAAGTAGTTTCCGTCATTATGAAGACCGCCAAGCGGTTTTAGAAGCCGACCACCGGTATACATATTGTGTGTCGTCCCTAGATCTCTCTCTCTCTCTCTCTCTCTCTCTCTCTCTCTCTCTCTCTCTCTCTCTCTCTCTCTCTCTCTCTCTCTCTCTCTCTCTCTCTCTCTCTCTCTCTCTCGGCGAAGAATTCCGAGGGTTAACAGCAGGCAGGCAGGCAGCCAGGAAAATGGGTGGATACGTGGTCCCGAAGCGAACACACATTTCCTATCCTTGCTTAGATTCGGTCTGGCAGTCTGACCAAACCCGCCTACCCGCTTGCCTGTTTGCCTGCCCCGGCCTGTCTGTCTGTCTGTCTGTTCGTGTGCCCCGACTAGGATGCATCATCTTCCCGGGTTCTAGACACTCCAGACAATCGGAACGAGCCTGTATCCCAAAACGAATCGCAAACCGGCTCCTTTTTGCGAGCGGCCTATCTCTGCCGCGGCTCGTTCTTCTCATTTTTGCGAATTTAATCGCTGACCGACGGGAAGAGTCTACATTCCAACTGAAAATCACGATTATTAGTGGAAAATTAATGTGCTTTTCGGTGGAAGTTAATTAGAATTCTTCACGACTCGAGGTTGGAATTTATTGATCTTTGCATGGTCATTGAAAATATTTTTTATTGAATATCTTTTATAGAGTGTTTGAATTTTTCCTACGATGAGATAGTTCGACAAAGTTTTTTGAGAAGTTGTTTTTATATGATATCAATTATTGTTTTAAATATAATGTTCTTATAGGTAGTTTGAATCAATTCATCTAACCTTTGTACTCTGATTTCTGGAGTGAATTAATCGATTTTGTCACCATATGTGTATTATTTTCATTTATGTAAAAGGCAATGTGTTTGTACTTTGTACCATAAAATTTCACTATCTTCTCAATTTGAACTTGTTGTCAGACTTATCATATCTTACAATTCTTTAGAGCAAACGGGTTTTGCTGTACACTTCTTGCATTTGTACTGTTAAGAAAATAAAAATGAGCCACCAGCGAAATGAGTTGACTTCAGAAACGAATTCATTGTCGTGTCAACGAATTACATACTCAGTTTCAAGTCTATAGAAAAGAATTATTGTAAGATAACAGCAATTGTGTAAAGAGAACACAGAAATTTTAAATCCTGGAGCAACTTCTCGGAATCTCGATGAGCACGAGGCTGCGTGTCGGAACGAATCGCAAATTGATTTCGCTTTCTCGAATATCGAAGCAAGTAGCATTCCTCGCAACCTGTGCACATGCGCGAGGCAAAGGGGAGCACGGAACGTCGGTCGTGTATCGTTCACGACATCGCATCGTATGCGATCGAACCGCGGCTACTGTCGGATTCAAGGTTCACGTGGAACGAGGGTAAAAGCAATCGCGATGCTCGCGGGACAAATTGACGACGTTCAATCAAGTCGCTCGGGCCGTTCGGTCGCCGTCGGAGAAATTCTTTAAAGGGCTCCGCGATCGTCGAAGCTGTCGTTCCGTTTTACGTCCGTCCAGGAAATTGGCGTCACTGCCAGGACGTGTAGCGACTGACGAGGATTAACTGAGCTTCTAACTTGAAACCACGAAAATTCATCTATTCCAGGTTTCCGAAGCATCTCTGTATCCATCGTCATCCTTCAGTGGTCGTGGAATAATACTCTGCGAATTTCAATCGTCATCTGATAGTGTCTTTTGTATAATAGTTCTTCCTTTCGTCTACGACTCAGAATGAAGTTGAGGCTTCTGCAAATTGAATTTTATTGGGTAGTTTTCAATCTTCGTGGTACAGTTAACACTTGAAAACCCTCGGATCTAGTTGCAAGATTTAGATACCAGAATTTCTTCCTCCCCCCACCCCTTTTTTTTTTATTCAATATTATGAGTTATACACGAAGATAAAAATCTATATGATGATTTTTATTTGTTTTTTTTTTATAATGTTAAATAAAATTTTTATATATTAAACAATTAAATTCAATCTTATGCTCATAGAATTTTTACCACTTTTATTGTTTAAGTTAAAAAACTAGATATTTGAATAAAGCATTTATTAAATGATAATTTTATATATCTTCAAAATACGACAAAAAGCGATTTTTAAAAGTAAAGAAAACAAATGCTTTTAAAATGATTTCTAAACACGGTTTGATTCTATAGGTACAATTGTTGGTTTCAAACACGAGGCGCCTAAAACCGAGCTTCGAGAAAAAATAGCTAATGTAATTCAGCTGTATACATTTTTCATTGAAAAATGAGGCTCTATTTATTTAAAAAGTATCAATATTTTTAGTTATGAGCTTGAAAAATTTAACAAATGCGATAATTTAGATTATATAGTCGACTACTGAAGCGACTCGGACACTTTACTTTTAATGTTAATTAGTCTTTTCTAAAACTTTTATATACAAACAAAAAATATTAGTGATACATTGAATAAATTTGAAGTACTATCATGTATATAATATATTTTAGAACATTGACTGTTCCGTTTTGTTAATACATATAATTGAAATTCAGCTTTAAGTGGTCGACTACTAGTGCTTTCTATTCGATTCTGTCGATGTTAAAAAATAGTAAAAATAAAATGAATGAAAAAGTAGCAACCTTTTTGTCCCCAATGAGATAAATGTTTCTTTCTTCTTAATTTTTTATATTTTGTTTTATCCTAACTTATTTTATTGTACCTTAGCTTTTAAAGAGTTAAAAATTTTACGCGGATTTTCGACTACGCTGGTGGTCAGTTTCTTTAACCTTCGCGTTGTTCAGGTACCAACTGTAGTTGCGTTTACGATGAGACCAGATTTGTGAATTCAAAAACTGGTACGAAGTGTATGTTAAAATTCTACGTCTTTGAATTGGTACAGTTTTAAGAGCCCTGCCTGAACGAGTGGCTAAAGAGCTTAAAGAGGGTCGAGTGTTACGAGTGAGCTACTTTTTCATAAAAAAGCTACCAGTCTTGACCGGTGGGATCGCGCAGATTACTGTAGATCGTTGCTTCTGGGGCATCCTCTACTTCGCCTCTTTTTACGACGCGCGAAGGGGGACGAAACCACATAAGGGCCCACATTAGTGGTAGCACTGATCAAAACTAAGCTCCCTCCAACAAAACAAGTCACTGTCCCTCTTTTTGTATCCTCTTTTTCCTTAGAAGAGACGTGGAAAAGTTATAAAAAGCAGACTCCAACCTTTATCAAAAATTTACTAGCGTTACAAAAATTTACTATTGTTTAAAAATTATATAAAATTATCCATTTTTGTGTTACTGCTAACATATTCCTTAACGATATTGACTCTTTCTGTTCTTTTCTCACTACTACATTCAAGACTTCTGCCTGCCATACGTAAAATATAAGGAAAGGGTGGTCCATCCGAAATTACTATGTACCTTGATTTTTGTCCTTATTGTTCGTCGTAGCGAGAAATGTTTGCACGGATGTTGAATGTTACTGCAAGGTGCATAATCTGATGTTAATTTTTTCATACGTGGACACATTAAGTACTTATAAAGATCTTTGATTTTTTAAGTGGAATCATGTATTGTTTAATGTATTGCTAAACGTCATAATGCTTTTTATGTGTCTTAGACTCTTCTGTTTTCTACATTCGCGCATTCGCGTCGTCTCCGTGTCATAATTAATAAACTACATTTATTACAACATTAGGGAACAAGACAACAAATAATAATAAAATCGAGAAATTTTTTTTCTTCTAAATCTCCACTCGTCTGAAGTCCAAAAATTGTTCGGTGAAAGTCCGGTGTCTTCGCCAGCAGCCAGAGGTGACAATTGGCTTTCAAATAATTTCTGTAGGTTTTTGCCGTTCGAATCGATAGCAGCGTCCGTCGTAGAAACGGGGTCCCACGACCGTTTCGGCGAACCGTACTCGCGCGAGCGTCTCTCGGTATCGTTCAAACAGTTTTCGACAAACAAGTTCTTCACGACCGGTGTTACGGCATCGGTAAATAATGTTCCGTGAACCTGAACGGTTCGAAAGCGTATTTGAAGCACATTATGCAAATCGCGGCGGGAGGCTATGGCGTCCGAGGAGGTCGGCGGTCCGAGGCGAAATGGACTTGGAAGGCTCGTGAAAATGGAATTCGAGGATACGGCTCGCTCCGAGCGATTCCTCCCTCACGAAAGTGTCGCACCTTCGGCGATTCGCTCTCCGATAAAATTATTTCGATCCGCCGCGCCGAGTCCGTTGTCCGTCTCCTCGAAGACGAACGACGTCCAGCCGCCTTTGCGCGAGGTGTCGAATTACTATCCGATGATCGAGCAACAAAATGTGCCAAATCATTCCGGTCTCGTGTATCAAATAAAAAGTAGCCCCCACCCTCGCGTCTTATCGATCATCGGTGGATCGCGAACGTATCGTGCAATTATTCAATCAATCTGAAACCCGAGTCACCGTCTATGCAAAAGGAAAGGAACGACAAGCAGGGAAAAGGGTCGCAGATTGTGGTGATTATTTTGAAACGATGCGCGGCGGATAAACGCCAGGCGAGCGATTAAACTCTCGTTAAGTCCGCGTCGGTCGCAAAAAAAAAACGCCGTGGATTCCTCTGTTCTGACAGAAAAAGGCAATTGATACGATGAAGGATTAGCGTTTGTTCGTGGTGACGGAATCGGCGAAGTTTCAGGTCGTTACGTTGCGAATAATTCGTCCCGATCGAAAGAAAGAGTCGGCGAGATCGGGAATCGCAGCGGAAGCGCGAAAAGGACGGAGAACAGAGAGATCCGACGCGGTGGAAGGCGGCCGGAATCATCGTGGCGCCGTTCACATTTCATTAAGTGGCGATGCTCGTGGAAACTACGTATCTACCTGTGTACGAGCTTTAACGCTTCCCTCGGAAGCGAAGGGAGCACGAGAGCTCCGAGCGGAGTTCTCGCGGAGCGATAGAACCCGACAGAAGGTCGAGCGTGTGCGAGAGAAAGGCAGACCTACGGTAGAACAGAAGCTTCTCACGGAACGAGTTGGAATGGAGCACGGTGCAACCGTACGATCCGCTGTTAACCCTTTGTCTTATGGCTTTTTCGAAAGTTACGCTCGCCGCGCTGTCCTGAATTTTAAGCGTGGCTCGCGAGGACGAGCGCGTCGCTCCTGCGTGCGTGGATCACCAACTGACTTCCTATATTTTTGCTCAATGGACAAACTAAGACCGAACGCAATAGAATTTTAATTTTTCGTTTGATGGCATTTCTAATGGAAGATGGTAGAAAACGATCGAAATCTGTGCAACTCCGACATCTATAATGTTAAAGTGTCATTTCGTTGACTTTAAGGAAGTGTAAAAACAGGATCGTTCCTGGTGTGAGGTGCAACAGATGATTTCGCATCTGAGCGGCTAAATTTAAGGGCAGCAGCAAATTGTTTACTGTAGGCACAATTTTGACTCGTAGAAGTGATAGCAAAATTTATCTCGTAATCATTATCCTTACAGACAAATAGAATTCTATCGAGTTAATTTTGAATGCAAGCTTTGTAGTACTACTCATGGACAAGAACAAACTGTCTTTATTATGACTAGACTATGAATGTTTAAGAATTTATAACGATTTTATATGTGCTAAAATGTATAAGGATCTGTATAGATGCAAAAATATATGAATGATGGAAAATAAAATACATTTTATAATATTTAGACGGTAAAAGACACTTTTATTATTTATTCAAAAATTTGAAATTGGAAATTTAAAAAACTGAAGATGGAGGTTTTGAGGGGTTGAAATTGTAGAAGTAAACTGAGAAGAGAAGTTTTGCACTTGAACGACCAACACAGAAACAACCCAGTGTAAAAATATAATTATTTACCAGGTATAGTGATGGGAAAGTTATAAAAAAAAACGCACAAGTGGAATGCGTACATGGCGAAATATTAGGTACCGTTGACTTTAAATATTCATAACTTTGAAACGAAGGTATGAAATGTGAAAATTTAGACACCCTTTTATAATTAAATTTACCCTTTTATAATTATAATTAAAATTTTGTAATTAAAAGTCAATATTTATATCACATTATAAATATATCATCAGCAGAAGAAGATGACGAAGTATTACAATTAATAATTACAATTATAATTATAAGTATATTTCCGAGAATAAATCGATTATTATGTCTTACCTTAATTTATTGCGTTTTATGCTTGTTCATAATTATTTTTAAAAATTGCTTTTTATGCATAATACAAATATCGACTTTTAAAAATAGTCTTTAAATTTTCATGCGTACGTATTTAAAATCAACAGAGTCTAAAATATTTTACCCTATGTATGTCCTACTTGATCTGCTCATTTTCTTCTTCTTCCTTTGTACATCGCATCGACTGCATAACTAATTTTACTTTTTCAATTCTTTGGATTCGATAGTCATTTTTCTACACACCTTATTAATATTTGAGATATCGAAGCTGCACATATTTTGTCCATTTTCTACTATCCTACTTTACACAATGGAACCTTGATTATTATTGTCCAATAACAGAATTAAATCCGAAGCTCCTTTTTAGTAGAAAATTTTTTATTCTCCATGGATTGTTATTAAATCATAGTCCACGTTTCTCGCAAAGTTTTACGATATCATCAATACGTTGAATAATTAGAATTCTGAATACATAATATGAATGGGGGATAATTAATAGCCAGTTACCTTGTCTGTATTTTTCCAAATGGAAAGTTTTTCCCCTCGAGGATAAATCATCAAGTCGACTGATATTAAAAAACTATCCACTCGAACAAACTTTAGAACACGCTACTAAACAGTTTGTTAAGTTTGAAAAGCGCGTTGCGCTGGGAAGATGATATTTCATGAATCGTGAAGTATACTTTCCGAGCCATTTGAGCGCGTTCCTAAAATCGAAGCGACGTTCTCGCCTGTTGCGATCAATCTCTATGAATACATTAATTGAAAATTTGTCGTGGCTCGTAAAAGTCCGCTCGGACGGCGCGAGAATGATTCATGGCGTTAAACGGGATGAAATTTACGTTCCCGCGTTTAATATCTCGCAAGGATCATTACGATCGCGGAGTTTGCCAATCGGTAACTGGAAGTCGGTAATGATCGTCGAGCGTTTTCCTTTTTCCCTCTTATAACTGCTTGTCCTTATGAGCCCGACTGTCCCGTGCGTGGAGGTTCGTTAAATCGGTCTAAAAACCGCAATGTAGCGTCATCAGTATTCTATCAGATGCAAGCGGTCGTTCCAGTTCAGTAGTAGGACATCTTAAAATAGTCGTCGTAGACAAAAGTATTAGGAACGGAAAGCGAAACGTTTTTTTTTTTATGAATGTTTCAACTTTTTCCGGACTTCCCAGCACCAAATTTGTCGAAGCGGAATGCGGTTGATTTCTTCGAATTCAGTATCAACTTTTTATGAATTTGGAAGAGATCTTTATCTCGATTATTATTGGTACTCATATTTACTGTTCTTGAGGTACAAATAATGTGTTTATAGTTAGATTGAAAATTTAAGTGCAAACTGACTTTTAACAATTCAATTTTGTATTCTATGATCAGTTTTATTTATCCGTAATAAAAAAAAGTTGAGAATATTCGTTTTATTATGAGAAGAATTTTATTTTGCTTCGAAGAGTATTTGCCATTTAATTAATTAAAAATTCTATCCTATCGAACCCAACAGCAACCACGGAATACCAAATCGAAATTGGATTTTTAGCTTTAGGGACCGTAGATGGCACCGATTCGAATCAGAAACTCGGAAAGTCCGCCTTGGCGCGTTTCCAATTCCTCTGCCGCCATCAATTTGCTGTTTGTCGTTGATGCATGTTACTGACTCGCTTAGGAACCTCGGATTCTTTATTATTTTCCAGTTCGCGGCTTTCGTTTAGCTCATTTTCGCTGAGAACTCGGTGTTAGGGGTTCTAAAACAAGTAAACATTGCGTTATTCGCACTTACTATTAGTTGATTTGCTCTCACGTAGGCTGGAATAAGTTAGACGACTCGAGATGTTATAAAATTAGTCATTGGTACATTTACCTTATTTTTCAACTTATTTCTTTAATTAAAACAAAACTTGTGTTTCCTTTTATATCAGTAAATGTACACCCCCGCTCAAAAGTATGTGGACACTAACCATTTTTATGAAATTTGTGATATATTATGTATAATGTTGTTGTTAGACGGTATTTATTGTTAAATTCTGTTACGTACATGTATGTAATATATTCTAGTAACATTCTATTGTTTCCAAGTAATTGTATCCAACGTATCAACTCAAAATCAATTCCAATTTTATATTATTGGTATCATCGAAAAAAATAAAATTCTATTGTTTCCAAGTAATTGTATCCAACGTATCAATCCAAAATCAATTCCAATTTTATATTATTAGTATCATCGAAAAAATAAAATTCTATTGTTTCCAAGTAGCTGTATCCAAAGTATCAATCCAAAATCAGTTCCAATTTTATATTATTAGTATCATCGAAAAAAATAAAATTTTATTGTTTTCAAGTAGTTGTATACAATGTTCTAGTAATACATTACATACATGTACGTAACAGAATTTAACAATAAAAACCGTCTAACAACAACAGTATACAAATTTCATAAAAATGGTTAGTGTCCACATACTTTTGAGCGGGGGTGTACTATCAAACGCAGAAAGAATCATAGGTCTATCTATTATATCGTCGCTACACTGCATTTTAAACAACATGTCTTTTTCGAGCTGCGACAGTGTTTCGACATGCAAAGACACCAAATTAATTCGTACGCTAATAATCGATCAATTTAATGTCGATCGGATAACGTACAATCAGTCGAGGTCGACGAGAAGTTGGCCAACGTGAACGCGACCAGAACGCACCAAGGAAGAAGCTTCGAACGTCAAAACGAGAGTGGTTGCGGCGTATCGATCCATCCCGTATGATGACAGACAGGGCAGCAGGTAGTCGTGAATTTGGAATCGATCTGTGTGGAGTAGAGAGGGTCGTGCATGTCGTAGCAATCGAAGGGAATCGGCGCGGCGGTGGCCGTGGCGGTAGAGGCAGTTTTGTTTAGAAAGTAACGTGACGACGAACGGCCATGGAAATGACGAGGTGAGACAAGCTCACGGCTTCGAGTCTCGTCGCCTATTACCGCCATTACGTGCTCGATAGCGAAGGGACACGTATATTCTTTTCGCACGCGATATCGATATCATCCCGGGTGCCCACCGAAGAAAGTGCCCATTCTTCGGAAACGCGTATCGAGCCATTGAATACGAACGGATCCCGTTTATGTATCGGGGAGATCTGCCTCGATCGATGCACCCCGCTTCGTTATCGTCCCATAAATGGTAATCCCTCCGCTCGACGAGGCCGCCAAACTGCTCGGGGAAATCGAAACGCGATGAATGATGGGGTATCATTGACGATAAGAAGCACCGCGTGTACAGAGTCCAATGAAAGAAATTGAAATTGTGGTCGCTTTGCAATAATTTTTCAGATTTTTGTACGCTATGTAAGAAAAATTCATGTTTAAAGAGTTAAAATAGCTGGAATCTCTGTATTTTTTGGTCTTGAATGGAGCTATGCGAAACATTGGCATGAAATGATTTATCTAATGCTTATTGATATCTAACATTATTCTATTTTGATGCAAAGTTAACCCAGTAGATAGAATATTTTGCACAATTTTGGTATTATGAATTGCTTATCAACATCTAGATTTATAGCATGTAAACGTTTTCATTTTCAAGAAAAACTAATTTTTGGAATTGGTAATTAAGTGGGTTGAAAAGAAACTGAAATCGTGACTTACTTAGTGAAATTATTCTTTACAGGTACAAATACATCTTTTTTTAGCACACATAAATAACTTCTTTACTTTTGTTTTCAAAGATGCCAATCAATTTATGACTGTATTTAGATATAACAGGGTGAAAAAATAGGTTTGCCTTTGTAAAACACAATCTCCACAATTAAAATTGTTAAAGTACGACAAGTTTTCAAACAAATTGATATTTTAAAGTTCTCTTTTTCTTGTACCTGAATTTATAACTAGAAATGCAGTTTCTTTTGGATTCTCAATTTGAGGGTTGTTAAAAGCAGTTGTTAGGGGAAACAGAATTTTTCTTACTGCAGTCTTTTAATCTCTTTTTCTACTTACTGCAATCCTTTTTTGTTTATTGAACTTTCGTATGAGTTATTTACAATGGGACTATGTATATCAACCTTGTTTTGCCTGGATTAATTTCTGTACGAGATTCGTGCCAATTCTGTTTTAAACAAGAAATACACCGAACTCAGTTAAATCCATTTGCATAATTTTCTACGGCATCTGCAACAATCTCTCTTGTATTCAGATATTTTATTCAAAGGCAGTTTCCAGTTGGTTTAAACGCATTTACGCTTGTAAATTTGCTTTTTATCTGCTTACCGTTTCGAAATTCTTTTTCTCTCTTGGAACAGGTTTGCATTGTAGTTCACGACTTATTATAAAGTCATAATACAAAAAATAAAATTTATTTTTTATTTCGATTATAAAAATTCGTATTAAAAAAATGAAGAAAAAAAACGTATTTTATTGGCACTCCGGATTAATATATTTTATTTATATTTGCAGACTTTCATGAAGTTTTTTTCGGTGACAAGTTAATTTCATTTGCGAGGACACAAAAAAAAAATGGAAACAAATTGTTTCCCAAAAAAGATATATATTCAATAACTATGGACTCATATGATAGCATTCGTTTTTTAACTAATATAATATATTAAACTGTATTACTTTGAATAATTAATTGACCACTTTTACAAATAATTTCGTTACTCTTTAACGCATTCATTACTTCAAAAGCGTTTATGTTTGAAAAAATTACAAATTTCCGATTTTACTTCGAATAAATTATGATAGTATATGACTCATAGCAAAAATCGAAAAGAAATTGAAATTATAAGGCAAATATAATTAAATAATCAGCAGCAGATAAAAAACCGTGTTAGAATGTTTTTCGAAATGTTACTTTACACTTCAATATAAATTGCAAAACAAGCACGTATTTATCTAATCTTGGTGTATCACTGACACAGTAATATTAAATGATATTTATGTTTCTATTTGGATTAACCAACCTGAATATTTCAGGATCGTGGAAACGACCGAGTTTCGTTAAAAAGATTAATTCAAAGCTAATCGGGGTTAATTCAAATTAAATTATCCAGTGTTCCATTACAAATTGATTGATACTATTTTGATGCAATCCTTTCAGATTGAGTCGTATCACGGTCACTGAATTTCGATTTTAGTTTTTACTTCCCGATCGATTCGGCTCCACGCAGCTAAACGATGGGATATGAAAAATGATGCATACTCTTGCTGTTCATGGGCTTTTTCTCTAGCACGATGTTCGAGGATATAATTCGCTGGGAGGACAGGACATATCGAGGTTTTGATGGACATGCTAGCGTGGCGCGAACTCGTGACGCGGGGACGATATTTTTATAAGTTTCGTGGCATCGATCCAAGTACAACGGACCACCCTTGATCGATCCCGTTTTTAACAGAAAAAAATATCCACTGCACTCGAGTTTTCGGCCATTCCTGATTAGCGATTATTCCTGGGACAGCGATCGTGGGTCCGGTCGTCGCAAAAATTCTCTCCAGAACTTCCACTGACGAAAAATCGGTCCTCATTTCTTATTAACGATAACTATTAATTACAATTACCATAAAGCTTTGCACAGTGTTCGGTTTCGACGTGAAAAGAGCAATGACACTCTTTTCTTAAAAATTGAATCACTATTTTCGTTGTTGAACTTTATAAACTAAAAGCCTTCCCGTGAAAAAAATTAAAATTAAAATTAAAATTAAAAGATGAATAATTATGATGCAATTAATGTATAGTTTGTTTGCAAGTCTTTAGCGGTATCCTAAATTGGTTATAGTTGTTTTACAATATTAGCGATACTTCGTGACTCAAAGAGCAACTTGAGCTTTAAATAGACGATCGTGTGAAATATCGCGTAAGTTCAGGCGTCGAAGCTCTTTCAGAAAATAACTGCCGGGGAGGAGTTATATCGATAGAACGCCTTTAATGACTCACGATCAACAGGAGCTCGATCATCCGACCCATCACGAGGGTCACATTACAATTTTTCTTGTATCTTGAGAATAGAACGAAAGGACTCGCCTTCTTGGAAGGCTCGTGCATTTATTGGCTGTGTCCGCGAGCGCACATGGTTCACAGCTCGTCACTCAAAAGCACGCGTCGCGAATTTTTGCGAAACTTCGCTTCGAGAACCTGCTGCTACATGTATGAATGTATGTGTAAAAGAAAAGAAAACGAGGAAAAAGAAAAAAAAAACGAGAAAGAAAAGAGTATTTTAATCTGAGAACGTTCGAGTGCTCGCGGCGTTTCCCGATAATCGCCCAGCTACACGTCCTTGATAATCGTGCGAAACGGTTAAACAACGACAGTTATTTTTCGCGAAATTTTTTTCATTACATAATAGAAGCGACGGTCGATCGAATTTCGTCTCGCCGAAACGACAGGGAGTTTCGGTTCGCCTCGCGGCCCGATAACCCCTCGAGAAGTTTAGAGGATTTTTATCGGGCCAGGTCTCTGGGTTAGGTTCCTCCGTGAACAGACGAGGAGAAAACTGACGCATCCACGCGGACATTGTGGGTCAAGGTTCGCGGCGATAGTCGCTCGCTTCGCCGAATCGTTTCGCCGTAGATACGTGTCGAATTAGGTGGCGGCGTTGCCGTGTCGAGTCGTCGAAAATTTTTTTCTCCGCCCCGGCGGTCTCGAAATCGAGAGTCCGCCCGCTTTGTTCTAACGCCCTCGGACAGGATATTCGGTAGGAACGTAGGAACCATCGTCGTCGTTCCACGCGTTGCTGGATTACACGTTTGCTATTTTTCGTCGACGCCGCAGAGTGTCGAAAGTTTCGTCGTTGACTGAGAATCGGATTCTGGAAATGGAACATTCACTTTTTAACGGAATTCATTCACTTTTTCACTTCGAATACTGGATCACGTTTTGCTTTCTATTGAAAATATTTATACAGTCGAATCTAAATTATTTATATGTAGCTGTGAGAACAAAATAGAACTTTTTAATAATGGTTCACTAGTTTTTAACATTTTATACAAACATAACATTTTACGAATATGAAGTCGGTTATTGGAGATTCTATTATACGAATAATGTGCAAAAATGAATTTAAATGTTTGTAATTTCATTCAGTTACTATTTTATTAATTTTTAGCACTTTGTACAAATAAAATGCTAATGGTTATTAGAACGTTATTAAACTGTAGTTTAAGCTGTAGTCGCAGTTCCAGTGACCTTTTATACCTAGTGGAATAATTAATTGAAACACTAAATAATAAAAAATAGGGATAATTGTGATTCGGATAATCGTGATTCTACTTTACAAATGTAACATTTAACGAATATAAAATCCGTTAATGGAGATTCTACTTTACGAGTCATATAAAGAGTGAATTCAGGTGTTCGAAGTTTCATTGAGTTACTGTGCATTCGTTTTTTATGTAAGATTTCGATTTAGAATTTTTAAAAAGTTACTAGATAAGTTTAAGCAATTCAAATGAATTTTATAAAGAAACAGAAGGACTCCACCACGTTCACCATTAATTATTAGCAGCACAGAAGTGCGACACAACTTCGTTTTAGATGACGCGATGAATTACTATCTGCTTTTACTAATTTAAAATTATTCTGAAGAATCTAAAAAACATAGGATTCAATAATAAAATCTCTATTTCTAAAAAATTCGTTTTAACTTCGAAATTTAACTTTGAATTCCGCATAGTCAAAGGTATTACAGTTATTACAAATTTAAGAATAGTAGGGACTTCAAACAGTATGGCCAAATGCGGATAACCGAAAAGTACGTATCATGTTGTATTACCGCAAATGAATCAGCAGTCCCGCCACTCGCACGCAGTTACCACAGTACAGAGGATCGATGCTGGATGGCTAATGTGTTTGTGGCAGTATCGCACGATATCGCCGTAATATTAGCGATAATTTAGTGGTTTAAAATGTAGCGGTGAAAACAGTGATTTTCAGAAACTCATAATCGTTAACGCGCATCCACCTATTGAACAACGAGCGGTTATTCCGAGTGTTTCAAAGCGATCGTTTTGCGCGCGATTATCGCGAGAGAGATTATCAGGGAATGTTATTTAACAGGATGGTGGAAGAATCGAGAGATCGATGAAAATATGCGCACGAAGCGCTCTTAAATATAAATGTATTTTTACGGAACGATTTTGCCAATGCTGAGACGGTACCATGCGTTGCGCAACCGAAGGTTACAATTAAATAGAAATGTTCCAGTGCGTTCGTAATTAGAGCCCCGTGATCACGCTCCCGTATTTCTAAATTCCCTTCTTCGTACTTATTGTTAGAACGCCGGTAATAATTACGTCAGGTACGCCGGTTGCTTGTCTTCCTTCTACCTTACTTGGACACCGGCTTTCGACGTGTATTATGCCAGTCCTCCTTAAAAAACCAATTAACATAGAACTTCGTTGAGGAGAAACCAGCTGCGCGAAATAAGGAAATTGTACTTAATATTATGTAATTGTACTGTACTATTGAAATCCGTTATTTAAGATAGATGGTATTCAATTAGGTTTAATTTAATAGAATGTGACAATAGGTTTGTTTCAATAGAGAAATATTAAAAATTTTTAAAAGTTTGAAATAGGTTGCGGAATTTTATTCATTTACGGCAGTTTTAATACTGCCACGTTCCTCTTAAAGGTCTCAATTTATAAAACCACTAATTGTTACCGCATAATTATTAATTTGAACAGTGAAAGTTTGATAAGGTGTTAAGCAACTACAAATATTATCTAGAATACAAATTCTTTTTTACATTTTTGTTAAAATTTATTGATTTGTTGGATAAAATAAAATACATGATTGGGTAAAAGAAGACCAAAATATATAAAATATCAAACTTTCTATACATTTTATAACGTTTAGAAAGCAAGATGCATTTAAAATAAAATTTCACTTCTTTTCCTGCAGCTGTGAAAATATGAATTCACATAAAATTTAAATAATTAATTAATGCATTAATACAGAATTTCATTGGCATTTGATAGTAATTTAGATAGATATATTATGTCACACAATATGTACCAGGTATCACGGTAATAAATCTTTAAACATTTGACTCTCATCAAGTCGTAAAAAATTGGGCAAAATGGGCCAACGCCCCATTCTAAGAAGCTAATTATTCCTTAGCTGGTTAGGCGGGGCCATTATGACCTCACCCATTCACTACCAAATGTTTTATTCATGCCCCACATAGTTATGAAACAATTGAATCGTTTGTTAGCGAAAGGGCACTTGTTCAATCTTCTAACATATGTAAATGAACCTAAACTAATACTTAAACAAATATTAAGTTGTTTAATAAATTCACCATCGAGGTGCAACAAAGAATTCATTTAGGTTTCCAAATTTCTTAGGTTATTCAACTCAACAAATTTCCTATATTTTTAAACAATTTTTCTAATTTTAAGAAACACATCAAGAAAAGATTACTTTTGGCAATGTTTATATTTTCCCTTCCAGAACATTACGTCAAAAGTTTATTGTCCACGTTCGCAATAAAAATAGTCACCAAGGTTCTCGAGACGAACACACTAATGTTTATTCGGAGTGCTAAAATCGCGCACTTCATCCCCGGTGGACGAGTATTTTCATCGACCAACCCTTCCTCCGCATTTTCCACCGTGGAAAGGCTGTGGCGTTAGAATTAGAGCTCGCTGGCAACGTTACACCCTCGGCACCGATGAAACCTCAGCGAGGTTGACGAGCTTCCTGAGACGCGGAGCGGCGGTCTACGTACACGTTCCTCAAGGCGCCAGCGTCCAAGAATTTAATTAGTGGCATCCTCTTTCGCTCCGAAAGTAGTGTCGGCAGCTTTATCCATCCCGGTGGTTTTCAACCGCGCCACGAGTCGCTGATAACTACCGCGGTCGTATAGCTGGCCGGACGGTCGGCTGGCATACTGGCGCGCGAACGAACATGAAAATTAAAAATTTTACTAACTCGCGCAGCTCCGACAAATAAACGGAGTCCCCCAGATTCCTTTGGTATTAATATCACCGACGAATTGAAGTCTGAGCGGTTGCGGAAGAATTTTTCTTCCCGTAATGAAAGTTTCCTTTCTCGCTCGAACCGTGGAGATACACTGCGTTGCGCGATTTTTCGTGGAACGGTGGACGAGACGAATGCGTTCCGATTTCGATGGAGCGATTATTTGCTGATTATGCTGAATCGATCTCTTCAATTAAAGAATGATCGAGGGGGAAATCACGGTGGCGGCTGAACATAAAGGCTAATTTCAGGAATTTTTTTTAGGCAAAATCAATTTTGTTTCTTTAAGAACCTTTAATACTCTCGGAAAGTATATTTCTTGAACTGCTTTCTACAAAAATTTGATATACAAGTATTTATTATTGTCGTCGTAGGAATAATTAGCGTGACAGGCTTTCAAAAAGTTTTAAAACGAACATTCATGCAAGTTTCTTAAATTATGAGACAATAGTTTCAATAACACGTAGAAATTAAAAAAATATTAGTTTTTTTACCAAACAGTGGCTCTTTGAAAAAAAATGTGAAAAACAAATGATAAAATTGGACATTTCTTTTAATATTATGTGGGAACTAATTATCCAATTGAAAATTCTGTACTTGTGACGAAAAAAAATATTATTAGGAACTATTATTCCAAATTTGAAGTGAATTAGACGAAAATTTGCTTACAATGAATAATCAATGCGCTCAATTTAAAAAACTTAGTTTTGAGAAAAGTGCGTTTAAAGTTTTGCAATAAGTTTATGTTTTATTAAGCTGCGTGGATTAACATTATCGTAACTTCCTCGGTTTTTTGAATTTTACTTTAATATTTTAGGAGCTTAATTTAGAAGTCGCAAAGATTAAAACGAAATGAGAAAGAATTTGATTTTTATCGAACCTTCGCAGTGGTTTCCTTCCTTTAAACTGGTCCGAGTTAATTTTGAAAGTGAAGAAAAAAGATTTCTTAAAACTTGAAAATTCAATTTTCTAGAGGCAGATAAAAATTTTCCTGTTTCCATTTAAGAGTAATAGTCGAATAATTTGTTCAAGTATTTATAGATATTCGAATACCAGACATCTAAAAATATTTAGAAACCAAAGAGTTTAGTTTAAAAGTTGTAGACATCCATCATCTTTTTTGTTACCTTGGTTAAAATATTCAAATTATATTCTCTGAATGTTTAAATGATCAATATCTCTGACAACTCGATAGCTGACAAATTCAGTAAATTACAGAGTCTCGTTTTTATCGTTACTAGACATGAATAAGTATTTCACATTCATTCAGAAACGTTGAATCATTTTTTTACACTTTTAAATCGATTCACAATGGATGAATTCGTAATTTATTACGTAATCTACGCAGAGAATCGATTTTCTTGAGTCCCTAAAGTCTAAAGAAACGCTCTTCGTCGAGCCGCAACCGCGCAGCGTTTCATTAGGACCGAACAGCTCCTTATCGTTCCCATTGTTCTCGTAAAAATGACGAATTAAGATCGTCCGTTCGCGAGTCGGCATAATTAAGTTTAATTCGATGTAATACGCGTCCGTTCCAGCCTGCATTTACATAATTCCCCTCGCGAGAAGAAGTAACGATACGGTTGCGAGCTGATAACAAGTTTTCGTCCTTCTGACAGATTTTAATTAATTCAGTTCAATTTATGCCCGGCTCAGCGTCGAGACTCGGAACTCCGCCGATCGAATGGCAAACGCGCGATCGCCGCGGTTCAAGGATCCCCTCTTCGGATATTTATTGAATGTGGACACCTAAACCGTGACGCTGGGAACGGAATATTGCACACGGAATATACTCGCGGCGCGGCGTGTTCGCTGGGAGCGCATGACGGAATATCAATTAGATCGAAGTCGGCGGGGGACTCGTTGCAACGATTAGAGCGAAGCGGAACCCGTAATCGCGGCGAGATAAAAAATTATTCGCTTAAACTTGAGTTACTTAATTATGTACGAGATTAATTTTAAAAGTAAATGAACAGCAGTTCTTTTGATGCGCGATTGCGTAACTTTTACTTGGAGTGAAAACATGCGTCTTGATAGTGCAAAATGTACGTACTTGTATTTTGGAGATGTGCAAATAGGTGTAACTTTCGAAACGGTGATTGTGAATTGTGAAGATTGTTGGACCAGGGCTGCTTTTACATTTTTGAAAACCCTAATGACATTATTATGAGACTGCAAAGAAAAAGTTTATATTCTTTTATGTTTATTGGAAATCAAAGTCGTACATAATACGAATAATTTGTTCAAAATTGATACAGAATTACTAAAAATACACTTTTCTGTTCTCCATAATTCTTTCTAAGATTAATATCAATGCATTGAATCAAACCTACCTCACGTATTTCTACTTCTACGCTCCACACGATCCATGGAATCTTCAAAGTACTTAAAGCCGCATTTTACAAATAGAATATCAATTTTTCAACCACTGGCAATGAATGCGAAATAAGCTCGGGATGTCCAAGCGTGCGCGCGATGATAAATTGATGCCGTGAACTCTCGCGAGCGTACAGCAAGCGGGTAACGAGTGAAGCAGGTAACAGTTATCATCCACTTTGCGAAGGGAATCGATGTCGCGCGTGTGCATAACATTTTGCGTTAATTTACAATAGTTCAGCTGCAGGCCGTTTGTCCCCGCAGTGTGCACACGTGCTCACGCACGGAACACGGGCGCGCTCGATAAAATATCGCCGTAGCGGTGTCTGTGTTCATTATACTGTTCATGGGTCGCGGGCAGATTTCGTACGATTGCAGTAATGTTCGGAACAATTTTTGGAGCGGCGCATGAAAACTCGGTAATTTTTCGTAATGAAGTACTTTCAGCAATTAATATGTACTGTCTTGAAATATTTTTAAAGTAATCAGACTCACGATTCAAATAAATTACAGTTGAATTTTATCATAGTTTCAGCAGAAACTAGTAATCGTCAAATCAACTCTCCAAAAATGTTTCGGTCCAATTCCCACAGAAATCATTACAAAAGTACTTAATTTGTAATATCCCACAGTTGATGTCTTTCCTTTGGCAAAATTTCAATTTTCGTACCATATTAATTCTCTCTGCGCCTTTTGGATCCAACGCATTCTCATCGATCAAACTAGAATCATAATCCTCTTTAATTCAGAGTCATTAACTGAATTAAACTCATTAATACAATAACTATCAAATGTGTCCGACTTCATAGCCTAGAATCTAACGTATCCACCTTTCTCCTTCTCAGTCCATTTCCTCCCTCAGGACATTTCCTTTTTCCTTCTTCTTTCTCTTTTCCTTCTTCTCTTTCTTTTTTTTTTTTTTTATAATCGCGACCACGACATGCACGTTTACGTCGAGGATAAAGCGCCGTCCGCACCGTGCGCCTCTCATCGAAGAGTAAAAACCGTTGGAAGGACGTCCATTCTTCTCGTTTAATGCAGATATACGCTCAAGCCGTTCCTACGAGCATGTTGCGTCACTGCCAATAGAAACGAGAAGGGGTGCCTGGACCATTCAGCCGGCGTGCCTTGAGAACATTCCCGTTCGAACGTTTCTAACGCTAGGAAAAAGCTCAATAGTACGCTCGCGATTAAAGTCACAATTCCATTATGTCCTTCTCTTGCCTCGCGCTGGCTGCCAGGCGGACTGGTTGGTTGGGTGGTTCATTGTTCTACCTTGATTTATGACACAGTGTTCGTTCAAGTCACTTTTGGCGCGTTCGTCTGGATCCTTCGTCGTGATCTACCTTAACCTTTGACTACTATTGTTCGCTACCGATATAAACGTTCGCTAAATTAGCAACGCCATTTCTCGTTGGTGATTATTGTTTACGGAGGAGGTTTGATGCTTCACTTAGCGCTCTCAAAGTCGAATCTCTGTGTGGAGTATGTATCTGCGGAAATGCAAATTTATGGAGGAAGTTTTGGATAAATGCGGTGGGATTTGAATTAACCCTGTTATGTTACTCTTATTAATCTGGTTTGTTGGAATTTCAATTGTTAGCATATCGTTATAAATTTGGAGAATTAAATTTCTATGGAACATCATGGAATAACAAATGTGTTAATTGTAACTTTATAACAATTTTCCTAACATTGGAACAGTTATTTAACTCTTTAACTTGCCGATATTTTACTAGTAGAACATTCATTTTAAATATACTAGTTTTACTTTTACCTTTCTACTTTCGTACTCCTTTATACATAACGTTGCACGTATGCAATAAATGTTTAAATGACGAATAGACTATAAGATTAACTCAATACGATATTGTTTAATTTAGAATAATAAAACACAATATATGTATTAGTTACACATTTTTGAAATTGTGATTTAATCTAGGCGTTAAATGGTCAAAGAAATAAAATGCATAATTGCATGATTTGATATGGAAAAGCATCTAAGCCGCAAGAACCAAATTTTACAGGATATATGAAAAACGTTTGGGAGCCTGTTAAAAAGAGGAACTTTATTTGTATAAAATATTTCTAAACTATTTCTTCTAGCGACCTACTGGCTTTACCATGCCACTTTCATGGATTCATATTATCTTATCCACTAAAAACTAATTTTTGATTTTTTTTGCGAGTTACATGCTTTTCCATACCAACGCCTCAATTTCCTTTTCTATTGTCTGAAAAAAGAAAAGTGTCTTTCGCTTTTAATGATAGTTTGCAGTCGCCATTCTCGAATACGATGCTCCCCAAAGTTTCACTTAACCCATCCTTATAAAATGCGGTATGTAATCCAGAAATCTCTATTCTCTCTCCGGAGTCGATTGATCATCCGAACCGAATAGATGAATCCACCTGAAACCGAGAACGGATCCTCCCGTTCCACTCCCTTGTCATCTTCCCCTACACTTTCCCAGCTCTAATATCGAGAAGAAGAAAGGGTCAGAGAGGTATATCGTTACTCAAAGGCTCTCACTGTAGGATTATATATCAAGACAAACAAAACGGAAAATTCCATTCCTTGCCCCAGAATGCCGCAAGTACAGCAATGCCTAACTCCAAATTCAATTGAACCTAGAAATCTAAGAACTGTTTCATGCAGGACACTTCTGCGTCTTCAAAAAAAACCTCTAAAAATTTCCAGCACCCACTTTCTATCCTTCAATATACAGAGTGTTCGACTACAGGTAGGGTTAAACGAAAGCGGTGATTCTAGATGCTAAAACAAGACGAAACTGAAGAATACAAAACTGTGATAAAATGCCTTCGTTTGTTAATTAGAAGTAGACTATGAACTTTTATGCAAAATCAAATTTTTGCAAGCAAAAATAAAGAATTGAAGTTTGAACACTAATGTGTCTTGCACTCTAAACATTATTACTTGGGTTATATTTTCGATATTTTGTAGATTTTGCTATCTTTCAACAGTCTAGCAGATTTTCATATACATATTTAGGATTGTCATAAATGCATGACAATCCGCTGTCTAGTTATAAGCGCTTAAATTTCGACAATTCGAATAGTAGTGACTATACATAGAGAGAGAAGTAAGTAAGGTGTCACTCATTTCGCTCAGCTGATTCCAAGTTTCATGATATTCTAACCGTTATTTCAAATAAGAGTGGTTCTGTTTCGCGCATTGGATCGCCGTTTTATTGCCTCTTCCACTCCGTCGACTGCCGGTCACTTCTTCCGATTTGTACATTTCGGTCATCGGTAAACATAAACACACAGGGTGGTTCATCTAACAAGGAGACTCTCAGATCGTCGAATTTTTAAAAATGTTAACACTTACCGTGCGCAAAGATCCCTACTCGAACATCAATTTCTCAAAGTAAGGATGCGCTTTTCAAAAGAACTCGAGGAAATCAAATTTGAATATTTCTAGATTCCTTCATATACGTTGATTATACCATTTGCAACGGCGAATATTTAAAATCGATTTTCCCGAAAACAAATCCTCATACGAAAAAATTTTATCCTACATTTTTTTTACTTATTTTTCTTTTTAATGTAGAATCAGCTCATTTTCGGTTGTATGATCAGTTACCGACCACCCTGTATTATAGAACATTTTCTGTTCCGTTTGAGGTCCTCTACCACCCCTTAAAATATTTCAGCGTCTCACTGGAAATGGCTCGAACTCCCTTCGGAATTCTCCTCCCCCTAGATTCACGAAACCCAGTTAAACGCACCGACGAGTCGAATCGATCGACCGGCAGAACATGGCAACCAAAAGAACCGTATTTAATTAAAACTGAACGAATTGACCTTGGTCCGAGACCCGGCGCACTTAACAATTTCCGAGAATCCCTGTACGTCGACATATCGGCGTACGTCCGTTGCAGCCCCGGTTACAATTACATAACGTCACGACGATACCCTTAAGGGTTTAATCGATTCTCGGATTCTGGCACAGGCCGGTCGTCGCCGCTTGATTATTCGAGGAGCGCGGCGAGTTGCCCCCGTGAACCCAGTCCGCGGCGTAAAGGCGTGGGAGGATCGGAGACGAAGGACCGCGGATAAAAAATATTCATACGTACGTGTGGCGCCGCCAACGTCGACGCCGACGCCGACGCTCGGCGTCGTTGTTGAGTGACGGAGGCAGGCGTGGTACATTCGACGACCTTGACCCCCGTCCTCAACTGCCGCTCCGTTCACAGACTGGTCGATATGGGCTGCTCCTCATCCCCCTCGATACACACCCCCGCCCTCTGCCCACTGATTCTCTCATCTACCAGCTACCTTGCCCTGCCCAACCTCGCCCCTGCCGCCCCCCCCCTCTCTCTCTCTCTCTCTCTCTCTCTCTCTCTCTCTCTCTCTTTCTCTCCGAGTCTCGTCTTCTCTCTTCCTCTGGCTCTCATCGCCCCCGACGACATCGATGCTCCTCGTCTCCTCGGTTTCGCCCGGACTGGCGCAAGATCAGCTTTCGACCGACCCAAATCGCGCCTCGCTTCCATCGAGTCCGTATGGCAGCCGCGGAGTTCGGGATTTGTTTTGGAAGGAAGACTCCGAGGTTCGCCGGGATTCGTCGACGCGCGGCGAGATCGGTTTTACTTTGGAGTTTCGGATGCTGCTGGATTGATCGTTTTCAGAATGTTGATTCGTGTTTTCTTTGGATCGTATTCTCCGTGGGTTCACTCGAAGTAGGGCAGACGATTCGGGAGTAAGAAATTGGTCTGCGATTGGTGGGATGGCAAATTTCGGGGAAAATTAGTTTGACATTGTTTTGGGGGATGATTTGTTCTTGATTTCCTTTGGTTCTTCAATTTTGTTGATGCTTCTGGTTCAATATGGTCGATAAAGTGCAACGAGTCGAATGAATTTATTTAAATTTAGATTACTAAACATATGTGTATACAGGGTGAGGCACTTAAAACCGGCCACCTGAATAACTTGGCTGCTATTGGCGATAGGAAAAAATGCATCAGGCCAAAATTATTTGGTATCGAGGGGCTGATCATCCGATGTTACTAGTTTTTTGATAGGTGGAGGCGTCAAGGAGATATGAAGGTCATCTCTGTTTTTTTAAATGGAACGGTATGTTTTTTTACTTAGATTCTGATAGAGTATTTCAAGACGAATACAATGACGTATTGGAAAGGTCATTCGTGGTCTGGGTTAAGCCAATTGTGATGGGAAAAAATTGTGAGTAAAAAAACATAACATACCATTCCATTTTAAAAAAACAGCTGATCAGCGGAACAGCTGAACAGGATGATCAGCCCCTCGATACCAAATAATTTTGGCCTGATGCATTTTTTTCTATCACCAATAGCAGCCAAATTATTCAGGTGATCGGTTTTAAGTGCCTCACCCTGTATGTATGGGTTACACAAATACTAGACACTCGTAAACACATGAATTTATTATTTATTGCTAAAAATACAAACAGTTTTGGTAATTATTTACAAAGCAGGCGTTATCTCTGATTTTAATGATCTTGAAATACGTTATAGAATACATCATTTTGAGTAACTTTTTTCTACACATGTTACCGTCGCTCGACTTTAGTTGCCAAGATTTTTGCGAAAAACTTCGCCTTCACGCCACCTAACAAAAAAAAGTAAACGTTAGACTTGTAAATTACTGTCAACGCTCGGTGTTCTACCACCTGGGGAATGTGATATAAATTCTGCGCGCAAAATTGTCTTATAAGGTACGTTTTTGGCGAATACACCACTCATATGTAACTTCTCGGCTGTTGTACTGCGTCGTGCCGCGCTCGTGTTCTCAGAAATAATAGCCAAGCGTTCGAACTGCGCTGACGCATACGTTGTCACGCACATGTACATGAATGCGAAATTCAGTATGTAGTAGCGGTGGTTTTTTACGAATATCTCGGAAACCACAAAGTAGGGCTGATTTCACTAAACCGTCCTTCAAAACAAGTGTAAATGTCATTCCAGTGATATTTTTTTCTGCATTTTTAATTCTATTGCAGCAGCATATGACAAAAGTAATACAATTTTATTGGGTAAAATAGTTTGAAACAGAATAAAAAAAATAGAAATTATTATAATAGAGCTATTTCTATTATTGCTTTTGTCTTCCTGTGAAAATGCCCTAACACAGTTACTCTTTCGAGGCAAAACGTAATGCCATAAAAAGCAATTACATGACCCGAATGAAGTTAACAGTTAACTGGCTGGCCGTTTTCGAGCCAACTTTCATTAGTCGCTGACGATGTAAGTACATTGGGTAAAATGAGGCGTGCTCGTATTTGTGTTTATCGAAAGTGTCAGATAAAAATAAGTTGAATGTCTTCATTCTGTGTATTAAATGTTATGTAATGCAGTGCAAATACCATTGAATTGTTTATTAATTCTAAATTGTGGTATCAGCATTGATATGGATAGAGTACAATGGGTCATTGTGACATTCTGTTTAAAAAAAAAAAAAAAAAAAAAAAAAAAAAAAAAAAAAAAAAAAAAAAGTACAGAAATTATACATTATCTTATTCTCAAAATTATTAATAGATTTATGAATCCAGATTACCACACCAGTTAAGGGTTAATATTACCTATATCAAGACTAATAGTATTAAAAAAGAAAAAGTTTTATATTTGAAATAATTTCATACACGAAGTCATATCCCTCTGTAAATAATTTTAATTACCTCTACAAAATAATTCATAAAATTTATCACCAAAATTGCTTCATCTAAAGAAACGTAAGAAAATATTTTAATCAAATTTTTACAAATGCAAATAAAGAATTGGAACTTTCATAACCGAAGTTATATTTTCTAAATGCTTTAAATTTGGCTATATTTTTTATATTTTGTATAGTTTAGTATCTATCAACAGCTTTATAAAATTTTGTGTATTTAAAGTTGCCATGAATACATAAAAATCTGCAGTCTACTGACTACAAATTCTAATTAAAGTGTAATTGTTCATTCAATTACTAGTTACTTTCTGTAATAGCAACTTGTTACTGCCTAAAATTTGACTATGTACTTGAAAACGATTAATGATCACAGAGAATAATTTGTAATTGAATTAGCAATTACACTTTAATTACAATTTCTCATTTGTAATCAGATTGCATTTCACTCAAATTTGAATTCACACCACAGCAAATAAAACTTGCCCAATTTTTAGAGAATTAGAAAACTGACACTCTTCAAATGTCGATACCACTCACAACTTTAATGTAACCGGCGATCGGTGGTTCCTAAAGTTGCCGTCGACGATCCCATCAATCTTATCCCAACTCCTGGGTCATCTCTCAGTACAGTCACGTTTCGCGAGGAAGTTTGCAGAAGCCGATATCCATGGACAGAGGACGGTACCCCGCGTGCTCGCAATTTTTTTCAGTAGCTCGCGATACGGTTTATTTCGAGTAACATTGCCCACGCTCGAGTGTGTAACACGTCGAAGGAGGTCCGCGAACCGTCGTAACAGGGATTTAGATCGGACCGCGTTGTCTCTGAAAAGTTTTATGGGTAATATCGGGGCAAAAAGCCGAGCAATCTTTCGCAAGAGAGTCGCGTCGATAACGTAACTGCGTAAAAAGAAACACCGAGGGAACTTTTTCATATGGAAAGTGTTGCTCACCGCGCGTGATCGCTGTCCTTTCTGTTTCTTTTTAACTGGCACGAGCGAATTATGTGAGAAGATTCTCGTTAAACAGATGGAGAATGTTTTGCTAATATTATTGGTAGACGCTGAAGATGTTCATTGTTTTTTTTATCAATGCAGCTTTTGAAGCGCGCGTTGATATCGAGTTAGTTGTTTGTTTTTGTTTGTTAAACGATTTCCAGTAACAACCAATTCTATACGGTAATAAAGATTCTGACAAACAACTGTATAAAACCAGATACAAATCCTTTGTACTACAAAGCTATATTCTCAGAAGAAATAAAAGAATTTGTCGACTACATCAAGATATATACTGATGGTTCTTGTTCTGAAAAAGGCAACGGATGTGCAATCATATACCACAACAAAATTCTCAAATACAATATGGATAATACATGAATGGATAATACATGCTCCATCTTTTTCTGTGAAGCCTATGCTATAAAATCCGCTTTCCAAACCATTGAATCTGATAATGCAAACAGATTCATTATACTTACAGATTCAGGAAATATAATTGACAGCCTACAACATCCAACAATGTACCCATAATTCAAGAAATCGTAAATAGACTAGCCTCTTTGAGAAAAATTAACAAAGACCCCATTAACATATGGATCCCATCTCATGTAGGTATAGTGGGCAATGAATCCGCTGACAAAATGGCTAAATCTGCTACAAACATAACACCTCAAAAAACCGTAACATCTCACAGAGATTTCAAAAACTTTTTAATAAGGAAAACTCTTAATAAATGGAACGATTATTGGAAAGCTCATGCACCTCAAAAAATAACCACAGTAAGAAACAATATCTTTGAAGACACGCCACTGGATCAACTAAATAGACGAGATCAAACAATCATAATTCGCTTAAGAATTGGGCACACAAATTTAACACACAGGCATCTAATGGCAAAAGATCTCCCAGTTAAGTGTAATCAGTGCAACGTCGATACCACAGTTACCCATATTCTTCAAGACTGTCCACTAATGAACCATGCTAGAACAATACATACTACCTACAGATCTAAAAAAAGCTCTCACTGAACAGGAACACATAAATGCAATTCTTTCCTTCATCAACGACATAAACTTTAGAAATCCCATATAATGTGTACATTAAATGTTGTAAATTAATATAACAAAAGTAGTCGCTAATAACCAGAAAAGTTGATGCGACTATAAACTCTCAATAAAGAGGGAAAAAAAGAAGAAAAAAAAGAAAGATTCTGACAAGTCTCTAAGATATTCCCCAAATTTCCCAAAAACCCAGAACAACAAAAAATAAAATTTCTATTAAACTCTCTTATAAATTCTGAAATATCTGCTCAAAGTTGTTCACAACGTTCGTTCAAAAGCTCATCGAGAAGAAAGAACGCGCGAAATGTATCAGTGCATTCCAAGACAGGCATTTTTTCGACGGAAACGTTGCGGGGGGAATCGCACAGACTCTGAAATACCATCGGTTTCCATGGACGGTCCCAGCCGGGCCAGGAATTTAGACGAATCGGGCGGCGTCGCCGGACCGGTGAATGATGTGATTTGTGTGGCCACGAATTGCGTGCGGGGGCCGGAAGGTCATTTTCGCAGCATCTGTGCTCCCGCGAATGCGGCTCAATACGGCCGCGCGCCGCGCTGGTAGCACAACACTGTTCCGGCCGCAAAACCGAACGCGGACCGGTCACCTACTTTCGAGGCAGTGGCTCGCCTTCGCCGTCGTTTACGTTGCCCGTCCACCTTTGTTGTCGTTGTCCTCGCGGTGCATTTGCACGTACGGCGCTCGATTTTGGGACAGGTCAGTTGAGTTTTGAGGCAGGTCAGTGGTGGCTTGAGTTTTCAGGTGGTTTCTCCTGTGGTGGACGACGCGCTGGTCGATCGCGTCGAAATCTCCGTGGGTCGAATCTACGATCTGGCTTAACGACAAGTCGCTTTGGTTGATGTGGAATTTATTAATTATTATTGGAAGTTGTGGAGAAAGGTCTGGAAATACTTTGAGAAGTTCTTTTTTTTTGCGAATTGGTGAATGCTGTGTGAAAAGTAAGGAAGGAGTTCTTTGAGTACTGTAAAGGAATTTGTACTTGATAGAACATGTTGATGAACCATTCTCAAAGTGTGTTGCAAGTAGGTTTAAAGTAGGACTTTTAATCATGAAGAATTGTTACGTGAATTCGAAGCTGTTTTTCGAATAGTTGAATTCTTTTTTTACTTTTAGGGTCATTCGGGGTAAAAAGATGCACTTTTGCTGTTTTTGCTTCACTGAGCCGAAACTACCATGATATTAGGAACACTTTTTTGCGCTATCGGTAGCATATTTAATAGACTCATAAAATGTAACGAGTATTTGACGATAGGCCAAACGGTTTTTTTTTTTAAATTAAGCAAACGAGTGACTTGGTTAGACTGCGTACCTTTACCCCGACATGTGGGTAAAAATACGCAGTCGTGTGGGTAAAAGTATGCATTCAGGTGTAGTAAAAGAAAATGAACAAATAATACACAGATGGAACATATTTTTATATTATTTTTACTAAATGAAGCTAAAGATGACAAAAACAATAGAAATTAGGAACTTCAAATTTAGGAAACTATCATAAAATTATAATTTTTCATAGATTCAACAAAACGAAATTATGCTCAAGCCTTTATCAGAGCAGATATGTTTTTACTCCAAATATCATTAAGAGTTCAAAAACAAGTAGACAGTAACCTAAATATCAGTGCGTACTATTACCCCCGTCCTTTTACCCCATTTGACCGGTAACCAAAATAATTTGTACTGGTTCGAATTCCAATAAAGTTAGATTAAAATGTTATTCTGGACAAAATCGTTCAATAACTATATAAAATCAACAAAAACAACTTACCTCTAAAAATACATAAATAATACGTCCACAAATTTTTCCTTGGTACGAAAAAGATCGAAATAACACAATTAAAAATTTTTATTTTTAATTCAGAAAGCGCGACTCGCACCGCTCAACAGGCGTTGACCCAAAATGGCGGCCCACGCGCACTCAATCCTGACGAGCCAGCGTCCCCGTCCTCTCACCTCCCCTCAGAGAAAACGGCACTGCGTACTTTTACCCGCTGCGTCCTTTTACCCTGAATGACTCCAATAAAAGGTTGATACTACGATCACCATTCGCCGTTCTTCTTGCTCCGAATGATGAGCTTTCGTGCTGTCAAGCATCGCGTCATTTTTCTCTTCGCGATATCTTCCTGTTGCACTCGGCCAAACATTCATTTCGTTCTGAAGGATACCACGAGCGGAAGGAAACGCTTTCGAGCTCGTTCGTGGAAAATGTTTCCCCCGCGATATATCGCTGGTAATGATTCGCGAGCGCGAGGGAGGGGTAGATACCACTTTAGTCGATGGAGGATATTGTTTCTCAGATTTCGCATTCTGACGAGAAGAACCAGGTCGAAACTCATCTGTTCCCAATTGTAGCGCCGGGGCGTCAGTCTCCGTTTTAGCCTTCGCGCGGCAGTCTTCGTGTAACCAGGCTTCACGTCGTACTGCGCATCTACCTGATGAAGAATCGATATTAGCTCGAGTCGCAGTTGGATTCTTGTGACGCGTGCCGTCATCCTCGCCGCGCCTAACTCGTCCTCTCATTATCGTCTCTGTTACCGCTATTGTTGCGACCCCCTTGCTCTCCCGATTATCTCCATCGCTATCGTCATCCTTATTGTTACTTTCGTTCTAGCCGTCACCTTCGTTCTTGCACCGTTACCGCGGTCGTTCTCGCCGCTCCGGCATTATCCCCCCGAGCTATTGTTCTAATCGTTCTCTTGATTCAGACTTCATCGTAATCTGTTGCCATAGTTACCTCCGGACGGTACCGAGCGTCGCGGAATGTTATCTCTCCTATGCTGCTTGTAATCGCTGCTTAACTATTGTTTCCTTTGTTACTGTTTATCGCTGTTATTATTGTTATAATCGTTGTTACGTGGCGGATTCAGATTTGTCATTTGCTCCTAAAATTTCTTTTATTTTTCGGATATCACGTGAGTCAACCGGTTTATCACTTTTACTATTGTTCATTTGAAATGATGAAATATTTGTAATATAGTCAGAAATGGGATAAAGAATTCTATAATGATAAATTAAAGATTCTTAACAATTTTGTGATGGTAGTTTCTCGTTTATACTAGCTTTCGAAAGCAGTATGTAATTTTTTAAACGAGGAGCTAGAAAAATGATTTAAAAGATGAAAGATGATCTTAGAAAATAATAATCTTTAAATGAATGAGTTGATCTGTTAATATAATTATCTAAAAAAATTTGGCATTTATTCTGGTGTTTTTAGTAGCAATTAAGACAATTGCACATATTATGTTTTATAGTACTGAACCACCAGAAACTTCTGATACTACGTCAGTACTTTTTTATCATCAATGTGAAGAAAATTATATATAGCAAACAGTTTGAGTCAATATTGCTCCATAATTGTTTTATAGAAAAACGTTCCCACAACAGTTTTTAATAATAATAATACTTTTGACAGTTTCTACGCTTGTGAAACTGATACTGGAGTGTGCATGAAACCGATACTGAAACCAATATTGGAATCGTAACTGGAATCGATATGCAAGGAAACTCTTTGTGCCTGTGGCGTTATAAAATTATTTCGACTCATCGAAACCGCTTCAGAGGGAAACCTTCCACTCAAAATGGACCGAAATACGCAATATAACAGGGAATAAAGCAATTTCCCCTTTTTAAAGCAATCGAAACGACATAGAATACGTTTGTTTCAAACGCGGCATTATTTTCGAGAGAAATACTGTAACTTAATCATGTATCGACAATAATTAACTCCAATTTCATTGCTTTCCTCTTGACACTATCATAATTATGATCCATTTGTTATCAAAATTAATTGCATCGTCGTATAATTTAGTTTCAATATGGAAACATAATTATGTTGTACAAAAAATAGCAGAACCAGAACCCAGAACATATAATATAATTTGGAAGCAACTTATTGTGTTTCAATTCCTGTTTTAGAATGTAATTGTATAGTAAGGAACGGAAATGAGTAAATGAATTTCGGATAACCTATTTTTAGTGTACTTTAATATTATTCGCTGTTCTTAATTGAGTATCAGTTTGAATTTCGCGTCGCTTTAATTTTTCCACACGTTAATCCGTTAATCCATGAGTAATTAAGTTTGTCTTTAAACTATCTATAAAATTTGATGAAGGAAATTTTTAGAGTCTCCTACTAATTAAAGTTGATGCTACTTTCCTTGTATCCGCTGTATAATTATCTTTCCATCTTCAGCTGCAAGATATAATTAGCACCAAACAGGTTTCAAATTCTGAACCAATAAATATTATTTCCCAGATATTGCAGTTCGATAAATGAAACCAGGTCAAAATTCACCCGTTACCAACTGTATTAGGTCTGCAAATCATGTAAAAGATCATAAACATTCATTATTTCATTCTTAACGAAATCAATAAAATTGTCTGTTAGAGATGGTAAGAAAATTATCCAAACGGTTGTTCCATTCATTAAAGCTAAAAAAAAAAAAATCGAAGTCCTAATTTTCTCCATAACAGATAAAAATGTATTAAAAAGTATATTATCTATTTTTTGTGTCTTTCAAATATATTACTGAAAAAAAGGACGATATTTGGCTAATTCGATAAAAAAATTCTGATTGGCTTGTCTGGTTTTCACTAATTCTAAATGGTTGTTTATAGACATTTATCAGGAATTCTAACACACATTTTTTGCGAAAATGCGATTATTTAAATAAAAATTTATTTATGATCTAAAAGTTCAAATGAAGACAAAATAATCATCTATTGTTTGAATAATTGATATTTACAAATACAAGTTTCATTATTATTTATTATTAATCGAGTTGTTGAAATTTCAAATAATATATCATAATGAAAGCATTTTCGGCATTAGTTTATATGAATTTCTTTTATCTACCCAATTTCATTTACACGTATAAATTTTAGTCCTATGTGTTTTGGACAGAATGCAAAAAATATTAATAACGAGATTTTTTTTTAAAAGACAAAAAGCTATTCATTATTTGCTTTGTGTCTGTAATCAAATAAGAAATAATATTTTATTTAAATAATAAATTTACTTGTTATTCACAATTAAAATCATACTTTCATTTATTATTTAATGTTGGTTTATTTAAATAAAAATTTGTCCAACACTGACTGCTGTAAATAATCTTTGAGGATTGAGACGTTAAGTCACGACGTTAAGTTGAGAAATATAAGTCACAAAAAGCAAATATTTCAGGACAAGCAAAAAACGTTTGTAAGCCTGTTAAAAAGGAATTTTATTTGTATAAAATATTTCCAAACTATTTCTTCTAGCGACTTACTGGCTTTACCATGTCACTGACGTGGGTTCTAACTATCTTATCCGCCAAAAAACTAATTTTCAATTTTTGTGAGTTACATGTCTTTCCATGTCAACGATTCAATTGAGACTCGGATAATCGACGTTCTACTGTATTAATAGAGTTAGTCAGTTGCTCCTCTAATTGCCTCATACGAGCCACTGCCCTCCATCCGCATCCCCGTTTGTTATCCTGGTCGAGGCTCACGAGGTCCGCTCTCGCGGTCGTTTCGAAGTCGATTTTAGGGTAGGTCAGTTGGTCTGGCTCGCACGGGCACCCGATATATCGGCGTGTGCACGTTGTTCGCGCATACGACCGTTGACAATCGCCCCGTTCCAGGCTCCCCTTCTGCGTTTGTGCGCCCGCGCTCGCGCTTCCTAGCCAATTGAATCGAGCGCTGGCTTGCTCCTTCGCGATGGGAACCCCGAAAGCTTCAATGATCTACAAGTTCTCCTTCCTTCTTTCTCTCTCTCTTTCTTTCTCTTTTTTCCCTCCGTTCACCTTGGCCTCCCCTCTTCCTTGTTCCTCGGCGTGCACGGACACACGGGGGCTCGGAAGCGCGTATACCGGTTTCGCATTTTAACCGAGAGGAACGCCGGCCAACCCTCGAAAACGTGATCCTCCGACGAAACCGTCGCGACGCCAGCAGAGGCGCGCGATCGCGTCTTCTGCGTGCACATTTTCACGCACGCTGGCTGGCCATACTCGCTTTGGGGCAGGTCAGACCAGCCTTCGAGATAGCTGCTCGACGTTACTTGGCCCCCCGTCAGCCGAAGACCACCCCTAGTTTTGCTTCCGACCTCGGGTCCTCGCGAAATGAGACCTCGCCGAGCCTCCGTTTCGTCGAGTCCGATGGAACCGAGCGATGGAGGTGTTCAGGTACGTGTCTCCGCGATTAATCGAAACTGATTGATTGTCCCTTCGTCTTGGTCGGTCAATAGTTACAGTGTTGCGCTGAAGTCCTTAAAGTTCCTCCATAAGTGGCTGTAATTACGCGCGCTTTGGCTGTATTTGGCTCGGTGGAAAGCTCAGATGAATTGTGAAGCGTTGTAAGATCGGAGTGCGATGATCGAAGACGGATATGCGGTTGAGAAACGTTCCTTTCCTTTGTAATAATGATATTTGTGTTACGTGCGTGCGCACATGTTTCGTCGGGTGATAACTTCATTGCGTAACGTTGCGGATGAAGGAACGTTAATCGCGGAGAGTCTGTAATTCAATCAACAAGTTGTATTCCGAGGTGTTGATGCTTTGTTGACGTACCGTTCGCGATTGCAAGAACAATAAGTGACGTTGCATTAGGTAACGGATTAATGAAATCGGTTCGGAGGATTAGTTTGTCCGGTTTGTCATGAACGTGTTTGCACAGCTAATGCTCCTGGCTAACTCGTGATTGAAGTTGATATATTTTAATGATTAGAGTACATTTTGTACATAACTGCAATAACAATCATGCTTAGCCTTCGATTTTGTGCAACAATTTGTTTGAGATGCACATAGTAATTGGTAGTCTTGATGATGTCAACTAACTACTATTTCATGTTTTTTTTTTGCATGCTGTATAGAATTATGTACTACACGTTGCTGAGATACTAGTTGCTCAATTCGCACTGCTGATACTACTTTCTCAATCGGAATTCGAAATCAGAGTTTGATTTTTATACAAAACGCAGTCAGAAGACGGACTACGTAAAATTTTTGCATGACGCTTTGTTGTTTATGGAATGGAATACAGCTCTTGCGTATTTTAATGCCATTAATACGATGTCCAATGCAGTTTATTCCGCAAAAAATTTACGAGAGTAAGAATCACTATTAAAATTCAAAAGCAGTACAAAAATTCTATAGAAACTTCATGTGATGTTTAAAAAAAATTATTCATTGCACCAACTGAGCGATTCTTCTGAAATCTTCTGGCATGTCTGTGCAAACTGAACGGTGGAAAGTCAAGAGTTTAACGACCGCAGTAATGTATCTGTTTTCAAAACCGGCGACCATGATTCATACAAATATCTGAAACACAGTCACTCTTCAAACAATTCCAACAGCATAGAGATACAGAAATTTACTATACGGTCACTGATTTAATTTCAAGAATTTTTTCGATTTAATTTATCACAAAAGTATGTGCATTATAATACATACCCGGTGCTCGTTACAATATTATAACATTTAAGAAAAACTAAAGCATAAACATTTTTACTTCAGTTTTACTTCTGCACCAGGGTTGCCACCTATACTGTATTATACTATATTTCGGTAAATTGTACTATGTATTGTTAAAACAAGATATAGTACACGAAATATTATATTTTCATTTTTGTCATAGTTTCTTGAAAGGTAATAAGATTACTTTTTTGGATATGTACCTATAATAATCATGCAAAATTTAAAACATGAATTAGAACAGCAGAAAGAAACTCAGTTTTTTAGATATGACAGAAATAAAAAAATCAATACATTGGATTAAAACCACCCAGAAATTGTAGTTAAAGTTATTCAAAATCGCATAACTCATTGCTATACGTATAATTTACGTTAATAATTGATTTGACTTAAGCTCAAAAAAATTTTCTTCATCTAATTCAGTTCCTCAGATTAAATAATTAGATGACTTGAAAACATCTTGGAATCTTTAAACCTACTGAATAAATTGAAAATGAATGCTAAAAACTTATTTTCTGAACTTATCTTGTAAGAGAAAGCAAAAACTAACTGTGATAAGTGGTAGGTAAATCTTATTTAAAAACACATCTGATTTATTTAACATCATTATAATTGTTTCTTTATTTCTATCAATATCAGTTATGTTAGCCTTTACTTAAAAAATTCTTTCAATTATGAATATTAAAAGACGAGAAGCAATAACGCTAATGACTGTCATAGCTACCATGAAAAAATTGATTCCATTATACCAAAAGCACAAACTAACAATAAACATACTTAGAAGAATAAGTCAAATAAAAAATAAATCAGTATTTTTAATTTTTCTAAATTTCCTTGAAAATATATTTTCATCAAGATTCCATAAAAAGACTACATTTTCCCCGCGAAAAGATGGCAGCCCTCCGTTGAAAGCTGCATTAAAATTCACGAAAACAAGCGAGCGTTCGCATGAAACACGCAGGAACTAGTTCAGAATTCCATTATTTCGGATTGTAATTACACCGGACGGCTGTTAATACCCAAATTACTACCAACACGAGGTCCCTTGCAGAGTTCACAGCGGACCGCTCAAAATCCTGCCAAATTGTGCCATTCAGCGGACCCGGACGGTCGGAACGAAAATCTGTTCGAAGGGTCTGGTTTAGCACCCCCTCCCACGCTGTAAACTCGCCGTAATGCTTTGTAATTGCGCGCATTATATCGCCGGTGTCTAGCGATAACAGACAATATTTGTCGTGACGTTTTCTTTACGTCGGCAACCTTTATACTCGATATCATCTCAATGCGTAACGAGGACCGTTACCGATCCGCGACGAGACGGTTTCATACGTTTCCGGGGCCTCGCAATTATCGTCGATTCGATCGAGTCGCCTAACGAGCTCGTTAATACTCGCCATTAACGCATTCCCCCTTGTTTTGCATACTTTCCCTCTTGAATATTGTCGCATGCTTCTTTCGTCGGTCCTCGGAGCGCGGGGCACTTTAACGCGTTCGGTGTCACGCGAAATTTACGGCTTCCGGCGGTGACTTCAATACGGGTCGAATCTTTGCATGCTCGTGTAAAACTATCGATTGTCTGGAATTTGTCTTTGCAGTCTAGCTGACTACTTACCGCCGGGCTCGCGTGATATGAAGTAGCGAATTGGTGTTTCTTGGCGAGGGGATCGATCCCATGAAATAGTTATTACACGCCAATAGTCATAACTTCGCGATTGATTACTAGAAACGAGCTAACGAAGTGGGAAAATCATGTTTCCTACGTCGATTCTTGCGTTGGCAACTTGCGCTTATTTTTTGAAGCTGACGTAATAATTAAAAAATGCTAACATAATAAGAGATCAATAACATTTTCACAAAAACATCACTCACGCGAAATTAATAACATTCAAATTCCTTATTAATTATTTTGTTTACAAGATTTGAGGAAATTTTAATTCTGATTTCATTTATGGGACATTTGAATTTCAGCTGGAAAAGAATGAAAAGTTCGGTAAAACTTGTATGATACTATCAATTGAAGAATATGTTACCTATTATACAGTGAATGAATGACTATTGAGTTTGATCGACCAGTTCAATGATTCAATGTCAATGTTAAATTATCGTATGAAAGGGAATAAAAATTATCATTATGAATAATCAATACGTCTAATAATATTGACAATGAATGCAAATTGTTTTTAATGGAAAGTCTGAAACGGAACAAGTTCGCATGAGAATTATAAGATAGGTAATAAACCTGGGATTATGCGTGGGTTACGTAACCGATACATGTATATTCATTGTTAGAAGAAAACATTTCCATGCAAGGAGGATTTATGGTACTAGTAGTAATAGGTGTGCGGTAACTGTCGCAGTATAGAAATATAATCAACGAGTTTGCATTATTTATTCGATCATCTTCTTTGCTTTGTCTTTGGTGGTAAATTTTGACGTGCCTTTACAAACACACGAAGTCTATGAGTTTTTATGCAAATTCATATTGTTGCAAACATATTGGTAGAGAAATCAAATTGAAATAAAAATGTGTCAAATTCTTTTCATATTTATACTTGTTAGAAATGTATAAAATATTCACAGTCTACTTATACACTATTTCAAATGATGTACAAATTTATTTGTCCGTAACAAAAAATTAATTAGTCGAATGATCTATTATTCACAGTCCTGTTTTCGAAGGGGCTAACAATATGCAGAAATCTGTCAAAGAGGAATTCGACGGCTTCGAATTTTTCAATGCCAGCCTCTTCAATTATTCACAAATTTCGTAATTAATATTTGACTTAATTTTCAACTCGGCCAACTACAAAACCGTGTCGAAAGGTTCATCGGAGCGCTGAAGAGTCTACTTCTGAATCTCACGTATCCTCGGTGACATTTTAATTAAGAGTTCGAGACATCCGATGAGATATTTCTACGCGCACGTCGGCGTGCATCGTCGAAAAATCCAATCCGAACAGTGTATTCCAATTAAGACTCTTGTTATTTCTGTTTGGCCGGGCAGAGATTTCTCTGCGGCGTGCGTGTGAGATACCCGCCTTAAATTATGTACCATGAAAAAGTGTACTTCCTTGCTGTAATTATGTTACATCAATTACGGGAGTGGTCAAGATTTTGTCTCGGTATTAAATAATCCCGAAAAAATCCGATCCACCCGGAATAATCATATTTGGAACAATAAATAACCCGTAGCGATTTCGCAATTAATGACGACAGCGTCTCGGATGCATTCCAGATTGAACCTATATGTAGGTGCAAATTGATTGCCAATATCAGTTTCAATTTTTTTATTAATCCTTTAGCATCGCGTGTGGAATTATTTCATCAAAATACGTTACTAATAGACATATTTATCACATCTTTGGAATATTTAGTATCGTCGATTGTTACTATTAGAAAATTGTTAATAACCCAGACAATAGAGACAAAATTTCCTGTTCCATCGAAGCGATACGAACGGCTCAGTCAGGCAGAGAACGAAGAAAAGATCGCGAACTCATCGAATCGTTGAAAGTACAAGAAAGAAAAAAGAAGTAAACACAAAACTCATTCTCAGGACGAAGCAATTATTTGCGATCATTGCTCAAAAAGTAACTCTTTCACGGTTTTTGCGCGCGAAACTTTTCGCGATCCAATCTCGGCGAAACGCGGGGGACGTTTCTTTCCCCGACGCTTCCAGCATTTTTACACGGGCAAAACCAATGCGCGCGCGTTCCTCTAATTAGCCTGAAAACCGTGATTAACGAAAGAGCCCCCGCGTCCGAGTCGATCGCGCAACGATGATGCTCCAGATTTCAGATGGAACGGCGGACAGGGGAAAAAAGGAAAAAAAAGGGGGGGAAAAGGACGACGAGAGATCGATCCTTTTTCCTTTTTTCCGGCGTATTGCGCGCGAGTGTGTTTCGACCGATCGAATCTCTCCCTCGGTGTAAACGATGACCTCCACGGTCCGAGTGACACGTAATTCGGCAGCTCCGATGCCGAGTTAGCGTATTTGGCGCAGCTGGTCGTGCATGCGAAGGAACGCGACAGAACTCGAAAGAGAAACACGGCTGAGCAACTAACGCAATGGGATCGTCGACTGGGCCCGATCAGACTTTCGAATTGGAGTGTCTTGGTAAATTATCGGTTGCTGAAGCGTGACATTGTCTTCGCGACTCTGAAAGATAGTTCGGTAGATTGTGTTTAACAGATGTCCTCTGGGGTAGCCGCTTCGTAGAAAACACTGTGATAGATCTAATCTCTAGTGAAGCCCCGAAACGTAACTAAGAGATTTTAACGGGATTTCGTATTTTGTGATGCGGTTAGAGATGATTAAGTCGGAGATTGATTGTGAAAAAGGTTTTTATGGAAAATATTTGGGTGGGCCAAAAGTATTGTATTAACTAAAGAAGTATGTAATATCTTTTTTAGATCCGTTTTTATTTGTTTTTTTCTGATTCTAAAACTTCAGAGCTTGGGAATTTATCATGCAGAGGCTTAGTTTGAACGAGCGAACAAAAATTGTGCAATTTTATTATGAAAATAATCACTTAATAATTGCAACACAAACTTACTATTCACACTTTCAAGTGAGAAATGTTCCAATTCATGTAACGATTAAAAAATAGGAGAATTCATTCTCACAGAAGAATTCGCTCCATTTTTAATTTTGGTCCAAAGGAGAAGCAATGGAATATTTGGAAACATTTTTCTCTCAGAATTTGAGAATTACACTTAAGCATTTTTCTATTTGTGATTTTATAAATTCAATAACTAGTAAATTGATGCAAAATACTTTTAAAGTAGATGCAAAATTACTGTTGAATGCATTTAATATTATACTAGAAAATTATACTAGAAACCAAAGAACAAATGATAGGACACGTAAACCCTTATAAATTATTCAGTACTTTGGACCTCCTAGTCAATAAGATGTAAAAGTGAGTCTATTGTCGAAAAAGGATCTAACCATCTTTTTAAGTTCCTTCAATAGTGATTAGCTCTATTTAAATTACAGCAATAATGAAAACAATGTGACACCATTAGCACCATCATGAACTGCTTCAAGCTTATAATATTAAACAAAATATTAGTATTATAAAAATTTCATTTACAACTTGCAAAAAATTCCATCTTCTGTAAAATAAAAAAAACAGACTTCCCTAATAATTTCTCATACTTAAAGTTTTTTCTACCCTTTCGAATACAAGTAGAAAAATCTGTGACTGTTTCTCATTTTTCAAATCTTTTTATTTTGGTACAGAAAGAATAAACGGTTATCTAAATTTTCATAACTAATGCAAATTTAAAAAAAAAAAACTTAATTTCTGTTCCATCCATGAAGTTTTCCCGTTCGAAACAACCCATGGTTTAAAACTGCACGGGTATGTCGAGCACGAAGATAAAGTTTCGTTCAACATTTCTTTATAATATCATTACAATAAGAATAGTGTACGGTGAAGATATACGACTCTTTGCGCGCTCCTCAAGTAGCCAGTTCGCTTTCGAAGAATAACGTCGCGGCTGATAAAAGTCTCGAGTTCGACAGTGATTTCGATACGAAGTGCTGCCGTTCGATTAGGGAGAAAGAAGGTACGTTATCGGAGCCGCGATAATTCTCGATAATTGTTCCAGTTGCAGCTGCGAAGAAACGGCGCGCGAGAAAGAGTCGATGCAGATTACACCCGCATTTTCGACACTCCGTTGTCGCGATAAAAAATACCTTTCGTCACTTTCGCGTCGTCTGTCTCATAGTTGAAACAATTCGTTAATAGAAGAATGATTGACCGGCATTCCCGGTAGCCGCTGGCTCGCACTTTGAATCTACTCGTCGACTACGCAATGTTATCGACGTAACTCGATGACGGGAAAGGGCTAATCTAATTTTAATTTAGCTCGAATTCACTGTCCGTTAATGACAACGAACGAGTCCCGGTAACGAAGGGATCCGAGAAACGATTGGAACGTAATACGTCCCTGTTAACACCGCCACTCGATTTCATTACGTAAGGAGATCAACTGATGACGCCATTAATTAAAACGAATTTTTCTATTCCCTTGGAATGAAGAAGCATTTTACGTTTTGTTGCGATATATTTTGCTCTCCTTGATTCGTTGAATTTTCACTTTTGACCCAAAAATTTCTTTCGCTACCGTGCAACTTACGAAACGTATTATTCGACGAACGCGAAGTACAACAGAAAAGTAAAAAAACGTATGTTGAAGTAGTTAATTATGCATCGTTCTTCCGAAGTGCGAAAACCCTTTTTTTTTGTTCTCGAGTTTAATTACACGTGGCTGCGGTCCCGTTGCAGTGGCAGACAACGGTCTACGACTTTCGTCGTTCTCGGTATAAACGAAATTAGTAAATCGCTTTTGTAACGCCGCTTTTGTAAACGCCGAGTGGAACGCGAAACGCAGTGCGCGTAGTGTCTGTGAAAGGAAAATTGTAGTTTGCAAATTGAACAGTAAAAAGGAACGGTGTTTCGTAGTTGAATAGGTAGTTAGGGAGAGTGCGCAACAAGAGCGCAAGAACACGATACAGAGGAAGATCGTAGCGACTGGAAATTCGATGTAATTATTGCAACCTTAACCACGAGAGCCCTGCCATCAGAGAAGATCGTGTTTCCCTCTATGGTGAATCTTGGTGAAGGGGAAAGGCTAGACGCAGACAGACTCGTCCAGTACATAGACCGTATTAAAACAAATTCTTCTATACGTGGATCCTGTCTTTAATTACTATAAACGTTGTTTAATCACTTACACCGTTTCTCAATTATTTTAATTTTTTTTTAATTATCGTCAGTTTAAAACTAATGACCAGATTATTTGAAAAAATACTGAGCATTTATGTTGCAGTTCAAAATGAACATAATTAAAAACAGTGAATTGCAGTTAAACTTAATTTATAGTAGATTTAACAACGGTTTTATTTTTGAGCTAAATGTGAAAAAATTAATGTCAATATTTAGGTTCCTTATTCCTTAATAATATACAAAAATTCATTATGTACAATGTACAGCTTTAATAACATGATAATAATAAAACATGGTGCATTCATGATTTTCAGAAGGAACGTAGCAGGATTAAATAGAAAGTTCCAATCAATTTTCCTAAAAATCATTCAAATTTTTGTATATTAAATAAATTCAACATAATTTGCTTTCTAGCTAATACATTTTTGTAGATAGAGTTAAAAAATGTAATAATTAGTGAAAGTATTAATTACATAAGGAAATTGAACGTCTTATATTCAAATAATTTATTAAGTCACAAACTCATCCTAAAAAAAAAGTTTAATGGATAATTTCACAATTTTATGACTTTAATAGCTCTTAAATATCGTCAATCAATTGTAAATATTTTCCACTTGTACATAGAAATATGGACAATTGACTCGGTTTTTCTTCGTGAATAATTCGTCCGAGTAAAAATGTTCAAATATATGATTATTCCCTGCAATTCTCGACATCCTGATTGTGTAACAAGCAAATTAACGAGCTTGCAAAAATTCCATCGCGCATAAAACGCGGTTATAAAACGGCGAACAATGTCCAGCCGTAAAAGGAATACGCCTAAAATATGCAAACAATTGTTTTGATTCATTTGATGAATAATTCGTCGAGCGATGAACTTTCGCAATTTTTCTTTCTCCGTATCGATATTTACATTTCCACCGTGCAATCAGATAGAATAATGAAGAGAAACAATGAGGAAATTTGCATAACTCTCATGTTGTCTTCGAGAGTGGTTCATTACCGATGCGAGTACCACATTGCTTTATTAAGCGAAAGAGAGGTAATAAGGAGCCATTATTAGTAATTGTTGCGCAGTTCCAATTAAAAACGCGATTTCGCGTTGATATATCGTCACTGACGAGCTTCGGGTCCGACGTCGTCCATGGTCGAGGCTCGTTCATCATGCAAATCTTCTAATTGCCGTAAAAAAACTAGCGAAATTGTTCGCGATAACGAATCCACCGACAAAAACTGGATAAGTCAGCCATACAATGATACATTCGCAAATTCTACCAAATACGTTTAACGCATCGAAAGGAAATATGTTACCATAAATGAGATTACTAATAATCATTTATTTGCAGTGAAATTCTTATTCACACGTATTTGAATTTGAAAAATTAAATGTAATCGCCAAATGACTAGTTCTGTCGCGAGTAATTAAGATTTCACTTTAATTGCTGCTTCGTGTATACGAACAGGATAGCAACAATATAAATACACGTTGTTGCTCAAAGAAATGGTTAAGGCGGACTATTTAGTATTTTTGTTTAGTTCTTTAGAATATCTGGATGTTGAAACACTGGGTGTGCAGTGTACAGCATGCGCAATTAGGCGTTGATAAAAGAAGCATAGAAGTGGGCTTCAAGAAATGAAAAAACGAGTCTTTGCTTAAAGAAGCTGATTAAGAAAAATATTCTTTAGAATAAAGAAAGAAAAATTTAATTTTCACTGGATGAAAAATGGTCACTCAATTAGTACAATTTTCATTATTCCTCGGTAATATTTAATTAACCATTAAGGAAGCAATTCTTATTATTTTGATTTCAGGATGAATTTCAGTAACAATCTTTTAGTCAAAAGTTAATTAATTTCTAAGATATTAACAGTACTTTTTCTTAAACTGAGAACCAGTCAGAAATGGTAAGGATATATTTTTGTCACAAATTCACTCTTAATTTTCTAGTTATATTTCTCAATATTGCGTTTTCTCATAAAAATGCATATCAGATTTAAAATTAAATAATTTAAAAACTGCCGAATAAATTTTTATCAAATTTTGCGGATAGGTTTAGTGTTCCATAAAGATTTGTTTCTTCAATTTTCAGAAGTTTTCGTTTATTTTTAATGTTACAGTTCATCCGTAAATACACGGAAGTCAAAAGAATTATAACGCCGTGCATAAGCACGTGATAAGCGCTCAGTAAAAGGGTGAAACTCCTAAAACGAACCGCATATTATTTCTCAGGATCGCAGAACGAGCGTTGCCCCGAATCCGTTTACGCATTTTTGCGGTTCGTTTCGGGTTTCACGAAGCAGCAGCCAGCGGGCTGAAGGACAAAACAGCTAGACGTTTCTAGAGAAATAGGATAGAAATAATAGGCGGAGGAACGGAAGTAGCGAGGGCCGGTGTCGAGGGGCCGAGGCTCGAAAAATTCTAGAGCGACTCTGACTGGCGAGGCGCGACGCGACGCGACCAAGATGGATCCTTTTCGGAATCTACGGGATCCTCGCGATCGTCCCCGGGATCCGGGCAGGCTTTCGGTCGGCTCCGCGAAATCGGTCGCTTCACGGCCGAACACGGCCGACTGGATTTTAATTTTAACGTGGTCAGGAGCGGACGACGTTCGGAGAACTGGTGGTGTGTGGCCAATGTTCTCTTCCTCGCCGCGTCGCGTCGTCTCTCTTCCTCCTTGGCCCGCTTCTTTCCACCTCCTTCTCCGCCTCCTCGGTCGTTTCTTTCTTCTCCTCGGCCTGCTTCACCCTCCTCTTCCTCCGTGCCTAGGAGAGGAGCACAGGCAGCCTTCTCCTTACTTCGTCGAACCCCCGTGGTCTGGAAGTCTGGACCTCGGTGTCAGCAACGAGGAGGGAAGGCGCCCCTCTTCGAACGCGCCAGTTCCTCCGGTATCGATCCGTGCTTCGCCGCTCGTCGAATGCGTATCAGCGTTGCCGTTGATTTTCTTCTAGGGACCAAGAAAGAAACGACTTCGAACACCTTCCATTGGTAATCCCAGCTCGCGGAAATTCCGTCTTCCTTGTTTAACTGTATCCGTGAACCAAGAGCCGTCGGTGGATCAGAATATTCGGCGCTAGAGAAGTTGTCATTAATATAAATGAATAAATGCACGGGGTGTCCGCGAAATGAGGAGTCGGAGGATGATAGAAAGTCACTGTTGCCTGCGCCCTATGGAATATTTTTTTTTTTAGTTTAAGAGACAGAACACTGTATTGGCCCGAAAAATGCGGATAATTTGAAGATTTTTTTTTCGAAGAACTTGTAAAATAGTTTTTTTCTTTACTTTTAGAATACAGACTATTTTAGTTAATGTTTTTATAAGTAAATATAACTTTTTTTAATGAGTTTGTAATGTATATTTCTGCAATGAAAGGCTTAGAAATGTGTATTTCATAGAAATTATAACGGCCACGTTGACAGCGATTTTTATAAATTATTTAATTATGACTATTAATCAACGTTGTTAAAATTTTGTAGCTAAAAAATTTGCAAAATGGTAGACTATTAAACCACAGTGTAAAAGTTTGCATAAAATGACACTATTTTAGTATGAAAAACGTGCAAAGTAAAATTCAATTTGAAGAATCCATGTTTTTTTTTAATACAATGAGACCACCGTCATATTAATCGAACACACCGTTTTCTTACTTTACTATCATCGCTAGATTACAGATATCTGCATTTATGGCGACTTTAAATGTGCCATGAAAAATTACATAAAATATCGAAATAAAATTCAGTTTATAATATTTAGAAAGTAAAGTCCTTTTTTATTTTACTCGCTTTCCTTTTCCTATGACATTGAAAATACAAACTTGCAAGTCGTATCAAGAAGAACGCGTTTAAGGTTTCAATAATAGATATTTTATAAATAACTTAATTAATTTTACAAAGTTACATTTATTCGGTTATTTGTATTCACCATACAAAAAATCCTTAGAAGCTGCTAAATCTTCATCCCATGAATTCTCATTGTCACATTTTTTTTTATTTTATAGATTAATATGAGTAATTGAACTCATGCGAGGGTTACGTCTTGTTCTCGTTTCCTCTGGATAATGATCCATCTTCGAGGTAATTAGAAGGGAAATCCACGGGGAAATTAATTGAAGAGTATCTACTCGCGGACAGTGATATAAAATTGTACTAATGTAAGTTAGGAAACATTATTTTAAAGGTTTCTAATTACTTCGTGTCTGCTTCAAAGGAAGTTTCGAATGCATGATCTGCTATTTCTTGTGAAAATTCATTCTTGAATTCTTTTAAATTTAAAAATTTGTAGCTTATCATTATTTACACGAAGAAAAAAACATTTTTTGTGCAAGTTCTTTTTACTTTCTTCTTGCTGCAAAGGATCGTAAGATACCGAGGTTACTTTAAAATACAGAAATAAATGTACAATTCAGTGTCGTAAATAAAAATTTATGAAATTCTTCGAAGCATCGTTTAAATCAAGTTCGAAATTCGAATCGAAAGTGATGAGGCAATAAGATTTAATGTATTAAATCACCGCTATTGTAAACCGAAGACGGATATGAATTTTTAACACATTATTCGCCGCTTAAACATGAATTTATAAAAACCAAAAAGATTTTTTAGATTCGTGTCCTCCAGTCATTTGATTTGCAATCAGACTGGGAGACCTAAACGTGGGAGTAGAAGTACAAAAAAATTGGTTTCATTATGGTTATTAAGAACACCTTTTCTTCTCGGTTTCATTTTTTAATATCCACCTCGATTAACTCTCAGATGCTGCATAATTTTTAACAGATGGTCTTCTAAAATATAAAATCTGTCATCAGCTCAGATTAATCATGCCACCCAATTTTAATAAAACGGAACCAAGCAAAATTCTCTTCTTCATAATTAATAATTTATAAAATCCGAATATCTTTGCAGCGTAAAATTAATCAATATTTCCGTATTTAATTTTCCAATTCCTAGTACCTCAACTTATCAATTAAAATTCAAATACCTTAATTACCATTTTAATGTCAATTATTGACATGATCCCTCTTCCTCATCTGTTTATTTCAAGGTTCTGCAGATTAATTTACTGCCTTCGAGAATCAGAAATGAAAATTCCGAACTCGATGAGTTCATCCTAATTCGACGACACGGAATCCCGTGCAGGAAAAGTTCGAACGTCTGATTGGACGTAGTATTATCTATCCGCGAGTTGTTCGCGGTAATTATAGAAGATCAGAGAAACTTCTGCGCGCGCGAGCAGCATAGCACAGTCTGCATTCCTAATTATTCCGTAACTGTTGCGAACGCGTTTAACGCGCAAGCAGCGACTACCACTTGCCACGTTTATCGTGGTTATGCTTGTTAGTGGCCACAACTACTTTCATACGCATTCTTTCTTTCTGAGTTTCGTTTTCGGTTTCAGTTGACGCGCTGAAGAATTTATCGTCGATGATTTACTTTACTCCACTGGAATATGTTGCATTTTAGATTTCCAGGTTTTCGATTTAGGACAAAGTACAGGGCGTGGCTTAAAAAGCTTCCGTATTTAAAAGATTAATAAACTGAGCAGAAGAAATGCAATTCAAAATTTGATTGTATAGTCTAAAACTACATAAAATACAGTTTGTTTTCATGTCTTTTGGCAGCTTTTACGTGCAATACACACTTGAAGTAGATTTTTGGAATTTTCAATCACTTGACAAATTATTTGCTGCGGTATAATTGCGATTTATTGGGGTAAAGCAGTTTTTAAATTATTAATAGTTCGTGGTGAATGTTTGCAAACCTCAGCTTTTAAAAAGGAAATTGCACTATCAAGTGGGAATTTTTATAAAAATTGTTCTGACCTTTAAATTTGTCAATACTGAAATTTCAAAAATCGTGTATCATATTCCGAACTACATAATAATTCTATGTACTTTTACACTACATACTGAAATTTTAAACTACATTTATCCTGCCTGCTTATAATGGAAATTAATTTTGAAATCAGAAAAAATAATTTTTCTCTGCATATAAGGGTGGAGTAGTGACAGAAGGTGGTGTATCAGAAAGTAAAGACCAAGAATCTCGGCAAAATACTGACTTCATGAAAACTTTTTATTATATCCTCTTAACACGCAGCGAGCCACGTCATGCATATTATGCAGGAATGACACCTTTTTACCTACGGCGTATTGTTCTTCACACACGAATGCAAATATTCTTAATTAAACGACAATATCATAATCACCCAGGAAAAATATTTGCGTTTCTTACCGTTTCTTAAAGAGTGGAGATATAAAAAACCGCAGCAGTCCAATTAAAATTGTTAAAAGGTGTTCAAATATTCCCCAATGAATCTTCACATTCTTACAGACTAATGTTTCAGCTACTTAATTAAGGTGGGTACTCACTGGTGAACAGTTCGCGAGCACTGTTCGCATACAATGTTTGCATGCAGTTCGTACACTTGCTATAAACACTACTTAATCTCCTTCACATATGTTACGCGAACTATTTAAAAACCGTATCTGAAGTTACGCGAACAGATGATTTCTACGAAATTGAACATACTGTTCGTAAACGCTAGTGGAGACGCACCTTAAGAGTTCACAATCTTTTATAGCTTCACTTAAAAAAAAAAAAGAATTTTCTCCCATGCCTTTTCGATGAACCCACGTATTTTTATTTGCCTTCACTCTGATCGCTTCATTGTCGTACCTCTTCCAACAGAAGCATTCGCACGGATCCTCCTTCGCATAAATTCCCGATCGTAAAATGTTCAGATGGAAACGTTGCGGCGAATATTGAATCGAGGAAAGAATTCGCTCGTGCCTTCGTCCGAGGCCCAGTCGCTTCTTTCGGTTGGTCCAAAGTGGGTCCACGAGAGAAAGTATTTCTGCATTCTTGCGCGGGCTGCCCGTAATGTCTTTTTCGTAACGGGATTTAAAACGCAATGCGTGCCACGGGGAAACGATCAAAATCTTCGAGCGTGCCAAAAGGAAGTCGGGGTTCGGTCGTCCACATCCTTGAACCACCTTCCGAAACTCCTTCGCCGATCCGTAACGCTATCTTCGTCGCAAGGATATCTGCGTGGTCGAGTGAACAGGTTCTCCTCGGAGTGACTCGATTCCGATCGCTATTGTCCACGTTTCTGTCTCGCTTTTGCCACGCTACGCGTGCACTCGGAATCCCTGATTTTACATATAATTACTAGGAACGGGGATCAAGTTCAATATTTACTCACGAATTCGAGTCAATTTCAATAATCAAACCTCGAATCTCCGATTATTCAATAATCAAGTTTCATTTCATGATTTTCGATTACTACTCAAAAGCATAAATGTGTAAAATCCGTTGTCTATTAATAAATAATTAATGCCTGTTGCGCATTTTCGCACGTATGTTGCAGATTTTCGATGAGAAGTTTTAGTCTAAAAAATTCAAGAACCCTTCTAAGTTCTCTGGAAAGAGCCTTTAACTTGGAAAAGATTACAGTAATTTTTGAAAATAAAATTTGTAATGCACAGCACTCGAAGTTTGGTTAAAATTGATTAAAGCAACTGCACCATGAAGCAACTTAACGAACGCATTCAATTCCACAGACTTCTATTCACTTTTCTACTGCCTACCTATTGTCATCCTTCTATACGTTTTTCAATGTATCTCCTACAATTCACATTTTCCCATTTGTATCATTGTTACCAGCATAATGAAAGAACGGCACACGTTCAAACATGCCAATAACTCGCAGCAACGAGAACGAGAATATCGGCAATCAATGCGCTTGCAAAGCTTCTCCCGGCATAATCACGAACGCAATTAAAAATTAGAAGCTTGGTCGGCTAAACTGAAAACATTCCCCGTACACTGTTCCAAACACGGCTACTGTTTCATTCATGTCAATCACGAAACCTTTTGATATTGGCAACTTTGATGGCTGCAAATGAGCCTCGTCTCGCATCTCGTGAAGTAACGATGGGTTATAAAGTGAAAGCAGAAGAGGAAGCGCGGATTTCAATTTAAAAGCACTCGATTATCTCAGCGATTGCACGAGCCTCGATGTTCGCGCGTGTTTGGAGCTCCGATCCTTCGCAGGCATCGAAGTTTTGGCGTGTCTGAGAACACCGGGCGAAAGACGGAGAATCGAACTTCATATTTTCGCATTTTATGGACAATTTGTGTTCCATGTATCATTGCGCGCGTCCTGCACTATCTGCATGCAAAGTGCGAGCGAAATTGGTGACTCGAACCTGACTCACTCTCATCGCCCGGTTGGTTTTACGGTCGCAAACAATGCCGTCTTCAGGAGCGATCAGCTCTCGACGGTGGATGCTTCCACCTACACAAATATTGATACAGACGAGCGCGTGCTCGTGTCCCGACGCCTCGTTAAGTCGTCTAACAATTACCGTGGCAGTTGAGTTAAGTGTCCCCCTCTTCGCCCTTCACCCACACATCGCGCGAATATCCTTGCGATCTCTTCGTTTGTTCATTGCCTTCGTCCTTTCGATCGGACCTCCGCGCTTGAAATCTTCATCCCAGCTAATTATTTCGTTCTGTTGATCCTTCGGTTGGCACATTGGACTAATCTTCGTTTCACCTGCGTTTGCCGTTGCTGTCTGATTTTATTTGCATCGCGGAAATTCCGTCCTCTGAATCGTGAATGTTAAATGTATGTGTTAATGACAGGAAGAAAGCTACTTGATAATGGCAATTGTTTCAATTTACTTTCCTTATTATGCTGTGTCAAGTAAAATTGTTAAAGTTTCTCTCGGTTTTGTATAAGTGATAAAAAGGTTTGAGATATTGTTACGTTATTGCGAAATTCGATTTATTTCGATGCCTTTATCGCGCGAATAAAGATCGAGGCATGATGAAAGAGGCGACCATTATTTCGCGGTTCGAGTGACTGAAGGAATCCGAGGAAAACATGCTTCACGTTTATTTTTAAGCGTTTTCTTTACGTAGTTGGACCACTTGAAAAAATAATTGTATGCGAGGTGACGATCATTTTTTAGAATTTTTCTGAGACTCTGCTCGCGGTTGACAGCCTTGATCCAAATAGTATGAAACACGATTTTAAATTCGGCACAAAATTATAACAACTTATTTATGCTAACCTTTTATAGTATCGCGGAGTAGTCGAATTATTTGGAACACGCGAGATTATTCACTTACGTTAAGTTTATAGCTACCAAGATGAATACACATGGTTGTCTACATTATTTAAGTCGAAGATTCTTTCATACTCATTCAGAGGAATTTGCAGGCACGGCTTTGTGGATGTGAGGAAAAATTACGTAAGTTACATTTTTAAGAAACATTCAGGGATACCTAAACAATACAATTTTTACTTTAGTAAAAAAAACAGTTCAGTATAGCAGTTTTCTAAAACAAAATCGCAGGAGATTCATCAGCATAGTTTATTTAATTTTATCTTGTAATTATGAATTGTTGTAACATAGTGGTTTGCAAACTTCTTTTCTTGGTGTCCTAGTTTCCTCCTTCTGGCAAATGCCTTTTTCCCTTGAGGTCTAGGAATCCTTCTGACCTAGACTAGTTTTAACTTTAGTTTTGTCGTAAATTAGGTTTCATTCCGCAAGGAATTAGAAAAAAAAACACAATTTCTGTTTTTAGTCTCTGTATTTATTTGAAGTAACTGCTGATTGTCTCGCATATTATGCTAATTTGACTGAGAGCGCTCAGTAAATTGTAAGTATTCTACAGTCATAAAAGGTGTTGAAAGTAGATAAGTGTCCGATTATTTGTTTCTGTAATTTCATGAACATCAATACTATTTTAGAAATGCTGCATATTTTAGTGTAGGTAAGAACTTGAAAGATTGAAGTATTATATGCGCACTTTTACACAAATCAACATTTCTTAAATTAAATAAAGCCTATGATAATAATTTTAATGTACTAAAAAAACAATAAAAAGAATATTAGTAATATATTAGTAATATGCCACTATTGCAAAAAATTCTCAAACTCAGTTTACCACAAACTTATTATACTCTTTCCAAGAAGAAATTATGAGTTTACTTAATCCTAGATTATTCCACTCAAAGATCTTATCTGCAATAATTGAAGAATTGAACAATCACTTTTCCGCATTGTTCTCAAAATGCAAACAAGTAATTAAAAGGAAAAAGATTACGAGACACACACCAAGATTAATCTTCTTAATCACCCATCGGCTCCGCAGACTGTCGAAAACGAACTTGACTCACTTCTCACAAATCATTAGTGGCTAAATCGACCCACGCCTTTATTTTCCCAGAAAGACAAATTATTCCCACACATCATAATGATTCTCCGTATTTTCAACACACAAGTCCAATTTCACGGACGTCGCAAATTATCATGCAGCAAAAAATCACGCAAGTTCAATCAACTTAAAAATTCTATCTCCGACGACAATTCACCTCCCATTTTAACCATCAAGTGACACATAAAATCTGCCATAAACTTATCCAGAAATTTCAACCGATAAGACACTCTCTGAAAGTGTTATAACTCAGGCGACGAGTCACGAAGCAACCGCGAAATTTCTCACGAACTCGAACCCCCGCGACACGCACGGAGGATGAATTCGCGGACGGCGCGTCTTTCGCGCTTTCTCCCGGTCGCGCGAAAAGCGAACGATCGATACGCGAGGATCTTGATGTTCATTACGTATTACGTAACGCATCCCTGCCCCAGAAGCGCGTCGGTGGTGTTCAGTACGCCTAAACCACTTCCTCTCCTGCTTCCACCTACACCCTCTGGTTGCCCTCCGAGCGGCGTGACGCAGAGACGCGAAGTTACGTCATCATGGCAACAGAGCGCCGCGGCGTCGTGTTCTCCGTCCTCATGGCAACGCCGTTTCTCCCTTTCCGAGTTGCCCGCGTCTCTCTGCTCCTTGCTACCTGCGTTACGCGTTTACCATTACCATCATCTCATCCAGCCAATCGGCGTATTAAATATCATTTCCCTGATTCCTTCTTCTTCTCTGGGGCTTCACGCGGCGCGGGTTCGAATTTCCCCGGCGATTTGTCCTTTCAAGCTCGGCGATTTGCTTCGACCTCGCGGTGCCGACGGCCGAGATTTTGTAGCACGATCCGCTGTCATTGTGGTCTACGATGCCGATAGTCATCAAATCCGATTGTTGAGGAACCAAAGTCCGTTTTCTGACCGATTCGGCAAAAATACCGAAGCATTCACAAAGTTCTGTATTTTCACCGCTACGTTCGGTTTCCATATATACGAATTCATGGATTTATTATAACAGTTCACTCGTACTACGATAAATCGTTCACTTTTTATTGAGTTTGTCTTGCAACAGAAAACCAAATAGATTTGTCTTTTCAATCAAATTATACGCATTGCAAGAACCTAAATCTATTGAGAAAAAGTACAAAATTAATAATTAGACTGCGGAATTTACGCATTTATGGCAATATGAAGTATGCAAAAGATCTACGAGACTGTCAGCATATGCCAAAATATACAAAAAATTAAAAATATAATTCAAGTTTGATTGTTTAGAACTTAGAAAATTAAACATACTATTCCAGTTTCAATTCGTTATTTGTGTTTGTAAAAATTTTGTTTTGCATCAAAATCCGCTGTCTATTAATAATAATAAACAGGGCTCTAAAGAAGATAGTGATTTTCCTGTAACATTTCTTTCTTAATTATGCAATAAGTATAATTTATGGCTACGCAAATTATGAAATATTTGTCGAGTTATACTGCAGGCCAATTATTAACGGCATCGATATCGAGGTTATCAAACACGAACAAAATTTTCTTATAATTCGAAGTGTAAACAAAAACACTCTAAAAGTTTCAGAAACTTTCATTAAACTAATACTTCGTAAAAATCTCCGAAAATCACGTCAATGTATCTCCCTCTTAAGGAAGATAACACGCTGCTCTGATTAGGAATTAGGGAGCTAAATCTGGGAATCCGAGAACTGGGATGAATCGTATCGGAGCTGAAACAGGAGTTCAGTAACTGCTGTTGATTGTGTCTAACTTACTATTAGTGGCAATGAATCGATGTTGGAAATGAGAAGCAGTTGAATTCGAGCGAAGTTGCTGTGGTTTTGGGTCGTTCTCTCCTTTTTTTAAAGGGATTGCCATTTCTTAGTTAGGTTGGTCGATAAATTTCTGCCAGAATGTTCCGTTGGATTTTTGAACGGAATTTTTGAGAAGTTGCGTTCGCACGAATTCCAGACGCCGATGGGGGTATATAAATGGCGCACTGTCTCTTTTCGCGCGAGAAGTATTCTCGAGTTTTACGCGTTGAAATGCGTGACACTCGGATTGCAATTAAAGAACGCGAGACCGGTTTGCCGAGTCTAACTTCACCTCTAACTGAATGGTGACTCACCGTCGAGCGTACGAAACGTAGAACCGAAGTTCCTGCGAGTCCGGGGTTTTCTTAATTACTCCACCTTTTGTATCGATATCTGCCAAATTATTCCAACGTCTGTCGAAGCGAAGAAGTAGAAGCTTCGAGCTTAATTTGAAACTTCGTTTTATTATTCCCTTTATTAATATTCCTTGAGAATTTCCTATTCTTCGTTCAATTGCCAAGGAAGTTAAAGGAATGCGACGGTTGCGAACGTTACCGAGTTCTTTTCTGAAAATTTAATTCTTCATCGATTTTTACTTCACGGTGAATTTCCGACGTTGGTGCTTTATCAAAAGTCGCGCGGTTCCCATTCTCCGGAATCCTTATTTCTGCGGGCTCCATTGAAAATACCGAGAGGTGCAACAATCGCGAACGTTGCCGGGCTTTTTTTTCATTTGCAAATATCGTTTCTTTGTGGTTGCTCGCTCGTGGAGAATCGGGAACGGGAAACATCGCGCTCGTTCGCGTCGCGGGTACGTATTTCGCTTCTCCTCGGGACAAAATTGTATGAAATTGTATGCAAGGCGAAAAGAATGTTCAAGACGAAAACGTGGAGGAACGGTATTTCCAATTATTGAAAACGTATTTCCTATTTTCTTCGGGACGAAGAATCTCGCTGTGCGTGAAAAATATCGAGTCACAGATAACGGTCTCAGTAACGAGGCATATCGATACGACATTGCGAGCTGTTTGCGTCTCTAAATACTCTACCATTTCAGTCCTTTAATTTACTCCGCGAGACAACGCGCGCGTACCTCACGCTACATTGACTCTCAATTAAGTGTCTCTCTTGTAGAGCCTCTGTGATCTCTACGGGTGCCGTTCATCCATGAAACGATGCTCTCTATATAAGCATAACTGCCTTCTGGACCGTCGAGATAAGAACGCATAAATTACTCGTACATGTATTCCCGTATGCTAATGCTCGTCCCTTTTTCGGGAAAAGTGTCTCGGACCTCGGAAGAAGCGAGACCCGAGTGACAAATGCTTTTTACGAAGGAAAATTAATCGCCGTCCAACGATGGTAATACCGGATCCGTTCGCTCACTATTTTACAGTCGATGGCATTCGTTGTCCGAAGCCGAGGGATGCTAGAGTTCGGATAAATGGAATTTACATTTATACAAATCGTTCCCGCGTTTCAAGTTAATAAACTCGGATCACTTTACCGCTAACAAAGGTCATTAAAATCTTCCTTCGACTTGTTATTGCTTTGAACTGTGGCGATTCCCTCTAGGAAACGGAGTATATTTCGATGCGAGGGTAAATGGATTTTAATAATTCATCGGTATTTCTTTTTTCGATCAATTAACTTGATATTTCAAAACTCTGTTACGGTGGATTCAGAAGCTGCCAGACTCAGTCGATGTCATTTCTGTCTTACGTTTCTGCTAAAGTTAATCTCGAAATGTTCAAGACAATTTCATGCTTAAATAAGAGAAACTTTGTAAGATTAACTATTGCGGAGTGCGTGGTAAGCGGTAAGCAATTTCGAATTCACTATCGGTACCAACCAATCACTTAAGTGAAATAATTGAAGAATCACATAATTCAGTCGTTTCTTTGACAGCTATACTACGATGTATATAAACTGAATATTTTAGAGAATTTATCTCTATTTCTGAAGAATTAGGGAAATCGGGGATAGTTAATATATTTCTCAGTCTTCAATTTTTGTAGCGTTTATGTGACCTAAGTTTTTAAATAAGAAATATGCTAAAATATAACTTGAACCTTCCTTTTTATACACTGAAAGTAAAAACTTAATAGCATGTCTATGAAAGATTTTTATTTTAATTCTATTTGAACTTAAGTTTAAATGACTGATTGAACGATAAAGAATAAATTTAATTAATTTCTTCCTAAGTTTAACTAACAATTAATGCACAATTTGGAATATTTGAAGCAAGTTAAACATTGTATCAATATGCTCCAAAAAAAACGTATCAACTTGCCTTGCGAGAACTGATATTGTACAAGTTGGTTCAATAGAAATTAGCACTTAAATATCTCCGTTGTTTCTGACGATATGAAAAAACTGTAGAAATTGTTCAGTATGAAATATAAAAGGATCTATAATATGGTAAGAATAATTTTTTTGAAGTCAGAGAAGTTTCAGAGATTTCAAAATCACCTCCACCTTTTATATATTACTTTATGCAACTCGATGTTCTCTATGAAAAAAATTCTGACCTATGTATGTCGAAGAATTATTAGTTTTAGAGATATTTTAATCCCCGGTTTCCCTGATTGTAATTCGAAACGTGTTCCTAGAAAAAATGAAATTAGTATTGCAGAATACGACGAGTTTTCTCTATCCCCAAAAACATTCGCAGAAATATTCGCGACGGACGTAACAACAGGATCTGTACCCGCAAAAATTTATGCAACATACATGCGACAGTAAGAAGATTTCGTTTCGAACAACTTTCGCTTCGTTCGCATAAACTCCATCCCGGTTCCCACAAAAACGGAACGGAATAACGGCGGTGCAGCGATCGAACGCGGAGTTCCGGTGTTCGCGATACTATTTCCCCCAAGTGCGATTGCATAATCGCGGGGCCGATTTATTGGCGAGGCATCGGATGCAAAAGGGCGCGCGACCTGAATCCATGAAAGGGCCATCGCAGGAAAGGGAAAGGAGATCGAGGAAGGCGCTCGCGTGCGAAGGTTCTCCCGAGGCGCGTAGAAGTCGGGCGGGAGCGCACGCACGCGTCCCTGAAACACTTCCAGCTTAGGCCTGAATTTGGCCAGCGTGTCACGTTCACCGGACTGGGGACATTGACGGCTTTCACTCCGCCGCCTGGATTCACTTTCAAAATTGAAGAGGCTCGCGGTTGTTTAACCTAACTTGATTTCGCAGGAAATGCGTTTGAGCGCGTTCACGGCCGCCTCATTCGCCTCCGGACGATTCCGTGTCGTTGCTTTTAACCTTTCACTTTTTACGCGCGTCAAATGGCCGCGGCTCGATTTTAACGCGCTCCACTTTGTCGTTTTTTTGCGGGAAATGAATTCGCGATTAAGAAACGCCGTGGCGCCGCCTGCTAGAGAGCTCGAGTGGCTCAACGAGTGTTCGCTGTTTGAGGAGTTTGGTGCTAACCAGGGCCGGCTTTAGGCTAAGGCACAAGAGGCACTGGCCTGGGGGCGCAATAGCTTTTTGGACGTCAATATCGCAAAAAGAATAGTTAATAAATTTGAAGCGTTGGCGATATGAACAGTGAGCCTAAAAAATAATGCAAGTGGTGTTTTTAGAGTTTTGTGTTTTTAGTTTGCCTATTTGTTTTTTTCTCGCACCAAACGAAATGAAAATAAAAGTGTCTAAATTAAATTTTTTTGAAGATTTTAAAAAATATGTATATTCTTTTCCGACATGGTCTTTTTGTAAAATTAATATTATAAAGTTTGCAAATTTGGGGGAAAAATGGAAACTGAAATCTAACTTGGGGTAAGAGCGTCGCATACCCTTGCGCCGGTCCTGGTACTAACAACTAGACGCGCTAGTTGGAGGAATTTTAGGAAAAATTAAAAACAAGTGGCAGTCTGTTCAACGTTTTATGTTAGTTGATCCTCTTTCCACGAAATTGATAGAATAGTGAAAGTGTCACTTTCTGTTTTGGTTGCTAGAACTGCTTGGCACAATTCTTCTTATAGAGACTAGTTTTCTGAGGTAACTGATAAGCTGTCTCATTATGTTGGACACGGGTCACTCTGAATCGGTACGGGCAGATACATTATGGGATCTATTTGCATGTGACGTCGAGATAAACGTCGTTTCAACTTGACGTCGAAACTGCCGTCGATAGAAATGGAACCCATTTAGCATGTCAGATTCATAGTTGGACTCATGAAAATTTGTAATGCCCAAAAGAATTAAAAAATGCATTAAAAAATGTATTAAATAACTATCATTTAGTCTGCAAAGTATATTCTATCTATTGTAAAACAATGTTAACCAACAATCATCTGTTTCAATATATAAAAATATAGTATGTACAATACATTTTCTTTTCTATGAAACTAATATCGGACAGACAAATGTTTCTAGATAGCAATTGAAAGTCAATAACAATCTATCTTGTATCATTTATTCAATGCATAACAAGTAATGAATCATAATACGTGTTTCTTTTTCATCATTTACAATTGTTCTAACTACATACTCAGATCTTTATTTCGAATTTATATTCACAATGAAAAAATTCAAAGAAAGACCGAAACAGAATATGAAAAAATTATGAATATTTTTTAACAATTAAATATTGAAGTTTCATTTGTTTTTAATTATTCAAGAATCTATCGGGAAAAGTTACGCTACCGAAGAAATGAGCCAAATAAACTTTGATAAAACTCGAGGATCACTTTGCGCATTGTTAGAGAAAAGTTACATAGGACGTTAACTCTGATGACGTTAGAAATACTCTTTGCATAAAATATTCAGTTTCCATTCCGCGCAATGATAATGCATAATTATGCAAGCGCACGTTATGTAAGTGCAATTCTACTCGCCGTTACAAGGAACTGAAGCGTAAAGAAGTTCAAACGTTAACGCGATTACTCCGTGAACGACATCTCCGAGACATCTCTGACACACATCCGAAAAGAAACTCGTAATAATTCCTAGCCGAGGTACCGAGAACAAGATAATTATCAGTCATTGGCCGCGACTATCAGTCTCGACCATAGACTTACGGCGAGTTGATTAGCATACTTTCACCCGGTGAAGCAATCAGAGGTCACAGAGGGAAAGAAGGTGTATTCGGTCTTAATTGAAGTTGCAGTTGACGGTAGGAAGTGAAATTTCTTTGCACAGCCTAGATCGAGATCCAGATCGATTTGGGATCCCTTTCGTCATTGTCTGGTATGTTTATGGTTCATTTCTTTCAGTTTCATGTACACCCCCGCTCAAAAGTATGTGGACACTAACCATTTTTATGAAATTTGTATACTGTTGTTGTTAGACGGTTTTTATTGTTAAATTCTGTTACGTACATGTATGCAATGTATTACTAGAACATTGTATACAACTACTTGGAAACAATAGAATTTTATTTTTTCGATGATACTAATAATATAAAATTGAAATTGGTTTTGGATTGATACGTTGGATACAATTACTTGGAAACAATAGAATTTTATTTTTTTCGATGATACTAATAATATAAAATTGGAATTGATTTTGGATTGATACGTTGGATACAATTACTTGGAAACAATAGAATTTTATTTTTTTCGATGATACTAGTAATATAAAATTGCAATTGAAATTTGAGTTGATACGTTGGATACAATTACTTGGAAACAATAGAATATTACTATAATACATTACATACATGTACGTAACAGAATTTAACAGTAAATATCGTCTAACAACAACAGTATACATAATATATCACACATTTCATAAAAATGGTTAGTGTCCAGATACTTTTGAGCGGGGGTGTATATAATTGTGGACTAATTCAACAGTTGCTCATCGATATCATTTTCGTGATAATCAAACTCAAAAGATAAGTTCAAATTTTTACTTTCTAAATTATGTTTCAATAAAAACTATACTATATAAAGAAAAAATTCTAGTTCGATCTCTCTCGAAATGGACGAATTTCGTTCAACGTTGCCGCAATCAACAGAAACCGAGATATCTCCATTTTCATAAGCCCTTGAAAGAAATAACCCACAGGAAATTGCACGCGCCATGACCCCAAAACTAATTACACAGTACTTGCAAACATAAAATGATCTGCGCAATGATCGCAGCAACGATCGCTTCGAAGGGGGTCGTCGTATGCAGGAAATCAGATTTTTAAAAATTGATTCAGCAACCGCGTTGAGTTCCTTCTCCCGGAATAACCCAACCGAGTCCCCACTCTCTCGGCAAATCATTTCGTAGAGGGGCGCTCTATGAATGTACGGGCTTCGTACCCTATTACAACCACAAACGCATTCTCGATAGACGTGTAAGGCCCAGCTCCCACTATCCCAGCTGCTCCCTACTCTACCGTTGAAGTCACTTGGCCTTGAAAGCGCTTGCGGGGCCCGCGCTCGCCGAGAGGACAGTTGAACGTGCCTGCTTTCGGTTATCTTTCATTATGGTTTCAATATTAAATATTTAGTCTTGCGGTGGAATATCTAATGCATTGATAATGTCGCGTTTAAACTTTTGGATGTCCTAGTCGCATCATTATGAGATTAAAAAAAAAAGTCTATTTTAGTTGATGAAACTTAAACTCATTTTTTGTTTGTTTGTTGAAAATAAAATTTTTACGTGATTCGGATAATCTGATCAAAATTACTGAAGAATTACTAAAATTACTATATGAATGTTTATCGTTGAAGTTGGAGATTTGAAATTTTTAACTTGAACGTTAGAAGTGTTAAAAATGGAGACGTGAAGAATTTTTAAGAATTTCTTTAAGATTTCAATTTAGTGATTTGAAGATTTCAAGTTGCGGATTTAAATATTTTTAGAATTAATATTTGGAAATTTGAGAGTCTGAAGTTGGAATTTCAGGTTGGACATTTTAATATTTTAATTTGCAGATTTAAACATTTCCAGAATTACATTTTGGAGATTGGAGGATTTCGATTTGGAGATCTGAAAAAATTGAAGTGGGGGGTTAGAAAATATGAAATTGAATATTTAGACTGAATTGGAGATTTTGAAAGTTGAAGTAAAAGATTTTAAAGTTTGAAGGGGAAAGATAAAATTTTAAAACTAAAAATTTGAAGATTTCATGTCGTAGAAAATGTTAATTTACAGATTTAGAGATTTGTAGAACTAAAATTCGAAATTAAGAGTTTGAAAATTTGAAGATTTAAAGTTCGAGATTTTAAAAGTTAAAGTTAGAAATTTGAATATTTGAAGTTGTAAATTTAAAGATTCAAACTTGAAGATTTTTAAGATTTCAGTATATATTTAGTGTATTCAGTGCATATTTGAATATTTTTAGAGTTAGAATTGAAGATTTCTAATGTTTTTAGTATGAATTTATTACTTATTAATACGTGTTTGAATACTTTAAAATGTGGTCTCATAAAATATGAGGCTTTAGCTTGCGCCTAATGTGCTTGAAAAATGGTTTAACTTCATTTTTAAAAGCGACATTCACTTTTTTACAGTGAAGTGATTTTTCACTGTATTGCATTAAAACAAAATTTCCGAACTGTCATTGTATTTATAAATTTAATTTAAAGAAAAAAATATTCGCAAACAGAAGTATGTAGTTACAAAACTTTTATTTCCCCATTTTTTTTTTACATAAGTATCTAACTCAAAACAGAGTTAGATACGAATGAAATTAATTTCAGGAAATGTTTCTTCTAAAACAACACTCGAAAAGTTCAGCCAGCAGCGTAATTAAATTTATGCTTCATATTTATGCATCTCCAACACAATTTTCCTTCCACCTCGCGCAACAGAGACGTCATAATAACAGTAGCAGTAGCAGTAATTTCCGACATTACGCGTCGACTTATTTGCGTTAAAACAAATCTAAATAGCATCGCGGCGCGGATCTCAGTTACAGTACAGGATGATTCAAATGCGTTTGAATAATTATGAGCGGGTAACGTAGATCTTACATCATCTTACGCAAATGATCGCGTTGAACGTAACCCGCGGAGCCGACAGACGTTTTCTTCCTGTTGAGAATTACCAGCGGACCCAGTTTTCCCTACACGGGGAATCCGAATCGCGGATTAAACATATTCCATTTGAATGAAACATCATTTGATATGGGAAGTATCGGCGGACGCTGATTAGCAAAGCAAGAGGGAATTTCAAATTAGTGTTTCGAGCGAATGAAGCGTATGCCGATGTAGCGACGATACAGTTTTCCTTTCTTGCCGTTCCACCTCTTTTTTTCCCTTTCGGCGTTCGTGAATTAAGGTTACAAGTAACGAGCCTGGTTTCCACTTCGTTTTCAATATTACGCGCACATGTTCGCCATGAAACTTTTGTTTCTTTCGCGCTGTTTCCTCTTCTTGGACGGCGGAAATATGTTATTAAAATTATTGTAATTGGAATATGTTGTGCTGATTTTAAGAGACAAAAAATGTTGAAATAGATTTCTTAAGAAGCTATAGGATAGGTTTTATAATAACGTTGAGTGAATATAGTTGATATGTAAGGTAATTAAGCTTATTTATTTAATATTTGTACTTCCTATTTCTTAATTGATTCACACGATCCGGCATTGAATTTCGCTAATTACTAGTTCATACGGCTGACTGACGTGTGCATCATTATTTTGAACGTTCTTATTGTTTTTAGGGATATTTATATTCCTATGCAGCGTTAATTATTAATGCTAATGAGTAAAAGCTACTACAAGATGCATTTGATGACAGCTAAATATTAATGAATAATAAAATCAAAACTTCGAATGAGATTTTTAAAAATATGCGTAAAACTGACGAGCAGCATTACCTGAGTCATAATTTTGCATCTTTTAATAATACGTTCATTAAATTAAATCTGTTTTTTTTTCAAAAAGTTCGTTCATTAGGCGAGGCGAATATTAAAGTCTCAAATACTTTTATTTAGGGCTCAAATACACGGTGTTTACGTAATGCAGTTTTACATTAAGGCTGGCTTAATAAGATCCTGGACAAGTTAAGCCGTTGATAAGCTTAAAAGCGTCAATTAAGCTCCGCTGAAATCACAGTAATTAAAAATTGTACTCTTTATGAGGAAAGTTTGAAGAAAGCTATACAAGCATCGGGAATATGTAGATGAGGGAATTAATAAGAAACATTCCCGAAGCTGAACGAAGGTTGCTGAAATTACTACACTATTAGAACTTTCGAGGAACATTGTGGGCGAATTATTAAGCCCAGTGGCGAGGTCAAATAGTTTGCTGTTGATACAAACAGAGACAGAACAAGCAGTCGAGAATTTATAACAGAAAATAATTATCATTTGAGAAAATCTTCTGTAATTAGCAATAAAAACAGCAGCATTCGTTGATGTATTAATCAATTAAACTCCGATGATCGAGCAAATAAGGAAGAACAGGTAAAGTCGTTTTATTCAATTAGTCAAGAAAAACACGATGTAACGGATAAATATTTATAGAAGTATTAAGTTTTAACATGGCATAAAAAAAAGTTGAATTGTAAAAACAAAAAATATACTCATTTTTGACAGCCTGTTACATCGAAATAAAATAAAATTGCTTTCAGATAAAACGCGATCCGAGTCACCTGGTGATGACAATTGTTATTCACGCGTCACAGGCAGAGTTGCAAACCAAATGGTACGGAATCCAACTGCATATGTATAAATCATGCCCACAATGGATCCTGGAAAACTGTCCTCGATATGCAGACGTGAAAAATAACTTCTGCTAAAAAAAGAAAGTGAAAAATGCAGAATGAAACTTTTATCATTTTCCAAACACAGTGATCCAATAATTTTTAAAAATTTCCCTGGAACAAATTTTCCACTCGCAAAATTGTCGAGTCCCCGATTTTTAATTAGTTCTACTTCCGTTCTAATTAGCTCTACGATAGAACGCAAGCTCGCATAGATTCGCCCAGTTTTGGTTTTCATGTTTTGGAGAGATTTCGATGTTGTTCTAAAAGAAGAAGAAAAAAAAAAGGCGGTCGGGCAACGTCTGCAACGTGCTCCGTTCCGCACTTTCTGCCGAGTTTATCAGAAACGATCAACGGGTTCACGGTTGTGCCACCAATAACGGGTCACCCCGTATTCGCGCGGCGAAGCTGGCGCGCGCAGGCGATAAGGGAAGGCACGTGTTGTGTGAACCTGAACTCGACTCGTGAAGGCTCGAACGGCGAAAGGATAGAGAAAGGGTATATATACACAGAGGCGTGTATGCCGAGCCACTGGGAACTCTGGTCGACGGCCGCGGCGTAGAACAGTTTACAACTGCATATCCGAGCCAGGGGAAGTGTGTTACTACTCGAGCGTAACCGAGAGACCTCGACCAATTTAAATGTGCGATCGGTTTCCCCCGGATCTTCATCGACCCGGTCGAATACCACCGGATTATTCTTCGGTTCCGACCGACTATTTCGGAGGGAATGCAAATTTTCACTGACACGTGGAATTCAGTGCAAGTGGCCGTAAAATGTGTTGCCGCGATGAACGTGGTTTTTGCAATTGAGATTCTTCTGGGTTTTATCTTATGCGTGTATTACAAATAGTATTGCCACCTTTTTGGGAAGAAATGTAGTATTTTTGTGGAATCTTGAAAAATATAATATTTTCAGGGACATTTGGGAAAATAAAAAGCACAGATTTATTTTTTTATTTCACTTTTTCAGGGATTATTTTTTTGTTAAGTAATTTTAAGGGTTTCGATATTCTGTGCCAATTGCTCATTTTTTATTAATTTAATTGTAACCTAATGTTTTTTAATTATGTGAACTTGATTTAAGATAACTGTTTAAGGAGTTTTTTGGTATTTCTTTATTTTTTAATGCATTAACAAAAAAATATTGACTATTTTTTTATCTTTATTAAGTGTCAGGTATTTTCTTGTAAACAGTGCCTGAAAATTTGAAGTTAACAAAATTATACAATGTAAATATAAACTTGCATATCTTTATATCTGTTCCTCTAATCTTTTACTTTTAAAGATTTCGTCACTCAATGAAACACAGTGTACATGGAGATTCATCGATTTTTACTTACAAGGAAATATTCGGGCATTGTCTCAAGGTCCTCTGCTGACTCGCGAATTCCTCTCTGGAGAAAAAAAGATTACAGAGCCAAGATGTTCTGCTGTTACAGCAGATGAAGACATCAATGTAGATGAAAGTGAATTATTGTGAATAAAACAAATAATTCAATTGTTAAAAGTTGCGTTCAAATCAATTTATCTTATCAAGTTGCAATTTCTCATATTGTCCCTCTGAATCAGTTGAGTCGGCTTGAACTCTAGACGAAGTGTAACAATCCTTAATCAGTGACTGTGATAAGTTGTAATGCTTATACGTTAAAAATAACGCAGAAATGTCACATGGAGAAAATTGGAACTTTTGATTGTCATTGCATAGTAAAACCTCGATTATTCGACACTCATGTATTTCCAATTTTGAATAGTCAGGGTTTCAATTATTAATTGCATTGGGTATATAAAAATAGGACTTCAAGTAAACATTGAACCATGTTTTAATGGTTTTCAACTAATTATTACCATTTTATATTAAAAATATTACATCGTATAATCGAGGTTCTGTTGTATTTTTTTTATTTTATTTCGCTGCGCGATTGACAACTTTTATCAACTGAAATCGTTCTTCGAATTTTCTGAATCGTTTATTCACTAGCTTGGAGCTCTTTTGCATTTACCAGTGAAAGGGTTTTGGAGTACCCTCTTCAAATTCTGAACGGTTTCGAGGGAAGAACCCTTCGGAATTATCGTGCGAGTATTTGAGAGCGATCGTTAAGATCGATGGTCGGATCGTCGACTGTCTTGATCGTTCAGAAGAACAGGTGTTTACCTGTGAAAGTGCGAGTGCGAGAAGCATCGCGGTGCACGATATTCGATGTTGGAGAACGTAGGAAGGTTGAAACTTTATATATGTTGATAGAAGGTAGATAAGTGGCAGTGGCGTAACGAGAAGACAAATATTGGACTCGGTCGTGGCCGATTTAAATAACTCTGCTTCGTTGTCGTAGTAAAGCCTACGCAGAAAAAGACGCAAATTTGACAGTGACAAAACAGACGCTCCATTCCTCCAGTCATCATTCATTAAAATTAAAAGTTCTTTACTAGTTTATAAATTTTTACTACTGCGATCTTAGTGGCTGACACTATTTTTAATTAGGAAGCGTTCCCCCATTAACGAACAGCCCTTAACACCGTGTAGTAATTATATATTTGAAAGTAATGATGGTTACAAATAGACAATACCGTGAAAATCGTGATGAAGATAAAACAAACGTTTTATGAATTTCACCACCGACTTTAAAATAGAAGCATCTAAAAGCAAAAGAAGTAAACGTTCAAAATACTAATCCGATAGTAATGGGTTGAAAAATGAGTCTTCAGTTGTGTTCAGTTGTTACTATTCACATTAATTTCACAATAAAAAATTGAACGAACTTATTTACCAATCTAATAGAATGTATTATCACAATTTAGAGATTGTTAAATGATTTCACGTGAATTTTATTTGATTGACAAAGGCTCTTTTATTTAGAGGGAAATAAATGGCAAACGCCGAACAAACTTATTTGCCAACCTATGCAGTTAAAATTCCAACAAAACAGAGTTTTTAGTTGTATAGAGTAACTATCTAAAATCTAAACAGTACTCAAGATTTAAAAGAGTTGTTGTGAAATAAATTTCAACTGTTTTTAGAAACACTATAATTCTAAAAAAATGTCTGACTTTAGTATTAATACTTATATGACGGTATTTCGAAGTTATTTCACGAATCCATAATTTTGCATTTCGATTTGAATCCATAATTTTGCATTGCATTTGATTAAAAACAGCATTAAATTATATTGTTCGAAAGGATACACCGAAACGGGAAAGTAGAAGACCGTGCATTAATAATTCCCAGAATTTTGCCGTATACTGACCGATTTCGGCTCGCCCATTAAAACCGTGTTTCTTTCGCTCGAATGACTTTCGATTCCCGACATCGTCTCGGGAATCGTCCTTTGAGGTTCGATCGACAACCACCTTCGTGACCGTGCCTCGGCCTGGTGTCCTTTTATTGGAATCAGAAGCCAAGGAACTGCATAAAGTTGTCGCACCTAATTCAGACCGGGTATCGGATTCCTGCTCCGTTCGTTTCCAGCGATAGCAGTGACGTCATTATTCTTCGAACACTATGAAATCATATTTTATAGCCATTAAAGGATCGTCGATTGTGTCGTGTGCCCGCGGCGCAGGTGTCTTTGAATTTCATCGCGCCTCGAATTATTGCGCGTAAGGTTCGCGTATCGTTTCGCGACGATACCGTCCCCTTATCTTGTTATTGCGTCTGCCATGATTTTTTTTTGTCGCGATCGACGAACGACGAATTAACAAACATTCGCGATTTTCGCGTGGCTTGACACTTCTTGCATGGCGAACATTTTTCACCGTACGGTGAAGCAACCAATTCTTTATTTTGAATCGCTTTGTAGATTGTCGATCAAAAATTTGAAATCGTTTGCTAATTTTTATCACCGCTGAATTTTAATTAATCACCTGAATATTAGAATCAAAATCGAAGCATATGGAAAATGGAAAATTTTTTCATTTTTGGCAGATCTTTATTCAATAATAGATAGTCTTGACTCGAAATAGGGTGCCTGGGCTTGACTCGAAATAAGAATCTTCGTATCCCCACCACTTGCTTTGTAGTCGCCGCGTAACTCGATACGGTTGGGGTAGCGGCGAGGGGACTCGCGCCACCGAACAATCGTCTCTTTTGTATTCCGTCTTTCGTCAAACGAAGCCGCGACGAGCCGAGTGAAATTTATGGCTTGTTCGACAGCGCGAGGTCGACAGTCCCCTCGCTGCTACCCCAGCCGTATCGAGTTACGCGGCGAAGATCAAAGCGGCCGAAACGTAGTACCTGACTCGAAATAAGGATGCTCCCGGTCCCAATACCCCACTGTATTTCGAGTCAAAACTGTATCAAGCTTTTGCAGAAGTTTAGAAGTTTGGAGGTCTTAATTGTTTTTAATTAGAATGTCAGCTAAAAATTATGCTGTATGGCAAAGTTTTTTCTGATTCGAAGACAAAATTATAATAAATTCTTTACTTTGGTCGAATTGAAAAACTTATATAATGTGTTATAGTTAATCCTGTTACAGTTTTTTTTCCTCAATCCTGTATTTTATTTCTTTGAACGACTGATACAGTTTTTAACGGAAAATAAGAAAATTAGATTTATTATTTACGTTTGATGTTCTTCAATATTCTGCAAAAAATTGTGTTATCCACAAGTATAATGACGAGTTAGCAACTAAAGTTCTAATACATTAGATTTTTAAGAGGAACGTGGCAAAGTTAATTAAATTTGTGCTGTCAAAAAGTCTTTAGTTTCTCTAATTCATCATATGTAGACATGAACGCCTACAATACCGGAAAATGTGAATAGAAATGATAGAAATTAATTCATAATTACTCCACAGTGCTTCCGACTTCTATAAGTGCTGTAATTTATTTTTAGTACTACATGCATGAAACATTTAATTCTGATTCAGAATTTTCAGCTTCACATTTAAATTCACAATCATCCACGTCATAAATAATTATAAACGATTATTCAAAGTTCTGTCTGTATTGTTTCATACGAGACCAAAGCGCAAAAGGCGTTTTTAAACGAAACGCAAATAGTAATCCCTTGAACCGTTTAACTGTTCCACAGATAAACGTTATCATCTCAACTTTTTGGTCGCAACCCGTGAAAACCGAGGCTTTCATTCGCGCTTGAAAGAACGAAAAAGGGATCCGCGCCGAAAACAAAAAAGAAATCGATCCACTGGCGTGCGATGACAAAAGGAACTGAGCATTTGATACGTGTTTGGGTCAGCTTTTTCTCTTACGGATTATCTAAATACGAAATCCGATCTTGACGCGGATCGTGCGGCGCGACGGTAACGTAAGCTCGTCCGCATAACAATAGAGAGAAACGAAGAAAATAACGAAATGTGTTTGTCGATTTGATGAAACCGTATCGTTCCGTGTGTCAATCAAATTCTAGCAGACACACGGATACAATTTCGCGTTGATGGAATCTCGGGAAAAGCGTATTTTAATACGATCCACGACTTTCTGCGATGTTGCAAAATCGTGTGTCCCGCGGAGTGGCCAACATCGACTCGACGTGGTCTGAATACTGATATCACCGAGTAGAGAATAAAATATTACGTCGATGCGGGGCTGGTATTAAAGAATATCGATACAGATCAACGCCGATACCGGCCAGAGTCTCGTTTTATTCGCGCGCTTGCCAATGACGACCGATTTTCATGCATAGTCAACGTTAAATGTTTTCGAACGCGAAGTGATTTATTGTTTACCACGGAATAAAATGGTATTGAATTTTATTTAATATAGACAGAAATGAATCGATGTCAAGGGCTTAGAGAAGGAAATTGCAATTTTCCTTTACAATGTACTACACTTTTTTTAATGAATCGTATCATTAATTATAAGTTCTTATAATCAGAATGGACGAACATTTTTAAATCGAATCTTAATAAAATTTGGTAATGACACTGACGTTTTCTGTAATTCTCTATTCACCTTAAAAAATTTTGTATGTAAAGCAATATGAGACATGTAACGGCATGTGCTTAATCTAGAATCATTCTATCAGTTCTAATTTGTGTTGATTTTGTTATCTTTATCATTATTTTCATTATTTGTATTGTTGTCGTTATTTGAGATTGTTTAAAATTATTTATATTTTTGTTATATCCAGATTCTATCTTCGCTTTTATTGTCTCACGTTATCTTTTGCTGTTAAGTAACTTTCATTGTTACTTGCCTATCTTTGTAACAATCCCGTAGATAAATAGATAAATATCATTATTATTAATTTCCACTAATTTTTGTTTTCCGGCGCAGTAAACCAAAGTATCAAAGAGTGACAGTTATTAAAGACAGTCGAAGCTTTCAAAAGCTTCAAATTAAATTAAGTCGTTTCCTAAAAGAAAAAAGAAGTCGACGCGAATAAAACCTTCGCGGAAATACAGTCTTCTCTACATTTCGTTTGTTTCATTTCGACGAATCGCAATTATTGCGCTGTACGTTTGACGAAGTGGAACCCTCCGTGCAATTTCAGTATTCCGCGGGAGAACAAAACGGAAAAGAGCACAATTTTTCGACGCGCTGTTCGGACGAGAATATCGCGAGGTAAATAGGCCCCATCACGGCGACATTCAAACAGCTCGCAATCGTCAGAGGGGGCCGTGGAGAAAGGGAAAGCCAAGTATTAGAAGCGAGCGAAATGAACGGAAAAAGGGAAACGTGGAGTGGCACGCGGAGAGGAAAGTATGCGATACAAGATCGTCGCTGTTAAGATTACGTTCTATACGAGCGTGATTGCACGCGCAATTTCGTTTCTGAAAGCGAGGATCATTCGTCGCGACTTTTTTCCGACTTCGTCATCTCGATATCACGGCATTGTGAATTTCTTGCCTTACTTCAGGCGCGTAACTCCATGCACGGTTGTGTATTTCACTTATTCGACTTGAATATTTTATATGAACGCTTGATTTTTAATTTCATTGAATTCATCAAACTGTTCATGATTGTTATATTTTGTATTCAAATCACTTTTTAGATAGCTTCTATATGTATAATAATTAAAATTTAATTAAAAGCGTGGAATACTGTGGTGTATCCATTACCGTGATGGTTTATTTTATAATACCAATTTTCTCGTGTCAATGTTTCATATTTATTTTCACGTGTGGACTGGCTTGCAAAATATTAATGACGAGTGTTACAATGTAAATAGTAATTATGACGATTCATTGCACCAAATTATTGGTAATTGAAGCTTTAAGAGGGTAATATAGAAATACTTGGTCGTGCAATCAGAGGAAATGAGTCGGTCATTTCATTTGATAACAGGAAGTCTTTGCAACGTTCAAATAATAAGAGAATAACATGTTTGTATATTTTGATAATTGATTGATAATATTGACAAGATCATTCGTTAAGCGATTCAGTAATTGTTTCAATCTCTAGATACGAGCACCGCACAGTTCCAAAGTGCATACACATATTTCCCGGTTGAAAGAGGGCAAATACATTTTAATTTATGTTTTAATTAAGATCTAGACTCAACGATAAAATTCGTATTTTCAGTAAAAGGAAAACCACTTGAAAGGAAGAATTAATTTAAAGTAATGTAAAAAGTAAGAATTGTGTTAATTGTGCTACCTTTGGTAATTTTCGATCGAATACAATATTGAATATACAGAACTAGCTACAAATAGTGGAGATTTACTTTTTGCACCTGAGAACCAGAACATTTTACTGGTCTTGCTTTATTTTCTACTACTTTTTTGGTTTCCTGAAAAGTAGCGAAAATGGACTTGGGTTATTCTAGTTCTCATGTACGGAATTAATAATTATAATTAGAAAGAAGAAACAGATATCCAACAACTTTTTATTGTATCTTAAAAATGTCTCTTTGTATCCCAAGAAAAGTTTAATACAATATTAACAATTGTTTAAGAGAAAAAAAATTCGTAGGTATCCGTTTTAGAAGTCGACCATCCACTAGTAATTGATCACGTTTACCCTTTAGTTTAAGAAAATAAATATTTAAATAAAGCATTTATTAAATAATAATTTAAAAAAAAGTATTTTTCAAAAGTAAAGAAACTAAATACTTCTAAAATAATTTATGAACAAGTGATATTACTGGTTTCAAACCCGAGTGTTGAGAAGCAGCCGTTAATGTAGTTCAACGACACATTTTTCATAGAAAAATGAGGTTGTATATTATTTAAAAAGAATCAGCATTGTTACTGATAAACTTAACAAATTTAACAACTGGAATAATTTAGGTTATATGGTCGACTATTAAAGCGACTCGAACACATTATTTTTAACGCTAATTATTTCCTTCCCGAAGCTTTTACGTACAAACAAAAAATATTGGATAAATACATCTAAAGTACTTTAATGTATTTTATATATTCTACAACATTAATGACTATTTATGTTTTTTTTAATACACTCCATTCAAATTTAGCTTTAAATAGTCGACTAGTGCTTTCATCCTCGTTTCCTTCGAAACAATCCTGCAGAAAACAGTTTCGCTAAATTGCTTGCCCCTGCACCATACACCCTCCGGAACCAAAACCCGCGAAGACGGCGCGAAACGGAGCAGCGCTCAGGCTCTCGCGGCAGGCGATCATAGATCAGAAGATCGGTCGTGGGACGGGCGCAATAAACGAGACCTGTAAACGCGCGCAACGGTCGTTCGGTCGGTCGTTCGGAGGCAGAAGGCGGGCGGGCCACGGGTGCGCGCAATGCCGCGCATGTCCGCGTTGCCATAATCGCGCTGGCCTACTGACCTATATTATACACGGGTACAGGTCCCGCATATACGAGTCTCGACCCACAACCGATACTCGGCCGTGGCGAGTCGAACCAAGTCGTCGTGCCGCTTCGTCGCGGCTTCCTCGCGCTATTTCACGGCGTTCGATCCGGGACCACGAGCGGTCCTCGTCCGTCGACGCGGCGACCGACAGAAAGAGGGTCGTTCCTGGGGAAGAGAAACTGGCGCGAAGGGACGCGGTCCCCGGATCCTCCGCCGCGGGGACCTCGCTTCGCGCGCGATCGCCGATTTCGTGGGTCGTCTGCGACGCGAAACAGCGCCGTCTCCCGGAGTTGTGCTGTCGCGACGCGGCGCGGCGCGGCGGCGACAGTGCCTCTCTCGGAGCGCGCGCGCGCGTTCGTTCGTCGACGAGCGGGAAACAGGCGCCTGGCGCGCGTTCCTCGGCGACGTTCTCACACGCGAGAGGCTCGTGTCGGTGTGAACGACGAGCCTCGCTCGTTCAACTCTCGGTGGCGTTGAAGGAACTCGAGGCCGATATACGCGGGCCGCCGCCGCTGCCGCCACCGTCGACGCTGGTCGCTGCTGCCGACCGAGAGAAAACGGTGTGCGGTGATTGTGTTGCGCAAGGAGGTAGGGAAGCTCGAGAGCGAGTGCAGTGTCCAGGAGGCTGGAGGAGAGGAGCCAGCCCGAAGGCTGCCAGCAGCGTTGCCGTGGCAGAGCAGAGGGGAGGCAGCGAGCGGTTCGTGACAACTGGGTGACGGCTGCGTGGATACACGCCGCTACAGTGATGCAAGGTGCTCTTCTACGCGATAAGTGGTGACGTCGGCAGAAGCACAAGAGCACCGGCTCAGTCGCGCCGCGGGTGTGCTCCTTTACGACCGCGTTTTCTTCCTCTTTTTCACCTTCCGAACTCCCGCGTGCCTGCTCTCTTTCCCATTCCCCGCTCGTCGTTCACTCTCCTCGTCCGTTCGCTTCTTCCTTCTCGCTCCTGCCTCGAATCAACCCTCCAAACGAGTCCCGACGACTGTCGCGCGCGCCTTCGAATCCCCGCGAGGAGACGTTGTCCAAGTCCGCCGAGTTGACGGACTCTCGAGTACTTTGACGCCGCGGACCAGCGACCGCGCGATCGCGCCTCGGACTCCGCTCCAAGTTTGACGGCCGCGTGACTAATCGTGGCACGGAGTGGTTTTCGACGGTCGTGACGGAAAATGTGGCCACTAGTTTGAGTGAAGTGTCTCGCGGGTGTCAACGATGTTGACGGTCATTTAGGATTCAGCTGGCTCAAAGTGTTTGTGTAGCATCAGTGTCTTAATGTCCCCGATAAAGATAGTTACGACATCGGTGAAATATCGGAAGATTCTTCGTATGAAACCTGAAACGATTTCCGAGTCTCCGACGTCTCATTACGTTTTAACGCAACTTCCGAGCTGGCTAAATAAAAAATGTAAAACTCGGACCAGTGAATGAAACTTCGACAGTGAATCAGTGTTTTAAAGAAGATCTAAAAGTGAATCGAAGTGTTTTTATCCTCGTGTCTCCTGCGATTTCACCTCAATCGAGAACCGAGAGTGTTTCGTCGGTGTCGCGGAAGTGACGCAAAAGGGAATTCACAGTAGTCTAGCTCCTCCGTTCTCAACGATCATATGATAGTTATCGACGAGTGTGTTGCGTCGACCTGTTCCAAATGTTCTGGTCGACCCGTAGCCATGAACGTCACAGCGAGACGCATTGCTCTGCGCTTCAGTGAGTTTTCCTTCATTTGTTTTTGACCCGTTCGTTGCTTCCCCGTCGTCACGTGTCCCGTCGATGATCCGCGATGCAAAACCGTTGATCGATTCTATTCGCGAGCCGCGCGTTCGAAGCAAGGCAAAAGGCGATCGCGGGAAATCGGACGTGCTCCCGCGAGCGAAAATTATTGATCACGAGCCGTCGGTTCGACGTGGACGGCTGACGTAGGTTCGGGAGCGTTTATCAGAGACACGAAAATGCGACGCAGTCATTGTGTTCCGTCGCAGCTGTGGAAAACGGATCATTTCTCCCTGGACGATGGTATCAAGGTCGAGTGTCTTCGATCGAACGTTCGCTTTGGCCCTCGTGGAAACGTCACTGTTCTCGAGGTTTCGTTTCATTTCATTTTTCTTCTTTTGTGGAACTTTATCCGTTCATCATCGTCTCTTTCTACTGTCATTTATGAAATAAGATTAATGTATGGTATTTATAGTCGGCGCAGAAATGTGTTATTTTGACCGTTTTAAGTGTTTTGAAGTGACAGTAAAAGTATCTGTGTTTAATTTTGGGAATATCTTACAATTAGTGGTACAAATGGTTAGTTTTGAAAATATTGTTCATTACTTTGGTTTCTATTATATTGACATTAATATATGTCAAATATTTCTGCATTAATTGTAGATATATTTTATTGCTGCATAGTGTTTTTGTGTAAAGCAAAAGTGGTTTTAATTCTTTGTGGACAATCTGGGTCGCTGTTGCCATGAACGAAAATTTAACCCTAGTGCGTTTACTCTCGAAGATCTCATGCGTCACGATTTTTATTATTAGCACACCATTACGAGTAAAAATAACAAGCTTTTCCGTTTACCAATTACTTCTTCCGTCTTCTCAAAATTAAACAAGTTATCAAAGAAAAATGAAAATTAGACCGATGTCAAAAAAATTTCGAAGAATTACAAAATATAAAAATCCTAAACTTTTAATTGTACGAAAAAATTGTGCAACATAGTGGGAATTTTCAAGTATCTCAGAATGTTTCTTTGAAAGCATTAAACATTAAAATATTATCCTTGAATCTAGTTTATCTACGGAGGATTAAATCCGGAACGGTAATCAGCTCACAAAATCAGAATTTCTCCCAACTTAAACATTATAAAATATGAATAACGTTACATGAAAGACTTTGAGGTAAGACGGTGGAACTCGTAGCAAGGTGTTCCCACTTTAGTAGATGTTCGCGTGAAAGGGAAAACTGAATTGAAAGGATAAATAGGAGCATCTTTATCGCGTGGTTTGGATGTCGTTGAGAGAAAGTTTCCAGCTGGTTTTACGAAAGTTTAGGTGAATGTCTATCAAATATACGAACAGTTTCGGATATTCTTACACTATTTATTAATCGGAAGTAGAAACCAGAATTCGATGACGAGTTTATCGATATTTCTTTAACAAAGAAATCCCGTTTTTTATGGCGTTGTTCCTTAACCGTGTTTTAAAAATACATTAATAACTGAGACTTACGACGTTATAATATTTATGATACCAATAATGCCCTACAGTCAATTTATTGGAATATAAATTTTTTTGTGACGCTCTCATTGCATGACGCGCGTAATTAAAATACAGAAAACGGAGAAAAATTTTGCAAATTGTGTACTGTTTAAATCATTTTCGCATATATTTCATATTATCGCTGCGTTTCGTTGAATTATTGTAATTTTTAATTAATCTCAAAATGCAGTGCGTCATTCGTTATTTTTATGTAATATATTTTCGTGACTGAAACATTTTGACCCGACAAATTTCAATTTATTTTAGTTCTTTTAAACATATCACGGATCAACAATTTTTTTCAAGATTCAATTTCTTACAAGAGTACTTCAAAAGGAAATGATTTAACTGAGTTATCAACTTAAAAGCGTCGATTAACTAAATTATACAAAGAAAGTGTGAACAGAATGGAAAAGGAAATCGTAACGAAGCATTTCTTCCTAACGTCATAAGAAACGCGATATCCTCTTTCGATTTAACGACGTCGTTAAATATTAGACACTACGCGATAATGATGACAGTTTATCGAAAGTTGTACACGCAGCGCGCAGCTATTAAATCGCATTCTTATTTTCGTTGGTAAAGCTCGGGCTATCCGCCACGTTAATCGCGTTCCCGTCTCCGGTTTGTATCTCTGTCCTTTAATCGTTCTGACCTTACTTTCGGTTCTCGATCGAACCCTCAATTCAGAGCCGTTACGTCGCAGTCAAATGCAATGCAAATTAGTCATTCGTCTACGTGCAGACGATTTTTCCGCGGCAACGTGCGTTTACGCGAACATATTCACGGATTCGGAGCGGAGAACAGGTAGTCGGAGTTTAAACGACGCGATGAAAGCCTCGTAATCGCATATCACATACATTTCACCTTCGGCCACAAAAGCGACGGCTGCTCCGTTAAGATCTACGCCACTTGGCTCGTTTCTGCGTAAATGATGCCTCTTTTTATATGTTGTAAAACGAACGCGAGACGAGAGACTTTTTCTCGAACAACGCGAGTCTTTTCTGCACATCTTGCCGCCGCGCCGGTACGAATTCCTTCCACATTTTTGTGCATCACTTCGCAGTGAATGCAAATGGAAAGTCGAGTTGAAATATTTCGATGTAGCAGTGCCGATGAAATCTTATAATCACTTAAAAATAGAGGATCTTCTTTGCAATAATTCTGTAATAATATTTGTGGTGGTAAAAAATTGTTTTAAAGAGATTCCGATTTATAAGTTTTCAATTGATTATTTAATTTGTATCGTCAGAATTTTCTTCTCTTAGTAATCTCCATTAGAGAATTTTGTTAATACCATGAGCCATAATAAATATTTATATTATTCGCGATCATGATAAACGCGGCTGTCATCCATATATGGATTTTCTCATATTCAGAATATCCTTCTACATTTCTGTTTAATTCCCTGGTATTTTGTAATGAATGATTCTTTCATTATGAACTATTTTTAAAACAATATTAGCCTCGCATTATTCATAAACTATTTCTAATTACTTATGTGTGTTAATAATCTACACAATGATAGTAATCTTTTTCTCACGCGTGCAGTATTATAAAAAACGGAAGTTAACTATCTACAGAAATTTTTAAAAGCCATTGCCATTTGGAGCACATCGAATGTTACTCTAAGCTATCAATACCACTATCAATTTCGCTAAAGAAATTTCGATAAAAAGCCAGGGCAATTTTGTGGAGCCCATAGTTAAAAGGAATGTTGATCCACTTTCATCAACGATCGTCTTATTTCGAAAGGAGCCGCCTGAGAAGTGTTTAACGTCGAGCCGATTAGTTACACTTAATAAATGCGTCGGTTGTCTTCTTTTATATCGATCTCCTTCTCATTTGATAGCAGCACTTTCAGCTGACGATCGAAGCGATTCGGCGAACGTCGAGGAGATGAAACTGCTACGGTTTTTCACCGCTAGCTCGTGTTTACTGTCACTTATTAAACTAATCTAGCAATAGATCGTTTCATGTTTTCTCGAGAGTCTGCAAACACTTCCGTCCACTGTTTGACACTGTCAAACAAATTGTTGCTCGTTCGCAGTTTTCACTGTCAGCCGGCGAGGTATTTTCGGACGAAAGGTAGCTGAAGATGCTTCGCAAATAAATTTATCGAAGAGATATGAATGCGGGTTGTGCGGATGCTTAGTTGTACTAATTAAGCGCGATCTTTATTACTCTCTCCTCGCTTAAGTTCATTAGGTTAATTAACTTGCACTATCGGTGTGGCTTCTTCTTTGAAACAAATATTTATGACATTTTGCGATTGCGTAACGGATCTCTTATTAAATAAATAAAGTGGAACAATTTGTTGTTAGTACAATTTAACGCATCATGTTGCATGGTTATTTATTGAATTATTCTGGAAAAGTTGGCCTCAATGCCTATTTGTGTCCGAATTTATATCGCCGTGCGTTTCGAGAACATAAATTTTACTCAGAATAAAAAACCATACAGGAAATCAATAAAAACAAGGGACTCATTTGCGTTGAAATTATGCATAGATATTATTTCGCCGTGCAATTATGAAAATCGATGGTGAAACAGCTGCTTCCTTTGCGCATTGCCGCGACCTCGCAAGATATGCAAATTTATGCAGTCGGTTCGAGAGAAATTCGAAAATTTATCGCGGCGTATCGACGCGATTGTGCAATATTACCACAGCTTATCGGGCTAAATCGACGCTCCGATAGTACAGAATGTTTCAAAAGTAAGGGGACTCACGAACAGCCTTGAATCGCGTGATAAACCGAAGCACGTGAACCCTGAACGTGAAGTTATTTCTAAACATTTTTGGCTCGTCGATAACGATTGACTCTTCAGCTCTGATTATTATTCCTTCCATTAGATACACGTTAATATCTTTCTTTATATTATTTCTAAATATTTTTTTGATCTTCCGCGTTATTGTTTTAAAAAAAAAATACAGTAAATACGATTATGAATTTTAGATTATCTATCTGTAAAATGTTTTTTAAAATTCTCTTAAGAATAAGAGATACCGAATAAGAGAAGAATAGAAATAATCAAAGAGCATAGTGAAAATAGTTTCTGAATACCTTCGAATGGCAATTTATTTAGCTGCTACTATAGACACGCCCAATAAATTCAACGACGCGCCTTTTGAATCGATTTATACAGTGCCGCCAGTTCCGTGTTGCCTATGGTTCCATAAAGTAGCAGATTTACACGCGGCTAGTGAAGCAAACGAAGCCGAAATCAGATTCAACGGCGAAATAAAATTTTATACCTCGGATTCGAGCTTCGATCGGGCACGCCCACCGGGTTTCTGTACACTTGTAACAAGTCTCTGTGTGTCGGTTCATTGAATTTCTTCTTTATCTCTTCCTATCAAACGACCAATCGAAAAACTTAATTGCTTCGCCTCGAATATGGTTCACGATCGCGCGCGCGCGCACACCTCTCGCAAGTCCCACGATCATAAACGCGTCTTGCTCTCCGGTTTAATTAAATCGGTCGTTCGGTGCATGCCCATTTTACATATTGCCTCTTTGTGTACGGCATATAGCACATTGTAAATATCAAACTTGTCAAAATCGAATTTCCTACGCTGATTCGCTCGTTGATTGGCAGTTCTTTGCCGATGCTGTATATTGTATATGATTCATCGAACCTTACTTTCGATTACCTGATCGAAACTCTCACTTCGTACTGGCTGCAAGTGTAATGCAAATCAGTCGTCCGAGTGTGTGTCAGCAATTTTTCGTAACAGTTATCCGTTCGACGATATCCCGACGAGAACCGTATCGATTACGGGTCGAATCATTTACCTCGGGAAGTAATGCTTTAATTAATGTTTCGTTTAATGTTGTTATGATTGATGGCGCACCGGAGAAATAGTTAGCAATTAGTTTTAGATTTTAACGTGGGATACAGGGTGTTCCACGCATGTGGATCAAGTCGTAGCGTTAAAACGGTAGAAGGTAGACACAACATTTTTAATAGAAGAAATTATTTATTTGTTTATAAAATTTACGGGTACAAAACTCTTTGGTATACGTGTGATAAACGAAAAACAAAGAAACTACTTGACGTTAGGGGTTTTTTAATTTAGAAAGTGAGTTGTTAAAAGAGTCGAGAGAATGACAGTAAAAATTACACTTCATAATTATACGGTTAATACAGTTAAATGGGTCATAAAATTACCGTACCTCCGATCATTTTGCGAATTTTCTCATAAAATTTTATAGGCATATTTTTAAAATTTGTAGCTATTCAAATGTGTAAGAAATCGATTTTTTCAGTCTGTCACCTTGATCTAACCCCTTAAAAATACATCGAATGATGTACAAAAAATGCGTACGGTTTCTTTAATAAAAAAAAATAGAGGCGATCTTGAAATTTCTGAAACTTCTCCACTTTCAGAGAAGACATGAAGCATTATTCTAAAGACCCGATATGCAAGAGTGACAAATAGTCGCTGCTATTCTGCATACGACTATATTTATCACAAATACAAAGAAATGGGATCAGGTTACTGACATGAAATTGCAATGATCGCAGATGATCACAGCGACTCCTTTATGTTCGTGTGCATCACTCTAAACCGTTTAATCTTTCCTACCTTTTACCGTTTCAAGGAAATGGCTTGACCTTGCATATTATCATATTGCTGCGTAGAAGATTGAATATTTAGTTGAATTGATGTGATAAAACTTTGGTAACGAATTTTCCGCACATCTGTCTTCTTCAGAATATACAAAACTTTGTCTTTCATTCTGTCTTCTTGAGAGTATAAAGTCAGTAAAGAACAATTACCGTTCTTGTCAACCTCAGCACACCAAACTCAGAGTTGGGCAAAATGTAACCTTATTACATATCAAAAATTGTGATTAAGCTGTAATTGATCATTAATTTACGAGTTATTTTTGTAATTGTCAATTGTTACTGACTACAATTTAGATGCACTGTCAATAAATATTAACGATTACAGAAAATAATGTATAATTGAATTATTAATTACACCTTAATTACAATTTAATTACAATTTGTGATTTGTAATTAGATTACATTTTGCCCAACTCTGACCAAGCTTGAGGCATCGAGATTTCTCAATCATTAGATTGTATCTTCATTCAAGCATATTCTGTAGACCACCGTCCCCCGCGCATCTATCTCAAATTCCTAACAGATCCATCCAGAGCCAGTTGCGTATCGATACACTTATATCGAGTCCATTCATCACGGTGGTTGACAGTACCGTAACGAATATCTCCCAGTTCCTATCGAAACCTAAATCGCCCGGCTTAATTGTTTTCAATTAAACCAGCGATCGTGCATAAAACATCAACCCGTGCGAAGTCGCACGACCGAGGAATTCGATTGTTGGGAGTGCAACACGCGCAAGTATCGAGAGGAAACAAGACGAAAAAAAAACAACACCGTTGCGTCGCGGCAAGCTAATTGAAATTGGAAAGAATACGCAGCAATTCTTCGCGTGAAATACGATCGAACGTCGTGAACGAAAAGATGAACAGAGTTGATCGAATCGCGCGGTCGAGGCGATTAATTCTCTCGTTAGCGCATCACGTGTTCTGCAATTAACCCCTCGCTCGTGGCGTTTATCAATGGAACTTCCCGTAATCCGACGTTTTCAGTTGGATCTATCTCTAAGCGGAATCGCGAGCTCGACGATTACCCGTAATTCCGAGTTTTCTTTTCTTCTTCCCTTCGGTTTTTTCTCGGTGCGTTTACGCCGCGCTTTTATTTGGGAATTGCGATCGCCGCAATCAGGGGGTATTAGAGGTGGCTAGTTAGCGATTCTTTTGATAGCGGTGCACGAAGGGAGGAGTCGAACTGATGAAACGTGAAAAGAACGACGCGCGACGCGAGGAGAACGCGGCGGCGATCCGAGAGTCAATCAAAGGATCGCGTGGGAAGCGAGGGAACGAAGGCGAAACGCTCGCGGTTTTCGTCCACGTGGAGCAAATTGTAGTCTGACAGAAGACAAAATCCATCTCGGGAGAGTCGGTGATGAGGGGAGCGTTTCTCTTGATCGTTTTCTTGGTTAATAGATTGAATGGCTGATTCGGGTGTTATTGTATTTTTCGTTAATAATTAGGCAATTTTAATTAAGTCTCGTGCTTTCTTCCAGAACATTTTAATTTTTTATTTTTCTGTCTTCTCTTTCTTTATGTCATATCGAGAATCCACTGTCTGAATTCCCAAATAACAATGTAATAATAATAAAAATTGATTATACAATTCGAGGTTTGTGTGAGGGACAAACTAGGGTTGAGAGATTTATATGCAAATTGAATACCAAGGTTGAGCACATTTTATTTGAAATAAGACAGCAACCAAATAATCATTTTAGAAATAACATAAAAAAATCAATCTTATTTTGTGTTCAATTCCAATGAACTACATTCAAATAATTTTTTATTTGAATAATTTATTATATTATTTGGCATGAGATGTCATTGAACTAAATTAATTATGGAACTTAGAGTATGGGAATTTTGTGTAGTTCAACCGCATTTTCCTTCAAAGCTGTTCTTAATTTAAACAGTTCCTCAAAAAGGCATCTATATTCTGGTAAATCTATCATCGTAGCAAATGAAAACTGCCTTTACACAGTTTTTGTATAGTAACCTTTCAATAATGTATCTGTATTTGTTGTATGCATGAAAATCGTTGTAATTAAAAATCGAATGAGATATTAACGAAATAATCCCAAGAAAAATCATTTGTTTATTATAACATCTAATCAGATAAAATAGTATACATATTATCTTAACGATTATTCTTTAAATAATTTCTTTCAATAATGTCCAAGCCTAATTAATACTGCATTAATTAATATATCGAAATATTGAAATGTTTCTATTTAACGTTATCAGAAAATTGCGACGAAATTTCGCGATGTTTATGTTGTCTTTTATGTTGCACGGTGACAGTGATTTACGCAGCATCAGTTTATCATACATTTAATGTGGTTATTTGACTTTATTTACCGCGTAATGAATCTTTGAAATACCTACTGCTTATTTGTTTATTTATTAATATGAAAGCTTTGAGTATTAAACAACGATTTTCTCGTACGTAAAAAACCGTAAAGATTATAGATGTTAATTATCTGAACGTTGAAAATGTTCCTTAACTGAAAATATATTACATATTGCGTGTTCCACTCGTATTACTTTAGACGTCGTTGTCGCTGCGATTATGTAGGCGGTGTAACTAATTAGCTGCTCCATGCGACTATGTCAACGAAAAATATGCTATCTAGCAGTCCCACGTTAGCAGTTTTGTTGTCAACACTTGTTCAAAGATCGCTACTGGCGGGTATACTTTTAAATATGGAATGTCCAAGTTTTCCTTATTTCGTTATTTATTAAGTGAATCGTGTAACATTTTTGTGAAAATTATTTTCATTTCTTTTGACAACGATTCTGTAATATATATTGTCTATACTGTGTGTGTTTCTGTCTGGATTTTGATATCACTATTTTTATTCATTCTTAACTGGTAAATTTTAACTAAGAGGTTTTATGCGAAATTTTAGAGCGAACGAAAACCTAATTTGCATGTATACATATTCAAACTTATAACCAGTTGTGACAGCTATTATTAGAGCTTTCATTATAGTTATCTTTTACAGTGCGAACATATTCTTTAATCTGAAGAGAAAGCAGAAGTTCGAACCCTTTGTATTCCAAGTATGCCTTTCAGGCACGTCGAATTTTATTGCTGTACGATTTTTTATATTGCTTACAATAATTTTTACTATTATTTCTCGTGCATTATGAAGTAAAATTATAAATGCAAAGAATTAAAATTATGCAATAATGGGTAAAAATTGTTACAGTCTTTGCGGCAGCAATAATTAAATTTATAAAATATGTGTCGTGAGCATGCAACTTCGACGCATTCGAATCGATTATTTATTTATGAATGGGGAAAACTTGGAATTCTAATTGCAAAGTTGATGACTCAGTGTTTCTTCTTCCTGCGTAATAACACTTGCTGTATCGTGGACGCAAGAGAACCGGAACTCCTTGCGCAGCATTGATTCGAAGTCACCTTTTCAAAATTACACCCGCGTACAGTGTTCCTGCGTTACATACATACATGTGCATTTGTGTCTTCATTACCTTCCCTCTTGCGTTGCAACTCCGTCACAAAGACTGTAGAAAGAGAAACACGAAATTGTCCAAACATCGTCACTCCGAAATTCAACAACGAAATCTGTCCCATTCAGATAAAATTTCGAGTGTTTACAAGCCGTTGCTTTAATCCATGACAATGAACGAGGAATTAGAGGAATCAGTTTTATCATTTTTATTTTCGAAGCTAGTGGCATATTTTTTTCACTATCAGCGTTGGATACAAATATTTATCGCCGATGGCGAATCCGAATATTTCAGTTAGTGTTTCTCTACCTTTTCAGTTAACAATTATTCATAATGTTCTTCAATTATATTGCGTAATCTTCTATAACAGAATTTACATAACACTGTAATGTATATATGTGTATATTACGTATGAAACGGCAGTCAAACCTTTAACGAAACAATTGTGATAATGATATACGTCACGATAACACCTTATTAGCTCGTTAGACATGAATGGTGCAAAACAGATTGTTCCATGAGAAAGCAAATGCACTTACGGTACATTTAATCCATATGAAACACGCGGTGATCATCAAGTGGGTGCTAACAGTGTTTTTATAAATCCTCTGTGAATTTCATATGTTCTTTGGAATGTTGACTATGAACTAGAATGAATGAATAATCATGTTTGTTAAAATCGCTAACCTGAAGGATGTAATTAACTGTTAATTAAAATAACTACTTGGTTATTGAAATTAAATTTGACAGGAAAATTATGTAACGAAACAACATTTCCTCTAAATCCAAATTTAATTAAGTTCTCCAAAAAACTGAAGGCAACCAGATTCCATTGCACCGATGGATGATTGCGCCTAAACTAGTCATAAAATTCAAAACAGATAATTTTATCGTAAGAAAAAAAGACAAATTTTAATTCAAATAATCTATCAGTAATTTTCGCACTGATCTGTGAATGTAAAGGCAAAAGGACGCATATCACACATTTTTATTTTTCATATTCGCGTTTAGAGTTCTGAGTCCCAATATATAGTACATTATGATTTTGAATTTCGTTAAATTCTCGTTTTTAACACGCGGTGTGTTTCTCTATGTTTTTTTAAAAAGATTTAATGTCTGCAGCGCTGTTACAGTAAAAAATTTTTGCTTAGGAACTCTTGGAAGGCGATGAAAATTCGAAATAAATATGATTGTCCAAAAGAAATCTATCTCCAAAGGACTGAAATCTATTTTTAAAGAGCACAAGCCGAGCAGAATACAAAAAAAAATTTTATACAAGGTGCTACCGAAAAATCGAACATACATATATACAGTGTGGTCCACGCAACTTGCAAATTCTGAGTAACCTCTACAAATTTTTTATACCAAAGTTGCAAAGTTGCATTTCGGAGATTTCAAGGTAACTTCATATACTTCAAAATTTATTCAAAATGTGCAAACTGCGTGAACCACCCTGTATAATGATAAGGACAGAACACTATCCATGCTTTCTGCTCGGCCCGTGCCCAACGTCAAAGTATAAAATAGACTTTAATAAAGCAACAGCATAGCCTCCTTGAAACAATAATGTTCAAATTTTAGCAGCAGCGAAAGTGTTAATGGCACTTTCTCCTTGATAATATAAATTCTGCTTTCTACAACTGAATTAAGAGCCAAGTTCAAATTTTGTTTGCCTTACAGCTACAGATATTAGGTCTAGGCCTCTGGCAGCCAAGGAATCAGCGATAAGATAAATACCAGATCAACAACGATCACACCGTCAACCATTTAGTCAATTCCATTCTTTGAGAGATTCGACTTCGCCTCGAACCGATCGCCGAATCGAGCGATTACGCAACGTAAGGCGTCGCTGTCACTTCTCTCGACCGGTCGGCCGATATTTTTCTCCCGTGAATAGTGCCACGTCACGCGCGGTCACTTGGCCGAACGAAGAGATCGAGGAAAGCGTCGAATATCGCGGGGAGATTGGCTCCGGCGTTGGTTTTTAATCCGGTGTCGCGTCGGTGGACCGTAACGCTCTAAGGTCAGGTTTTATGAAGCCGGCTTTATCTGAATCCGCGTCTCGGCTCCGTCGCGAGGTCCCCGACGCGACGCTCGGATCCACTTCCGAAAACAGAGGCGGCTCGTCGGTGCTCGCGACCACAACGTGTCTTTATCGCAATGACATCGGGCCAACTGGTACGAGCCGCGCGGAGAGCGGATGGCGTGGCGGGCTGGGGTGATTAGGCGTGACGTCGGGTAGCAACTACGTCGGGATGGCTGACGAAAGATCAACGCACGTGTCTAATTTGTTCCTTTGTAACGCGCCTCGCGTTCTCCAGGCTATATTTGCGGGAGAGAAATCGCCTCAGAATTTCTAGAAGTGCCGGTACACCGTGCTAAATCGCCGGGACTCGTCGCATGGTTTAGACCGCACAGAAGAGACGCTTCGTGGCCTGCGGCGAATCGCTCGCGAGGAATCGAAACCGGGGTTTCCTCCGCGACTGATTCTGTTTAGGTGCTCCGGGTAGATATCGCAAACCGGGGCGAAGTTGATTTCAAATAATTTCTAAATGAATATTTCAAGCAATACTAATTATTCAGTAAACAATATATTTCAGTTGATGTAATGTTTTTTTTTAGTCAGTTCAAAAAATTTGGAGGCCAGGAGAATAGCTGGGAAAATAAGAGAGTGAATTATTTCAGAAAATTACGATTATTTGTTGGTTAAGAATTTCTTTCGCAAATATTTGTAAATATAAAATAATTTTAAAATAATGTTAACTCGACATTTTTTTAAATGTCCGAACTAATCTTCTTGAGCAAGTGTATGAGAGAAATGAGATATTATGTTACTTGTTTCGCGAGGGAAAATAAATTGGACTATTTCCAGGAATCCATAAAGTATGTGAGACATTCTAATTTTGCTTCACACTTTCGCTTGCTGATTTGTAACATTGTTAATAGAGAATTACTTGAATAGGTGGAAACATGAAGATTATACGGAAAATATTGAAATATGAAAAATGCGTAGTGATCTATTTAATTCGAAACATCTTGGAGAACAAAAAACTATCTTGTAGTCAATTTTTGAATAAAAAGAGTAGACTTACTAGTTATTCCAATAGAATTCTAGTGTTCCATTCGGATTTTCTGATCTAAAGTTTTTAAAGTTCCTTGAAAAGCTTCTTTTACATTTTCCAATTTTATTTATCTGCAAAATTTCTTATACCAGAAATTCTTTTCAATTTTATTTAAGACAAGAAAAGTATTTTAACCCTGAATCATTAAACACTCGTCTAATATAGAGGCTTCTTAATATTTTGCTTGTAAGATGTAAAAATTATACATGTTTTTATTTCGAAGTTCAAGGGTCGAATAATTAATTAGTGACACAGTAATACGCATTTAAGTTTAATAATCTAGGATTAAGTAAAGTTAAAAATCAATTTCCAAATCTAAAGCTACTTCGTCAGGAAAAGTATAAAAAGTATGTCAAAGTGGAGTGTGAAATCTTTTGAAAACTAAACTCTGATGATTGTTGTACAATTTCAGGATTTAACGATTTCATACTTGTACCTCGTACCAGGGACTCTTTGTCCACGTTGGAAAGCTGAACCGGAAGACACGTGACACGCATCACGTGCTTCCAACCAATAGAAGTGGCATGTGATTTTGAAACACTCATTTTTCGTTTGCTTAATATTCTTAACACTACGTAACGACTTCTAAGATTGTAAATGTGAGTAGTAATAAGTTCAGCATCAAGGGAAGGGAATTAACCTCGTTATCTGTACATTCTTCTATTTTATTAAGTAAGATCAACGTCTGATATTTCGGGGTATCATACGTGACTCTTAAAGAGCGGCTTAATAACTTCAGAAGTCAATCTGATTAACTTCAGTGGGCAACCAAGAGAGAAATATCTCGACAGGCGAAGTTCGGTATGTCTTCTAGAAGTCAAAGTAATTAATTCTATAAAATGAAATATTGGGAGCGTGTGTGACATGAAGGAGATTCGAATCTTAAGATTCAGTTAAGATTTAGTTTGAAGTATGTGACTAACATAAGGAAGCATTACGCTTATGAACTATTATTCTTTTACATAGATTTCAAATTACAGAATCTTAAAAATTATTATTAGACTGCGGATTTTTATGTAAAATAAAATTTCTAGAAATATTCAGAGAAAATTCAAACTTGAATAGCAGCGCTTCTCATTTTATACTAATTGTAACCTCGATTATGTTTTTAATGTATTGTCAATTTTTAAATAAGTCAACGAGCTTATTGATTTTTGCATGTTTAAAGTTATCATAAATGCATAAACATCCGCATTCTAATAATCATTAGTTAAAAATTCATATTTTCATAAACATATTGAATCTTATGTAAACATGTTTTATTTTGTGAATATTATTTTTGATATTTTACATATTCCTACATCTGCAAGCATTCCGATAGGTTTTCGCAATTTTAAAATTGCCACAAATACATGAACATCCGCAGTTTAATGATTATAATTATATTAGGTTGAACAGAAAGTTCGTGCCGTTTTTTAGTTTAAATAGAAAGACAATTTTTTTCACTTCGTTGTGATTTTGTTACTTATCGAAGTATTTTTCATTTTTTTTTTTTATTCTTCAACTTCTCAAATTTCAGAGCTCAAAATTATATAAATGGCATGAACTTTCCACTCAATCCGTTAAATATAGTAGAATTTTGATTAGTATCATTAAATCATAGCGCAAGTTTCGTTCAAAGTTTTACCGCATCGAATAATTGAAACTCTAGGTAGCAGAAACCAAGAACAATTGAAAGTCAGTTAATCAAGCCTCTGCTGTATTTTAAATCCTTAAAGTCTGTTCAAAAGTCATCCGATCTTCTCGCGTCTTTCTAAAAAAAAGTCGAATCAATTCTGCCAGAAATATCTCGTATCATTTCATCAAGAAGTTGCGATAATAAGGGTACAGACGAATATTTCGAAAGCAATCAGAACTTTCTGGATGCTCAATTCTATTTCAGTCTCGAAACCATCTCAAAGTGACTCAGAACTCCATACACTTGGCTTACTAGAAAATCTGCAAGCACGTATATTGGAAGTTCCACCACTACCCAGAATAGACGAGACTAGTTTAACACTTTAACCACCGCGTCACCCACATAGGTGACAATTTTCCTTCACTATGAACATTCATTTATACGATCACGAATTCATTAAAATTCCACCGTCTCATTCATTACGCGGAGTTCATCTGAATATTTCAGAAACAGGTTCTCGAGTTTTCAAAGAAACCTAAAAAATGGAAAATGAGACAGACACGCGTAACCTTTGAACCCCCCCGGAAAAGTTCGCGGGAAGACGAAGAAGCCCACCCGCGAGATCGTTCGGCCGGGCTTTTAAGTTGTCGTTGAACCGTGAGAAACGCTCGCAGTTTGACCCCGTGACTTTTATCGATATCGTGCATCGCGAGGCGCGGAGGAAAATTTTGCGTAGGTAGATCCGCAGACGCAGTTAACCGTGTAATGCGTACCTATCTGCTATCTGCATTCTATCAGCCATATACACGTTTACTCGTTTTGCAGCTGCCTTCTCTCGGCTATTGCCTGCCTACCGTTCGCTGACTAATATATCCGCATCTCCGGGACGTTTCATTTCATCGAATCAGAAACAAATTATCGCGGTCAATTAGAATCGCCTTTAATAATTACTCGGTCGGCCCTGATCGATTGTGAAACGACGCCGTTACGTGGGATTAATCGCGCAACGAACCTGATGATTGCATACGACAATGTAAGAATTTAATAAATTCTACTGCAACCCCGAAGCAGAATTTTTCATTTCAAGAGCTCAATTTCATTGCAATGGATAATAATAATTTGTCAAACTCCGCGTTGATCAGGACAGGGATTTTTTAAAACGGATTGTTTCATGGCGGATGCCAAGGATATTCGTATGTTTTATGCCTCGCACGAAACTGCTTTTAATATCCTCCTTGTTGCACACCTTGGAATTATTTGGAGCAAACTAGTTTTGCTTGCCTCTTCAGCGAAAGAAACGCGAGCCGCTAGCATACGAGTTGGCCCCAGAAATGTCCTTCGGTGTAAGCCGTTATCAGTCAAGAGACAGCGTACCATTACTCGCTTAAGATAGGAACGTATGCGTTAACCAAGATTTCATGAATAATTTCGCGAATTCATTAAACGTTTCGCGAATTAAATACAGGCTCAAACGCACGCTGTATAATTCGTCATTTCATGGATGATACGCATCTATTCCAGCAGGTTATGGCCATATATCCTTGACCATAATTGTCTTGCGTCCCTTCGTTCTACGCATTGCGAATTCCGCCAGGCATTACAATGCAACATGCGATGGCAGGCCTGTTATGTGTCGATAAACGAACTTATAAAGTACACGCACGACCATGGAAACAACCGACATCCTTGACAAAAGTGTACAATAAAACGTTCGACTGCGTCAGCGAGTAATAGCTACGGGGAAAACACGATACACCCTGTAGAACGTTGTGGAAATTTCGTTATCAATTTCACTACGTAATCGGGTCATCGCGTTGGCGGTACTGTTACGAGTCAGGTTGTCATCCGCATTATATTATACATATAGTATTCTACTGTACAGTCTTGACTCGAAATAGGGTGCCTGGACTTGACTCGAAGTAAGAATCTTCGTATCCCCACCACTTGCTTTGTAGTCGCCGCGTAACTCGATACGGTTGGGGTAGTGGCGAGGGGACTCGCGCCGCAGAATAATCGTCTCTTTTGTATTTCGTCTTTCGTCAAACGAAGCCGCGACGAGCCGAGCGAAATTTATGGCTTGTTCGACAGCGCGAGGTCGACAGTCCCCTCGCCGCTACCCCAGCCGTATCGAGTTACGCGGCGAAGATCAAAGCGGCCGAAACGTAGTACCTGACTCGAAATAAGGATGCTCCCGGTCCCAATACCCCACCGTATTTCGAGTCAAAACTGTATTATATTGTTGAAACAAAAATTTAATTGTCAATCTAATGAAATTAATCTAATTGGAACAAAACCATCCAGAAATTGGAGCTAAAATAATTAGAAACCTTTTATTATCTATATACAGGGTGTCCCACGCAACTGGAATAGGCTGTACCTCCTAAACGGTTGAGAATAGATGTTATAAGTAAAAGTTAAATGGTATCAGACAGTGCATCAGAAAAATGCAACTGCAATTTTTTTTTTTAATAGAAACCTATGTTTTTGACTGCACCAAATAATGCAGTTTTTTGTGCTCTACAAAAAGGTATATCATGCTTATGGCCTAAACTTATTCGTTAAGAAGTTATCGCAGCTAAAAGTTTACTGAATTCTTTTGATCTGTCGGCAACACTTGAGTAGATCCGAGTAGACAGACAGAAAGAATATAGTAAACTTTTAGCTGCGATAACTTCTTAACGAATAAGTTTAGGGCATAAGTATGTTAATACTTTTATGTAGAGAAAATATACGTAGAGAAAATATAAAGTAGAGAAAATATAAAGTAGAAAATATACTGTGAAAAATAATGTAAGAAGTAATGTTAAACAATTTCAAACCTACTTATGAACTGTGTCTCTAATCATTTGATCATCCACTGTGTATTAAATGGCGAAAAGGAACTAAAGCTACAATTATATAAACAAAAAATGAGTTATTAACTTTTAATATGAACATCAAATATCGAGACTTTTATAGTTATTTAGCAAAAAATAATTCCTTGATATTAAAAAGCAAAAACTAACAATAAATATACTTGAAAAAATAAGCAAAATAAAAAAATCTGTACCTTTCATCGTCTTAAATTTCTCAGAAAATATTGTATTTTTTCAAGATTCCACTCAAATAGCGTATTTCTTCCCAAAAATGATGGCAACACAAATATGACGTAGGAATTTAAAGTAAATCTGGTTTCAGTTGAGCATACATTGAATTTTTAAATCTTCCATAGAAAATATCGGTTTGGATATAAATTTCGTTAGGTCCTGTACAATAATTAACGAGATTTCGACAATGTTTAGAAGAAAGTTTTATTTTCCATCTATTTGCAAATGAAAAATACTGATTATAAAGAGTCTAACAAAATGTACATTAGAAGCTTGAAGCTTTAGATTCACACAAAAACCCAATTATTCCTTAAAAAAGAAACTCCTTCAAAAAATAATTCTCTCAAGAGTTTTGAAATATCCAATTGCTAACACCGTCCTGCAATTATATGTTTCGTTTTTTTTTCTGTTGCAGGCCTAGCCCGTGTGACCTACAGGACCCGCTGTGGGTCAAAATGAGTGCGACTACTGGCGGCATCACCAAGAAAAGAAAGGTACCGGATGCCAAGAGTCGTGAGTCGCAGTTGTGAGTAGAAACTTGGTTCTCCCTAAATTTCACGGAATCGAAAGACCGTTCCCTTTTCTGGCGCGACTCGAAATGTCCAGCACGCGATTCGAGGCGGCTTCACTTTCACCAAACACGCGCTTTAACCGAGTCGGATTCGCGTATACGGGGGGATGATCAATCGCAACAATAACAATACTTTTTATTCGTACAAACCGAACGTTAACGATGCCTTTTGAAGCAGTTCTCTATCAATGGTGTTCAGCGGTGCTATCCAAGCTTTATTCGCCAGCGAAACGGTCCTCCCTCTCTCTGTGTGCTTCATGTACACATCAAAACTAATAGATTTCATGTTAGCGTGTGTGCTTCGTACAAACCCAATGCATACAAAGTCGTGTAAGCGGCTTCCCTCGTAGACAGCATCAATATACCGAGCACACGTACAGTTGGGGGCATATGAGATTCGACTTGGAGGGTACAGCGCCTGGAAGGAACATAGTTCAGTGGCAGAAGCTGTGGCAGTATCAAAGTTTAGAGCTTTGAGGCTTCGGAGCAAGTGATTTGACAGTTTTTTTGGGGGTAAGTTAAAGCTGTTTCGTCAAAGACACTTTGGGGCAAAGCATTGATGGACAGCAATGTATTTTCAAGTCGTGAAATTCTACGTCGCCACGAAATGTCTCGTGTGAAACAGCCTCAAGGTTTCCAAACCTTTTGCTCTGAAAGCTTAAAGCCGTAAACCTCAGGATTCCCGCAGCTTCCACGATTGTGCTATGTAACTCCTACGTACAGCTTTGATGGCAAAAGGTTGTTAACACATTGCTATTTGGTTCATTCTTGTTCTCCATATTGGATAATGCATCAGGTAATAGATGATTGTTGTTCAGTTTGATTAATGGAACTGAATCCAACATAAGTTTAGCTGCTCCTAACTGTACTTGACTTCAGTTCTGTATCTCTGAAAATGTGTTTAAAGTTCAGTGATGAGAATTTTATTGAGATCTGCTACAATAGGGGAAAGTGAGGATAAAAGTAACACTTTTTATATTTGGTCTAGTTGTCGATTACCGTTCTGGAAACGTTTATGGAAAAGGGAAAGGACGCGTTACTTTCACCCCACAATTACTTTCGTCCTCACTCTCTCCCACATTTGATCATTAAAAGTTCTGAAATACCAAAATCTGAGAAATGAAATAAAAGAGAATCTCCTTCAAAGCACAACAAAATATTCTTGGATCAACATTGTGAATGAAAGTATCATAATGCAACAGTCTTTATTTCTAGTCGCATAACACGCTGACAAACTTTCCTTCCATTCAGAACTCAGAGAGTAGATTGAATTCTAAAATTCTTTGCTCATTCAGAAACTTCTTCGCTATTACCCAAGACCAGGCATCCACTTCTTGTAAATAAGATATTCCTCAGTTCAACAAGCTTTTGGCGATGCTTAAAAACTCAATCGGACGTGAAAAAGTAGGATGTCAACCCCGGCCTAAGCGCGGAGCCCTTATCCGGGCAGTATCCTCGGTCCTCCCAGTCGTGACAACGATAGAAAAAAGCTTTACGATCGTTGGTTCGTGAAAGATTTCAAGGAGCAGGCATTTCAAAGGAGTTTCATTGCACCCGTGAAATTCGATGCATAGTAGTGCCGTTTACTTTTCAGAGATCCTGCCGCCGAGACGCGAGGCCTTTCGGGGATTCCTTTTCCCGTTTGAATATAAAATTCGCGTAGTTTTGAATTGTTCACCGAAAGGACGTTAAATATACACTCGACTCGAGCTGAATTGGATTGGAGTTAATTCCGCGGGAGTAGTGTCGTCTCGAATTCATTGGGGATGTCTTGGCCCGTGTCGTGTTTAATGTCTTGAATGTCTCGGGGAAATTTAATGGGACCGTTTGATGGAATAACTTAATGGAAATTCGTTTCACCGAATGTCATTGGCCACTGTATTATATATTTATATATGTCATTCATTCATTACATGTTGTCAAAGATAGATATTATATTATTATGCTTATTCATTTTGCAAACGCGGCTTCAATTTTATTTTTAAACGAATTTCGCGCCTCAAATAACAAAATACCAGAAATTCATTGAAGCTTTATGAAGATTTGATGAAACTAAAAATATTCACTTTCAAGATACGGATTATGCTGTTATTACGCAAAGAAATTTTCACTATCTGATGTTTATTAAACGAACATTTTCTCAAGCGATGGGATATAAGCTTTCAGAATTTGATCATTCCAAATGTTAGGAGAAATGAAATAAATATAAATGTCAAAGATTTTTTATCGAATTTCCTAATTTAATGATTCATTTGTTTCTAATTTATTTTTATCATAACAGGAAAATTAATGTAGAGCATATTTTGTTTTATTCCAATGTTCCCGATTTCTGAATTATCAATGTATAATTTAACGTGAAACTAAGATGCGTAGTCGTTGAAATTAAATGAAAATATTATTACGTGCTGTTATTATAAATCTTCACGCAATCTCGTAAATATCAAACGAAATTTCGCGCAACTGGTCTTAAACAGCGGTTCGCACTTCCGCATTTTATTCAAGCCCTTTGCATATTTATCGGTCGTATTTTATACATTTAAAAGCGGTCGTAATTATCAGGTTAAACGCGATAAGCAAAGTGAATGTTTAGCATGTAACATGGGTCCATTTTAATTTGATACCTATCTAGTTCGTCGGGAAGTTAAATCATGCGTATCCGCTGTTGGTGTCATTGTCGAACAGTGGTAGTTTTCGTATTGATAGTGGTTTCAGAACTTACGTTTCAACTAAAGAAATCCAACAAAAATGCATGTTTATTGAGTACCAGAAGCAGAGGAAAAGACAATAATTTTCGCTTAAAAGTAAGGAAATCCTTCACTTAATGTTGAATTTTTAGATACTAAACTCAAAATTGAATTTTATATTTCCGATAGTACTAAATACAATATTCACATTAGTATGTTTATTTTTAATATTATTATCTCGCAGATACAGACAAGTAAAAGCAAGGAATATTTGTATTATCAAGGATACTATATTTATCATTCTTATCACCATAAAGAGTTATAAAATTTAGCTTCACACATAACAAAGTTTTAGTATAAAGTCAGCTTGAGGGAACTTAAACGGTTTAAGTTCGGATGAGTATAAAATTTTCATAAATATTTTTTTTCATTTATTTATTTATAAAGGTCACTTCCACCTTACGGTTTTTAGTGACCACAGTTATAATGATTGTAACACGTTTATAACATTTAAAAAATATAAAATATTCATTTTGCAATCCATATCCATATTAAATTAAAGTCTTTCATTGTGATTTTTTTCATTAATATCTAGAAGGTGCTTCTGATGTGCGGAATTTTATTAGATATCTTTAGGTTACTTCTCAGATCTATTACATGAATTTATTTCTTTGAAGTACAGCAGAAATTTTTGTTGTTTAAAATTTTGTAGGGTTCTGTTGGGAGATGTAGATTAGACCTTGTGAGTTCATAATTTGCACAGCTAAAATGTTCGTAAATAATTTACGAATATTGCTAATTCGAGATACGAAAATGTTATATTTGTGAAAAGTGGTACTGAAAAGAATATCGATTATGACGGTTCACGTTTCAGCTTCTAGGGAGAGCAATAAATCGAACGACGAAACGAGGTCGTAAATCTGAGAAAGATTGGAATCTAATTTGAGTTTAAAATAAAATAACTTTGAGAGAGCTTTTTGAGCGGGTTTTAAGTCTTGAAATGTTTGAAATAGTTGAATAAAATGTTGACATAGCTGTTAGTACAGAAAGTATCATAATTTTCACTTCTATATGCATGGGTTGTCGAAAAACGTTAGTGAAAAAATAATAAAAATGCAAAATACTTGCAAAATGCTAAGGAAAGTATTTGCTATTAAAAATCATATAAATCCGGATAGCCAAAGGAAAAAATGAGTGTAAATTTTTTTCTACGTAGAAACAGCGATGTTGCTAAATTTATCTTGTCGTGTTGATATAACTGATCCGATTTAGGAAATTTCTCATTCTGCATGACAGAAAACGAGGCACACACATTCTTTTTCTAACATCCCGTGTTTTCTGCTATCCTACATCATTCAAACTTTCTTTTGACCAACGCTGTACGTCCGAGATAGGGAGCTCTTCCAAAGAAACAAATGGTACGAACTTTAGCAAAGTTCAGTCTGAACTTCCTCGTTGAATCTATTCTATATCTATACGTAAAAGCAATATTTTCAAACTTTCCTTGGCTAGGCTCAATGCTCAATTAGCTCGAATAATATACATTTTCCTGTATCAAACCTGAGACTAAAAAATAGTAAAAGCACGAAAATAGACGATGAGAAAGGGATTCCCTCAAAACTGAGGAATCGAGGAAAAATAGCAACAAATTTTCAATTCTCCATCGGCAAAATAGATTCAAATCTAATTTTCTACTGTCCTACATTTTCAAGGCGCTTGAAAAAATTCTAAGCGATTTGTCAAATATTCAAACTCATAATTTCAATAAAAACAACTCAGAGAGTTAAGAAAATTTCGTCTACGCCATCGACTCAGATTTACAATGAAGGGTTAAAATATTGGGTTATCTCGCAATAACGAATTGCGTTCAGATTCGCAATGAAAAATCGAGAAATGGTTCGCGGTGTGTAACGAGGAACGAGCAGCAACCGGTGAAGCAACTTTATCGTATGAAAATATAGCCGGCCTCGGTAAAGTGAGAGTCACTGTTCGGCGACGTGACGTCAGGCAAGGTCAACCGAATGCGTTTCAACGGGACTGAGGTTGATTCAGCATCTAGCAATTTTCTTTCTATAAAATTCATTATCCCAGTCGGCCGCGCAGGCCGTTCGAGCTTTCTTTCCTGTCGATTCGCGTCATCGTAATTCTATAGACGATGCTTCGTTATCAGTAACGAGTAGCGATAACAGGTAGGGGCATAACAGAGACCTGACGTTCACTGTTTATCAGACGATTTTGAGATACGCGAATCCTTGTGCCATTTTCTTTCCGCGAAATTGATCGTCGTTCAGTATCACTAGGTCGACTGAAAAATTTGCGACGATCGTTGCAACGCAGTTCGACGTGAAACATTTTTCTGCGATTTAGTTTAATCGATGGGAAATACGCGGGTGGTGAGCGAAAGCTGTGAATTAATTTTTTATTATTTGCTTTCGTGCGGAATAAAAGAATTCAATCGTTCGTGAAACGTATTAAAATCGTGCATGGGAGGGAACGGGGCGATGCGATCTGAATCTATTTGTCGCTAATTAATGGACATTTTGATTAATTTTTCTTCTTTGATCAATCTTGATAGGGCGCTCTTACCATGAGTGGATTGTTGGGTTAATGAAGATTTTCTTCACGATTTCTCGGAGCCATTTGTATATTATTTTAGTCCTTTTCCTTATTAAACTTCAGCAGTACAATATACGTTAATTAAATTGCTTCTTTACAGTCTCAATTTTAAGCATTTTTCGTGTTTTCAGTAAAATATAAAAATCTGTACGAAATCTAATTGCAATTTTAAGTAATTCACTTTGAAAGTGTTACAATAGTCCCGAAAGTTGGGATGGAAAACCTATTTAAAAATTTTTTTGCAAAACCAATTATATGTATAGCAAGTTTCATCATTGAACAATCGATAAATTCTGTATTTAAACTGTTTTCTAGGAGCAATAGTTGTCAATGTATTTAGGTTTTCGACCCCGAGTTTTAGGGGTTGTTTTAATCCCCTGACAGTGACGATACAAAAAAAGACGTATCAAACATTTTTTCGAGTACTATGTCGAATCAAAAGCGTATAAAAAGCAGCGCGTTACAGTTAAGAAATGTCCCTTGAAGAAATAGCAGGCTTTCCAATTTCTTTTCGTATTCCAATAGTTTTTTTTTTTTTATAATTTTATATGGAACAAAGGTACGCAAGTGGGTCTCATTTGAATAAATCTTTCCATATTTATATTCGACTAAAGGATTTCGTCTATTTTCATACCTATTTAATGCTTTTGCATTTTTTAAATCCCTTTTCGTAGTCTAACAATTATTTCGTTTCGTTCGGTTTCATTGCATGGAAAGAATTCGGTGCCATTGATTTGTGATCCGGTTATAAACGTTCCAGTTCCGTGATTTATCGCCGTTCCGTCATAGATCGTTTCCCGAGCATTTTCCGAACAAAAGCTCGGGAAAGCACCGACCCATTAAGGGCCATGAAAAGATTAACGAGCTTATCGCGAAATAGAGAAACAGGGGAAGATGAACGCAGAATTCTGCGAGCAGAGAGAACTCCAATTTGAACCAATTTTTGTGAAGTTTCGCGCAGGATGGCGATATTTTCGTTTATATATTTATCGATACACATTGCGAAATTAATATTCTGAAGTATGTAACAGAATGTGGGCCACGAATTTTATTTTCATGGATTCTCGCTTGCATCTTTGATCAAAGAAACTGAGCTGTTAAAGGCTTAATAATTTTTTAATCAACCGGTAGTGCATAACGCGCGTACAGAATTATTTTTACACTTCGTTGCTTGGCATTTATAGTGGCATCCTTTAAAAAATGTAAATTCCACAGGGAAAGGAGTTTCTTTGCATTTGATTAATAGTAGAATTCCGAGCGATGACACATCTATTCGCCGACGTAAAACTAATCAAACTAGAAATGCGTTTTTTTTAAATGAAAAAAAAAAAAAAAAGTACTATATTTATTTATGAACGAAAATCAAGGTTTCCTAAACTATGCTACTGTGAACGTCAGGCATCGACTTGTAGTGCACATGTTTTGCCAATTTCTTTTAATTACAATGCACATGATTAGAGAGACGAGAATAATTACACTACTCGAGAAAAATGAGTAACTCTCTTACTGGACAAAGAGAACAGTCGATATTGCAAATTAGAATACGTAAAAAATAAACGAAAAGAAAAGTAGAAACGGAATCATTAATGGCGGGCGTTTAATCCGAAGGAGTCGATGTTCCATTTTATAGAGGGATTAATTTTTCGATAAGAGATAGCAGGTCGAGTGCATCGGACACGCAATCAGTGATCTTCCATTTTGATTGTTTACAGTAACAAGTGCCTGAACGAAAGAAAACGACGGCACAACGAGACTCGGATATTCGATGAGCTTACCGAGTTGATTTTCTTCCCGGACATGAGCTCTGGCAAAACTGACAAATGTCAGATCCTTCAGAGAACCGTCGAGCAGGTAAGAAGACAGATTTCTACGTTTCTGCCTTTCAAATGGCTGATCGATAAACTCACCGAGTCCTTCGAGATCCGATCGAGGAACGCGCGCCGCTTTTTACGACGCTTCGCCACGTACAGAGTGAAGTCGGCAAGAGATTCGTGTTCTTTTCTTATACAAGGGATACCGAGAAATTTCTTTCAAAATTTCAATATATTTAAATATATTTGACGGTTCTTTTTCGATTCTTTCTTTTCTTTCTTTTTTTTCTTGCGCGCACGAGTTTCTTGTTCTTTGCTTTTTCGTAGCTTTTCTTTCGCCTCGATTATATTTGTCCGTCGTAAATAATTATAACAGAAAGTGTAGCTATAAAATGTATTGAATTTCTCTTTTTATCACCGAGAAGAAAAGGATATGCATGCACGATTAAGCGCTCGTTCGACTCTACGAAATAGAAATTTGTATGCAGATCTATTTCGTTAAGTGTCGCTGAAAGCTTAATGAATTGGTTAATTGATTCAGTAAATGTCGTTTTTTTTATGCTTCTTGTTCTCTTATTACGTGTTAAAAAATTGAATGGTGACATTTTTATTTCGCTTTTCGAACTTCTTTCTGGCAATCTCCACAGCAAAAGGTGTTTTTTTTTTTTTAGAAAACTCATAATAATTTCATAAATAATAAACCTCTTGGAATATCCAGTAAAATGCATTTTAGCTAAAGTACCATTTACATAGTATTGTTTAATTATCAATAAATGTAACCTATTCTCTTAAACAAATATTTATTCGAAACGTTCGAAAATATATTTGAATCAAATAATGACTTCAATAATAATTTATTGGCATAGCAAGATCGGAGTCAAGTTTGCTCGAGCAACAAACCGTACCAGCCAGTGCACGAACTGTTTGTCCCGTGAAAGAATTGTAAAGTAAATGTTAAAGAAGAGACGAGGAAAAGAAAATGTGTCACCGTAAGAGATTTATTCTTATGATCGTATAGTCAAGGAATAAAGTCGGGCATTTGTAATGTCGTAACGTTTCTTTCGATTTCATGTAAATTGTAATGCTTGAACCGCGATAATATCGTAGGTATCGCGCAGGGAAAAAGAGGACGCACCTTTTTTTCCGTTTTTGGAAAAGGTTAGTTGCACAGTTTACGTTTTGTATTTCATTGGGTCCGACCAGAACGACGTTGGTTTAATAGTCTTTTTCTTGTTTACGCACCTAATCTATTCGAAACCGAATTTATTTCATAGCGTTCGAACATTCATATTCATGAGCATAACTCGCCGATGATAATAATAGCCTATAATATATAAAGTAATATTCAGATAATAATTACATTCTTTCTCATAATAATTAACCTCCCTCGAAAAGATACAATCAACCTAATTTAATTAATATACACGCGTAATTTACATATGTTCAGTAAAGTTGATGTACAGTAGAACTTTCATTATCCAAACTAATTAGAAAATACGGGTCTGCCAGAAGCCAAACTGATTAACTGCGGAAAGCAAAAAGTGGCGAAGCTTGATCACGTTATGAATATAATAAAATTTATTTCATAAAATGGAGGAAACCACGAGAAGCAGAGTTAATTAGTTTTGTTCCCGAAAAACTGGTGCACTAATTTCGAATGAAAAATTCTGTCGAATTCAAGACGTAACGAGAATAGTAAATAATTGCTTCTTTCTAAATTTTTTTTATTCTCGTTAGTCTCGTTAGCATTTCTGTTTAAGCAAAAATTTAGGAAAATTCGCAAATAAGCTCTTTAATTATCGTGAAACGTTTCGCTGCAGCTAGTCTGCCTGCTCCGCGTTATTCTTGAACTCTTCGATCGATAAGGTATGTATTTACTCGCGTATCGTTTAAGTAAAATAAAAATTTCAACGCATGCGTCGTATTTTACATTGATCTCCCGGTATTCCCGGGAATAACGATCTTTCTTTTTGGTATTTGACGCAGAGGGTAAAATTTCAGCGTCACGGCGTCTATGAAACTGATCTGGAACCGTTCAATAGAAAATTTGAAATTGTTTAATTGTAATGCTTGATCTTAAGCTTCCATAGTTTCGAGTTCGAAGTTACACCAGATAATCAAGGGAAAATTAGAATTATTCAAATGAATTGAAATTACTGCCACATTTGACACAATTAAATTTCTTCGGTAAAATTTTTGAATATTGAATATTATATTAACTCAAATATTTCGAACGCAGAAAATGTATTTTTCTTTCGGTCAAACTTGGGATCATGTGATATTTTTAAAACGCGACGTTGGATGAGAATTTCAAAATTATGTATCTGAAATTTTACGTTAAGGTGATTTGAAATGAACTAATCACTTCGAAAACGTAATACGATATCTTACAGACCAAATATCAGTCTTTTCGCTTTCTGTATTTTATGTAATATGCATCATTTTATCGCGATGATAAGGATTTCATTGAAACAGTACTTTGCATTACAATTTCTGATTCATTCCAGTCTTTTTAAAAAATCTCAATTCACAAACCAGAAATTTACTTTGATCACGTTGAATATTTTCAATGTTTTCTTTTGATAGATTTGAATCATTTAATTGCTGTTCTTACTTCTAATAGTCGCTACTTTTATTGCCACTAATAATTTACATAGATTAGTCACGATGATTGAATGTACGGATTTTTTTTTTTTGTGCCCTTATTCTGTATAGTGTGGTAATTCGAGTGAAAATGTTAAATTTGGTTATTCACGCGATTTTTCATACCGGTTTAATTTTAATGTAAACTGAACTAAATTATAATTTCCACTTCGCTTAATTCACTTAAATGATAAATTTATTTTAAAGCGGAATTATTTGTATGAATTTGTTTTTAATCGATATTCATTATCATTAAACAATATTATAAAACATTCCAACTTTTCACACCGGGACAAATTCTATAAAAATGTTATGTATTTTCCAAATACAGAAAGATATTCAAACATTTAACAAAACGTCACATTCTGAACTCATTAGCTAACTTTAAGTTCTGAAAAACCATAGTAAAAAATTAAAATGTGCCAGTCAAAAGAGAATAATACTTAATTTCATATATTAGGATAAACGATTCGATACTAAATAGGTATACTGTTTATCAAGTTATCAATATGTATAGCAATAAATGAATTATTGTATTGCGCAGTAATAACATCAGGTTGCATATTAATGGAATATCAACACAACATCGTAATCAGTGCCGTGATAACGGATTTGTTACACAACAATGTGCTTCAATTTGTCACGAATTTCCGACGCTTTCAAAACCAAGGGGAGTTGGCCCGAAAGAGAGAGAGAGCAAAATATATCCCATTCGATTCTGAATGATTTAGGGTTTTCAGTCCCGAGTTTAACGTCACCCCCCTGTCAGTTGCACAAGATTTGCTCAGGTTGAGCCCTTGAGACTCATTACGAATACGATCAATGGTCGCCGATGGATAAACTGGCCTCAAGATTTCGGATCTAGAAATCTCAAGACACGGGAAAGCGTGTCGTAACTGTGCTTTAATACCGAGGGAAGGCTCGAACTTGACTGAAATTTTAAGCAGGTTCGACCGGATTGGTATCGTTCAGTCCCATAAAACTAGAACTCCAGAGACGTCAATTTTGTTAAATAAATTGCATAAGATTTGATCAGTAAACATAGTTACTTTATTTTACGACTCAAATAGCAAACATATATTTTATGTTGTTAGATAAAAATTTATCAGCTTCTATTTCAATACAATTGCAAGGCAGATACGATAATTTAAAAATACTTAATCTGTTTGTTTTGTAAGTAGTTTTTTAATTTAATAATAACGTGAGCATTTGATAAGTGTTTCTCAACTAAACATTAGTTAGAAGTTTTACTAAACTTTTTTTTAGATACAAAAGGTTGTACAAAACAATCCCAAAGAGTTGCAAGAAGTTCCTATCTTTTTCATTTTCGAGCAATAAGTTATTAAGAACGTGGAAATTTTGTTGTGGCGGATGTCAACCAGGCAAAATAAACTGTTCTTAGGAAACATTCATCAAAAGTTTTTACATTTTTAGTAATTTATTTCTCAAAAAAAGGGGAAAGGATCTTCTTCCAATTTTTTGGGGTTGTTTTATAGATCTTATAGATTCTCCCTACGTCTGAAAAAACTCAAGAAACTTCATAATGTCATCCTGTAAGTAACTTCAAAATGTAAACCTTTGGACAACCTAGGCGCATTATTAGGATATTTAAAAAAAAATCTATTTCAGTTCATGAAACTTGAAACACATTTTTTTCTGTTTATCGAAAATAAAAGTTAGTCGTAATACGAATAATTTGATAAAAATTACTGAAGAATTACTAAAATTACTATGAAATAGAATGTTTAGTATTGTAGTCGAAAATTCCAAATTTTAAATTTTATTAGAAGACTTAAAAATGGAAATTCGTAGAATTTTTAAGATTTCAATTTAGAGATTTAAAGACCTCAAGTTGAAGATTTAAGGATTTTTAGAATTGGACATTTAAAAAGTTTAAGTTCTGAGATTGAAAGATTTCAGATTAGAGACTTGAAAATTGGAAGCTACAGATTTACAGATGTTTAGAGTTAAAATTGAATGTTTGAGAGTTTGACTTTGGAGTTTTTGAAAGTTGAAGATGGAGAATCGAATTGAAAGTACTATTTCAAACAGAGAAGTAATTTTCAACCGCTTGCGCTTGATGCGCCTTACGATAAATATGACTCTGTCTGGTAGTTTTATAATAGTAAAATTGACAGCAGTTTCGTGAAAAAATTGAAAAATAAATAGACACATTAGAAATACTGTATACTATTCGCCTTATTTACGAAAGGACGTAGTATTAAAAAAATTGACCCAAAAGAAATCCTAACATACGTTGAAATAGTCCACCGACTATTATTTAAAATTTACATTTTACTGAGTCCTGATTTCCGCTAGAGGAGACGCGTGCATCAACGAGTGCAGTTCGTTTGTTTCGATGAATATCAATGTCAGAGAGGTGCTTTCTTTCTGCTCCGAGGTTCGCGAAGTCATTTCGCTTCGCGATCTCGGGGCTTTCACTTTGCTACGCTAAAATAAAAATCCCCCGGTTCTCGTGCGGAGCAGAGAAAGGAGGAGCGCGCATTTATTCGTTCGGCCGATTAAAAACAATAAAAGTCCGCGAGGAAAGGCCGTGGCGACCCGTCGTTTTTTTCGGATCTTGAGAACAAACGGCGTGACTACATTTACGAAAATAAACGCGTCGCTGTAAATCGCGTCCCTCGATTCTGTTATTTATAACGGAGGGAATAATGCCTCTATCGATGGGGTGCGATTTTTAAGCGTCGACCGTGAATTACGATTATTGAATCTCGCCGCTGTCGACATACTCGATTAGCGTTGACGCGTTGTAATCTTTTCCGATATTATACGGATGTGAACAATATTTTTCATACGCAGAGAAATGTAAATAATATCAGAAATGATCGTATTTTTATGCCTATTTATTCACTGGAGAATCTGTTTAAATTTAGAGCTAGTAATTAGATTGTTACAGAAGAAAAAGAAGGAAGAATAATTAATAGTTTAGGATTATTTTAAAGCAAAGATTTAAGTAATGTAAAATTTTGAAGATACTGTTTGTTTTATTGTAAATTAGTATAATTTATAGTACAGAGTCTCATTTAAAATTCTGATAAGATATGAAGTATCAGTCTTAAAATCAACCAAACAAGATATATTTTTAGCATTTTTCATCGCACAACATTTTTAAACAACTTTCTAAACATACCTCGTTTATTATTACGTTGTAATCGCTTAGAATGTAAACTTTTATTGCCTGTAATCCCTAATTGCAATTGTAATTAGCAAATTAACAAGCGTACTGTTGTCCTACGTAATCCAATATTAGTATGCAAACACATGTTTCAATGCAAAATAAATATCAATGTCGAACATTTTGGAATTATTTACGTTACTGATAAATTCCTGTGGAAGTTTAGTTTATCAATGATTTCATTCATTACTATTTAATTTCCATAGACATTGCTACATTTTCGCGAATGATATCTAAAAAATATATAGGTATTATTACTAACGAGCGTTACTTTTATAAATAGTTTTTTTCTAATACTTATTTAGCTTTTTTGTCTAATACTTATTATTTATTTAAAAAAACGCTGGTTAGTAACAGCGTGAACACTCTGTATAAACATGTAAAAGAAATGAAATGAGCATATTTCTATGAGTAGCAATAATAATAATAATTTCAATTGCAAAATTAGTGAGCTAATTTCAGAGATTGTGAATGAACGTTGAATAGATAGCAGCCGATGTTGATGATCTTAAAGTTCTCGATGCACAGCAGTGGAGATATTTCATAGGATTACTGGCATTAATGAGAAATTCGATCAAACTAAACGGATGATTAATATTGTTAGTTCTGTCTCCCGTATTTAATACAACGAACAATGCGAAGCGTTCCATTTTAATTTATGTCCGTTTGGTCTCCTTTTTGCTCAATTGAGTAATGTGAAGTGTTCGCGCGATTCTTTTTGTGCTTTATTCTCGCAATGTTCCTCGCAGTTAAAGCTCTCTATTCACCGATGTCAATTTATAAACTACGACCGCGCTTTCTCCATTTGCGAAGACTATATCTATATCGAGTCATTTGTTAGCTATCTTTCGATTCAAACGTTGCTCTCGAAAGATTCACTGCAGCAAAGATACGGTAGGTCGCGTCTATTGAAGCCTTCCGACAGTTTCTCCTAGATACTGTCGCGAGATACCATTGAAACGTTACACTGGCGTGTTCGCGCGAAAGTCAACCGCGACTTTTTCGCTATAATTCACCGGGGCGGTTTTGGGTTTCTCGGAAAATGAAATGTAACGCGAAATAAAAAACATAAATCTTTTTCCTCCCTCTTTCTCTTTCTCGGTCAGTTAGATAACCGGTGGCGAATAAATCAAGAAAATTAGACGATAAATTTCTTCCGGAACGTGTTAAAAAGAGCAGCAAAGATAAAAGGGAAAAGAAGTTGAACAAAGTCTTCCCTTTCGGATACATGATTTGTATCTATCGAATTTATTTCTGGAAGTAAGAAAAATTGATAGAAACATTATTAATAATTTGAACATGATCAGAAGGAAAGTTTAAAAATTATAATTTTATATAGTCGCTTTATGCAGGTAAAAATAAAAATATCGTTGTAATAAATCAATAACTTCGTTATTTAAGGAAGTATTTACATGCTGCAATCGCTGTCTGAAGAATATAACAAATTTATAAAGCTAGATATTTTTTCATTCATTAGAGAGTTTTTAGAGACGACGAAACAGGAAAAAAAATATGAGACTAAACAGGAAAAAAGGAAAATTATTACAAATTCCTTAGGGGAGAGTGGGGTAATTACGAACGCGGGGTAATTGCGAACACAGCTATTTCAGTCTATTAAAAAAGGAAAATAGATCAAGTCCAACCGCCAATCGACAGGTCCGAACGCGTTCAGTGTCAGGCAACAAGTGGTAGAGAAAAGCAGCACGTACGGTTTAAGATAAATACACTTTGAACATTTCGTTACTTTTCATATAATTTTTCGTGATGTTATTTTGTCATATAGCCTCTATAGTGAGAGTGTATTTTATTTTTAAATTTAATCGATATTGATTACTGTAAGTTATAAATTAATAGTTAAACTACAATTATAATCAATAAAAAAACTTTTTTCATACTCAGTTATCGTTTTATTTGAATTCTTGCTTAGGTGTTCGTAATTACCCCACTCTCCCCTAATACTAATTCTTACTGCTGATATTGACTTTAATACTAAATTCGTAGGTGCACTTAATATTCCATTTCAAAATGTCCACCGTTTTTAGCAATACAAGATTGACAGCGGTTCAAAATGGAATTTATTACTGTACAAAGTTCATTTGTATTTTATTTCATTTCAAGTGAATGAATCTTTAATTCTTTGCATCAGTTTATTATGCGTATTTATTCTTGTTTTATGAACATGTAAATGTCGCTTAACTTTTCCTTTTGAATTCCATATTTTTGCCTATAACTTTTCAATAAAGTGTTAAACAACTTATATTTATATAGCATTTTTTTCCTCATTCTGTATAATTTATAATGATACAGTGTTTTAAGCATTGTATGAGGGAGAATCAGTGCACAATTGGACAACTTTAATTTTCTTTCTTAAAATTATTCTGTGTCATTGTAAAATCAATCAATTTTAATCGAATTGAGGATTCTATGGTTGATTTTATAGCAATACAGAGTATATATAAGAAATTAAAATTTAAACTGCCCTTATATCTAAAAGAAAAGAAATTCACAAGAATTAGACGTTCAAACTTAGAAACATAATCTCGCTCGTTTTAAACTTCGCGCCAAGAGAAGACAGAAAGGGCCGTCCACAATGAAATAAGTATGTTCCAGGACAAGAGAATGTCCCGTTACTCAGAAGAATAACCCTCCTCTTTATCTAGCAACACTTAGCTCGAGTTTAACGAAGAGTTCTTGGTCTGTACGGAAACGACCGACTCTACTCAACACAGTTTACAACGCACGCAGACTTCGTTTCCATTCTGACTCTGTTTTCAGCGTCTGCCCGTCGCGATACGCTGACGTGGATGGCGTTGTGTGCATAAATTTTCGCTAGACATTCGGTAGGTAACACGCGAATGCGAGAGGAACAGCTGAGCACAGGGATCTCGTCTGACACAAAAACCATCCAATGAACTGTGCAAAATCACGGCTCATCGGTTCTTTGATTTATTTGAATTTATTTTGCTATTGTTCCATCTTCTCTTCTTCTCTTTCGTGGTGCTTTTCCGTTTAAAAGTTCAAGATTTTTATTTTTCACGTTAATAATGCATAGGCGCGTGTGTAAATGTGACAATACATGCATTTTTCTTTGTTTCATTCTCGCTTTATAATCGATAACCTGATCATTATAATTAACTTCGGGTCGTTAACTTTGTTAAACTAAATGATACAAAATTTGTTCGTACCTAGAGAAAATTTTAATCGTTGGTTTTCAATACTATTGAATTTGAATAAAATAAAAAAGTTATTCAATGTCTGTTGCCTATATTTCCCAATTAAAAAAGGGTAAATAAAAATAGTTTTTCAACAAAATGGCGAATAAGTCGCATTCACTAATTGAAAATTGGGGTAATTGCGTAGGTCTCCAAACAGTGTTAGTCCAGGGCCCCGAAAGTTAATGATTCACCCCTGACCCGATTTGAGAAGTTGCAGTTCATGATTTGAAGATAAAAAATTAAGTATTTAAATATCAACGCGAGAAGAATGCTTCAGTTTTGACTTGAATATTAAACCGGTTAATCGAGGTTTTTGCTGAAAACACGCGAAACGATAATTGGTCCGAAAAGAGCTTCTAATTATCAGCAACGGTGTCCGCGCTCGCTCGTAGAAGCGCGTAGAGACAGAGAAGGAGTGATCCGGGCGTGGAAGGGGCTCGGACTTCCCGTCTGTTCTCCGCGCGTTAGTCTGCGGTTCACGAACGAGCACATGTCGATTCTTCGCGCCAGGGTCGCGATACTTGCTCGTCCGTCTTCGTCCGGTGCAGATTTGCGGGCCGCGCCGCGTTTCATACACGGAGCGAAGAAACGCGGCGAGGAGGCGAAATCCCCTGGTCGGGGGGCTCGACCACCGCGCCGGCCCCTCGCGAAACGCGAGAAATTCCGCGGAGGGAAAGAGGAGAGAGAGCATAAATGCGAGGCGGTTCGTCGGGGAAAAAGTACTTCTCTCTCGAGTTTGTCACGTGACCTTCGATGACGTCACCGAGGCCAATAGGAAACCTTCCAAACGGCGCGGCGGCGTTATAACCCGAGCTACCGGAGCAAGAGTTCGTGTGACGTCATCTGCGCAATAGAGCCGCGCGCATCCTGTCCAACGACGTGCCCGAGAGGTAGAATCAATTGTGAATTTACAATGAAATCTTTCTCTTTTCCTCCCCTGGCTCGGGCGACCCGGTTTTTTCGGCCCTCCGTCGGAGGAACGGAGGCCCCGGAGCGTTCCGCCCCGCGATCCATAAAGCCGAAGGAGCTACGCAATTTCGTAATCTCGGAACGACCCTCCTCCTCCTCCTCCACCGGATTTTCTCCCCGCGGCGTTTCCCTACCCATTTTCCCTCGTCGGGGGAAGAAAAGAGATTCCCAATCGAGAGCAGGGAAACGTCTAGCAGCGAAGGGACCCCGGGCCGAAGGAAGAATTTATCGCGTGCGACGCGCGCGCGGACGGGACGTGGAGAAATATATACGGTTTAAAGCAGAGGCTAGCGGCAACGTCGCAGACCGTTTGTCGGACTCGGCCCGCCGAGTCACCGACTTTTCGAGGCCACGGCACGGACAGCAGCGTGTGCGCCTTCGATTCATTCCGATTACGAGCGCGATCTATCGGCGCCGGGAAATATGAGCTCAAGGACGAGCTTTCCCCGGCGCGGGGAGATCCCGAATCTCGGCCGGTAACGCAGAGATTTACTTTCCTTCTCGCTTCGTGTTCCACTTATCCGAACGCGAGCGTGCCCCCGCGCGCGCGCGGCCAGCTAACCTTGCGATTCTGAATGGCCAACGCGCGGGAAGTTCACGATGATTCTCTTTAATGCCACGTCGGGCATCTTTCGCCCGCGGATTGTGTAGTTTTATCGCGGAAAAATATTTTACAATCTACTGAATACTTTTTCTTTTCGTTCCTCTTAACTTTCCTCTTTTCTTTTTTCTCTTGACTTGAAACACTGTTCCTCGAGAATTTTAAGAATTACGATCGTTTATCAGGGAAAGTGTAGAACTGGTTTCGAATTTACTCGCGTTCCTCGCTGCAGCGGGACGCTTTGTTTTAGTTTTCCTGTTTCCACTGTTTTCTTCGCGGTTTTTGTTTCACTTTACGTATTTGTGGCGCCGGTTCGCCAAGGAGTTTCTCAATTAATTCGCTGATTATAAAAATTAAGAATCGGGTGTCTTAATATTTACGATTTTCGTTTCTTTTTATTCGAAAGTTTTGCTTTTTGTTATTACAAAATCAATTATTAAGGATCAAGATAGTCAAAAGTCAATGTTTATGCGAATTCATATTTTTAAAAGTATAGACGAGGAAAGTTAATTTAAATGAACGTGCCTATTACCTTTTAAATATTATAAAATGTATTTTATTTTCGATATTTCATGCAGTTTTGCATCTATGTACATCCTTATATATTAAAGTCACCATAAATGCACAAACATCCGCAGTCTATTAATATAAGGCTTCTTCTTGTGATGAAAACTAGTCAGAAATGTTAATTGTCGTAAACTTGTTTCTTGGAATGCACTTGAAATACAACTGTTAACAACTTCACTCTTAATTTTGTAACATATTTCTCAATATTCTCGTAAGAATACACGTTAAATGAAAAATTCAATAATTTAAAAACTACCGAATCAATTTTTTTTTTTTTTCAATTCTACGTGGAATTTTACTATTGCATAGATTCATTCCTCCGATTTTCAACGATTCTCGCTTATTTTTAATGTTACTGAAGACCATTCTTAAAAAAATCATTAAATCAATTGTCCGGCATTTTTGTGACAATTTTGTTTAGTGTTTGATCTTTCTTTCACCCTTAATTTTATAGTTATATTTCTCAATACGTTTTTCCATAAGAATACATGTTACAAAAAAAATTAAATAATTTAGAAAATACCGAATCAATTTTTTTAAATTCTTCATGAGGTTTTATTATTCCATAAAGATCAATTCCTCCAATATTTAAAGATTTTCGCTTATTGTTAATGTTACTGAAATTCATCCTTAACACCCAAATAAATATTGAACCTCTAACATACTGATTGAAAAGAAATTTAGAAATCGGACCGAGAACGAACTGAATAACGTGATACTTATATATCTCGAAGGTTCTACGCAATCGTTCTCGTGTTCCATTATTGTGACAAACAGGCAGATGAGTAATTGTTTGGAGCTTCTTATAGACCAGAACAGATACAAGAGTTTGTTGTATTCAATTATCGCACAAGTCGAAGGAATGTGGATTATCAGTTTAAATATTTATCAGAGTGTGCCGATAATCGAACGGCAGAATTAAGAAGTCTGTACGAACAGTAAGAAATTTCTTTATAATGTTGAAAAACGATTATTGTTCTACACTGTCGTTGCGATTTTTGTTTAACATTCAATTTCCGCTAATATCGCTTAAAGCGGGAGCCTAGTTTAGGACGCTACAAATTAATTGATTTTTAGGATTTGCTTTTTACAATATTATTAAGCGAATCATTTCGAAATTAACAAGGTGTGTTATTTCATATTCAAACAATAAAAGTTAATTTTTTTTGTCAAACCTACGATTTAAAGTTATGCCTGAAATATTAATAATAAAATAATTAATATTCGGAAATGTTATTCTTTAGTTTCGATTTAAAATTGTCGCGCTGCAATTACATACTGGCATAAGCGCAGGTAAAAACGTTTAGAATTGGTGCTGCACACGTTTCCCTGCCTGCAATTGATTAAATTGGTGGCGCATTAGTAGTGGTGTGACCAAAATCGATCCCGCTGGGAGTACACCCGGCCAAAAAGTGTCGCGCGCCACTACCACACGGATGCATCGTCGATTTGATTAATTGTGCGCAGTGAGAAACGCATACGGCCAATTACAAGTTTCATCCAATCAATTTCATTGGTTTGACTGGCGATGCGTCTATAAAAGCATCGTACAATATTTTTTGGTCATGCGTACTACGTCGATGGCGAAGTATTAGGTCATTCCATAATCATTATATCGCTTCGCGTTTCATATTTATGCTCGAAAGCAAAAAGAATTCATGCATTGTTACGAAAAAATTGCTTATGGGAAAATCTATTGACTCCGAATAATGTAAAAATATAGATAGTGCAATCATATGCACCGGATATTAGAGCGATTAGATAACAATTTGATCATAACAAGTGCTTCGTCACTTAAAAGGTGATTCTAGAATTTTATCATAAATTACTGTTAAGTGCAAATACTCATTTTGACTGGCAATATATTTAAAAAGCGAAGTATAATAAAGGCATTGCACAATATTCTATGGCGAGATAGTATTTTTTTTTATTATTCCCACGGAGTTACTGTTTTCGGATTTCTATCTTTTCAATAATAAACGATTCAATTTGCATAACGTCGACGGTCGTGCATCTTGCGTAACATCGCTTTCGTATTCGTCGTGTCATCAATAAAGGGGCAATTTTTAATATTAATCCGACGAATGGATAAAAATGCGGTCTTGTAAATAATTCAGTCGCATTAAATGCAATACGTATGCGCCATGGTGTGCGACACGGGATGCAATATGCAACCGGAGTCGCAGCGAATAAAGCAAAACGGTTTCAAGTTATTATTTGACATTGTCGTACGTAAAAAAATCTCGTGATCGCTATAAAGTATCATTACGTTACCGTTAAATTTCGTAAAAGAGGCTCAAAGTGTTGTACGTCTTTAAATCATTGTTACATTTATGTTAATAAGCGCATGAATATGTAACGGGAAATTTGAATGCGACGTTTTTTACTGCGACTGAATCAGATTACATTAATGTAGAGCTAGAAAAGCTTTGTTTGAAATTGTAATAGGAATAATAATAGGAAAGAATGTTAGAATTTTTGTTTACAATTCTTGTATTGATTTAAATAAGAGGAAAGAGGAAATTATTTATTCTCTTGTTGAACTTGTTTTGTTTTAACATTTAGCGAAAATGTGGGACATTAGACTAAAATGCAAGAGTAGCAATGATTCATGCGTTTGATGTCTGGGTTAAACTAAATTTTTGATTTTGGTGCAAGAAATCATTAATGAAGTGTTTAATTTTCGCCCTAAATTTATAGATAACCACTCTTCAATTAAATATAAATTTGTATTCAATTACTAATATTTTTAGCGTTGTAACTCTTGAAAGGTGATTGTTATGGAAGTCAGCTCTATCTTAAAAAAAAATGTAGATGTCACTCGGTTTTAAAATTTTGGTACAAATCACGAAGAACTCGGTGGTCCTGGATCATTTAAAATTGAAAGGAGAAACTGATATAATATTCTATCGATTTTAAGATTTCAATACCGTTAAATTAACAATTTGTTGCGTTACAGATTCGGCACATTAGGGAACAAGGAGGCTCGAATAGTTATGCCGTTCAACAGGGGGAAGTGTCTTCATCGAATCCTAACATACTGTCCAACGATCAAGTTGGTTCTATTTTACTCGAGGTAAGTGCTTAATAAATCAATTCTAATTAAACATCATTACTTTCTTCTATCTCTATTAATTTCGTTCTGAATGCATACTTGGAACATTCATTTCCTTGGATTTCTTCCTACTAATGAGGAGAAATCTTCAATATCATCGTACTTTATATTTTCATGATAACGCGACTTGTAATTATTTTAAAATAATATCAATTTAGCCAAGACTTCAGCAAATATCGAATAAATATTTTTGAAATATTTGTTAAATGTATCAAAGTACAAAAAAAGTTGTGCAGCGTATCCTGTAATAAGTCTAACTGTGTTTTGAATTTTTGTTCAGGCGCTAGATGGCTTTCTATTTGTTGTAAATACGGAGGGACACGTGGTGTACGTGTCGGATAATATAATACAATATATAAATTATACGAAGGATGATGTGCTTGACAAGGATATTTATAATATTATTCACCATGGAGACCACAACAGCTTCATGCCGAACTTGTTATTAGGTTAGTACCTCGAGATTCAAATATTACTACTTGTTTATTTAATTGACTATCAATTAGAAAATTCAGTTTTTCATTTTTTTATGAATTTGGAAAAACCGAGACTATTAACTATTAAGTCACGCCATAACTTATGCGCCTTACCTCAATACTTTACGTTGTTTACTACCAGTCAGTTAAAGGTCTCATAATTTCAATATTCAAGATTAAAGTCTTCACAGTTTCATTCTTTTCCAACTCTGTCTTGTTTCGATTACAACTTTCGGATGGATAAACTTGCAGGATGTGTGAAAGACACACATGAGAGCTTAATTCTTTGTTTGTCAAGGTAGATCCACCAAAATTGCTTCGGAAATTGCTTCGCTTCTTTATTGTATAATACTTCAATTCTTGTATTATTATCTGATAAACACTTGAGTGAGTGTCACTAATATTCATTCAGAATCATCTAAACAAACCCATATGTGACTTAGGTGGTAGTCAAAATAATATTATATGGTAGTCAAAATAATATCGAAGGAAAACTGATGTAACTCCAAAAAAGAAAGTATAACCCGGAGAGATATCGACGAATTCTTACAACAATCAACAAACACTGCATTCAATCGTTACCAATAAAAAGTCTCGATGTAATATCGCAAGGAAAGTGAATGGATAGGCGTGAGCTGTTCCCAGTTTTGTTGCTTTGTGCTGCACAATCCACGTAACAGTCGCATTGCTTATGGGATGACCTATATTCACGAACGCGTTTCGTATGCGTCGCATTTGTCACGATAATATCGCCACGGAATCTGTTTACCGTGGCTCCCGTCCACGTGCGCTTCACGGTTTGCCTCGCTTTTTTATTATGAACTTCGGCGATTCTGTAACGGAAAGATTTATCTAGCGTAATGGAAAGAGGCGACTGTTGAAATTCTCGAGCGCAGCAGAAATGCGATGCCATCGACCACTGCCGCTGCAACAGATCGCGACTTATTCGTCGAGCGATCCGCGACGCTCTGCTGCTCTATGCGAAATTCCATTCAGTGTTTATGTCAATTAACTGAATAAGATAAGCGGAAAATGATAAGCATCAAGTATCAGCGAAGTTTAATTATTCTATTGTCTTCAACGATTATCCACGGAGTGATTTTACTCGTCGTTGAGTTTAGGATCACTTTCATTGTATCTGATATTAGGGGACGAGGTTCTGTTTCGACGTACAGTTCTGCACATTAATGGTGGTTACGTTGAAAGGGATGAAACGTATGCTAGAAAATTAAGACGACAGAGTAACAATTTCTGAAAGTGATTAATCGAGTCACTGACAATTTTCTGAGAGTTCATATGAAATTGAGTTCATCAGAAATCATTGTTTCCATAATTTGTAGAAAGTTTCATGAAACTTCTTGAAATTGGTGCAATAGCAGAACTTTTAAAATATTTTCTCGTGCTTAACTTTGTTTTTGCAAAGATGTAGGGTAAAGTATACAGTTATTGACCCCCCTATACAATGATTGACCCTTTCAAGAAAAGTAAAAAAATATAGTATAATCCTTTTCTTACATAATAAAATATATATATATATATTTCAATGATCCAAATATTCTTGTTTCGAATACAATTAATATTTTACTATATCAGAAAAGGATTATACTATATTTTTTACTTTTTTTGAAAGGGTCAATCATTGTATAGGGGGGTCAACAACTGTATACGTTACCCTATTCAGTGTTTGCTGAAAACAGTACAATTTCAATTTACGGTTGAATACATACATTCGAAAAAAGATTCAAGGATGAAAGGAAGTCAGAGTCGAATCGAATAGTTGAAGTCATTTAAGAATAATATAAGAAATTACTTGAAAGATTGTTAATTTAACATACAGAAGCGTGTTGTTATATAATTAAAATAAAAAATAGTTACTTGTTAAAGTCTAAAAAATAAATTTGAAGTAACCGAAAGTAAGTTCATACAAAATAAAATTTCTACAAACACACAGAATCAAAACTTGAATGACAGCGTTTCTTATTTTCTAATCATTGTAACGTCGATTACATTTTTAATATTTTGTGGATCTTTACATATGCCAACCGGCTTATTGGTTTTTGTATATTTAAAATTATCACGAGTGCATAACAATCCGCAGTAATAATGATCGAGTGATAAGATGGCATGGATGAACCGATGACTCGATGTTAATATAAGTAGTGATTAAAGGTAACTATTGGTATAATTAATAAATATTGTATGGATTTAGGGTGGACGAACGAGCCGCAGACGCAAAGGAATCGTACCTTTAATTGCCGCTTCTTGGTGAAGCCTCCTGATGATAAAGAAGTGACTATGGAAGAGAAGCAGCAACGAGTATCGAAATACGAATCTATGCAAATCTGTTCAGCCCTTTTGCCGAGTAACAGCGACCGTTTGGAGAGCGGCGACGTGTCCTCCGAATCGACGGACATCAGTCCTTACGTAATGTGTATGGCTCGCAGGATACCGCCGAACGAGAAACTTATTCGTTCATTGAGGAGTTCGCCCGTCGAACAGTTCACCGTTAAGTTGGACACTGCGGGGAAGATTATTGCGGTCGATTGCAGTTGGGTTTCTGGTTCTTACTCCAATTACCTAGACCAGGTAAGGACACGTCGAACTTTCTACCGTATTTTCTCCCGGCGCTCGTCTCTCGTCTTAATTAAGCGGAGTACCTCGACGATGAATGGAAGATGCTACGAATTTTCGACGTTACGACGCAATCGTTGCCTCGGGGCTTTTTCATTTAATCGAAACTCTCTGTTGCAGGACTTGATCGGCAACACGATAAAAGAGTTGTGCCACCCCCATGATCTCAGTAAGCTAACTGCACATTTGAACGATACGCTTCAAGTTGGTGAGAGCGCCAGCGATGTGTACCGACTACGCGTCAAGCCCGATAAGTTCCTTAGCATTCAGACAAAGTCAAAGCTTTTCAAAGCAGATACCGACTTCATTATGGCCACCAACACCATTATAGGGTAAGTTGAACGATTATACGTTCTCCCGTTAATCGTGTCTTAGTTGTACAACTCGAGGAACCCTCGAAACGTTCAACCCTAGGTTGGTGATCGTGTCTGTGAATGTTTGTGGTCTTCTTCACAACTCGCGAACGATCGCAAAGGGGTTGAACGCGTTGATACATTGGCTGCCAATGTGGGTAAATAGAAAATGAATAGGTTTCTGCTTGCGTTGTGTCGGAAGTTGATTGTAGATGTTTCAGAGGCCGCTGAGGTATTCGATGTATCGACGATAAATAGGAATACCTTGATATTAGGATTACTAGAAAAGAGAGATTAGGTAACCAGCAGAGGCTCGATGATCATAAGTGCTGGTTAATGAAGACGTGTGTTGGTGCTTAAGATAATAACCGAGAGATCAGTCGTTTTTTAGTATTTGTTCACTTAATCAGCACCTTGATAATTGACGTTTCTGCCGACCAATTAAGATTCATGTTATCCTCCGTGTCGTTTAATTACTCTTCTATTAGAATACACATAGGCAAGGGTGACTATATCTACACGGCATTCTATTTATGTATTTCCCGCTGCGTTAGGTTTCCGCTAATATATTCTGTTCTTCTAATTTCTCTTTATTTATCTCGTCAAATACTGTCTCAATAACTCCTTCGGGTTAACTACAAGGTACAAGAGACAAAACCAAAAATAAACAAAACGGATTTAAAGAAAAAAATACTCCGAAAAACTACTAATATCGAGGAAGGCAAACGATGCGATTCGAATCCGTTAACCACAACTTCGGAACACTAAATTGGATGAAACTCTCCCGTATCCCGCGTCAGACCCTTTTTTCTTTCGAGGTTTCCGAAGAGCCTTGCATGCGTCGCGACACAGGTTTTCTTTTCGGTGTTGGAGATCTGGCCACTCTTGAAAATTGATACAAATTCTCTCCGCTGTTATGTAATCGCGATTGTCACCTTCGAATGCGTCTACTGGTTTATGCTTTCTAACACTTCGTTCGCTAATAATCGTTATGTGTGTCACACACGCTAGTTTCATTGTACTTCACCACACCACTTTCTACAACAGTCGTTTTCACACGATCCTCACCACGCTTCGCATACATTGTCATGGAGGTGGAGGTGGCAAAGGTTGCCTTGTATCAGAGATACGATCCTTGCCATTTTCATCCCGATTTATGAATCTCGTGACGTTCAGAAGCGTGCAGGAAGTAACAGGTGAACGCAAAACCGTGTCCCAATATATTCAATTAGAAAGTTACGAATTGTTAACGACGTCGTTATGGGAATAAATAATTCTTACCGTATTTTATAAATAGCTGGCAATTGAAACATTTTTTGAGTTCCGTTTTGCGCTCACCTCGGACAATTAATGTCATCGGGTTGTAAGGACCGAGCGAAAGTAAGATTTAGCGCCGCAGTTACGGCGCAGAGAGTCTTGCCCGTTCAGAATTTACATCGGGGTAGCTGAATCAATGTTCGACCTTCTTTCGGTGAACAGTGCACAATCAAGAGCATTACTTTCGTCATCTAACTAGCGCAAACATTTCATCGCTCATTCTAAAGTGGCAATGATGTGCGCAAAGCATTTCGATCATAGCTTGCTGGGTCTGAGAGAGGCGAGAACGCTTGTGTGACTGTTCATCGGAGAGGAAACGATTCACCGCGATGCATCGCAATGATTTAGAGCAGTGATGAGCAATGTTTTCAATGCTATGAGTCAAACTACAATGAATGGAATATTGATTATTAAATATACAAATCAAAGACTTCTGATTTATGGAGCGAATATATGTTCGACGTAGAATAACAATAAAACAGTCCTTTTTAATTTGGTTTATTGTTCATCAGTAACATGTGTGATTTAAAAACTTTCTCAAAAAGTAAACCAATTTTGATATTTTCTTGTCACCATTTAATATAAATACTGACAAGATTCCTGAAGATTCAAAAGTGGAAATAATACAATAAAAAAGAAGGCTACAGAATTAAAGAATAAATTAACAAATATTAATATTATTGAGTTTTATAAACGCTACTTTCCCGATAATAAATTTCCACAAATTTATTAAAAATTAGAGTTGTAGTTTTTAATTATAATGTACAGTTGATACTAACAATCTCGTTGATGACGAACATAGCCAAGTTGTCCATTAATTATATTTGGAGCGTGATTTAATTGCTTGCAACTGACAAAATATATATATGCAGTAAATCAAATTAAAAAGAACGTTTCATTATTGTTTATCGAAGTTACTGTGAAATGATGCACCTTCTGAATGTAGCTATCCGTGTCGCAATAGACGGCAGGCCATTCTGTGTCAGAAGGGTCAACTGCGGGTTGCTCATCACTGATTTAGAGATAGCCGACGCTTAGTATATAGATTATGTAAAAACAGCAAAGTGTTTAATGTTTAAACTGGCAAATACATTGTGTTGTTTTGTTTCTTGTCCATGATAGGGACAATGACTTAACGCCTATCGAGGGTGGTCAGCTTTCCAACAACAAAGTGTGCTCAGGACACTCTAGTAACCGTTGTGCGAATAGTAATAATAACAATAGTGGTAACAATAAGACAAATAACGTGGGTGGCCCGCTGATGTCCGTGGCGCATCTGAACGGTCAAGTGAGCGGTATCAGTGGCCGGGGGTTGGCAGCGGGCACGTCCTCGTCTTCGTCTTCGTCGTCGTCGTCGTCGTCGTCGTCGTCGTCGTCGTCGTCCACGTCGTCGTCGTCGTCGCACGGCGCCGCGACATCGTCGAACTCGATCGTCTTTAGCGCGGCCGAGTCGTGCAACCCCCTGCCGTCACTAAGTACCAGTAACCCGTTCAACCACTTTTCGGGGAACATGGACTTGGAATTCGAGCTCTTCCCCAGTTCCACATGGGACTTGGATAGTAGCAGCGGTTGGCCGGATAGGCCCGAGTCGAGAGCGAGCGGGCCACCAAACTCACGACCACCTTCCCAGCCAGCCCCGACATCTCCGAGTCCCCAGGGAACGTTCTCCTCTAATACGCCGGTGCCGTCTCAGTGCAGTCCCCTACGCGCGTTCAGCCCGACGTCAGCCGGCGCGGCACACACCTTCAGTAATTCGTTCCCCTTCAGTCCGCTTCAGGAATCACAGACGTCCTCCTTGACGAACAGCGCAGCTAGTAGCGTTAGCGCGAACGGCGCGGCCGCCGGTCTCACCCCGAAGAGGCAGGACGAGGGGAAGACGGGATGCACCACCACCAATCAGACACCGATGGAGGCCAGCAACGCGAGAAGCAACGCGGCCAACGTCGCCGGGACCGCCGCGACCGGCCCGACCGGGGCACCGAACGCGACCGTTGTTGAGACTCAGAACAGTGTTGTGTCCACCGAGTCCGGCAGACTCAGAAACTTGTTGACCAAGGGGGCTAGTGCTAGTGAGGACAGTCAGGACAATACGAATAACGATTCCGAGAGCCAGAACAAGCATAGGATATTGAAGATCCTGTTGAATCAGCAGGACGAGGACGATTTTCATCCCGAGCATAATAATAAAGTGCGCACCAGTCCTAGCAACATGCCGAAATCGAGCATGGAGCATTCGAAATCGTCGCTCGGGAATAATATGCTGCTGCAGGTAAACGCTGATCTTTTCTTACTTCCGATGGTATCGGACCGGTACCATTCTACTTCGCTTTTACAAGGAGAGTGCAACATTTTCGTCTCACCAATTTTACTGGAACTTTGTATAGTGACAGATTTAGTCATTCTGATTTTGGAAATCATAAATACAGACACTCAATAGTCATTTAGATTTTAATCATTCAAGTTCCAGCACTGCCACAATTATAATGTTAGTAGAAAGGGATGCCAAGAATCATTCTGACTTAATCAAAATACATTACAATTCTATGTCCGTCACCACGGTTCGATCCCCTTCACGCTAAATAATGTTTTTATAACCTATTCTAATTAATTAAACTTCGCACATAAAAATGCATATAGTGTTATTAATTAATTTTAAATAAACTTTTTTTTATTTATTATACTGTGGGTCAATTCAACAGGCTGCTCAAGGTCAAATTTTCCTCATGTAGTTATCTGATAGCGAAACCTCCACGACAGTATTTTCTGTCAACACGAAGACTTCTAAGCACATTAGACTTCATAGGGTTACAGAAACCTTCGTAAGGTCATTTTTTTCCGTAAAAAGTGACAGAAAATATTAACCTTGAACGGTTAGTTGATCTGGCCTGGAGTATAACTATACTCTTTCCAGTTTTCTACTAATATTATATTCTTAGCAATGCTGAAACTGCATAAGTCATAAATATCTAAAAAGGGATTGAGTGTCTTCTGCCTCTGTTGTGATATATTTCCGTTAGGAGAATGACCAAATCTACCACTATGCAACAATTTTAACTAAATTGACGACTTGAAGACCTTGCATTCTTCTTATTAGTCGACATGAAACACTTCGATATCTTGAAAACTCCTCAATTATTTTTGTTCATAGATAAAATATCGTAAGCATTTTTAACTAACTGAAGGATTAAGATTTTTAATACTTCCAAGATCTTCAAGAGTTTTGAGATTCGAAGTGATTCGAATTTCTACAGTCTCGAAAAATTTCAAAGAATTTCTGTTTTACTTTATATATTATATTCCTTTCTTTCTTTTTTGTTCTGTCAGTCAATATTCTTATGCGACTCTCTCCAGAATCTTGGAAAAATGTCATCGCTTATCTTTCATCCACTTTCAAAATTCTTTACTAAAGACTTCAAGTCCTTAATCAGAAGAAATATTGGTTGATGACAATTTTCTCACCTCTTCTGTGACATAATTGTATTCTAACTTTACTAATAATACCTTATCATTTAAAGTTGTTAAACGAGAAAAACGACGACGAGGACGAAGAGGCCCGCGCCGGTCTGAAGAAGAGGAACGAACTTCTGCAGCAGCTCCTGAAGGATCAAGACGACGAAAGGAAGGTACAAGAGCAACAGGTAGGTTAGCCATAAATTTGAAAAGAAATGAACGAAAGAAAACACGTCTTGCTCCGCGTGCAACAAACTGTTATTCTTTTCGCCGATCGCGGTTATACAGTAGAGCAGATTGTATTAAACATCACGATAATTGTACTGTTGGATCACTAGATTCATGGAATAAAATGCATTAAACAGTGCAAGTCACAAACTCGGGAAGAAGATCCTCTTTTACGGAGTCTTGGATTCCGAAACACCACGCCGTCACCGTCCCAGTCGGGGGACAACGTCGGGCTGGGCGGATCGACTCAGGTTGGGCAGAAGAGACCGGGCGAGGACGGCGATTTGAACGTGGCCGTGAAGCGATCCATGGACGGTTCGCATCAAGTGTCATCTTCCGGTACGTCGACGAACGCGACCAGCAAGCTCTGGGAGAAGAACAAAATGCTGGCGTCGTTGTTGGCTAAGCAGCCCCCTCAACCTACTACTATTCCACCAATACCTGCGTCTGTGATATCAGCAACGCCACATGTAATTAAATCCTTCCGATCTTCAACATTTATTAGGGAACCTCGCATTGCCTACTAATTTCTCCATTGAGATACGGAATCCCAGTAGCGGACGAAGAATTTAAGTTTCAACATTCAGTCGCGAGAGAATTACACTCTCAGGTTCCTTTTTCCAGGGTTTATCAAACAGTTTCGTGTGGTTTCTCTCCCTTTAGGATAAGCTTCGCATAGGATTGAAGCCGCAACAGCCGCAGCAATCGCAGCCACAGCCGCAATCACAGCAGCAGAAACAGCAGCAGCAGCAACAACAGCAGCAACAGCAGCAGTCTTGGACGGGTGGCAGCATGCAATCGGTCGGCGGTAATAACACGACTACCACCACAGCAACTTCCGCGCGTACTCCTCTCCAAAGCCAGTCGAGACAACTACCTCGTCCAACAACCAATACCTACCTCAGTCAAATGCTAAGTCAGGTATGGATAATCCATTGTGTAATTTCTCACAATTTCACCGAATTCGTTAACAGGTTTTATGCTTATAATTGTCATTGATTTGCAGCAATCAAGACCCCAAATGGGTCAGATGGATTCGGAATTTACGGGCAGCGGAGAGTATCCTCAAACGAGTACTGATCCAAACAGTTGGGACAACCAGTCGTCAGACCCCGATCTCTCCGACATTTTGGATCAAGTAATCGAGTTCGTGCCGGATGAAGCTATTTCAGGTATCAAATTAATCGTTGCCCGCGCGTTTAATAACGTACTCGCTACGCGTGCTTACTTTTTCTAACTGCTCCCTAATGTCGCAGCATAAAACTTGTGCGTTTCGTTTCTTCAATAACAAAAATGTTCCAAGCATCGACATTAACCCATTAGCTGCCACGATCCCCATTTGGGGATTTTGGAATTTTACGTATACCACTCGGCGCCAAAAATATAGTTGATACACCTGACAGTTTAGCTTTATTCTATATATATCAGTCAATATTGTATGTAGCAGAAAGTGTGTATTCTGTGCTTCGTTTCTATACAACAAGCGAACAAATGTGAAATTCGTGTGTAAGTTGAACGGAACAGAATTGTCATATTGGAAGCATTATATTTTTGGTTTGGTTTTTATATTATAATGAAATACCGTACATAAATATGTAAGGTAGAGGTTATAGTAACGATTTGTTACTTACTCAGTCTTTTGTTTTTTATTGAAATGATTTTATTGATCATTTTATAACGATACCCATTTGGGGATTGTGGCTGATATCAAGTATTTTTTTCTCTCTTATAGAGATTATTTTTATTTGATGAGAGGTGGGTACTAGGAAGTTTTTCACGCTTGCTGAATTAGAAGACGCTGTAAATGACCCTAATTTCTTTGAAAGTGCCGATGATGGTGCTACTGTTGATATTGTTGAACTTCCTCCTGATAAGGTCCATATTGTTTCGGATATCGAAGACATTGATGAGAATATATTAGAAGATAGCTGTCCCAGAGATGTTCCCGACAGACTAGAAGTTCATTCGAGTGCTCTGAATATAGCTTCTACAAGCACAGAACCAAATAACAACAATATAACTAGAACTGTACAAAAACCAAAACGTATGAAAAAAACTAATAGGAAGAGTCAAGAAACAAATTCAGATTGGCAAAAAGTAAGACACGACTTTGTAAAAATACTTGACTTTGTAAAAAAAAAAAAAATCTATAAGATAACGCATATAATAAAAGAAATAGTTTCTTATTAGTTTTCTTTCGTGCAACCTGCCACAATCCCCATTTGGGACTTTTTCAAAAATATCAAATATTTTCAAAACAAAACATAATTTGAATATATTTATACTATTACACAACCTTTTGTACATATATATAACTTATCCGGCCAAAAATTTCAAACAAAAAAATTTGGCAGTTAATGGGTTAATCAGTGACAAGTTAACATATTCGGCGGGGAAACGTGTGTCCGAACGAAGGAGCGACGGCGAAAGTAGTACCATGATATGAAGACGAGAATTTTCGTTTAACAGGGTCGTCTGCAATAGCAAACCTCCTAGATGTGATCGAGGCGCCGCAGAACGACGCGATGAACGAGAAGATGGCAATTAACGCGATACAGAAGTCATTGATGTTATGCGAGACTGCCGTAAATCCAACGTCTTCCACCATAACAATCCCTGGCACGCCTCCAGCTTATTCTAACGCGGTAAGTGAATACCCCCTCGCAGAGAGTTTTACAGCGATCGTATAATAATTAGACTGCGGATTTATATGCAAAATAAAATTTTTACATGCATAAATAAAGAATTACAACACGAATAACAGTTTGTCTTACTTTCTAAATATTGTAATTTGAATTATATTTTTGATATTTTGTATATTTTCATATTTTGACATGTGTTAACAATGTCCCAGATTTTTTGCATAGCTAGTATCGCCATAAATGCATAAAATCCGCAGTCTAATAATAATCGATACATTTACATTGCACTTGCGTTATCTCGTTACTACTTTGTTTATTTGTCGTTGTTAATATTTACGACCGACGAACGTAATTTCAGTTGGGAACTACACCTGTAACGACGAGCCATAGTTACCAGCCACCGCCAATGTACCAGCAACCAAGGATGAGGTTTAACACGCAGCCGGGCGTTAGGCAGACCGCCGCTCAGTTCGCGCAGCAACAACCGTTGCCGTTGCACCAGCAACGAGCGAAATTGATACAGCATCAACAACAGCAGCAGCAGTTGAAGCAGAGGTTGCTGCAACAACAGCAGCAGCAACAGTTACTCATTCCTTCCAATGCTACAGCTACGGACCAAATTACTACCGGCATTCACAATATCGACAACCTGCTGAATAATACTGTTGCGCCGAACGTGTCGTTACAGGTAGTTAACTGTGATACTTCTATACTAGCCATACTCAACCTTTTCTTTTCTCGTGCCACATACATACATTTGCTACGTTACGCGGGACGCAACATAATACACCGTACCTCATAATACAGGGTGTACTAAAAATCTTGTAGTTTCTTGAAAAAGGTGATTCGAGGGTGATTTGAAACAACTTTTTCCTTAGCGAAAATGTTAACCGAGGAATAAAGATTCATGGGTTATTAAACAAAAAACTCTACGCCGAGTCAACTTCTGCGTCAGTAAATGGTTTCATATGTTTACCAAGTATACAGGGTGTTTGGGATAGTATAGGCAAGCTTTGGAGGGGTGATAGATCACGTAGAAACAAACAACAAACTTCTATATGACTTGGGTCCAAAACTCAACCATTTTTGAAAAAAACTGTCATAAACATTAAAGCTATAAACCGCTATAATTCAAAATAGGAACGTTTTTCGTAAGAAATTTCTTCGCTAAAATAAAGATTACGATCTTGTTAATTCAATAAGTACAGTAACTGTGATATTGTTACCTCGTATCGCAAAAAAATAGTATTTTTCTAACCCCCTAAATTACCCTTTAAAATCGCGACAATTTAAGGGGTTAGAAAAATATTATTTTTTCGCGGTACAAGGTAACAATATCACAGTTACTGTACTTATTGGATTAACAAGATCGTAATCTTTATTTTAGCGAAGAAATTGGTTACGAAAAACGTTCCTATTTTGAATTATAGCGGTTTATAGCTTAAATGTTTATGACAGTTTTTTCAAAAATGGTTGAGTTTTGGACCCAAGTCATACAGAAGTTTTTTGTTTGTTTTTACGTGATCTATCACCCCTCCAAAGCTTGCCTATACTATCCCAAACACCCTGTATGTACAACAAATTTCATATGACGCTCTTGTCACCGCTGCATCTTGTAATATGGCCACTGACATTTTATTGCCGTAGCAATGACTTCTTAAAGAAATTTAATTTTTCGCATCGTATTAAAGACCCGTAAGGAAAAATGTATCATTAAATGATTTGTGTTTCGTGGTATAATGGCGAAGAATGTTACATTTTTAAATATAATACTTTCACGACAAATCAAACAAGTTACCATACCGTGTTTGTTTGGCACGACAAAATATTCTTTTTCCCAATTGTCTTGAAACACTCTGTGTTCGTCGGATATTTTTTCTTTGCATTTTGAAGACACTCCTGCCATTGCGGGCAATTAAGTTATAACTTGACTTAAAATAATATGTTTCAAAACAATCACAAATTTGATATATTCGTTCCGTGTAACTGGCACTCGAAATCATAGGAAACTAAATGGTCACGCATCTCTGAACATTGCCGATATTACGCAAATAAAAAAAAAAGAAAACAAGCGACCGTCTGTTACCGCACATCTCAAAATTAAAAAAAATCGAAATTTCTATATACTTAAAAAAGTACCTTGCAATAAGTGTAACTGTATCGAAATACGAAACTATTGTTTGTCCTTAATCTAAATTTATTTACTATCTTATCTAGTTCGCCTCGCGAATAGTCACTACAATAGTACAGTTCTACCACTGTTAACACGATGTTGTCTCAAAGAATTCAGTGAAACTTAAAGAGTTTCGGTTTGTTTCAGCGGTCGAGTGTTCCAGATTCGCAAGTGTCTCCAGGTTATGGGGGATCCGTCCAGATGCCTTCCGGTCACCGGCTTGCTCCCTCGTACTCCCATCCTTCGACGTTACCGCAACAGTAAGCAGTTCAAACTAAGCGCCATCGGTTGCATCGATGTTACATAACGAGAACTTTTATTTCTAGCCCCATTGTAAACAATAATTTCAACAGTGGTCAACAAGTGTCTACTGCAGCGCGACTCTCGCCGCATTCTCCTGCTAGTATTTTGTCATTCTCTCATCCTCAACCGGTGTCACCACGAGTGACGCAAGTACGTTCCACGACTCGTTTAATTATACGAACTGTCCTAAATGCCTGTCGCGTAGTTTCATTTTTATTTTTAAGTTTTATTCTCGTTTAATCTATCAAGGGGGGGGGGGGGGGGAGAGGGGTGCACGAGTAACTTTAGCGAAGCACGTGGGTATCGCTTTTTGATATTGCGCGCGTAGTTCGTTTTTTTTTTCCAGTTTTACATTCACGTTCGAAGGGAAGATCGATTAATTTCGTTTGTTTCTTTCGTGATTATAAGGGCAATTATGGTAATACCCCGAGGCTGTTCAACGTTAACCAGGTGAGATCGCAACAGCAGCCCACCGCGCAACAGCAGTTGCAGCAACAGCAGAGATCGATGCCGTCGCCAGGAACCCCAGCGTCCGCACGGCAATCTCCGTTTCCGGCGGAAACCTTCCCCCCACCCACGTCCCCCACAGCCAGCCAATTTCCTCCTGCTCCTAATCCTGGCGCTCCGAATCCTTCTGCCCAATATCGGTTGCAACGGACCACGTCTACACCTTCAGCTACGACTCAGTTGCCAGGTATGTTGATCTCGCAATTATAATTCTTCTCCATTTCAATCCTATTATAAAGATGTATATCAGAACAATTTTATGGATTCTATTTATCGTGCAGCTGTGTTTCTTCGCAACTAATTATTGTGAGAAGTTTGTGATTTTTCTTCGGATCTTGAACATGGTGATGTTTCTTTTTTTTACGCGACAATATGTTATGATTGATATTTGCGAATTAAGTATTTCAGAAAGTTTGTTATTCATTTTCCACGCGCGATAGGGTTGAGTTGTTTATCTTTAGTGATGGAGAATTTTTTTTAGAAACAATCGATTAGACGATCAAAAAGTTATTTATATTATATATTATTATCAATTTCGAATTTCTTTTTTAGAATTGTGACTATTATAATTTAGTATCGAAGGTTTTTGATGGGTTCAGAGTTGGTGATCGTGTCGAAGTTTCGTTCTTCATTTTAGTGTTACTAAAAATAACTCCGTAATATTATATATTGGTGCGGTTAACATTAAGTATTTTATTTGAATAAGAATATATTTGTTCAGCGGAAGGTGTGATAAAACAATATTTATTTTAAATAGGTAAGTACACAAACGATTAAAATGTAATATATATTTTTATCCCTCTCTGTGTTAAAGAACAGCGAAAATATTTACGTTTAGGCTAGATTCATTAACTTTTTATCCGACTATTCGTGGTACTTGGAACAACAAAAATTTTGTTGATGAGCGTGATTAGGCTAGAATAGGCAGATAAATATACATCAAAAATGGATTTTTGTGTTTGTGAAATTGTATTCAAGAAAATGAATCCGGAAATATTTCCTTAGCACACTGGCATAGTATTATTTTTCTATTATTAATTATTTAAGGATCACAGTTTGTTATAAAAGTTTTAAAAGTAGAGTAATGTGTCAATTCTTACAAAGAAATGTAAAAATATTGAAGAACTTCGAAAAATAAAAGAAGAGAAGACTCATACCTATATCAAGAGACTGTAAAATGTCATAGACGTTTTGTAGCTACGATTAAGATTACTAATTAATTTCTATTATTCAATCATTGGAATTTATACAAAATCTACAGAAAATTCGCACGCGGGAGTCTTGTTGATCTCGTATTTTGATCTAATCACGTGTTCAAAACGTGAAGTATTAGGCATTCTACTGCCCAAATGTTCTCAATTCCAATATACAAGTGTACCGTTCGTCGACCGTCGCCCAGGCACGGAAGGATATATATAGCAGCGTAAAACGTTTGCCAAAACTAAAAAGAAAAAAAAAAAACAAAAAATTGAAAGGAACACGGAGATAGACGGGCTTGATGTTGCAGGTGGACTCGGTTCTCCCCGGCACTACGGCGGAGTGAGTAAGGAACAACAACCTCTTCTTTCACCTAGTCATCCACATTCGGGTTGCCCGGCAACACCGACTCACAATCAACACAACGTAACGAATACCCAACAACACTTCTCCAACCAACAACATTCTTCTATGATATACCACACCACCGCCAATACTATCAACACCGCTGACATGCAGAACAATCAGTTCTGTTACGATCGGACGTCAGTTCCACTCTATTCGTCAGGGCCTGGGGAAACGCAGGATGCCAGGCCTCTGCCTCCCGGTAATCCTGTCAATCACCAGTTGGGTGGTAAGTCATGTGACCATTTAATGTCATGTGACCATCACTTCGTCATCATTACACTCCCCCCCCCCCATCAACCCCTCTCTGGCGTTCTTGTCTAAAACAACCACCTCTTCACTCTGTATCATCGGACGTCGCGAAGGCATGAGACATACTTTCGGTACATGGAAGCACATCATTCTCTCATCATCGAACACATACCCTTCGCCCCCCTCCATTGTCGTTCACCACCGAGCAGTGTAAATACCGACCGTGTCGTTTTCGATGCAACATTGCCATGCGTTCAGTGTACCTATCATTTGCGCCCTGCAACCCCCTTATCACGTTTCACGCTATGTTTGGGAAGCGGTGCTAATCTGGTTCCGAGGAGGATCCAGCACTGTGTTACTTGGAACTGTGTCATCCTGATCTCGACTGCTGTCTCCATTTTTCATCGTGCCATCACTCTTTCTGTTCACCCTCGTCGGCGATACGTTATTTTTGCTTGTTCGATACGGTTACGATAACTCCGATCGTCGGGCAGAACGTTTTTTCGACTTCGCTCGAGGAACATTGTCTCAAGCTTTTGGATCTTTTAGACAGACTGGATCCAAATGATTCCATTGTCGTCGTTCGTTCTCACGTCTTGCTTCTCCGACTGTTACTCCCGTTGCATCCGATCGAGAAGTAAACGCAGAGTAACGTACCCTGTCGAGGATGCTAATCGTTGCATGGCGTTTTATGTTCACTTCACTCTGAGTATCATCGTGGTCAATTCTGTTCAACGTACTTTTCACTCATTTTGTCGTATGAGATTGCGATCCAAGACTTTCCTTGCTCTTTGTTCTTGCTTGATAACGCGTCACGTGGATATAAAGACAAGCGTCAAATTTTTGGTTACAGTTTATTGATGGAAATTGCATTTTCTTGCTGGTTGAGGGTAGAACGAAGTGGGAGTTACTATTATTTGAAACACGGTAATCTGTACGATTCTCTTTAGGTCAGTTTAGCTAATTCATTTTAAAATATAACATTTGAAATTACTTTTTGTAAATATTTCTATTTCTCTAAAAATATCATTTCAATTCAATCACCTTTATTCATTATATTTGCTTCTGTCTTCAACCAAAAGAAATTTATACTCTGCCAAAGTCATGGAATTATCTGTCTATAATTTTTTTACCATCTCTCAACGACAAAACAATGCATCTAATTATTTACGTGACTGCCACCATTCAGATCTCTTATATACAAATTCTGACATGAAGTATGTGTCATTAACTGTATTAATTAACTCCACTTTCATGTTCTTCATCGGGCATCCCCCTCATTTTGTGAATAACAGTTCATACGCGTTCCCAACGATACAAAATGCTAGACCTTTGCGAGGGAAGAAAGGGCAGTAATAAATGGATCGTTTTTCACTTGACGAGGATCTACAATTTTGTTGTCGCGTGGGAAAACATTCCTCTTGTTTTTGGGAGTAATCGATCACCTATACCCTTATCATGGTCTGCGATGTAACAATACAGTGTCATCATTTACGAAGTACACCTTTCCAATACTAATTCCAAGCGATACAAACGCCTCGATGTTCGATTGCACTCTACCTCTTTTTAGCGTTAGACAGAACACACTTTTTTTTTCCAGTGGTGATTGTAGACATCGACTGTACTTATGTAACAGCATAGTAGATAAGCCACGTAGGAGAGACTGTCCTTTGTACCATATCTTCTTAGGTACCTTTCTTGTGATTCAGTATTGCGTTAAGATTATCCCGTACGTTTTAAGATAGAATGGAAATCAGAAGTGGGCAAATTGTTGGTGAAACATGTTTTAAAAAATGCAGCTTCGCATCTGGAAACATTTTGAAAAAAATTAAACTCTTTTTTTATGACAGTACAATAATTGTTAAAATTCATGATTCAAGAATTATTATTTTGCTTTATAATTGTTTAAAAATTCAGAATTGCACATGAATACTGAATCGAAATCATAATGGTAAGATAATGAAATAAAAAGTAAGATTTGAAGTAATGATAAAAAAGAATGAATCGTTAAGCACTGCATGTTAATGGAGAAATGTTTTGCCCATTTTTGGTTCAGGAACATGTTCGCACTGTTTAGTGACTCCGACGCTTTCGAAACACGTAAATTAGCGTTACTATCACTTGCACCACATGTGTTTAAACTAATACGTACCTATACTGTCTCGACATCATAAGACTGAGTCTCTTATATTCTTGTGTAACAATCTGTTATTTAGAAATAACTTAAATAATTGTTCAATGATTCGTAGTACTCTTTGTTTCGCTTAAAACTTTAAAGATTTATTATACAGAATTCGATCGCTCAATTTATGGGATGCGTAAAGTTTAACTAACAGTCGAACGTTTCAAAGAGATTTTAATAGAGATATTGTATCTATGTCGTTACAAAGAATTTTGTAATCTAATTTGATCTTTCTTTATGTTACAATGATATAATGAGAACAATCGTACAAGGTGATAGGCATACATTGAAACTATCTAATTTACTTCGACTTCGGGAATTCAACATAATTTCTTCATTTCTCTTTCACCTTTTTTTTTTTTTGTTCAATCTGTGTTTAATTTTTTGTGCTTATTTATTGTATCACGCATTTTTGTTGTATATGTGTGTTTTTTGTTGTTTCCTCATTAATTTTTTATCAACTCGTAATCGTCTATCTGTATCAATTATGTTTATGTTTGTGAACTACCTAATTAGCGACATTCTTTAATTGGAGCATGATCAATGAAGACATATTTTCTTCCCAAGATATACAATAATTTCTCCCTAATTTATTAATATCAGCAATAATTTCATCTTTATTTACCGCGAACGATTATTAAAATAAAAATACAGATAGATTTGAAAATATTTTAGTAAACATAATTAGCAGAATGAAAAACAAAGTACTAAAATATTTAACAATATACGATATCCAGTGTTATAATATTTCTGGAAGAAAAATAATTTAAAAAGGTATTGTTCATTTACTTGCGTTTCTCTGTTTAATAATTGTATAAAATTATTATAACATGTTTGGTTTGTCAGCGATCTTTGCTGATGTTGAAGTAACAACAAAGTGAGCTGCACAAAGTCAAACGTTTAGTCAATTTAATCATTCTCCAATCTACGTGTCAGTGTTCAATCGTACGCTACAATTAAGTGTGTATTCGATGTGAAATTCATCGATTTCCAGGGTCGTCCTTGAATAACTGAAACAGACAAGGTTTACTAACCAACGACGCATCTTCATGTACAGTGCATCGAGCTTTTTGTGATTAATCATCGTCACTAAAACGCAGTGTACTTAAACATCCGTCGAGCACAGTCTACGTTAATGTCCTTGCCGGACATCCATTTTATGTGGCCTGAAGTCACATTTCTACATGTGGAAAGCGTAGCTCAGAATACGTTTGGAGTCAGATTTAACTATACAATCTCTTAAGGGATATTAACATCTGCAATGTTCAATTCGTAGCAAATGTGTATTTTATTTGCATGGTAGATCATTTTAATGTTTTTATTGAAAATAATAATTTAAAAGTTCTTGAATTCTGCCAACTTCATACATGAAATTCTGTTTAACAAGTTTATCCCTAGAGGCTGACGAATTGATCAAAGTTGAGTCCTGTTTGTATTGAAGTATTAATTAAACGTATCCTGCGCTGAGTGTTGCACACGTAGGAACGCGACTTAAGCTTATCCGAAGCTTCGCCTCCCGTTTAGCATTTATTTATTATTTTTTTTGGTCTCGTTCATCGTGCTTCAAAAGTCATGAAACCCCCGCGAACGGATGGGCCAGGCATCAACTACCTCTGTTACGACCAGAGTTGCCATAAGTAGGGAATTAATGGCGTGGGGAAGAAGGGAAGTAGTAGAAATAGTAAAAAGAGAACACCTACAGAAATAACAGTACACGGGGTGTAACAAATATACGTTGAAATATTTTAAGGGGTAGTAGAGGAACTCAAATGAAACAGAAAATAATTCTATGACACAGTATTCATTTTGCAGTAAACTCTGGCACATCGACGTGACAAACACGTGGAAACAGACAACTTCTTAGGATTCGCTTCATCTGTGCGCATAATCGACGCTCTTCCTTAAAAATATCTCTGATGTTTAAAGTTTTATAACAGTTAAACTACAAGATATGCAACAAATTGCATAAAGACTCTTTTGCTCTATTGTTGCTTACTAATGTGTCTGTGCTGGGTTTAAAACATTAAAAACTACATGCACAAATAGATGGCGGTGCTGTTTTAATACGCAGCATGTTGAGTTGTTTTTCGCCGGAACTCTCACTCTTTGAAAATGTCGGAGATACTTCAATTTCAATGATACTGTAATTTCAGTAGAGTCAGTTTTTATAAAAAAATATGAGTTTTAGTGTTTTATGTTCATAAGCAAATTTGTAGAACGATATTATTCGTTAAGTATTACCAGAAAAATGTTTTATTTATGTTTGTAAAAACAAAGGAGAAGTTTCTGTTTTTTTTTTTTTTTTGGTACCACGTGGAAATTTAGTAATAAATCTATTCCTGTTAAACAACAGTGGAAGAAAAGAATCTTTATTTTTAAACTAAGATTTGCTGTTCCACTGCACAGCAAGGTAAATATATAGATTGTATTTACAACGTCTGTGAAATGTTCACTTACACTTCATGAATTCTAGTACTTATATCGACCATTTAGCATTTGTTTTATTTGAAAATTTATTAGAATAAAATTAGTTGAGAATAACGAATAAATTTTCATTCGAATGAACTTTTGTTTGAATAAACTTTTGTTCGAATAAATTATTCTCTGCCTTACCACCCTTTAAAATATTTCAAGGTATATTTCTTACACCCTGTATTTGTGTCGGTGATGCGTAACGTTACAGCAACGCTAGGGCAATCGAATTGGCGGCATGTCAATGTAAAACCACTTCTTCCCTACGCGTGGGGAATTTTCGGGCAACTCTGGTTACGACGTAAATTGTTGCGAACTATGTTAAATGCGATATTGTAAATATTTTATAATAAAGCATTCATCCTGTACCTTCGACTAACTTACGTTGTGGCTTGCACACGCGAGACCGTCTTTACGAGTAACTGCGAGATACCGTTGCTGTTTGATCTGTTACGTGGGGAACGTGACGATCGTGAGCAATCGGGTCGTTTCGTCAGCTGAATTAACGTGTGTTCGTTTCGTTTTGTCACAGGAAACGCTAGCAGCACCACCTCGGAGTTCGTGCGACAAGAGCTGAGAAGAGCGATCGTTGGCGCGCGAACGCAGCAACAGCAGCAACAGCAAAGGGTACCTAACAACATTCAGAACAACCTTTCTGGTCAGGTTTCTCAGGACGATCTCGACGCGCTCGGTCTGTCGTTTGAAATGTCTTCTGCAGGTACGTCGTTCGAAAGAAGAAGCCGCTCACTCGTTCTGTAACACCCTTTTCGAGAGATCATGCGAGCTTCGAGGATAATCAGAGATCTTGTATGAGCAACGTCGACGAACGAATTGAGTCTTTCGAATCGAATCGCGACGATTCGGCGATCACGAGTTTTCTGAATCGGGGAAAAAGGGGATCGAGAGGATTCGCGGTTTGACCAGAAATATCATGCACGCGAATAAAGTCTTTCGATTCGTTGACGAGTTTCGTTGGTTCCTTGATACTAACAAAATTTCATATTCTTCCACGTAGTATTGTCGATCTCGACTGGTTTTTTTTCCATATACTGAAATACTTTTGCGCGCTTTAGACGCAAACTGCTGGAAGCTGTGAAAAAGTATTACAGGGACTTTGCTCTGAGATAAAGCATCATTTGCTGCAAGAATGAATGAATAAATTATGATTTTTAGGGAGTCTATTAAAACTGTTTTCAAATGTATTAGTGTTTATGGTTTAATAGAACTACTTCTGAATGTTATTTATATTTGTAACGTGTCCTGGAGTAATTCACAAAATTTCTATATTTCCTGATGGAACTGATTCAGGTTTTGTAATGACAAATTTAGACATTTTTTTATCAAAATTTACATGCACTTTTCGACAACAGAAATTATCGATGAAACAACTGTCCCGCGTCCATATTATTCCTTAATAACGATGGTTGGTTTGTTACTCGTCGCATCTTCGTTCTTTTAAAAATACATACAGTGAGTCAAAAGTATTGGCACCGATTGCTTAAATTCAGTTATTAATATTTAGGTATTAAATCCTATTTTTAGGATTTCCTTCTAAATTCCTTTTTTTTTTATTAACAATATTAAGGGAATTTTCTTTTTCCTCATCCTGGTGTCTCCAAGAAAATATAAAGTCATTTATTTTTTCGCATCCTCTTCCGTACGAAAAATTCGTTCTCTCAGCTCCTCCTTTTCCTCGTCCCATCGCATCCATTTCCCTTCTATCATAATTTTCTTATTCCCTATTTTTACTAATTTATTCTTCATTCTTTCTCTTTTTGCGATTTTAACCAAAATCCTCTGTATCCCCTTTCTCTGTTGAGTTAGTCATTTATGAACAATGCATAAGTTAATATCAGAAACATGCATCAATTCATAAGCTGCATTGTATTAAAACAAATTTTCTCCTTCGTATTTTCTACACAATTTGCTATCTTCTCGATAGGAAAATCACAATTGGAATTCTACAAGGCGTTTCGCAATTCGTGGGAAATCTCCGAGATACAGATACTAGACACGAAAATAATAAGAAAAGTTCTTATGCAATATTCTCGGAAATGGTTAGTTTATTAGTTGCAAGCAGAGTTGGGTAAAATGTAATCTGATTATATATCACAAATTGTGATTAAACTGTAATTGATCATTCGATTATGAGTTATTTTCTGTAATCGTTAATTTTTTCTGACAACAATTTGCGCAATCAATAAATATTAACAATTACAGAAAATAATGTGTAATTGAATTAGTAATTACACTTTAATCGCAATTTGTGATTTGTAATCAGATTACATTTTGCCCAACTATGGTTGCAAGCGGTTTTACATTTCGTAAAATGCCGACGTAACACTGCTTCATCCCTTTTAAAGCCAGTGACCGCGCTTAAAGGCCCAGGCCTCTCTGGGCCTAAGTGGGTCCCGGTGACTCGCAACCAGTGTTGCCAGTGTCGATTTTCACTTTAGTACGTCCAGAAATTGAAAATAGTACGAAAATTAACGTAAAGGTACGAGATAAAAAAAAAAAAGAAAACGACAATAGAAAAAGAAAAGCTTTACTGCAGGAAAATAAAAGGGAAGATAGATGCCTGTACATATAATTATGATACAATGAGAAAAAGTTACGTAAAGCTCCAATAAAATTTAATTGTGAATGTTCACATTAGATTAGATCATATGCATACTTGTGAATAAAAAAATGTTCGGAGCTGTCGTTTGTAAAATTTTAAAAACAAAATTGATGTAGTTATATATTTAAGGAAGAAAAGCAAGGGTTTAAATACTACACTTTCATCTTTTTACCTATTAGAAATTAAAGATCTCATTTGAAAAAGTGAAATTTTAATTTTTGATAAAGTACGATTTAGGTACGATATCAAGCTAAGTACGTTAATAGTACGACAGGCAACCAAATAGTACGTGTTTCGTACCTAAAAGTACGATCTGGCAACACTGCTCGCAACGTGTATTGGAATGAGATGTTTCTTCGAATGAGAGATCACATATTTTGTAATTAAAAATTGAAATAATGACGAATGTAACACAAACATATCGCGGTCTAAACATCGCAGCGTTATCTTTGTTATTGAAAAGGACCAAACCCTTGGTCGTCGACTTCTTAATAGCCCACCAATGTTTTGGACCTTTTCAGTGACGATGTTACCGCCTGCGATCCTTTAGGAAAAGGTTCTTCCTTTGTGTCCCCTAGCGAGAGGATCACCCTGTATTTACATTGCACGTGATACCACGTCCTTACAAAAAGTTAAAAATACCTGAAATCTTTTTTAAACAGTTTCAAAGGGTTTCCGAGTGTTTCCTTCAACTTACCCCGAAACTATTCCAACCAATTTCCTTCCGTGCCAATAGTATTTTGACTCACTGTGCGCCGGCTGTGCGGAATTTCTCATTACCGTTACCTTCGCGATCGTGAGTCGAACTTTTTCAATTTACGAAGCGATGCACGATACAAGCGTTGCTCCCTTATTGTCGATGTTTCGAGTCATTGTTGCACCTATCGCAAAGAAACGGAGAAACTGAAACGCGGCGGAAAGTACCCTTCCCCCGTCTATTATGCACACGGAAGAAAAGGCGTGGCAGAGACACGAATTGTGCTTCTTGTAAGAAAAGGCATTATTTATGATAAAGACTGGTGGTAACGCCTACTGTTACAATGTCCTAACTAGGTGAGGCTGTGGTTAGCGATGGCCCTGCCAAGAGCTGGGCCATTGGGAGTGCTGGAAGTGCCCCCTCGTCCTCCAGGGTAAGACCCTTCCGACAATTACTTTTACGTATCTATACATATATTACACACATATATATATCTATATATATATTTATTTACTTATTTATTTACCTTTATTTTTCTTTTTATTTGATTTATTTTTTTTTGTATGCTCTGTCTTCCCTTCTTCGCTTGGCTTCAGAACTTATTGTGCACGACAGTTGTTAATGATTTTTTTTTTCTCTACGCACTGAGCGTAAAACTTGTAGGGGGTATTTTAGCGCTCTCTTTTTATCTGCATGTTTACATACACTTTTAGACGTAGTGTTTAGTGCGCGTACGAGCAATAGACGATCTACATCCGGATCATATTCGCCTGTCGACGACCTGCGCCCTGCGACAGTATTTCTCAGGCAGTCTGTCTTATTATTATTACTAGTCTTTTTCATTTTATCTATCTATCTATCGTCTTTCTTCTTCGACTCGGCCAGAACTGCTCGATCGAACGCAAGCACAGTTTGGCCGTCGTTTGATCCCGTGAGCCTTTTCTTCGTACGATTGAGAGCTGCGTGGACGTACGAAGGACACACCGAGCCAGCTTGCGATTGTCTCTTATCAGTAGTGTCGATCACGCGAGTCGTTTCGCTTTTTCAGGCTTCCTTTCTTCTTCGTTGTGTGCCTTGTATTTAAATAGATACGCGCGCAGCTATGTAGACCAGATCTGGGTAACGGTGTGGAGTTTAGGGAAGAATTGATATTTTATCTTATCAGTCTTGATAATAACATTGATTGTTGTGACATTAGAGGCGCAATTAGTAGGTTGGTGCATGTGAAATGCTCTTTTTCAGAGGCTTCAAAGTTGTAGTAAAACATGCGGAAGTTAAGTTGAAAGATGAAAGTTGATCGCGGGACGAAAATACTGTCTTGGATTTTTGAGTTTTAATTTTTTTTTTTTTTTTGATAGGAAATAGGCTGTACGATTTAGAAGAGGCCAGATTATTTAGATTTACAGGAGGATCGAGGACAAATTAGTTGATATTTAAAGAAAGTTGTAAAAATATCGAGTCAAGTCTGAAAATTGATATACACATTTTTTTATTAGTTTTTTTTTTAAAAGAAACACATTTATAAGCGATGAGCTCTTCTCATTATTCTTCGTGATGAAATGATTAAGTATTCTCTGATTACATTCAGTGAGATTCAAATTCAGTAGCAGCAACCTAACATTTTATTTCAGTGCAATCTTTGAGTTTTGATCGTCTTTGGTCGAAATTTTTTTAAAGTTACAAATTTTTTCAAAAAGTTCAGTAACAATAGGTATATTCTAATTAGACTGCGGATTTTATACATTTATGGCAATACTGAATATGCAAAAAATTTACGAGACTATTAATACATGCCAAAATACACAAAATATGGAAAATACAATTGAAGTTAGAATATTTAGAAAATTGAACACATCTATTGTTGTTAAAGTTCCAATTCTTTATTCGTGCTTGTAAAAATTTTATTTTGATGAATATTCAGTCTAATCCTGATTATTGATAGTTCTGCGAGAGAATGTGCAGGACAAACAGTTATTTCAACGATGAATGTATTCAATATCACGAGTAATAGAATGGGATTAAATCAAATAATTAATAATTTAGTATACGATTGAAATAACGATATGCATTGTAATCGAGTACCGCAGTCGTGAAAGGGAAAATTTATTAAGGGATCGATAGTTATCACATAATATCAAAGTGCCTCGTATATCGTTTACCTGTTCACTTTGAAAATGAAATTCATGCATTTTGTTCTTTTAAATTACCTTTTTCAAGCGCGTTCAATTTACTGTGATCAATGAACATTATTGCTAGTTCTTTTTCAAGTTTTACACTCAGTGACACTTTATGGCACATAAAACACAATTCATTTTTAATGTAATAATTCTATCGGATGCCACCATTTTTACGCATCAAACTAATGTTTATTCTTTTACACTTTATTAACTGCAAATAACCTCGCACTTTTCGTTATTTGCCTTTCGAAAGATTCGAATTTTTCAAGTCTTCGATTATTGAACAGTTTTGATTTTTGAACTGTTATTTAAATATTCGTTCATGTGCAAACTGAGAAATTAATTAATTTTTTTAACGTTTAAATATTTCTAAAATTGATTTAATTTATGAAGAGTGAGAAAAGAAATTACAAAACTAAAAGACTATATAAAAAAATGGATATTTTTTAAGAGTAAGTATTTGTTGATAAATTCTTTTGGAGTAATCTTTTTCATAGATTCCTAACAGGTTTTTATTTTAAATATTTCAAAAAATACGATAGATATCAAATCTAAAGAAACATTTTTCTGATCGAAAGAGGAATAAATAAATAGGGAAAAGGGGAGTTTTCTCTCTTTTTTCTTTACCTGCAGGGTGGTGGTGCCGTAAGCTTCAGCTCATTCGAAGTAATATCAGTATTAATCACACTATCGTGTAACGTACATTTTAGTATTGTAATGCTTTTTCACAGTGAGCCAAATGGACGTCTCTTAACGTTGTAACTCCTACAATTTACCCTCAGCGCTGATTGCTCTCGTTGCATGAAGCAGATCTCTTCTCTCGCGTGTTAGCTACCCGCCGATGGAACCGGAAGTGCATCGAGGGGGATGCAACGGTGACAACTGAAAGTCCCGTCATCCGAATAATTACAAACAGAGTTCACTAACAGTATGCGACAAAACGTTGAAAATGTATTCAGTGGCTATCAATTTGCCGCCAATTATACTGATTGTTAACTGAGTCATTAATTTAGCATTTTACAATGTTCAATCGATTGATTCTGCTGAAGTAGATTGATACGTTTAACTCGACAGTAATTTACATAACATATTCCTGTCAAGTGTCAAATCTACTGGCAATGTTTACGCTTATCTAACGATTTTATTGCTTCACTCTTTATATTCAATAATTACTGACAATTTTATATCTACCGAGTTATCCACGTATCTCGGAACCCTTGCGCGTAAACACAAATGGGTTCGGGTTCCGCGATACGTGGATGACCCTGTACAGTTTAAATCAATAAAATTTAATTGCAATATTTTCTACATAACACTGAAATATTTAATTAGCGTATTTAGTGTTACTTATTAAAAATACTCAAACAGAAAATTATAACATATTCTCTCACATTCTGAAACTACTGGCGTTATGGTTAATCGAATCATTGGGTTAACAATTAGTGTCTCGTTCAACGTGTTAATCGCATTCAGCGACGAGTAATTATCTTCATCTCCATTATTCTTATGAGTGACAAATTGTTACTTGTAATTACTAGTAGAGTCTCTTATTTGCATACTAGTTAAAAGGCTGCATAAGTCGGCGGACAAGCCTGGCAATTTTTCAACACTTCGCGATTTTCAACGTAGCTTCTTAACGTTCTGCAAAATAACTGCTTCTATAGAAACAAGACAAGCAAGAATGCCATTTTTCTCTCTCCGTTCACTGCCTCTCGTTAAATCGTCGCCGATTCACGTTGGCTAAGTGAATACATTCTTTTTTTCCTTGTTTCTTTAAAAAAAATTTCTTTTTTTTTAACGTCATTAGATTAGCGGCCTTTGGTGTGCATTGGAACATTGGATGTGTAGCGAATATTTGGCTTCAGTACGATTTTCTTTTTGAGTTTTCGCTATAATGCGTTTGCCTTTGCAGCAACATTTCTATCGGAACTATGTTAATTGATTTAACTGACTTTGAGTTTAAGAAAAGCGGTGTGAGTATTCAAATTTGACAAATGTTGCTCATTATTCGATAATTTATTAAGTAACAATAAATTGACACCGCATTGATATCGCGAAGTTTGAACTGGATATATTTGGAATTTTCATTTCTTGTATTATCTTTGAATTTCCGGTGCAATTACACAAAAGCAAATTTATTTGCCCATGTTAAAAATCAAAGTTAAGAAGAAATATTGCAGCTCTCAGTTTGGAAAAAAATTTAAGTCATTATTTGGTCAAATTAAAGAGTAGAAAATTTTAATGTTTTATCATTTTTCATTAATTTCTTGAGGATGATAAAATTTTCTTTTAGTACAATTATTATTTTTAGTATTCGATTTAAAACTCGTTTTAGCAGTAAAGGATGTGACGACGTTTATTCTATTTTAGTATACATTCGATGAAGTATTAGGTGCATAGTTGAAGCAATAATATTAAATCAATATTAATAATAATTGACAACAATTGAATAAATATGGAATTTTTAAAGAATTGTAAAATGTTTGTTGCATTCAATTTGATTTCATCATAATCAGATAATATGTAACTTTGGCAAAATTTGATTTATTTAAACGAAATAGATTTAGCCGATTTAGTATTACATTTGAATACTCACTATTTGATGAATACTCATGTTGCGAGTGAAATGCATTAGTTCCGATATTCAGTGTTCCACACATAATCAGAGTGGAGGACAGACTTGGACAGATAAAAAATGCGATTTTGGAAAATACAAATCGCAACTGTATTCCATTTTCCAATAAACGAATCAATTTTCTATTTCTTTTATGAATACCAGCTTTATTACTTATATGCAGTTTAGTGCATAATATGCACAGTATATTATTCGAAAGAAAGGAATGCGCATTTGGTTTACTATTTTACCAAAACCATTGTACAATAGAGCCTCGATTAACCGGCTGAATATTTCAATCAAAACTGAAGTGTCTCCTTGGTGCAGAATTTGTATTTTTTAGTATAGCAGCATTAATTGAGAGATCGAGTTTTACTGGAAATTTTAGAGTACTTCCACCACTGGCACGTTGAATAATTCAAGCCCAAAATAATAAAAATAGAAAATAATTACGACCGCATTCACGCGAACGACACAAATTCCCTACGGTCATCTGCGATCGTTACGATTTCATGTCAGTGACGTTATCCGATTTATTTGTATCCGTGAAAAATATATAATAGTATGCAGAATCGCAGCGACTTTTTGTCGCTCGTGTGCATCAGCTTTAAATCTGCGTTTACATTTTGATCGGTCGACTGAGTTAATCGTATGTGCAAACAGGATTTCAACCAACTTGAAATCCCACTTCACAAATGACTTTGGACAATTCGAACCCGATCAATTCGGTCGGCAAACCAAAAGTTGCCTCATGTAAACTCAGCTTAAGGGTCGGTTAATCGAGGTTCAACTAATCAAAGATCTTAATAAAACTTTAATAGCGCCTCAACAAGGTGAACACCTAAAAAATGAAATTACAAAATCATATGAAGATGAATATTAATAATTTCCTAAACCTTACAAACGTCTGGTGTATAATTATCAAAATTTCAGTACAATTGCCTACGAATGCGCATTCGAAGTATCAGCTCGCCGCAGTATCTGTCCAGCGTCCGCATTCTGAATCGATCATCAGCCTTCGATCGAAACCGAAGCCCATAATTATCAACCGAATTCCCAGGAGATCCTATTGCTCGCTAAACAGAAATGAAACTCGTGTTACAGACTTCTATGGAAGAAGTGGCTCGAGGTGATCCGAAGGTGAACCAGTCGTCGCTGTTACAGAAACTGTTATCCGAGTGACTGCAGGCCAGCGGCTTGCACGCTAAAGGGATCTATGTAATATACGTTTGAACAAGCGTGGGAGGAACGAAGGAAGAACGAAAATTCGATCACACACACGCGCAAATACACGTAAATACACACACACGCACACAGGACACACGAAACACACACCATATACGTAATGGATACTAATTGTATTATATGTAAACGCTGCAACGCAAGGAGTCAGTATTCAGATACGTATCACCAAACACAGTGCGGAATGGAAAAGAGAAAGCTCTAGAGCCGTTGGCGCCCTGTTCACCCCCTGGCGCCCTTTCGTTCCCCGACAAAGAGAGCATGAGAAAAAGAAAGAGTGAGTGAGTGTGTGTGAGAGAGAGAGAGCGAGAGAAAAAGAGAGGAAGAAAAAAAGGATCTCGGTGATACGCGCGACGGACGCGTCGACATAATTATTCTTACACGAACTCGAAGGACCAAAAGTTTCCGTTTCCCGTTTTGGCTGTGTCGAGGTTTTCGGTCGGGTGGTGTGTCGGGTTCCCTCCGCCCCTGCAGACGGCGACCCCTCGATCCCCGGTGGCCGTTGCTCCGGGTCGATCGTTAGACGAGGTCAAGAACGCGCGATCCGTGGATTTGGAGAGTTTGGCTCCGTCGTCGAGAACCGGGTTTTGCGATGGGAACGAAAGGCCGGAGGATGTCGCGTTTTTGTTGCGAGGGGTGAGATACGAAAGGGGCACAAGGGACGCTCGTGTTCGGGTAGCACGCGGCGACGCGACGTTCGTTCTTACTTTATATATCTGTATGTACATACATATACACGTATATAAAAGAAGGAGATCCTTTATCGGGGCATCTGAGCTTCGGACGACATTGGAGGTATATAAGTATATAAATATATTTATATATAGATGCATATATAAATATATGTATAGTCGTAAGGGATATAAAAAAAAAATATATATATATAATACCGACACGATGGACTGACGGGAGCGAACGCACACCCACGGTGTTGAGTATCGGGTGTCCACGTGACCCGTCAGTGGGTTGTATTTGGTATCACTGAAGAAGAAACTACGTAGGTACCTCAAAGGTATACTTTACTATACCACTGGCTGTTGAACATAGAACTATTTATAGGTTTAATTATTGTACACAAGAAGACGAAGATGATGGAAGGAATGAAAGAAAGAAACAAAATAGAGCACTATCATGTATTCTCTTAATTTAACATCCTTTTTGACTATTACATTTATGAATAATATATTTGTGATTGTAAGAATCTGCAACCAAAATGTGACAAAGAATACTTGTTGTTGTTAATATGATTATAACTATTATTATTATTATTATTATTATTATATTATAATAATTATTATTTTATTTTATTTTATTATTATTATTATTGACATCATCATTATCACTATTACCAATATTCTTGTTGCAATTACTATATTATTATAATATTAAGGATTATTAATATTATTTTATTATTATTGTAATAATAATAATTATATGGATATTGATATTATTGAACACTTGGAACATGCATATTTCTATTCAATAGTAAGAGTACCTTTATATATACATATATATATGTATATTGTATAAATGTATATGTATATATATATGTATAGGGATTTATGTAGCGCGTTATATATAACTAATTCGCCCGGTTATTTATATATAATCGGTATATAAATTTACGTATATTTATATATGTATACGTGTGAGGAAAAGAAAACGGAGATCAATCTTCTATTTTGCATAGCTCGGTAATTCTCCTCTTTGGGTCTTTAGAGAATGCACACTAAAAAAAAAAAATTACTTCTAAATGACATCTGTTGTTACATTGATCGAGTCGCAGTCGAAAGAGGACAAAGAAGAAAAAGGAAGAAAGAAAAATTGCGAAAGAGGAAAAATAAAATACATCTAATTATGGTTTACACGTATATATACACACAAAGAGAAAGAGAGACACGTGTAGCGTGATAGAAGCGATAAAAAAAAAAAAAAATCAAGTGATCCGGTGTGTGTATGTATACGTGTATCTATTACATGCATATGAAAGAAATCTCACGCAAGTGTCTTATTTTTCCAGGATGTTTACCGATTATTAAATGAAATAAAAAGAAAAAATGATAAGAGTAAAATGCGGATGGAGGAAGTTGGAAGAAATTGCCACGAGGTAATAAACGCGAATTCGTTGCTCCGTCATGACCACTTCCGCTCGACGGTGTCCAAGCCGGCCGGAAGTTGTTACCCATCGCGACGGAAGTTCGCGCCGGAACGCGTTCAAGCTTTTTTTCTTTTTTTTTTTGTTTTGTTTTCTCTCTTTTCCACGCGATACATTTTCCCCAAAGGTTTTTCCTCTTTATTCGCGAGCACGCGACTCCGCTTTACATCCAAACTGTTACTCGTTGTTCCATCGATAGTTTATTATTCTTCCCCCTGCCCTGTTGTTCCTTCTTTCGATCCAAACCCCTCCTCCTTTCATTCATTTTCGTTTTCTTATTCGTACGTGTTCGCGCGAACCCCTCGAAGATCGGGAAGATTGTTAGTCGAATTTTAAATATTGTTCAACGATTGATTACCCCCTTCTTTTCTTTCATTTTTTTTTCACTTTTTTTTGTTAGATGAGTAGGCGAGGAATTTATTTTCTTAACTCGAACCGTACGAGCGTCGGTAGCGATTAATCTTATTAACAAGGGACGTTAACGTTCTTAAGGATATATTTTAGATGGTAAGAATCGGGGATTGACGATTTGAAAGTTGCGCTGAAGCAGTGGACGAGCGAAGGTGTGCGGTGATACATAGAAAGCCGAGAAGGAACGAGTTAGAATGAGAACGAACGAACCAGGGACATTTTCTCGGGAGAGAGACGATGCGGTTATTACTCTGTGATGACACTGGCCTGCTACATCTCTGTTGCACTTTCTTCCAATTCGGGCAGTTATAAAAAAAAATACGTTGCGTAAATAAATAATAATAAAAAAAAAAAAAAAAAAATATGAAACGAACCTGTAAAACACATTCGTGAGGTACTCTGAATATGTACACGCGCATACATAGGCACGTATACTCGTTTGTGTGTAGTCGTGCGAGTCCTGTCGTTCACGCACACACACGGATATAGTGTACACGTGTACTCGCGCGCGCGCGTGCACACGCCGAGAAACGAATGCACGCGCGTTCGCACGTTCGCGTTATATGTATGCCCGCGCATGTGTGTATGTGTGTGCTTACGCCTGCGTGAGAGAGGACGGAACGAGTGAATGGTTTCACTGGTGTGCGTGCAGCTCCGCGTGTGTTTTTTTCTCTTTGTGCGTGCGTGCGCCCGTAGGCACGCTTGTACGCGTGTGTGCGTAGTGAATTACGTCATATAGATAGATCATATGTGCTTTCTAATGATGAATAATTTTATAAATATAAATATAATATCGATCTCACGGTCTACCTTCATTTCCTCGAACAAAAACGTTCCTTAATTCATTTGCCAAGTAGTGGTTTAATTATTTGTAACTTCAGAAGCATATTTTGGAGTGAAAGAAGTCAAAGATAGTGAGTATAAATCATTGCTGAGGTCTTTAATATTTCATGACAGACGAAGATGATAAGTTTTTGCATTTCTTATCAAATTTTCTCGAATGCAACAGTTTGTATTTTTATTCGTCAATTTATTTTTAATTTCTCTGTAATGCAATTGATAAACAGTCTTTTCTACATTTAATGTGTTCACGGTTCCGTAGCTCGTATGTGAGTTGAAGTAATTTGAACTGTTATTTATAATATTTCCAATTTTGTTCTATATTTATAAAAAAAAAAACTATGCAGATCGTGTTAGTGATGGTACATTCAATATACTTTATTACTGAAAATGTTGACACACATAAGAATATAAAATGCTAAGAGACGAACGCGTTAGTGTCACGCGTATTCTTCATTACACTTATTTATTGCAATTTTCTAGAATACACATGAAGCACGTAATCAATAGAAAATAGATAATAGATCAAAGTTAAGTATGATTTATAGTAACTTTTAAATATAATTCATAAAATAATTAAAATTCTCGGCGTGGAAATAGTAACGTTTAACATACTTGCTACCAAAGACCCTAATCTAACGATTTCTTAACTCTTTGTTTAGAAAAAGTATTAAAACAAATTTAATCAAATTTTCATGAAACTAAGCAAGAAAAAGAAATTTTCGTGTAAAAAATATCTTTTCAGGGCTGACGATAACGTTTCACGTTCTACTTCGATCGGCAGCGAATATGTTAATTAGTTACTTCTGTTACCATTCTTATTTCAGAACACTATTACTGCTCTATTGGAACACGAGGACAGTAGCGATTAAAACAGGAACACTATTTCGCTTTCATGTTTCCCGTTCTTCTCGCATCACTCTATCAAACGCGAAAGAGAAAGGAAACCGGGAAGCCCCTTTTATGCGCACGTTTTCAATTGTTACAGACATCCGGGCTTGCGGAAAAATGCAAATTCTTTTCTTTCCGACGTCATACCAGAGGATTCTACAAAGTAAATGGAAGCTTTTATGCAAACGCAATATTCGATTCTCAAGCCCACGTGTCAGACCCAGTTATCTGAACTCGCGCGCTCTTTGTTGAACCTTTGCGATCAAAGGTCCTGGTTATTCCTCGGAGAGATACAGTTTGTATCACTGCGATACTTCGGTCATCGAGGCGAACAAACGCTTTTTGGTAACAGAAAGACAGCTGGATATCATTTCCATAAACTTGGCAACTAATAAACAATTTCAAAAACTTGTATATTTCGTGATAAATCGTGTTGAATTTTGTATATGTATATTACTTCTAGTTTATTCTTATACATTGACTGCTGACTACTGGTTTGTAATAAAATCTCAATTATTCACATAAAAAGCTACTAAATCGCGAATAATATTTTAATAATAAAAATTGGTTGAGCACTTAAAGTATATTTCTATACATGAATAGTTTTTTGCGACATGAATAAATTTGCGATTTTTGGCGATGGCTTTGCCAAGTTGGGCCAACGCTAGACAACATTGCTACTCATTCTTTCAAAGATTTTCCTAAGCTTATAAAAATACCAAAGCAACGTTCACAAGTCCTACGTATTCTACTTTAATTCCTATTCCTTCTGCAACTTTGTTAGATGTTAAACACAATGTCTAAATATCCTCCGCATTATAATTTTCAATATTCTGAAATTCTAACGCAACGTACAACACTAGCCATATTATTCAGAGCTATCAATTAAAACACACTAGTAACATCCTCAACTACACTTCAGTCTACCGATTCCAAGTTTCTCTCTCATTTTCCGCAAACGAATTCAAAAACGTGCTGCATAAAAAGGCACTCAAAGGCACAATGTGTTCAAGCTCTCTCATCCCCAAAGATCCAGACTCTACGCCACAGCATCCGATAGCTTCTATAAAATACCTTTATTCAATGCAAATACATAGACAGTTACAATAGCCATATATCGTACATAATAATCGTTAATTTAAATCGTTGCGCGAGGTTCGCAGCGCCGCGTGACGAACCCTGAATGGCAGTTTAATCAGGACGCGTTCGTCCTCGATTTACATATTTGGCATAAGGAGGCTCGCCGTGTCCAGCCGCGTATACGGCTCGTATCTTGGTATCTCTACGCCACGAAGAATAGACGCGATAACTTATCTAGAACATTCGTTCGAAATTCTCGTTTCACATATATATATATACACGGAGCCGCTGCTCCATCGCACGTCACTTCCGCGCCTTGACGTCGCTCCTCTAAGCCACCGGGGTCTCCGTCGCTCTGTCCGTCTTGCGTTGCCGTCCTCTTCTCCGGAACTGGTGCGGCACCCGTCTGTTCGGGATCCTTCCCCTGCCCTGGGGCGGTTGTCTCTGGTAAGGATATTCCGGATAACGTGGCGGCGGCGGCGCGTACTGGATGTTACCGACGTGCTCCTTCTGACCGTTCGCCGTGAACGGCTTCAGCGAGTTGCCGTAATGGTTCTCCGTGACTCGGCGACGGACGCACACCGCGCAACGACTGACTCGCTGCGTGTGGTCGGCCTTCAGGGTCTGTTGCACCGGTCTGCGGAACATCGCGTAGTCCTCGATCGTGGCCAGCCAGTAGGACGTCGCGGTGGAGAAGTAGTTGCAAGAGCCGAGGCCGCGGCACTCGATGAATGGCCGTATGCGGAACTCCTCGAGGCAGGAACCCGGGGAGACCAACGACTGACCGCCGCCTCCTGCGCCTGCGTCTCGGTGCTGCGAGGGAAATGAGATTTACTTTTGAGTATGATCTAGGAGAGGCGTGATTTATGCTCCGGGAACTATTAGAAGTTATGCCAACCATGAGGAAGCTGTATCCGATCCAAAGTTCGTCCCAGCCGCCTGGACACTCTGGGATAGCCATGGTCTGACTGTGGACTGCGATTAGCCGCGTTGGTGCTTCGCAGACGGAACACCTGGAGATGTATCTGCCGACCTCCGGCGCTGGGATAGGCGTCATCGCCATTGGCATCGGTTCTGTTGTGCTTAGCCAGTAGCTGTAGTCGTTACGCTGCGCGTAGTCGCAGACGCTGTTGATGTTGCAGAAGGTGAAAGGCATGGTGGAGAATTTCTTCACGCAACTGCCGGCGGCACCTGAACCAAAATATTTGTTTATTTTATTTATTTACGGGCAAAAACCATTTGGTACAAAATACAAAAGAAAAATAGAAAGGCATAATACAAGTATACCGGGTGTAAACAATGTACGTTTAAATATTTTCAGGGGTGGTTGGGAAGTTCAAATGGAACACAAAATGTCGTGTTACATAGTGTCCGATCTGCCTTCGTTTTGCAGTAATAAATAGTCCGAAACTAATAGGAAACTAATAGACTAAACTAATAGTCCGAAGATTCTGAAACTTTACAAGCATATTGGCAAGCAACAATAGAGTAAAAGAGTCTTAATGCATTTTGTTGTATCTTTTATAGTTTAACTGTTATAAAGCTTTAAAAATTGGGGATGTTTGTAGGAGTGAGCATCGGTTATGCGCTACGCACACAGAGGAAGGGAAGCCTAAACGGCTAGTATCCATCTCAAAAGCATACCGCTAGCTTTACAGCATTATTACTGCAAAATAGAGACAAATCGGACACTATGTCATAGGACATTTTGTGTTCCATTTGAGCACCTCAACCACCCCTGAAGATATTTAAACGTATATTGTTTACACCCTGTATAATTAATTAATTAAATAATACGTCGTAGGCAGTTTCTTAAGGAGTCAAGAGACTGACTGAATAACTCAACATTATTATGAACAGAGTTGGTGAGGTTATATCCCCGATAGCCATATCTTGCCAAATTTATGCCAAATTGGCACCAAATTCAAACAGACCTCTCACCAAAATCGTAGTCATCTGTTTCAGCAATAGGATGCCAATTTGGAAACAGGGTCTGTAATGTCCAGATCGGGATACAAATTTGCAGCAAAAAACGAGCAGATCTTGCAAACAAAATTTGTAAAATTGGCAACAGTATCTGTTTCAATTTTGGTGCCAATTTGCCGCCAATTTGGCAGCAAGTTGTCAACAGATTCTGTCAACAGATTTTCTGTCGCCAATTTGTCAACAGTCCTATACATTACAGATTCTGTATTAAATTTGCTGCCAATCTCGCAACAAATGTTGTAATGGCAGAGTCTGTAAAGTTCTGTTCGACAGGTTTGGCTATCTGAGATATTCGATTTATACAGCTATAATGACTATGAATGACCATAAGATGTGCGATGAGGTAGAGTGTATAATAAAGGGTGATTCCTTGGACTCCTTTTGATTCCTTCCTCTATGTAGTACTTGCATATAAGTAAAAAAGGTTGATAATAGAAGGACAGCATATGTCACCTCTGAGTACTTTATAGACAAATATAATATCTGAAATTTTTTGTTTGAATATTTCAAGCATTAATAAGCACCACGTCATAATTATGGTTATTAAATCACAAGGAATACATCATGTATTTTGCAGCAAGCCTTAAAAATTTATGGTGTACTTTCTCAATATTATAATCGTGAGATTTGAAATATGGAGACCATAGATTACACTTCCATATTCAAGAATGGGTCTGGTCAGCTGGAAGTAAAGAATTTTGAGAGAGTTCGTGTCTTTAAAGAAACTCGATACTCTGTGAATAATTCCAAGAGTTTTGCTGCTTTTACCAATAATATCGTTATATGTAATTACTAATCAAATGCAAAAACTAATGATTAATCTGACTAATCAATCAAAAATTTTTAACTAATGATTATTAATTATGATTAACGATTAATCAATTAATTAGTTAATTTTAATCATCAGTTGATTTGTGCCATACTCTGTCTAGGATTATAAATTTTATTTACCAAGATCTTGTGCGAAGGGCTTTCCGTTGCCCATTATATGCAGTAAGGAGAAACCGTCCCACAGTTTGACCGTGTTCCTCGGGCAAAGCGGAATCATTTCGGATTGCGAATGGCGAGCAAAGTGGAAGCCTCTGTCCCGAGGGCCGGGCGCTGCTGCAGCCGGAGGACCTGGTAGTCCAGGGAATCCTGCAAATTTACAATTCCCGAGTAAATATTTGTAGGTAGTATTAATTCGGTACATATTTAGTTTTAGGGCAGGTGCAGACAAGCGGTACGCATCAATATATCGGTATACAGGGTCAGCCACGTATCTCGGAACCCGATCTCATTTGTGTTCGTGCACGTGGGTTCCGAGATACGTGACCGATCCTGTACATATATAAATACACATAAGTCGGATATATATCGGATATATTATTCAATGAAAAAGACAGTACGCTGTAACCATTGAAACGTTAACGTCACATTTGCGTATCGCGATACACGTATGCAATACGCGTTTTATTGTCAAATACTCCGTGTGAATGCTTGCACTTGCTTCAATGTTTCGTTGGTCGCCTGAACGCAAAAATGTTGCCGGCGGCCGACGGATTGCGGACATCAAAATCAATATTGCAATACTGTATCTTACGAGAATCGCCCTCTGAACGCCTCTATAAGCAATACGTATATCATTGGTATCCATCATACGCGTATTGCGATACACGAATCGTTGTATAAAAGAGGGCAAAGCGTCATGTCTGCGTCCACTTTTGAAAGGCAAACAGGACGTGTTTGTATTTTGTTATTTAACAATACATACAGGGTGTTAGGGATAGTATTGTAAAGATTTGAAAGGGTGACAGATTACGTAAAACCAAACAAAAAAACTTTTATATGACTTGGTTCCAAAACTCAACCATTTAAAAAAAAAAACTGTCATAGATGTCTAAGCTTCCAACCCCTATAATTCAAGATAGGAACGTTTTTCCTACGCAATTCCTTCGCTAAGGTAAATATTGCGATTATGTTAATCCAATGAGTACAGTAACTATGATATTGTTACCTTGTATTGCGAAAAAAAAGTATGTTTCTAACTCCCTAAATTACCATAGTTTTAAACGGTAATTAATGTTGTAATTTAAACTGTAACCACTTTCAAGGACCTGCAATATGTATGTTACACCCTGCATATTTACGTGGCTGCAAAATGAGGTGTGCCGCTTGTCTACAACAGCTTTTATCGTGTCTACTTGCTATTTTTATTAATTAACAATTAACTCCGTACCTGGAGCACCTTGGCGTCCAACAGAGCCATGCGGACCGGTGTATCCCGGTGCACCGTCTTCGCCATCCGGTCCTTGAGGTCCTGGCAGACCTATCATTCCCGGTTCTCCTTGTCTTCCAGGAAGTCCGTCTTCTCCCGGCTCACCCATCATTCCTTTCAGGCCTGGGAACCCTGCACCGACAATCGTGTGTGTTAGCTTTGTTTCTTCTGTTTCGAATCAATCGCGTTTATCGTAATACCTGGTAATCCCGCGTCTCCGTCATCACCTGGCAATCCTTTCCGTGGGAAAGGCGAAAATGGATTTATGCCATGATCTCCTTTGGGTCCCTGTTCGGTAAATAAAATGGTGAATTTGCTTCAAGTTGTAAATAGCTGCACGTTTGCTTTTGGATCAGGTTATGACTGATTCTGCGCAATGAATCGCTAGAAGGTAATTAAATTAACTAACCCTTGGACCTGTATGCCCTGGCGGTCCAACTATTCCAGGTTCTCCTTCGTCACCGCGTCCTCCTTTTTGCCCAGGTACACCTCTGTATCCGGGGCGACCGGTCTCACCGATCTCACCTTTTCGTCCTGGTCTACCTTCGAGTCCAGGCAGTCCATGATCTCCTGTTTGTCCCTTTATACTGAATCCAGGTATTCCTGGCGAACCAGGGCTACCCCTCATTCCCTTCAGTCCAGGAAGACTTGATAGTCCTCGCAATCCTGGGGCTCCGGGGTAACCGGCGAAACCTTTTGGACCTGAACAACAGAATATCCAAATTGTGATTCAGATGCCTATACAAGCTTTCCGTTCATGTAGTTGAAGGTATTCTTGTTAGAATTATTGTGTGTGTCATGTGTCGCATAACGACGTTATTGTTTTCTGTATTAATATATGAAAACTTTACAATCAAATAACTGAAAAACTTTTGAGTGTCTGCTCCTATATATGGAATTATTTGAAAACAGAAATAAACCTACTACACGTTCTAAACTAAAATTTTTATTAAACTCGGCGACCCAAAGTTGGAGCCCTTTCCTTGTTAGCTCCGAACAAGTTCTATATATTATTGTTTCTTATAACGAAAAGGAATAATGACCTTGATCTCCTGGAGGTCCTTTGGGACCACGAATGGACCGACCAACTTCTCCACGAATTCCTTTGGGACCATTGTATCCATACTCTCCAGGCGCGCCCTTTTGCCCTGGAATTCCTGGTGTACCAGGAACTCCATCCAGTCCCATTAGTCCGTCTTCGCCACGCTCAGCGTATTCACTGGTGAATCCTGAAATATTCAAATATGCAAACTTAACTATAGGAATAAGTCCTGAGTATGGGCTAGTTGCTGTTCCAAGGAGAATTTTTTGGTAACCAAGGCTAAAAATAGATTAAGAACAGCTATGTTTTTAAGAGTAATAGCATTATATTGATAAAAGCAACCTACTAGCCTAAAGACATACGAAAAGATTGATCTGTACCTGGCAATCCTCGAGGTCCTGGGGCACCAGGAAGTCCTAGAAGTCCTGGCAGGCCTGGGAATCCACTCGGTCCATAAAATCCTGCATCACCTCTTTCTCCCTAAAATCACACATCATCGTATCAGAATATGATTACACTATAGATCTGATTGTAGTTTGAGAATATTTTAACACTGCATATATACCATTCGGCCAGGTAATCCAGGGAAACCTGGTTCACCCGTTATTCCTCTTGATCCGGGTAAGCCATCAAGTCCGGGGTTACCGAAATCACCCTTATCCGCGACGGCGTAAGATGGTAAACCAGGTTCACCGATCGGACCCTTTGGTCCGGGAGTGCCCATCATACCAGGGAGTCCTCGAGGACCTAGATCTCCGGGCAGTCCTAAACAAAAGTTTCAGTGAGTTTATGCGCGAAGGAGTTTATTAATAAGTTACTACCTTGAGGCGCGCTTGATAAGCTTACCTGGTAGACCCATTTGACCAGGATCTCCGTCTAGTCCCCTTTTACCTTTGGGACCGTCGAATCCAGGTGGTCCCATTGGGCCGCGTTCACCTTTTAAACCGTATCTTCCGTGTATACCAGGTGCTCCTTTTCTTCCTTGGAATCCCCAATCTCCTCTTGGTCCCTTGAGTCCATCGGGTCCCATATCACCGAATTCTCCCTGTTGATGCAAACATTGTTAATTTAGTTGCTCAACGACTGGAAACGTGTGCTGCAGGGTATTTATATCTTCTCAGATATATTTCTAATTTATCTATGGTGACTCATGAATTTGTTCACGAAGACTACGCTAAATTTGTTGAAATTCTAAGAAAGATATTTTGAGCAACGATTGAGAAACTGAGCAACTGTTAAATGTGGAATCTGAGAGCAACTCAAATTGAAAGAAAAAATTAATATTATGAATTTCACAGTTAATTAACTGTTGGAATATATGTGAACAAACCTGTGAGTCACTGTATCTTTAAAAAATCATAGTATCACGTACCTTTGGTCCCGGTGTTCTATGGAATCCATTGTAACCGGGTTCACCTCTCATTCCTTTCGTTCCATTGATTCCAGGAGAAGCTATACCAGGTTCACCAGGTAAACCAGGTCGACCGTCGACTCCAGGGAAACCAGGAGCACCTATTTCTCCCATGAAACCAGGCTCTCCCATATCTCCTTGGGGTCCACTGAACGAGTTTTCACCGGGAAGTCCCTCGAGTCCCGGGAGTCCGTAGTCTCCAGGAAGACCCTTGAATCCGGGCGGACCTCTGAATCCTGGGAAACCAATGGGTCCAACGTCTCCCTGTTCTCCCTTCGGACCTGGCAGTCCTGGCATTCCTTCGGCCCCGGGCCAGCCAGCAGGACCGGAGTCACCGAAATCACCTCGGTCACCGTCTTCTCCTGGAGCACCCATCAATCCTGGCATACCGTCTCTTCCCAAGTAACCCATTGGACCGATATCACCATCGTCACCTGCGCGTCCCATGTATCCTACTTCTCCTTTTAGCCCCTTCATTCCGTCGAATCCGGGTGGCCCGTCAGGTCCTGACAAAATGAAACCGGAAAACTCAAAGGGGATCTTTTCATTCGGTTAGTACAACGAGCACAACTGTTTTGGAAGCTTGTTAGTTTTACAAAGTAAAACTATAGTTTTTAGATGACGATGCAAGTTTAAGTGTATTATAAAAAACTGGACATGATGTAGTTTGTAAATATAGATAATGCGCTTATTTTTTCCAGGGAAGGTTAATTAGTTACTAATGAACATGTTTTCGGCGTGTATCTGAATCCAACAATTAAGGATTGAATTACTATACCTCGGAGACCAGGTTCTCCGATTCTCCCAGGCATTCCAGGCTGACCAGCCAGTCCGGGTAATCCGCGAGGTCCCTGGACGCTGTCACCTCGTTGACCTTTAGCTCCCTGCAGGTTTCATTTATTTAAACCTTGACATGACTTGACGTGTAGTAGAAAAAGAGTCGGCCAATCGCATTGCCTAGACCGGGATTCGAACCCGAATATTCCGTTTCCCAGATGACTGGTTTAATCAATTAAGCCAGTGGGTCCGAACTATAGCTTTCGACTTTCTAGCGGTCTGAAGAAGCTGGTAAGGAAGGGATCGTTCTCCTACGACTCGACACAAAAGGCGAAGAGCAGAACAGGCTTCTTGAAGGTCAAAAACTATAGTTTGCCACTTTTGGATTAAGCTATCCAGGATTGATCGACAACTCTCCTTCGCCTAACCGTAATAGCCCAAACGTAAACACAAACATAGGCACCGATTGCCTACGGAAGCTTCCTTCTTCTTTACCTGAAGTCCTGGCAGACCTTCCAAGCCAGGAGCTCCTTTCGCACCCTTCCCGCCTTTTGGTCCGTCGATACCGGGTCTGCCAATTAAACCCATCGGACCAGCATCACCGATGTTTCCCTTCTCACCAGGTAGACCTTGTGGTCCATAATCACCATAGGTCAGATTCGTGCCTGGATCACCGCGATCACCTTTGTTGCCTATGCGACCCTGCATCAGGAATAATTTGAGTGACACTTTTATTCCTTCTTTCGAAAATTGTTTTCGAGATACTTTGATATAATTAAGAGTAAATATTTTGTACGCTTACCGGAAAACCAACAGGTCCTTGTTCGCCTGGAGTACCGGCAATACCACGCAATCCTTGTTCTCCTGGCATTCCTGGATATCCCTTCAATCCCGTAGGTCCTTGGGGCGATATGCCGGGTGATCCAGGGGTTCCCGGTTGTCCAGGCCATCCTTCATCACCTGGTCGTCCTTGAACACCTTTCGCGCCATCGTCTCCTGCAACGAATGACATTCGATGTTACATTTAGAGATTCCGTTTTAAATTGTATGGGATCACAGCATTTTTTTCTATAAGGTCTCACCTGGGTAACCCGGTTCTCCTCTGTATCCCTTGTCTCCTTTCTGCTGTATGTCGTAGGCAGACGAGTCTCCGGGATCTCCCTTTGCTCCTTTCTCACCCTCGAAACCTTTGGGCCCTACTACACCGGGTAACCCTGGTTCTCCGCGTAGATATTCGATTGGTACACTTGCATCGTCACCTTTCTCGCCAGGAACACCGTCCAGACCTGGGAAACCGTCGCGACCGGGAAATCCTGATGGACCATGATCACCCTGAGAGAAAAAGGGCGGATAGAGGAATGAAAAAAGGATGTAAGGGCGGCATTTATAGTCGCTTTTTATTCTTAAGCATTTGTTTAAGTCCCCCTCCCGCAATATTTATATTGTAGGGGGAGACTTAAGCAAATGTTTTAAGAATAAGATGCGACTATAAATTCTGCCATAAGAGTCACACTTACTTAAAATTCGTCTGTCTTATCTAAAAGGTATGAAAGATACAGAGTCAGTGCTCAGCGTTATCAGTTTTACTTTGAAACAGTTCCGTGCATGTAGATCAAATTAGTCAAACTTTAATAAAATATGTTTACCTTTTCTCCTTTAGGTCCCGGTGGGCCGGCGTCACCGGAAATTCCGAGTTGTCCCTTCAGTCCTCTAGGACCTTCCGGACCAGGGAAACCTTTCTCACCAAAATCACCAGGCTCTCCAATGATTTTATCCCTTGGCGTTATCAATCTGCCCTTTTCTCCTTTGGGTCCTTGGATTCCAGCAATTCCTGGTCTTCCGCTGTCGCCTTGCAAACCTCTTGGGCCAGCAGGACCCGGTTTACCCTGAATTCCCTTTAATCCACGGGGTCCGGGTAAACCGGGGAATCCAGGCGTTCCGGGGTATCCGTCTAACCCAGAATCACCAGCTTCACCCTTTTCACCAGGTAATCCTAAGAGGAAAATGATTTGTGTTTGATAAACGAGGGTTTTAAGTCTTTTTCCAAATTTTTCCTTTAAGATCCAAGAAAATTATACGTTCGACTTTCGTTTAACGATTGAACGTACCTGGTGTACAAACACCACAATCGTCACCCTTCAGACCTGGCAGACCTTTGAGACCAGAAAGGCCAGGCCATCCATCGGCTCCAGAACGTCCTGGAATCCCCGGCAATCCACGTTCACCAGGCGGTCCACGAATCCTAATACCTTTACCAGGGAATCCTTTTGGACCTGCATAATTCGAACGTCACAGAGTCGTTATCCGCTTCAAGGTATTACACAAAACGGGTAAGAAAAATATTTAGAAGGCGATCGTGGAAGACTTATTAAAGGTTTCATTGTTTTAATAGAATTTGAGAACGTATGAATTTCATGAAGATCATTACCAACTGAACCAGGATCACCACGATCTCCCAGTGGACCTATTAATCCTGGTATTCCAGGTTTCCCGTCCAATCCTGGCGGTCCTCTGATCGTAATGCCAGGAAATCCTTTGAGACCAGGCAGTCCATACAAACCGGGTAAACCTGGCGGACCTTGAGATCCCATCTGTCCAGGAAGACCTAGAAACATTTAATGAAATGTCAGTGAATCGATCTGATGTTTTGTAAATTGTAGAAGTATCCTCTCAGGGGCAAACTTTTCGAGCGGAGCACGGAAATTGGCGATTTTGGGGTTCAGAGTTGGTCAACCGAAAGTGAAGTTCGTCTTCGCGAGAGGGGACCAAAGGTAGATTTGGTAGCGAGGGTGTCGGAAAGGGTGCGTCGTGAAACACGTCCCGGAAACTGAGCTTCGAATCGCAAAATGGTAAAAAGACTTATCATGGTTTTCGACTTGTCTTATGCGCATGCTTCCCTGTATAAAAATTCCTTACATGCCAATATAATCAAAACCAAGTACTGAGCTCTTTGGGTACCTGCGGTTGAATATGAGGTAGGACCTGAGGCGGCGGTGTAGCTACAAAACTGTCAATTCTATCTGATTCGGCTAGGAAATGTTAAGTGGGCTTCGTTAACGAGCTATTAACGAAAAAGACCGACTAATCAATAAGCGGGTGCAGAGGACTGATTCCGACGCAGACGGTGCGATGCCAGGCCAATACTACTTACAATTGAAGCCCGCGCTCAAATTCGTCTACTGTAATCGCACTCTGATTAGTCGTGGATTTTGCCTATAGGTCTGTTTTCTATTCCTGCACTGGCTGCACTAGTGCAGGGTGAACCACTTGCTATCTCGTTCAGTTTCGTTAGATAGAACGAAGTAGCAAATGGTTCGTTCTGAACTAGTGCAGCCAGTGCAGGAACAGAAAACAGATTTTATATCTTGTTAACAAAGCCTCGGTCTAACATTTTTACTAAGGAAAAAGTTGTTCAAAGTCACTTTGAGAATCACTTCTTTTAAGGATCTGCAACGTTTGTGTTATACCCTGTAGAAGTATCGCTAAATACGTACCATCAGATCCAGGCTCTCCTTTGACGGAAGATCCTTTTGGTCCTGCTAACCCAGGAGGACCGGCAGGTCCTGGTGGTCCAGGTGGTCCGATGTATCCTACCTTGCCAGGTAAACCGGGCGTTCCTGATTCACCGGGTTTACCAGGTGGACCTACGAAAAAGAAACATAATTTTTAAACTCCTGGTTATTTTCTTATTTATTCAATAATTGATAGAGTATGATCTCCGTCTCTAACTTCGTTAGTTCATAGATTATAGAAACGAACCTAATTCTCCCTGTACTCCAATATTTCCTTGAATAATTTCGTCTAGTTCCGGTATATATTTTCCAGGTTCTCCGGCAGCTCCTTGTCTACCAGGTGGTCCCTGGTTTCCTGGTTCCCCTGGCTCCCCCTGAGCATCATATATCATGAGCAGTTTTATTTAGTAATCAGTTTCAGATAGATGGTTTTATTTATTAAAAAATATCTCGAGTGGCGGACAATTAATTTCTTTGCCATTTATTAGGGGTATGCAAAAGTTTTCATTGTTTTCATAAAAGATTTCCTTGTCAATATATTATTAATCGTATAATACTTTTTAGTCAAAACTTTTTTTACCACTTTCTACATATTACCTTTTTATACCAATTTAGTAAAAGGTGGACACCACGTAAAAAAAAACCCTTATTTTTTAAAGCGATGAAGTCATCAATAATTTTCGAATTTCTTCAGAATTTTGAAATCGTGTATCGGAAATATTGTATTGCATAGAACGAAACAAATAGAAATCTAATATGTCTGTTATGTCTGGTGAATAGCTATGATAACACAGGCTGTGAGAACACTTTCCATCTAAGCTCTATTAACTTTTCTCGAGTCACCAAAGCAACATTGATCGTAGCATTATTGTGCAGCAAGATTACCTTGTTTCGTTTCGTCGTGGAATTTTCCTATCAATTCATCATTTAAACATTAAATGAACAGCATAATTGTTATTGTTATTTCATTATTATTATTATTATTATTATTATTATTATTATTAATTAAATACTCTTTTACTTTTCATCATAATGTCGTTTGTGACAATATTCCCAATTATTTATATTCAAATTCAAACACTATGGAAACTTTTGCACATCCCTAATATTATGATCGTTGTATGAACGAAGTTAAATTTATTCTTTAATGACAGGAGTATTAGGTATAGAAATTGATTCTTTCCGATTGTTGGGTAAAATAAATATGTAATAGTTCAATCATCAAAATAGTCAAAATGGTTGATAATTTTTTATTTAATGTAGAATCGAATTACTATACTAATTGTGTGAAAAAATTCGTCGGAAAGAACTCATTTCTGCAGTTAATACACTACTTACGTCAAGTCCGTCCGTTCCAGGTTTTCCAGCATAACCTGGAGCTCCTTTCTCTCCCTTTTCTCCAGGAGGTCCTGACGGGCCCTCTACACCCTGTTTACCTCTAGGCCCGTCGTCACCTTGTTCTCCTTTCATGCCTTTGATACCCGGAAAACCTGGTCGACCCTGCGCGTGCATTTCATGTATGTGTATTATAAAAACACAAGTTTTAAATAATTCTGTTAGACGCGTTTCGATAAAAACTCTCGAACATTAAACGGTAGAAAGGCATAACTGAGAATATTTTCGAAAATTGTGTCAAAGTACTTACTGGTAGACCTTTCGCACCCAACTCTCCTTTTCGTCCGCGATCACCCCAATTTCCACGTATTCCCTTAATGCCTCTAACACCTTTTACTGGCGTGGATGGTGGCCTCTTTTTCAGGGAAATAATGCTCGGCGGTCCTTGCTCTCCCCTATCTCCTTGTTCACCAGGACCTCCTTTTACACCGTAAACTGTTTCACCAGGTTCGCCTTGCATACCTGGCAAACCGGGGGCACCGGGATAACCCTGGAGGAATGATTTTTTAATTAAGAATAAGTTTTATTTTCTGTGTCTTCCTCTTTTTCTTCTACTAAGGTTCACGTTTTCTTCTCGATTTGTAAATTCTCTGCATGAACATAGTTTCTCAAGTTTTTATACAGGTTTGACCTTTCATAGACTATGGATTTTTTTATGTAAAATAGAATATGTACAAATATTATGCAAAGATCGTAAGTTGCTGAGTAAATTAAATTAGTCGGATCAGCTTCATCAGTCTCATGAATTGTTATTATTAAGTCGATGGAATCCTGAGCTGGACAAAATTAAGAAATAAAATATCTGAAATACTATTTTAAATAGCAAGTTTTAAAATGGAATGTGAGATTTTGTTAAGTAAAATATTATTATTTTCACAAACTTTACAATGAAATAAAATATTTAAATTTTGTATCACTATCAATATTTAGATTACTTTTTCAAGTAAATTAAGGAGAGTTAATATTAGACTGTAACAGTTTAAAATACATATGTCGAATTAATTTTGTACCACGAAGTTGAAAAATTTAACACAGCATTTGTTTAAATAATAATATTTGATTTTTAGCATCAAGAATAAATCAATTAAATATTACCTGTCAAATATAATATAAGACTTATGTCTTAGTATTTCGAATATCCTTAAAATAAAATGCTATTTTAAGAAATTTTTCTTGCAAATAAAATATTTTATTTTCAAACAAATTTTTTGGTTTGAAATAAAATAAAAATATCTTGCCTAGGTCTGGTAGCATCAACTTCCTCGAGTGATGGACTTATGAATATAATAATTCATATGACTGAAGTTGATCCTACTAATTTAATTTATTCTGCAACTTACAATTTCTGCATAGTACAAATAAAGAATTGGAACTCAAATAACAGCATGTTTAATTTTCTAAACATTCCAACCTGAAGTATATTTTTCATATTTTCTATATTTTATTCTATCAACAGCTTCGTAGATTTTTGTGCTTTTAGAATTCGTCATATCTATTAATACTACATAATCTACTAATCTAATTATATCACGATGAAAGATCACAGCCGTATTGAAATTTTCAGCGTACGCGCGACGAGAGGAGGCAGACGTAAATGTAATCATCAATTTCGGGGATGTCTAACGAACGAAACAGGGAGCCCGTGATTCTGGGAAGTTGCCGATCGTTCGGTGAGATCTTCCACCGACAGGAGACGACAGCCAGTGCTATCAGCAGCGGCGGCGTCACTGGATATCTGTCGGAGGAGCGTAACGCTTCGAATTTCAGCAGATGCCGGTCCGTTTCGTGTCCAGCGATTAACACGTGCCACCTCTGTCTCTGACGCTTTGATCGTCCCTCATCCGGTTTGTTTTCCGTGACGTTTGCAAATTCCTTCGCAACACTCTTTTCCCAAACAGCCGCGCGGATTACGCCTTTCCTGAATTTCGTATGACGTTATTTGAGTGAACGTTTAACGTGTTGGTAATTTTACAAGCTCATTTGATACTGCGGAATCTAAATATGAAATCGGAAGCGACGCGACAGTAAAATTCATCCTGAGAAAACGGTACAGATGTTTATCGTGCTGTAGAATACGACTCTGAACTTGGATTGTCTTTTTGCATTTAAATATCAAGTAAACAGGAAAAAAAATTTTATGATTTGTAACTTTGTCAGATTTTTTAGCCATCTGAATATTTGCTTCAAATTTGATCTCATAAAAAAAATTCCATATTTTTCAACAAATATTACACATCTAAAAAAAGAATTACATATTTTTCTACTTTGAACAAATTTTGTAACGCAATTATAGAAGATACTTAAATTTTATTTACATAAAATGATTCTGTAGACTTTTCTGAATAACTGACATCCATTTTTAACGCATTGCGAATGATTGTACATGTCTAAACAGTCATTAAGGATAAAGTGACACCGATTTTGCAAGAATTTCTTGGGATACTTTTCAATATACAGGGTGTAACAAAAATGTTGCACGTCCTTGAAATGGGTGATTCTTGAGGTGATTTTAAACAATTTTTTCCTTAGCGAAAATGTTAGGTGAGGCTTTATTAAGGAGTTATTAACAAAAAACGTTGACAAATCAGAACACGAGTACAGCGGATGAATTTCAGCGCGGGCTCCAGCTGTGAGTACTATTGGTCCGCCATCGTCCGCTGTACTCGCTCCCCGATTGGTCAGTGTTTTTCGTTAATAACTCGTTAACAAAGCCCCACCTAACATTTTCGCTAAGGAAAAAGTTGTTCAAAATCACCTCAAGAATCACCCATTTCAAGGACGTGCAACATTTTTGTTACACCCTGTATATTGAAAAGTATCCCAATAAATTCTTGCAAAATCGGTGTCACTTTATCCTTAATGACTGTTTAGACATGTACGATCATTCGCAATGCGTTAAAAATGGATATCAGTTATTCAGAAAAGTCTACAGAATCATTTTATGTAAATAAAATTTAAGTATCTTCTATAATTACCACGCATTTCAAGGACGTGCAACATTCTTGTTACACCGTGTGGTTTGCAGAATCATTTTGCAAACAAAAGTTAAGTATCTTCTATAGTTATATCACAAAATTTGTTCAACGTTGAAGAATGTGTAATTTTTTCTAATCAAGTTGTGTAAATAAGTGTGTAATTTCTTCTAGTCAAGTAGTCTTAATTTTTTTTAATCAAGTTCTTCAAAAACTGCTCTTTTTCAATCAAACGCTTCAATTATGACTTTTTTTCCATTTTTCTACGCAGATCCAGCGCTATGCAGCGCTATCGAATGCAACATCTAAAATATTCGAAACATCGAAGCGGAATGCGTTGCCAGGAGTCGACGCGCATCCGCGGCAACTCGATCACATTTCGAGCCTATTTTACAGACCGTTTAGATAGCCGAAGCGGATTTTTATCGTCCCGACGAAGCCGGGAGGTCGGGACAATGGCGGTTACACGATCGTTCCGTGGCAATTTTTACGGGGTAGCCTGGTAAGTGGATTCCAGCGGGATAGTCGACTTATCGCGCGGTATCGCGACCCGGGGAATATCTTTAAAATTCTTCCCGGCTTCCTGTTCGTCTCCTTTCCGGTTTCTCGTAACCGTTAAATATTGCTGGGTAACAGTTCGCGCGGCGAACGATATTTCATGCGAGCAGGTGGCGTCTCGCAAAAAGGAACGCGGAGACACGTTCGAAAGAGCGAACACCGGCTCCCTTTATCGCTTCGTTTCGCTCCTCTCCCGTTCCTCTCGTCTCCGCGTCGCTGTGCTCGCGAACGAGCGGCACGACCTAAACCTCTCGCAAGAGGTTCACGAACCCTCGTGTCGGGTCCCCCCCTTTCACCCGATCGGTCGTTACGGTACCCGAAGCGCGGGGAGGACATCGACGCGAATAAGTCGCGATTCTGTGTACTCACCATGTCCCCTGTCTCTCCCGGATAGCCCATGTCGCCGGGAATCCCCGCTGGTCCTTGATAACCCTGGGAACAAAGTTCGTGATTTAGCGCGGCTCGGCTTGAATCCTTCCAACGGGAACTGCGAAAATTAATTTCAGGTGCGGCGCATTCTAGGCAGATCGTTCCGAAGTTGCAGATTGTCGTTAGATGCGAACTTTCACCGCAAAGTGTTTGGCCAGGTTGGCGTAAAGGGATGATTTGCTGGGAGACGAACGCAAAATACTGACCATTCTCGAGTGGAAAATAATTCCTTTAACGCGAATATTGTCGAGTACGAATTTTGTCTCCTCGGAATTGCCTGATATTGCTAGAGCGTTTAATTTAAGGGGCGAATTACATATAATTGGTCAACAATTTCTTTTTTTTTTTTTAATCAATAATGATATATTTGGAGAAGGTGATCCTGACGTTTTAAGCTGGCATTCAAAGTATTTGTAGAGCTACAGTTAAGGGGAGAACCTGGTGCAATCGGCTGAAATCCAGGTCCATTTTTCAGAATTTTTACGAAGACCTTTTTAAACTTCAAGGCTATAATATTACATGTTTAAAGAAGTAAAAAAATATTTTTTGATGCAAAAATAATTCGGTAATTCCAAATCGTGCAAATGAAAGTCGTATTGAAAGTGATTTCGCTGCGTGCAGGGTTCGTTGTAGTGTTCTGAAACCTAAAAACTAGATAGTTCTGTATTTGTAATAAGATTACGCTATGGATCAACCTCAATTCGAAATAATATTATTAAATTTAACTTTATTGCACAATTAACGTGAAGTTTTTTAGTGAAAATTGCAATTATTGTTTCAAAAGCTTATAGTTATATTAATTTTGCATTTTTGAACGGGTATTAAGGTTCATCCATAATGTAATCTTATTACAAATACAGAACTATCTAGTTTTTAGGTTCCAGAACGACTTTCAATACCGAGGCTGCCTCGAAACATTTGCGTCATTTGGAACTACCGAATTATTTTTGAATAAAAAAATTTTCTTTTACTTGCTTGAACATGTATTATTATAGCCTTCAAGTTTAAATAAGAATGCATGTATAGTCTCCTCAGAAAAAATTTTGAAAAATGCATCTGGATTTCAGCCGATTGCACCAGGTTAGCCCCTTAATGGAGCAGCAACGTCTCGGTGATTCGATCGGAAATAGACATTTGAATTTTTTGAGGAAGCTGAAGAGTTTCTTTATCTACCTGGAACAGCAGATTAACATTTAACAACTGTATACTAATCGACTTCTGAAGTTGGTAACACGCGAAACAGTTGAATTTACATGTTAGTAGTTAACTATATAATTTCGTAGTTACAGCGTTTTACGAAGAAGTAATATATTTATTACTAGTAATATATTTATTACTAGCAGTCTATTGACTACTCAAAAGAATCCGATGATGCGGAAAGTGATTTTTGTTAGGATAAGCAAGCCAATAGATGGACAGTTTAGCTGATTCCGACATTGGTATTAAGATTTTGCTTAGAAACATTTGTTTCATAAGCAAAGTTGAAACGCTTTACTCAAAAAAATTAATTGTATTAAAAGCCTATTCATAATCTGTATCACCAATAAATGGATGATATATGTGAAATATTTTTTCGCATGCAGAAAACACTTTTATTGAAATTGTTAGATTTCTAACACAACAAACGGTTTCTCTATACAGTGAAGAAACAATAATATAATAATTTTAATAATTTAAAATCTATCTGCATATCATCTATTGCGTGTTTACCTTACATTGTAACACGTCGGTTTACGCTTTAACTATAGTGGGTCAATTTTTATCCAAGAAACACATGATAATGATTTTGCATCCATTCTACTTGTCGGACTTAATATCTGTAGATTTTTGTTTCTTTCCAAAATTTAAGCTTTATTCGAGATTAACGAAATCAATAAATTTCTGTAATTCAGAAAAGTGTACCGCAGTATGTGAAAGCAATGCTACAAAATGATTTTCCGAGAGCATTTCAGTCTTTCACAGCGCTGCAAAATTTGTATTGACAAGAGAGGAGAGTAGGCGATACAAATACTTGGAAACCTGTAGCATTCGCAATATTTAAATTTCTATTGTATGTTTGCGAAACTTATTCCCGCGGCGCGGCGTAGGTAAATATTCTAAATTCGACGGTTTGCAAATGTTTGTGAGAGTTTCTGCACGAATATTTGGAATTCGCCGAATGTCGAGTGTCTGGCTTCCGACAGTTCGATTAATGATATTAAAATTCCCGTTAATCGGAGACGAAAGCTGCGTTACTTTACTTAAAACCGAACATTGGTCTTCTTCACATTTGGCTTCGAAATTAATTGTAATTGAGTATTTGTCTATAATTTTGATTATTTGTAATATTTATATATTGTATTTTTAAACATTCAACGTATCATCATTTATACAACCCTGAATATTAACATTAGAAAAATATTGCCAGCAATTTTGTTGATCACACTATTATTAAAATTGTTCAAAGTAAATAAATGCTACAAGGCAATAAGTCTGCATTTTGTAACGTGAAAATTCTCCATACTTTGTACATGCTTTCAACGTGTACCTCAATATTAGAAATATGAAAAATGCCACGACAACAGATTGTTTCATACAGCATGGGTTTCGATAAAAGATTCCCATTTCCCATTCAGGCTCTTCGAAAACTCGACGCTCTCGACATACTCGAAATGCGCAAAGAAATTTCACGAGTCCCAGCCGCACATTCTCCCATATTCTTGTCACGTCCCGAAGCTACTACCGCACACAAAACACTGTTTCCCTTCGTGGCCGTGTGTCCAAACTATTTCCTTCGACCTATCTTCAGCTTCCGTCCCCGGGAATGGCTACGCTTAAACCCACACACTTTATCCGCAATAGGCAATTCCTCAACGAAGTAGCAACAATTTTCTAGCCGTCCTGTACGGTTCTGCAACAACGTGCATACCATTCCGGAGAAGCGACGTGACCAGGGGCATCCGAATTCCAGTTTCCCATCGAACGCAACGCGACGCGCGATACTCAGAATGGTCCGTTTTAATCAACGTATGTAAATATCGCCGAAACTATTAGCGATATGAAATATTTCGAGCGAATATCAAGTATCCATTTCGTTCCTGTACATTCAAATTGTTTTATCTTTAGTTATTAACCTTTTCGCCCTTAATTAATATTTACAATTGTAAGGTACATAAGGGCAGAATTGTTTGAACAAACGAATAATTTTTTTCTGATTCGTTTCACTATTTATATATTCAATGTTTTCTAATTCTTTGTATCAATTACGCAATAAATATATTATAGTGTCTTTACTTTATTTGAATAAATCTACTGAAATAATGGAATATTTGAAATTATCTATTACTTTAAGCTGCTACTGTTTACTTCTATTTGAAACTAAATTTTTACAGTATAATTCTTTTCCTAAATGTATTGGATAATCCCTAATATATTGGAACAGGTATTTAAAAAATTTTCAAAGGCAATAAATCCAGAGATACTCATACAATGTATGATCAGAGGATCAGACACGATCAATAATATTAATCAATCCAGTCTGACGCTAATATTCCTAACCCACTCGAACGCTTATGGCACTAACGTCAATCCTTTCAATATTTACCACACACGATCAATATTTATTCATATTAAATATTGTATTCAGGGCCGCATTTATACTTGTAGAGGTCTTAGGCGCATTATTATGAGACTTCAAAAGGAGAGAAAGTTTTTGAGAAAATTCATTTAAAAAAATAATCGAGTTCAGAACCGAATAAATATGACTAGGTTATTGTGTAATATTTGTAATATGAATAATTTCATAAGATTTACTGCAAATATTAAAATTATTACTATATAGTAACACAATGTTTATTGTAAAGTTGGAGAATCAAAAATTTAAAGTGGAATTCGAAGAGTTAAAATTGGATATTTGCAGATTTTTAGGATTTCACTTTAGATATTTAAAGATTTCATGTACATTTCATGAACATTTAGAGATTTGACAAATTGAAGCTGAAAATTCGAAGATATAAAGCTAAAAATTTCGAATTGGAAATTTAAATATTTCTTACTGAAAATTTGAATATTTCAAGTTGTAGATTTAGAGATTTTAAGATTTGAGATTTTAGATTTAAAGACTAGGCGATTTCAAGTGGAAGATATGAAAATTTCTGATTAAAAATTTCAATATTCAATTTTTCAGATTTGAGGATTTCAAGTGGAAGATTTGAAAAAATTGAAGTTGGGGGTTTGAAAATAGTAAGATTTGAAGTTATAGAGTCTTTGAAGAGGCAATTTGAAGTATTAAAATTAAACATTTGAAGATTTCATGTTCTAGATTATAAAATTTCAAGTGGCAGATTTAAAGATTTTTTAATCTAAAATTCGAAATTTAAGGGTTTGAAAATTTAAAGATTTTAAATTGAGTATTTGAAGGTTTTCAGGATTTCAGTTTAGAGATTTTGGACATTTGGATATTTTTAGAGTTACAATTGAAGGATTAAAGTTTCCAATTCGAGATTTGGAAATGGGAAATTTGAAATTTGAAAGTAGAGAATAAAATAAGAAATTCTTATGTCATAAGGGGAAACACTTTTCAACGGCTTCTAATGTTCATATAATGAAATTAATACACAGTAATATGTATTGTAATTTATTTTGCTTATGTGGAGCAAAGCTTTAATGCGCTAATGCGCCTTATAGTAAATGCGGCTCTGACTATATTCTAATACCGGTAAATATTGACAATGTTATTGACCACCACGAGTGCCTTTAATGACATATCTTTGGAATTCTGTCATATAGGTCGTCACACATCAGACTATCTGCCCTTCGGAACCCTTCAGAAATACGTCGTGTCGTTGACAGATCGATTATTAAGTGCTTCGAGTTCGCAACGATCCAGCGACGGAATTTAATTACCATGGGTCCGTCTACTCCTGGAGTTCCACGGACACCTTTCACGCCGAGGGAATTGATACCACCTTCTCCGGGTTCACCAGTGGGTCCGTAATCTCCTGCTGGACCCGGTGGGCCTCGTTCACCATAGACACCAGGCATTCCTGGTGCACCGGCACGTCCGTCGGTCCCGTTGCACCCGTCCAGACCGTCTGGCCCCATCACACCGGGCAGGCCCGGGTTACCCTGCGGCCAAGGACTTAATTAGCTCTTAAGTTTCTCTTAAATGTTTCTTTTTTTTGGGCTTTTACACTGGGGAACTTTAACACAGAGGAGCGAGTAACTGAGTCTTCGTTAATGGAATACCGGAGTTTGCTTTCTTTGGTTCCTCACGAATCTTTGTGAACAGAACTGTTCCTAATGAGTAGACTGCGAATGTTTATGCAAAATATTTTTGCAAGACAAATGAGGAATTGGAATTTGAATAATTGTATTTTTAATTTTTTAAACACACTAACTTAAACTATATTTTTGATATTTTGCATATTTTAGCAAAATTTAAAAGTTAACAGTCTCGCAGATTTTTTGCATACTTAGTATCGTCATAAATACATAAAATTCACAGTCTACCAAAGAGGAATTTTTGTCCTTCTATCGAAAGTTATACATTTGTAGAAAGAAATATTTTATCGACTGAAAGAGAAATTTTGATAGGAAATTTTAATATTTTTACCAGGTTCATTTAAAAAACCGATGCGAGGCAGTTTTTAAATCAAGGCTTCAATTTGAGTTACAGGTTCCTGAACCATACGATTCTACTTTTATCTCCTGTGAGTTTGAAAATTTGTTCCTGTTCGTAAAAACTTTTATCAGGAAAATCTAGTTATCTCGGAGACATTGGCTAACTGCAATCAACCTTATTTTGCAGAAGAATTTTTATTTAATGTATTGTCAAAGTTGCTAGCAAGGTTCAATTCATCTGTTAACCAGGTGAATTCGTTTTTTTAAATAAAGAAGAATTTTTTGATTTATACTTTATGAAGTTTAAATGACATTCGGCGCAATGATAAAAAACGGAGTTCAAGGAGTAAAGTTTTATTGGAATGGAGATTACAAACCGACAGTCCTGGGGCTCCAGGGAATCCTTGTATACCTTGATCACCCTGTAAAAGAAAACAATTATTAGAATTGCCGACTACGCAATTATTTTAGGACATTAAACCTTGGAGATAATTAGAATTACAGCTCCAGATGGTGCATTTTTAATATACAGCCTTCCAGGAAATATGAAGCGAAGGTTTTCCATTTGATTTCTCTATAAAAATTCCTAATTTTAACTGAAGTCTTCCTATAAAATATTTAAGAGTTTAATTTCTTTTACCCTTTTCATTTAAGGAGGTGTGCTGGTATAAGCGATCTTTTCATGCAGAATTCATAAAAGTTAGTGCTATCTGATTTCTTATACTTATTTATCAATATTTAGAGAGCATTACAAAATTTTGTTGCTATGAAAAAGATCAAAATTATACGAAATGATCCACTTTGAAGTCATCAATGTTTTTCGAACTGGCGATCATGATATCTGAAGATCAATCTTCTATCGATTTGACAAACAGGGCCCAGCATGTGTGTAAATTTTCAGCACATGTGTGGGTGATAATACAATTAATTATTTCAATATTGCTATATTTATATATCTTGGTATAGCGCGTTTAATTCTGATTCGAAACATAAAAACCTACATTATTCCCTATTTTCATGTAATTACATTGTCAATGAACTAAAAAAGACACACAAAAGTGTGAAATTGAAAAAATAGTGAACTGTAACAAAAGAGATACAATTTTGGCGAAAAAATGTCGACGAATTTATAGAAAAAACTGGTGTAATTAAATTTTTTATGAATTTTTTAATTCACTGACAATGCAGTTACATGAAAATGAAGAAAAATATTGGTTTTCTGTTTCAGGCAAGAATTGAATGTTTTATATTATACACAAACATTGAAGTAATTAATTCTCATCAAAACAAATTTTTTGTATAGTTCGAATGTGGAGTAAAACACTCTCGAAATTTTGCAAAGATTCAGTTTATTTTTGCTGAGAAAAAAATTCTCAAGAAACTTCTATTATTTTATGCATTACAAACGAAGCTCCGCCCTTAATGTTACCAATCAACTGACCAGATTTTCAGTAATAAGACATCGAATCGTGGCCAGAAGCGATTGTCAACTGCACACGTTTGTGTTTCGTTAATCAATCTAATCGAGCGTGCGACATTTGGTGAATTATTAACGGTTTCCTCAAGGATCCGTTCATCCATAAGCAGATTCCATGATCACGCGATCACCGCCCACCGCATTTGTTTCAATACGGTTCATTTCGTACGGATTGTCGCAACTGCGCGCATCGATTACTGTCCACGACACCCTTGATTCCGTAGAAGGTCATCTAATCGGCGCAGTAACTGTGTAAGCATTTTAAATGCTTCCTGATGTCAAGAGTCCGCGGAAACGCACAATCCGCGAAACGCAATTCCGTTCGCGTAAAATAAAGTGCGTCGCTGATAAACGCTTATTATCTCGTACCAAAGAGTAGAAACGTTATTAAGCATCCGAGGCGCTAATATTCACATTTTTTCGGAAGTTTCTCTCTTGTTTTCTCTCGATTTTATCGCTGACCAAGCGAAGCGAGCAGCTCGCGCGTGCAGTAACTTCCGAAACGTTGGACGAACTGAAACTTCCGAAATGGAACGACAAGCTTTATGGCGCGTATAAAGGACACGTTGTATAAGAAGTTTACGCGTTCCATATTTTTTTTAGTTGTTAAATGTCATACATTTTTTTGAACACGCGTAATGCTGTGGAGTTGCATGGCTAACAGAACATTTCGATAATGGATGCTTCAATAATTCAGATTCCACTATACTGTATATTTTATGTCATTCGCGAGAATTATGCCAGTTTTATGGGATCACTGAAATCGTTCATGCATCTTCTCTACAATCACGTAATTAGGATGCTTAACAGGGTTCGACGGTGGTATTAAACCGTTTTATGCAAATTACATAATAATGCGTTCAAAACAGCATTTGATGATAATTGTTCTTCATATTGATATTTCAATTAGTGCAACGGCTAATTTCCAGAAGCATCTTCCATAATATTTTTAAAAGATTAAGAAATCTATAAAACATTTGCTTCTGAATATGAATTTTATAAATATTAAATATAGTGTCTCATAAATTTGTTATATCTAAAAAAGATATTTGATTTCACATGTTAAAGGTCAAGGAAACTGAATAACAATTAAATATGAAAGCTGAAAACGATCCAAATTGAAAGAAAAAATTAATACTGTCAATTTCGTAGTTTACTAACTTTGGAAAACACGTGAACAAACCTGAGAGTCGCTATATAATTTTTATTAGAACGGAAAGAATATTGAAGATCCATAAAAAAATGGTTAATTCGATGACAAAAAAACTGCAGAAAGTAATTTATTCTCACGCTTGTAATTACGTCGGCGTTCCCCTCCGAATATTGCTCGCTTAATTGAGACGCACAGTCCTGGTTAATTAACCGCGCGTTAATGTGTTCGCGCACCTAGAAACATCAGTTTTCCGCGTATCGAGAAGCGGAGACTGCGTGAAGGGAAACAGTTCACGTGAAACCGGAAGCTGCTTGCTTTCTCCACCACGGAATGCCCTGTTGTTGTTTGCGTTAATTTCCATCAAAGGGTAAGAACCACTCTGAATAAACTAAGTCTGCGAGGCGAATAGTGAACCTTTTCCGCAGCATTCGCGCTTGTTTGTTCCAAAACGAACGTTCTCAAATTTTTTCCAATTTGAGAGCATTCGAAATCCCAACTCAGATGTAGATCTAATACTAATTCTTATTCCTCCCATTTAATGACTGTATCATTTATCATTTTGGGACTTTTATCTACTAAAAATCTTCGATAATTCTTGGATGAAAATAAAAAAGTCTTTTTTAATTTTCATCCATTTTTTATTTTTTAAATAAAAAATTGTCATTTGCAATTGACAATTTTGTTAGATTTTTATATTTTCAGTACAGTCATAGAGTAGAACCTTCATTATCCGAATAACAATTATCTTTATTTTTAATAATGTAAGGTTCAAATTAGTTAGTCCCGCGGTTTGCATAAAATATAATTTTTTTAGCTAGTTTTTGTTTTTGATTTTGTAAAATTTCGATTAGATGGCGAAGAGGTTCAAGTTGAAAGCTTCTATAGGGTCATTCGGGGTAAAAGGACGCAGCGGGTAAAAGTACGCAGTGCCGTTTTCTCTGAAATTTTCTTTTACTACACTTGAATGCATATTTTTACTCTACATGCGAACTTTTACCCACACGACTGAGTATTTTTACCCACATGTCAGGGTAAAGGTACGCAGTCTGACCAAGTCACTGTTCTGCTTAATTTAAAAAAACCGTTTGGCCTATCGTCAAATACTCGTTACATTTTATGAGTCTATTAAATATGCTACAGTTAGCGCAAAAAAGTGTTCCTAATATCATGGTAGTTTCGGCTCAGTGAAGCAAAAACAGCAAAAGTGCGTACTTTTACCCCGAATGACCCCAAAGCGTAGCTTATACGGAGAATCTTGAAGGAAGTGCGATTCACGTCTTCTTTGATATATTGTATAAGTATAAGTACGGTTAATCAATGTTGTATTGCATTTATAGGAAAATGATTTCCCTTCATGACTTAAAAATCTTCCCTTTTTCGACATCTTCTTCCACCTTCTCCCGATGGCATTAGACTCACCCTTTGAGATTTAGTGTTCTTAAGAAAAGCAGTTGCGACTGAGAAACGAGTGATTATTTACCACTTCTGTCTTTTATTATTCTTTCCCAAGCAGTTCTTGCATATTTATAATTTTGCGGTAATTTGCGGCTACTAGGAAAGCTTCCGGAATTGTTTATAGATAGATTTCATGCTTGAAAGCGCTGACGATACTATTTTTGCACAAGAACGAATATAAATATGAAATAAACGAACGAAAGGAGGAGTTTAAGCCTTGATTGATGGGATTCGGTTGAAGGGATCCACAAGGTCCTTTCAGGGCGTCGTTTTTGATTGATTACAGCAGTAACCTACTTCAAAGTTCTTGCGCACTGTTCTTAAAGCTTCTTCTTGAAATTCGGATGGAGCGAAGTTTGAGCAAAGGAAAATCTCTACGCAGTGAAAGGGCAAAATGTGAACTGAAACGTGCCACGTCGATACATATTTCTGAATGTTAGCCATGATAAATATTTGATGGAATGAAGTGTTTGAAGTATGAAAATATTTAATTGCTACGAAGAAATGTCTACTGGACTTTCATTTTCAACCTCTTCAATTACTTGCGTTGCTCATTTGTTTTAATTACTAAAAATATTTATTTAACACTTCCTGTGCCGACGTAAAACAGACGTTTCAATGGAAAATTCTGAAGTTAATTTCGCTTCGTGTGTACATATTTATAATTAACCTAAATTTTAAATTGTAATGGAAAATTCTTAGCTTCGTCAGATCTTCTTCCGTCGCGCTGAACACTTATCTGCTCCGCGATTACGCAGACCAATCTCAACTCCAAGACATGCTTAAAAAAAAGGAGAAACTTTATCTCTTAACCTGTTGCACAACTTCCAAGAGTTGTACCCGTCTGAAAACACTATATTACAAGATTGTAAAATAATTGCATGTTAATTTGTTGAGATCCAAATTTCTTCGTCGCGTTAGAACCACATTTTATTTTCGCAGATAGAATCCTCGTGGATGAATTAAAGTTTATTGAATGACGAAGATAGATCCGATCATAAATTTGATGAGAAAATTATTTTGTGATCGGAAGAATGCGTAAGCGAAACTCAAGCTTCGTTAAAAAAAACGGTGCAGCCGATTGCAAGTGGATTCGCTTCATAAATTCGCGCAAACGTAATTTATTATCGCGTATGTCAGTCTTTAATTACATCCGACGCCCGAATTGATAAACTATACTCGATCCTACGTACATGGAAATTCCGCGACTTTCAGCGAGATTCGCGTGCTCAGCAGTACCTTAATCATTCCTTATTCGCAATTGTTAAAATGAAAAATTGCGAACCGACCAATCGGTTCGCGTCGTTATTTACGATTTCGCCGCGATTTATCTTAATAATTTATCTTAATTGCGTGCATCGTATCGGGCCTCGCTGCGTCGACGTTATTGCGAGGAAAGTGAGAGAGCCTGGACCAATATTTCGGCTATCGGGGACCGATTAATACTGAAACGCGGACGAAACGCAACGTATTCGGGTCAGGTGCGAACCTTTGACAACCGCCGCGAAATATGGAGATCTATGTAGTCCGCGCACGTCGCGTTATCGTCGCAAATTCGTGTGATGAAACTTCTGTGATCAATGGATAGGCGAAAGTGGATTGCTAGATAAGTAGATAGGTAGATATAGAGAAACGTGGATAGATAGCTTCGCGCGTAGATATATGAGTGGATGGATAGACAGAAAGATAGACCGTCGATAGAGAGATACGTAGAGAGGCGGAGTAGACAACTCGATGTGTAGACAGGTAGATGGATAGACATTTAAATAGATAAATAAATAGAAATCTAACTAGTCGAACAGCTGTAAAGTCAGTTAACTGGTTAAGCAAGTTGACAAACGTTTACCGTCAAGGACCCAATTAGTGATCATTTAAGAGTAACTATCATGGTGTTTCTAATGTGTAAATGTGAACATTACGTGCGATATCTGAGTAAATCCATCTTTTATCTTTAATTTTACATCTATAAAAGTGAAAAAATAACAATAATTAAATTATAATCTAAGTTCTAAAATCATAAAAGCAAGGGAGCAATTTCTGATCAGTCACATTATCTCTAATATTAGCTTTCAAATTTTACTTTTGAGAGTTAAAACAGTTAATAGCTATTTAGTAAGTGTTTGGGATCAACTTTTAGCATAATAATTTATTGTATGATAGTTATATACTAAGTTGATCAGGAATTGTTGCAGATTTAGAGATTTTCAACAGATTTAAAGAATTGAAATCGAAGATTTGAAGATTTCCATATTCAATTTTAGAGATTTATAGGTTTCGTATGGGAGATTTGAAAAAATTGAAGTTGTGGATTTGAAAATATGAAATGAATATATTAAGATTCGAAGTTGGAGATTTTAAGAATTAACTTAAAATTACAAATTTTTTTTATTTAAGCCGTAAATCAGAAAATGTCAAATTGCAAATTTAGAGATTTTTGGAGCTAAAATTCGAAATTTGAGGGTTTGAAAATTTACAGATTTAAAGTTTAAAAATTTCAAGACTTAAAATTGAATATTTGAAGGTTTTCAGAATTTCAGTTTAGAGGTTTCGATCACAATTGAAGATTTAAAGTTGTAGAATTAAAGATTTTTATTATTAAAATAAGAAATTGGAGAGTTTGAAATTGAAGATTCGAAAAATTGAAAATAAAGAATCAAATAAAAAATATGTCAAATGGAAAAGGAATTTTCAATGGCTTCTAATGTTTATATTATGAATTTACTACTCAGTAATGTATTTTACCTTTTTTGTTTGTGTTAAGCAAAGCTTTCAAATGTGGCCCCATAAAAGATGAAACCCTTCAAACTGCTTCAAACTATCAGTAATTAGCAATATGGAATATTCTGGAGCTGGTTGATAGGATCATTTTGATCTAGCCCTTAAATACCAAGATTGATATAACCACAGATAGTAACAGAAGCGACCAAATTGAGAGCTAGTTAACCAGGTAGATAGATAAGTGGATCAGGAGATAAAGAGAGGGTGCGATAGGATACCATAGGTGTGCTGAACAATAACTGTCCATGATAAATCCATAGCGCCGCGACCCGTTTATAATTGCGCGATATTTCAGCAGCCCTTGTAGAAGCAGTATACGCTTGATTAATTATGACCAGGTAAACGCGAAGCGCTGAAATATTAACGAACTGGTACCGAGTTAAATATCCTCGTCAACCGATCGATTTCGGCGCGCTATCGACCACGCTGCGTTTCGAATAGCTAATTAACACATCTGCGAAGATCGCTGGATACGTAAGACACGAGAGAACATCGAGTACTAATTTTACCAACGCGCAAAACAATTTCATTCGGTTCGCTTGAGACGAGAAAAATTTGGAGAATTCGTTACTGAGAAATTAGTTATCGTAATATTGAACTGGTTGACGCTACGAACTCGAAGTTGAACCAGTCAATCCTGAAGTTTGCGATGGTTTAATGTAAGCCTGATCTAAGCGAACAGTTTAATGAAGCGGATGTGAGTGCGTTTCGTTTTAACCATACGAAATCATGCTGCAGTGGTTGTCCTAATTCGCGAGAGACTGGGACGAGCAGGAAACAGGAAGTTCTTCGCTTCGAAGACATGGGAATTTACGAGCAACCTACACCACCAGTCGCTAGATAGAAGCTTCTGATGTCTGCCTTCTATGGTCATAGTCGATACAAATTGACACGCTTCCTTTTAAGATTTGCGTTGATTGGGTGGCCTGGTGTGAATTCAAGGCGAGAGCTGAATCTGAGATGACGAGTCATAAATTGTGCCCCTACATGGAGTCTATCGAATGTGGAATACATCGAATGTGGAACAGGTGATTCCTGTGTGAAACTGAAAAGCAGATTCGCAATTTTTGCAGGAAAGTAATATTCTAAAAAATTGTAATCCGGATAATACAATTAAAACAGGTATTTGTTATTTTTGGATAAGTTGAGGGATTGTGTCGTCTTTATTTAATTAATTAGCAACCGAATGAATCAATTGTTCTCTACTACTGAAAAACATTTGCAAGTTTTCAAAAAAAATGATATTTATATTTAATTTAAAGTACTTCATGGTCGAATGAAAGTCTGAAAGCAACTTCTATATTATAATTATAAAATCTTGTAACAAATGAAAAGATACACTAGTTTAACAAAATGAATAAATATTCCCTTTGTAATTTAACGTTCACCTGTCCTTCAGTTTCGCTTGTATAATTAGTAGACTGCGGATTTTTATGCAAAATAAAATATTTAGAACCGCATATAATGAATTGAAACTTGAATAACAGTATGTTTTATTTTCTAAATATTCTAACTCGAAGTGTATTCTTTATATTTTGCATATTTTGGCGTCTATCAACAATCTTGAAGATTTTTAGAATGTTGAGAGTTGTCATAAATGCTTTAAATTCCGCAGTCGAATAAAATATTTTACAATGTCTCGCATGAAAAGGTAAACTTCAAAACGGCAGTTATTCAGTAACAATCCACCGTTATATTACAATTTTAAATAAAGTTGCATCTCTCTTCGTTGAATATGTATTTTGTAAAAAGAACACGTCATTCTTTTTCCCCTTCGGAATTCGGAACACGAGTGATCGTCAAATTCTAAGAAAAAAAAGTGACAAACGAACTGCATCATTGGATTTAATTATATTTTGGTTTACAGATAAATGTCCACCGAAACGCTATCGACGTTAAGGAAGGAAGGGTAGGCAGAGCGTATCGAGATATGAGATCACTCGACATCCGGTTCCACGTTGCTGAGTGCATAGAATGATCTGTCAATGGGAAGTGCGTTATCGCAATGCACGTGGTGTGTCATCCTCTCGCTTTCATTGTTCTCCCTCTCATTTAGCTTCTTTTACGTATACTTTTAATAGGACGACCTATTTTTGCGAAAATGTAATCGCTCTCCCTGAAAAGATAAATAAATGCGACCAATCAAACGACTGAGGTCGTCGGTTTGATAACAGGAACAATCGTTCATGGGCGAATCAGAAAATCGAGCGAAATGAAGGGATGAACATGTGTGAGAGAAAAATAAAATAAGAACTAGATAATCGTGTCTGACTAGTAACGCCTCAGCGCCGGGATTCGTATTTCATGCGAATTCAGAATGGGAGAGCGATCACACAATAATTATTTTTTGGAATAATTATTGTCTTATATCTTTGACTCTTATAGTATATAAAAAGTAGAAGGTGCGTTCTTACCTATTCTACATTGACTTCTTATAAAATACAGGGTGAGTCTCGCAACATGATCACTTTAAACAATCGGTGAGTTATTTGCCGTATGAAAAATGTTTCAAATATAAAGCAAAGTAACAAGAAATCAATTACAGCGCAGTATGTTCCTCAGGAAACCAGACAACTTTTGTTGGACACATTTTTTTATACAGCAAATAACTTACCAGTTATTCGAAATGATCATGTTGTGAGACTCACCGTGTAAAGTTAGGGAGCTTAAAATAATATTTTGAATTCATTGTTACAGTAATTGAATCGAAAAATCTCCTGTGTTAAGAGATTAACGGTTTGGTTATCGTATTTGCACGATTCAAGATTCATTTACAAGATGATGAGTAGTATTAAATCGCTCGAGTATTAATTATACTATTGTGATAAATGTTAAATAGAGAAAAAGTATTATAAAATTCATACGAATATGCCGAATTCTTTGCAACAAAAGTGTCGCCAGAAATTTGCGAGGTATTAGATTAAAGCGATGTGTAGACGATTGCAGAACGGAAACGTTTCTCACCCCCGCATTTTGCGATATGGGAGGACGAGCAAACGCGTAGGACTTCCCTGCATGTATCCGTTTCATGCCTGTTATCAACTTTCGATGTCTCTTATCGCTCTGTGAAATGTAACGGCAAATCTACAATGGGTCGAATATGAATTGGAAAAAAATTGCCCCGATGTCCCATAAATCCTGCCACGAAAATTGGCATGCACTTACAGATATCCAAAAACGGTTATTTAAGTAAATGCATAAAAGGGTTCAAAAATAAAGGATTACATTTTATATCCGAAAGCTTTCCTATTTATCAGAAAATACCACTGTCATCGTCAATTAAGAAATTCAAACTTATTCTAAAATGAAAATTTCATTGTAACTAAAATTATTGAATATAAAACTCAGAACCACAATCGTTTGTCATATATTTATGGTGTATAGGTAATATAAACAATCTTAGCTTTGTCGTCCTGTATAAAAACTGCACAAATTTTAAGAAACAAGTTGTATGAAATAGAATTAATTTATTCAATCATAAAGTTATGAAAATTCTACTCATAGTATCACCAATAGATGGACAGTATTACAACATAATTTTTCGCACATAAAAACCACTTTTATTGAAAATGTTAGATTTATAATATAACAAATGATTTCTCTACAAAATAAAGAAATCATAATATAAATTAAACATCTACTGTTTTCATAATTTTAGAATAATCTAACATCTAACATCTGTCCATCTATTGGCGTGTTTATCCTATTACTGATGCTTTGTTCTGCTTAAAAAATCATACAACAATTCCGCTCGTTGACAATTGCAAAGGGACAATGACCTCTTCGTACTCGCGATATTTTTATCGGACCACCCTTCCAACACTGGCAACGCCCTACATTTTGCAATACTGTATTGAAACGAATTCAGACATTTTTGAATATTGCTCGCGAAAAATGAACGAATTTAACATTTCAACTACTAACACAGTTAACATCGTTGTAACGATTTCTTTTTTGGGGAACATGATATATTTATTAATCATACAGAAACATAATTCATTATTACCCCAATTATTGAGAACCCAATCTCGACTTCCTAGCAACCTGTAAATTCAAACTCACCGGAAACGCTCAGCTAATTTTAATTAACAGAATAATGAAATAATTATTTTTACATCCAATAACTGATTCAGGTTCCTGAAGACACGTTGAACTTGATCCCGTCGCCGTTGTCCTTCCCCCTCGTTTCCCACGACCCGAATTCGCAATGTTTTCGCGTGCGACTTTGTGTAATCGATGACGTTCAAAGTGCGAATGTCACGAGGGGTTAATGGCACGTAAGTTCTATATCAAAATGAGGATAGCCGCGGAGGGAGGCGGATCGGTGAAACGGAGATTTCTTTATCGGCGCTTAGATACCCTACTTCGGAGCAAAACAAAACAGGGTGATTCCACGTGCTCCTCTCCGGCCTCATCAACGTCACCGTTTCGTTTATAACGTGGGCGTACTACTGTTTCCTTTTTCCTCGTCAGTTTTTTCTTTCTTTCCGCCTCTTTTCGGTCGGTCCTTTGATCAGTTTGACGGTGACCACATGCGTCAGCAGGAAGTCCGCGGTCATTTAAAAGACAAACGGTCGCATTCGACTTTATGCGATATGAGTGCTGTCTTTCACGACATTTATCTTTGGGGGATGGGAAGTTCGATCGTTGTTACCGTTGTGTGTATGTGAAATTCGACTATAAAGAGTCTTTCATCTAAATTTGACATCTTGATTTTTTTCTCTATTATTACTCGTAGCAAAAAACGTTTTATAGGAAAGTTGAATGATACTTTGACTGGTTGTTATTAGTTCTTCCGTAACTTTATTTTTTTTTAGCTCGAAATACACTATAAAATAAGTATTATCTTATGTATATTGAAAAGTTCATAGTTTAGGAAGTATTTTAATTTAAATAATTCCAAATCGCCGTTAAAAAGGTTGCAAATAACGACTATTTACATAACAGCATTTGTAAAATCGATGTGGTAACAATTGTTTTGTTACAATTACAAACTCGTTGCTTCATACTAAAATAGTAGAGCCTCTTCAAATAGCCTTAATAAAAAAAAGTTCAAGAGGGAATAATGATGTTTTATAATTATTTAAAGTGAAATATTTCTTAAATAACTAACTGTTTAAAATAAATAGCTTAATCCTTTTTCATACTGAATTTTTAGTTGCATCAACAGGTGTAGAAAAAAACTACATCATTGCGTTTAAAAAAACAAAGTTGATCATTATTTTCATGTCACAAACATTTTTCGCTGTGTATAGCAATAAATAGAGAAAAAATCAAGATGTCAAATTCATATGAGACACTCTATACATATGTATATTATTTTCTTTATTTTTATTAGAATAGATTTAGGTATGCTTTTATGTTTTTATGTATTTATTAGCGGCAACGAAATAGTAATTTGTAGATTAAAATAAAGATCGGAGTATGAAAGGAATAAAATTTTCTGGGGATTTTGATTTCTGTGCAATCGTCATATTAATAAAGGAGATGGAAGCAGAAGCTCTTCACTTGTTGTTAGAGAAGTGAAATTGTAAATATTTTGAGCATTCTAAAAATTGAAGGAAAATTGGTGTATTGCAGTGTTCGTGCATGGTGAAGTGTTCATTTGCATACACTGCGACCGCCGCGGCGGATGAAACGCGAGGAAGTAATCTCGGAGGGGAAGTCGCAACAGGAAAGGTCCGTGTTTCTAGCATTAATTCGTGCCAATCCTGATAATGAGATGACATAGACGTCAACGATGATTCGGTCGCGGTCGCGCAGAGTTATAGCACGTGGATATACGCATTCCCTGTTCGAATCATTCCACGTCAAGTCGCACAAGATTTGCCCATCAGTCTCCGATTCTTTTCAAATGCAGATCACTTATTTTTACACTTGAGAAAACAAGCTATGTACAATTTTAATCGTGTAACTCAAACAGTTTTTGCGATATTAACCGTTAAATTTTCGTAATGGTACGAAATGGAATCACTCTTTGTCTTCATTAAAACTGCATAAAATTATTTATGCAGATGTAGTTCATGCGTACATAAAAAATTAATTAATCATAAAAAAAAAGAAAATTTTTTAATTGCGCCGATAGATGCAACAAAAAAGGACGGCATACTTATAAACAATGTGCGAAGTAGTATCAGTTGATCTCGTTATCATTGAATTGTACCTTTTTAAATAGTTTCCAAAGATTTTGTCTTGAAAATTTCAATTTTTTTTCAGAAATTCATTTGTGATTATCCTAAACTTGGAGCGAATCATTTGGTTTTTCATTTGCAGAAACAAAAGTCTTAAGTTTCTATTCATTATTTATTACTGATATTAAAACCAAATAGATACCAATAAGGAATTTATGATAGAAAATCAAATTATTATTGTTCGACTATCATTGATTTACCATTGAACAGAAAGTGATACAATTCGCTTCGATTTGCCCTATTATTAAATCGATGATTTAAAGACTGCTTTGTTCGTTCCTTGAAAATTGATTCTACTTTATCAAACTATTTTTCTTCTCGCGCAAGCTTCGTCGTGCTTCCACAACTACGCAGAAGGTCTCGTTATTTCCGTTGCAGCGTAACCACGGCCTAATATGTAATATCTGGGTAATCGTTACGTAGATAGGGATCAATGCCAACCGCGAGGAACGCCAGATGCTGTAATTTATCATTAACGCCTACGTCGCGAGCCGGGCCAAATCATTAACCTGAAGAGGAGAATTGTGCCATTCCCATTACTAGGCTACTCGTAATTTCTAAGCAAGGTCTGCACTGTTTCCACTTGCCTCCAGCTTAGCTTCTGCCGAGGACGATTCCTCCTCGACTTCCGCCAGTCGCGCAGAAGTTTCGTTGGCTTGCGAGTTCGATGATCTACTACCCTATTGTTTTTGCCGCTTCTTGCGCGCGAGCTTTAAGACGTTTCGGAACATTTACTCCTCGGAGTGAGTCAGTTTATTAAGTGTTCAATTTGGAGGAAGTTAGTATTCTGGCTGCAAGCTAACTTTTGATATTCCAGATATGCTCCGGAACTCAAGTTATCGTTACAGAAATTTACTGTTTAAATGGATTCAAAACTCGTCATGTCTCGGCAAACTTCAAAGGCTGTTTTCACACCATGAATACGAAAGATGTTTAAGAAACAAACGAGTGTCGAATATTTTTAAGTACTTTACAAATCTGCAGAGTTGTATAAAACTCAGGATGCGGCAAAGTGAATTCAATCTTCGCTGAAATTTGAGAATTCGGTGAAAGCGAAAAATACAGAACTAACGCAAATCAGAAGAAATTGGATAAATAATTGATCAATAATCACAGTTAAATGTTCCACTTCAAATATAGGGTCATTCGGGGTAAAAGGACGCAGCGGGTAAAAGTACGCAGTGCCGTTTTCTCTGAGGGGGGTGAGAGGACGGGGACGCTGGCTCGTCAGGATTGAGTGCGCGTGGGCCGCCATTTTGGGTCAACGCCTGTTGAACGGTGCGAGTCGCGCTTTCTGAATTAAAAATAGAAATTTAAAATTGTCGTGTTATTACGATCTTTTTCGCATCAGGGAAAAGTTTGTGGACGTATTATTTATGTATTTTTAAAGGTAAGTTGTTTTTGTTGATTTTGTATAGTTAGTGAACGATTTTTTCCAGAATAACATTTTAACCTAACTTTATTGAAATTAGAACTAGTATGAATTGTTTTGGTTACCGGTCAAATGGGGTAAAAGGACGGGGGTAATAGTACGCGCTGGTATTTAGGTTACTGTCTACTTGTTTTTGAACTCTTAATAATATTTGGAGTAAAAACATATCTGCTCTGATAAAGGCTTGAGCATAATTTCGTTTTGTTGAATCTATGAAAAATTATAATTTTATGATAGTTTCCTAATTTCTATTGTTTTTGTCATTTTTAGCTTCATTTATTAAAAATAATCTAAAAATATGTTCCATCTGTGTATTATTTGTTCATTTTCTTTTACTACACTTGAATGCATACTTTTATTCTACATGCGAACTTTTACCCACACGACTGCGTATTTTTACCCACATGTCGGGGTAAAGGTACGCAGTCTGACCAAGTGACTCTTTTGCTTAATTTAAAAAAACCGTTTGGCCTATCGTCAAATACTCGTTACATTTGATGAGTCTATTAAATATGCTACCGATAGCGCAAAAAAGTGTTCCTAATATCATGGTAGTTTCGGCTCAGTGAAGCAAAACCAGCAAAAGTGCGTCCTTTTACCCCGAATGACCCTACTGTAAACAATTCCCGTTCCAATTTAAATAATCCATTTTGCAGAAGGAGCCTCGATCTACATTTTTACATTGTCTAGTCAAAATCCGCGATATCGAGCATAAATTCTCACTTGTTGCATCGGCGAACGCGATGCGATATAATCAAGCGCGATATCCGTCCTCCAGAAAAGACCGTGACGTCACAGCAAACGTTTGCTCCAGGACGCGCCTCGCAAATACGAGTTCCCCGGTGAAAAATAGGTCGCGAAACGGTTTGGTCGACGGTCGGGCGGATCGGAGCCAACTTCATCGCGGGAGGAATCAGAAAAATGGGAGACATCGTTACACGAAAGGTTAACCGTGAACAATAACGTCGAGGCGGCGATCCGATTAATCGAGCTCGGCCACTTCGACTTTATGATCGTCGTCGGGAAACGGCGCGGTACGGAGGGGATTTACGACGGCCAGGCCGGCGATGAGCTCAACGAAATTTGCATATAACCCGCGCGAGAACGGCCGCGTTTTGCTCGGGATTCTCAGAGCTAGTGAAAGAAAAAAAAAAAAAAAAACAAAACGTCGAGGAAATCGATTCGCACGCAACGTCCTCCGCGTCTTCCGTTTTATGAGCACGCGTCTCTCCCACGTTTTCCAGAAATCCTGAACGTACGAGCTCGCGATTCCTCCTACGCCGACGCCGCGCCGGAATCGAAGCTATTTTGATAGAGCCGCGTGGTAGATAGTGCGTGGACTCTGAATAATTATGCAGAGTATCAGGCGAGGCGGTTTTATGAAGGGACGCGGTGGAATCGTTAGAATAATGATTACGCTTCATTGTGAATCTATCGCGACTGGTGGAGCATTGGGAATCCTATTTGGAATTCGTGGGAAGCTTGGATTTTTCATCGAGGTTTTCTTCAATTGTTATTTTTCAAGATTTCTACGGGGTGCAGATGATTTGTGGTACCTATAGGTATACAGAGTGAGGCGGAAATTGTATTACAACCGGACAGATGGTGATTCCACGCGGAAATAAGGAAGAGTTTGGTGCAATGATTTTTTTGGTCGAAGTTTCGTTTTTTAGAAAATCGATTTTGCAGAATGATCTAAGCAATATGAATGATACTACGACACACGTTGCGTCACGAACATTATATCCACTATTTCTCTGATTTCAATTTTCCATGTCTCCTTCTTCAATTTTTGAAGTCTTATTCTTCAATGTTTCAAATTTGAAACTTCGAATTCTAAAATTTGCTATTTTAAATCTTTAAACTCAATTCTTCAAAACTTCAACTGGAAACCTTGAAATCATTAATTTACAACAACAAATTTATTCTTCTAATTAAGAGCTTCTCTAATTAAGAATTTCTCTAATTTGAAATTTGCAAATCATCAATTACAACTTTTGGAATTTTTGCTGTAAACTTTCCAATCCCTAACTTTAACTCTTTTTAAATTGTCAACTTCAAGTCTTTAATTTTTATTTTTAAGTCTTCAAATATTAACTTTTTAAATCTCCATCTTCATATTTCTAATTTCAATTCTAAATATCTCCAAATATTCAACTCGAATTTCTCTAAATTTCTAAATTAAACTCTTCAAACAATCAACTTCAAACCTTTAAATTTCAACCTTCAAAACTTCAACTGTTCACATTTCCAAGTTGAAAAGACATTTATAATAAAGATTGTATTGCATAATAATTTTAGTCATTCATCTGTGACTCTTATAAAATTAGTCATATAACAGAAATAATGCACAATTAAGTTGTTTAAAATCCTCAGATTTCGAAAAATGAAAAAGAAATGTTTTTAAAAACGACGTTTCGAATAAAAAACTACTATACTAAATTTTTTTCTTATTTTTTCCACATATATTCGAACCCTGACCAATTGTACTACGATTTCTGGCGAATCCTGTATATTAGTAAATATTTTGGATCGAGCAATCTACTATGATCCAGAATCCGCTGGTATCTCATGTAAGAATAAATGAGAAGTAATTAGTTTTAAAGTGCGGAAATTTATGAGGTCCATTAGTTGTTTGCTCTTGCAAAATGTTCTTTTTAAATTATTAAGTGGAACTAAGAGAGAAGATGAATTTTAACCTAAGGGACATTATGAGCTTCGTAGCCTTCACAAACCTCGTTTGTGACAAACAAAATTTTGTTTCAAGAGACAAATTCGAGGGCTGCGTCGATCCTGCAAGAAAGCCGCCAGTGTTCCGCCAGTTCGACTCCAAAGAGTTCATCGGTAAAACGGAAAGTCGATCACGAAATTCTTTCATCTCGTATGGAAAAAAAATAAATGATTCATCAGGCAAGCGTGATATATTGTCAGAATGCCGAAAAAGGGTCAGGGCTTCAGAAAAATGGAGGATACTGGCAACGTTGCAGAGGATTAAAAGGTTCCTCTGCATAGCGGTACCAGAAAGAGCCATGACGTCACCCCGACTCGTTCTGGACTGCAGGCCGTCCTGATATAAACGTGCAATCCGTACCCGTGCATACGTGCCGCGAAAAAAAGGAAGGACCGCGGTCGTAAACGCTTATCTGGCCGCGAAGTGATAGACGTTCGTTAAGGGAGCTGATCGAGGCGCAGTCGTCGACCGAAAGCAACCTTTCAACATCATTTCGCATCGTTTCGATAAACTTTTCTTATCGCCTCGTTACTGCATCCTCTGTTCTTCCCCATAACCCGATTTAACTTTTACGTAATTCTATTCTGCGCAATCGCGTTTTAAACTGTTGCATTTCAACGGCAACGCGACCGCGCGTTTCCATCCGCGAAGCGGTTACCCTTTCTTTCGGACAGATTGCGGACTCGTGCCATTCAAATTATTTGCATGCTAAACGGCGTGCAATTGAATAATTTGAAGCCTTTCTTCGTCTCCTTTTTTTTTTTTTTATGACACGCATTGTGAGTCGGGTTGATTATTCTTTTTGAATATTATTATCACGTAAGGTTGGAACTTAAAATTTTGTTTATGGTTTGGGGAAAAGTAGTGAATTTTGAAGACTGCACTGAAACTGAAATGTAACACTGTATGCTTTGTTATATTCTACGTTTACACTAAGATTTATCAAAATTAAGGTTTTTAGGGTCAAGTATTTCCCTTGTTCTTATTAAAAGAGGGTTGCATTATTCAACATAGAATTTCATTGAAAATAAATACCAACAGGGAAACATTCCAAGTAGAAAGTCGCGACATCAAGTAGTTAGAAACCTTAAACACGGTCCAAATGATCTGTAGATGATATTAGTTGCTAGTGATTTATACAACATTAAAAATACCCTAAAAATATTCTATGTTAAATACTACACTAAATCTGGAATTTGAAGTGTTTAGAAATTGTTGAAAAATTGAAATACAATGCAATTTGAGCAAATTTGATCGTTTGAAGAAATACAGAAAATCTGGATAAAGAAATTTAAAAAGTAACTATACTTTAAGTCCTTAATCTTAACTTTTCAACAGTTCACCTTGAAATTTTCGTATCTCCAACTTGAAACCTTCAAATTTTCAATTTCAAATCCTTAAGCTTCTAATTTCAACCTTGAAAAGTCTGTAAAACTTAAAATTTTGAAATCTTAAACTTCAAACCTACAAATCTTCAATTTGAATTCTGAACTTACAACATGAAATCTCAGAATCTTCAATTTCAACTCTGTAAATCTTTGAATCTCCTACTGCTTAGCCTAAACAGATTCTGTGTTAGATACTCTGATGAAAGAAATGATCTGGTTACATTGGGTGGCACATAGGTTCCGATCTTGTCGAGTAACTAGAATCCTTTTAATCTATTTTCCTGTATTGCACAATCCATTAGCAGCTAATACTTTACAAATAACTTTGACAGTGTTTCAAACAGTATCAATATCTACTTGATGTCGCGACCGCCTGCTCGGAAAATTTCTTTGTAAAACATAAGGTTAAAATTTGTTTAAATGAAGCGCAATTATGAGCTTTTATTTTTAATTTACTTTTTAGATTTGTATCTTCAGATATTCAATTAAAAAGTATCCATTCATTAAATAATGCATTTGCCATTGTCTAAAGGCCATAGTTTTCGTTTTACATGAAGCTACTCGAATTTATGGATCAGCCCAATAGAATATAGCATGGAGAGGACAACTTTCGTCGACATTTCAGAAACAATGTTCAGCTCACAGTCTCCAGGTGTAAGTTATCATTTTGGAGTCCGAGAAGAAGCTGGAGCGAGTTACGAAAGAACCGATGCGCGGCACTTCTTGCGTGAGGACACCGAGTGCGGGCGGGCTTCGTGGGAGTCCGTCGGTAATTCCCTCTCGTTCGGATCGCTCTTCCCTTCCTCCGCATTTGGACACGTTCCGTTTCTGGCCGGTGACGCCACGACGCTTTTTTTTATTCGTCTTTCGAATCGAATGTACAAGCTGCCGGCGACGAGGGAGGGAGAATAATTGCATCGAAAACGAAGAAAAGGTCGCGTGCCCGGTGTTCTCGTTAGTTCGTCGAATGATCCACGCGGCGATTGCCCTCACGCGATTTCGATTGGACCTCCTTGATTGCTTCCACTGGAAGATTTGCTTACCCTCTGTTCCTTTCCTTTCGGAGGATGTCTTGAGCTTTTGGGAATTGGTCTCACGTGAGAAATTGGCAACGTTTTCGTTTCTAATTGGGGGAATGTAGCGGCTCCCGCGGGGAGATTCCGACTTCGCACGAAATTGAGCTTTACTACTTATTGTATATCATTATTTTTATGGTCTGAGTTGTGTATGTAAACAATGTAAACTACATAATTTTTGTTTATATTTTAATCATTTTTCTAGCAGGGTTGTGAATTTCTTGAACATGAACTTTGAAATTCTTTTGAGTTTAGAAGCTTTTTGCAAAAAAACAAATATTTGGCTCAATTCTTGACTCGACGAATTATAAAGGAACCAATTAAGAAACAATAATGGTATTATTGGTTTACATATCCTCGAAATACAGTAACTCAGGCTTTTTCACATTTGTACCAAAGGTTAATTATTAACTGTGAAATTCACAGTATGAAGTTTTTTGTTTCAATTTGGATCGTTTCCAGCTTCCATATTTAATTGTTGCTCTGTTTCCATATCTTTTATTATATGAAAGCAAACGTCTTTTTCAGAATTTAAATAAATATAATGCAGTCTTCGTGAACAAATTTGTGAGTCACGGTATGTACTACACTCACTGTGTTAAGTTTGACTCACGGCAATGAAAAAAGTTTGTCTGTAGTTCTCATTAACAACTTTATGATGTAATTGCGTCAGGGTCTCGAAATTCTGGCCACGGTCTGTAATATCTGTTTATATCATCCTACGCTTCTTTTTCATTTGTAAATGTAACGTAATGTTCAAGTTACTCAGTAAAAACAGATGCGCTTGTGCCACAAAATACGCGTAGGTTCGTTTTTGCAATTTTAGTCGAAGAATAATTCTGGAGCTGTTTGTTACAAATATTTCCTTAATTTGCAGTCACATTTCCTGCACCTACCATAATAAAATACTTTACATTTTAGTAGATTCATGATTCTGAATGAAATAATTTCAATAATATTGCCATGTAATATAAATGTGTATTTATTGATATAATCAATAAACTGAATAAAGTAAAGTTATGAATAAATCACTTCGCGGAGTGTTCTAAATATTAATATCTGACAGTTTTACACCAGTCATTTATTTATTCTCCACGTTTAATATGGAGATACGATCGCTTATGAGGATATTTATCTGCGCATTTAAATAATCGCGAGCGGAGAATCAATTTAACATGTTAATTACACTTCAGGCTGCAATATTTTAATACAAAACGATGTGAATGATATTAAAAATAATGTAAATATATTTTGAATTATAAAATTCTCCCTTAAGTAACATAAATAAGTAATATAGAAAAATCAAATGACAATCAACAACATGTTACAACCATAATCGAACCATTTCACGCGATACGGTTTTTTGACCGATTCGCTATTCTGTCGAAAGCAGAAAGCAGCACTTGCAAAGTTTTGTATCTTTTTTTAATTCATGGATTCGATATTACGGCGTAATATCAATCGAGCTGGACGTAGCGGCCAATACACAAAACTTTATGAACGCTTCTTTCAGCTGTCACCGATTCGGCAAAAACATCGAATCTGTCAAAAAACCGTATCGTTTAGTCATGCAAATTTAAAGAAAGACAATGTTTTCAGAAAAATAGTTCACTTACCCGGTTCCCTTTTTCTCCAGTGCCACCATATTCTCCGCCAGCACCTTTCTCACCCTTTGGACCAGGGGGTCCATCCGGACCGATGTCTCCCGGAAGTCCTTCCGGTCCCTGTGGCCCAGAAATACCTGGGAAGCCTGGGACGCCTTTTATTCCCGTGCAATTGCATTTGTAAGCGTCTTTGCAGATCTGAAACAAACGAACGAGAAGCACAAGTTAAGAAATGTCTGCTTACTTGTTAGAAGTAACAGAACTATTGAATTTTCTCTTTCTGTAGGTCTTTAGCCAATAATACCTTCCTCCGTACTTTTATCATTTATCCGAAACTTCCTTACAGAGGCTAGAATTTTAATGAACGTTTAAAAGTCAAAATCCGAACTGCAGGGGCACTTTAAAAAAAAAATTAGGGGAAACAAAGTTGCAAAGTAGAATTGTGCAAGATGTATTTGAACTTCGAATTGCAAGAATAAATTTTTCGCTTCATTAAATTCTGTAACAACGCGAAATTAAATTTTTTTTAAAGGATCTCTGTGTTTTGGAAACGTCTGTTATATAACAGCGCTAAATTTTTCCTTTTCGCTATCGAATATTTTCTGTAAATCTAAACTAATGGTCAATATGTACCAAAATTTTTTCGTAAAATTTTTTTTACTCGTTCCTTACTTATCCTCGGACCTTTATGTCATCCCTTACTCATCCGTTATTTCCAAAACAATCCCATTCTAAAAATTACCGAATCATATCTAACGCCGATTCCTCTCGTTTTGGACACTTCTATTTCTTCTTTTATCACAAACTCTGCTTAATTGTCGAAGACGTTACGCTAATATCTTATTGTACCTTGTTGTTTCTGCTTGAATTACAAGTTTCCTTGCTTTATTCAAGCCATTGTTTATTATTTGCGAGTTTTATTCAATAAACATCAAACAATACGACAACGTACGTCTATTTGAATAAAATGGAAAAGAAAGGAGCAAAACGAAAGTTGTATTTTATGAAGTGTGAATGTAAAAGTGTTTCGTATGAAAGGGTTTTTAGCTTTCGCGGAAATCCTGTTACAAAGCTCGTCCCTTTATTTCTGTGTGGCATAATCCAACATCCCGTTTAATGTCATTCCGATATCTAATCCGAAATATATTTTCGTGTTGAAAAGAAGCAGAGCAGATGCGTTCACGTCGCATGAGTTTATTCATGTTGAGTATTCAGGTGCTCCTATGTTTATTGTGAGCCGAATTTAGAGATTTGGAGCGTTAACCTTAGCGGCACGCGGGAACTTTCAAACTCAAAGCTTGGGAACAGATAATTTGCATGTTACTGACACGATAACAAGTGTTTTGAGTACTGGAGTTCGTTGACGATCATTTCGAATTTCAATTTTTGCCACAAATTGTCAGTAAAAATTGTTAAGTGTTTAAAAATTGTGTTGCTTAATAATTTTCAATGGACAACGCATACATTGCGCTAAGAATAGTATGCTAAAAATATAAGTCGCAGAAAGACCATTACACCATCGTTAAGCAACGTGGAACACGTTTCTCTTTTTATCGCCGTTCCGACGTTCCGCGGAATCTCTGCAACACCTTGCAAAAATATTCGCGGCTCTGGATTGAGTCGGCGAGCTAACTATTTACTAAAGAAAGCTTCGGTGTTAATTTTTAAATAGACGCGTAATCCGAGCCGGATTGTCCGAGCGTGTTAATAACGTGGGTTCGTGTAACAGAATAAAAAAAAGCAAAACCGTACTTTGGTATCCACCCACGAATGAAGATTGCGCGTAATCAAGGTCATTGCTGCATTAATGCATCAGTTTGTGCCTCCTACATGATTGGTTATGACGAGTCACCTTGTTTCCAATCGCGTGTCAAGGTATCTTGGTCGCTCAGTGATTCCACGAAGTTACCGAGGAGTCGAAAGATTCGCGCCGAATTCGCGATTGTTCCCGTTTGCGAAGCTCATAATTACACCGCGGGCATTTATGCAAACGCTTGCGTTCGCAACGGAGGGATAGAGAATACCGTGGTGTATACTTTAAATACTTCCTGCACAATTTACATACATGCATCTTACATATATTCTCCGCAGATTTGCATATTTCCGTGTACGTACCATGTTTGTGTACCTAAATAATCGCGGTCTATTTAACTATGAAAGATTCTTTCCGTTTCGAAAGTTAAACGAGAAAACCATTGAAATAAGAAGAAAATGAAAAGTTCTAATTCTTATAATTATTTCTTCTTATAATATTGAGTTTTGTGGATATAATATTAATTAAATATAAATACTAAAAAATATTGGAAACCTGTTTTATTGGGATTTGCTTAATTTTAGAAGAATTTTGTTATTCTAACTTGAATAACTGTGAGCTTTATTATTATATACAATTATCTATTCTTTGTATCATATTTTTATAAAAGTTATGTATGACATTCCACATTTAGAATAATTGTATTCGAGAAAAAACGACGTACCAATAATTATTAAATAGAAAACATTGAATAATTGAGGGAAAACATTAAGAAATAAAGCAAGCTTAATATAAAATAAATTTTTAATAAAATTACTACGATTATTATATTTGACTCTGCTACGTTCCACTTGAAAATCTAGAACTGAACTCCTTTTATCATTATTACGTTGTTAAGTATGTAAATAATGAACTTTTTAGGTAGTGTTAAGGAATAAGAATAAAACATCGAAGGAATTATTGAAGAAAATAAGATACTATGTGCTCTAATGTATCAAAAAGACACAAAGACTGCAGTAGGACTAAAAAGAATACCATAAACCAATAAATTAGCAAAAAAAAAAATTCCTTGCATGTATTGTTTACTCTTCTTCGCGTGATCATTTTATTAAAAATATAAAATAACGAACAGGAAAAGAATCAGTATTCTGTTATTAATGTTCTCAAATTCCCTGATGGCAAGATACGCCTTTCCATTGTTTCAGCCAATGGATGTTCCTTGGTGTCTTCAATCAAATCCCAAAGTCAATTCCGAAGAAAGTAGGTGAGCCTGTATCGCTCTGACCTAAATGAAGGGGATCAGTTTAAGCGAGACCGTAACTCGTAACGAAATTTCGATCCCTGTCCCGGCCTTATCTCCCGTGATTCTCATTTCTGTGCGACGACCTCGATGGAGAACGATCTCCCAAATAAGTACGTAATGTCCGCGACGCCTTCTACCCGCTTTCAGACATCAAGCGTGACGTAATCCGCCGGCTTGGCCGAGAATCGCATTCGCGCGTGACATAATGCGTATCGCGATTACGCGATCTATCGCGAATCGTCTCCCGCGTCGTCGCCGCGAAATCGCCCTCGATCGGGCACAAAAAATTTCGAAAGGATCCACCCTCTGGGATGTTAAGGGCCGTGGAAATTGGCGAGCTTGATCAAATTTTTATGCCCGGAACCGCAATTTCCTGCCGCGCGGAAAAATCGTCCCGGAGACGACGACGCCGCGATGTTTTCGAGAAGTAAAATTTTATGAAGATTCGTACATACTAGGAACATTCTGGGGACAATTACGGTACCGAGTACTATGCGCTTCAAAATGTAATTTTCTGTCTGGGAAGAATTCCACTCCGCTATTCGATTTCTTTCCTTTCTTAAACTGAGGAAGTTGGAGGTAGTTTATGGTACGATAACACGATTCCAAATCTGAACCTTTTGGAGCATCAGATTTTGAGACACAAAAGTTATTTTCAAAGTGGTATAGATTTTTTTGTACAATACAAATTCTTAAGGTATTTACAATTAAATTGACATTTAAAATTAACAAACCAATCAGAAGAATAAATAAAAATTATGGTTACATTCTTGACACCCTTAAATATGATTATGATTCATTCTTGAACATAGAATTATAGCAGACTTGACGATAATATTTAAGTCTTAAATCAGCTGATTTATATGAGAAATAAACTGTTCAGAATTACTACAACTTTTTACATTATTGTACTAATATGTTCCGGCTAAATCTATAATCTTTGCATTTTTCATCTCAAAACCTGCAGTATTTTAAAATAGTTTACGTAGCGATTGGTCAAAAACTTTTTGCCAAGGGTTGTATTGTTTAATATTGTGCTTGGAATAATTTCTGATAGTATTTTGACCTCATCTCAGTTTATCGAAGAATAAAGTAAATTGCTGAATAGTAGAAGTTAATTCATGATTAGAAATAATTTCTTTTCTTTTATACGCTATGGTGGATGCATTGCACTCGCATATCTAACAATCTAACCAATGCTAAAGGAAGTGTTAAACGAAACGACAGAGAGCTACGTTACGCATTACGACTGGTAATCTACATCACGAAGTGCACCACTTAAGTTAAGAAGACCGTCCTTGTCGGCAAGTTTATGCGTATGAATATGTATCCCCATCAATAGAATCACTGTTTAAACACCGTGCAGTGCACAGGAATGAGTGATGACAGTGCAGCAAGTGCAGCAATTGTGGAAAGAAAGTTTTAATTTTTAATAGCTAGAAAAGTAGGTCACTTCCTTCTTATTATATGTACGTTAAAAAAAAAAAAATGATTAGGACCTACGATCAATTAAAAAAAAGGAATACTTTTATTCTTTCCTCAAAATCAAATGAAAAATGCTTTTAATATCTTCTGTATATGTTCTTATTCGTATGTAACTTGCAATTTTGGCAATAACGACGTTAATAATAATAATAATAATAATATGATTTATGTTATATTTTGTCCGATTTTTTTCAACCATTCTCTATATTCACTACTGAATCCATAACATTCACGAACTTCTGTTCACGAGAGATATTGAAAAATCTTCAGTGAGTGATCTGGAGATGATCTGGTTCGTCTAATCGTGAAGAGCAAGTTCCAGCATGTGCCGTCCGTTTTTGCCGAATGGCGGACGTTTATGAGACCCGCAGGCCCAAATATTTATGCTACCGCTGAGGTTCCTGGACCTATGATGTCAAATTTGCTGTAAAACCTTTGTAAACAGTCTTTCGTCTGAACCAAGCAGCTGAAGCTCCAGAGAATAAATCACCGCAAGTTTTTTTTTGCTTCTACGTCGTGCATCACGTGTGTACCAGTGAAACAATCGAAATGTTACTCTGATTCCTCCTTCCTCGACATTTTTGGTAACGAGAGTAATTTTGGTTCTATTAAATTTCTGTCATCGCACGAAGAATAATTGTGTTAATAACTACATTAAATAAACTATTACTACGCCGAGGGTTTCGAGTTACCAGATCCTAAATCGAGTTCATAAGCATACGAGTTCATTATTCGTACTCCATCGCTTATATCAAGTGAGTGCTGTAAACACAAAGAGAATGATTATTCTCTCCTCTGAAATAGCAATAAAATTCCTGTTTACAAATCCTTCACAAGAGTTCTAAATACCATCGGCTACGAAGAATTCGCACGAAACGGAAAGCGATCCGCTATTCGCGTCCGAGTTTCGTCCATCGCGCGGTTCCCATTTAAAAAGAAAAAAAAAAAGCGAAAGAGGGGAGCAACGTTTTACACGATTCTCTTTACTTATCGGAAAGAAAGGTCGTTCGAGCAAATTACGCCCGCGGAGTTTAACGCGCCACTTTAATTTCCCTCCGTCTCTTCGGCGCAACGCATTTACGTGGCAACGTACCGGCGTACGATCGTGATGTCGGACGTTTGCCCGATAAAGGAGCAGCAACAATGGCCGTGTCGGCAACGCGGGAAATTAAAGTATTGTTAAACAAGTTTTACACGAGCAGGTAACGCGGGCGTTCACGGCACCCGCTCTTATCGGTCTCGACGGGCGTTATGGGGTTCATTCCACGTATGGACGTTCCCCGTACGGACGCCGTGCCTGGTAATAGAATGAATTCGATACTTGTAATTTCCGACCGTTTCGATGAACATTCGCGCCGTGTAATGCTATCTGCAGTATTGTTACCTGCGTTCGCGAAGTCCCATTACGCTGTGACACGCAGCTGCTGTACGTTAATATATTTGTAATATCGCTTGGGTCGCTAATATTGACTAAATGGGCAGTTTAATAACGTAATGGGCTGTTCACTAACCCTGAAAATTTTGATGATTGGGAAAATTATTGTGAATACTATGTTTATACCGAGTGTAAGACACTTAACCCCTTAGTACTGTACTTATCCACGTGAATCACCGCAAAGCTTGACATCTCGTATAAAGTACTTCATACAGGGTGTAACAAAAATGTTGCAGTTCCTTGAAAGGGGTGATTCCTTAGGAGATTTTAAATAACTTTTTCCTTAGCGAAAATGTTAGGTGGGGCTTTGTTAACGAGTTATTAACGAAAAACACCGACCAATCAGGAAGCGAGTACAGCGGATTAATGATGACGCGGACGATGGCGGGCCAATACTACTCGCAGCTGGAGCCCGCGCTAAAATTCATCCACCGTATTCGTGCCTCTATTGGTCGATGTTTTTCGTTCATAACTCGTTAACAAAGCCACACCTAACATTTTCGTTAAGGAAAAAGTTATTTAAAATCACCTCAGGAATCACCCCTTTCAAGGAACTGCAACATTTTTGTTACACTCTGTATAAATCTATGTATTACTAAAACGCATCGACCAAACTTGCGTTGAAAAATTTCCGCGACGACAAACTGCTTAATATCTCTTAATATTCGTTTCAAGTCATAATGAACTCTCATGCAATCAAATAATAAAAAAAGAACAAGTAATTTTTACATAGAACAATTTCATAAATAGTTAAGGATTAAAAATGCTGAAGTATACATAAAAATCGAGGATTATCTTATAAACTCAATTTAAAAAAACTGGAATTTGATTTTTTATTTATTTTCATGTTGAATGCATATACTATATACATAGAAATGAATATTTATTATGTTTCGCGGGTTATTCAACACAAAATCCACTTAATTTTACCCAGTAATAACAGAATGTTTCTCCCCAAATAGTTTGTGTAAAATTCTAAAAATTCCGCATGACACTGGCGCTCAATAAAAAAAATCGCCGCGTTAGAAATAGGTCCGTTTACATAAAATTTTGCAGGCCCGAACATTCCGACGTAACGTTTCTTGCTAAATATTTGCGCAATGATCATCTTACGCGGCGTCAGATCGATCGGGGGAATCACCGTTCGCGCAGCAAGCAGAAAATCCGGAAGTCGATCGAGCTAATTCAGACTCAGCCGCATTACTTCACAATTCAATTGGTTTAGCACCGATTTAATTCACCACATTAATCCTCCACAAATTACTACTTAAATACAGAATTATTTATTCGCGCGTCTAATATTTTTCTTCCGCTTTTCCTTTCGTCGAACACTTTCAGAATCCAAACATCGCTCAACGTGCTCCAAAATATTTGATAAAAAAATCAGTGCCGCGTACGAATCGTACACTGAGAAATGCTCGTGACATTTGCTGGCCTTGGTATTCCTACAGGGTGCGGTACAAAAAAAAAAAAATAATTGTATGCACGATTAATTGTGACACATCGAGTCAGACGTTCCCTGTCACTTTATGCAATCCGATTCTGGGTACAGATTGGCTGGACCGGTTCATTTCGGTTTGGGACCGGTATCAACGGTGCGCCAAAAACACCGAACTTTCTTAGCAGAGCTCGGAGAGCGTTAACCCATTTTATCCCCGTGGCCACGAGCGCCGAACGAAACTTTTATCGATGATATTAAATCGCATGCGACCATGTCGGCGGTTCTTTTTGACTCCCCGCGAAGAGTGGACCGCGTACATGGTCCCCCTTTTTAATAATTAAATGCGCCAGCCGCTCCATAATTATACGCCATTTGCTGCATAATAAGAGCATGCGGGTCATTGATGACGATTTATTTCATTGGCAATATTTTAGGCGTAACGAAATCGTGCTTTCTCTCGATTATTTTAGGGACAATTATTGCTGATTGTTTATATTTCTGTGTAGATACAATTAAATATAAATATTAAGATTGTTGTTGGTAGAATTTTTTACTGTTTCTAATTTTTAGTATTTATGGATATATTTACGTTTTTATTATTTGTTATAAATTACTAATTATTTTGGTTTGAAGAGATAAATTATTAGAGGATATATTGCTCTTGCGTCATCTTGAAATTTTAAAAAATTACCTCAATTTCGTGAAAGATAAGAATTAATTCACCTTTCATTTGTTGTTTAAAATTCTTGGAATTATTTTCAATCTCCTAATTTCCTATCTGTTTCAGCAAATCAATGTATGAAAAATCCAATTAACCAATGCGATTGTTTATGCATTTATAACGATTTTAAATGTGCTAACATGTGTAAATATATGCATACATGCAAAAATGCATGAAACGTCAAAATTGAAATATATTTTATAATATTTAGAAGGTAAAAGGTATTCTTCTTTGAGTTGGTTTTTTTTTCTATGGCTTTAAAAGTATGAATTTGCATGAATATCCGCAGTCTACTCATAGCTTTTGGCGAAAAAATGTAGAACAATTTTTCCTAAACAGTAATTGTACACCAAAATTGTCTCCATCTCCCTAATAATGATGTCTCCGTAAACAAATACCGAATACCCAATAAAGAGGAACAAAATTCCCTAACCGAGATCCACGAAACCGCCAACAACAAAGACGTTCTTCCGCGTGTACCAAGTGCTTGCACGTGGGATCGGGGTAACACGATCCGCCGAAGCAGGACCTGCTCGAAGCATGTATCAGAAACAATATCGTCGTCGCTTGGAAAGAATCGACTAACTGATTCTGCGTGCGAAGCGGTCCACGATCGGGTTGTTCCCCGTGGTCCCTGGGTCAGGTGAGACAGAGAAGGGGGAGCAGACGCTGAGCGAGGCAAACGCAGAGTTCGGAGATAGAGCGAGAGCGAGGAAGAGGTAGTCTTCAGGATTTGCATAATGTGCAGTAATATTAAACGTCCTCGGACTGGCCGGATAACGCTGCTGGCCGGGCAGAATCGTGGGCAGACTGTCGACATGTAACTATTCGGAGCTAGAAAAATGCCATTTGGAACGGAGTAAAAGGTAGAAGGGTGGATCTTGCGATCCCCTCTTTAACTATGTAGATTTAATCAGTTTGGTTAACAATACGCCGCGGTCGAAAGTGTTTGAAGAATTTATCCCACTGCAGACCTTATCATATCTGCATTTCTACCCAGTGTCAACTTGTCGGATTCGCACAATATAATTTAGAGGCGAAAAATGGCGTCTGGGACTGAACAGAGCGGATCGAGGCAAGCTCATTTGGTTCCACTAAATTCTATTTTTACCCTTGCTTCGTAAAACGGGGGTTCTCGTGCCTTAGTAAGTTTAAAAAAAGTGTTACTTCAGTTTGTATATTTGCAGTAATAATATAGATAAATTATTGCAGAGGTTGAGAACCAGTTAACAAGTTGAGAACAATTATCATTATAATGAATAGACTGCGGATTTTATACATTTATGGCAATACTAATCTATGCATAAAATGTACAAAATATCATAAATATAACTCAAGTTCTAATGTTTAAAAAGTAAAATACATCGTTATTCGAGTTTCGATTCTTTATTTATGCACGTAAAAATTTTATTTTGCATACAAATTCGCAGTCTAATAATGAATATATCAGATTATAGTGAAAGCTGTACAATTATCGCCGACCATATTGAGCAATAAAGACATTTTAAAGGAATCTGTTACACTATTGCCTAAATCTTTTATTCTAATCTCAGTTTAGAAGGTTTCATACTTGTTTGTTTAATAATATTTGCTATGTCAAATATAAACTTTTCCCTTAAAGATATATTCTAGAGTCGTCCTAATGAATTATAAAATTCAGAACATGAAAAACTATAAATATTATATTACTATACCAGTAAATATAAAGGCGACATATACAGTGACTCACAGATTTGTTCACAAACAGTTTGTTAAATTTGTTTAATTTCTAAAAAAGGTACTTGCCTTTGTACAATAAAAGTGATGAAAACTGGGAAACAATTGAACGTCGAATCTGAAGCCGACATAAATTGATAGAAAAAATATGATACTGGGGATTTCACAGTCAATTTACATTTGGAATACGTGCAAACGAACCTATGAGCCTGTGAGTCACTTAATTATGAAGATAAGATTATACATATAGACTCACTTCGAAAAACCAAAAAAATATTAGAAAATATCGCAATCAATTCGCTTTTATTCGTCTAAAATAAATAACTAAAGAATATTGAAAGAATAAAAAATGATTTTCCGATTTTTTTATTAACGCTGTACATGAAATATGGATAGTGCGGCATCTCTCCCGTATTTAGCCCAACTACAAAATCGTTTACGGAGTAAGGATTAATTTTCTAGATTCAATAGGGTCGTTAATTATGAGCCAAGTGAATCATATGGACAAATTCGTCGCGTGAAAAAAATGAATCAGTACGAAGGCAAAAGAAGATTTCCGAAAGCAAATATCCTTTCCCGTTGTTCTCGTAGAGGAGCAACTTTGTAGATACTTCAGAATAGTGTTTCACCGCAAACTAATCATTAGAGCATTCTTTCCGAAAGTCTTCCCTTCGGTTCAGCACACCGAGTGCATCGTCCCTCCGTTCTTTTCGTATGCTCCTCTCCTTCCTCCTGCCTCCGCCCTTTTTCTCCGCCATCTCATCGTTTCGTTCTCTTTTTCCTCCCGTTACATCGGTCTCCGGCCACGTCTCCCGGCACGTCTCGTTCCGTTTCTCCCTTCGACCGGGCCTCGGACGAGTCATCGCCGAAAGCGAGGAGCCGAGCCGGGTAACGTCGAGGGACTTATAAAGTAACGCGTAAAAAAATCGGCCGATTACCGAGCTTGCATAAGTGATTGAATTTCACGCGCGCGCTGCATACACACATTGCGTCGACGCGATTACGCAAGCGTGCTTCGTAAATCATATTCTTCCTTTTTTCTTATTCTTTCGCTTATAGTCTTTTTCGCTTCTTTTTCAGTCGCGTTCAGACGGTCTCCAGGTCGTCGTCGGAACCCTTTTGCTCCCTCCTCGATCGTCCTCGTTACCCCCACCCCCAAAACCCCCCGTTCAACCTCTTTCCTCGGGCCGACGTGCTCCGTCTTCGCGTTCCGCGACCTTTTCGCATCGCGCGCGAATGGACCGGTATTCGTTCCTTTTCGTCTCGTTTTTCTCTCACCTTTGCACCGTGAATTTCGTTTGAAGTCGGCGACGCCGTTCTCGACTGCCGCTACGGGGTTGCATCTCGCGTTTGACGGCATGCGACACGATGGGGAAGAAGGAATTTCTGCTATGGACTTGAATCAAGTCACTTGATAATTGGGGGTAGCGAAGGATGAAGCATAATGAATTTCGCGCGAAACTGCCTGCGTTCAGTAATTGTGGACGGAGGCTAATGTAGGTAAATTTAGTGACCCTGTTCCTCGCTCTTGTATGTAAATTATTTGGACGAATGGGCGTAGCTTTTGTACGATGGAAAACTTAGGGAATATAGCGTAGGATTTGCAGTATCTTCTATCTCTATCTAGGTAATATTAATATCCTAGAGTCAGCAGTTAATTCTGCTACGATCTTTGTGTCTTTCTTCACCTGCTAAGATAAGGAGTTTAATGTTAATATTTAGGTTTCTTATTCCTGGAAATTATATTAAAAGTAACATAATAATAGTAAAAATTGTTAATAAAAATTATACAGGATCTTCCATCAACAATGTTAAAAGTATAGAATAATGCAAATATTGCATATAAAAAATTATATAAGAAGAAATTCTCCAAGAATTTAAAAAATTCCATATTTTTCTAATTAATATATTTTGTTAGATTTTAGTATGACACATTCATTTAAAGTTAGAAGCTTTCAGAGAAATTTAGTATTAATTACAACATTTTCTAACAGTCTACTCTAACGGCTTCTTATTATTTTTTTTTAGCTACCTTTAAGACATTGACATTTTCATGTGGTAAAAATAGTCTGCTAATAACGTCTGTCGTTTGCGAAAGCATAAATAAAAAATTATGCAGATCAACAGATTAAGAAGGAATCCAAAGGGTAGCGGATTAAATGGCGGGAAAGAAATGCTAAATTTAGCACGATTCCCCTCAACTTCCACGTTTGTATTTATACATTTTTTATGCTGCAAACTACGGTCCTGAATTAATTTTTTTATTTTGACACAGAGGGATCTAAGATTTCCCTTTACTTTGCAGAACAGTGTTACTTTATCCTTCTTAAATTAAATTCTTGTCCTGCCACTTTTTTCAGGTTGCAAATACATGCAGTATTCTGAATAGTAGATAAAAATATAAAATATCTACAGTAGAACGTCGATTATCTAATTTAATATTTATAATTTCAAGCGCTAACAATGAATAAAAAGTTATTATATCATTGTTCCAGTTTTACTCGAAGTGCTAATGTACTCTTACAGTTCATGCAATTAATGAAGGGTTTAAAAGCCAATCAGTTTAAGTTACTTTTCTCTAAAAATGACTTATAGCGCATAAATATTAATTTCTTGTAACAATTTTCAGTCGATAAAGCAATTGAATTACAATAATAAAATTTAACTGACAGAAAATGGTATTTATATGGACTATAAAATAGCCTAAAAATTTTCTCACTGAATTGGTTTCTGAGCTTTCCAAATGATTGAAACCCTCAATAATAAAACTTAGGGATAATTGAGAGTCGAATAATCGACTTTCAGACGTACATAATTCGTATCACAAATGTCACACTTTATTATAAAAGAAGGGATTAATTATTGTATTTAACCTTATTTAATTATCTAACAGAAAGAAAAGAGCTTTCACGTTATACATTCAGTTAGGCTAAACCAGTAAAACTGTTTCTATGGAATTAAAAAGCTCACAGGATATTTTAAGGTACCTTAATCCTTGTGCATTGATTGGGTTCACTTAATTAGAATCGTAGCTCCGACTTTTAACTATTTTTTTAGCAGAAATTTAGTTTGCATGAAATTCATTTCCTTTTAGTAAAAATACGTTTATGAAATATTCAAGTAAGAGGAATTAATATGCAAAAATATCCATTTTGACGTTTCCTTATTTCTCTATCCTTATAATAATTATTGACTTCCTAATTTAATTTCTAATAAAAGAAACTTGCCTGTGCAAGTTTCGCCACTCAAAAATATTCTGATTGACTGTGGATTTTTATGCAAAATGAAATGTTTAGAAACCCATATAATTAATAGAAACTTGATTAATAGTATGTCATATTTTATAACTATGGTAAATTGAACTATATTTCTGATATTATTTTGTAGATTTTGGTACTTGTTAACAACTTAGAAGATTGTTAGAATACTTACACTTGTTATAAATGCATAAAATCCGGTTTATTGATGTGGATCATTATGTAAAAACTTGTAAGAATTTCGCACAAGTGGAAAAGTGTATGAAATATCAAAAATGAAATATATTTTCTGATGTTTAGAAGATATGACATATTTTTATTCAAAGCTTTGTTCTTCTTCTGAGTCTGTAAAAATTTGAATTTGCATAAACATTCGCAGTCTACTGATCACCCACGAATAAAATACGTAACGCCATTCAGCCAGAAATATCAGCGTCGAAGCGCAAGAGCAAGCAATCGAAAACGAAACAGCCAGCCCCACCGGGGAGTGCATAACTTTAAACGCGTTTATCTCGAAAAGTCGTTTTCGCGCGTTGACCTCTTTTTACCCCGAGCACGTCACATAAAATGCTGCTTCGCGCGATAGAAACAATGTTCGTTACACTTATCTAGGGTAATTATCCGAACATTGTCAAGGGGTTGAATGATGGAAAACACGCGGGGGCCAAACGACGACCAGATATTCCAAAGCATCCGGAGAAATGAAAAATGTTTGGACATGGATGCTTTAGCTGGAAGGAACTGTATTGTCCTCTGATATACTTTAACGAGAGAGAGAGAGAGAGCGAGAGAGAGAGAGAGAGAGAGAGAGAGAGAGAGAGAGAGAGAGAGAGAGAGAGAGAGAGAGAGAGAGAGAGAGAGAGAGAGAGAGAGAATTTCCAGACATTTCCCGTGATAAAGCCGGTACTGGGTTCATTATTCCGGTGCGGGAAGTTAAGGAACATGCCCCAACAACTAAGGGAAATCAAATATTGAACTGGTCGCAAGAAGTGGTACCCAGCGCACACGGAGTTGCGTAATTCTCGGGGCCGTCGCGCCGCGGGTGTATCATCTTGAAACACGGGCCGAAGTGTCGGGTTCCGAGCTCAGTTGCTGAAGAAGCAGCTGAAGAAGAAAATCTGCTAAAAATCCGCCGGCAAAAAACTGGATATGATACGGAGGTTCGTAAGTGGATAAGCATCAAGGGGACACGGGCTGTCGTCGTTATGCAAACTCACTGTGCATCGGGGGGGGAACGTGGATTACGCTTCAACTCCCTTTCTTGTCTTTCGTCTCTCCCTTTCCTCCATTTTCTTTTTTTTCTTCGGTGCGAGCAGCTTTTTTCTTTCCTGCCTTTTTTTGCGGGTCGCATCTTCTCCCGTCATTCCGAGCATCGGCCGAAACGAAACGTTGCGCGCGCGCAAAAAAAAAAAAAGTATCGATCAGCGCGCTTGCATAAAATATTGGGCCTCGTCCCCGCGTTCCTGCGCCCGCTTTTTTCGTACCCCGCATAGCATTCGGCTCGGCTTTTTTACCCCGAGTCTCGACCGTTCGGCTCCGTTTCGAGTTCTATCGATTCCACGGACCGCTGACGCAACGCACATACCATTAGAAACGTAAACGTTCGCGGATGCTTGAACGATCTTTAGTTCGGTTGTTAGTGGCCACCCCTTCGCGATCGTTTATCGATGCACTTTTGTTTAATATTCTACCCTCGGATTGACGAGTAATTGGATCGTTGATGCTAAGTTCAGCTTAGACTGATAATTAACTTTCCATTAACCGAGTTTCAAGTACGCGAAACGGAAGCGTTAACAAGTATCCTAGCAGTTTAAACTAGCGATGCTGGTACAATTATGAATTCGAACTAGCCGAAATTGCATTACCCAACTATTAATGGTGAACATCTGACAGTAATTTCTGTAGGTTTCCGTGCGGGGAAAGCTAAACCTGGGGACGCGAGTGTGAAATAAAGTGAAACGATAATGGAACGATACAGTTATACCAAGACATAAAATAAAATTAGGACGAGGAATCGAAATGTACTGTTAGTTTTCTTTTCCAAAAAATTCTGCTCGAACTTACATGTTTCGCTTAAAAAAAATATATATTGTTTTGAGGAACTTTGATGGAAAGTAATGTTACCCATTGGAACTTCTTTAAAAGATTCGAGAAACTGTATAATTATTTTAGAGTGTTTATTGACAAAGTTTCCGGAAGAGAAACTTTGCTTAATAGAAGCTATGAAAATTTTAACAGAGATAATTATAGTTACACAGGAAGTATTGAACAGAAAAGATTACTCTTGTAATAAATGGTACCGCAAATCGGAGTGAATAGAAATAAAACTTTAGATCAAGAGAAATAATTTATTAATCAATATTATTTGATAAATATTATAAATATCATTAAATCATGGATAATATATTTAATGATAATATTTAAGGATTTACATTATTGTTTCGTTATTGTTATTTACGTTATTGGATTCACGGATTTGTTTCTCCTGTTTTATTTACCCCGTTTTACAGTACTTACATGACATTTTTTATGATTAAAATGAACTGAAATACACAGAAATTCTGTAATATAGAACAGAATATATGAATGTATATGTCATAGAATACATATATGAATGTATGTTTAATACGTACACATTATTATATTATTTATATTTTGCTGTTTAGTATGATAGTATTGTAACTGTAATAGTATAAACATATTTAATTGTATTTTATGTACTAGCAAACAATTAAATTGGTAGGATTTAAATTATATTTATTATCGTTTACCAAATTATCGAATAAAAATAATTATTTCATATTGCTGTGGTACTATTCATCGAATAGTATTTAGTGCTTGTTACAATGATTGAGAACTTCTTTTAATATTGACAAATAAAATATCTGTTCTTGTCATAGAACAGTTTTTATTTTTATGTTTTATAGAGTTCCGTTCAAACTAAAACTTTTATTTTCAGGAACACTTCTTTATCTGCTCTCAGTGGAACCCTTTAATGTAAGAACATTTTGCATAAAAGTTCCACAGTCTATGTTTTAAATAGATCCTGTTTAAAAGTTCCAGAACCTTTTCGAATCCTGGTTAAAAAATACAGTTCCTATCACAAATATAAATTTAAAAAGAAGCGTCTCTGATTCGGAAGAAACATAATTTTGATTTTGTTTCTTACACACGAGCGACAAGTTGCTGGGTGGCGAAAAATCGATTTTTGGTTGCTCGTGTATAAAGTGTAAAGACACTAATATATAGTTTAACAAATATTACATAAAAACAAATTTCCTGTTTCAAAGAATTCACTTACTTCAATTACTCACATTGAATGCTGTATTAAAATTTAATCTTCTTTCGCGCAGCATATTGCGCAAAATATTTTAAAAAAGTTTTCACATAATTAACTCGGTGAAAAGATTTCTTATTATAGAGAATGAATGAGGCAATGTTATTTTTATTTTTAAAGCAATCCCACGTTTCGCAATTTTGAGTTTCCCAACGAAGGACACAGTGCATGAATCCCGTACGTAGGTGGAAGAAGTTCGCTAGTACACCAAAGTGGTGGATCAGTATTCCGGCAGACCGAGTCGCCAAATACGTCTTCGCTATTGTGTTTATCTAATGAGTAGCGAAAATCTCGTTTAGCAGCTTGACCTATAAGGGTACCGTTGACGCACCACTTGTACTTTCGAAGTCCCTCCGCCCACGCACGAATGTGCCACTGGTGTCCTGTGCCATTAAACTCCGAATCATTATTATACCGAATGAAAAATGTGCAGTGCAATTATAATGTTCACGAGCTTGAATATGATAAATAATGCCAAATATAAAGAACACTGAAATTAACTCTGCTACGGTCTTCGGGTTTTTTTCGAACCATTAAAGTGCTTTATCTCATTCAACAACTGTTTTATTTTTAGGAAAAATATAAGAAATTTAGCGTTAATATATAGGTTTCTTGTTCCTTAATATTATTATCCAAAAATTCATTATCTACATTCTTTAAGATATGATAATATTAAAAATTGTTCCATTCTGGATTTTCAAGAGGAAATTGGCAGGATTAATCAACAGGAAAAATTGAACATTAATTATGGAAAAAGTATACAATTTTACAGAGTTGCATAAATGAATTTGTAAAATTTACAATAAGAAAACTTTCCTAGGTTTTTTGAGGATGAACGTCTAATAAAAAGAAAATATCTTTCTTCTATCAAATAAAATGTTACGAACACAATGTTTTGCCAAAAAAAAACGACGTTTTCATTGCTTTCGGGTCAATGTAATAGCATTTTATCAGGAACCGAAGCGAAGAAGGGTTAATATCCCGTAAATGGCTTAACTTAGGCCTCTTACAAGTTGAAAAGGGTCGATCGCACCTACCGCCTGTACTGTCGAACGAGTCTTATCGGTGCAATCTGGCAGTCCGACACATGGAACGCTATATCTACCGGCACAAATGCTGACCCCCATAAAAGAATCCGCGTGTGCGTGCGACGCACGTGTATCACCTCCTGGCGCGATCCAACTCGCTTGTGTTGGAGCTCGATCAAGCGGTAATCGTGCAGTAAATACGAGCTCGAGGCGCCGATCTTGCTATCGATATCGATATTTTCGAACGTTATTATTTAGTGCTGAGCTTAAATTCACCCACTGCGGCATTGTTTCCCGTCGGTTTTGCCTCTTTCTGATTCTGAACAGGAAATATTCATACGAAGAACCAGCACTTCCTTTTATCGGCTTATCGGCTTCAGTTTTTCTCGAAATAAAAGCGTCCAGTGAAAATACTTTGTTTCCGACTTTTCACTTATGTATTTTATTTTAGTAGAGAATTTTGATTTATCTGGACGTCAAGTATTTAACTCTGCTATGGTCTTCGACTCTTTTTTTTACCGCAATTATGTACTTTATTGAAGTAAAGAACTATTTCAATTTTTTTAAATATATGATGTAATTAGTGTTACTATAAACAGTTGTTGTTGCTTAATGTTCTACCAAAATTTCGCTGTGTACCTCAATAGTTATATATTAATAACTAGACAGCGGATTTTATGCATTTATGGCAATGTTGAGCTTGCAAGAAATCTACAAGATTGTTAATATATCCAAAAATATACAAAATATCAACAATATTATTCAAGTGAGAATGTTTAAAATATTAAACATACTGCTTCTCAAATTCCAATTCTTGTAAAAATTTTATCTTATTAATTCAGACTTTTAAGAACGTAGAAGCGTTAAGATTTATATGGATATGACTCTCATTCTTGTGTATGAATGTTAATGCCGTAATAACGATGACGTTATAATCATTTCTAGTTGATTACGCAGAAGAATAAAGAAAAAGTTGTGGTCAATAATCGATGATATACGGTGGACTGCCTCACCCATGAATGGCTGGGTAGGATGATGTCAGTGATTTACGATCTTAAAGGTTAACGAACAACGAATGCTGCAGTGAACACTGGAAAGCTTTTTAGCCTCCGTTCTGTCTTCTGTAATTGTTAATGATAAGACATGGCCATTCATCCTAATTACGAAACGAATATATCTTTTTATTACAATAAAGAAAAATTCTGGAGTTTGAGAAGTCTATTCACAACATGGTCAAATGAACTAAATGAATTTTCTTTTATTATTAACATATTTTGAGTTATTATACCACTGTTTTCAAATATCTAAGAAAAGTAAAAAAGTGAGACTATTCGAGCTTCTAAAAATTGCAGCCCTATGCGATACTCAATTAGTCTAAAGTTTAAACTCTAATTTTGTAATTTTCAATCTTTTAAAAAATATGATAAACAAATTACTGTAAATTTCAGTCACACGAAGGTTTTACTATCTTTTTTCTACGAAATCTATTATTTCGATCTACCAATATTATAAATAGTTGTTTTCTGAAAGATGTTTAAATGATTACGCGACACTGCATCCTTCATTTACTGTTGCACTTAGCATTGAACTCCGGGGTAACCCTAAACGTTTCAATCTAATTCTAATCGGTCGCCCGCGTTTCTAGCGCAAGGGTCGAGTGTCAAGTTTAGCTCCACCAACTCTGGCCATCTAAGTGCAACGTTGGCGTCAACTATGACATCAGCTTTTCTACAGCAGCTTTTTCGATTATTCTGCAGAAGACACGCATCAATTGCCATATCGAAGTTTCCGCGTTCCTTGTTCATGGACGTTATTGTCGTTGACATTCGGTGCTTTGATCCTCTGACACCTTCGTCGTCGATCATCGATCTCAATGATTATAGATGACTTGTTAACAATTTCATAACAGAGAGAATCGAATGCACATCTGTGCAATGGAAAACTCATATTCGTTTCAGTCGTGTTTAAAGTATTCTGTAGGTATTTCCTATTTTTTAGAAAACCGCGAAGGAAAGAAATTGAAGAATTCAAAACGAGAAAAGAAAGTAGAGCAACATTTCTTTATTTAGAAATGCGTTGAGCCACGAGGGTCGATGCAATTTGTTACAAATCGAACGTTTGAAGCTCGGAAGTTTATTTTAATTTTTTCGGTGGTTTGAGATTCTTGGAAGGGTGAGACGGAAAAATAGTTCTAATCAGTCTCGTCCGAGCAAACAGTACAAGTTGAAGATCGCATGTCGAGGTGAAAACGGAAGTTTCAAGCGATAACATGTTATTTAATGCGTCAGCAAGTGATTAAGGTCAATAATTCACTGCAGCCTCAAGAGATGCAAGAGTTGCTCGCTTGTCGTTGTTTTTGCATAAAAAGCTGAAAACTTCAGGGCAACTCGCCGTTATCGATTCTTTGAAAAGTACGAAGCTTCTGGAACTGAATTATTATATAATCGAATGGGATGGATCATTAAAATTTAATCTTCCAAAGAATGACAAATTAAAAAACTTCATACCTTTAACTCTTAAACTACAGAAGGTTGACAATATAAAAAGTTGATTCATTAACTATTTATGTTATCAATTAATTATTACCTATTTTACTCTTTTTTTTTTTTCAAGAAACGATACTAGCTTTTTTTTCAAAATTCATACAAGAGATCAATACAGAAATGCCGAAAGTCACTGAATTTTGTATTTTTATCACACTGAGTTGTTATCTGCGAGGGTAGTAAATTATTCTACGCTCGATTGAGTTTCTTGGTTGAATAATTCAGTCAGGAGAATGAATGAAGAATGAACGAGACATAAAAGCAAAAAGGTTGCCCTACTAAATATAGCATATAGAATGAGAAAATTTGTAGACTATCTACAACTGAAGTGTTAGAACAAAAACCTTATCGGACAACAATTGAAACTTCAAGGAGTAATTATTTCTTCGCGTTTCCTTCATTTCCCAATCTATTCCTCCATTGTTTCATCTCGTAAGTTTTATTGCGCCATTACCGTACGCAATTTTTCATAGTTCGCTAGCCACGTGGGCACCGCTCCAATTCTTCTTACGCTATTTTTATAAGTATATGAAACGGTTATGCAATCGAGTCAGACCCGCGAGGAAAATATTCGAGGAAGTAGAATGAGGATTTCAGTCGCGTCTTCAGCCAATAACTTCGTGCGCAGCGAAAAGCGGGCGCAGCGAGGGCGGTGTTTCTTCTTGGTTTAATTTATCGGCGACACGTGAGAAGAGAGGAAAAAATATCCAGCTTATATGCACGGGGTGTTCCCAAAGCGCATTTCGCCCTCCGGATAACGCGTTGCCCGCGCGGAAATAGAAACGGATATGCGGCGCCCTATTTTTGGGGATTGAACCCTGCGATCGCCTGCCTACCGAAGAGCAGTTCCTGAATCCCTTTTGTCACCAGCTTAATCGCTCGTTGCTTTGCGCCATGCTGCCGGTGATTTTTTGCCTCGCCGCACTGCACGAAAGCGATGCTGCTATTTGTCGTATCTGTCAACGAGACAAAGTGCGACCGCTTCTCCTATTCTCGTGGATTCATTGAAACGCGATTCTTATTCCTCGTTGCCGGACTGCCGTCCCGTTAATTACGAAACGATTATTAATTGCGCAATGTTGGTCGAAAGAAACTTTACAGTTGCACGACGGCCGAAGCGGTTTAAGGGGTCTTCCCACTGTGAACCTCTGAAAAATTGCCTTTCTTTGTGAATTTTTTTGTACTAAACGAAATGTCCAATCTAAATAAAGTTTTTCCTACTGATTAATACACTTATTGAGAGTACAAACAAATTTTTTTTGCAATTTATAATAGTTTATTTAACTATATATATTGCACTGAATTGAGCACCCCAAGAAAACGATGTAGTGCTGGCGTAGATGATTCCAGAAGAACGACGCATCTGAATAAAAAAATTCAAAATGGTTTTTAGTCGTCACGGATGTCGTTATCGTTGGAACCAAAATTATTTTAATTGATAAAAAATTAACCAAATGAAGGAAGTTTGAATGTTTAAGTTCCGAAATTCGATGAATTTTTAGTCATTTGTCATTGTAAAAAGTATGAAATTGTTAATAAAACAAAGATTCCGTGGTCCCTGCGATAGCCACCGATGTGTTGAATAATGTGTAAAAATTTGAGACTGATTAATCAAATAATTTTTTTGCAATCATCTACGCAAGCACTACATCGTTTTCTTGAGGCGCTCAATTCAGTGCGATATATATAGTTAAATAAACTATTATAAATTGCAAAAAAAATTTGTTTGTACTCTCAATAAGTGTATTAATCAGTAGGAAAAACTTTATTTAGATTGGACATTTCGTTTAGTACAAAAAAATTCGCAAAGAAAGGCAATTTTTCAGAGGTTCACAGTGGGAAGACCCCTTAACGTTGCAAGAAGAAATTTTTCAGAATTACAGTAGAACTTCGATTAACAGTCGCCTAATTATGCATTGTTCCTAGAAGAATTTTTTATTCCTCTAGGTCCCAATTATGATTTTGATTAAACAACAGCACCCCGAACATAAAAAAAATTCTAAATCGAGGAAATTCGTCAGTTTTGGCTCTGATATTAAATTGATTGATCAAAGTCTTGTGTATACATTTTCTACTGTAAAATACGATAGATCTCTCATTTATTTCCCTCTAAATTTCTCCCAAATTTCTATTAAAAGAATCCTAAGAAACATTCGAACTACGCTTCAAGTAAGATTTCTCTAAACAAGAACTGATGTCGAGATTGAACTTAAAGATGCATTCGAGAGAGAAAGACGCTAATTCGCATTAGATTAATAGAAACATCGAACATTGTCGAGTCTCCATACGAAATCGATGAAAAGTCTTTTAAGTGGAAATTAATTGGTTGCCCTCGTAATAAGTTTCTGCGGCTCGGTTGGCTCGGTTTCACATTGGAGTCGGGGGAGTTGTTTGCGGCTTTCGTTGCTCCCGTTTGCAGGCAATTGCCGCGCGCCACGGTACCTTAAAATTCGTGGTATCGAGGCGGGGAACGTGATACGAAAATCGTATGCTCATGCTACGGTCTGTTACGAACGGCCCGCGATCCTACGAGAACGGTACACATCGGGACCCCTTGAACTCTAGAGCTTCTCCGATAGTGTCTATCGAGGTTACCACCGTTTCGTAAGAGACAGATTGCGTCCACCCTTAAGCGTCCCACATAGATCAAGCGTAGTAATGTGTAATACTCGTGACACCGTTACTCGCGACTGATGTAATTCACGAATTGATAAATTCGTTGGAATCTGCGAAATCCGGACTCAATGCGTGATTTATTAGATTGGCGACGCCCACGGTGCTATAGGTACTCTGAGTATGCAATGCCTAATTGTTCTATGTGAAATGGGAGCAATTTCATTTGGAACGAAACTGTTACAAGACGGTTTATTGACGTTGCGTTTCGTGGACATTTTTTCTACTTTTTTATATTTTTCGTGAAGTCTTGTGCCTTATGGAATTATTTTATTTAGATTTACTAGGTTTGATTTCACTGATCTCCTTTTCTACAGAAATAAGATAGAACTATTATTAATTTAACATAAATTTCTTAAACGATTTTTACTTTAAATTATAGATCTATTTTTACTAGAATTTTACTAATATAGGGAATAATACTGTTAAAAACTGTGTGCATTCTGTTTACGATCTCAGTGATACTAATTACGATAATGAACGAAACTGGCACGAGTTCTATGAAAATGAATTTAGATAGTTGATAATTTATTTCAACGAAAATTTATTGGCTGAAACTGGTCAGAATGACAATCATGTAATTAATTATTAGACTACAGATTTTTATGCAGAATCAAATTTAAAAAGCATAAATAAAAAATTGGAACTTGAATAACAGCGTGTCTTATTTTCTAAACAGTGTAATTTGAGTTATATTTTTTATATCTTGTGTATTTTGACACGTGTTAACAATCTCATAGATTGTGTGCATGTTTAGCATTGCCATAAATGCGTAAAATCCGCAGTCTACGAATTATTTTCAATATTAAAAATTACTTTGCATCTGTAATGTGTAATTAAATATATCAGTTCATCCCAGAAACAATGTCCCTAAAGAAATTTTATTAGTAAAATAATGAATATTTACTGTTTTCTATCCATTACGTAATTGTTTAAACTACTCTTAAAAAATTCTTTTCTTTCCAATGTAAAAAAAATGAATATCAACCTACTAACTTACAATGTTTGCAGCTGCAATACTACGGATAAACTATTTCCATAATTTTCCATTTTTATATCCCATTCAAACAAGAAACTTTGAAAGATCTTTTAACTTCCTCTTCTTTATTCAAAGTCAACTTCGGACATTATCATTTCTTGCATAAAGTTTTCCCTAAGGAATTGAACGAAATGTGGCTTGTCGTCCATGAATGAATCAACGTGACCATATGAACTCAATTTGACCTGGCAGTTTTAAACAGACTGTTTCCAGTTCCAGCTCCAACCCTCGAAATTATTCCAGCGACGGCGACGCCGTTATTATTAGCATCGGCACTACGATTATCGTCGATTTCCACGAAACGAGTCGTTGTCTGGTATCAGGCCCTCAGCTACCGCGAGTTTACGAGCAAACTCGACATGCTAGCGACTCGTGGCGATAAACTCTGCGCGCGGTTCATTAATTTCGGAGTTCCTCCTTTTTTTTCCCCATACGATTTCCAGAGAAGTGGGAGTCGGGAACGATCGCGCTTCGAACGAACAGGATTGGAGAGGTGGCGATCATGCACGCGAGTTTAAATACACCGGGTTATCGGCGTGACCATAAACAGACCGACTATTCTTCTTCTGAAAGCTTCGTTATCATCGACTGTCACGCTGAACTGTTTCATTCACGTTTCTAATAAATAGCTTCATGAGCGTGATGTCACTCGGAGCTTCGGCGTCTGACAAACCAATATTTCGTTGGATTACTATGAACGGGCTACTTTGTAACTATGTTCGTTGCAGTGATTAGGAAGTTCCTACAAAGTAAAACGATGATCATCCGTTGAACCGCTTTAAGGGGACTAGGCAGTCAAATTGGGTTAAAATTTAGCATTCTTTGACAATTTATTACAAAAATATGAATTCAAATTGAGACTTGTACTTTTGCACAATGTTTAACGGTACTTTAATGAGTAAGAAAAAATTTTTGTTGATAATATATACATGTAAATAACTGTGTTATTATTGTCCAAAGTATAAGTTATTTTGTTGACGCCGCTGTCATTATACAGTAATCCTGGTTGCAAAAACTTTTTTTTTTCTTGATGATTCTTTTTGCGTTCTCACCGTAAGGGTCCCCATTTCGGACAGAACCTCTGGCAAAAAAAAAATTTTTTAATTATAAAAATGGCGGCCATAAAACTGCAGAAGCGTGATTTTTCATAAAAAAATTTGGCTGTTTTTTTTTTCTTGTCAAAATAAGGATTTTTATGAAGTTGCTTTGAGGTTCCGTCCGAAATTACACATGTTTTACGTTTGCCCAATTTTTTTCAGATCACTCGGAACCTCCGTTTTTTCGCAATCACTGCAAAACGAAGAGAAAGTATGATTTCGAGAAAAATGCGTTTAAAGTTTTGAAAGACTTTTGGGTATGATTACTGCATACCTCGCTTAAAAATTTCCAGCTGAGTAATAAGATGTCTCTAAAGCTTTCTCGATGTCAGCCTGTTGCTGTTCGATAATTCTTCTATTTACTCGGCTCTTTTTTTTCAATAGGAGGAATCTTTATCCCGTTCGAGGTCTCTCATTTACCTGCGTGCGCGCAGCGCGCAGGAACGTTTTATGGCGCGCTCGACCTTTTCGGCTGTCAAATGCTTAATTTTGGGAATTTCCGCGTAAACCAAACAGCATTCTATTGTGGAAGGATAGCACTTGTAGAAAATGTAAAAAAAAAATCGATTTTTTGATTGCCTAGTCCCCTTAATGAAAGCGTTATTAGGAACGATATGGAATTCTTGATTATACTAAGAATTTTCGATTTTATCAAGCTTTCGCGGATCTTTGTTAAATTTAGACGCCTTTACGTTTATCAACCGTAACAATTTATACCGATGAATTGCGCGAACAAGTGAAGGGTTGTAATTTGCGCTTTGGTGAGCCGCGGCGCTGTCTAAAGCAGCCTCAAATAACCGACAATTAAGTAATCAAATACATGAGGTAACAGTAAACGACGCATTTGTTAACAAACAATTTTAGAGCGTGATGTCACGCACAGCCTTCGCGCGATGAAACTAATATCGTGGAGTGTTTTAATGAGCGATTGGCGATTGTCGGATTCGCTTTGTATCGCAGAATTCATCTGTCGTGGTTTATAATTATGTCAGATAAAAGGTTTATTAATAACATTTGATTAAGCAACAGCGTTTCCGGTAATGCAGAACTGAGTAATCGGAATACGCAAACGTCACGTGATAATATATGTTGTGCAACGAGAATATTTTATTCTATCGTTGGGGATGTTACTTTTTATGTCGTAAACCGAGGTCAATGGTCATAAAGCACAAGATGAAATTATTAAAAAAGGAAAAGAAAATCTAGACACAGTTTAGAAATTGAACCAGAATATTTTAGAATTTTACTATAGATATTTTTTACGAATTGTATCCGAGTATTTTACATGTAAAAATATACAATGTTTACTCTCTGCAAATTCACAGCTCACTGAGCATAAGCTTACAGCGAGTGTCATGTATTTGAAATCAAATCACGTGCCAGCAGCTCGTTTTTGTTTTTTCAACGATGTGAAACCTTTTATTTTCGGTCTCCACAGAGTTTTAATCAGTGAATCCTGAATTTATTTTTTTTTATTATTGAAGCAATAACTTTGATATTTAATCGTTCAATGGTTTTTAATCAGATCGTCCTGAATTTTTTTTAGCTACTTGACATAACAATAAAATCATGCTCCGCCTTGTAACCTTGCCTACTTGATAATTTGTAATTCTTTCTAACACCGGGTGAAGTAGGTAGTTACATTTGCAACGACTGAGATCAGATTGTGATGTCACTGTGAGACGTTCCTTTCTTTTACATATTCCACACGCGAATCAGCGATGACGTTTCGTCGATGTGCATCCTATTCTGATTAACATTTTGTGACAAGGTGCACCGTTTCATTACGCGCAACCGCTTTTCGCCAATTTACAACCTAGCAAACCGTAAATAGCCGCACAGCGTTGTGCCACGACCGTGTAAATATTTGTATAACGTCACGTGCGAAATTACCTATTACACGCGTGGATGAATCTATTGTTAACCATTACTCTCTATTCTCGATGGCACGACAATTCATATTTCACACAGATATCCGTTTAAACGATTTTTTCGTATTCATTTTTGGTGTAGAATGATTTCAAAATTGAAATCAGTATTCTGTGTGAAAATTTTACGAAGTATAGCAGTTTTGATGGCCGAAAAGTCTGTTTTATCATTAATTCTGGAACGATAAAAGTTACCTACTATTGGTTTTGCAACTAAACATAATATTAATTTCGTTTTACTTCTTATATTATTGTGATGTAATACAGAATATTTCTATGAGAAGAAAAGTAGGGGAAATTCTAAATGTTTAGAAAGAAAATTTTAATAGAAAGTTGCAACTTTTTTTTGTAACAGTTCAGGTTCAAAGTTCAACATTTTTGTGTATCTATAATGTCAAAAATTGATGTATATTTTATGAAAATATTTTAGAAACTATAGAAATGTAATGTGATAGTTAAGTTGCTCAGAATAACCCATATTTAATGAAACATAGCAAATTTTTCAAGGGTACGTAGACATTTATGGTTAGTCGTATTGAGCAGAAAAAATACTCCAACTTTGATGAACGATTCTCTACGAACTTATTTGAATAAACCCGCTGCAACTAGTTAAATTGCTAGAAATGTTCGTCAATCACCGTGAAGAAGCAATGAATACGTGACAATTCACTTATCTCGTAAAACTCCTTGCGTGCATTGTCTAATAGAAAAAATTGGTAGACGCGAAGCACAAACATAAAGGGGTTAATGATGGTCAATGATATATTTGCATACAACTGTTCTGGAACGTGATGTCATTCATGTTACGCGCTTTACTACGACCGACATTATTAACGTGTTCACAGTAACATCAAGAGCTTTCCGCGCCGCCGAGGACACTGCGATTATGGCAATTTCAATTTGTGAACCGCGTTAAGGACACGTCCACTAAATGACAACTGCGTCTCATCGTTTCACGACAGTAGGATTTATTGAACATTATTCATTAATTTATTCTCTACCTGTAATCAATTAATATTTATTAATTACTTGTAACGGTGAACATACTCATTTATAATAAAATAGACGATAATTAATTGTAATCAAAGCGTGGATCTTCATGAAAATACTTTCATTAAGAATGGAATTATGCAGATTGGAATATTAAAGTTGAAATTCAAAATTTAAGAAATTAATATTAATTGTCAGGAATTTAAAAAATTAAATTCAGACGAAGGTGTTCATTATTTTGTTAAAGTTTTTAATTTCAGCGTTTAAAAAAAAGTAAGTTTACATGTGTGTACAGATATCGCATTTTCTATAGTTTTAACTATGAGGATGCATCTATGAGTAAACAATTTTAAACTGATCCATTAATTATTTTTTGTACTAAATGACATGCAGTACCATCAATTAATTCTACTATTTTTTAACATCAACAAGAAGAATTGGTAAACGTTGAATTTATATTTTTTGATAAGAAATTAAAAACTCTATAAAATGTATTTAGTTAAGGCTAAATTTATTTGAGTAACTTAAGAAAAAAATGTCTATAAAATTTTGAGTAGTATTTTTTTCCATAAAAGAACCTGTGGACATGAAATAATCCTTCCTTAGAGTTACTATAAATTTCCCAATTTTCTTTAGGCGCCTTAGGGTTAATTTTCTATCAAAATCGAATATATGAAATGCATATATACTAAATTTTAAGTTAATATAAAAAAATAAAACTAAAACGAATGGAAAAAGTGATAACTTTTTTGTCCGGTACTCTATGTAGTATCATTGTAGCTTCCAAATCGCAGCTGTAGGTAATAAAGAAACAATATTATCAGCTCAAATTTCAATGGAATCATTCGGCCAACTAAACTATCACTACTTTACGACTCCGTGAATTTACGATACGGCGATTTCCATTTCTAACAGCTGAGAGGCAACTAGTTCGAGTTGCATCGGGCCGCAGTGTTTCCAGATCGGTAGACGGTGAAAGTATCACGTTGCCCGCGACCAAAGCATCATAGAACGGGACACTTCTTCCCTATTTTTACCCAACTTGAGCCGTTCCGCGTGGGCGGGACAGGCTTACGTATTTAGTAATGTGAAATTCAGGTGAGAGTGTAAATCAGGAAACCGTGTCTAGGAACATTTCGGAAACACACAGGAAATGTAAATATCGAGGGTGGATCGTGTGAAATATAGTACGGTATTGAACGGGGCGTGGGTTTCACGTGGACGTGCCCGAGTCCGGATCTCGGTTAAAATATTGTCCCGTTGTTGATACGGGTTCTACACGTCGAAATCTCCTGTCGAACGCGATTGTTTCGTCCGTCCTGGCTGTCTACATTTGGCGCCAGATTTTTGTTTCAATGATTTACCGGACGTCTGTGATTTAAACGAATCGGAAGAGTCGCGCTCTCCACCGAAATTGTGGAAACGGGTCTTAGCGAGACTGTCGTGCAACGTTCTGCAAATGTTTATACAATCTTGACAGATAGTGGGCACTTTCGCTTCGCTCGTTCTCACAATGTATTATTTGTTCCGAACAGGTGGACAGAATGTATTGAAAGAGCAACGTTAAATAATTCGGAGAGTAGGAAAGTGTTTAAATAGTCTCTTCAGTGTTTTAGATCTCTATTTTTAGGTACCTTTCTATTTCAAACGTGAATGGAGAACGACAGGCTAATAAGTGAAGTATACATAAGTAAAATAATACGACCAATGCACAGATATTTATGGAACTCTCGTTCTCAGCGAAGCACAGTTGGAGTGCCTCTTATCGTAAGCAAGTAAAAAATAGGATTTAAAATAACACTCATATAAATCCTCTGTCGAAAAGACTATAAATAGTTTTAACTATTAATCGAGAATATTGTAGTTATTCTAAGTATCCTGCAGTCTACTATCATTTTTTCTTAATGGGGGATTTCCATATAGACTGCTAAAAATAAGCCGATTTTTGCGAATTTTTTACAAAAAACCTATTAAGGGAATCATTTTGAAACCTTCGGGACTGTATATACACTGTTTAAAGTTACAAAACAAATTTGTTTGCAGTATAAATATTGGCTGCAGAAGTCGCTATTGAAGAAAGTTGTTGCAGCCTTGCCGCTGGAGGTATAAATTGGTGGGCACTCTAGCTCCTTCAATTTTTTCTAGAATGAAGAAATTCAAAATGTCCCTTATTATTTATGAAATTATATCGTCGATGAACCAAAAATATTAGTGAAAAGTATAAATTTTTAAAGATCGCAGGGCTTGTAAACCAAAAGTGTGTTTTTTGGTGTAATTTCTGGACGCATTTGTGAGAAATAAAGATGCTTAAATTAATTTTTTCATTAAACATGTAGGTTCATCGACTATAGTTTGCTATAATGTAGTTGTATACACCGGGATAGATAGATTGGTTGAGTAGTTTTTGTTTAATCGTGCCCACCAATTGAAAGAAATTAGTTTCGAGAAAAACGTATCTAAAATTTCAGCGGCGAAGAACGAAAAGTGGCAAAGTCTTGTAAAACTTGTAGTTGTTCAATGTTAATTTGCTGTTCATGCTGAATAAAATAACCCTTCAGCTTCCTCAAAAAATTCAAATCTCTATCTCCGATAGAACTACCACATTCACCATAACTTTTGTTATTTTATACTACTGCGCGCAGTCGACACGCTGCTGCTCCATTGACTGTATTTCTACAAATACCTGGAATTCTGGCTTAGGGCTTTAGGATTACGTCCTTGAAGTGCATTATTATTGATCAAGCACAAAAAAATTTTTTGACTTGCTATATGGAAATCCCCCTTTAATAATTTTCCCTCTCTGTCACCACAAGCAAAGTATTTGTACACTAAAAATAACACGATAAGCTTTCATAAATTCATTATGGCAAGTTGAAAGACTATTTTTATAATATTTTCAAAAGCAATGCAAATTTACTTTTGTAAAATACGGCATTCTCGAGCGAAGATTGTCTCTACGCGGCGCAACAGGAAAAGTTTATCGTTATCAGAGACCGACTCTTCCTACCGAATAATAACAACTTACACACCGTGGGCGTAGTTGTGAATTATTTCGTAATGCTTCTCGTTCGAAAAAAATATCTGTGTTTTCGTTCCCAGTGAATTCCCATCGAATAAATGTTATTACGAAGATTTATGCGGCTTAGACAATGCGAACAAACAAGTTGGACGAAAAGAATTGCTTGTTGTTGGATCGAATAAGGTAGCGATGACTGGGTATCTGTCTTTCGCGCATAATTAAGTAATAGCAGCCTACGTGAACGAATGTTTAACCAGAGCTGTGTCACGCGTCTGGGATGCAAGTTTTATCGATTGATCAAGGTAAGGTAGCTTTATATTACGGTCTGCGGGACAGTTTCGTTCGCTGTTTTCTAACAGCTGCCTGATACAAGTGATAACTATCGATATTCGCGAGTAAAAATACTCCAAGCTCATTTAAGGGAACGGTAGCTTTCATAGAAAACTATTTTTTGTGTTCTAAAAATAAAATTTTGTGTACTAAAAATGTAATGAAACTGAAATGAAATGAAGTCCATCTACAATCAATTTTTCGTTCTTCGTTGTAATATAAAATAAATAATTAATATTTACTGTACAAGTATTTAGCTGCAATAAAATTTACAGCACAACTAAGAAAAATGATCTTTCATTTCACCAATTTTATTATATTTTTAGGCGAAAAGCGTCACATTCCGAGCGTTTCCGGTGAAGGTACAGAACCTTCAAACACGAACAATTACACCAGGACAGATTTATACTTTTTTATTGTCACGTCGATCTATAACCTTTCAAACGGTATTGAGAGAGTGGACGGTGACCCGACTCCTTTTCAGACGATTTCTCACGTTTCTGAATGACTGCCGGTATTAACAGACCGCTGTCGACGGTCTGCAGAGAACGAAAAAAAAAAAAAAGGTGCAGAAGCCTTTTGACCCACCGTTTAGTTCGTTTCCGATTCCCGCTACTGTCGTCCACCCCATACCCACCAACAGTCCTTTCCTTTTATGTTGCCGGCAAAGGATGCGCACTCCGTTCGGGCGTCGAAATCGCCTACGCGCTTGTTTACCGGGTGACTTCAACGGGACACGAAGATGTAAGTAACTGATATAGAAGCTTGCTCGTCACCTTGGACATCGTGCTAATTTAATTGGTAATTGGAATCGCTTCTTTCTCAAATCTCTGACCTTCTTCAATTTTATACTTCTTATGAATAATTAATCCTGCTGTTCCCTTCTTTAAAGTCTGATTTATTATAACTTGAATTATTTATACATCATTAGAAATGCAGTCGATGAAATTTTTACAGAATGTCAAAAAACAATGAATGAAAATATTAACATTAGCATTCTGATATTTTTCTTAAAATGGGATCAGTTGTTTAACAAAATAGAATGCAGGATTGGGTCAAATAGATCCGAAGAGTACAGCAGGGTTAAAATAAAAACAGTACTCATTTTACAAATTACTTAAATATTAATTTAGATTTGTGTTATTAATTTCTCGAAAACAAAAAAGAAAAAGAGAGAAAATGTGTGAAAATGTTTCCATAAATTAAAAAACTAAGAAACATATGACTCGTGTAAAAAAAATTATAATTGGTTGGTGAATAATAAAATAATCCAAGAGACAATATATGTCGTTAAAATTGGATATTAAATACTCAGTTTAATATATTGCAGCTCAGAATTTATCTAAGCTTGTAATCATTCATATGTAAAAATGAGAATTCATATCACAGATGGAGGTCATCGCAGTGGAGGTGGTTATTATCGAATGACAGATGACAGAATCGCTACAAGAAGCTGCATGTAGTTTTAATGCAATATAATTCGAGAAATTAGTGACTCCGTTAATTTCGCACATGAGATTTTGTTCATGGCTCCAATTCTGACGTCAGTAGTACTTGTGCTTTTAATAACTGCACTAAAACGCGTGCGGTGCAAAGTGCTGCAGGCAGTGGGTCGTGCCCTGACGCGACGGCTAAATATAAAGAGTGCAATTGCCTTTGGGCCTCTTTGCAAAAGCGCATAAACCTTCAAGTATTGATGAGAGTTTGTTCAATATACTTTACGCTCGAGCGGTAGATTGGAATTGAACGAAGCGATTTTTTGTGTGTTGAGTAATAAAAATCTAAACATATTGAAGTCAAACTTTTTTGCTTTTTGAAATTTAACTTTTCTTTCATTACAAATAAAAGAATTGTTTTTCTGAAAATATTCTTCAAATGTTTAAATTTGACTATCGGGAAGCTCCTCTTTATTAATTGACATAAATATCCGTATCGAAAGCGAGAGTATCTGTTTTTAATATATTACTGTGTCGATCCAATAATGAAAAATTAATAATTTATGGATGATACTCGGGGGAGAGACGTGGATTGCGTAATGGGCTCCATTGCTGCGTAAAATTTCGAATAATTACAAAAAGACCCTTGTTATACATTATTCATAACCTTCAATCGCAAGATAAATGCTTTTAACGGTTTGTGACATCATGCACGAGCCTCACGTGAAATCTAGTTATGATGGGGGAGTGTGGTTTGTGCAGTTAACGGACACACACATTCTCACGTGTTCATTAAGATAAAGAGTAAGACAAGGAGTTCCCCCCAAGAGTAATAAAATATAAAAATATTATCTCATTCTGAAAAACTTGTTACGTATTTAGATCAATTGTGGCAGAAGTAAATATACATTACAATACAGAGGTAAATGAAGACAGTGTTATAAATCGATTCGCAAAAATTCGCAAACGTAGAACAGAATTTGTATTATGAAATAAAATTTTTGTAGTATCGTAATCTCATATTGTAGTATCTTTTATACCTGTTTTCCTTATAAAATAAAGTCTTTAATCACGATTATATAACATGTAATTATTCTAATTGCTTATCAAGGTTAAAAAAACAGTTAAAAAATGTACTTTTTTATTTTTATACATTCCCCCCCCCAAGAAAGGCTTCTGAATCCGCCACTGATTTTTTTTCTACAAAACTGTATCAGATATTTGTATGGTTCAATCTTTTCCACGGGATTAGAGAAAACGTTTAAAAACTATTTGCAAAAAAATTGTTAATTTAATGGATACATTCTTTTCTCCCTTTTTTTGGTACGATATGAAACTTTTTTCTTCCGAGCTACATTCAATAGAACGAATTTAATTCCTTCTAAAAGTTTTAATACTTTTTAATTAAACAAGTTCTTTCGGAATTATTCAATTTCGGGATTCTCTATAGATGTTTGAGTATATGCTTTTAAAATAATTTTAAAGAATTTAATAAGTGAGTAACTAAGTAAATATGTATATTTTTTTCAACTTTGTGTTTTATGTTTATTACAAAAATTCAAACGTACTAATACAAGTGAACATAATTCAAGAAAATCGTATTCAGGACAATATCGTATGAAAGATGCATTACATCCTTGGATTACGAGAATTATTTCGCGGAAATGTTAATAAAATTTTCAGCAAACAGTTCAAAACGAAGCCGCGCACGCGAAGATAATACGACCTAAATAAGTACATTTCAAGCGCGCTTTGGAATTAACCGCGATGCGAATCATTGAATCCATTCATCGAGTGTTATACAACGGTATTTAAATATTCCATGTTTCTCGCTTTGAAATTTAATGCAACATTCAAATCAGTTTATGATTCGTAGAAGTTACTGACCTTCTTTCGCAAAGCTTCATGAGCGATACTCGATATTTATTGTAAAAAAAATTTAATTCTTTTCAAGAATACGCAAAAATTAAAAATTTGTTCAAAGAAAATACATTTAAAATTGAATATATTTAATTAATATTGATTAATTATAATATTTTTGAGCTCTTGATCATTAGAAGTAATATCATTCGTTTAAAGATCCACTAAAAATAGATTTACTCCAAAAAAATCTGAATATCTGTTTCAAATAAATTTACTCTACTGTACTTCAAAGTACACGTGTTTCGCCCAACCCAAACAAAAAACCGCGAAAGAATTGAAAAACGATCCACCACGCATACAGCCTTTTCCATCATAAAATCATAAATATTCGAAAAATTCTCCCCTCCCACTAAAAACCGAGACATTTCGAAATTCATGCCGCGCGATTATTAACGACACGACCGAATCATTGATCGTAGATCAGCACCGAACGCGTGTCCACCGTTCCCACGCACGTTCGTGTGGGCAACCGAGTCACGAATTGCTGCTCGCATTACGTTCCTAAAAGCGGTCGGAACGACGTTGCTCCAGATGCGCGCGACATTACGTCGTTCTTTCGGTAAATTGTCTTCACCTACGTTCATAAAACGGTACCCACGTCCGTCGTTAGCGCGACGATCGATCCTTAGATCCCGCGCCGCTAAAGAAAGCTTCCCCCGGGGGCATCGCGGTCCCCCCGTATTCAGAGTAGCCCGCGATAACGCCGTCTCAGCAATCTACCGGAAACGATGCCGGGCGAGTTGGTTCAGGGAACTTCTCGCGTGCCAACTTTAATCAGCCGCGTTTCGCGGAGTGAAAATTCGCGATAACTCCGCTGGATACTTTTCCCTCTCGCTATCTCGACCCGTTGCTTTCCGACTCCTTACATAATCTCGCGGCCGAACGTTGTCCGCTCGATCCAGCGATTCGTGGTTCAGAAAGTATCGATTGTCACGCGAGTTTGACGGTGATTAATGTATTCGTCGGATCGCGGATCGGTAGGAATCATTGTCTACGCGATCGTAACGACACGTTTACATTGATATTAAACTTCGCGAGCTACCTGTCAAACGGTTCCCAGTTTCGAAACACGACGGAACACAGCGGATCAACGACCAACGCAGAAATTCGACACTTTCGTTACGGTCGGTACGTGTTTCGGGATCCGACGGATTCACAAATGAAATCGCGATGAAATCCGGACAACGGGCGTGCGAGCCCTTTATCTACGAGCGATCGGTGCGCGACTGAGATATAGCAAGGACTCACTCACCACAGCCTCGGTGACCGGTATCCACGCGACGACCAGTAGGGCAAGGACGCAGGCGACTCGCAGGACGACCGGGAACGGCGGCGACCCGGTGGCTGCGGTGGTTGACGTTGCCGCGGCCCTCGGCCGCATTGTGCCGGCGGGTTCTCCTCCTCCGCCGCGTTCGTCACGTTTCCCCGTGTACCTGCGTTCCAACCTCGTCACCTGGCAGCCCTTAAAACAGTCGAGGGCGGTCGTTCGCGATGTCGCTCGGATGTCGCGCCCGTCGTCTCCGGTGTGCGTGGCGCAGAAGAAAACGATGCGGCGGCTGGTCGGCCAGCCTGTCGACGCAGCGCGTGTCGAAGGGCCAGACAGACGGCCCGGTCGCTCGTCGTTCCTCGCACGCAGACGGAGCCGGGCCGCGCGCGAGCCGGTGGAGGAGGCGCTCTTCTCTCTTCACCTCCTCGCGGAGCTGTATCCTTGCGCGTTCCCGGAGCCGCGTCACACGACGCCCGGCAGATGTTCCCCTCTCGCTCTGGTTGTCGGATCGGTGGTCGGTTCGCTCGGAAGCCAAGGAGACCCACGGCCCGCGATCGACATCGGCTGAGGCCGCGCCAGCAGTCCTCGTGGCGACGCGCGACCGAGCTCGCCTCGACCCGGTCACCGGTCGTTTCTCTTCTCTCCTCTCCTCTTCTCTTCCCGTCTTCCCTTCCTCCGGCCACCTCCTCTTCCTCCACGTCTTCCTCGTCTTCTCGCTTCACTGCTGCTCTCCTCCGTACTGCCCTCCCCACAAGTCCGCACGCGGCGGCTCCTTCCTTCCTCCCTTCTTCTCGCTCGCGACCTCTCGCTCTGTCGCTCCTTGTCGCGACCTGCCGCCTGGTATCTTCTGGTCCCGCAGTTGGTGGAGGCTGGCTGGAGAGTTCGATTCTCTCAGCCGCGAGTGGAGAAGCAGCGGGGGAGGCAGGACGAAGAGTGTGAGAGAGCCAGGGCTGCCGCGGAACTGAGAGCAGGCCGCTCGACCGATCCTTTCGGCGGAGGAATTCTAGCTGGCGTGGCTCGACGGCCGCCTCCACCTTCCTTCCCTCCACCCGAGTGTTCATTGAGAGCCCTCCCTGGATGGGACGGTCCACACACCGCGTCTACTCGGTGCCGGGTTCCCCGCGATATTTTGTAACTGCCTGTTCGTGCGGTGCTCGTGCTAGCCTGTGCTCCTCTCGGCTCCCTAGACCCGTCGTGGAATAGGGAGGTCGAAATGACCCGGTTGGGATTGCGGTGAGTTTGTGCGATTCATTCTTCCATTCTCTCTTACCTACCGGCTTTTCTGCCGCTTTCGTTTCGCTCCCTTCTGCCCGGTTTCGCGCGTCCTTTCTCGTCTTCTTGCCGCGAGACCGATCATGCTACCGGCGGTGCTAGTTCGTCAACCTGTTGTGTTACGTCAATGATCTGTACGTGTTGCATAGGCACGTGCGTTCAGTGGAGTGTCCGCTATGTTTTGCCTCGGCTACCGCGGCGAGAAGGTATCGTTCATCGGAATACGGTTCCCTAGTGACCCCCCAGACCGGGCTACTTGTTGCGCGGCTGCTCCTTCTCGCGGTCGTCTCGCCGAATCCTTTTATCGTGCCGTTCCTCGCCGCCGCGTCGATCTCTTTTTTTATTTCTCTTACCGGCTCTCCGCGCGGTCTCGGTGTTTTACGAGTGTTCCGCCGACAAACGGAGGGGGCACTTTCAACCCCTTTCGTGCGTTCCGTCGAGACGCCGAGTGGTTTTCAAGGACGAGACAGCCCGGTGCTCGCCGTCGATTGTCCTGCGGGTGGGATACGTCAGGCGATCGCTTTTACTTCGTCTCGTGCGAACCGATTTGCTTGGGCGGTGAAGTTTTTTCGGAGCCGTCGCGCGTGGCTGAATGTTTCAGAAGCTAAGCTTGAGATCTTGCGTTTTGGAGTATTTATTAACCTATTTTTTGAAGTATTAATTATATCTGCCACTGTAAATTGTTCCATTTCCTAAGATACTCGGTAACTGCAACATTTCTTAATTATATTTTAACACAAGTATCTGTTTTACGTTTCTCCGAGTAATTCTATACAAATTCAGAGACTATTTACGCATTTACTGATTGCGAGTTACTGTTTTACAATCCTCAGGAAATTGTAGAAATTTTACCGGATTAAAAAATATATCTACAAAAACTAATCTTTATTTGACGCAAAGATTCAGTTCATCGAATTTCAACGGACAACGGACGGTGTTCAGCTTCTAATCAACCACCATTCATCTCTCGTACTATCTTCATAATTCAGAAATTCCATTAATGTCATCATACCGACGTTAAACCTCGCATCAATTTCTCGGTTCCTCCAAACTTGCATACAAAACCCTCTCAATTGAATTTCTCAAAAGAATCTCCTACGCAAATTCTATAAAAACATCCTCCTACAAAAAATATTTAATTATTAATCGTCCGCCTTTCATTTCACAATGTCCACCTCGCAAAGTGATTGTGCCAATTTCTTCTTCCAGATTCGTCGCATCCGCATTGTTCCTGGCCGGGATAGTCAATGGGGTATGTATTAATTTCTCATAATCGCTAAACGTAACGGATCGCGAGCCCGTTCATCATCGAAACCGCAAAAACCGCGCGATATCGGCCCGTTCAAATTCACGCGTCCGCGTGCAAAAGACGCGCGTTCGCGCGGTTGCATCCGAGCACGCGATGCGCGTGCGGATCCACGATCGCCGAGAGGCTGAAAGGCTGGCTGGATCGAGAGGATCGCGTTTCGATGGTGGCGGGCGGTATTCCGCGGTATTCCGCGGCGCGTGCGGTTCGGCCTTCCCCTTTCGCATTGCTCGTGCAAGAGTGGAATTGCGAGGGCGAGAAAAGCTTCGCCGCGAAGGCCGAGCAGACCTCTGGAACGGCGCGGCGCGGCGTAACGCGCGCGTCTCGATCGTCCGCGCGATTAGATCATCGGGAGCGTCATTATTTTCGCGTCGCGAGACGTGGGACTTTAACGTCTTCGGGAATCTAGGCTACGGGCAGAGCTGGGTAAAATTTCGAGACAAAATATTTCAAGTACTATTTTAAATAGTATACTTTAATATGGTTCAAATAAAATACTGTTTTAAATACAAACAAAAAAATTGCGGCAAATAAAATATTTTTATTTTGATAACCAGATAGATAAAATAAAATATTTTAATGTTGTAATTCAAATATTTCCTTACAATGAAAATAAGTTGAGCAAAGAGTTAATAAGTTATAATTCTTAACGTAAGAAATTATAATAGTTGTAATAGTTAACAAAGCTTTGTAGCTTAAGTACGAATATTTGCGTGTAAGGAAGTACATCTTTTAAAATTTTCGTCGCTTCGACTACTCTTTCGAAGATACAGAATCATTCCAGCGAAGCTAAAAAATCTCTGTACTAGAGGAGATGATGGAATCGGCGTGTTATATTTTAAAAATAACTCTTTCATTTTCTAAGACTTGCAATTCGCGAATCCTTATCACCTAAGTATTGAATTAACTCCAATTTTAGAATATTATTGTCACTTTGAGCAATCTCATTTGTGTGCTTCTCCATGAAAAAAAAAATTCTCTCCCTATATGTTGATAAACAGACGGCAATGTCGTAAAAACATTACACGCAACAAGAGATCATAAAAGTATAAATTTCTATTTTTATTATTTGAAATACTATTTTACACAGTTCTGCAAAATACGTCTCACTATTTTCAATATTCTTCAAATAAAATACCATTTAAAAAGAGTATTTTAAAAAGTTTTTCTCACAAATAAAATATTTTATTTCCATAATTATAGGCATGCCTAGAAATAAAATAGACTATTTACTATTTTCTATTTCAAATACTATTTTGTCCAGCACTGGCTGCAGGGGCGATGAGAGTTTGAGGAATCGCTTGAAATTTTCTTTATAGGCCGTTGCTGTAAATTTAATAGACGATTGGAGCTTTTATTGCGGGGCAAGGCTCGGGATTAATTACGATGCAGCGATTGGATGGAGATATTAAAGGGAGGGTTAGTTATTGGAGTTACATTTGAGAGGTGCTTTGAGAGAGTTAAGGTAGCTTTTAAGCTAACTTCTTTCTGTTTTTGTTTTAAATTTTGGGAAATAATTATGAATAGACTGCGGATGTTCATGTAAATTCATATTTACAAAGACAGAGGAAAATAAGAGCTACTTAAATACAAGTGTATTGTACCTTCTAAATGTTGTAAAATGTATTTTACTTTCGATATTTTTATTTTTGCGTCTATGAACATCCTTATCTACATTTTGGCACATTTAAAATAGCAATAATTAGCAATTATATAGTTATAGCAATGTGATGTATATATGAAGAGCTTACCTGAGGTTTTTATAACTTTGATGATTTACTAGAAAATTAATACGGTTCAGATATAGTCACAGAAATTCAGATAATTTAGTTGTTAGACACGTTATGCATTTAGTATGTCATAAATTTTGTTTGAAAATCAGTTTTTATTCCAACTATTTAAAATTGATGCACATTCAAGTTGCATTTACCTAAAAATTTATTAGTCGTACAGTTAATACAATTTTACGTATGAAGGATAACAGATAATACCACTAGTGATTAATTTTGCAGTACAAGGATATTTTCGAACACATTGTTCATTGATAAAATTGCACAATCCACAAAGTTCAAACCAAAACCGTAAAATTTCGTATTCATCGTGGGTCCTCCCACGCAGTCCACTATAACAAAATACGTATAGAAATCTTCACCTAAATTTCACCTCGCACTCAAAATAGAAATTTCTTCAATCCTCTGTCTTCGGAAAGCATTCAAAACCCACTGCATCATTACGAAGAGGGAATATTTTGTAAACTGGCAATCAGTTCAGCCAAAGTGTTCGCCAAACCGATACCCAAAAATTGTTCTACAACAGGTTCCACAGCAGTTTCGGAAAATTGTCTGGAAAAAAATTGTCCCCCGCCGCAATATGGTTGCAATCTCGTCAAGTAGCCCCTGGAAAGTGTCCCAGATAAGCCGTGTCACTGAACGTTCGCCGTCGTCCACCTCTCTTCGACACGTTGATTTTTTGCGTAACGAATGCCGACGATATCGATAACGGCGAGGATCAATCGCGACCGCGATAACAGGGTCGCGAACTCTCGCCGATTTGTCGCCGGCGAACAACGGGAAGGTGTTAAATCCGAAATAGGGCAGTCGTCTGTTAGCGGACCAGTCCGCCTACGGCGTCGTAATCGCGCGCACTGTAATTTTATTACGCCACGAATGTATGCTGTACTTGCTCGCGCGGCACGCGAGCCGCGGCTTAGTCACTATTGAAAATAGTTCGGAATTGACTCCGTCTTGATTGCCATCGTCTGGCGAGCTTAATCGTTTTTAACTTTCCACCCGGCTCCATGGGCTGCCTCGTGGGAGGCGATCTGATTTTCCCTTTTTTTTTTCTCTCCTTCCTTTTTTGAGCGCGCTTTGGACACGCGGATGAAATACGGTTCGGGGATTTATGGCTTCGACGTGTAGGTTGACTCACAAATTTTTACAGAAGAATATATTGAAAAAGTAATTGTTTTGGTATTCAAAATTGGGGAAAGTGAACGGGAAGGAAAGTATAACGTAGTAGATTTTACGATTATTATTCTGAGCGCGTGCGAATGAATCTTACATTTTACATGATTCTATATGACATTTTGTTCACTATCTAAAATAAATATTGTCAATTTTCTACTGATAAGAATAGGTCTTCTTTTATTTTTTTAACGCACTTCGGAATTTTTTACACTTTTACTGATTTTAAGTAGATACAATGACTCATGAATTTGTTCACGAAGGCTACATTAAATTTATTTAAATTCTAAGAAAAGATGTAATAAAAGTCACGTAATAAAAGTCATGGAAACTGAGCGACAATTAAATATGGAAGCTGGAAACTATCCATATTGAAAGAAAAAATTAATACTGCGAAATTCACAGTTAATTAATCTTTGATATATACATGTGAACAACCCTGTGAGTCACTATAAGTAATAGTTTAAGTAGTTTGATCCTGATTACTACAAGTTTTGCCGTTCTGCAACCGTATTTAAGAAAGGAGATTGATAAAAGGGTGAAGTGAAGAGAATGTGAAACGAGAAAATAAGGGGATCTGTTTTGTGACACATTACCCAGTTCTTGAAATTGGAGTCACCGTCAATTATTTGCAACTGTAGAATTTTCATGCGCGCCCGACGACGCGTGCAACAAGAAAAACTGTATCGCGGGACAGGAGCGAGTTGTATCACAGCGAAAGTGTTAAGTCGGAGGGACCGGTGCAGAGTATAGTGGGATTAATGATGGACGTCGTAAAACCAATTGCATGATGAGCACTTCTGAAGAAGACGTAACTTGGAAGATAAATCGCGAGATTATAGCGTCCGTAATGTAATGAGGCTACATTATAGAGTGAGACGGTAGTTATCGATGAGAGATTAACGAGAAGGAAATAAATGCAACGATAATGGCGTGACGCTGGAATGCGATAGCGAGGAATCAGTGAAAATATTAATTACTCTTTTGTGAGGGAAAATATTATCAGAAACATTTGATCTTGTAATTGGAGCTTGGTTAGTTTTCGGAAGCAGGTAACTGAACTCATTGATTTATAATTATCAATTAATCAACTGTTATAGTTCTTCAGTAAATTGATAGCAAAATGTAGTGAATATTACATTACAAATTACAGACTTTGGCTTGCAAATATAAATTCCGAGTTTATTTAACCAAATACTGCGTTATATATTTTTAAATAATTGCTCCAATTTTATGAAAAATATAAAGAAGTTAGTGTTAATGTTTGCATTTATTGTCCCTTAAAACTCTGTAACAATTTCATTGTCCACATTGACAATGATGTGCTAATAATTCAACTTTTAATAGATCAGAATGCTCTTAATAGATAGATGCTCTTAACTTAAGAGCAATTTTGTTAACGATATAAATAAAGAGAAAACTTTAATTTCTTTTAATGCAAGTTTTAAACAAATTTTGCACTTGGTGCACATATCAAACAAACACTCATTTCTTCTCAAAGAAATCGAACAGCATATGTATGTATATACCTACTTCTTCTAAAAGTTCAAAGTAAATACTAGTTTTAAACACGATTTCAAGCATAAATATGAACCAAACATCATTTTCCTCAAAGGAATAAAATTTGTGAAAAAGCTACATACAAAATCTAATAAACGTCATTACCACTCATATAAATAAATTAGACAACGGGAAAGTAAAACAAGAGAATAAGAAAACTTTCATTCACAGGTGCGCAACGAGTAACAGTGACGTTTTGCTTTGAAATTGCGAGTTTTTAGGGCGTTTCTATCGTTTCAGTTTTATGAAAACGCGGCGAGCGTGGCAGTAAAAATTATTTTTGAAGAACGAATTAACAGTGGACCGTTCGGTGAGTTAACGTCGCTCGTTAAACCGCGCACCGGTTCGTCCGATGTGACGGTGGGCCAGAGAAAAAAAGACCGTCGGCTGGACAACGAGCGACGGGAAAAAAGAAGAAGGCGACGCAGAAGTAAGCAGAAATCGAAGAAGGGGTAAAAGATGGGACGGAGGGTAAAGGGAGAGAGAATCGCCGGAGAGATCGTCCCGAGAATCCGAAATGTTTCGCGCTGTCTGATTGCGTAACCGCGAAATTCACGAAGGCGGTTAAGATAAGCGATAAAAGGGACAATTCTTGAACCGTCACGAAAAGAGATATCCCCTATCTGGAATAAGAGAATTAGGCTCTCGCTTCGTTGGACGAAATTGCTGATGCTGAACGACGCGCGTGGTTCGCCACTTCCTTCCAGTTAATCGGTGTTGGAAAAAATGCGATTCTCTTCTTGGCTGGCTGGATGATTTTGTAGTACTCGGGTCGAGGAAACGATGATCGTGCGTTTGCATATCGATGTGTGTCTAATTCTATCCTTTATTAGATCTGGGTCAAATATTTTGGAAAGAGGGTAGGAAAATGGAACGTGGAATGATAAATCGTGGAGTATAAAGGGTGGATAATATGGAGTGCGACGAGTTCCTTTTTCCGAATTTCTAAAAATGATAGAATGTTTTGTTAATGCCTTAAGATTCTTTATGGAAAGTTTTGGCAATTCTTTTGAAAACGAAATCACGTTTATTTTAATTAAAAACTTATTTTCACGAGACATTTTCTGAGTATTGCAATAAAAGTCGCGAAAAATCTCAGCAAATGAGGAGCTATATGTGTGAGTAATTTTGATAAAAAATACGAAGCAGTAATTTCGACTGTTTTGGCAGTTCCTGTCTTAATCGTTCATGTTGAGATAGCGTGTCACGCAGATGCCAGTGGGAGTTGTGTAGTTCTAACAGTTGTTGGAAATTATACCACACGCGTTGCTGCTTGTCTACGTCATTTTGGAGTAATGGTTTACGTTCATGAAGACATTGTGTTTCATAGTGAATTGTGTTACGCACTCTTAAAAAAAGAATTCCGTTTCGTATAAATGATACGGAAAAAATTGTTATTAATTTAGTTCTCCTATCAGATCATGTTAAGCATTATGATTCAATAACATGATTGCAATATTTAATCGAAGATTATGCTGCCTGTTCTTTTTTGCTGGAGTAACACGCATGCGTGAGCGTATGTAATAGAATAATTTAGTAGTTAAAGAGTTTAAACGTATTATGACACGGTAAAGTAACTCCATAATATCCTTGATTCATTGTTTGGAAATAAGCGCATTATCGAACGATAACTGCACAATACTGATTTAGTATTCATAGCGGCTCTTTTAATTTAAAATCATAACAAGCTTCGGGTACTTTTACACGCGAGATAAATTAATTTCATTATTTACTCTGTGACGAATTAAAATACATTGTGCAGATTGAACGATGGAGATTTCGACTTGAAATTATTAGAAATTGAATAAAATAAATGGGAGATATTAATAATAATTTCCGCACTTTTTATTGTTAGTAATTTGTAAAACTGCTGCTTCTAAGTTTTTCTATTACCCATTTTGTACGAAGCATATAACAGAAACGATAAAATTTCTGCTGAGATACTATCAATTTATATGACGTAAAGCACAATTTTTGTCGTTTTCATGGACAGTTACAATCGTCCGAATGAAGATCTTGTTTCTGGTGTTCCCAATTAAGGAAGAAGTGCAATCTTGTACATATTTTCAGCAGTGATGTCAGTAAATCTGCTTCGCATTCAATACGTCGCGAGGTCGTCTCAAATAATTACATTATCAGTGGGTTTCGAATAACTCGCGGTGAAAATGTCGGAAAAGGAAGCAATGCAATAAATATCTAGGCACAGACCATCAACTGCAACTCGGCTATTAATATCAAATGATAACGACCACGATTCTTCAACCCCTTATGAGAGCTAAATACTTCAATACTAAAATTCCAATGAAATATACTGAGAAACTTGAACAATAAAATATGTCTTCTGGATAGGCAAACTGGCTTTGTTCAAATCAGAACTGCAAAGGGCTAAATAATAGTGAAACGGCAAAAAGAGTCCCAATTTTTATTATCTTCGACTTCAGAAAAACGACGAAGACAGTCGTTTATCTTCTTATTTTACCTAAAGCAGTAAAGATTTGTTCCTTCATTAATCCGAGAAATTCAAATAAAACGAAATCTCAAAGAAAAGATAAACGTGTATTTGTAGCCATACTCGTTTATTTAAACATAAGGTGGTCTAATTAAATATCCAATTAAATTACTCGAATTCCGTCTACTCAAATATCTTAACGAGGCTCTCGATGTTCTTCAGACTCTTTTTTTTTTTTTTTGTTTGTGCCGGGAGCTTCAGACAAGTAGACCCTAGATTCCAGCGTGACACCATTATCTCCTATCGATAAAGACCGTTCGAGTTTTCATTGAGCATTTTCGGGAAACCGAGCAGCCCACTTGTGCCGTGAATCGCGGCGAAGAGGCATACGGAAAGCCTGACGAGAATGGAATCAAAGAAGAGCGGAGTGTGGTACGCCAGTCCGAAATGATAATGAGCCGGCTATCTCTCCGCGTTTCCTGCCAGTGCGTGCCATCCCGAAACGTAAAAAGGATAAAACGTGAAAACGAGGGCAAGACAATGACTTTCCGCGAACACGATGACGCATCGCGTTGAATCGCGCCAATCTGTGTATAATGTTCGCCGGATGTCGAATAAGGGCTAGAGCAGAGATAGAGCAGGGTACTATTGATCTATGGATCCGGAAAATTTCGCGAGGGGAGAAATCCAGGAAAGTCAGTCGGTAGAATCTCAAATATTTAGCTTGAAGCGCATTCGAGTGAAACACGTTTGAGCCGTTTTTATTTAAATTTGGAATTATTTTCTTTATCAACTTTAATAATGTTTTGTTTGTTGAAATGGAAAAATCTTATCGATTAGTTCAACTCGTTTTAGTTTTTTTTTTTTTAATTACGCAGTTATTTAGTAATTTCGTTGAATTAGGAATCGTGCAAGTTGTTAAATATTTTTCGTGTAACTACTCCTTCCTCAACGCTGAACTGCGGAAAAATACATTTCCTCGAGATACGGTTCGTGTCTTTGCCACACTAAGATAAACAAACGTCAGCGAAGCATGTCATCATGTGTTAAACAGTGAAGGGAAGCGGGTGTAAAGCTGACTCCGAATAGAGGCAAGAAAAGCTGCGCGAGGAGTAAAAATACAGGAAAACTATACGCGCGTGTTTCTTTCTAACAAAAATCGCGTTGCATAAAAATTATTTAAAAGAATATGGAGTATATTCAACATGTGAAAGTATTTTTTTTTAAAGAAATTGATATTTTAAGGCAGAATGTAGTTTTTTTTTTTTTTTATTTCACTCTTTATTTTACTTCGTTATGCAATAATGTTGTAATACATTTATATGAAGAAGGTAAATTATCGAAATTTCGCGAGTTGAAGACAAGACGCGTTTCGCTTTACAAGACACAAAGCTGATAACTTATCGACAGTTGATGCAACCTCAGAAGCATTAAGAAGTAAGAGGATCCTACAGAAAATATTTTTAATCTTTGTATCCAACCATTTGATACATATGCTTGAGTGCGCTCTTTCGTTCTGACGTGAATGGTTTAATGTTTCGTGAAACTCGAAGAACAAATGCATCAAATATTTTCTTTCAGTAGTATCTGTTTTTATTTTACTTGCGCGATGTCTAGCTTTAATTTTCTCACCATAATACTTTTATCTTAAATTTTAATACGTCGCTGGTGTCAAAATAGTTAAGTTTCAATTACTAAAGATTAATTTTGAATTCATTTTATATAATTTAGTACGTTTTAATTTCAAGTATTACCATTTAGACATTTTATTTAAAGTATTATATGTATTTATTACGTACTATTTGTTTTGGATTGATATTTTGTCAAAAATGTTATTTAAAATTTTAGTCTTTCACTCTTCGAAGCAATGAATAATAATTTTGTTAAATTATTAGTAGATAGATTTACTGCTTGTTGCATATTAATAACGTTTGCAGCGCTTAAATTAATTTATTTCTAATACACGTAACATTTAACTGCATAAATTATCCAATATAATATATTATAACGTATTAAATATGTGATAGGCGCCCAAATTAAGTTTATTAATTGTATTACACTATAGGTTCCTCTTTACACTTCTTGATAATGATCGACACGCTTGGTCGATAAAACAGATTGTAGATCTCCCGCGTGTATCTGGTTCCCGATTTAGATCTCGGTCGATATCTTTTGATCATTCGTTCGTACCGATTACTGAATAAGTAAGCAGTCAGATATAAAATATATATAATTTTTACAAAATCACCTAAAATCATTATCATTCATCGCTTTTTATATTTTCTTCGTTCACGAGGAAATTCATTTTCAATTTTTTTTTGTTTCAGCAATATAATCGCACATCATGGACGGACAATCCTCCACCGGTAGTCCCGCTCGGTCGAGGTGACATCGGAAAACCGAATAGTACCGATGACGATGAGGTCTCCTCGCGATGGAGACCGTTTCTCTCGAACGAAGGTAATCATCGATTTTCTTTCTATAGAGTTTCAAGAATTAAATTATTTAATCACAAGCAATTGATCAGAGAAGTTCTTAAGCATCATTTTTCCTTTATAAAGGCTTCATTTTTCCTTGTAGTGTTAGATAAACTGCTACTCCTAGTTAGAGTATTCCCCCTGAAATTTTCCCGTGAAATTTCGTTGGTCTGAAGGGAAGTTAAAGTATATTTCTAGAACTCCTTCCTTGTTGCGAGTTGTACGAAAATTGTTTTACTTCTTTGGAACTTTACAATAACTTTCTTCTATCTTCATCATCTGGTTTTCTTCATTAAAATGTTACAGCCAATTAAAGCACTGCAGAATGGGAAAAGAACTGTCACTTGTATTCAATTAATTAAGACATGTGATTATCTCCTGAACTTTCAGAATCCGAGGAAGCTGACAGGCGAGCCTTAGATCCTTACGATGACCGCAATGACGACAATTATGGGAGATATCCTGATGGAAATCCAGAAACCTATGGTATTTAAAATTATACTGATCAAACACTTACAGTTTCCTATATATTTTTTCAGATCGGTCAATGCGCCAAATAATCTGCTCGTAAATTTTTCTTTAATACATATAACTTGATTAACGAAAAATTTCATAGATAGTCAACACTTTATTATATCTGTGGAAACGTACATACACATATAAAACTGAAATGGATTATTGCGAAATTTACTATATCGATTATTAATATTTTAACAAGGATATCGATTTATCTCATTTTTTAATGGTTTTATTGCAATATACTGAGATTTACGGATTTAACTTCAACCCACTAATTAATGAGATCGTTTATCTTTTGCCTTTGCAGTGTTGTGTAATAGTTTCCTATTAATCGATAACACCGCCGTTTGTATGCGCGCGCAAGTTTATGGTGTTCCATAAAATTGAACTGTTTAATAGAAAATTGAAATTTTGAAGAACTATTAAGTTGGTGAGTTATAAGAGAATTACTTTAACGAAAAGATGGAGAAAAGTCCAGTTCAGAACAATACTGCATTACAAGAATTCTAATTTCAATTCATTTTTTATTATTAAACGCGGAAGTAAATAATTTCACAATTTATTATTGCAGACGATCCTTTTTAATTTTTATTTAGAGTGATCATTTATTTTTCCGATAAATCCAGTACAAAAATAAATACCTATTGGTTATAAAAGAACACTTCTGCAATATTTATGTGTGGTCTTTTACTGCAGTTAAAAAATAAAAAATATTTAAATTTATAACGTCAATACTTTACTGAAAATCGGCTCAATAGTTCCGTATAAAAAAGAATAATAATTAAGTGTGACAACGATTTTTTAAAAATTAATAGACCCAGTATATTATTTCAAGTATCGGTACTAACATTGTTTTAAAGTGTAAAAATTGATGTCTGTACGAAACCTCTACTTTTATTCGAAATGAGTTTCGAATTTATTATAGTCGTCGAGGGTTATTATTTTTTATTTCCACGCGCACTCCTATACACCTTCAATTTAGTCGATCGTTTAATAGTCGATTCCTTGAACGTCACGAGTAATCTCCTCTGTCTGGCAAGGCGGCGGTGATCGAGGATCCTACAGCCACGGGCAAGGACAAGTTCCTCAGGATCCTTACAATCAAGGGGCCGGTGATCCTTACGGCAGATCTCGAGGTTATGAGGACACTTACAGCAGAGGAGGAGGAGGGGCAGGAAGAGGAGAATCGAGGCACGGTTCCGGAGATTCTTACGGCGGCGGCAACTGGGAAAATCGTAGCCACGGAGATCCTTACGGTCGTGTAGATTCTTACGGCCGAGAATCGACTGGTCACACGGGATACTCGCAACGTCAAGGAGGATACGGAGCAGCCGGGGACTCTGAGAACTACCCGAGCAGTTATTCGGCTGTCCCAATCCCCGGGCAAACACCGCCGAAAGGTTGCAAAGGATCCGCTTGCTGTACGCCGAAATGTTTCGCCGAGAAAGGCTCCAGGGTAAGCACTCGGGAGATAAAAGGAACCAGGATGCTGACGATGGATCCTTGTTGGGCATTGAAACTGTAATTTGAGGGTCTAGTGGTTCATGAGTATTTTTTATGGATGAATTTTTCTTGCGGGTCATGGTTAAAGTTACGCTTTTTTTAACACTCCACCGGCAAAATGTTTTTTCACAGACGGGGCCAGATTTTTTATTATCAAAAGCTTTAAAGAAATTGAAAAGAATTCTATTATACTTATTCAAGTCTTTAGTTTAATGTAATGATGGTTAAGTTGGGAGGCTCAAGTAAATCGCTAAGAACAGTTATGAATATATCGGTTATCTTTTCGGTTCTGTATCGGTTCCAAAACGGTTCTAGAATCGATACTCTTATTCACTTTATAATAGCTGAAAACATTAAATTATTGCTGCAGATTATTCCCAATTTTGTGTTGAAATAAGAAAGGGAAAGAGTGTAACTGTATAGTCTGCTAAATAATCTATCTTAAATAATCTGCAATAATATTTAATGATTTTAGTTTCTATGACGTGAATATGAGTATCGATTCTAGAACCGTTATGGAACCGATACAGAAACAAAAAATAAATGTTACGGAACCGAAACTGAAACCGATATGGGCTAGAACCGATATAACTGTAACAGTTATAACATTATTTCGGTTCTTATAACAGTTTCAAGAACTGTTTTCAATTCCTGAGACTGATGTGATTTTCAGAAATTTTTTACGAAGTATTGGCTCGATGAAAGTTTCTCAAAATTTTAGTGTAATTTTGTTTACTGCTAAAGCAAAAAGAAATTTACATGAAAAATATTTACGACTTGATGTAACTGTAAAACGTTTGCGGAGTAAAGGTTAATCTACGTGGTGTGTGTTCTTAGGGCCCACCAGGTATTCTAGGGCCACAAGGTCCGAAGGGTCAAAGAGGTTTCCCCGGTACGGAAGGTTTACTGGGACCGAAAGGAGAGAAAGGTGATCATGGTCCTCAAGGACCACGTGGACCAAAAGGAGATAGAGTATGTCTTAGTATTATATAATCATGCATTAATGTGAATTAAGTGTTAATTATAACTGTTTTAATTGGATTATTTTTTTACAGGGAAAAATGGGTATGCCCGGATTCCCTGGTATAAATGGTGTTCCCGGAGTTCAAGGATCACCGGGAGCTCCTGGTCTGTCTGGTCGAGATGGATGCAACGGAACAGACGTGCGTATAGCATTACACTCTGTAACAAAAATGTTGCAGGACATTGAAAACGGTGATTCGGAGGCTGATTGGAAACAACTTTTTTTTTTTTTTTAAACAAAAATGTCCTCGAAGGCTTTGCCATTGTCCGCATTGGAATTAGTTCGGTGCATTTGCACTTCGATTGTTAGGTGTTTTTCACCAACAACTCGTCAACAAAGTCTCACCTAACATTTACGCTAAGGAAAAAGTTGTTTAACATCACTTCAAGAATCATCTATTTCAATGCAACATTTTTGTTACACCCCGTATAAGCATAAAGAATTTTTATGAAATTCTAAATGCGTCCTTAAAAAAACGAACACAATAATTGATTGAAAAACACCAATTCCTCTTACGTCCCGAAGCTTTGAATATGAAATCTTATTAATTGAAACGTCAAATTATTATTTATTAATTAATCCTCATTATTATTTAGGGTGAACCTGGTGTTCAAGGTCGACCTGGTGAACCAGGTCCCCGCGGTTTCCGAGGTACTCCCGGTCCCAAAGGAGACAAAGGTCAGCCAGCGTTCGCTGGCATGTTCCCTGAAGGTCAGAAAGGTGAACCCGGTATTGACGGCGTGAGAGGACCCCCGGGACCTCCAGGGCCCCAAGGAAATCGAGGATACACTGGACCCAAGGGTGAACGCGGCTCCCTGGTAAATATCCAAATATTACTATCAATACGTAACTCTAATATTTATGCGAAATATAAAATAAATATAAAATTATTATTCAGGGTGCGCCTGGAATACCTGGTCCCAAAGGTGAGAAAGGAAACATGGGTCTCGGATTCGAGGGTTTGAAAGGTGACAAAGGTCACAAGGGAGAACCAGGACCACCTGGCACTCCTGCTCCTGAATTACCGTTCGAAGGTAGCTCGGAAGTGACGGGTCCGCCGGGAGAGCCTGGAGAAAAAGGAGACCGGGTATTTGTTTCGATATAATTATGGCGATACGATTTCTTCCATCAAACTAGCTAACTGATTCCTCTATCTATCCAGGGTGAATCGGGATTCGACGGACAAAAAGGTGAACCCGGTCCCATCGGAGATCACGGTTTACCAGGAGGTTTCGGTGCCAAGGGAGAAAAGGGTCTTCCGGGTGCTCCAGGTATTCGTGTAAGTTCATTGAAATTTATTAATCATACACTGACAAGGGGAGGACAAGACCTTCTCCTTTCGTTTCCTCTTATACTTTGTAAGTTTGTAGTACGTGGTTAAATACATAATACATATGTAAGCGATTCTAAAGCGTTTTTGCGAAAATTGATAAAAAAAAAAAAAAATTAGTAGGAACGAAAAAAAAACGAAAATAAAAATTTTGTAAAATCCATAAGGATCAAAGAAATCGATTCTCGATATCCTTGGTATAAATCTGTGACGTTATCGCGGGACCACGAAAGCCTCAAGTGTAACCAAGCCTATGATATATAGTATATAGTATATGAAGTTATCAACAAACTTTTTTTTTATTAATTTTCGCATAAACGCTTGAAAATCGCGTCTTCTCACTTACATATATTATGTATTTAATCACGCACTACAAACTTACAAAGTATAAAAAGAAACGAAGGGGGAAGGTCTTGTCCTCCCCTAAGTAAATAAATAAATAAATAATGTTGTAACTGTTACAAAGTCACAAAATACACAATCACAAAATATAAAAGGAAATGAAGGGAGGAAGGTTTTGTCTTCTCTTTGTGAGAGAAATAAACAAACTGTAGTCAAATTTGGAACAGTATTTTTCTCAGTGTAACATTTAATGTAAATTGGCTATAAATAAATAATTACAAATTTATATTATCTTTAGGGTAGAGACGGTTTCTCTGGTCCTCCCGGTCCACCTGGACGTAAAGGTGATCGCGGTTACGACGGGTTAGACGGTCTTTCTGGTCGTCCTGGACAAAAGGGAGAACCAGGTCGAGACGGGTCTATGGGTGTCGCAGGATTGCGAGGACCTCCAGGTCCTCCAGGAGTAAGTATCGCTTATAAAACTAAACAGACACAGGACACAAATACCCGGAGTTTCATATATTAACTTTGGACATCTTCAGGGAGGAAAGGGTACACCCGGACCACCAGGACCTCAAGGACCACAAGGATTCCCAGGACCCATTGGACCTCGAGGTTCGGACGGATATCCAGGAGATCCAGGTCCAAGAGGTCCAATAGGTCCTCAAGGAGGACCTGGGTCACCCGGTATTCCTGGACCCGAGGGTGTGCCAGGGGATAAAGGAGCCAAAGGAGAACCTGGTATAACAGGATTCCCAGGACCCACAGGACAACGAGGATTCGATGGTCCACCTGGTCCGCCGGGTTCACGAGGTCAACCAGGAGAAAAAGGATTATCCATCGTGGTAAGCAAATTCACTTCCAAGCAGCAATAGTAAGATCAGTGAAAACTCTCAGGCCCAACGGATTTTCAGTTCTTATACAAATTTACCGTTTTTTTTTTTTTTTTTTACTCAGGGACCGAAAGGAATGGACGGAGCGCCAGGATTGGACGGGGAGAAAGGACAGAAAGGAGAACGCGGTTACGCAGGACCTCGCGGATTCCCAGGTGACTCCTTGGATGGAATTCCGGGATTACCTGGTGAAGCTGGTTTGCCAGGAGAACCGGGAACTCCCGGAAGGGACGGTGTTCCTGGAACTCCGGGATCGCCGGGTGAAAAAGGAGAAATAGGAGGACGCTGTCAAGATTGTCTGCCAGGAGTAAGAGGACCTAAAGGAGATCGTGGTTTCGACGGTACCCCCGGAATTCCTGGACCACGAGGTCCTCCGGGAGAACGTGGATTCGCCGGAGAACAAGGAGCTGACGGATTACCGGGGCAACTAGGACCCCCAGGACCACCCGTACGTTAACAATTTATTAAATATATTTAGCATACTTCCGCAGTTTTTATTCGCCAGATTAAGGTGTCGTTCGACTACAAAAATGCGCGGTGCCCAAGATTTAGCCTAGAGTCATACGAGCGTCGAAATGACGTCCACCAACAGACGGAGCGACGAACGATTGACGGCCGTAATTTTGTCATCCGTGTGACATTAGATCGCGGGTATAGTGGACGCGATTTCACACGAACTGAGCGTCTCGTGAAAAATTGTGATGCGACTTCGTAATTTGTCGCGCGATGTTCGTTTTCGCGCGAAGTCGCGTCCACTATAACCGCAGCTCGTCTTATGGACGAGCGCTCAACCGTTGAAAATCGGCCCTGTCAAAAGGTTACAAGGACCACGTGAGCCATCGCGACTATCGAACGGCCCTTTTAGAGATCATTGACGATAGTTAACATGTCAGTGAAATTGATTTTTATGAGAATATTTCTACATATTTTCAACAGGGAAAAGATGGTATTCCTGGCACACCAGGACCCCAGGGCGAACCGGGTGCGCCGGCGGAAATTTCCTGGAGCTCGATTAAGGTGCAAAAGGGTGATAGAGGCGAACGTGGTGAACCAGGAAGACAGGGTCCGCCAGGCCCAATAGGACCTCCTGGAGATAAGGGCCTGATTGGATTTGAAGGTTTTCCCGGTCTGAAGGGTACTGCTGTAAGTTACAATGCACTGCATGTTTTTGTTGTTCATTCCAAGTTCTTTATCCTTACTTTTTCAATTTTTTCGTTCGATATACATTATTTATAGGGAGATCGCGGTTTCCCTGGGCAAGACGGTATTTCCGGAAGGCCAGGTGTCCCTGGACGAAAGGGAGAAGCCGGACTCAGCATAAAGGGAGAATCCGGAGAACCCGGTCGACCAGGTTACCGTGGAGAGAAGGGTGAACCAGGTTTGACAGGAGAGACAGGAGAACCTGGTAAGTTCTTCTGGGATTTTTAGGGACACTGATTCTGAGACACCCTGTATAGTTATAGATTTCCTTAATTACGTACTGCAGCAAGTATTCTATTCTTGTAAATGTTAAACAGGTGAATGTCCACCACTAAATTTGACTATGGAGCTGAAAGGCGAGAGAGGACATGCAGGAGAAAGAGGACCACCCGGACCACCAGGAAGAGATGGAGCTAAAGGAGACAAAGGATTGCAAGGTTTCTTTGTACGTATATTAATCCTGCTTCACGGTATCTCAACTAAAATAAATTCGAAGAGAAATAATAAATTTGAATTCAATTAGGGCCCACCTGGTCCTTCAGGACAAATAGGAGCGCCGGGCCCAGTCGGACCTCGAGGACTGCCCGGTCCTCGCGGTGAGAAGGGCAACATGGGACCCATGGGTTTCCCTGGAGAACCTGGCCGTGAAGGACCTAGGGGATTCCCGGGTGCTCCAGCGCCAAAGGGAGACAAGGGTGAACCTGGAATATCGGTGAAGGGTAGCCGTGGTTTAGCTGGCCCACCAGGTGAAAAAGGAGAGAGAGGTCTTCCGGGACCACCAGGAAAAGACGGTCCCGTTGGTTACTCAGGTCTGCCAGGCTTCACTGGAGAGAAAGGTGACGTTGGACTGGCAGGTATAAGCGGTTTACCAGGTGCACCGGGAGAAAAGGGAGACACCGGTCTGATCGGACCTCCTGGTCCCCCTGGTGTTGCTGGAACTCCTGGAATAGACGGAACCAAAGGTAATAGATAATAAAAATCAATCATGAATAATATTTCTTGTTTATTCCTGAATTCGAGACAGTGACTCACCTAAATGTTGTCTAATGCAGGTGAACCAGGATTAGCGGGAGAACCTGGTAGACCAGGACTCCCTGGATTCCCAGGTACGAAAGGAGATCGCGGTGAACTAGGTATCGACGGAGCGAAGGGATTCCCCGGAAGACGAGGTTTACCTGGTTCACCAGGTAGACCCGGTGTGGCAGGATTACCCGGCATGAAGGGAGAACGAGGTGAAAAAGGAAACTCTGGTTTCCCTGGAGCTCCCGGACTGGATGGAAAACCTGGACGCCCAGGATTACCTGGACCCAAAGGAGACGTGGGTCCCGGGGGTCCTGTTGGCGCACCAGGTCCTATTGGTTATGAAGGAATTAAGGGAGACCAAGGTCCACCTGGATTGGAGGTACGTGTTCTACTTATTTAAATGGAATGACTGACCTTATGAAGTAACATTTAAAATTGTTGTGCTGATACTTTCATCTTCAATAAAAAGTTTATCAATATTTCTCTTGGAATTTTGCAGGGACGCAAAGGAGAACCTGGCCAAGTGTCGGAGAAAGGGCAAAAGGGAGAACCAGGAATGCCCGGAATCCGTGGTCCTCCAGGTCCCGCAGGAAGAGACGGATTAGACGGCAGTAAAGGAGAAAGTGGAAGACCTTGTGTCGGCGCGAGCGGATTACCTGGCTCAAAGGGAGAACCCGGAATTCCGGGTCGCGATGGTTTACCAGGACTCGTGGGACAGAAAGGTGACACCGGTGTGAGAGGACTGCCGGGAAGTAAAGGAGACTTGGTACGTTTCACCACGTGACTGCGAATTCGCGCAATCTTTTTAGAACAACTAAATATTTGTACATCACAAAAGGGACCACCTGGAGCACCTGGTGAACCAGGAACACCAGGCATCGACGGCTTACCTGGTGAACACGGTGACATCGGTCCACCTGGACCACATGGTTTCCCTGGTTTGGATGGTGAAATGGGAGCCCCAGGACGACCTGGACTTAATGGCGTCAAAGGAGATCGCGGTTTCCCTGGTAAAAAGATTGCAAGAAGAAGTACAAAGTTTATACCATGAATATTATTAATTATTTTAAAAATTTATCTGCCAAGGTCCCGTTGGTCTTCCTGGCATCCCCGGCGCTTCCGGAGAGAAAGGTGACCGTGGTCCATCTGGTCCAACAATTAAAATTAAGGGTGAGAAGGGTGAACCAGGTATTCCTGGTCACATAGGCTTCCCAGGAGAAAAGGGAGACCATGGTCTAGAAGGTCGCGTTGGATACGATGGCGAGAAGGGTGAAAGAGGTCCTCCGGGTCCAGTTGGAAATCCGGGACCGTCTGGAGCTGTAGGTCCCAAAGGTACGGAGTACGATGTTCTTCGTTTATTGTTCCCTACATTTCCGACTTTTGTTGATTCCTCGAATTTACTGTAACAGGCGAACAAGGACCAGCCGGACCTGAAGGACTTCCTGGACTGACCATCAAAGGTGAAAAAGGATTACCAGGTATGCCTGGCAAACATGGACGCGAGGGAATACCAGGACGACCTGGAGAAAAGGGAGAGCAAGGATTGCCCGGCTTGCCAGGGCCCAAAGGAGATCAGGGACCTTGGGGACCTGTTGGTTCAGCGGGAGAGAAGGGTGACATGGGTCCCTCAGGAGTTCCAGGATCACCAGGTCGCGACGGACCTCCGGGTATCGAAGGAATGCCAGGTTTACCAGGAGATAAGGGTGACAAAGGAGATTATGGACCGCCTGGTCTACCTGGCATACAAGGACAGAAGGGAGACGCAGGATTCCCAGGTGAATATTATACTAGGCGGTCAAATTATTAAAGTCATTTGCATAAATTTACAATTTCAACATTACATTGACAATTCAATGAAGGCTTAGTTACACTGAATTCTTATAATTTGTGTATGAAGTTTCGCTATTCAAGAATTAAAAACATAAACTGAAAAACATTCTAAGCAACATTTTTAATCAATTCTAAGACACCTATTTTAGTACTGTGACTCTAATAATTCGATCACCCTCTGTATTTCCCTGCTACGAAACAAATATTAGACAATAAAAAATTGGTGCTACGAAAAGAATTAAGTCATAAATTATTTCTAATTCGATAGGATCGCCTGGTTTGGATGGAGTACCCGGTGAAAAGGGAGAGAAAGGTTGGGACGGTGTGAATGGTGCACCTGGACTTTCTGGCGAGAAAGGAGACAGAGGATATCCTGGTGCTGTAGGACTAATGGGTTCCCTTGGTTATCCTGGTCCTAAAGGAGAAAAGGGTGACGATTGCTTAGAACCACCGATGGGACCGAAAGGAGACCGTGGATATCCTGGTTTGTATTTTTTAATATTATGATAATATCATATCTAGCAGAAATTGAATATCTAAATTCTAAATATCGCTTTTCTTCTCTCAGGACCTTCTGGACTCCCAGGAGCGCAAGGAGAGAAGGGTCTCACAGGACCACCAGGGTTCCCAGGACTGGAGGGACTGAAGGGTTCCCAGGGACTCCCAGGACCTCTTGGACCACCTGGCTTACCAGGTTTACCAGGACCTATTGGTGGGCCCGGAGCGCCAGGTCTCCCAGGACCTACGGGTGTTCCAGGACCTGTAGGAGAACCAGGACTGCCATGTGAAACTGCGCCAGATTACCTGACTGGTGTTCTTTTAGTCAAGCATAGTCAAAGCCAGTCGGTGCCCACGTGTGATGCGGGACACATCAAACTTTGGGATGGATACAGTTTATTGTACACGGATGGCGATGAGAGGGCGCATTCGCAAGACTTAGGCAAGTATAATCGTATTTTTTCATTCCTTGGTCTATCATTCAGAGCTTCTTTCTTCATTCCTTTGTCTATCATTCAGAATTTCTATCTTCATCATTCACTATTTCTTTTTCTATCCATCGCATAGTGGTCGGTTTTGACTGGGGCTCCTATTATTCGAGTATCCGAGTATTCAAAATACTCCTTACAACTCGAACTCAGATTTGAAAACCGGTTTTGGTAATGAATAAAGTTTGGTAAAAAGATGGTAATGAATAAAGTTTGTAATCAGTGTTTTGGATAGATATCTTGATAGAAAGAATTTAGCGATTATTCGGATGCTCGGATCCAAATTATGTTATTGAGTATCCGAGCACTTGGATACATTCAGAAACTCGGATATAAATTGATAGTGAGTATCCGAGTACTCGAATCTAAATTAAGCGGGTATCAGAGTACTCAAGGTCGGGTACCCATAGATGCGACTAACAGTAAGAGTTTTGTAAGTTTTGATGTTTACAAGTAGATAAGAATTGAATGATAGAATTGAAGAATTGAATAATATTATTTTTAAGCATTCGCTTAAGTTCTCCTATAGTGTAAATTATATTGCGAAGGAGGGACTTAAGCAAATGCTTAAGCATAAGAAAAAACTATGAATATCACCCATAGACTTTTAGATCTCAGAATTTGCACGTGTCACGATTAGTATTTTTTGCACCAACCAGACAATTTATTCATTAAACGATCATGAAACAGGTTACGCCGGCTCGTGTGTAAGGAAGTTCTCGACGATGCCGTTCCTTTTCTGCGACGTCAACAACGTCTGCCACTATGCCAGCCGCAACGACCGATCTTACTGGTTGTCGACCAATAGTCCAATTCCGATGATGCCTGTCGAGGAGACGGCGATAGAAGAGTACATCTCTAGGTACGTCTTCAGGATTTTAAGAACCAGTCACAGTTTTAGTTAAATTTTTACAGTACAGATTCGTTAAGAGTAACCAATTAATGATCCCGCCTGATGTTAAGAGGACACACCCACTGACGTACAAGTAGCATCTCCCTACGATAGATTTCGTTCGCCGATATCGATTTCTCGTTTTGATCAGTAAAGAATCGCGAAACTCGGTGGATTTGCGTCAATGCGACTCCCACTAGGCGAACCTATTTGAACTTCATTTGCATTTCACGTGCGGCTCAGCGTGGTATTGCGTAAAATCAGAAACGCGACGGGAATTTCGAGGTTCTAGCACTTTGGAACGCATCTGGCAAGGAAAACGTTTTAACGCAGATACGTCGTCGATTTACTCTAAAATGAAAAATGTAGGTTTAATTTCCGGATTCTATTAGTTATACCAGTGAAGATCCAATATGGATCCTTGATTTATTTTATTTTTCTTAGTTACAAAAATTTTTATATGAGCCACCTTTAACTTCAACCTTTCTTGATTAATTGTGAGACGTAGATCAGTGTATATACAACGTGGCATCAATCAAAACATTCATTCGCGCTCATATTCAACTTGTAAAAAACGTGTTGCAGGACATGTATGAGTAATTTGTTGTGAAAATGTCGTAGATCTAGTTCCACAACATGTATCATACTGTGTATGCATTATCCTAGAAGTTATACAATCATGATTCTACATGAAAACATGATTGAAAAATTTAATACAATATTTTTTCGACCGAAACACCGTTTGCGAAAAAATCAATTTTAATGATCATTTTGCAAGCAACTGAATTCGACTTCATTGTTGCGGATTTTTAATATGAATAATAATTTGGTACGAATGACCAAAGAATTACTAAAATTACTATATAATACAATATCTGTCATAAATCTTCTTTGTATTTCAAGATTTAAACAGTAGAAGCTAGAGATTCGAAGATTTGAAATTGAACGTTTGAGGAATTAGAATTGGAGATTTGAATTATTTTGGAATATTTAATATTTAAAAAAATTTGAAATATTGAATTTGCAAAGAATTTGGAATATTTAAAAAAATTTCAAATTATAGATTTGAAGATTCTTGATTCGAAATTGGAGGATTTCAAATTACAATTTTTTTAAGCCTTTTTAAAATTTTTAAAGGTTAAGGATTACGATTGGAAGATGTGAAATTGAAGATTAAAAGACAAAAAAATTGAAGTTGAGGATTTGAAAATACCAAGTTGAATATTTGAAAACTTAAAGGTGGAGATCTTAAGAGTAAAAGTTAATGATTCAAAAGTTACAAGATGAAATTTGAAATGTTAAAATTGAAAGTTTCAAGATTACATGTTGTATATTAGAAAATGTCAAGTTCCAGTTTCAGAGATTTTGGAACTAAAATTCGAAATTTGTGGGTTTGAAAATCTAAAGATTTGTAGTTGTATATTTTAAGAGTTAAACAGTTTTAAAGTTGGATATTCAAAGGTATGAAATTGAAAATTTAAAAACTTGAAATTAAAAATTGTAACAGTTGAAAAGATCGAAAGTTTGGAGCGGATAATTAAGATTAAAAATTGATAATTTGCATATTTTAAGTTGAAGACTAGTCATTTGGTATTGAACATTTAAAAATTCTTAGAGCTCAAATTAGAGACTTGAAGGTTCGAAGTAGAAAGTTTGAAAAGTTGAAGATCTAGAAATTCAAAGTCTTTCAATTGGAAAATTCAAAAGTTTGAAGTTGCAGGTTTAAAGATAGGTAAAGTTGCTATCGGAAATTTAAGGGTTCGAATTTGGAGATTTAGAAATTTTGACTTGAAGATTTGCAGAATTGAATTTATGAAAGCAATATGAGCAATTTAATAAGAATTGCTGAATAATTACTATTTAGAATTACTATGCAATAGCATTTATCGTTTCACAATTCATGTTACATAGATCATTCTTCAAAATCGATTTTCTCGAAAACGAAGCCTCGGATAAAAAAATGTTAGACCAAATATTTTCCTCATCTTTGCACACGAAAGTACTCTCTTTTAAGTTGCACTAAGATTACTGTCCTATTCGGTATATTTTTCAACCAGTCGTATAGCGCGCGCTGAAGTCCTAATACAAACATACACTTTTGATAAATGTATAAAATTCATTCCTCTGTCTACAGGTGTGTGGTATGCGAAGTTCCGGCGAATGTACTAGCAGTACACAGCCAGGCGTTGGCCATTCCAGAGTGTCCACAAGGATGGTCCGGTCTCTGGATCGGATACAGTTTCGTCATGGTAAGGATTCCGATTTTCTTCGAAACGATTGAAGCTCGCTCCAGACAATCGACTATTTAAAATGAATCCCGTATCAAACGAGTTCGCACGTAATCGGTCAGCCTCTCTCCCCGAAAGTGCTCGATCAAATCACTCGACATCCTTCCGAACGTTCTTCGTTTTCCCGTTCAATTGGAAGGCGTTCATTCAGCGCGTGTTAAGAGCAGATCCACGGAGGCGGTATTCACTTACCTAATTTCCATCGTTGTCGTTCCAGCACACGGGCGCCGGTTCCCAGGGCGGCGGACAGTCTTTGTCCAGTCCTGGATCCTGTTTGGAGGACTTCCGAGCGACGCCGTTCATCGAGTGCAACGGCGCCAAAGGACACTGCCATTACTACGCGAACGAGTTCAGCTTTTGGATGGCCACCATCGAGGACAGGCAACAGTTCCAAAGGCCGGAGAAACAGACCTTGAAGGCGGGCAACCTCAGGTCCCGAATAAGTCGCTGCCAAGTGTGTATAAAGGACACGTAGACCCAGGAGGGCGCGTTCGTTTTTGCTCCCTTTTCCACCTTTTTACCAACAGATTTCTATTCCCCTTAAATTTTCTCCGTTTCGACAAAATTATCGCTACCGATTATTTGCAACCGATCAAAGTCTCGCGACGGAACGAAGGAACGATCGATCATCGACGCGGTTTCGCGTTGGTGATGTCGCATGTAGAGAATGACGGATCCATCGTCCTCGCGTTTCTTTCGGCAACTTCCTCCTGTTGCTTTTGTACCCGGTTTTTCCTATCCTCTCCCATTTTCGTGCTTCCTATCTACGTCCTTCCGCTCCTTTCATAGCTTTTCTCATTTATCGCCCGTATTCCCCTTCTGTTTTCAATGACCGCCTTCGTATTTCCCGCGAGCGCTTCCCGCGTATGCCATAAGTTTTCTCTTTCTATAATCATACAAACGCAAGTGCCTAGTGTACTATTTTCTAGCATGTAAAATATATATATATAAATATTATATAGATATTTATATCTTGTTAATGTCGTATGAGAATTAAGTTTATCGTACTATTACGGACACTGCCCATATCCGATATGGCACATTTTACATATTGTATATTAATATAAATGAACTTAGCCTGGTAATCGTGTGAAGCCAAATATTTAAGTAAATAGGTATTTTGCTACGTAGCTAATAAAATTCTATTTTCAAACTTCATTCGTTTTATTTTTTAATCAAACACCTTTAAACGCCTCTTTAATCCTCAGCTGGTTGTTAATAGTATTAAACTACAATATTTGTTTTTATTTATTGTCGAATTACTAATCAGCTCAACTGACCGTTCAGAATTTTCCGTTTGTAGTTTTCTGCTATCGAAACCATCACGACAGTGGCTTTCGCGAATATGAAGACTTCTAAACACATCATACTTCGATACTCTTATCCAAAGAGACCAGCATAAATTCTTACGATTAGCAGCGTTTGAATTTGGTATGACTCTGTTTTTTGTTCTTTCTGTATGTTATCGCTTGCGAATCATGGGAAGATGTGCGATATTATTTTTTTATAAACTTCATAGATTTGATAACAAGTGACTTACAAAAGAAGTAACCAAGAAAGTGCGTCCTACATTAATTATCTACAATAGTTAATTTTTTCCAAGTCATCAAATTTCCCTCAAACAATACTCCAACAATATTTATCTGCTTTATTTCTTGTTTTTCACAGAACGAACCCCCAGAGAGATCTCCTAACAAAATATACATGTATACAGGGTGTCCCAACGAACACTGTACAGTGCGATATTTCCTAAAGTATTAGAGATAAAAAAAAATTGTTCATATAAAATTGCATGGTTCGAAGGGGCCAATTTATTAGCGAAGACGAATTTTTTATAACATTATTATTACGTGTGATATAATGGTCAAGTTTGGTTTTTTAAATGGAACTATATATTTTTTTACAGATCGGTTGTTAGTGTGTTTCAAGACGAATTCAACGACATCCAATTTAGATACCTTTTAATAATTAGTTTCCGAGATATTGCGCTTATAAATTTAGTGATTTTCGTTGGGAGAAAATCTTTCTGACCAGCGGGCACTGTGGGCTGTCTTTTGTTCCCTCCCGATGGCGCGTGTTAGATATTGTCCCTTGAAATCGATACTTAGGGTCTACGCTAGGAGCGGCAGGCCCAAAGACCTGGGAACAAAATACCGCCCGCAGTACCTGCTAGTCAAAAAGGTTTTCTTCTAGTAAAAATCACTAAATTTGTAAGCGCAATATCTTGAAAACTAATTATTAAAAGGTATCTAAATTGGATGTCGTTGAATTCGTCTTGAAACACACTAACAACCAATCTGTAAAAAAAAAATATAGTTCCATTTAAAAAACCAAACTTGACCATCATATCTCACGTAATAATAATGTTATAAAAAATTCGTCTTCGCGAATAAATTGGCCCCTTCGAACCATGCAATTCTATATGAATAATTTTCTTTTATCTCTAATACTTTAGGAAATAACGCACTGTACAGTATTCGCTGGGACACCCTGTATATACATAAACAACTTTACGAGTCCACAGTAAAAAGATACAAGAATACATCAATCTTGAACGTTTCGAAGACTGCCCAGGAAAGTCGATGGATCGATGCGATGAAACAAGTATCGCCAGGGAAAATTCACTCGAAACGAAACCCCGTCCCGACCCGACGCCCCTCGGATTTCCTCGGTTATAATGCAAATACGCTCAACGATGAACGATCGACGGCGCCAGCGGTAACTACTACGACAGAGAATTGTTCGTTCGTATCTGTTTTTCAATCTCTCGCGATATACCATTCCGGTTCAGGTGTCGCGAGCAAATCGTATTTCTTCCCTCCCCTTGTCCTTTTCATTCATTTTCATTCGATCGTGATTACATGTTTGCAGTACGAGACCGACAGAGATAACAGGCGTTCTGATTTCCAGAAAAATTTATGAACCGATTGCGACGCGAGCGCGGGTCGCGTTCTACGAAGTGCGACGGAAGTTATGTTGCTTTCATTTACACGACACAGAGACTTCTATGGGTGATTTTGTTGGATTTTTAACTCCTTATATGTTTCTTATTTAGGCGAAATTTGTGTAGGTCTGATTGGAAAGTCGAAATGTTGGATTGTTTTTGAAGGATCAATACAAATATAAGTATCCACAAAATTTTCATTTTTTTTTTTACTTAATGATACAAATAGTATTATATTTATTCGTAATATTCTACGTCGCTGCGAGCTTTTGGTGAGTGGTATTGGCTATTTGATAATACTCTTCCGACGAAATTATTGAAATTTCGTTCATGATCATTTCTGTCAACAAATAAATGTTTCCGACTATAAATGCTATTGAATGGAATTGAATTTTAAGGTAGCTGTTAAAGCGTACTTATTTGCATGTCAACTCATTCAGTTACGAAACATTAAAATATTAATTTTCAAAGTAAAGCAAATTTGGCTGATCAGTTCAATACAGAATTTTAAATATAAAATATTTTCCTTTTTTCAAACATATTAACATTTTTTTAAATAATTGAACCTAATGTAACACATTCATTGAAACATTCAAGTGGTTGAAATGGATTACCAATTCAAATAACGAGTTTGCTGCCTTCAAAGAACGCAAAACTTGTTCTTTTTCACTTGCCTCAGATTTTGCATACGTCTGGAAATGTTGATATCATATTGTAGAATCTACATCATAAAATATTGAAAGAAAGTTGAAAACTCAACAGAGAAATTACGTTCAAATTTTCTAAATAATGAAACTAAAATACATTTCAATTTTTAATATTTATTATAATATTTATTATAATATAGCATGTTATTGTTAGATCGTGAATGTCGATAAATGCAAAATTATGGTATTCAAACTCCAACACAATTATTGTTTAAAACAATCCCCATTTAGTAAACATCAATATTAAATTATTTTCACCAATATTAGTTTACTGTTATAATAAGCGATGCGCCACTTCTAATTCAGGAACTCAAATATGCCGATTAAAACGCTTGCAGATTAAAGAACATTTAAAAAATAAAAATACAAAAACAGGCTTAGATAGTACTTTCATTTTTTCTTTCCAAGCAACTTTCCCTTTCTATGAATGTTTTTCTTCTGTACTTTTACAATTTTCTATAAAAAAAAGTGAAAAAAATCTTAAAAAGAAAATTTGAAGGACCATTGAAGTATATTTTTATATTACATCATTGCTTCTAAACTTCCTAAGTTATTTGTAAACCACAACATAGTTATTGATACCACATGAGAGTCTAAAAATGAGCGGAGTCGTGTCCTTGCACCGGGTCCATAAATTATGTCATTTGGTGAAAGTTTCGCGAGGAAGATTCCCTCCAGTGGGCGTATCAAGAAATACCGTTGGGGCCAATGTGTTTATTACGAAGACGAGCCTCCAAAGAACAACGGTCTTTATCCTATGTACTACAACTTTGGAACCTAAATAAATCCCACGATGGGTTTAAAATTGGCTGAAATACTAAGATAAAGTCCAAAAATTGGAGTGCACTAAAAGCATTAAAAAATGTATGTATTCGTAGATCATCTTCTCATCGCCTTTTGTAAATTCAATTAAAACGATGAATCCATACGACAACTACTAAACACATTCTAAAAACTGCAATGGGAGGGGCAAAACGAGCAACAAAAAATGTAATGCGAATGAAAAGTACAGATACAGCAAGGTCAATCGCCTGCCTCTACGATAACAAGATCACAAGAGAAGAGCATGATCAAAGTTGTTGATCTACGTAAGCAGAGACTTCGTTTAAATAAACTATGAAAGGTGTGGAGCTTGATCGACCAATCCGACCGGTTCGTTTGTCCTCCAGCCTCCAATGGAATTCCTCCATTTTCACAACAATTTGCATCTGTTGCGTATTTCTCTGACGCGTGCTACTTCGCTTTGCAACTAGTTCGATATGAAAATATGGATTACAAGACTGAAACTTATAAACCGCTGCAGAAGGATAACTATGATTCGAGGACAAATTCAGATCTTCTGCGCGATTCCTTCAGAAAATACTTCCTATTTACGACTATTTTCGTTTCATATCTTTCGTTTCATTTCATATCTTTGTTCTCTTCTCTTGTGAAGCACTAATAAATTATAAAGTTAAATATTAAATTTAGGTGTTTGTCAAAATGTTTATTGAGAGCCCTAATGATACTAACAGAAGCAATCCTGATCAACGTGCGTCTTTGCAACTGTTTTGCTACGACGGCGAGTCGACGACAGGGGAAAATCACTCGAGGCTGTTTACCTACGTAAGCAGTGAATCCGTTCAAATTAATTATGAGAAAAGGTGTGGAACTAGCCGACCAATCCGACCGGTTCATACGATCCCCAGCCTCCAGCAGAACATTTCGATTATTGGCGAATCTAAACCGACCTGGTCTCAGTAATGGAGCACCTCCTGAACTAAGACTATCGTATACTGATTTTTCAATCCTTTTTTTCCGACGAGGGAACAGCGATATTTAGAATTTCGCTTGGCCCGGCTTGACAGAAATCGAATCGAGAAATCAGGAATTGGTTCTAACGACGCGACAGATTTTCGAGGTGCGAAGGATTCGAAGGGTGGGAAGTCTGTACATATCCTTGGGCTTGGGATGTCGACCACGATTTTTCGTGAGGGATGGAACGTCCGAGCTTCAGAGATCGCGAGGAGGACGCACAACCCTATAAGATCCATTGTGGAGAATCTCGTCGTTGAGCCGAATCCAAATAAATCCATGATCTCGTTGTCTATCGGTGAGATTTCCATTGTCTCGAATTGTCTTTTATTTGAGCTTGTCGAACATTGATTGAATTCTTGTACGAATTTGTCGAACTTCAATATTTTGTATCCTGTATGTTGTATGATAAAGAAAAAGAGTAAGAACATTTTTTTAAAGAACTTTGATTCGAATATAACTGCGACTTTTAGACCAAGACTATACGGTCAGTTTAAATGTCCGCGTGTTCCACATTGTGTTTTCTCCACCGAAATAGGACCTGCGTATTTTGATGCAATCGACTACACGAACGTGGAATGGGCTCGTGTAGTTGATTGCATCAAAATACGCAGGTTCTGTTTCGACGGAGAAAACGCGACGTGCAACACGCTGACGTGTAAAATGCCCGTGCAATCCTGGCTTTAGAGAACTGATATCAGTGACGGGAATCAATGGCATTTCCTTGCCGTTATTTCAGTTCCTAAAATTGGATTCAATAATTTTTCTATCAATTCTTTACTTGAATATGAAATGAGTAATTATCGTTGACAAGAGTATTTTGGTTTTAATAATTTGGCACTCTAATTAGAAGATTTCTTAAAATTTTGAGAAATGCCTATCGACTTGTGCGATGCTCTGGAATTCGTCTGATCATGTGCCAAAAAATATTAGAAAGAAACTGCAAACAGAGGCAGATAAAAGTTTCAATTACAACGGTCTGGGATTGGCAAGGAATTTCGTTCTCTTTCATGAGACCGAATAATTTCGTGTTACACTCTTATCGCAACCTGTTCACGCATAATTACTTCGAAGTCAGTTTCCTTTAATGTCTTTAATAGCAAAACTGTGCTCGTTCGAAGCCTCTCGTTGACATTAAAAATACATTTTAGAAAATCAGGAAAGTTTCGTGTTTCGATTTGCACTTAAAGTGTTGCCTTGCTTAAGTAAAGTTCTTTCTATTTTCAAGTGATATGCATGAAATATTTTAAAATTAGTAAACACTGCAAAATTTAGAGATTATTTATTTTAAGGTGATCCTACAACTTTTGGTAACTTGAAGCCACCAAGGGAAGTGATAGAAGCTGTCCAAGAAAGCGTCGGTTCGCTATTGTACAATGGATACGCGCCCAGTACAGGTAATTAAATTGCAATGTCTATTATTAAATTAAAATTAGAAATGTGCATATTAAAAATGTTATAAAAAAAGACCATAAAGGACAAAATGAATAAAACGTTGCACATTCATTAATTAGTATTCTAATTTTCTTTTCTGTATATTTAGGCCATCAACGTGCAAGGGAAGCTGTGGCAGAATATAGTTCAAATGAATTCGTAAAAGTAGAACCGAAAGTGAGTGAACAATCAAATAATTGCGAATAAATTTATTCGTTACAATATATTAATTTTTATTCAGTTTACACAGTTCATTTGTTTCTTATCATATTTAGATAATTCTATGAGAATTGGAATTGCAATTGAGGATTCAAATGGTTTAGATTTTTGTTTGAATCATGTAATCGTGAAATCGTTATTCCTTGATTTTTTTCTCTCTTTCAGGACGTAATCCTCTGTAGCGGATGTTCTTGTGCACTAGATCTCTGCATAACAGCCCTAGCACGAGAGGGCCAGAATATCCTGATACCACGACCTGGTTTTTCGATCTATCGAACACTGGCGGAGGGTCTGGGGATCACCGTAAAGTCCTACGATTTACGCGTAAGTACACCGTGGAATAAAATCAGCAAAAAGTTTGTATCGGGACTTCTGTATTTTTACCCTTCGCTGGGCGTTGATATCGAAGTTTTCGTAAAGAAAATAGATACATTTATTTACACATATTGTGGAAATTTTTATAAAATTTTTATTCTAATTTATATTTCATTCCAGACTTCTTCTATACATTTGACATATTCTAGATATAATATTGTATTATATCCGTGGTTGTAAAGGAAAACAACACATGAGGTATTCGCGTTTAAATATCAATACTGTTTTATGTATTAGAATTGTCTTATATTCTTATTTTTAATGGAAAACATTAACGAATTCATGAATGAAACATGAATTCTACTTAGATCTCAGTCATGATATAAACTCAAATTTTTAAAAAATGTGACATACGTCGTTTTGCCTTACAGCCACAGACATATTATGCTCCCTTCTATATGCTAGATTCAATACTTTTTTATCCTTAATTTGGGAAACATTTATAAATGCTTTTTAACTTCTATTTTTGTTCCATTCTGAATATGCGAATGCTAAAAACCATATTTACAACATATTGATTCGCACTGTGAACATTTCTATTCAAATTAAGGGAAATATTAAATCGAACTGAATATAAGGCTTCTCTCGCTTCCCCCGAGTGTTTTAATTTCCCCTGTTCTACGTACAGCAAACCATTGTATATTATACCTGGGAGAAGTAATTAAAACCGCAGTATTGTAGCTTTCCTCGTCTACAACGAAGAGGGTTATAATGTACAAGTGACACTGATTATATCTATATACATATAAGCACATGCAGATAGTGGGTATCATATACACATATACACACGCGCTTAGGCTATTAACGATTGTTCGCCATTTGCGATGAAATATTAATTTAAACCACGCGACCTGATCTCGAACCTCCTGAGATCGTTCTTAAATGTCAAGGTTAAGATTAATTCTTTAATACGCTGTGTGAAGTATTATTAGTTTTAAACCTCATTAGTTGATCTTTTTTCTTGTAAATGAAGATGAGAGCCTCTTGTTTAAGAAGGGAACCTGCTGTAATCGGTGTAAACATTTGCACCATCTGGAACTATTCAACTGTTTTTGTATCAAAAGATATTTTTTTACTTGTTTGAGCACGTAATATTATAACTTTGAAGTTTGAAAAAGATTGCATGTATCGTTTCTTCTGAAAAATTGACCTGGATTTCAATTGATCACACCAGTTTCTTTTCTGTGTTAATAATTATTTATGCATTTATGTAATTGATACAAAAGTTACTTGGATTATCATGGTAAGTTTGGTGAATTTGTTAACACTTTCATTGGCAAGGCATTTTTCCGAAAATTCATTTCGCGCGTCAAAATCTGAAATTGGTTGGTGAAACTTAAACGTTAAAGTGCACAATCAATGTCCTCGAACTGTGCCTCGAAGCGCGATCTCTTGACCTCAAGATATGAGAACGTTGAAAGTATTAGGTGAGTGCAAAAGTCTGTGCATGATTTCTAGCTGAGTTTTAATAAGAAATGCACTCACCTAATCTATCCACGCCTTCGCGAAACGCATGAAGACCGGCGCTGACTTTCACAACCAGTTCGTAAAATGTCAACATTTATACGGTATTAGAATAATTTCTTATCAGCTTCTGGCTTTGACTGAGCCAAGAATGTCGTGGTTAAGTTTCAGTATTAAACTGTTTCTACTATCGCAAGATGAATTATATTGCAATTAGTCTTCCGATTTCAGCCCGAACTCGGCTGGGAGATCGACCTGGACGACTTGGAATCGCAAATCGACGAGTCGACAGCGGCGATTGTTATAAACAATCCTTCCAATCCGTGCGGGTCCGTGTTCAGTCGCGATCACATAATTGACATCCTCGAAGTGGCTGCTCGTTATTACGTACCCATCATAGCCGACGAAATTTATGAGCATATGGTACGTGTTTAACATTCAGCTTCAATCACACATTGATCAACAAAAATTGTTGTGTTTCTGGTTCGAGTAGAATATGGAATATAGTATTTGTAGGCAAGGTTGGACGCATTTTATTTGAAATAAAATAAGAAATAATCACTTCAAATACTTTGTTATTTTTAAAATCTTATTTTGTGTTCAATTCTAATGATTCTTTTCTAAATAATATTTTATTTCAATAATTTAATATTTCAGTTACTTCAATAAACGAAAATAGCAAATAGTTTGAAATGAGAGGATATTGAACTAAATTAATTATTGCACTTAGAATATGGAAATTTTTATAACTCAACCGCATTTGATAAAATTTGTTTGGATAATGTCCAAGATTGTTTGTAGGTACGTCGATTGAAAAATAAATCCGCAGATGAGAGTTTACGAAGTCCTTATTTCTGTTTGGGATTATTGAACTAATTAGTCTGTGATTCATTCTCTGTTTCTGATTTTTGTTCCCTTTTTCCTCGCGTTAATCCATAACGGTACATTTTTTTATTTTATTTCTGCTCCTTTGGTATTGGCAATCATATGATAATATAATTTCGTATATTATTCGTTTTCTGAAAATATGTATTTTTTCAAGCGGATGTCATTGAAACCTCTCACATAATTTTTTATGAAGCTTGTACTTATTCTGAAAATAATCAAGCTCATGTCATTCTGGTGATCCGAAAACCAACGATTCAGTTTATTTTGTGTAAATAGCATTTAGAGCATTATTTAATAAACATCGAGAGGATTACTGGTGTCAATTAGTTATCTACAAAGAACCGACAGTTAAATTCATTTTTAGCCGAAATGCTTCAGTGTCTACCCTTCTTCGAAGTGGTGTTCGTCTATGGGTTCATTGATTTTTAATTAACTATTAAGAATTTATAACGCCTCTCGTTGAAGTCCTATCGATCTAACTTACGGTGCCAGCCACTGATCAAGTAGACACTCTAATTTTAAACGAGACACATGGACTCAACTGGCTCTCGTCCATTAACATGAAAATTTTATCAAATGGAAGAGGAAAAAAAATTTATCGTGCTTATATAGGGTGATTGACGGTTACAGGTCAGTCGAGAAGAGGTTACGGAGAAAACAACGATTTTCATTTTCGCTTTATTTTTCATCCTTCAGTTGCAACCTTCTATAAAACTAGTTTTTACCCCCCTAAAAACTAGCAAGCCGTTGTACACAGGAGAAGCACTTGTTGCTCAATTTTTAAGGCGTTCTAATAAAATACTGATTAGGAAATTGCATCTAAATATCAGAGTTTAATTGTAATTATTTAATTGTTAATAATTGAAATCTTAGACATGTTACTTTTTGTAAATTTGTATAACTATTTTTCATAATGTTTTAAAGTGAGAAAAAATTATGTTACCTCTTTCTGCTTGATTAACTTATAATTTTGAGGTACCTGAATAATTTCCATATTCTAGAATCAAAAAACAGTTTTTCATTAATTTGTAATCCTTCAATTCCTTTAAATTAAACTGTGTAGCTCCATTATTTGTACATACTTTATGAAATGTGGGTACAGTCTATGTATAACTTTCAAAGCTAGAAAATAATGTCTACTGACAATATTTTTAAAGTTACGAAACATTACCAAAGCTTTGAAATTCAATAGCAGCTCGCGGTTGTGTTTTCATAGTACAAAGAAAAATTACGTATGTAACGACGTGTTTTTCATTGTTTTTCCTAGGTGTTTCCAGGACGGACTTTTCACTCGTTAGCGTCCTTGTCTAATGAAGTTCCTATTTTATCCTGCAGTGGCCTCACAAAAAGGTATTCATAAATAGAGTACAACGATTTGCATTTCGCGATCGTGTTACTTGGATAACATCGTTCCTCGAAATACCTTTACGAAGTTTTTATGTAGTTCATTTTACTGCTCTGGTTTACGAGTACTTTGCATGCACTTTACAGTTATATGTGCGCTACTACTAATGTAAAATCAATATTAAATTTTCCCAAGAGATTCTTTTAAATAAACGAAGATGCGGATACTTAGTTCCTATTGCGATGAAAATTACATTTCATGCAGATAGTATCGCTTGTCAGCAGTTGTTATCGATTAATTAGTTTCTTCGGATTTTTTGACTCATTAATAAATTTCCGCAATGTCTGTTTGGAACAACTTTTTCTATTTTCGCAATATTTCGAGTTACCACAGCTAAAAGTATTCCCAAATGTTTTTTGCTGTAACTTACTTTGGAGACATTGATAGTTTCATTAAAATTAGGACAGTTTGTGAGTACTTCTGAACAGATACATATTAAATATTACACACACATTAAAGAAACATACATGACAAGAATTAAGAACATAGTTTATCCATAACAGAACATTCATTTTATCTCTTTCAATATTTGCAAATATATTTTCGAAATATTTATCACTGAACTGAATAAATTGATGGAGCTGGAAATTTATGTTCGATATAAATATTTCCATGGTTTACTTTTATATGTACATATGTAATTTTTAAAAGAAACAAAAAAGTTAAATTATTATTTGGAAACGTTGATTGCATTTGAAATAAAATTTGAATAAACACACAGTTTCGTTGCAATAATGTTTCAACGACGTTCACGGAAAGGATGAAAAAAACAATTCGATCTATCTAAAACTAGGTTCAAAATAGTTTTTCACAAATTTTCAATCTAACTCTCATTTTGCGCTAAATACATCGCAACCGCATTGAATTCACGATAAAAACAAAGTAAGGCAATAACTCCAATTTAAATAAATTGCAAGAGAATCCAAAATCCCGTTTCTATTTCGCGTTCGCCTGATCATCAAATCGAGCCTCGAACAATTAAAGGAATTAAAAATCTGCCTAGTACCGTCGTCAGCGGTCATTAACAATTGAGTCGAGCAACAATTTTTATATTTCAGATTCCTGGTCCCGGGCTGGCGTATGGGTTGGATAATCGTCAACGACCGTCAGAACGTTCTGGAACAAGAGGTGGGTGTCCGAACGATTACATCTCGCAGCTTGAAAAATAATTGCTACTCCGTCCCGCATTGTCTTCGTTTTTAACGAGAACGTTATCCCAGGAGCGTTGTGTATTTCCGCGATTGGATTGAATTTCGTTGATTAAACTTTATTCCGTCGTTAAAGCCCGTCTCCTGGCATCGTTCAATAGGTTCTTAACCCCGTTCGAGGTTTATTCGAGCGAAAAAAATAAAGGAAACTGAGGGAATCGACGAATTGGGGGAGAGGGAACGTAATACGAAGCTTAACTCGAGCTCTGCTTCCGAGGGAAATTTAATTTGCGTCTCCGTTCTCGTGGGATTCGCAACGCGACCGACGCGTTTGCGATTCATTTTCTTTTACGCGTGCGCACATTTTTTTCCTTCAGATACGAAAGGGTCTCCATTGCTTGAGTCAGAGGATCATCGGCAGCAACACGCTCATTCAGGGTGCTCTTCCTGCCATTTTAAGGAACACGCCAGAGACATTTTATCATGACACTATGTGTACGCTGCACGTAGGTATTTGTCGTTGTTCTATATTGGAACTTCATATTTTTTAATTGATACAAGAATTTCGTTTTTGAACATTATATGAACTGAGGAAAAGATATTGGAACAAGGGAGTTTGTAACGTGCGCAGATTTTAATTGATCGAGGAAGGAAAAAGTTACTGAAATCATTCTTTGAACATTTCAGATGTGATAGAAATACTTCTATTACTGATTGTTGTTATGAAGAATACACTATATGTTCATAGAATGACGTATTATAGCTTTGCTTCCTGCGCAGTGAAAAAGGATGGTCAAAGACAGACATCTGTTCATAAAGGTGTATCTTATTATAGTCCTTTGGTTTGTCTTTTTCAGAGTCACTCGAATCTGGCGTATAACTGTATATTGAAAATTTCAGGACTGAAACCAATCATGCCAGCTGGGGCAATGTACATGATGGTAATTAGCTGAAAATATTTCTTTTCACTTCACACATTCTCATGTAATTTTCAGAATAATATAGGATGCCTATAAACTGTCATTTGAAATGACTGCTAAACGGTACATAATATGAAAAAATTTAAGAACGTTTTTTTAATTGTTTTTATGCAGGTTATAATTATGCAAATAAAAGAAGTTTTCAAGGTGATTTGAAGGTTCTCTTGCAATTTTTAAATAGGATATTTTTGTTGCATATAATGAAAGATCAAAAAAAGATTAATTCAAAATACTATTTTCAAGTGAATCAATTATTTTGAATCAACGTGAGGTCCAAACAGAGCAGATATTGTTTCATCCGATTTAAACATTGTAAAGTGATCTTCAAATGACTTTGAAAACTTGAAAAGAAAAATTTATTCGTCAAAATACGTTATCGTTGAAACTAATTGTTCACAAGTCTACATACTGTCAAAAACAAGACATAATTATGACGCGGAGAATAAAATATTGTTGAAAGTTTCCGTTTTTTCAAAGCTGCTTTACCAAATATCTAGAGCCGCTTGCAGCCTGCGATCCGCAGGTTGGACAAGCCTGATTTATACAGGGTGTAACAAAAATGTCGCAGTTCCTTAAAAGGGGTGATTCCTGAGGTGATTTTAAACAACTTTTTCCTTAGCGAAAATGTTAGGTGGGGCTTTGTTAACGAGTTATTAACGAAAAACACCAACCAATCGGGGAGCGAGTACAGTGGATGAATATCAGCACGGGCTCCAGCTGTGAGTAGTATTGGCCCGCCATCGTCCGCGTCATCATTAATCCGCTGTACACGATCCCCGATTGGTCGGTGTTTTTCTTTAATAACTCGTTAACAAAGCCCCAACTAACATTTTCGCTAAGGAAAAAGTTGTTCAAAATCACCTCAGAAATCATCCCTTTCGAGGAACTGCAACATTTTTGTTACACCCTGTATAATCATCTACATAAAAACAAATTTTTATAATAAATAACAAAACAGTATAACCATATACCGTTCAGCAGTTATTTCAAACAGTAAAAATTTAATACCCTATATACATATATTTTAATATTTTCTTGAACTTGAGAGACACGAATTAAGTGAAAAAAATGAAACTCTTTTCTCCTTCAGATATTAATATTCTATGAATATTACATTCATGAAAAAATTCTTCATTTCATACCTTTCCCTTAAACCTCTAACCATAATCTCTTACGGCTCTTTCCATGATATCAAAAGTACAAAAATAATTCGAGACGTTAAGTTGCACACACGTATCCAACGCACGTATACAGGGTGTTTCGCAATTCGTGGGAAATCTCCGAGATACAGGTACTAGACACGAAAATAATAAGAAAAGTTCTTATGCAATATTCTAGGAAATGGTTAGTTTATTAGTTACACGCGCTTTTACATTTCGTAAAATGCCGACGTAACACTGCTTCATCCCTTTTAAAGCCAATGACCGCGCTTAAAGGCCCAGGCCTCTCTGGGTCTAAGTGGGCCCCGGTGACTCGCAACGTGTATTGGAATGAGATGTTTTTTGGAATGAAAAGTCACATTTTTGTAATTAAAAATTGAAATGATGACGAATGTAACACAACTGATACTTTTCCACGATGCAGGGGCCCAAATCGCGGTCACTGACCTTACAGGGGATGAGTCTTTGTTATGTGCCTTTACGAAATATAAAACCGCGTGTAACTAATAAACTAACCATTTCCGAGAATATTGCATAAGAACTTTTCTTATTATTTTCGTCCCTAGTACTTGTATCTCGGAGATTTCCCACGAATTGCGAAACACCCTGTAGAATCAATAAACGCGTTACCTAAATATCTTCAAACTCGACTCTAAGCAAGTCAATCGAAAATCGGCCCCTTTGCAAACAGTCCGTGTAATTAGCCAGGCGTCGTGTGCAATTTATACGTTCACGTGAACACGACAACGTTAAGGGCAGCCGGTCGCAATTTACCGGCTATAAATTATCCTATCGGTTTCCAGGTTTACATAGATCTACCCTGTTTTCCGGAATTTAATTCCGATCTCGAATTCGTGCAGCGACTGCTAATAGAGGAGTCCGTGTTCTGCCTTCCTGGCCAGGTACGCCGTTTAAATCCTGTGTATCTCGTTCCCCGATTCGACCTTCGCTTCGCTGATTGCACAATTTTCGAGTTTTTTTTTTTTTTTTCTCCCTGTTCCACAGTGCTTCGACTATCCGTCCTACATGCGGCTGGTCATCACGGTGCCGTTGGACATGATGGAAGAGGCCTGCCAGAGGATTCAGGAGTTCTGCGAGAGGCATCACTACAAGACGGCCGAGGATACGCGAAGGAACAGTCTAGCCGAGGTGGAAATCCCTTACTGAGGGTGAAAAGTAATTCGGATTGTTCGGCTGTTCGCGCGGGAAAGTAAACGCCGAGTTGAGATTTTTGTGCGAGAAACTGGTTCTTCGTTTTGTGTGGTCTGCTTTGCTATGTAATTATGTACGTAATAAACGTTCTTTTTATGTAAAAAGCTTCTCCGATTTTCTGGTTACTTTGGTCTTAATCTTCTCCCTCGTCCTTCCTCGAGTTTTAATCTGCTTGGCGGGTTTAAAAAGCACATTACTCTAATCCTCTCGCGGTTGGACGCCAGGATATCTACGGGAAGACAGTTCTACAATTGCGGTTGGATGTTTGTGTGACGTTGATCCCTTACATACATATATGCATAAGAAATAAACGTGGCACCTTTGTCGAATTTCCGGTACGTTATCCATCGCGCGGTGAAAGTTTTCGTTTCGTCATTAGAGCGCGCGTTTGTTTAGGTAGAAAAAATTTTTAAATAAAGTCCTTCGCGAATGTGTGAATTCGTCCGTGAACGCGGTAAACTTCAGCAAAAATGCAGACCCAGGAGAATACAGTCGACTGAGAGCAGATATTTACTCCGTTAACGATGAAGCCGAAGTTTTTAAATAACGCCGCGTTTTGTAAAAATTTTAGGTACGCGATTCTCCAAAATTCCCCTTCACAATTGTTATTAATTTTCTCGTTACAACAAATCCAACAAATTATACACAATTCGTCGCGTCGTTGAAGCTGCAGCCAAATCGTGCGCAGTTTTGGACAAATTACAGAAATGTGGAAAATGTAACAACGGACGGATATGAATTAAATTTCTAGCAAAATCAGGACAACACGTATCGAATTTCATTTGGATAGTAGCGATATTTATAATCGATTCAAACCTCTCTTGCGTGATATTCGTCTTGTAATTGAGTTGAAATTTTCCATGAAAAACTCGTATGCGAACGCAACGTATTACGCGAACGTATTATTCAACTTTCTCTTGTTCTTCTTAATGCAAAATACAGACTTCTATATACTGTACTATTAGAAGTCTGTGAAAAATCTTCAAATTTTTCATTTTAATTAATATTTAAAATTTCTTCTTCAAACTTTAGAATCTTTAACTTCTACTCTTAAAATCTCCAAGTTCAGGTCTTTCAATATTTAGTATCTCATTTTCAAATCCCCAACTTGAATTTTTTCAGATTTCGAATTCCAAACCATAAATTCTCTAAAACTTAATTCTGTAAATCTTTAATGCTATAAAATTGAAATATTAAAATCTACAACCTGAAATTTTCATATAATCAGGTTGAAATCTCCAAATCTTCAACTTTCATTCTAAAAATCTTTGAACTTTCAACTTGATATCTTCAAATCTCTAAATTTTACTCTAAAAATCTCTAAATCTGCTACTTCCAATTCTCAAGTCTCAGACCTGAAATGTTTCGATTTCCAGCTTTAAATTTAAAAACTTCTAAAAATCTTTATATCTGCGACTCAAAATTATAATTTTTTAAATTTCCATTTATAACTCTTCTAATGTTCAAATTGAAACTTTGAAGTCTCCAATTTCAACTACAAAGATTGTATTGTATAATAATTTTACTAATTCTAGTAATACTTCAATAATTTTTATCAAATTATTCGTGTTATGCTTAATTTTTCTTTTAGACATACATAAGAAAATTACCTTTAAGTCTCGTTAACTGAAATAGACTTCTTGTTTTAAGTCTTCTAATGTGTTCAACATTTCCCAAAAATTGTCTTGTTCTAGAATTTTGGAGCAATGGATTAAAAAGAGCGTGTTAATAATTTTATAGATTCTACGATTATATCAAAATCAAATCTCATAAAAATCGACATGACGAAGCTGGATAATGTATTTATCCTGTAATATTGACTTTTATAAGAATGACATCATTTCTCAAAATTGTATCGAACCTTACCCACCCTTAAAATCTGAGGTATACTACACTGTACTCAGAAACTGCTATCACTCTAATACTAATTGTAAACTATACTTCGACGAGGAGGAAGTATTTATGCATCAGTAACGACTCACGTCGCATGCACGCAATTTTAATTACAACGCCATGTGCGTGAAGTCACCCCCGGCATAAATTAATATCCCATTGACTCGCATATTATAATTACTAATCCCTGCACGGCCGACTCACGGATTTGAGCGCGCGCTCGTCTGCAGGGTCCCGATGATCCAATTAATTTCCATTTCGCGCGTGCACGTTAAACTTAACACCACGAGTCGGTCGCTAAACACGCGAATTCCGGTTAATTCCGCAACGAAATGTTTCCGCTCGAAATTCGATTGCGCAAAGTTAACAACGCCGTTGCGTTCTCTGCCTTAATAATTGAATCTGTCGACGTTTGTCGCACGAAACTCATCCAACGGGAGCGTTCGAGGTTCTCGTGCTTCGTTCGCATACGTCTAACAAATTGCACGGGATGCCGCGCCGGGATAAAAACGTTACAATGAAACTGTTTGTCGGCGTATCGTAGCCGATAATTAAAACGAACAATGAACAACGAGAATGCCGCGCGATTTGACAAAAGTGATTTCGACCATAAATGCGGTGAGCGCGATTCGTTTCGAAATGAAATTTTCTAAATTCTACTTTGTTTTTGGCTCTTTTTCCCGCCTGCCTTGTTTTATTCATCGGCGTGCGCTTGCAATTCGGATCACATTTCATTGTCACGATTTGAACGCGTGAAAGGAAAAAAGTGGAAAATACGGAATAAAATGAAGTTTGATTTCATTGAGGCCTCGTTGAAATGCTTTGTTAAAATAATAAAAGCGATAGGGAAGAAGGAAGAAGTTACATTTTTATTAGAAATTGTTAGTGCAAATACTGAGGAGGTGTTAGAGTAGGTTTATTATGTTGTGGAAATTCGTGTGAGAAGATCTTAAATGTGGAAATTATGCAATTTTCGGTATACTTAATTAATTAATAATAATAAATGGGTAAGGATATTTCGGTTTTTATCTTCACTGATCATAACTTCACTTAATTGGTTGAACTTTGAATATTTTCAATATTACAGTCTTGCTTGAATTTATTGAATGTATCAAAAATGTTTAAAGTTACACTCTTTTGTAGACTTCGAAAATTTTCTGAGTCTTATTAATGTTGTATCTATTCTTTTACACAGGTAAATCTGTATGAATCTGGTATCATGAAGATTTTCACAATCCCTTTTATTTCACATCTAACTGACGTATTCTGCTTTGTATTTTAACTTCCTATTTGAATATTGCATCTCCTATCCGGTTCATTATTAAAACAACAAACCACATATTTTTAGCAGTTTATAATAATCTATCAAAATAGATAGGACTCTATAATTTGGAAAACTTTCACAGTTCTTATTCTAACATTTTTTCTAAAATATTTCAATCCTCAATCCTCTTACTCAAATACTGAAATTTGAATCTGTTTTATCACAAAACTTGGACAATTTGTAATAAACTATACGACTAAATAGGATTCTGTGATTTCGAAAATGATCACAGTCCTTATCATTACAATGTTTTTCTAAAATATCTAAAGGGAAATAGGTGGAACTTTGACGAAAGTGAATTAGCATACGTAGACGTCTTTTATATACCGCGTTTCTCGCAAGCCAATTTTATTTTCGCTGAAAACGCTATTGTAACGCTGAGCCCTAACAAACAGAACAATTTCCACAGCCGGCTTATTACACTTTACGAACGTGCATTATTATTCGTGTTGCGTGATAGCGGTGATTGCATTTGAATTGCTGCAAATATGCAACTGAACGAAAGCGTTGCAATTGCGTTACAATTCTGTTCATTTACAACGTGTATGTACCAGTAAGACCAATAACATTATGCGAGCGTTTCTGCGAAGCTAAGAAGAAAAGGTCCCGAATAGGGGGTCGCGTTAGCAAATAAATATTGGTGTTGTTCGAAGCTTTAAATAATACCAAAATGATATGTAAAGAATTAGCTGCTAATGAATTATACAACGAACGAAAAATGTCTAAATTAAGAATGTGTGAGTTTCCACAGAAATATGGAACAGTGTAGTCTGCAAAGATGCCAGTGGATGAAGTAATACGAGTTTATGCTCGAACATGAATTATTACTCGATGTAGGATCGGATCGAATGTATTCTGTCGGAAAATCGATAGCAACATGAAATAGCCAGCGAACGTACATATCTATTTTAATATAAGTTATTACATTATACTTCAGACCGAGCTGTATAATACGTCCCTTTGATACTATTATTGCATTGAATCGTGTCTCTCTCTAGTTTTCCTGTTTAATCCCTGCAATGGGAGTAATATTGTATCGATTGAACCGCGATATTGCTATTTTATTTACTCTCCTACCCTCCTGTCCTAAAGGAATGCACCTTTTAGTAACCATTTCCGTCTTTTTGTCTTCCCCACGTGACAATGTATTACTGCAAATTTTACGAAACATAAAAGTAGATCGAAAACGCGCTGTAAAGTTAAGATTTACATTATTCAGAATGATTTAGTACCGCGGATCAACCCAAGACAGAGTGGTTGGAGATGACAAAGGAAGCATTTTTTTTTTGTTCGGAAGACATACTTCCTCTCTTCTTTCATATTTTAGTTATGAGGTTTCAGTATGCAGGTTTCTAGCGCCTGTCGACAAGCCATCCGTCGTACACGACCATTTTGCATGCCGAAGAGACTCGCTGCTAATATTTCCATGAAATTTCAGTAATTCTTTGAATAAGGAATTGCGTGTCTGTTACCGAGTCTACTATTCGAATTCTCATTTAAATCGCGATAGCAATTAGCAATATCATACATCGTAGTAGAAGGATGTACTGCGTTATTCTCAGGGCCGGCTTTAGGCTAACAAGGAGACCCTGCAGTGTGAAATTTTAGTGAATAAATCTAGAGGATATATGATGACATTCTGTAGAATATTTTGCGCCAATGCGCATTTTTTATAAACAATTAAAATATGAAGTTGCAGTTACAATTAATAGGGTGATATGCAATGTTATTCTTAATGCAATAAATAAATTAGTGATTCTAAAGTTATTTGCATTATTTTGTATATAATTAGATTCGTATAGTTTCAATTTTGTAAAAATTTGGGGACATGTGAAGCGAGTTTGATTGAGAAACTGTGATATGATCTAAGAAATATCTGTAAAAGCAAAATAAATGTCAAATGAGTGTCTCAACTAATTTAAATTAATTTAAGGGAAGTGAATATGACTGGAATGTAAAACAGATTTGATATTTTTAGACGTTGGTATATTTTTTCAAAAATATATGATTAGTTACATATTTATAAACAACTCTAATACTCATAGAATAAACGTGAAGGAATTAAAACTATTCGAAACAAACAGTTGAAAAAAGGAAGCTTTAACACAAAATAGGATTTCGAACTCGGGATCCTTCGGTTTATCGAGTCAGGTGCTTCTTCCAGTGAGTTATCAGATATCGTTGTTCCCTTGTTAATTTTACGACCTTTTGAACTTTATGTTTTAATTGTTTATAAAAAATGCGCATTGGCGCAAAATATTCTAATTCGCTAAAATTTAATTAAAATCCAAGGAGTATATATTGTAGGGTCTTCTAGTAAGGCACAAGAGGCACTGGCCTAGGGGCACAATAGCTTTTAGGACGTCAACATAGTGAAGAAAAAGAATAATATTACAGGGGACCAAAAATTTAAAGCGTTGGTGATAGAGGCAGTTAAATGGCATCGTATCTAGCATTTTGTCTTTTTATTTTACCTATTTCATTTATCACACCACGTGAAATACAAATGAGCTTATAAATTAAATTTTATGCAAGATTTTTTTTGCAAGATGTATACTATATTCTGACATGCCCCTTTCATAGCCCCTTTGTAAGCTTTACAAATTTTAAATAAAAAAAAAAAGATAGGGCGCTGAAAACCAATTTGGCCTAAAGGCGCCATATACCCTTGAGTCGGCTTTGATTATTCTTATCACTATAAAACGTTGTGATTTGAAAATAAAGAGGATCATGTCTAGGTGTGAAAGATGGACAAAAATTATTTAAAGCAAGATGCAATTTAGAAATAATTGTTAAATTATTACTCGATGCAAAGAATTAAACAAATCGGAGCAGTTCTGAATTTCACTATAATCATCCTTTCTTTTTTATTTATACTTTGATTAAGCATTGGCTGGTAAAATTATACAACATCGTAACTGTTAGTTCTTTTGGTTGTAGTCCATAGTGTGTTCCATCCTTCTTTTATACATGCTTGTATTGTTTTTGTAATATCTTCATACAAGATTACTTCATTAGATTGCATCATTGAGATTGCTTTACATGAATTTTCATTTTAGGCAACTTCAATGAACTTCACGATAAAAATAATTTAAGCATTGGAACTTTCAATTAAATATATAAATTTCTTTTTTCTTTTATAAAATAAATAGTGTTAACTCTACTAAAAATGATATTGCTAATCGCTTCCATTGAACTGTGTTTTGCTTCGCAAGCACCGCGTTCTAAGATCTGTGCATGCATGTGGAATAAAGGGGTAGAAAATGAGGGGTGAGTTTAGTGACGAGTAACTTTATACTCAGGATAAAGGCTCGGTACTTTATATATACAATGCGTGTTCTCCGTTGCGAGGATCGTTATTTCTCATTGAGAGTGCAAAGAGGAAGGATCTCCATGCTAGTTCCTTTTTCATCCAACATCCCTAGTCGTCAACCCACCCTCGTGCACTTCCTGTACAAGCTTATTTCCAATTTTAGTCTGCTTACTCGACGTGGACCGCTCGTTCACGCAGACGCGAGCGGTTTCTATGTTTATTTACTTGCTCCACAAAATTCTGTTCCATTTAATTTCAGTCAAAATCAGACGTCCCGTAAGTTTGATAACGTAACTCTGGTAATGTTTGACAATGTTTGCAAATGAGCAGCCAGTGTTCTGAAAATGAAGCCTGCACCGTGGCTCCATATTTCAAACAGAAAACAACACTTTTATTTACTATTTAACTATGTATTGCAATTCGCTGAAGTTAGTTTAACATTCATGAAAGCTTCATACGCTTTACTCGCTTGACGGGCTTTGTTTGGATATTTACATTCAACCGCCTCGTTCATTTGTATTTTAATTGTTAATTATCGTTATTAATTGCGTGTATAATTATTGTTCAATATTAAATTCAATATGCTGTAGAAATTGTTATAATTACATGTAGATAAAAGGAACAGTAAAAGTTGTTACGAGCAAAAAGTAGCATTGTATTCCATTATTAATTAATCTAGAATTCCATTTACCTGTTTCAAATTGTTCAAGATTATAAGTTCCTTCTAGTTCGTGTACCGTTTGAAAGCAGTAGTCCTCGCCTTTGTGTTTGCAAATACAAATCTCCATTATCGAAGCAATGAATAGAGATTCCTTTGACTAAATTTATGTTTGGTCCTATTCCTGCTGTTCCACTTCTGCTCTATACGGATGATAAATGGCAGCATTCTCTTTATTGTAGAGTCATTTCTATTATTTCCATATACTTCACGAGACCATGCCTTAAAGGCTTTACGTGGTTCTTCCGGCTCGAAAACGCAGTCGATCGTTTGCTTTGCTTCCGTCAACGTGCTTAACCTTTTTATTGGAAATGCAAACAGGTTGTTTGAGTAACGAACAATCACGATGTGTTGGATGAAGCTTGATGAAATTTGGCACATTTGTGAAGTAATTAAAATATTTGAACTTCAGGGAACGAAATTGTTTCCCCAAATTTTGTCGATTCGGCATTGTTCTAATGATAAAAATTTCAGAATCAATGTTTCACAATTATTTATTTCAATAGTGGAGTGTTGAAAACAGAGACACAGAATTATTAGGGTCTTTCCACCAAATAAAATTTTTTTTAAGTGTGAACCCCGCGGATTTTTTTTCAAATTTTGTGGAGTTATTCTCTGCATAAAAATGATGACTCACTGAAGAGTTTATCTGTTAATATTAAGTACTTTTGTAGTAATGATTTTTTGAATTTTGACAATTTTTTTTTTAACTTTTTCGTTAAATTTTGAACTAGAAACATTTTTCATAAAAATACGAACAGTACGGTTTTTATGTAAAAAATTCTCAACTTTTCAATGGAGGTATTCATTTTTCATTATAAGTAACAGAAGACCCTCAAAAATTCAATTAAAGTGAAGAAAGCGATTTTTCTGACACTGCGGCAAGTTTTATTTCAAATTTTATATTTTTTTCTGAAAGTTGAGAATTTTTTACACAAAATGTGTTATTTTCACGATGGGCTTATTTTTTGTTTAAATACAAATAAATAAAATGTAAGCTCTCTACGATTAAAAAACTTTTATTTTTGAAATTATTTCGGAAGTTAATACAGTTTTAATACATGCACATCCTAATTCATCATTAATAGGTAAGAAAGTGTGTAAAGTTTGAGTACCTTTCACTGTTTTTGATTTGGAATATCGTGTGTCTAAAGCATTTTTTTTGTTCTAAAAGTTTTTTAATCATTACTACGAAAGTACTTAATATTAAGAGATAAACTCTTCAGTGAGTCATCATTTTTATGCAGAGAATAACTCCGCAAAATTTGAAAAAAATCCGCGGGGGTCACACTTCAAAAAAAATTTTATTTGGTGGAATGACCCATTAACAAAAATAAATAATTATAATTTTTACAAAAGTTTCGATAAATATCTGTCAAGATGCTTACGAGACAATAATATTCCGCGTGTTGGAAAGTTGAAGTGGATGTCTATGTTCGTCTAGAAAATCAATTTACATGTAATTACCTATCTCAGTTTACCAATCTTCTTAATTGAAAAGCTCTCTGTGAATGGGAAATGTAGATGTTTAGAATAGCTGACGTGGTCTTGATGAAGGGCTGGGCGTGAAGGGTGTCTTCCGGTTTGCTGTGCCTCAATTTGTGTGTTAAGCACAAATATTCATTAGGATTGTTGGAACAATTTACACATTCCATTAATACTTTTTAAATTGCAGCGACTCAAGCAATTAAATATACAGTGTCGTAATTATAATATTGAAAGTTTTTTACAGAGTTGCTGTTGTTCTGAAAATATTAGAAGCATTTGCACGAGTATTCTCGACCACATCTTCGTTTCTATTTCAATTTCTTACAACTTAACTCTATTATTTTACACATTTAAAAAAAAATTGACTTGCAAAAATTGTAAATATAAGAGAAATGACAAAAATGAGAATAATTATCTAAGCCGACATCGTCTCCAATTAATTTTTTATTTCTTTTCGTTACATCTGTTCGCATCATATTGAAGTGTTTCTTGTTCAGAGCATGATTCAGACGGTATAGCTAAAAATATCAAAGCGAAATGCGTCGCGAAGCCAAGTCCTTTGGTAAAGCGGAAAAAAGGTAGGGAAACGTACAAAAACGACGCGGATGGCGTCGAAAAATATGCACGATGCGAACGCATCATGCTCCCTTCATGATTACATCGGATGCTTATGACTATCATTTTGAACATCTGTTGCGAGCAGGTTCGTATCAAACAGAACGCTATACTTGTAGATTTTTACGTACAATGATCTCTTTGTGCCGTCTTCTTTTAGAATATCGTGCTGCGAAAATTATTCCCGTATAACGTAACGGTAATAACACTGTCATCGTTTTTTGTAACCATAAACTTTAACAACACACTGTTACGAAACATGAATCCAAAAAAAAAATAAAGTGTCCTTCATATTCACGAAGTCGCATATAATTATTGTCGAAGTAAACAGAAAAATAAATATTTCTATACAATTATAAAAAAACTAAAATAAAGAATATTACGTAACGTGAGGAAATTCGTCTGCGATACTAATTAATTAACGTATACAACAAAAAATGTTGTTGATAATGATTGCAGATAATAATATATCTTCTTCTTCCATATATTAATTTTTTAAAGAAGTAGCAAAACACACATTGAAGTTAATTTTAAGAACCAATTTTTTGATCTTCATGAATTACGTTCATCGAAAAGAAATCTAAGTCATCGCTACAAAAGAATTATTATTTAAATAAACTGGCTGAAATTATGTCACCCAGTGGATGCAACTCGCAATATAATCATATTTCAGGCTTTTGAGATCAAAGACAACGGTACAAAATAGAGAAGATAAAATGAGCAGACTAATTTGAATGCGGTAGCGAAGTAATTTGTTGAATGTCTAGTTAATGTCGTCCTTACTTCCCTATTGTCCTATCCCCCTCCTTAGCTAGTTCTTTTCTCAGGCATTCGAGTTCCAGCTATTGTGAATTGTAATCGCACTGAATACACGTAACGTACTACAAACGCTATTTTCATAATTTTCATACAAAATCGTTGACCGTTGCACTCTCCGCTGAAGAGTCGTTTTCTCCTCCGTCGACGACTTAATAAAAGACGCTGTCCATTGTTCGATAAACTCGCGAGAGCTCGTCGAGTCTTACAAGGTAATTGATGGACGAGATTAAAGAGAATTAACAGGGGAATTAGCACATGCGAACCGATTGTAGACTGAAACGGAATTTAACACTAGGCTGTCGACGAGATTTCTGATCGTTCACGCGAAGGCTTCATAGGATCTCGCATAATGTGCGGCGTGAATATAATCCGTACGGAATGAAAATCCACGGTACATCTAACGCGAAACTACTTAGCCGATTATGTGATCTCCGATTAATAATTTCAACATTACCTCCGACCTTTTCTAATTGCGTTCTGCAGATCGTAGATTAACTTTCTCACGACTAGATTTGTCTGAAGTGAAGGATGATGTTAGCAAAAATAGTAATATTTACAGCATATTTGAATTAAGAGCGAGGAAGTTCAGTTTGTACATTTATTACAGATTGTGTCAAAGTCATCTGTTATATTTTCACTATCAACAAAATTTTTGTATAACTCTTAAGATGTAAAATAAGTATGAATTGAGTAGGTAATAATAAATACAGCCTTATAATACAAAATATAAATTTAAAACATGCAGAATTGAAGTTGAAAATTACTCCGTATGACGATTACTAGAAAAATTATATTTAAGTGAATCTATGAAACTCACTAATGACTTTTTTTGTTTCTATTTTGTAATTAAGACCACTTTTTTTATTTCTTCTTAAATATTAATTCATAGATTAAAATTTCAAGTTTATTTTTCGTGCTATAAATTTTTTCGACCTCTATTTGATCTTTTTTTTTTTCATATACAAGTTTATTTATTGTTACTGTTTTCTCCGTTGTGATACAAATTTTTATAGTTCTAAATAAATTGTCCATTCTATCGTTTTTTAAAAATAAATTTTGTCGCGTCATCGCAGAACTCAATTAAAATTTGATAGATGTAGAACATGGATTGTTCTTGACAAGTTGAGAATAAACTATCGGAAATTTACTGAAGAGAAAATATTGATTTCTTGACTGAGGAGTAAAATTTCACGGAGACTGCTGCTTAATCACAATTACTGCTATTATTATGCTTCGCATAAATTTGAATTGTAGCCAAATAGTTACTTAAACTATCTAAACACTCGTTTCCTTGAATAAGCCTTTTGCCTTCAGTGTGTAAGGGTTCGCTAAACATTCATTCCACACATATTGTTTATTTAACTGCAAAGATCTGTCAAATCTGTACAGTTACTCGAAGTTTAAAAATAATTAATTCAGTACAGAAAATTCTAGGCTTCCTGTTTTTGCTACTGTAGTTACGATTAATTGAATCTTCGACGATCTGATTCTAATTAAACAAACATTTTATTTTTTATGTTCTTCGACTCCATCTCTGTCTGCAAACATGCGACAGTTTAGAGAGGTTGATTGGATTTGCGAATGCTATTGCGGTCGATTCCTATTATACGTCGGCTAGTTCATTTGTTGCCGAAAACAACTTGGATCCCAACGGTCAAATTTTCGTGAATGTTGATATCGATGCGGTATCGATAAAGTTGCTATCGCAAAAATTCGTTGGCCGAATCCAATTTAGATTGCCAGGACGTTCGTTTTGCAAGAAATCGTATATGGTCGCGTTTGAAATACCAGTTTTCAAGCTGTTATCGTGATTCGGGAAACGATTACGCGCAGGTACATCCAATATCATATCTCTTTCAGCATTCTTTTCTTCAATTTTGGAATTTATGCGAACCAAAATTTACATACGCTGACTTTAATTTAGACACGATTTCACGGAATTAACCAATTAAAATTGTTTCAGAAATACGTGTCAAGTTATCTTCAGAAATTGCTAAGCAGATTAAAAGATCATATTCATTAGTATTCTCGATGTATAATTCCATTAATATTCTTTCGCAAACGACGCAATTACTAATTATTTGCCTGTTTCCGCTGTCCAGTTTATCCAAAACTCGTACGTATTTGCGTTCCTCGCATTGTGCTTGCTAGTTTGACCATGTCTTTCCTTTATTTGGAGAATCTGGGTGGTTGAATATGTCGCGACACTGGATTTATCATCTCCGTTCTCTGGTGCATAAGATACTTCGCCTCGTACACACCCATATGTCATACTTGTGTAACTTACTTTATACCTTCTGACGCCTTCCATCGTCGTATTCGTTGTCAGTCGTTTCGGTTCATTCGTATTCATCGCTCATGTAAATTTGGAGCATCCATTACTATCACTACTCCGCATTCCACTAAATATGATCGCGATAGAAGTCTTTGCTTCTTTTACATATATTTTCGTTCTTAGAAATTACACCGAATCTAAAATCTCTTTTTATTATCACACGAATCCAGACGTTGGGCTCATTACAGCGTTGCATTCCGTCATCTACTCACGCGTGCAGTGTATTTCGTTAATTTGCTTCATCTTGAGTATCTTTAGTATTGCAAGGAAACGAAAGTGTTCATCTTGCATCAAATACGGGTGATTACAAGAACGGTGTGACGTGACGACAATAATTATTTCTTTACAGGGTTTTTCTTTGTATGTATTTTCATTTACAACTATGATCACCGTGTTTTATTTTTTCTTTTCTTGCGAACGCAGTAGATCTCAATTATTGAAGGTGATAACGATGATAGTGACTTTCACGCGATTAAAGTTATCGTTCTTTCTACGGAAAATTGTATTATCTGAATGCTTTCGTCTCTCTACTAGGTAGTTTTGATAATCAATGGTCGATAATACCTGTTTTCTATAATTAGTCTCAATTTATTAGTTAAATTAATGCGAGTATAATAAGATTGGCCAACTTCAAATATTCCATAAATGAGGTAAATGATTCGCCTATTTCCATAAATGAGGTAAACGATAGACTAAAGGTATAAGATAGAAATTTTAGAAAGGATATTCTTTCTCTAGCTTAAAATATAAATTGAAGTATAATAATTCAATACCAGCTCATACGTTTTATAATAATAAAGAGGGGCGTTAACTTGGACGCATGAAAATCATAGGTTGTGCGCTCGTGTGCGCCCGGCTTTAAAGTTAAAATTCTCTGAAAAAAATGTTGGAAAATCACCTGTAACTAAGAAAATATTTAAAAAATCAAGAAATCTCTAGGTAGTCCAGTAGATCTATTATTTATTAATAAGAAGTAGATCTACTATTTATTAATAAGAAAAAATTCAGTTTTTGGTTCTAGTAAAAAAATTGCAACCTTTCCACTGCTGGCCGCGGATCACCTAATGTTCGAAGGCTCTCCTTTCAACGGACTATAAAGTCCCCATTTTCTGCCTCATTTTTGCTAAAAAAAAATTTTCTGTGTACTTTGCGAAATGTATAATGAAGTCTGTTCAATGAACTTTAAATAAATTGTTTTCTCTCGCTTAAAAAAATTCCCGAAAAGCCACCTACTTTTGGGCCGATTACTATGGTGTCCCTTTAAACTTTTAAATATACTTCACAGTATTTCACAGATTGTCAGAAAATGTTTCCATTTCTTTCTTCGCAAAATACAATCAAATTAATTGGAATATGCGGTCCAACTTCGAAACAAGCTTCATTACATTTCTTATTGAAAGCGTGGTAGTAGAAAGTAGGAACTACTCTCGAATAACACCTATGTTTGTCGTTCCCTTCAGACCTTCAGACGATCCCTTCCCCCTCCATACTTCGGTCTTTTACTTTCGCAGTAACCAGTGTTTCTCATGCGCACACGCAGAAATGCTCTTGATCTTTAAAGCCGGGGACAACCTTTTACGCGCAGACGGAATAAGCCGGCAGCGTGAAGTGGATGAGGTTGCAATATTCAGATGCTGTTGGGGTGGATTTTCTCTTCCGAGGCGAATGTCTCTACTCCAAGCGGCCGGGATCCGCGCAAAATACGCGGCCAACCCTTGGTGACACCGAAATATGACTGATTTTGTAATCTTTGTGCTTCCAGGGCATTCCGGATGGAAACGTAACTATGAGAAACAACGCGATGATCGCTTATCGAGATTTTTGCCATTTCTGCTCAAATGTTTGGAGAAACCTTAGCTTTTTTAAGGAAATCAAATATTTTGAACATATACGGATGTTTTATTAGAAATATTACATTGCAATTATATTAACCTGTTTTGCTATTAGTAAATCAAATTATCACTACTTCTGTTTCTAAAACTTTTTAAGGACACTTTTTTAGTATATCCTTAAAAACATTGAATGTAATTGCATTACTTTTTATTAAGTAATACTCTAATGAAAACTTTGATATTAATTTTCTTGAAATGGCGTTTTGGCATATATGCCCTTTTTCCATCCAATGCCTCAATTGATGATTACTATATTGTGTGATTATAAAAGATTCAGTTAACAATTTTGAACTTCGTTATATGTATAAATCGTATGTTTATTCACTCAAACATGTCACATGTACATTCAGACCTTCTGCTACAATCATCGCATGCGCTTAAATCTGCACTACGTAATTTTTTTAACGTAATTTCTTATTCTACTTATAATTTACTTGTAACTTTTTTTTCTCTTCCTTCTTTCTTTTTTTAACGTATTTTTTTTAGCTTGTACTTTTTGTATCTTTATTCTTTTTTGTGCTAATGGGTTCTTTTCCCGTAAATTAATAATAAATAAATAAATAAAATTCTATATCAAATAACAAAAGGAACATAAGTAAAAAATAGATGTTCCATTAGGTAGTTCACGGAAAAAAAAGATTTGCTGTGACATTCAAAAATCCTGCTAGCCTAGCAAATCTCTAGCCGTAATATACGGACAGCTAATATGCTATGTTACAGAAACTAAGTTACAGAGCTGATTGTTGCAGCAAATGAAGTTTGAGATTACAAGAAGTGCGATTTGTTAGTACAGCAAAAATGATTCAATACTGCAATCAATAGAAAATAGAGCGTAGTATATGTAGCTAATTATTTTGCTATTACATTTAAGAAAATGTAGTATACGAACAGACCCAATTACAGCTAATTCATTAATTGCTCCACAATACAAATTAGATATATGCAACAATGCTTGTATGTATGGAATACTTCTTGCGAGATGTATAAACGCAGAGAGAAGGGGGGGCCGGCTAGGGCGATTCCTATATTTGTTTTGAACCATTGGATTAACAAAAACTTGCTTCCTTTATCTCAGTACACCTATCTATATTTGTTTTGAACCATTAGATTAACAAAAACTTGCTTCATTTATCTCAGTACACCTATACTGACCAACCTGCGATTGAGCTGTGAAAGATTATTTCGGAACTCGTCTTATATAGGAACAGGGCGATCAAGCACTAGCGAGAAAGACGATTCTTACGAGAACACTCTAGCGGAAGCCTTATGAAACTAGACCTATACTCAGTACCTGCTAACGGCCCGTAACAAATACTTATGTCAGAAAATAAGTTTTTCCAATATTAACTATACCATTTTTTGAAATTTTTGGACGTTGAGGCTTTTGCATTCTCTTTTTCATGCTGCATGGTGGCTTACAATGTTAACTAATTGTGACAAAGGACATTTCTAGAGAACACTGTTCGACAAATTTTGACTTTTCTTCGATTTTGTAAACTTGAATAAACATGTCTTATAGATTTCGACGTGCTGAATACGAATCTACAAACCGTTTTTTTCCAGAACGTACAGTTTTTGAAAAATCAATTTTTAAAAAAATGATAAATTCTCAACTTTGGAGTTTTTTTGTGCTTTTACCGTAATAGTTATTTAGTTGCTCTTGGCACAAAATGATTCTGTGGACTCTCTCGAATAAAATGATATAAATAGTTATTAGATTCTAAGCATCGAAATAGGTTTAAATAACAATTAAAGTGAAAAGGACACCCAAAACGCACCCATTTTTGCTGATATTCTTTACTTTATTTCAAAAAGTAAGGGTCTAGGAGAAAATTTGACCATACCACGCGATAGAGCAAACCTTTCTACTAAGGAAAGCATCAGGCGAATTTCCAAAATTATTTTTGTTTTCAATATAGAAATAAAATAGTTCGGCGAAACGAGCGGCGACAGTGGTACTCAATGACGGCGGCGCGCGCGGAGGACGCCCCGCTTGCCGCCTCGCCGAACTATTTTATTTCTATATTGAAAACAAAAATAATTTTGGAAATTCGCCTGATGCTTTCCTTAGTAGAAAGGTTTGCTCTATCGCGTGGTATGGTCAAATTTTCTCCTAGACCCTTACTTTTTGAAATAAAGTGAAGAATATCAGCAAAAATGGGTGCGTTTTAGGTGTCCTTTTTACTTTAATTGTTATTTAAACTTATTTCGATGCTTAGAATCTAATAACTATATTTTATTCGAGAGAGTCCACAGAATCATTTCGTGCCAAGAGCAACTAAATAATTATTACGGTAAAAGCACAAAAAAATTCCAAAGTTGAAAATTTGTCATTTTCTTAAAAATTGATTTTTTCAAACACTGTACGTTCTAGAAAAAACGGTTTACAGATTCGTATTCAACACGTCGAAATCTATAAGAAATGTTTATTCATGTTTACAAAATCAGACCCGTGTTGTACAGTGGAATTTATTGAAGAAAACGATTCCATGAATTAATTATAGAGAAACTGAGTTGTTGCCGTAACAGATCATTTCAGCTAGCAAAACTAGATTTGCTTTATCAATAAGTTCAAGATTGCTTTCACATACAATTTCTTTGCTGCAGTAGCAAAACTATTTAGCTATGACATCAAAATTTTTCCAGCGAATTATAGATTTGCTGGAGCAACTAAACCATTTTTTTCCGTGTTCAGAAAATCTTCGGTGTTTTTAATTCCTTATTTAAAAAAATAGGTTCTCTTTCAGAAACAGTCATACAGCTAAATTGTATGTAATGGCTTTTCACCATTATTCAACATTACGACTTTTTCCCAAGAGACTAGATTTTCCAAAACACAAAAAAAAAGTGCAAACTGCTATGAACTTTACTGCCAACAAATCCTCTTATCCTCGCGATCGTGTTCTCCTATAAATCTTTATAATCGGAGTCCCGAACAATAAAATTTCACACCGGTGCCGGACTAAAAATAGAAAAAGAAACGAGAAAAAAAGAACAAGGGTATTGAAGTGTCCCTCCGTTATATATCCATTGTCGAGGAACTCAAATTCGAACGTTTTCTATCGCTAATTCAACTCGGCACTCGCTTCGTCGGTTGGCTGGCCGTCGCGTCGTAGGGGGACTCGAAAATCGCGGTGCCCGCATCGCGACGCTTTGAATTCGCGAGACCGCGACGACGACGTCTGCCGCCATGGGTGCTGAATGCGAAGGAACACCAGCAGCGATCCCGGAGAAAGAAGGGAAAAGAAGACAGGGTGGATGGTGTTTTGCACGAGTGAGTACACCGCGTGTGCCGCCTGCTGCATCCTGTGCTACGCTTGCCGTCCTCGTGCGGCGTATGTCAATAATGGAAGTCGAAATAAAGGGGAGGCCGTGCGCGAAACTTTTGAATATTATCGCTGCTGCCGAAGATAAATATATGTGGACATTGTTGAGACGTATCGCGAAGAAGGTTTATTTCGATATATTTGTAAACTGCCGTGATACGCGAACCCTTCCGCTTGACTGATAATGCTGTTCCTGTCAGTGGCCTAATTTTTTTTTAGTATAATTAGTGATGTTGGAAAAAATTGGATGAGGAAAAATGCCCATTCCCACTAATACATATATACACAAAAAATATATATGTAGTATTGATATGAATGAAGTATTGAATGAATGAAATATTGATATGAATGAAGTATTAAATGTATGAATATAGTTTCGATTGGAGTGATGCGTGTTTTGTCTAAGGAATAAAAATTCATTCGAGAAGATTGCGTCGTTGAATCAAGACTGTTCTTGTACGTGTCGTTTAAATCGAATTAATTGTGTTGTATTCTTGTTTGTACCGATTCAAATAAACTGTTACCAGTTAGTTCATATTAAATCCCACATATATATATACATATACTACATACACTAAATAATACACATTTAAATATTTTAGGGAGCGGGCGCGATGTTCAAATAGAACAAAAAATGTACTACAATATAGTATCCGATCTGCCACCACTGTAAGGAAAATGAAGAAATTTAATCAAGAAGATCAAACAGATCGATCAACAAGATCGAGGGGAAAATCGAAAAGCGAAAATCGAGGGGTATCAATCGGAAAAATCAAAATAATCGACCTGGGAAAAATATTTTATGACTAGAAACATATATTTATTTGTTGTTCTTCAGTTATATATTTGGAACATATTATTGAACCTTCGCTGATGTAAATTATCAGAATTGCTTATTGTAGTCTATATAAATTTTAAATATAAATAAATATAATTGTAATTGTATTTGTTCACTTTCATAATTTCAGCAATAGCAGCTAGTAGAAATCAATTTTCGTTTTTACATAAAAAAATGTAAGACTTTATTTTTTCCAATGCGACCAAAAAGAAGGGTGAACTCTACTGAAGTCATAATTAAAATGCAGAATGAAAACGAAATTTGTTCAACATTTTAGAACTTTAAAAATATTTATGGTACCAAAATGTAATTTAAAAAAAATCGAACATTCATTTACCTCAAATGATGCCATGTTTACATTACTTAATTTCAATAAAGGATAAATCCATAAACGATGATTTTATTTTTTAACGATTTTTGGATGGACCACTTTAAAACTGTGTGGCTGCGTTTAAAACTAATGAATGTACAAAGAAATTATTTCCACTTTTTTTATACAAATACCACTGTATATAGGATATTGTTGTGAAAACTACGGGCTTTAGAAATTTTCGACACAGTATTGATGAATTGTTGAAAACTGTTTTACGACAGTTTAGTTCGAATAAAAGTAGACACTTGTGATTTTCTGTCGTGTAATTAGTAAGTTTCATAAGTGAAGCATATAGCTTTCGACAAGAACTCGTGAACGTATTATTTACCTGTGTATGTTGGCATTCCGTCTAAAAACAGTACATTTCATTTATACGATTAAATAATCGCAAGTTATTTTAAATGTCATCGTAAAAATTTTGCATCTAATCGAGTTGAAAACCAATCAAACCGTATTTTACCATACTAGAATCGATACAATAAATACCTACACCAAAATCTATGACACAAGTACTTAAAATCTGTTATGCGAGAGTTAAAAGGTAAAAGTTGTGAAACAGTTTTGACGTTTCAAGTTTTCCAGACTATTTCAGTAATAATTTTCCGGCAATACCGATCAAAGCCGTCAAAGTGAATCGGATTGTTTAATTAAGTTCATGTTCTTAATTGCGTTCACTTAACATTTAACAACGTATAGCTTTTAAAATGTTTCACCTCAAACGAATATTCCCAACTTCAACCATCTATTAGAATTCTTTCCACGTTCAAAGTTTTTAATTAAAAATGGTGGTTAATCGTTAGAATTGCATTTTCGTCGAACATTCCTTCGTTTCGTTTTTCGGCAGAAATACGAGAAAATATTGCCTCCCGAAAAACACGGAAGTTTGATAAAGCCTACGCGCACGTTTTTTCAATATAACGAATCACATTCTATTTTTTCTTTCTCACAGTTAATTCAATGAGAACCGTGACCCGCCGTTTTTATTCCCGCGGAAACTCGATTCCAGCCGAACGCATAGACATTTTCGTTCCTCTCCGCAATTAAACATCCTAGTTATCATTTGCAATATTGCGCCGCAGCTGTTTCCATTTAAATGCATGGGGCCGCATTCTATTTACATTTAAATGCCGATGAAGACGTCTTGACGGTATTGTCTCGCTCGATATCTAGATAGAGCGCCAGCATCCATCACGTGTTTCGTGTTTCGTTTAGGAGTCAAGACAACTTAGCGTTGTTACGAGCGATAAGGTGGCGTTTGCAGCCTACTTTCGTCACGTTGAAACCAATTCTGGTCGTAATGAATCTTTAAAACGGTTTCTGTTCGTCCGAGAATTTAGAATGACATTTTTCTTCGCCAGTGACATTTTTCTCGATACGTTATTGTGATTTTATGATATGGACAATATTGACTTTTCGAACTACTTTTTCCTTAGTTAAAGTAGAAATTTTTAGTCCTCCGTTCGACATCTGGGTCGTTGATGACATTTAGAAACCTCTTAAATTTTTAGTTTCACTGAAAACAGGTTTAGCTTTAACAATTAATCAATCAACGATTGTATAATGCAATAGAAACCTTTATTAAGTATCTTAGAAATTTTAAAAAACTTTGATCAATAAATAAGTAGACTTGATTGGCCTTTTTTTTAATTTATAGATATTCAAACAGTAAAAAGTAATAATATTTTTTATTAATTCTGAATGAAAGAATTAAACCGGAATGTTGATCACAAAAGGGAGCTCTTTCTGATTAACAAAACGTTCTATAGTGTATTCATGGTAAATATTAAACATGCTTCTTTGAATTCCTACCACATTACCTGTACATCTTGAATCAACATTAATTTTCGTCCTTTGAGGTAAAAGGTATTCGCGGCACGTCTTATAGGCATCCAAGTCTAGGTTGATGTAACTAGGTTGAAATGCTGTAAACGTAGTTCAAACGCCCTGATAAAGTTTAATCCTCGATAAGGATTTACATGCACTCGCGACTCTCACATATGAGAGGTATTTCGGTCGTTTCGACACATTCTTCGCAAACCAAATCATACTTTGTTCTATATAAAATATATACTCGTTCATAGGGTGGGATCAAAATCGTTGAACAAACTGAAAATATGTAACTTCCTATGCAAAGGTAAATAAAAAACGCAACATGAAATTTCTTCATCCGAAGATTAGTTTTCGAGAAAATAAAATTTAGTAGATTATGATTTAAAAAAATTGCGAAATTAGAAACTCAAGTGGTCAGTACATATATTTTCAAAGACAAAACGTGTTTTATTATATTTCCCTTTGGAGTGTTTTTGTGCCGTAGTTTTCTACAGACCTTCAAAAATCGAATTGTTTCCGAAAGTATGTTGGAATGGGAAAGGGATGCGAGTAACAACAGAAAGTTTTGTCAGTAGTATGGCAATAAAAGCAAGGAGGAAAAACTAGCGCATGAATTACGCACAAGCCAAGCACTGGCGTTACGCATACATAGTTTCGAACAAGAGAGTTGCTTTGTTTATGCCAACTTGGAGTTTCCGTTTTGTAGTGCAATTCAACAACCGTGAACGACTATTTTAAAATTAACTGGAATCCCTTTTAAACGCGACTCATAATTAATTTAAAAGATTATCTAATTAATGCTGGAATTTTATTTATGAAATTAGTTCCATGCAGATGGAAAATAAGTTGCAATGGGGTGGTGTGCGTTTAAAATGGAAATTCAAGAATCGTGTTTCACCAGGAAAGGATTCTACATTACTTCCAGGATCGCGAAACGAGGATATTTATCAAACGCTTATAAGAATTACGTACTGTTGTGAAAATCTTTTAAACCGATTTACTTTTTTCTCGAACGATTATTTACTATTTAACGAGATTTTTCATTATTCCTGTACTACCATCGCTTCGCAACACGTTTTTTACCATCGACAATCGTGCTATTTAGCTCATTAAATTTTTAAAATTTCTGTGGAATGGTCGTCAAAGAGAGTTCGTAATTCATCGAACTGAAATTTGAAACCACAATTTTGCATTTCAGAATTTAATAGGCTTCATTCAAGCCTTGCACATTTTTATTCTTTTACATTTTCTATAGGTATAAGACTTGCATAGTTTTTACTTTTTTCAGTTTTACTAAGCTTGTAAAAATATTTATATCAACAGTAAGTTTTTAAATGGAAAAGATAAAATTGTGAATGATAGTAACGTGGATCTTTAGAAGTGCAAGTATCATATAGTAAATCTTTTTCATGATAAATGCTATATATAGAATTTACAAAATAATTTTAACCATTGACTACTGATTCAGGGTCTGATAGTCAACTGATTTAAACTTGACTGAAAATTTAAATAAGGTTTCGTTCTCTCTTTTTCTACTTTTTTAAATCTTTTGTAAGTAATTATTAGACTGCTGATATTTATGCATTTGTGACAACTAAACAATTTTTAAAATCATAAAGATATCACACATATAAAAATACAATAGAATATCAAAAATATAATATATGTTATAATATTTAGAAACTAAAGCACACAATTATTGAGAAACTTTTTTATGTCTACAAAAATATGAATTTGATAAACATCCACTGTCTAGTAATTAGTAAATATTTCTAACAGCAATCTGTGGTATATTTTATATCTCATTTTGATACTACAATTACAATCTGAATTAAGTGTCAGTAGGTGAAAGTAAAAGGAACTTGAATTATTACCATTTTATATTAGAAATATTAAATCACATCAAACCTTCTAATCGTTAAACCTTCATAGAACTTTCTCCAATAGAAACACGAATTCCTGGAATTTAAAATTTTTTTACTTCCACCATGAACGACCCAAATTCCCCGCGACGAATCGGGATTTACAACAAACGCCCCGAGTCTCTCCCGAAAAAACCCCCAATTTTATTTCCGCATTTACCCATTCAGTTCTTCATACGCTCAACAAATCACGTTCCTCTTTCGCGCAACACCGCAGCGAGCATTATCGCAGCGAATCAACGGCATCAGCCACCCCGCGGCGTCCGCCATAAACCCTACCTTATCACAGAACCCACAGAACCGAATCCCAGAGCCAAGGATCCCCGGCCGAAATTTTTTCGGCCTCGCTCCCAGACAACGAAGCAACGGGAAAGACAACGGTCGCGCCATCAATCTCCATCCCTCTACGAGCCGTATCGCAGCGCCTGCAACGTATCGCGCGCAACGTCCCCCGTCGTGCTCCGAACATCAATCCACAATCATCATAAAGAACGGAACCGTCATTGGGAACACCTTAGCCTAATCTGTATGGACCGATCGCAGATGATCCGCGGCCATATGCGTGTATCTGTGGCTCGCGATTAGCATTCCAGGGTCAAACAGCGATTCTTTCCGGCTAGAGTACGGTTTGCCTCGTGACGCAGCATCGCCTAATCTTCATCCCCCAATCGCGCACGGCGAGTCGAGTGACGCGGTCGGTCAACATCAACGGCACACGTCAAGTGTATGACCGAGGCGGTGAACACGGGTCGTGCGCTCGCGCACCCTGCAGGGTCGTCGAGGGGTGACGGCGACGCGGCGCGGCGCGACGCGACCGTCGCGGAGTCTACGCGGACGGGGAGGTGGAAGGCGGGTGGGGGTGTCGTTGGAAGGAAAGAGAGGAAAGGCGAGCGAGAGGGTAAGGATCGGGGAGGAAGTAGAACGTCGGTCGGGAGTGTATGGTAGGGGCAAAGAGAGAGTGGGGAGTTCGCACGCCGACCGGAACGGCCCCACCGAGTTTTATCCAACGATCCGGGAGGCTCGTCGAGGTAGTGGTCCGCGCCCCACAGCCGCGACAGCTCCGAAGCGCGTGTCGTTGTGCTCTGCGTCTCTTCTCTCTCTCTCTGTCTATCCCTGTCCGTGTCTCTGTCACTCTCTCTCTCTGCCTCCCTTCCTCGACAGTTTCTCTCGGAGGAGCATCGGTCGAGGAGAGAAAGCACCGCGGCGTCCACGAGGAAACCCGGTGCGTCGCGCGACCGTCGAGTTTCTCCCTTGACGAGGCAACCCCCCGTGTTCCGGGTTTGATCCTCTCTCGCCTGTCCGGCGGAGGAGAACGGGCGCGCGATTCGGATGGTGAGCCGTTCGTCGAGGTGGTGGGAAATGAAGACACGAAGCGGCGTCTGAGAGGGGGAGATACTTGGTTCACACAGTGCGCGAACGTCGGCCGAAGGATTGTTCGGAGTTCCGCGGAAAAGGTTTTTGCAGTTTTCCGCGAGAAACAAAAGGATCGTCGATAGAACGCGTATATACGCGTGTACGTCGGTGCGTGGTGAGCCCGTGCCCGAGGGCTAGTTTCGGGGACGTCGAACCCGGGGCGCGAGCGGACCGGAGCGGACCGGGGGTGAATGCCGGGTCGAGTGTCGTGGATTCCTTCGACCTGATCGGGACTCGTGCAGGAGGGCAGAGGGACAGCCGAACGGCGGCTGCAGGTGCTCCAGGACTTTCGGGGGTGGTGGCTGGTTTCGGCCCACCTCTACCCCGTCGCTCGTGTCTGGCCGATCGCCGCCGTCGATTCGAGGCCGGACGCCTTTCCTGGATATAATTCGCACCTGGACACACAAGGCAAGTACCGTATTTCCACAAGCACGGCACACCTGGTGCTCCCGCGCCGTCACCCAGGCGGCGGCGGTGCCGTGATATGGCCTCTCTCCTTAGGTTCTCTCCTACACCCCCAAACAGGTTATTGATTTTGCCGAAGTAAGGAGGCACGGGATGTAGCCCGTACGCCCTGCGGCCTGCGACCTGCTCGTTTTTCCACCCCTTCGCCGCCTGTCTCCCTCGTCCTCTTTATCCCGTCGTCTCGCTTTCTCGCTCGTCTGTCCTTGGCGGCGCGAGCCACCCTCGCCGCGCGCGGCGGTCGACGTCTACGCGATCTTTTGACACAGTTCGCGAAACGTCAAACACCCGCCGAGCGGCCTTCTTTCGAAAAAAAGGGAACAGTGGCATATAGCTGGTCGTCTTTTGTCGCGTAGGACACTCCTCTATGTTTTCTTCCCCCTCTTTTCGGCGACAGCGATCCACCATGAAGGAATTCTGGAACGATTCGATCGGCTCGGTTCCGGAAACTCGTGGAACGTAGTGCGACACGGTGCGCTCCTCGGTTCCGGAAAACAACCGGTGTCGATTCCCTAACGCGAGGCTAAAGCCCCTTGTCGCGTATAGTGAACAGTGTCACTGAACCGTTGTGGCAGACTGTTGCAGTGGCAGCGTGATTATACTCGGGGCGAACGGCTTCGAGGTGATTCCGACTGACAGCGGATCGATTGTCGGTGAACTTTTCACTACGAGTCTTTGCGGTTCTTTGGGGAAAAGCAGCGCCTCGTAGTAAATCAATAGAAGCCACGTGAAGTCAGTACGGGAGATCGCGCTCTTGTTCTCTCTCTCTCTCTCTCTCTCTCTTTTTGCCTCCCCGTTTTCCTCCCACTCACGCTTTTTCTCTTTCTCTTTCTCTATCACCCTCTGCACGCTCACTCTCTCTCTCTCTCAGCCTCTTTCTCTCTTTCTCTCTCTCTCTCTCTCTCTCTCTCTCCCCGTCTCTCTCTTGCAGCCTAGCTCTACCTTTCTCTATCGCTCTTCTTTCGCCTGGCCTGTCCGCGCGTTTCGCGAATTTCGACGAATGAAGCCGATCGATACTAGGGGGAACGCTTCTCGCACGATCTTCTTCCCGCTCCGAGACGGAATTAAATGATTAGCGGTGATCGTCGTGATAACCGTTGATTGTGTCGTGCGGACAGTGGCCGATAATGCGGTGAATCGTCGCGCGACGCGTCCGAGGGTTCGTTCCACTCGGAGGTCGTCGCGCGCCTCTCAATTATGTAAGATTTCTTGAATTTTGGCTTATCGATCAGCCCGACGGGGTGAGAGAGGGGCAACGGGGACGCGGTTAAGTTTTCATTGGTTCGCGACCGTTCGCGATATCGTATTTTAGCCAGGTTCGTCGATCGCCGCGATATCGGATTTTCTCGGCTTATTTTCAGCGGCGTCGACGCGGACGTATTATACGCGTCGCCTTCCCCTGTCGCTGCACGGAATTGCCGATTCCGTCGATCGCGAATCGACGTCGTCGCGTTCCCTGTCGCGAGTATCGGGGCTCCGATGGAGGAAATTCGGGAAACGTTCGACGCGAAAAATATGGTGGTGCTCGGACGTTGGACGTTGCCGGGAGATTCGTGTCGGAAACGCTTGGAACGGGAGGAATTCGGGGAAACGTTCGTACGGCTCTTGGCAAATTTCTGAAGCCGCCTGAGCATCTTTGATCGAAATAGGGCCAGCTCGTAGGCGTGTCCAACCTGCCTTGTCCACGGAGAAATATAACCGTGTCCAGTGCAGATACACGAGATATCGCGCTACTTTAACCGTGGCAGCGTGTTGCTAGAGAAAATTGTATCGCGTCGGTTTGAAGATATTTTGTAGAGTGGGCGCGCGGGTCTCCGTTTTTTGCTTGTCATCTATTAATCCATTACTCCAGGACGTAGATTTACTTACGATTTCGTGTGGCGTTTCTCGGAAGTTGCAATCGGAGCGATCGGTGGGAAAGGTAACCCGCCCTTTAAGTGTTAATTATTGAGAAGAGGTAATGGAGAGGGAGAGATCGATAGAGATTAGATCGAATCTTTTGGGAAGGAATAAATTATGGAGCTGTTACGTGTCGGTGATTTTATCGTCGGGAGTTTGTTTCTTTCGGGATGATGAAGACTTTTGTTGAGGATGATCGATGCGAAAGGTGTGGACGAGCTTTCAGTTTCTTTCTTGTAATAAAGTGTCATCAAATGGAGTCTTTTGTTAGGCGTGTATTAATTACAGTGGAAGTGAATTTGGAGAATAGTTTGAAGAAGTAAAAAATGAAAGAAAATGCATTTTGCGAGAGTAATCATCAATGAAAAGTACTGATAACACTGCAGATGTCTGAGCATTTCTAATAAGTGCAAGCATACAACACAACTTACATTTGCTTAAACATCTGCAATCTACTGATAACACACATCAAATCATAATATAAGAAATATGGTACGTTTTCCCTCGCTGTTGGTTTACAATCCATTAGCAACTAAAAGCTTACGAATCATAAATTAGATCTTTCCAAAGCAGACTTAAATTTTCCTGGCTAGCGTTTGGTTAGGTCTGAGCTGAATACGACAGGAAATCATAAATATTCAAAATTCTCAAGAGAAATTCCAGAGTGTAAGATACAAGATAACGACGACATTACACAGAGGAAATACTATGAAGAATTTTTGTACTCGAAAATTTAAATTCAGTTTCTGGAAACCCATACATATTGACTTGTGTTCGTTTCTTTTGCCAGTCAACCTTTAGTATCTTCTTCGAGAAGAAAACAATACTTCGTTCGTGAATATGAGATATCACCAATGTTTCCTTTTTGCCATCGAAGAACTTGGATTATAGTTAGAAGTTTAGGACGGTTTTAAAGCCGAAAAATGCAAGCCAGCTGCGACCTTCTAGCTCCGCTTAGCGACTAAATAAAATAACAGGCTTTAGCTCTCATGGTAGCAGATGGCAAAATACGCCGAATGACCAAGCGATGCAACGTGCTTCGTTCCATGGAAGACCGCCAGTCCCGAAATATGTACGACGGAAGTAACGTTCATGGAGGACGTTTTCTGAACTGTTCGTAGCTCGTGGTTCCGGCGTCTGTTCGCTAAAACTTTGACAACCACACGGGAAGCGAGTGATAAAAAATTTGTGCTGTCAACTTTGTGATATTTGTTACTTTCCTGTTACATTGTTCAGAAATATTACCGACTAGAATAGATATAACGAATATGAAAAGGGAATTAAAAATTACAGTTTTGGCGGAAAAAAGTTTGACAGATGAATAATACTACAAACACTGTAATGTTGCAAGATTGATTTATTATACAGTTCTTTGATAAAAAAATATTTTTTTTGCAGGTAGTGATATTTTTTACAAAACAGTGCTGTTTACTCTTGAAAATTTTAGTAGTGCGCATTGTATAATTCAAGCTGTGAAAATCTTGAAATTTTAATAAACGTATTAAATATAGAAAATTCCTAAAAATGAATTGATGATATTCATACGACGAAATCCAACTTTAATATTATTTTAAAAGTAGAAAGAAATATTGATGCTAAACCTTTTTTTATTCGTGACTCTAAAAAATAATAATAGAAAGTAATATGCAATGTATCAGTAATTAAAGATGAGATAATTTGATAAGTTCATAGCATTGTCTAATATTTTGTCCGAAAAGTATAATTTTTCTTAAAAAATATTATTTTCAACGTAGGGAGAGAATGAAAAAAATGTCAATTACATCTGTGGCTACAAGGAAGAACGACGTAAGTCTATTTTCAAAAAAATTGTGTTTATACCTTAACTCAAGCATAAATAGCAGAATTTATATTAATATCAGATAGAAAGTATATTAAACATGTCATTTACAAACATATTACAATATGGTAATCAGAACTTTAAACACGAATATCTTGAAAGTGAAAATATGTGACATACGGCGTTTTGTTTATAATCATATCTCGTCAATTAGACTACATCATATTAAAAAATATCGATACTTTAATGCCACGCATCCGCATTTTTAACGAAATTCGGATTTGGAGTGCTTCTATGTCTACTTTTATCCCATCGTAAGATTTTATTATAAAAAAAATTATTTTGCAGTTTTTTACACAATTAACTCAAACCACTTACATTTGTTTGTTCTCCTGCACAATTTCATTTTTCTCAGATACGCGGTATTAGAATTAAGGTATTGATATGTCTGTAGTTAAAAGGCAAAACGCCTCATGTCACATATGTATTTTCATTTTCACGAGGTATTCACGTTTAAAGTTCTGTTTCCTAATACCGTAACATGATTTCGATTTTGTTAAATCCTTCTTTTTAAATGAATACTTTCGTCTAATAGACTTTCTCTTTGAGACTTGAATCAAGGCATACATTAAATTTTTTCGAAAATGTGACTAGCGTCGTTTTTCCTCGCAGCAACAAATATTACACCGAATCATGTCACATTTCAAGCTACTCAACATATTTATAAACGCTATCTATTTTACAAGTAAACCAACATTCAGGTTCTTTATCACGAAATAGCCCAACAGCACACGTCGCTCTCTTTGTTACCAAAAAAGCTCGCCCAACCCAAACAAACTACAAAAAAATCGAACACGTCGTCGCATACAAACGCTGCGTGCTTCCCTCTCAACCCCGAGACTCCCGTCTTGCGGAAATCGGTTCTCTCTCTGCTCGACACTGGCGTAGTACACACTCCACTCGTCATACGTGTGTTCGTGTGCACGCGTGCGTGGCAACGCGCGCGCGCACGCGCCAACCGCCGCGTGGAATGCCTCGTCTCTACCCCGAGAGCACAGCTTCTCTTTTTCTCCCCTTTCGCTCTTCAGACTCCCTTCGGTTAAAGGCTCTTTAACGTTTGCGTGCGGCCAGCCTTCTAAGCGGCTACTTAGGTCGGAGTTCATCGTTTGTCGGACGACGATCACTGCTACGGCGGAAGTCCGGTGGAACCGTGATCACTTCGCCTCGGGGATCAGGGATCCGTGGTGTTCGAAGTCGCGTCCGTGTCGAGGCACTTCGAATAAGGTAGAATTACCTTAGACTGGCTTTAAGGTGTCGTTCGAGTGTAATTTTAGTGGCTGAGCTCGACTTTGGTCGTCCGGAAGGCTTTTGCTCGCGAGGCAAAGTTGAACTCGATTCGCGGTTACGGAAATGTTTCGTAAATTAAAGTTTCTGTGGTGTCTTTTGTTTGTATCTCATCGGTGAAGTCTGTGAAGTTTGTGGTGCTTGTGACAGTGTTTCTCTTGTGTTGCTTATATTTTGCGAAATTTGACTAGGAAATCTGATTGGGAAATATCTGTGGCGTTAGGCGATACTTCGTCTAGGAAGGTACATTTCTTTTAGCGTTTCTAGTAAAATTTTTGTTTAATGTAAGAAACACCTAGATGTTGAATCAAATTTCTTATTATAGTCCTACAGAGAATAGTATTATAAAGGTTTTCTAAAATGGAGTATCAATGGGAAAGGGATAGGATAACTCCGAGACCCTTAATCCTTTACATTCCAATAATTCTGAATGTGAACTATTTAGAGCAGATAAGTTTTGACCTGGTTCTATTGATCGGAGTACAAAATCCGAGACGCAGCATTTCTGTGGTTGTAAGATTAAGCAAAGTAAATCAAATTTTTGAAGACGTTGGATTGATTTCCCCTGAAGACAAGAATATGATAAAACTTTCAAATCCATAATGCCAGACCTTTAGACGCTTGAAAAATAAAAGACACGTGACTTATGTCGTTTTGACTTACAACCACACTACGCTAATCTACACACAGAGTTGGGCAAATTTTATTTGGAATAACGAATAAAATTGAAGATTTATTCGTGAGTGACGAATAACGATTTTATTCGATGAAAAATTATTCGTTATTCGTAAATAAAAGTGTATTCGTTATTCGAACCAGATTTATTCGAATAAAATTTTATTCGTTATTCGGTCAGACTGAATGACGAATAAATGTGATCCCGCCATCTATAGGTGAAAGTCTATAACTTCTGAAGGAAATTAAATAGGAAGGAAGGAAGTATGTATCGAAATCAGTCATGACAGGAGTTACTTAACCTAAAATGTTACTGTCATACTATTAGCTATCAGGTGGCTATCGTAGAAACTACGTGACCATTTTATTCGCTGTGAGTCAACTAAATGATTTATTCGAATAAGAAATTATCCGAATGAAAATGTATTAGAATAAAAAATTATTCGGTATTATCGAATAATTTCATTTTATTCGAACTTTTTATTCGAACATTGTTCGAATAAAAATTTATTCGTACAAATTTATCTGAATACTTATTCGAATAAAAACTTTATCGAATAATGCCCAACTCTGTCTACACACTAGACTAATCACGCTATTGGCTAATCTGTTACTCAGTGTTGTGTACACAAATGAAAAATCACGGTGTGCAGAATCACTTTCTATAGAGGGATTAAGCAGCATTCCCCTCAGGATAAAACTCGTCTGCTTCCCGCAATACAATCTTTATCGCAAACATTAGACAACGCACTCTTAAAGAGAAGAACAATTCATAAGCAATCTACTTTATTTTCTAACAAACAATCCGCACCTACTCTCCTCCCTTTCCCTTTTGAACGGTACTTACTACTTCCAACCAAGAATTTCGTCATAGCATCAGCGACGAAGTGCAAAGGGTTAAAGTAAAATGCCTCCATCAAATATTTCCTCCGCGACTTCCTCCCCGAAGCAGATGAAAAGTTGGTGGAACTAACCCCCGTCCGCCCCTAATCCCTGCACCAGAAGGTATAAAGGGGACATAAAGGTGGCGTCAAATCGCCATTTCGCGGCGTCTCGTCAGCGTCGGCCCTCGAATCCCTCGAAACGCGGGGGAAAATTTCCTTACCCTCCCCCGAGGCGCGAGGGTGGGAAGTTCAAGTTCTTCGCCGTGGCGCAGCCCGTCTGCGCAACCATGGAGCACACCGACACGACAGGGTGGCGCGATGCCGATGGTTTCACAGTAATTTCATAAAAGATTTACCGACCGTCTGGCATCTGTCGGTGTTGTCGGGACACGGTTATCTACGTCGACGCGGACGTTGGGCCCCGCGACGCGCCCCGTTTTCCCCGGGAATCAGGAACGAAATTTACATAGTTTCGCGAATATTCTCGCTATCTGTCTCGCCGTGTCATAAACCAGTCATGGAGGATCCTTTCATAGGCAAGGCGCGCTCGCGGCTCCTCTGCACGGTTGCGCCCAGATATCGCCGCTGTGGCTGTTTTGAGGGTCGTTACCGGGAACAGGGGGGAGGGGGTTATTTCTACACGCCCCCGATTCTGTAGCTCACGTCACGCCCCGGAGTTCGTTAATTAAGGTTCATTGTTATTTGTGCACGCGCGAGACTCGAATCTTACCGCTCGTCTATACGCGTCTGGACGCCTCGCGTCCCGCCGTTTTATTCAATTCCTTCGAATATTGGGACCGTCAAGCTAGATTCCCGCTAGCGATCTCGGTGCGGTCAGAACAAGATCAGTCAGGCTTCGGTTGAGGTTGCTTCTCATACAATTTATTCGTAATCCCATGAATCATTCACAGTACGCGGTTCGATCAAGTCGGAAGATCCGTGAAATCGGTTCGCCAGCAATCAAAACCGCGGTTAAAATCTAGGATTTTGCTAAGGAATTCAGACTAGAAGATTAGAAATAATCAAATCCTATCGCAGCCTCCTTCAGCTTTGTCATTTCTTTGGAAAAAGAAACAGTGGCGTTCTCCAAATATTGCGTTTATTTTGGATGAGAAACATATTGTAGTACAGTAGAAACTTGATTAACTGACTTGATATTTGCAATATCAAATTTTAATAATTAGTAGAGCATTATTAAATCATAGTTCAAGTTTTACTGGAAGCCCTACTTTATTACTCTTATGTCTGGTTCATTAAATAATTGTAATCTTAGACTTTGAAAAGCGAAGATAATTTTATTCGATAATCGAAATTCTGCTGTATGAGTAAAAGGACGACGGTTTTGGATACATCAAATGCTGCAGAATCGTCAAGACGAAGAATTTTTTACTTTACACTACCATTTGCTTGACGATAATTGGAAATGTTATAAATACTTTCCAATGTCTGAAAATGAACGTAGACATTAACTATACTACATCAATATTTTTTGTGACTGAAACCATAAAGTTCACTATAGTTACACACACAATTTATTAATTGTTTGTCGTCCATGCTTCTTCTTGGCCGTTGACAGTTCATATTTGACGATCAAGTCAATGATGACCGATGACAGATCTCGACTTGACTTGATCGAAGCACGTACTGTGAATGTATTCATTGGATTTCAAGTAAATTACACAGGGTGTAACAAAAATGTTGTAGTTCCTTGAAAGGGTTAATTCCCGAGGTGATTTTAAACAACTTTTTCCTTAGCGAAAATGTTAGGTGGGGCTTTGTTAACGAGTTATTAACGAAAAACATCGACCAATCAGGGAGCGAGTACAGTGGATAATTTCAGCGCGGGCTCCAGCTGTGAGTAGTATTGGCCCGCCAGCGTCCGCGCCATCATTAATCCGCTGTACTCGCTTTCCGATTGGTCGGTGTTTTTCCTTAATAACTCGTTAACAAAGCCCCACCTAACATTCTCGCTAAGGAAAAAGTTGTTTAAAATCACCTCAGGAATCACCCCTTTTAAGTAACTGCAACATTTTTGTTACACTCTGTATATATGAGAAGCGATTTTCGCCGGTGACTTGACGTGATCTGACCGTGACGTGACCGCTAGTGTGAATCTAGCTTTACTCTATTCTACTAAATGGACACTTCAAGTGTTAGCTGATGGGCTGAAAATTTGGGGACTCCACGAAATTTCGAAACAATTGGGTGCAGCTGGTAGGGTATTATCTTGTGCTTTGAATATAATTTCCGACTTTGAAACCAATTTGCGATCGGATCTTCGTGCGTAGGTACTAGGAGCTTGTATCTAATTAGAGGCCTTAGTAATGCAATAAGGTATTTCTTGACTGGCTGTGCGTAATTTGCACATACGTAGAAATTTGTGGTCAGTAGTTCGTGTTAAGCCCGTTTCACTGTTGAATATCTGTATGTTGGATAAGCTGAGTATAATGATACAGCTGATACGGTGCATATTGATATTCGAGCAATTGAAGCCCTAAGCACTCAGAGAGGAGTGTTAAGAGGCATTGGAACTTGAGATACTCGGCTGCATCAAAATCTACATTAATTCTGCAGCTACGAAGTAGATATCGACACTGTGAACAGTAGAATCGAAGTGTGTTCTGTATCAGTTTCATCTGTAGCTTATTCAACGAATACGGATTCCGGCAGGATCCAGCTTAAAAGTTATCTTTTAATCCTTTGGGGCGTCGGTGCCACGTATTGGCTTAGTATTCTGCGAAACAGAGTCTGGAAAACTTATTTTTATTATAATTATGCCTCCTCTTTTATTACTTTAAATCTAAAGAGCATAATGTTCATTCTACATACAATACTTTTGTCAAGTATTGAAAACAAGTTTGAAACTATGTTTCTGAACTACCAAAATAGTTTTGCGAATATCTGCCATTGTCGAAGGATTGGTTATCATCACAGAGTGAGAATATACTTTAATTTAACTCTATAATCTGAAAATGAAGCAGTATTTAAATTGTGTAAATTCCCGCCCCGCTAGTTAAGTGCTAATGAATATTAAAGAAACTGCAGGCAGTTAATGAAGTAAGCAGCGACTGTGAAGTTTTTCAAAACTACTTTTCGCGAGTAGTGTTACTTCGCGCGAGAGCTACGCTTTTTGAACGATTTTGAATCCTCTCTTTAATACGTACCTCGTGCATAAACTCACTGCTGAGATTTTTACTTTAGAGTAAAAATATTTTCTATGGAATTGGATTCACGATTATTTAATTACTCTGGAAGCTTCATAATGATGAAGGAAATCACTTATTTTTCGATATTGGATTTTTCACGATTATCACTTGCTTATTACTCGGTGCGACTTCCATTAATATGGAAAAGAGATTTCTCATTCGCTGTTCGAAGCTTCAGATCTTGTCTCTTCTTTTTACAGCAGGAACATTATGCAATTTAGATTCGCGAAACAAAAATCTTGCATTACAAATTTCTCTCTGGGGATTAAGTAGAGATTTTCACATCGTTGAAGCTACGTTCGCTTGCATAAATTACTTGTTCCATTAACTGAATCATAATTTTTTGCTTCGAAGCGCTGAAACTTTATTACAAAAGCATATCACAAGGATAATTAATTGTTTGAGTGCTGCGGAAAATTAATATTTTGTTCTTTTCCTGTTCGCTGATTGTTTAATGCATATTGCTTATTCATTTAATCCTATGAACCTTCCCATCTTTTTCGTAACTAATTCATTTCCCATACAGAAAGATTCTCAGTATCCGTAAAATCATTGATATTTTCCATATTAAAACTTTCATTCTCTAAAAATCTAAATAAGCGAAAATCTGAAACTTGATGCTTTTTTAGAGGAAAGGATTTCTTTGCAAAATGCATAAATCAACAGAGAAAAGGACATGAAAGTTGCGAAATCAGTTTTGCTTTTATTTCTCAAATCCGACAGAACTTTTGCATCCGTCAAGCGTATTCGTGGAATTTCCATCGCAGGGAAGAAAGATTTTCAGGCGATTGAAATCCGTCGCGAGTTCCGAAACTCGCAAAACATCGCAAACACGATTGTTTTCAGCACTTGCGCGTGTCTCGTCGAGACGTTTCGTCCGTTTACTCCGAAGTAATTAGAACTAAACGAAAACGTGACAGGGAAACTCAACCTTACGGAGGGTGGGACACAATTAATAGTTCGAGGAAGCTACCGCGACTCAACGTAAATTAAAAAGTAATCCTTCTTAAGTCGCTCTCGTTTCGTATCGCCGCTGCAGACCGAATCTCCCAAACGATTTCGTTTGCTTGGACAAGCGAAACTTTCGGAATTCTGCTTCACCTTCTGTTCGGAGTTACTGTTATTTGTTCTTTCGGACGAAAACGCCGCGACTTGCTCCCGAACTGAGATCTGCCTTTGAAATTCCCACGCTCTTGCAGATTGCTTCCTCGTATAAATACTTGTTTGTGGTTATCTGACAGAGGGATTTTATAATGGAAGACACCGCCGGGTTTCAATATTAATGAATGTATAGGCAGACGAACTTCGGAACGTACTTTGTCTGTTTGGATTGGAAACGAACGAGGAAAAATAGAACCGCTGGGATTTTTGGAGTAGATGAGTTTGGATATGTATACCGTGAAGTAAAATATTTTTCGATTTTAATAATACGCTAGATTACTATCAAATACTTTAGCACTGGTGATTTATTCGAGTCGTGGCCAAATTTGGTTGCTCCAAATTGTACGTCTGTCTGTTTTATGACACGTCACCGTACTGGTACATTTCCTTGCAACCGCGATGCATTATGCACCTAGTGCAATTGTGACAAGTGTTGATAACGTCATGACAATGAAGTGTGCAGTTCTGTGCAATTTAAAACCAAAATTGACGCTATTAGTCGCGGGACTTTTAATTTATTCGAAATTATTATTAAAATTTTGGGTGCAGGTTCACGCGACCATCTGTTACTTTTTTTTGATGCTATTATCTTTTATGTATTCAAGTCTATTATTAATGGACGACTAGTGATTGATGTATCCAGATGCTCTCTTCATATGTGAGGACAGATTTGAATACTTTTTTTTCCTAATTGCGTAAGTAATCTATAACAGTTTCATCGTTTAAAATTAAATTATAATGAATGGTGAAAAATTGAGATCTATATAAATATATTCTGGATCTTTTTATTCTGGATTTAGGTTTGTCCGCAAATTTCGCAGGAAGTTATTGCCTGGGTTAGGTGTTAATTTTGTCTTTAAACGATCTCAATTGAACTTTGATAACACGGTGATTCACAGTCTCAATTGATTCGCGTGTCGTCTGTCGCAAGGGATGAATAATCAATTCGATTCAGAACGAAGTTTAATTTATCATGCAATTTATTTCACTCGCTGTTGCTCGCCACTTGCTTCGCCATTAACGAAAGTTATTGCAGAATTGATACAACAGACTCTGTTACTGCGATTGATATTGGTTTCAAGTAATTTCCACACTGTACAAGAATTTCGCAATTTCCTATTTCTAATAAAGTTTAATTCACGGTATCGAAGGCCGACTTTTGTTTCTTACAGAAGCCCGATCTTTTAATTCGCTAACTTCATAAACAATCCCCGCCATTCAGCCAATATACTCTTCAAGCCGTTCAGAGTATTAATACTCGCAAGGAAATTAAGCAAAGCCAATATATCGGGAAATCCTCGCTGCATTGTTCAGGTCGATAACACGCAACCGCTCGGGGCAATCAAGACCGCGAAGCCAATACGATGCAGTTGTTTCAAATTGTTGATTAAAATTGCGACTGCGGAGATTTGTCACTGTCAGGACGGTCGCTGTAAGCACGGGAACAGTTACGATTGCAGCTCACGTAACGGCTTTCACGGTGCTTCGGGTTGATCGACCGAGGGTGGATTAACCACGACTCACCTTAGCAACTAATTTTTACTGCGATTAAGTTTGGCTGCCTGGTTCAATAAATTCCCCCTGAGGAAGCTTCCTAACGGTATTTCCTCTTGCATTCGGCAGACGCCTAATGGCCTGGCGCTTGAATTTCGTGTCGGAGCTTCTCTCACGGCTCCCCTCCCCTCCTCCCTTCAAAGCCGGCGTCAATTTGCAAGGGTAAAGTCGTCTTGAGATCAGCGAACGGAACTGCGACTCACAGTTCATCCGACATCGCAACGCCTCGTCAAAGAGGCGACGCGACTGTAAGTTGCTTAACAATGCGCTGACTGTCAGTTTAAGCCGACTGCCGCGCCTAAGTTTCCGAGTGTTGGTCCGTTTCTGAATGAAGAAAGGAAAAATAGTAGGAGCTATTTAACGATGCGGGGCCCACCCAGACTGTCGCTTCAGTCGGCAGCGTTTGCAAATGAATGCAATTCATGGCGCAGCGCGGACTTAAGAGGCTGTAATTAAAAAGCGTGGTGTATTTGAACTAACTCTTTTGTTGGGAAAACAGAAAAAGGACATAGAGGAAAATTCAATGAGAGAAAAGCAGGAGGGCATTGACATTGTAAATGTATTATTTATTTTGAGATCAGAAACAATTTCATTTGAAATTGAAATGTCGTATATTGTACAGACATTTAATTTGAAACATAAAATTTTAGCTGTTAATTTATGTATTCAAAGAGTTTCATTTTAAAAGCACCAGACTGTACCCTCGATAAATTAGAAGTAAAATTCGGTCTTTTTCCTCAAATGTTAAGTATCATTTTATTCCTACAAAATAAGAAAACTGAACGCTACGTAGATTGAAGTCATGATAAAATGATAAGTGTCTTATTACTTTGCCAATAGTTGTAAAGCTCGGGCATGATAAAAGCTTCTGTTGCATATAATGGATAAAAATGAATTGTCAAATTAATTGAAACCCGATGGACTTATCATCCGCGAGTTCTTTCAGAGTAAAAGGAAATTACGATACTGTTCGTGATAGCAATCATTCGAACGATTATCACTGGAAAAAGTCTCGTTACCGTTCACCGAAGAACCAATTTCTTTTTATACAATCATCCGATAGCTTCTCTAGTGGTTTCTACGACCCTGAAGGGGGTGGAATAAAATCCTGTGGCGTATAAAGAGGCCGCAACTTTCGGATCGTTAGGTTTTTACTCGGTCGGAAGGAGTGCGACGATCTTGGCAATCACATTTACGTAAACGATCCCCATTACAAGAACGGCGTTTTCTTTTTCCCCGGGAAAACAATACGTTGTTACGAAGTTAGAACGAAAGACAAAGTAACGTCGAGCTCCATTGGACGCGTTGAAAGTGCTACAAACTTTTTTCACGAACGTTTTCTTGCGATACTGGGAAAAAGAGAAGAATATTCAAGCGACGCAGAAACCTATAGTTTTCGATCGAAGAATTTTCTTTGAAATGTTATTCCCAATGAAAAATAAAAAATACGGTGTTTTTAGATTTACGAATGAACGTGGTTTTGAGAATTAAATAACAATTGACTTTTCAAATTCAAACCTTCGTTTCCGTTTGCATAAAACGATTGTTGTGCACTGTGCGGCGCAAGCAACTAAAACCTATTGTTTTATTGTACATATTTTGTTTAGAGCACTGTAGCCTGTGGCGATATTCTCGTTTTCCCCATTCAAATTTTAAATGCCATTCCACGCAAAAATGTAGGACGTTTCGAAATTGAGGCCATGAAAATATGTATGTGCCTTCTATAGGTTCAGATTCTATCGGAGCAATCTGTGAAACTTTATTTCGATATAACGAGTGACGTTACTCTTTGCTATTCTTTTTTATTCAAATAAGTAATTGTTCTAGCTATTTTTGAATATTTTAACAGAAAAGCGTTTTGTACTATTTTTTGTAGGTAGACTAAAGGAATTAGATTAAATTCTCTGAAGATTCAGGTAGAATGTAGGAAATTGAAAGTTTACTTAAATTTCTGACAAATAGGAAAAGTTTTACATGTTTTAGTACATTGTAATAATAATAGATTAATTTATTGTTACCTAAAAAAATCAATATTAATTCGGAGCACTCTGACAGAAGTTTTTGTACAGGGCATTCCAAGTTTTAATAGCTAAACTATAGCAGTGTATTCTATGGGACTAAGCAAGAAAAAAATGTTATGTAAACATAGGTAATCTAATGCGTTATTAAAAAGTTATAAACGAAAATATACGGAATTGAGAAGGAAAAATTAAGCGATATGTACATGTAGTTTTGTTGCGAACTGAATACTTGCTATGCGTAGTCATTAAATTAATACCAATATTTCTTTAATACTAATTACTATTACAAATCACTAGTACTAATTCTTGACTTTAATAGTAAATTCGTAGATGTAGCTAATATTAAATTTTAAAATGTCCACGGCCTTTAGTCCTTTAGCAATACAAGATTGACAGCGGTTCAAAACAGAATTTACTACTGTAGGAAATTGATTTGTACTTTGTTTATTTATTTTTGCTTTATAAACATGAAAATATCGTTTAACTTTCCCTTTTGGATTCAGTATTTTTGTTTATAACTTTTCAATAAAGCATTAAACAACCTATGTTTATACAAAATTGTTTTTGTTTAGACCAGGGATTGAAAACAGTTATAATATCGGTATCGGTTCTTGAAACTCTTATGAGAACCGAAATAATGTTATAATTGTTATGGAACCGAAACCGAAACCGATATAACAGTTACAACATTATTTCGGTTCTCATAACTGTTTCACTTAGAATCGATAGATAACAGTTTGAAAGTTATTTTCATAACTGTATGAATCTCTGGTTTAGACCCATAGAATATATTGGTAAAGTTTGGTCATTAAAACCTGGAGCACCCTGCAATTAAATACCTAGAAGTAATTTTCAATATTTTCTTTTTATCAAAGTTTCTATGCAATAGTAATAATAATAAACAGATAAAATAATAATAATATCAGTATATAATAAAGTATAATATATAATAAAGTAAAATATATAATAAAATAATAATAATATCATAATTATAATCAATAATAAACAGATAAAAATAATTAGAACTCTTCAGAGTTAACAAAGATAATGTTGACACCTTCCCATACAATATTTTAATCTCCCAAGACTATTACCCGCACAATCGTCGTATTCGGTTTAAAAAAGCGGACATAATCCAACGAGAATTCCAGCCAGCAATCGTCTCCCGTCCCCATTTAGCATCCAGCATTTCGTCCAACGATCAAGCACTCCATTCGACGGTCCTCGACGACCTTGAGCGAAGGAAATAAAATCCCCCCGACGGGCTGGCAGCGCCTTCATCGAGGAGCTTGCAATGGCCAGACATTCATACTAATTAGGGTACGTGTCCGCATGCGAGGCCATAACGGTGTCGAAGGGTGGACAGAACCACCCCAAGGGCGGAGGACGGTGCGCACGGAACGAATTCCCCAAGCAGGCAGGGGGGTAGTGCGTGCCATTCTTGACAATAGGCAGGGGTGTCGTTGGGGAGGGTAGAGGACAATGAGCCGAAGAGTCGACGCGGGAACAGTTACGGCGCGAGGGAGCTGCAATTTTGTAAATAGGGAATAGCGGCGGATTATTCTGGGCGGCGATGATTCAATCCTGTCCGGGCAGCTGTGCATCGCCGGGGTCAAAGTTGCGCAGCGTCTGAACCGGCGCGGCGTTTCCGTCTCGATGTGAACACCGACGGGGCCGTATCTTCGCGCGGGGCCGATCGTTTGTCAGATGCGGGTGAACGGACCCGCGCCGTTGGTATGAACGTGAGAAATCGTTTCCTTTCCGGCGGTGTTTCCCTTTTTGTGCGATTCTGTGGGCGAATCTGGGCTCGCGTATTGATCCTGCAAACGGACGTCGATAGATGAACCGATGCGATGGAGCGGTGGAAGGTTCTGAAGGAAGCTTCGAGGGAGATCGTGAGATGATAAAGCATTCATGTTGGTGCGTGATCATTTTAGGGAGCGATATTTTTTTTTTTTGGGAAATCGATAATTCGTGATGAATGAATCTTTTATTCATATTCCGAATCCATTCACAGTTTCTCTCTTTTCGTCTTCTTGTTTTAACAAAACATAGGACTGTCTTATAATGCTTTCTTCAAAATAACATTTTTCTATAAATAGCATTTCACAATAACAAAAAAAAAGGAAATTTAATTTCTTTCTAAACATTAGAAACTTTGGGCTAAAATAAGTAGAAAAATGTTGAGGTGAAGTTCAGAAGCATTAACGAGCCTAATTTTTTAATTCCATTAGCGTTATCTGCAACGTCTGGCTCGTGCAACGCGGCTTAATCACTCTTAGTAATTATGTCATAATGGCTGCTATCGTTAACCATCGCTGGGTTCCACGGTTACAAAGAAACTACGGCTATTTACACCGCGGTACGATGACCCTAGCGGCGTATAAATAAATTCTCCGCCTGAAATACACCGAATAGCTTGAATAACTCTAAGCAGCTCATTCAAACACAACTTTTTTTTTCTGTTTTTCCTGAGACGGGGCGCATTCACGCCGCGGAGAAAGAGTTAACTTATATCGCAGCGAGCGGCGAATACGCAAAGTCGTGTTTCCACCCTCGCATTATTTCGAAGGAGAGATCTTGCGGGAATGCCGATAGCATTCAGCGGCTATGTCTTTCAAGGATTTTCGCATAGGTTGTAAGAATCGCCGGCGTATTTGCATAATGGATGGCGAGTGCGCCTTGGTCGCGAAGAAATGTTTATTTGAATAAGCGTTTGGTTATGCAATCTTCTTTATTGGGTTGAATGAAACGTTCTGTGGAGATTCTTTGACGGCATGTTAAATCCTTGCTGATGAAGCAAATCTTTCAAGAATTATTCTTGAATTTCTTATAGAAAACTTCAATATGTCTATTATAAGTATTTAATTATTATGGACTATCGCTTACGAAAAATTGACTAAATTTTCGGGTATATGAGTATTTCGTTGGAATAGTAATTTAAACTCTGTGACTTCAAAAGTTTAAATTTATGTTTCCTGATAGAATTGTATACGTTGAACAGCTGCGCTCTGACTCATTATGTCATTGATGATTCTTCGATTTCTTCTTCTTCCACACTTCCTTGTTCAGGCTCCAATCCCGTTATAGATCAGATACTATTTTTGAACGCTACGTATGCAGTCGAAGCGATAAGTCGAGAGCTTTTATAAAGGTATAAGTGTGGTGTGTGAGTACTCTCTCCTGAAGTACTGCTTATCATTTCGGTTACAGTCATCAACTCTACTTCAGTGAAAAAGATAATTGGCTTGTACTAAGCACTTAGGTGTAGCAGAACTGTTTTGATAAATAAAAATTGTTATAGAATTCTTGAAGAATTTCCATTTCATGAATAATTCGATTAAAGCATTGATAATTCTCATCTAACAGGTATTTTGCGAATATTTTTCTTCTCTTTTAGTAATTAAAATTGATAATAATACCTCTTTTTCTATTAAATATTTTAACTATGCTTCCCGCAATTGCAGACAGAGAAATTCCGATTTAAATCTCATTAAAATTCAATTGGGACTCATTATTATTCCATCAGAGTTAAGATTTGAATCACCGTGTTCATGGCCATAAATTATATAACTCATATCAGAGAATAGTTATCAAATCGGAAACTCAGTCTAACAATTACCGTGATCCTCCACATGCTTTATTCATCAGGAAGTCCGCAGTACTTCAAAAACAAATCAGAGATGGATTATGGAATCAAACTAATGCTTCATCCGACTTCTGTTTGCTTGTTAGGAGGGTCTAGCAACAATACTCTCCAAAATTTGTACAGGGGTGTTCTAAAAATAAATTGCCAGACTTCGAGAGCTTATTTTACTTCCTTCGAGAATGGAAGAGATTCTTATACTCGTATATTTCGGAAGACTATCCATTCAAATTGTAGATATATATCTTGCCAATCATACGAATACACAATAAATGGCTTGAAGAAAATGCAAAACATTACCTGCGTTTTTCTTCTCCTTATTTCCGAGGTCAAACGTTGGTTTCACAATTTTTTTGTCATACAAATTTTTTAGACTTCTCTTTTTTAGGTAGTACATAAAAATATCAAAAATAATCCTCTATAAATTACCCAACTTCAGAAGACAACACGAAATATCTTTAATTATCAAAAGCTGCTCCAAGTTTTCCCTTTCATCACTTTTAATAATGCAATATCGTGTACTCCAGTGGTGTCAAACACGCGGCCCGCGGGCCGCAAGAGGCCCGCAAGACCTTAGAGTGCGGCCCGCGGCCCAAAACTTGAAATTAATTTTATTACCTTAATAAAATAGAATTAAAACAATATTTTTAAAACATTGCAAATTATAGAAGTATATTGTAAGTAACATCGTTTTAAGTTTACTGGTATATTTATAAAATCAAATTCTGTCATTATTATGGCATTTTCCTGTCTGTGTCTGAATTGCTGCGACTGAGTCGGCTGTGCGCAGCGTCGAACGTACAAATGAACACTTAAAATCTATGCTAAAAATATCTTTATCCCAAAAAATTACACCCGATATCGATAAAATAGTATCTGCGAAAAGATGCCAAGTGTATAGTAAAAAATATTGTCTTTTAATTTCTAAAATTAATGTATCTTTTAATGTATTTTTTTAATTCTTGTAAATTTATTAAAGAAAAATAAATGTAAAGTTTAAATGAGTTATTTTCCATTATAAATAAAAAACTTCTTTTTCTTTCTGTCTGCGGCCCGCGGATTTTCTTAAACTGAATTTGGTGGCCCATGTTCATACATGAGTTTGACACCACTGGTGTACTCCAATACTTATTCACAGCATAAGTGTGATTCGCTATTACAAGAGATTACAGTAAAAACTTCTAAATTCAGAAACCTTTGGTTCACAATTGATATAGCAATAAATTGACACGTGAACCAACGTGCAAACAACAAAAATTTCGCTGTAGTAATTACGTAATTCGAAATTGAATCGAGTAATGAACGCAATGCGTTCCCAGCGCGCGTTCACGCGCACGGGGTTCCACGCTGCGAACAATTTTGCATGTCGCGTCGCGTTGGCATTATAATATTGGTCACGCCATATGGCGTCGGTGGAGCGTAAAGGGTTGCTGGTCCTCAAGCTCCTGAAAGCCGCTCGCTTACCAGTCCTTCACCTTGGGCCTCGAGAGGTCGCCATTACAAGGAGATCCCGCCCTTTTGTTCGTGCTATCGCTCCGGTATTCGCGCTCGTTCTTATTTCGCGCGTACGTGCTCCTGCGACGCGTCGAAAGATCTTCGCCTCGTTCTCCCTGTCCGGGCAATTAACCCTTTTTTTTTAACCCTCCCTCGAGGGTCCATGTAAATGAACGGTAAACGCGTCGCTAGAGGTGATATCGACTACGAGCCCCATGGTGTTCTTCCTCTTTTTTATCAGAAAACGCCTCGTTTCCTAAGCTTCTCTGAAATCCTCTAAGAAAATATCGTCGTGAATTTTCTGCCTTAAGTCGACGTTCTTTTCTTTCTATTTACACTCGCGATTATCTTCTCTTTTATTTAAACAGTGAACAAACAGCACCGTGAATCATTTTTTAATACCCTTTTGATCCAGATTCGGAGACCACTTAATTTATTGACCACGCCGATCAGCAAACTCCGTTTCAATGTGTTTAATGGCCTGACAAATTTAGTAGCGAACGGTTTTCGCATTCGGAGTTGAAATTGATTCTTCGCTATGGGTTGATCGAAGTGACCAGGAACAACGCCGCGAAGTTCACGCTTTGTTTCCGCGACGAAGAAGATGGGAAAAGAGCCAACTACATTATTTTCTTTCAGCGATCGAGACCGCCGATAAATGCAAAACTTTCTCTACCGTGCAAAATATTCACTCTGACGGTCCGGCTCGGTCTCAAAGCTGACCCTTCAAAGGGTTCAGCGGGAGAATAACAGGATGTGAACGCAATCAACGACGAATACGCGGCGTAAAAGGCGACGGACACACAATGACGCCGTGGACATAGTCGGGCTTCGATATTGTTTTTCTTTGATCTCCGTCCAGGAACGGTTAATTATTAAAATAACTAATTTCCCCCATGCCGCGAAACCGGGAAAGTTTGCTATTAATTTGGCGATCGAACGCGTCGGAAGATACTGACAATCACACGCTGAAACTGTGTGGAAGTTTCGTGTTGCGTAGATTTGGTTTTAATTGTCGCTGCAAAAATAATGGGAACATTAGAAATGGAAACGCGATGTTTGAATAAATGGTTTTGTTGGATGACCAAAATGGGAGCACTTGAATCAAGGAGGGATGATTACTCATTTCACACGATTACATTTGCAAATTCAAAATTACAATCAAATTTGCTAATTTTCAATTAAATGAAAGATAATCTAATTTAAAGTTAATTAAATTTAATTTGGTTAAGTTTAATTTAAAGTTAATTTGGTTCAATGGGAAACAGGACGGAGTAAGAATTATTTATTACGCAAATAGGAATACTATCATTAGAAGATTAAAGTGCAGGTTCCGTTAAAATGCAAAACTATATAAAATGTAGTTCTTTAATTTTAATAAATGGATTCGCATAAAAATCTAATCATTAGTTAAAAAGCTTAAAGAAAAGAGAAGCCTCATATAATTTGACACCAATTTCTCGTTTAATATATTAGATATTAGACCCTGTTAAGATTCCATAATCAGGCGAATTGGAACACGGTCGATAACTAACGCGTCAGCGTTTCACGCTGTCTTCCGTCTCGTCCGTCGTTCCACAGGATCCACGGATTAAAGTTCGTTTATTAATGAAACGCGGTACCCGGCACAACTTTCGATTAGGATGAGGCTAATGCGGAGAACCATTTCGAGGATAACCAGTCCCAGGTACAAATTTCTTGGAAATACGTTGCGTAAGCACGTTATTACGGAATACCCTCGATCCACTTAACTCGAAAATTCTTATGTCAATGAGATATCGCAGGAAATATGAAGCCGGTGGTAAAATGGATCGGAGGGGTTTTCTTGGCGAATATTAAGGAATATTAAGTCCTTCGGGAAACCAGCAACCCCTAAGCATCCAGTTTATGTCGTCAATGGATGTTATTCGCCTCCGCACAAAAGTAGACCGAATTAATATTAAGTAGTTTTCCTATGGAAAAAGATACAGAAATTATGTTTATATAAGTTTCACACTCTTGGAAGTTGACCTGGATATTTTATTAATTAATTCGTTCATATCCTAATCCGATTTCCATTTTCCTCGTATAAGTATAATCCCAATTTTATTCCGTACTAATGTAATTAAATGATCTTAATCTGTTAATGGGGTGCAGGTGCTAGCACTTTCAATAATCAATAAGTAGATCAGAATTTCGAAAGAGAGCAGACCTCGATTCTCGCTTTGACACATAAAATACTGAATATAATATTCCTAAAATGCATTAGTATAAAAACTTACATTGCTATAAGACTGAAAATTATGAACACGTCAAAGTTAACAAAGTTGCAAATCTGATGAACCTTGCTTTAATTATCTCGAAAATTGCATTTTTAAATATTCTATCCACTTCTTTTTCCTCATCGATTTCCCAGTAGTTTTCATTTTCTGTTCGAATAATTTCTCCGGTTCCGTTCATTCAATCAATCTCAGTTCCCAGTGAAATATCGAGCTCCGAAATTCTTCCGCGCGACAGCGCATCAATCCGCCAAAAAGAGCAAAAATCGGAGCACGGTGCTCGGAGCTGTCAAACGATCGACGGGATCTTTCATTAATTATCAGTCGAATTGATAATCGACGGTGGAAGGGAGGGGGAACATTCAATTTAGACCGAGGGCGGCGATATTACCGGCTGAAATCGCGAATCTCGTTAAATGAAAGGGGTAAGGGGTCAACGAAACGGTTCGCGTGGAAATTGTTTCCCCGAGGAATGTGTAAAAACTCATAAATCTTTTCCTCGTGACTCAGCGCTCCCGTGTCCGGGTCACGCCCAGCGATCTTTTTCGCGTTTTCTGCTTCCTGCTGGACCTGGCATCATCTTTCTATCAATTACTACGCTCGATCCGAGCACGGAATTAAAGGGACGACGCCGTTTAGAGTACACTTTAATTTGTTGAACAGTGCGACTCACTTCTGTGACACAGAGATTTTAAGAGACTAAAGGATTTCAGTCCTTGGCTATTTTTTTAGAGAATTCAGATTGAAACAACTGTGATATAAAGTAGGTATATTTTTATACGGTGTATATTTGATTATTCGATTTAATATCGAAGTAATTAGACAAATTTGAGCACCTTTATGATGAAGTATAATTTGTTTATTTTTGGAAGATTTTTTATTGAATTGTAAGTTAAGATTTGATGAAAATTATACTGTAGTTTTTAAATTGAAATCTTGCATAATATACATTAAGGATACTGGTACTGTATTTATTAGCATATTCATAGCCTTATGACTAAGATTTGAGTCAGAGTAATTGAAACCATAAGTTTTAATTACCTTTTCGTTGGACTTTGTTCATTTTCTGAACTAAAACTTATACAAATTTTGTTAACATTTTTAATAATTATAATATAGAGATGTGTATATATAGCTGCATAAATTATTAGCAAATTGCTTTCTGTGGTTTTGATAGCATCAAAAATTTCGTGTCAAATTGTTACCTAAATTTCCTCTTCACTGTCAGAGTAAAATACAAATTTAATATTTTCGGCTTTCATATTGTATTATTATCTAGCTTCGTCACAAATATCCTCAAAATTCAATCGAGCAAAGTTAATAATTCCTTGTGAACCAATTTCAAATCCAATGCATATCAAGCTACTCCAAAACTAACGTCACACCTCTCGCCACGTATTTCCTATTAAAATTACTATCAAAAGCCAGCTTTTTTCTTTCAAGATGAATAACACATCGCCAGAAATAATCAGCGGCACCGACTCCGACGTCAATGATACAAAACTCTACTTCAATCTCGCCAAAAAAAATCGTGCCCCTCGTAATTAATTGCAGTCAAATAATCAGTCCGAGTAGAATGAAACCGTATAAAGGGCAGCGGTCAGGCAAAACCAGTCGAACCTCGGCCGCCGTTTTTCGTTATACACTTCCATCATTCAAACTCTTCCGCAGCTTTCTATGGGCATAAAGAAACCGAACCCTCGCGCGCTCGTCCGGGGAGTCACGTTTCATTTCTCGGCATTCCAGCACGGTCGATGGAACTTCCATTTATTTTATTACGGGGTTCCTGGCGCGGCTACCGCTGAGACGCAAGCGACGTCGGATATTCGTCTTCGTTACAGGGGGACCACTGTGCTCGTTAGAAGGATCTTTCCTACAAGTGCTAGTTTAGCGATTAGGGGGAGGAGGAAGCTCCGTATACACGACTTCTTCTCTGTTTTTTCCTGCCTGATGATAAGTGGTATTCTCTGTGCTTAGACGACCGAGGTCGAGGGCCATTAGGCTGCGTGCAGACGCGTGTAAAGCCGCGTTTACACCGACTGGAACTGTGCGCACGCTGCGAGCGAACTGTTCAATAACGGAAGTGACATTGGGCTCGCGAACTATTCACGAACAGAAGGAGTAGAAAATTGTCTCTAAGCTCGAAAACGCAATTTTTTAAATGCAGTCGGTAAAGAAAATGGAACTCCGAAAATTTTAGCAGTTGCATACGGTCAAAAAATGCACTGTAACGCAGACGCATGCTAGTAATTTCAATTGCTATTTGTAAAACGCGGTTCTTTCAGCCTTGGAATTGCTCAAACTTTCGAGGAATCTATGTTAGTACGCAGGATATTTTTTAGTTGTGTATACATACCTAAAATATACGCGCAGATCTCATCACAGGATTCCAGAGGGAGGAGGAACTGGAACCATGTTCAGAGCGCATGTTTTCTAAAATATCACTGGTCCAATGTTTGCCGACGAACATGGCTCGCAAAACAGCTCGCGGATAATTCTGACTACTACAGAAACGGCTTAATGCAACCATAACGCAACGTGAATCTCACGTTGGTATATAGTTCTGATCTCCCAAGCGATGGATCGTCGCAATTGTAAATAGATTTCTAAGAACAAAGACTTCACTATGAGATTCGTGTTGTGTTGTATGTTGCATTGCACGCGTATGAACGCGGCCTAATGCTACATCTGGACTTTATGGTTGAGTGCATACGGTGGTCCAATAATACGTCGCGATTCCATATGTGAGACTTCCTTTTTCTTTTCTGATTTTGGGTGTAAAGATCTATGCCAAAAATGCGAGTCGAGCACGTGTTCAGAGCAGCGCAGATCCAGGTTGGGGTGTAATATAACACTAAAAGAGCCTCGAGGTATTCGTTCCTTCATAATTCATGCTTGCCAGGATGCTCGGGCTGTTTCCACGGGATGTCGGTGTTTGGATGTCGCATCAAAGGAATAGCACACCTGCATGGTGTGGGCGAGCGTGGTGGTGTACTGCATCACCTATACCACTATACCTTGTTATCCCTGGAGTCATTATAGTTGTCAAGTAATCAAAGCGTGCCGGTTAGTTGTTTACCTAGTTAGAAAAATATCTTTAAACCTTTGACTATGTCGAATTTTCCAATACTCTCGCGTTACAAAATATTTGTATTCTATTTTTAAAAGTGGATTTGTAGTATTTGGTACAATTTTCAAATATTTTCCTTTCATTTAGAGACTTGTCGCCGAACGACCAAAAATCGATTTGGCGACCGATTCTGCAACAGATTCGACGACTAACAGTGGTGTGAAGGTCGTCGATATCGTGAAAATGGTAAAATATAAGGTCAGAATTGGTCGTCAAATAAATTTTTGGTCGCCCAGCGATCTGTCGCTCGTATGTAAAAGCTCTAAATTCTAATTGTATCAAAGTCTCTAAGCTTTGAATTTTATTATGAGGGTTTCTTAGCATCAGCTAATTTAGCGATACTAATATTAATAGACATTTCTATGCGCTAGTGAGTTCAACTTCAAATGTTCAGTTTTCAGTTTAAATTTTTGGTCGCATACAGACGTGAAAACTCGGCATTATCCATGTCCGGGGATTAGAGCTCATGCGCGGCTGTATTAAGATTAAGTAATCACGGATCTGATGCGAGATCTCGTGGATCGTCTGAATAAATAAACGAGATGTTCGTAGCAAAAGGTACGCAAAATCACTCGATGCGAATTATGAGGGATACGAGACTTATGATTTATTTAAACTACCATTTCAGTGACATTTATATAAAATCAAACCGAGCGTGAGTCCAATTCATTTTATATTGGGATAATATTTTAATGTTGTAATCGCGGATTTAAATATCATAATTGATCCAATTAGGGTACAGAATTCAATCATTTAGACTCAGATTTGAATGTCACGGTTAATATTAATTAGAACATAGGATTCTGTAATTTTAGTTTCGAGTTTCGATATCATAATTGCTATTATTAATGTATCCAAACTTAATATATTACATACCTTATTAATATTTTTTTATTAATTATGCGAAGGAATATGTAAAGCAAATACAGATTGAAATCACAATTAAATAAAGTAAAGGGGATAAAAGTTTATGAAGATATTTTATCATTATTACTGCTGTTATGCATTTTATTAAATATTTTATAGATCTATAAACCTCTTTAAGTTGTTATTACGATAATTACGGTAGAGTGCTAAGAAAATTCCGCTTTCGTTTAATTTTCCTGCTCCAAACGAGATTAATGACATCCATTCGGGTTATTATCAACTTTAATAACAGCACGTGTCGTTAATGTGGGTCAGCAGAGCACACAAAAGAGATATTGATAGTGAAATTTTGTCATGAAATGAAATACCGTTCCATTATTTCATGGAAGAGGATCACTCAGACTCAAATATTTAATCCACCCTTCCGTTCCCAAAATTGATCTATGCGGTTACTTAAGTGTCTGCCAGGCAGTTAGGTGTCAATTGATTTAGATGAGGAAGTCGAGTTACTGGGTTAGAGCATGCTTAACCGTGTCTACACTTTTTTTTCTATGTTTTTATAGACATTTCGTTATAATGAACGGCTTTGAATTTACTGCATGAATGAAATACGATCTTATATAATTAATGCATTCATCTACTGAGTGAAAGTATTAATAAATTTTTTTATTTTCAATTCGAACTCTTACAAAATGTTTTTTGTCTTAGGAATCATAATGTAACAAACACTGCAACTATATTTTTACTCTCAGTGAAATGGAGGGGCTAATTAACTTTTTATAATAGAGTAGGTATTTATAGTGACAGAGATCTAGTTTTCCTTATTTAGAAGTACCTATTTTTTATATAGTGTGGCCAATGTTGCATACATAATATTTGCGTATAATCTAGTAAAATTGCAAACGGATATATTTCATTACCATAAAATTTGAACTCCTTGTCAGTATGAGAAATCAATAGTAACAGGATTTTTGTCAAGGATGACTTTATTAGCTCATAAACGATTTTTTTTAGTATTACTCTCGAATTAAAAATTGTAGCTTATTTAACTTTATTGGCACTGAATCGCAGCAATATTTACAGTTCAATTATAGCTATTTTTTCCTCCTTGTTGTAATCATATAAGTTTTTATATGATTTTGTTATCCTTGTATTTGACTATAGAAAACAAAAATCCACAGGATTCAGAGAATGTTTATTTTGTTAACTACTGTTTAGTTAAACTACCAAAACAAAGCAAGCAAAAAACAGCAACGTGAATACCCACTACTCGTTTCTGCCACACATTGTTTCATTTAAACAGTAAACTCAGCAACCAAAATTTTTAACAGCGCTAAAAGAAGTCGTAGCAAAATATTCACCAGTACTGGCTTAACTTTCACAGAAGGTCTGGTGAAAAACAGTCCCCAGTCATTTTTTACCCGTGGCCAACCGCGCGGTCTAATTATAGACCCGTGCAATCACGTTCCAGTTGTTTGCCTCGGGATCGAGCTAACCCTATCCACTTAGGGCGGGCCAGATTCGGAAAGTTTGAAACGTGACAACCGCGGGGTGCAGCATCCCGGGAACTTCGCAAATTATCCGCTGCTAACAATAACAGCGCGAGCGGTATAACCGTGGCGGCAGGAGCGACATCGAGGGTGGCTTCGGACGCGTACAACCGCTATCGATTGACATCCCTGCCGCGTCCTCTCCGCCATGGTAGACATCACCACCGGCGCAGCAGCCTCTTACCTTTTCTCTCAATCAATTCGAGTAGTTTCCTCCCTTTTCTATCCCCTCCTCTCCCGCGGTCCCCGCACTATCTACCTTTGTCTCTCCCTTTTTCTTTCGACTTTCCACTTTCACGGCGTTCCTCCCTTCGACTTCCGCACCGCGGCAAAGTCCTGCGAAGCCACCTCGTACTCCGCCCTCTCCGTCGCTCCCTCTTCCGTTTAACACCCTTTTACTTCCTCCACGATCCCTCCCCCCGCCCCTCAACCGTCCCTCGTATTACTTTAACCATGTCCTTCTTTCGCCTCTTACTCCTCTACACATTCACGCTCCCTCGTTCGCTCGTTCCCTCGCGTCTCAGCGTTTTCCCAGACTCCCGACGGAGAACCTCTCTCCGTTTCGATCCTCCGGCTCGGACGTCTTTCTCTGGAACACAGCCTCCTCCTCCTTCTCCGTCGCCTGCCGCCGCAGCCTCCCCCGCATCCTCTCTACCGTCGCTTCGACCCTCCTTCCACACCCAGCTCGAGAGTTTGTCGTCCTCGCCGTCTCGCTTGGGCTGTTCACCGCCGGATTTCTTCCGTGAACCCCTTGCACGAGGGTCTCCCCTTACGTCAAGAGACGACACAGAGAGGGAACCGCGTCAGGGGAGACGGGATGATCGAGCGAAGGGAGACGCCGCGTACAGACGCGGAAAGAGAGACCTCGGCCGTGGAATAACAGGGTGGGAAACGGCGTGAGAGAGAGAGAGAGAGAGAGAGAGAGAGAGAAAGAGACAAAAGGGAGCGTCCTCCAATCGGGAGCTTCCGAAATATTTTACCAGCGAAACTGCGCCGGCGGCCTTTACACGCCCGCCGGAATCGATGCCCGAAGATCAGACGCCGAAGGGTAATTGACGGCCACTCAATTCCCTCTGTCGCGAGTTTTCGAGTAATCGGGTAACGCGACGCTTTCGAATCTCTTTAGGCTGCGACAGCTGAGCCGGGGACCTCGCGATTTCCTTCAGACCAGATTGACGTCGGCTTTTGTTTGCTCCGGGGGTTGAGAGAGGATCGGGAAGAAGGATCGTTTTCTATTATTTTTTATGCTAGGTGATTCTATAACCAATGTCTTTTAAACGCACTGTTATCACGTCACGTGAAATCATGTGAAATTGCGTAATATTATCCTGTACATGAGAGCATTTACATATTTATTAGGCGTAGAAATGAATTCCTTCCGATTTTTGGGTAAAATAAAGATTTTATTAAGAAAAATATATAATAGCTCAAGATTTTACGTCATTTGTTTTTCGTAAATCATTTTTGTTTTTATCTAGGATCAAATACTGAACTTGGAAAAGTTCAAAAATTGGATACTTTACATACCTTGTTTAACTTTATGCAGTTTCGTTTACGAATGTAAGAGTTTTTAAAAATTATTATTGAAAAGAGAAAAAGACACTCTGGTAGTTGCATCAGCATGCAAATACTTTGTTTTCTTAGTACCGCATTTTTGAGGTCTTCGCGTCTCAGGTTCTTCAAAGTGCAGAGTGTCAGACTGCCAATGTTTGAGTCCCCTGATGAAGCTCGAATGCTTCTGAACGGATACGAATTACATTCAGAAGCCTTAAACAGTATCGGAGGGTCTTTTGACCCCTAAAGACAATTGGGATCCATGGTGAAATGTTAGAACTGCCTGCATGTTGAAGTATTTACGATCCTTTCTATTACAGTAATTCTAATCTTGTCGTAAATTGCATAGTTTTATTTAAACTAAGAAATTAAAAATAATGTTCACTAAGAAACCTGGTTATAAAAAATATTTGTTGATCTTTTATAAACTGTATTGTGTATTCAAAAACTTTGAACATAAAATGATCTGCATTCGAAATATGTTTGAATACTTTGATTAATAGTATTAAATAAATATTGTAATTGTATCGATTAATTTAGTGTCATGATTCATGCGATTGCAAAAGCTTAGTTCATTCGAAGCAGAAAATCGAAAGACACAATTAATCTATTAAATTAAATAAGTGATTAAATTAATAATTCCTAATAAGAATATTATTCTTATACTGAAAGCAACTATACGATACATTTTCCTTTACTACAATATACATATGTACGTATCTCCAGCTTTGAATGGCAAGTGATTATCCTGATTACACAGCAGTAATATCGAACCCAAGTATCGATCAACCTCGCTCACTGCAGTAGGGTGTATGACAATTGCAGGACGCCGAGTTCAAGAATCTCGTACCACTTTTCTTTATACTCACGCGTGCATAGGATACTTCCAAAGCTTGTTAGGTAGCCTAGTTCCACGTTCCAATGAAAAACTTCCGAATTTCCTTTCCAACAATGAATATTCTTGGACTTTTCAACGGAGTACATGTCAACGCGATAGTAAATTCATGCAGCCAGCGGGCGGAGCTATTCATATCTCGGAAACTAAAATCTTTTTCCTCGAAGGAGTCGTTTTTTGGAATGAATATTTACTGGCGCGTCACTTGAATTCATATTCATTCAATGAATTTTGGAACTTCTGAAAACTCCTTCATGACTTTATGGTCCGAACTAGTTCACTGTAAAAATATAATTAAAGTAGGTTAAAATCTTTTTTATTCTCCTTTATTATATAAATTATTTGATTTGTAGAATATTTATTTATTTTAAATATAATCAAATACAGGGTGTAACAAATATGTTGCACGTCCTTGAAAGGGACGATTCCTGAGGTGAGTTTAAACAACTTTTTCCTTAGCGAAAATGTTAGGTAAGGCTTTGTTGACGAGTTATTAACGAAAAACACCGACCAATCAGAGAGCGAGAACAGTAGACGAACCTTGGCGCGGGGGATGGCGGACCAATGCTACGCATAGCTGTAGCTCCCACCGAAATTCATACACTGTTCTCGGTCTCTGATTGGCTAATGTTTTTCGTTGATAACTCGTTAATAAAGCCTCATCTGACATTTTCGCCAAGGAACAAGTTGTTTAAAATCACCTCAGGAATCACCCCTATCAAGGACGTGCAACATTTTTGTTACACCCTGTATACACACTATTGATTAGTATTATAATACATATGTACATCGATAACTATTTTTCTCTGATACAGAAATATGAACACGAATTTTAAGAAACTTTTGCGTTATTAAATATAGATTCAGTGATCTGAATGACACTGACAATTTCTTTTAAAAAATAGAAGCGTAATACAGTACTGCCCCGATATAAGAACAATCTTATAATGTTGCCTCAAAGAACGACGCCTGAGTTTGATTCGAAAAAGGGATTTTTGTACCCTCGCCACTTCTTCGCCGGTGCGAGTCTCCTGGTTCCGTCGTGACCGAGGTCGAACCTGACTCGCAAAAGGACTGCGCTTGGTTCTGAAACCCAACCGTTCTTCGAGTCAACACTATATTTGCGTCAATATTAGCGAAAGTATTGGTAGACTATATTCTTTAATCAAAATATAAACAAATAGTAAGTAATAATTGTCGTAAAACTTTGACTCATTCTCAGTATCTATTATTCTTGTTTTTTAATTATTTCATTTTCAAGTATCTGCAGTAAGTCTTCTTTCAAAGCTTAAACTTTTATTAATTAATTGCTAAATACTTAAATAAAAAAAAAAATTGCTAAATATAAGAAAATTCTTCACCAAGAAAATATTTTAACTATAATACCAGCAAAGATCCTATTTACATTTTCTAATACACGAAATTCACTATTCACGTACGCTACGCGCAGAAATTCCATCCTCGACTCCCACATATATTTCGCGCCTGTAGGTAAGTGCAACCCCTCGAACCTTTTCCAAGGCACAATCGAGGGGTTCAGTCGCCCCGAGCGCGTGCCCCGAGTTAGGCCGGCGCGGCGGTGTTGCTCGTTCAATGGACGATTAAAGGAGAAAGTGCAACCCCTTGACCGTAGGCCGGGGGAAAAGGGAATTTTCGATTTCCGATTATCTCGAAAGCGCAAGCCTGCGGCCGTCGGTATCGCCGCCGTTCCGACGACCCCGTTACACCCTCCGACGGCTCGCGGCCTCCGGAACTCTTGCCGATCGTGGAAGAGGCCGTCTAACGAGGCGTGTCTCTCCGCGGGAAACTGGGTTAAGTGGCGAGAAAACGAGGCGGAGGCGGAAAAGTGTAATTTTCGGCGGCCCTTTCCGCGGAAATATCTTCCTCGAGGGTTGCGCGGACAGGTATTGGCTACACGGAAACACGATTTTCTTCTGTCCGTTAGTTTCGTTTGAAACACAATTTCTCCGGGAACTTCAACCCCCTCCCACGCGAAAGGGAATTGACTATTATGCTAACCCTCCGAGATTCGAGTGTGTGTGCCTTTCTTGGAGAAATATGAGAGAATTTCTTCTTTTTTCCGAACCAGTCTGTATGCTCGGTAGCATAACGAGCACCTGCTGCTCTTGAGGGTTTACCAAGGGTTCTTGGCATGGAGAGGATGTAGTGGCTACTTAAGATACAAATTACGATTATTTTTAGAAATTTAGTTGGCTTGAGGGTTATTAGAAATTATGGTAGACGAGTGATATTACTAACATAGAAAGAAGAAGGATTTTTACTTCCATGTGGTTTTAAAGGATTCATAGAAAAAATTTGATTTGTTTCTTTCGGGGTTCGAAAAGGCTCTGGAATTTTTAAAGAGGATCTGTTGCAAACATGATCAGTGGATCTTTTATAAAAAAATGTCACGTTAAAAAGTTCCAATGAGAATAAACAAAAAAGTATTCCTGAAAATAAAGCTTTCAGTTTGAATGGAACTTATAAAGTATGAAAATAAAAATTTTTTCTGTTATAACAAGAGATATTTTGGTCGTCAATGTTAAAAAAAGTTTTTAATCATTGTAAAAAATATTAAATATAAATCCATGAATATTACAAGAATATGAAATAATTATTACAGTTAAGTTGATATTCTGAATATGCCTTTTCAAAATTGGAGTTCATATTAAACGTTAATGGAAATAATTTAAGTACTACAATCTTAGGAAATATTTTGCTTGGAAAATTAGATGAAATATGACTATACTATTACAATTCTGACATTTTATACTGAATAACAAATTTAAATAGTATAATAATATGTAGACATACTTTCAAGAAAAGTAGGAAATATAATTCTTTTCTTACATAATAAAATACATATATATGTATATGTCAATGATACAGATATTTTTGTTTCAAATACAATTAATATTTCACTGTATAAGGAAAAGATTAGACTACTTTTCTTACTTTTCTTGAAACGGTTAATCATTGTATATGGGTGTCAATATCTGTATGCGTTACCCTAAATTTTATTATAAAAATATATTTATAGTAATACCTAAATAACATTTATAAAAATATTCAATACTTCATATAAAACTATTAATCGTTTACGTTAAGATTTCCATAGTTTAAACAAAAACATGGACAATATATTATATTGATAAATAAAAGTAATACCTAATAGTTTGTTATTTTTCGTTCCAAATAATTTGTTTCCATAGAACTTTTCTTATACGGATTATTAAATATCTGTTCCATCAGATCATCTTTTAAAAAAGTTTCAGAAGGTAACATTACTGTTCGTGAATATTCCGCTAAAAAGATATTTCTTGAGTGAATCATGTAAGTTTGAAAAGAATTTTTTAAAAACGAAAGATAACAGTTTATTTCGATTCCTAGTTTCTTTTGATAGAAGAATGTCATAAATCCTCAATTTTCTTATATCTTCCAGAAAATAAGTGGGACATTTAAACTAAAGAGAGCAGAGCAATATATATTAACTGAGAAAGACAATACTTGACAGCTTCGTCCGCAATTTTCTTTTTGTTCCATTTAATTTAGCATTTAACAATGTCTTCGTTATCCATGCTGGCTTCAGTGTTCACGGTTGAAGTTGAAGAGTTCATCCGAAGTTTAGGACGTGGAGTATAAAGTTTGTAGCTACTTTCCGGAAGATTCGAAAACGACTCGGAGTTAAACGTTGCATTCACGTGAATTTCAGGAGAGTGAAATGTTATAAACATCGCAGAGTTAAAGACCCACATTTCTAAGAAATCTAAAGTTCCAGTAAGTTTTTGATATATTTTGTGGCAACGATAAAACTTGCAATTAACTTTGAGGTTTCGTGAAATCAAAGAGCATTTCAGTCATGTTAAATTTCGTTCGTTTGATATGTTGCGATTTTACGTACGGAAAACAAAGGATTATGTTCCTATTGGGATTACTTTGAAATGTCCACCGTGCTCATACGTTATTATTATGGCTTGTTATCATTCCTTGAACATTGTAATTCCCTTAAACATAGGTGGAAAGTTTGCAACTCTAATGATACGTTATGGAGTTAAAGTGGGGCAAGAACAGTTGTAACTGAAACATATCTTAGCAACTTTCATCAGAATCCTTGTGTCTCCATTCGTTTTATGCAAATCTTCGAAGAGATATGTGATACCGTAAATTTATTTAATATAATTACGCGAGACATTCAATACTCCATAGGGATCTGTATAATATTTTTCTAGAAACTCACATTTTATCGCATATCGAAGTGAGATAATATATGAAACTGACATAATATCCAAGAAATTAACAATTCTAAATGAGCTTCATGCTTTATCATGTATTCATTAAATTATTTGACTACGCAGATTAATTTCGAATATCCAAAATTTAAGGTCCTATACATATTTCTATAAGCTGATCACTAATTTCTACTGAACACATATTTTTCGTCTGAAGCACAGACATGTAAAATGGTCCAAATTTTAGTTACCCTTTTCCCATAATTTTAAGTCCTTCGCCATCAGCGACTCAGTTTTCACACACGTATTATCGGTGATCTCTACTACTCGCAGACAAAGAATAAGCTAGGTCTGAACATGACAAGTTGAAATTCCACCTCGTAAGAAATTCATCCCCTTTGCTCCTGCACTACTTCGCACTGGAGTTCGCTATGATCGAGTGTCCCGCAGGCACAGATGTTTATGGGGTTTGGTACCTTCCCTAAACTCAGGCAAAACGCTCGAAGTCTCTCGGTACTTGCTCACTACGCGCGATTCATAAATCCGTAGGAAAATCTTAGACGCAGACAGTAGGATACGTTATGCGTCTGAAATAGAGCGAATGCACTATCCGTAACCGAGATATACAACTGAAGGAGAATGTCGTGAAAGCAGGATGCGTTCGCCGTTGCCAGAAATCTCTTTTTGCGTTTTCGTCCTCTTTCCGCGCGATGTACGCGTAATGGACCAGAAGGGGTGGAAATTTACAAGAATCTCCGGTGCATTTTTATTCGAAAGTCTCGTCTGTGTTTGCCTTCTTATACCACGATTTAAACCACCCGAAATATCGTGTTCTCGCGCTCGATTTGCTCGCGTTCGCGTTTATGTTAAAGATTTTCGCGTGATGGGCGTCGGGGCTCATGTTTCACCCGCTGAAAGAATTCGAAATTCTTTTGAAGAGTTGATGGTTGGATGCATGGATTAGGAAGTATTCAAAGACATTCTTTTAAATATGTTGTGGTAGATTGAAATCTGCATAACTAAAGGTTATGAAATCTTGAACTATTTGTACGAATTCGAATTCTTAATGCATTTAAAGGCTCAAACAGACACGTTTAGCAATTTAGTTGATTGGCAAGTATTTTAGTAATTTATTATGTATGAACTCTAGTAGTAATTTAGTAAAACAATGTAGCTACTTGTCACTCGACTAAATTAATAAACATGCTGTTTCAGCCTTAATACGTAATAATATAGTGGTAAATAATAGTATGAAATTCTAAAAAAATTCTTTCGTTTCAAGAACTCTTGATTTACGTGGAATTATTTAACATGATTTTACATTCTCTACTTCTCATTTAATATGAACGAAAATATTATCGACCTACTTTATATAATCAAAGCTGTTCTAATTTAGCATTTTAAAAATATTGATCGTCTATAAAATTAATCATGGACTGGATCAGTGGATCAGATTCATCAAGAAATTGATCACTTACTTTGATTTATCTCGGTGCAATTATTTTTAAAAAGCTTGTATTTTTAGACTCGACAAGTTGTTCTCGTTTCCACCACGCTATACTTACAAAAATCAGGAATCTAATAAAAATGGAAATCGTCATGTTTTCCCCAGCGATTTCGATATGCTTTAGGTTTCATTTGTATATCAATATTGATAGAACATTTTTTGCTCCTGCCAAAAAGCGCGAAATTCTTTGCCTTTGTCTATATCATTCCTTGCTCCAGAAAAATGTTAAAATCAAAACAGTTGTTATAAAATTTTCTAGAGAAATTATTCAATTTAGAGATAAAAATCAGTTTCGTTGAGTCGAGGAGCACATTCTATAGCTACTATATTTATTCAATTTTTAATTTTATTTTAAAATACAGGTTTATTTAATTTTTAAAACGATATCGTGATTTTTAATAACACTATCGGGGTTCTAAATATTTAGAGCTTTCAGGAATTCCAAGTTCCAAGGAGAGGTACAATGACCAACAACCCTTTTACGTCAAGGCTCAAGTAGACGTGTACTACCGAGCGCTTAGGGGCAAGAGTTTTCTCGAGTGTGCTGGATAGGTGAATGTTCGATACTCGATGAATGGTATCGGAGGAACATCGATGGTACATCGTGCTGCATTTTTGTGGCTTTCACCGTGAGTCGCGTCGAAAACCTACGCTCGACATTCGTCAACCGATGCTGACAGATTTTAAATTGTTTTATGTATCTATTGTATGTACTTGGAACTTTCTTGTCAAATGTACGAAATTCTGGAACTGCGGCGCACGATCGGGTCTTTTTAGAATGATTGTCCTGAATTTCGTTTAGGTCAATAGATCCATGAAAAGAGTTCCGAATTTGGTGTCCGATGGAGCAATTTTCATGGCTTGAAACTTTATATGCAGTAGTAATTTGATATGAGTCGAATACCAATTAGGGCTGTTGATTGGATTCGGATATTCGAGATACTCGGGGTATTTGGATAGCCATGAGACATCCGGGTAGACGAAAATTACTCGGGTACATGTGAGATACCCAGGTATATGTGAAATACTCAAGTAATGGTGACACTTCCAATTAAATTCAATCAACCACTAACTTCAATTCTCGACTAAAATTTCACTCTTGGCAATTTATCTTTGGCTGAGTGCAGAAAATTTTGTTCGAATAACGAATAAAAAACGACGAATAAATCTTCAAGATTTATTTGTGAATAACGAATAAATGTGTAGCGTTATTCGGAACCAATTTCATTCGAATAATACCCAGTTCTGATCTATAGCGTATATATCAGCAAAATATTTGCACTGGAATCCAATTTTTATTTCCAAAATATTCAGTATTATTAATGTTGCAGATCCTTCGTTAAAAACGATGGGAACTGTAAAAGTGACAATTTCAATAATTTTTGTTCCGGAGTGTAGGTGTTGAAGTATTACATGCCAAACTTTAGAATTGAGACTTTCTTTCGCATTTTGCGCATGAGAACCGACACATCCCTAGAGAAAATATTTTTTCTACAGATCTTGATAAAAAGGTGAGAAATGTTCTTGGATATCAGAATAAAGTGGGTGCAGGGTTAGATGTACCTCTCGATGCGCTGTTGTATAAACTCAGCTATAACTCCAGGTATGATTCAAATTTCGATCCATGATTCGAGAGACATAGGATCACTCGGGGTAAAAGGACACACTTTTGCTGTTTTTGCTTCACTGAGCCGAAACTACCGTGATATTAGGAACACTTTTTTGCGCTATCGGTAGCATATTTAATAGACTCATAAAATGTAACGAGTATTTGACGATAAACCAAACGGTTTTTTTTTAAATTAAGCAAAAGAGTGACTTGGTCAGATTGCGTACCTTTACCCCGACATGTGGGTAAAAATACGCAGTCGTATGGGTAAAAGTTCGCATGTAGAGTATGAGTATGCATTCAGGTGTAGTAAAAGAAAATGAACAAATAATACACAGATGGAACACATTTTTATATTATTTTTAATAAATGAAGCTAAAGATGACAAAAACAATAGAAATTAGGAACTTCAAATTTAGGAAACTATCATAAAATTATAATTTTTCATCGATTCAACAAAACGAAATTATGCTCAAGCTTTTATCAGAGCAGATATGTTTTTACTCCAAATATTATTAAGAGTTCCAAAACAAGTAGACAATAACCTAAATACCAGTGCGTACTATTACCCCCGTCCTTTTATCCCATTTGATCGGTAACCAAAACAATTCGTACTAGTTCGAATTCTAATAAAGTTAGGTTAAAATGTTATTCTGGAAAAAATCGTTCAATAACTATATAAAATCAACAAAAACAACTTACCTCTAAAAATACATAAATAATACGTCCACAAACTTTTCCCTGGTACGAAAAAAATCGAAATAACACGACAATTTAAAATTTTTATTTTTAATTCAGAAAGTGCGACTCGCACCGCTCAACAGACGTTGACCCAAAATGGCGGCCCACGCGCATTCAATCCTGACGAGCCAGCGTCCCCGTTCTCTCACTCCCCTCAGAGAAAACGGCACTGCGTACTTTTACCCGCTGCGTCCTTTTACCCCGAATGACCCTATTCTAGAGACGTGCTACTATCAATTAGCAAAAGAAAAAAAAATCAATTTTCCATCCTGTTATACAGAATTCCAAAACTCATTATGCTGCTCAGTTGCTGGGTTTCGTTAATAGATTACAGCGACAACCAGCGTAGAAATACAATACTTTCCGGGCCAACGAACTCGGAGTGTCAATATTTCAGGATACCTATAGGGAGCCGGTGTTATTTCAGAAGGAGGAAATCGATCGCGCGTGTTTGCCTCGATGATTGTTGTCTCCCTCGTTGAACGAACGTTGCGACTTGCGCCGCGGTCCGTAACCCCTTATTAACCCCTTTCAACGGTTCGAGTACTCGCGATAATAACCCCCGTTATTACCGGTTTTCTGACCTCCCTTCGTTTTCCGTTAAACGCGCGCGCTATGCTTGGTCAGACGACCACGTCACTTTCTTAGAAAACATTGCCCCCGTCTCTCGTTAGCATGCGCCACTCGGTCCTCTTAATTGGCTTAATTAAACTCTCCACGTTCATTGCTAATCACCGACGCACCGTCACTTCACGTCCCGTTGGATTCGTGCATTCTGTTCAGGGCCCGTGCTCGACGCGTGACGCCGACGAATGAAATGTCAAACACGAGATGGAAGAACTGCATCCGCTAATTGGCGAGGGGGATTTATTCTGCCTTCTATACACTAATTATATTACCTTATTTCGTTTTCTCGTCGAACACGAGCACGAAAGTGTTTCGCTTCAAATTGCCGGACGGTCGAACGTTTTATTAAGATTTAGGGAGTCCGGGGATCCCGGATTCGAAGGAATACGGACGATAAATAGATTAAAACGTCACTTTAACTCACGAGGATGATACGGGTACGCCCACACGCCTCTGACACAGCCGACGGCTTAAGTCGTCTCGGAATCCTATACCTCGTGGTCTTCAATAAACGACTAACATGTTCCTTTCAATAAGGACTGGCCTCTCCAATTGGTATCCGTCCATGCTTCTCAATTATTCCTCCTCGATCGCCCTGTAATTTGATGGAAGCGCTAATTGAATCCTGCAGGTTATTAATCTTCGACGAACGGAGGCGTGGTTTATGCGGTGACATTGGAAATTGCATTTTAAACTGAAGGAATCGATTCTCGAATCCATATTGTGCGAATATCTTCTGTGAGTTTTCAATGCCTCGAGTTTCTGTTTTATTCTGAATTGTGTAAACTTTGTCGAGTTTAAATACTTTCGCAGAACGCTTGATTGCTTGGTAATTAAACCGTTGCAGGGGATGAATGGTTTTCCATTAACTTTATATAATAAAATATTATTGTATGTTTCACATTTTGGTCGAATATGAAAGATTCAACTTATTCAAAATTTGTTTCAGCATAGTTATAACAGCTGTTATTAATTTTGGCGTTTAGATTTTAATAGATTGAATATTAATTGTAATGAAATCTGAAATAAAGCTGGAAAAAACAGTGCAATTAAAAACGTACAATATATGGTCATTTTGATTTGCAATTTTTTTATGAGGTGGGACCAAAATCGTAAGTGAAATCAGAAAGAGAATGATTCTACGTGAAAAAGTAAGAAGAAAATTTGGTATAACCTTTTTTTTCTCTGAGGCTTCGTTTTCGAGAAAATTGATTTTGAAGAATGATCTACAGAATGCAACTATACTATGTATAATAGACATTGATTAGTATAATAATTTTAGTAATTCTTTAACGTATTTGTTGCTTCTTCAATTTCAATTCTTCAAATTTCGATCTGCAAGTTTTAAATCTTCAACTTCAAACCTTCAGATTTTCCAGTTTAACTCTAAATTGTCACTAAATCGGCAACTTGAAATTTAAAAATCTTCGGTTTTAACTTTTCAGATTTTCCACCTGAAACTTTGAAATATCTTCAGCTATTCGAATCTTCAATTTGTAGTCTTTAAATTTTAAATTTCATATCGTCAATCTTCAACTTTTCAGATCTCTAACTCCAAACCCTTAATCTTCAACTTCAAGTCTAAAAGTCTGTAAATCTGTATGTAGAAATCTTCAAATCCCCAACTTAAAGTCTTGAAATTTTCTATTTTAACTCCACAAATTTTTCGCTTCAAATTTTTAAATTTTCAAGTTCAACTCTGTAAATCTTCAATTTTGTATCTTCAAATTATTAAATCTCGTACTTCAAACACCTCAAATCTCCAGTATTAATTCTAAAAAATTTCGAAATCCAAAACTTGAAATCTTCCAATGTCCAACCTGAAAGTTTCGAACTTGTAAACTAAAATTCTAAAAATATCCGAATGTTTAATTTTAACTTATCACATTTCAAACCTTTAAATCTCTTTTACTTCAACGCTTCAGATTTTCAGATCGATAGGAGATTCGCAATAAATTTTGCATTCTATAGTCATTTTAACATTTCTTTAGTAATTCATCAGTTGCGAAATTGATCACTCTTTAAAATCAATTTTCTCGTAAACAAAGTTTCAAACGAAGGAAACGATACTAAATTTTTTTCTTGTTCTTACGTACAATACAACATAAAATAAAGAATAAGCATTAAAACACGCAAATGAATCAAAAGTGCTCAGCATCCGGTGTTCAAGAATTAAAAAATAAACCCAATCTAAAACGCATTAGCGTCACTTTTATACCCACATCGTTCAGACCCAAGATTAATGAATTGTTATATATCTCTGCCATTAAAAAATAATTTGGATACTACAACCACAATTTAGAAAATTATTACCTTCGCATGAAAAGCTTTTTCTCAAAGCGATACTGCTCAAAAACTAACATACTACTTACACGCGTAAATTATCCAACATATTATCGTTATAATATCATTCTCTGAACTCAATTTCCGGGAAACATTACCCCACGCGGAACAACCACTGTCAACAGCAAACATATATTTCCAGCGATTTTCGCGTTGCGGAAACGTTTCGCTTCGTTACAATTTCACTGGGGATTTCTTGATTTCTGAATGAAACGTTTAATTACCAAATTATCAGGCTGGTTCCGCGAATTCGGTGCACCGCGCCTGCGTCGATGAACACATCGCCTACAATAATTTTCGCAGCTCCGCTGTTCCAGCGTAACCCGTGTGTTCAATCTGAAAATTGATACTGACGCTAACGAACGATCTGTCGATTCCTGCTGGATGAGCAGCCGCCCTTTCCGCCTCCCTCGTTCTCCTCCCTTCTATCGCCACAATTTGCCAACAGCTTGTTCCGTGTTGTATCCTTCGGCCACCGCTGATGACCCTCTCTCGATACCGTTGCTCGTTTTCGATTTTCGACGATTTAATTGGCGGATCGTATCATTATGAGGATTCTCTCGGGTGTGGTATCGTTCTATATTAATTTAAGGCTGCCTCGATTGGACCGATCGTATCGATTACTCTGCGAGATTCGTGGAAACGGAGGGAGGAGGACGGAGGGCGAGGCGGTTGCTGGTAGACCGAAATGCACCTTCGCGAAGATGCCGATCTCTTGAGATTGGGCGAACGCCATTTCGTGAGAGCTTAGGTCCGTTTTGTTCGGGGGAGATGCTATCGTTATCTCGAAACGAGAGACAGTGAGGCCAGGGGCCATATCGACGCGACAATCTCGAACGAATTCACCAGATTAGAAGGATTAAACTTTAAAATGAATACGTTTAAAATGAAACTCTAAATTTAATACGTTTAAATAGAGTTTTCAGAATTTCTAAGTGTTGCTTGAACTATCAAATAGAATTCTAATAAAATAGAAACACAGGTTCCTATTTTTTCGTTTTTCAACTCTTTTCCCAATTTTGATTCAGTCGCAACTTCCAATTATAAAATTCGACAAACCTTAGGTCCACGTTGTGTATGCAATATGTTTAATTCATCCATTTGTTCCATTTCAAGGATTCCGTGCAATCGAAGACGTGCTCCGACAATGCATCGGACTGTCAAACTGATAAAGATACAACTAGTTTCACAGTGTGACCCGAACTTTCGGAAAGTTTCGGAGCTCGCGAAGACAGAACCCCGTCCAACACGGAGACAACTTTTTCATTTTCATTACGCGAAAGTAATTAACGTGCAGCTGGCAAACGAAGCATCGGTCATCTCATGAAACTACAACTGAGTTCCGTTCCACTAAGAAATTAAAAATTTATATTAAAATTTATTTCTTAAGGTTTACTGAAAAATAATTTTCATTTCGCGAATTTTCGTGTTCCTTGCAAATGTAGATTTCTGTAATTGTATTTCACTTTCTGGACCGAGCAACGCGATGTTTCTTTTTGATCTCAGAATCATGACTGACGACGAATTTATAACGAGGAATGTGTACTGTGTTTAAATATTCTGTTTCTTTGGATTTACAGTAAGTTGATTACCATTCGAAAGTAAGGAGGAACTAAGTTTTCGAATTTCGGATTTCTAATTATTGTTCGTTTTCATTTTATAGCAATTAATGAATAGTTTGCACGATCGCAGACAAATATTTAAGACGGTTGGTATGACGAGAATCGTTAGAGGCAAATCGATAATTAATTTGTGGATGCCCTGATTTGCTTTCTCTCACTTAACCATTTTATCCATTACTCTGATTATACATATATTTTGTATCATATAGATTTATTATATTTTGTGTTTCATTGTAGTCGACAACCGAAAACTATAATTTTCATTTTTAAATTAGTCAAGATTTAGAATAACAGAAAATGCAACAATATATCGGCTCCAAAAATAGATTCACCTCCTTTTCGAAATTATTTAATTATCCTCTGCAACGCGTTTTTCTTGATTTTTTAGTTTGTGAGTTGACCTGATAAAATTAATAATATGCGAAGTGAATCCGGTTGAATCAATAAACTACACCTACTAGACATATTCCACACTCGTTATGTCATTCTGCCACTAATGAAGCTGATTACCAGAATATCAAGATGTCGAAATGCACTTTAATTATCACCGAAACAAGTAATGCATTTTAAGAGATCAAAAAATGAAAAATTCGACCAAATTAAAAATATTTCGCAACGAGTAATATTTTTATATTTCATATTTATATAGAATGGTATATTGTACCTATAATAAAAATACAACCTAATTGCAATTCTTACTTTGCTTCGCCTGTATTAATCTGTGAGCTGTATTCTATCGGTTAATCGTATTATGCTATAATCGTGTTACCCGTATTACCCGTATATCTGATTACGGTTCCCTCGTCGTCTAGGTACTCGAAACGAATCAAGAGCTCTTCTATCGAAGCGTGAGTTGCCAACTGCAAATTATCCAGTAACCAAATAAGTACGTGGGGTTTCACGTTAATCGCGATATCAAAAATTTCCCAATCACCTGCATGTATACACGCTCGACTTTCAAAAAATGGTATACACGAATTATCTCATCGAGAGATTGCATGTAGTTGGATTTTAAGATGCACAGTTTGATAAATAAACCGGTCTTTAAGGAATGCCATGCGAATATTCGCTCGCACAATGAACTTACTTATTCGGAAAAATGACTTCTGAATCCGATTTGCAATAACTTGCATTTTTTATGGAATGCAAAGAGGATAGATTTTTTACAGAAATACATATATAAGATAGATATCACTTTCATTTTTAAATTCAAGAAAATGATTGTTATTTGTATATTGCTTTTCCTTTATTCTAATTAAATATAATTAGAATAAATTTACATTTTAGATTTACAAAAGATAATTTGCACATACATACAAGTTGATTCCCAAAGAGATGGCCAACTTAATTATTTTGTATATTAAATCGATATTTGACATTAGTAATTGAGTAGTTCAGTTTAAATTTAATATTAAAACTCGTGAAAGTGCTAATATTTGTGAATAATAAAGGAAAAGGTGAATAATTATCTAGTTTGTTATATCATGCTGATTCTGCTGATGTTTATGCATTTATTGCGAATTTAAATGTTCTAAAATGCATAAAGATGTGAATAGATAATAAAAAAAACATGAAAATTGAAAATTAAATACATTTTATGATATTTAGAAAGTAAAAAGCACTTGTATTTAAGTTGATTTTCTTTTTCTATATCCTTGAAAATGTGAATTTGCATAAACATGAGTATTGCATGAGTAATTACAACATGAGTATTGCAATTACTTGGACTTTCTTAGTTATATGTATTGCTAAATATATTATTTCCAAATTGTAACAAGATTTTTGCTGGTTATAATAAATTTGATAATCTGCTTCCTATTACAGCTTAAAAAACCGCCAATGAGCGCTTCTTTTTTATAAGAATTAGGAGAGTGCGGATGTTAATGTAAATTTATATCTTTTAAGGTCATAGAAAAAGAAAACCAACTTAAATAAAAGTGTCACTTGCCTTCTAGATATTATAAAATGTATTTTATTTTCGATATTTTTTACATTTCTGTATCTATGCAACATTACCATAAATGCATAAACATCCGTCAGTCTAGCTATTAGTGACTACTGTCACATTTCATTACATTAGATATTCTACAAAGTTGCCAATTAACTTATAAGAATATAATTAAAGTTTATATAAAAACTAATATAGGCATTTAAATCCTTCTAGTTTTCATTAAAATGCGTTCTAAAAAAACTGAAGTCAACTTTACTGGAATTAATCTAAAATGATTACACAGAATGTTCCATTCTTCAATGTTCTTACAGTTATTTTCCAAGTTACTCATTATTCGATGGAATATTGAAAATAAATCTTACTCTGATCGTAGATTTACGTCTTCAGAAACAGTTTTTTTTTTAAGCATAATAAAAAACAGGAAACATTATAATAACATTGTCCCTTATATTTATAAATAAAATTTCTTTAAAAATACGATAATTGCCTATAAAGCAACCTGCCAAATTTGTCAGAAATTGTCGTTTCACCAAACCGGGCTGAATTCGCATTAATCACCGTACGACAAATATTTTATCAGTCGCCTGGCAGCAAATAGACGCGCGGTGCGATCAACTCTAAACTACGTACCATCTCGTGCCTGCGGATGAAGTTTCGCGCATTAAACAGTTCCATGAAAACGACGATAATCCATCTTCCGTTCGAATATTAAGTCTTCTGTTGCTCGGAAATTGCTTCTTCTCGAAATCGTTCCGAGCCATCACCGGAATTGAAGGGATTCGCGTTCCTTTAGTTAACTACCCACAGCGCGGTTCTTCAGAACGGAACGTTTACACGGGTTTACAAGGGAGGACGGTGTTCGAAGCGTGTGCCGTCCGACATTTAGAAAGATCATTCGGGTTCGAGCGCCGTGAAATCGCGTGGGCGCGTGCACGAGCCCACCGCATCGTTGCCCCTTGATAAATCTTCCCTGTCTAATAGGCTTCTGTCACGGTTTAACGCGAGTTCTTCGTATCCGCGGCGATCGAAAGTCAAAGGCTACACGCTCGGTGCCCGCGTAAGCTTGTAAGGATTGCCTCATCGTGAGAAATCGACCTCCGTGTTTGCCTTCCGCGACGCGGACGCTTGCCAGGCTTCGGTCGGCTGACCGATCGCGATCTCTTTCGAGATGCACATACCTGTGGTATCGTTCTTAGGAATGTGAGCATCGTTGGTGAACGGCATTAAAAACTGCCCTTTAGAAATATTTTGTGAGCGATAGGAGTTTGTGGAATTTGCTTTCTGTATTTTTCTTTCTATTCGAGAAAGTGGACATAGCGGTGAAAAGTGAGCTACGAAAAATTGTGCAGACGATGGTGAATATACTTTATCTTCACTTCATCGGATATAAAAATTTTTTAGCAAGAAAATTTTCAACAAGAAAAGAATGAGATCTGTTGCTGAAATAAATATTTGATGGTAGAAGCTAAAAATTTATGAGGTTCGTATGACGTTTATTCAGTGAAAATATAGTACTCAGTATAGTATTCAGTGTTTCTATTAAATCTCTGCAGCATATTTAAAAGAAAAATTGTCAGGAAATAGAATATTTGTTGCAGACATAGAATTTCCACGCTGAGAGAGCAAAAAGTTCTAGTATTATTTGATGATCTAAAAATGCGCACGAATATTCAAGTTGTAGGAAAACCGATTTTCTAAGAAATATAATTTTTAAAAAGGAGTTATTTAGAAAGCAAGTGTTTTTTGGAACACACCACTGTGCGAGACAAGTGGTTGAGAAACGTGTGGGAGTAGGTCAATGGTACAAGTGTGCAAGATTTGTAACGGGATAAAAGCTGACTGTCGCCTTGCGTGTTTGTTCATTTAATCAGTACTGCATACAACCGGGAAAGTGGAAAAAATAGAGGGAGAGAAAAGCGGAGCTCGTAATCGGGCGTATTTACTACGTAGCGCGCTATTTTCATTTATAATGTTCTCATTTGGAGAAATTTTAATCAACGTGATAACCCGCAGTGATGTCGAACCTTGCAGAAGTACATATTTTGTTCGATGATGTTTATTCGATCATGGAAAATACAATGCAATTTTATGGATATGTCGTTTATTTTATCAAGTGACTTCGATGAAATGAATACTATATGTGTATCTAGTTATATAACAAGTTTTTGATTCCGCGCTACTATGATTTCTCCCTCTCACAATTTTCGAAACACCCTTTAAACGTGGCGAACGTGAAATGTTTTCGAAAACACTTTGATGACCCATTTTACTCAGCAAACGGTAAATGCAAACTATTCTTTCCAATAAAATATTGTGGAATTGAATGCAGTTAAAATGCGCGATGAAAGCGTAATTTTCATTTGATATAGTAATTTAATTATTGGGGTTTCCTCTATTTCGAATATTTCAATTTAACATTTGAACAATATTTGCGCGTAATATTTACTCGCTGTTTTAACATATACGTAACGTTTGCACCAAGCTAAAGCGATGATAATAAAAGAGCATAATAAATACTTCTGACGCGCAGTTTTACCATTATCTTTGCCGGAAATCGCTTTGTATTAATGCGATAAGTTAACCTGTTTTGCTTATTCAACGTGAAAACATGATTATCTCTTGGATCCTAGGCTCATGAATAAATAATTGTGCATTACTCGAGATGGAAAAAGTTTTAAGAGAGGGAAGTATCTCCCGCGGGAATGTTTATATGAACTGCGTGCCCGATTGAAGAATATTTTACTGCGACGAAAATTCTATTACAAAGCTAAAACTAATTAAATGCTTTGCATTTTCCTCGTCCGTGTATTCGCTATACCTTAAAATTATTTAAAGTTAACAAGCTTCGCTTTCGTACGCTCTTACTTTTAATTCGACGGGACAAAAGTGAATTATCTCTGTTAGACAGAAACTCGAAAATTTCCTTTGCGTTTGATGCATATAATTTTACTCCCTCTTTACATTCAGTCCTCGCATGCTCAGCTTCAGATGCAAAATATTAAAGTATCATGAATAAAACGATTCGAGTGTCAGGATAATGGAAAGTAACATAAATGTAGAAGTCTACATCCATTAGTAGACCTGATTATATCCTTAAGGCTACTGTTATATTTTAATCAAGTCTAATTAAAAGATTCCTCATTTCCAAATAATGAAACGTAGTTTATAAATACACCTCGACTCCAAAGATTGATGCGAGCTCGATTGGATTTTTGAATGGGTTGCGGGGCATAGGGCAACGTGTCGTTTCCCATGGCCAAGTCCCTTAGGTCCCAGCTGAAGCCAGTCACTTAATACGTTCCAAGGAAGGATTAGGTATCGTGTTTCTCCGGACTTAACCGTATAATACTGTCTCCACTCACGACATCTGCTGTCGTTGCGAACGCGGCCCCAAATAATTCGCAGGTGGCAGATGACGCGACAGTTCGCGATACCCATTGCCTTTCGACGCGTATTTAATGCTCCTAATCGTGCTCATGGGGGACATACGGACCATTGCCGAACGTAAAATCGATTTATAGTCCCTGGAACGGTTACAGTCGACACATAAATTCGGGAATTACAGAAGCGTCACCCTTTAAGGCGGGAAAAATCCGAGGCTGTGCCATGGTAATCTAATTTGGGGTTCTGCACAGTAGTCAGATGTGACATGCCTAGCATATTGCAGGACGAATTTTCACAAATTTCAGACACAGGGAGCCTAAAATGATAGAGAAGAATAAATACTGTATTGTTTAATACAGTTTTGCTTTCATAAAGTAAAATTTAGGATTACATTTCTGTAAAGTAAACGAAAATACTTTTACTACGCAGAATGCAGTTAATCATCAAGCACTATGCTTTGTTCCGAAAAGTTCCACAGCGACGTGTTGTGTATGACCCTAAGTCGTGAGTCATGACCGAGCAGACGGCTCTAATTGGTTTCTTTACTTGGGGGTGGCAACTTCTTGCTGGAACCTTTTGTTTAAATACAGTACAATAGGGGGAGCAGTGTATTCAACAACAATCTAAATAAGGTCTGTTTTAAGGTCTGTTTTAGTTCTAACTTTGCAACAGCAATTAGCAATACGGGGTGTTTCAGCTAAAGGAGGCCACCTAAACATCACTTTCGTTTTTATAAAGATGAAAAAGTTTATGGTATAAGTAGCTGTGTCTGCGCGTAGGCGTGGCCGTCCGATCAGCTAATTGGTGTTCGTTTAATTGATAATATCTCAGAAACGAAGCCTCGAATCCTAAAATGGTAAAGGATTTTTCGATTTGTCTTATTACGTAAAACTAGTTTCTGCAAGCTGTATAGTTCTGGGACACCCTGTAGGGTCATTCGGGGTAAAAGGACGCACTTTTGCTGTTTTTGCTTCACTGAGCCGAAAGTACCATGATATTAGGAACACTTTTTTGCGCTATCGGCAGCATATTTAATGGACTCATAAAATGTAACGAGTATTTGACGATAGGCCAAATGGTTTTTTTTAAATTAAGCAAAAGAGTGACTTGGTCAGATTGCGTACCTTTACCCCGACATGTGGGTAAAAATACGCAGTCGTATGGGTAAAAGTTCGCATGTAGAGTATAAGTATGCATTCAGGTGTAGTAAAGAAAATGAACAAATAATACACAGATGGAATATATTTTTATATTATTTTTTTATAAATGAAGCTAAAAATGACAAAAACAGTAGAAATTAGGAACTTCAAATTTAGAAAACTATCATAAAATTATAATTTTTCATAGATTCAATAAAATGAAATTATGCTCAAGCCTTTATCAGAGCAGATATGTTTTTACTCCAAATATTATTGAGAGTTCAAAAACAAGTAGATAATAACTTTAATACTAGTGCGTACAATTACCTCCGTCCTTTTACCCCATTTGACCGGTAACCAAAACAATTCGTACTAGTTCGAATTCCAATAAAGTTAGGTTAAAATGTTATTCTGGAAAAAATCGTTCAATAACTATATAAAATCAACAAAAACAACTTACCTCTAAAAATACATAAATAATACGTCCACAAACTTTTCCTTGGTACGAAAAAGATCGAAATAACACGACAATTTTAAATTTTTATTTTTAATTCAGAAAGCGCGACTCGCACCGCTCCAAAATGGCGGCCCACGCGCACTCAATCTTGACGAGCCAGCGTCCCCGTCCTCTCACCCCCCTCAAAGAAAACGGCACTGCGTACTTTTACCCGCTGCGTCCTTTTACCCCGAATGACCCTATAGGAAAAAGTTGTTCAGAATTTGGAGTTTTATAATATATCTGAATTTCATCGAAATCGGTGAAGTGTACTTTGTTCAGCACAATTGTCTTTAGTTGTTTACGTGGAGTAAGGCTTTAAAATGTGACCCCATAAAAAATGAGGCCTCAGCTTGCGCCTGATGCGCCTTATGGTAAATGCGTCCCTGCCGAGGCAGTCCTTTCATATAGTGATAAAATCGCGGGGCTAGAAGAGAAGAACACAATATTCGTATTGGAAAGAAACAGAGCAATCATCCCATCATTGTTCCCTCGTCTCGTTCGAAATATCAACGGCTTTGGACGTTAGCATTCGCGCTCCGAGCGAAGAGAGGTCGCTGGACAGAGAGACACCGACGCAATGAACAATATCCGCAACGTTGCACCGGAAATAAGAACCGGCGCGTACGAGTTGACCATTGTCATTTAGTAACCCTCCGTTCCATTTGATTCTATTCACGCCCCGGGAGGACCGGACGTGAGGTCAGCCGCGGCTCGTTTAAGTTTGAAACTGCTCCGGCGAAAAAAGACCCGCAAAAGGGGAAGACCTTCCCGTGGCCCAGGGTCCGTGTACTGTCACGTCCAGTTCGAATTCGTTTCAATTTCTGCGCGCGTTCGAGGCTTAATGAACGCGCATTCTCCCTCGGGTGGCTAAATAATTAAATGGTATTTCATTATGTGCTTATCCAAAGAGGAGGATGGGGGAGAATGAGTGTTGTGATCGTTTCGAATTTTGTGGATATTTCATGAAATTTCAAAAATATATTTTCGGTGAATAGGAGAAGCAGAAAGAGCTTTAAATGTACAGGTGACCCAAATTTAGGTGAAAAATATTTTTAACACTTAAATACATGGTAGACACTATAAGGTGCACATTCAATAATATTTTAGAAAGAAACGGAGCCGCATTAACCATAAGGCGTAAGCTGGGGTCTCATATTTTATGGGACCACATTTTAAAGCTTTGCTCAACAGGAACAAAATAAATTAAGCACATTAAACATTATAAGCTGTTGAAAATTGCTCCTACACTTGAAATAGCAATGCAATTTTGCAACACTCTGAGTTCAAACTCTTAATTTTCCAATTTTCATTCGAAAAATCTTTAAATCTCCAAATTCAACTTCAAACTTTCATATTTCTAATTCTAAAAAAATCTTCAAATGTTCAACCTGAAATTACTTCATATCTTCAATCTGAAATATTCAAGTTATGAGATTTAAATCTTCAATTTATCCGCTCCAAACTTTCTTTTCGACTGTTATAATCTTTGACTTTAACTTTTTATATTTTCAATTTCAACTCTTCAAATCTTCAATTTCATATTTTCAAACCTCCAACTTCAAGTTTGTTGGATCCCTAACTATAATTTCCAAAATGTAATTCCGAAAATCACTTAAATTTGGAAATTGAAATATTAAAATCTGCAATCTGAAATTTTCATATCCTTAGCTTGAAATCTCCAAATTTTCAATTCTAATTCTAAAAATCTTTAAATCTGAAACTTGGAACCTCTAAATTAAAATTTTTTTAATTCTTCAAATTTCCATTTGTAACTCTCTTAGTGTTCAAATTTAAAGTTTGGAATCTCCAATCTCGGCGATAAACACTGTTCTGTATAATAAGTTTAGTAATTTGTTAGTAATATTTATCAAATTATTTTTATCAAGCATAACTTTTCTTTACGATAAACATAAGAATTGTATTTCACTAACTGGTATAGACTTCTTTTTTTGAAGTCTTATAATTATGCGCCAAGGGCCTCCAAAAGTTTAAATGCGGCTCTGAAAAGAAAACTTTTATACCCAAATAAAATATTTTTACTTCAATAATTTGAAGCATAAAATTAAGTATTGTACTCTCAGACATTGTTCAAAGCTGTATCAAATAAGTCCAGATGTTTTTGCTATTTGTAGAACAGTATTTCGACGTGGAGAATGCAACCCATGGGAAAGAATAATTTTTAGTATTTTGGGGTCGTTAGAAAACTATGCAAACTTTCTCAGAACTTAGTTGATTGTTATTCCAGTGGGGCGCATAAAAATCTTTGAAATACTGAGATGAGGTGTGCTTTCAAAAGTTTTAAAAACTTTCTGGGTTTTCTTTTCAAGCTTTCCTACCGCATAAAATCGTGAAACAGTGTCAGATAAAAAAATATTAAATATTAAATATCAGTTCATTCTATATTTTCTACATATCTTACCATTAATTAAAATTATAATATTCGCGGTGGCAAAAGATTTATCACCGGTCTCCAGCAAACTCACAGAATCTGCAGCCTGCAGCCTCATTTTGTCCCGCCTCCGCCCAGGTGCCGCACCTGTTCAGTGCCGAATCTCTTTTGCTCTAAATAACCCGAAAGCAAGGGCACAACGACCTGGCACCAAGAAAATAGCAGCCCGCACGCAAGAACTAAAATTTCCAGCCCCATTGTTCTCAAATATCCGGATGCGAACGTGACTCTCGAAAGTTTCGAGCGGTTCAAGTAAACTCGAGCTTTTTCCAATTCGAATTTCAAACCCCAGCCGAAGGTTTCGAGCACACATTCGGCCGGTCGCACTCATCTTCGTGCGACAAAATGCACTTCTGCTGTGCCCTACTGATCCAGATTCGGTCCCTTTTCAAGACGCACCAGAAACAATTCGGCGCAGGAAAAACGGCATATCATTCGGCGGCGACGAACGGTTAACGTATCGCATCGTGACGAATAACATTAAAGCTAATTGGACGGGTTCGCAGCGGGCGCAACTCGTTAATGATGTTTCGCGAGCTTCGTTGCTTTTATAATTGTACTGGCGGGAGTGTCTCTCTGCGCGAACGAAATCGCGACCGCCTGGCGACGGTATCGAGCGTTCGAAAGCGCATGGAAAACTGCGACGCTTAATGCCAAAATTGCTCGTTATTCGAGCATTATGTCGAGGGGAGGGACTGACGTGTGCGTGGGCGTACGGACTCGCGTTGCGTACGCGCGCTCTGTTTAAAGGCGGGCATAAATCCGAATCAAGGGAGGCCGAATTATGCACGATTGAAGTAGTTCCTCGCCGTTTTAAGTCCTCTGTTCTTCGCTTCGTAATTTTCGCCCGGAAAATCTGTATGGATATACGTTTTTTTTTTGCCGCGTCGTGGCAGATCGAGGCTGGATCGATTTGGGCGATGGCGAGAGCTTCAAGAATGGAACGGATAGGAACGATTCTTTGCGTGGGTCCTTCGTTTCGAATATTTTGAACGAAGTATTTAAAAATATTTTACGAGTTTGTAACTAATAAGAGAAGTTAGAGAACCTGAAAATTTAGAAATTTTTGAAATCCATATATTTTTTTTTAATTGATATATGCAGTTTTGTAGATGTAAAACAAGATACTACTTTTGTTTAAACCTTTTTTCGTTATATTTTGTAGGTTTGGAATTATTTGATTATTTTATGAAACCAAATATTCATATTTTCTTCAACAAAACGAAAGATAGCTTTGTTAGAGCGATGAACCATTTTTCTTGCACACAGAATTTCTGAATAGTATGAATTTTTAAGTCCTTTAACTTCTCTTGTGAGTGACACGAATAACACTGTTCTGCAAGGAAATTTTCATAACAAAGAAGTTGATGTGCTTTGGAAATTTTGGCGTAATGGGTATACAATTTTTGAAGACGAAATTTTTATGACACATTGTTCCTTTCATCAATTTTGAAAATCAATCAATCCTTTTTTATGTTTCAAACATTATAGACTATATTTTTGTCGTTATTTAATACTTTGTGTAATTTCGCATTTGTGCATTCTTGTATATTTTTGTATATTTATATTTGATACACATGAATATCTACAGTCTAAATATAACTGATGAGGTTTATTTTACGATAAATAAACTAACGTTCCAAAAAAACTGATACACTGTCAATTTCTTTTTTTCAAAATATTTTTTCATGCTTCAGATTTTTTACTTACTTTTACCTTCAAATGTTTGTACTCTTTTAGTTCGAACTGCAACACGAAAACTAAGTTTCCACATAACGTGAACAAAGATTACTTTCTTTAATCAGTACACTAACCCGTATCAGACCTTCTTCAGAGACAAGCCTGAAAATACCTTATTGATGTTACTAAAATATTAAAATCTTTTAGAAATTTCCAAAAACTATATTTAGCTTGATTCTTTTTTCGTTGGCAGTAGTTCATTCATTACCTTTCATAGTAGAAGTAAGGTAAAATTATATACAGTCAGTTATTAAAAAATTGTTAAAGTTAAGAGTTAGAGAAATTGATTGTTTAAATTCAATTATAAAAGTCTAAATATATTCCGCAAATTAAAAATGATTGAATTGATTGACGGAAACAACACCACTACTTATAAATGAAAAACAATGCTTGAAATTTCATAAAATCAAACTCAATTTGTAGACAATTAATTAATCTCATGAAAATCAATTAACACTCCGTATTTAGATTTATATTTTTAAAAATATAAAAGCTTTGAAAATACACTACGGAGAAAAATTGAAGGATTACTATTTCAATCATTGTAATTTCGTAAAAAATCCATACAACGGTTTATTTAGACTCCTAGCATTACAGTATTTAACTTCGTTTTTTCAAGGATCATTTAGTGTGTTTATATTTACCATTAAGTGCGATAAAGCAATGCAAAAAATTTTAATTACAAAATAATTATAGAACAAATCCCGAAAAAAGTTATTTAAACTCCGTAAAATCGTTTGAATTTATAAAACTTTAAGAGGAAAAAACCGCTTTAGTTTTTCATTGTGTTTTACAATTAAAAATGACCTTTGAAAGAATATGGCTCAAAATCGTTAAAGTGGGAGGTCCATGTTTTAAAAAGAGCTTAAGTAAACTATTAAACGATTCTTTTTCGAAGTTACAAAAAATTCAATTACCGTCAATTTTTCACTTGAGATTAAGTGAATCTTTAATTTTTTTATCACGGTGTAGAAAGCGAATATGCTAATGCGCTTAGTAATTAAGTGTAAAAATGTTTTGAATATCTTGAGTAAGAGGCAACGGTATGAATGTTAACGAGTACACGAAGAAATCCAATATTAATTAAAATCCTTTTTTTTTCCAGGAGGTGTCGGTACCCATGCTCTAGTAAAAGCTCGGCTACAATGAGAGCGGAACGGACAAGAGGCAGCACAATGTGGCGTCTATTCGTCATCACGGTCTTCCTGGCGTCCCCGTCCGTGTGCGACAGGGTGGCCGTCTTGCCCCACGACGTCTACCCCGGTTACGAGATCACACAGTTCAACACGAAACGGCCGTCGAACTTCCACCTGATAGAGAGCGGCTTCTCCCAGTTCTTCACGGTGCTGGGGAACGGCCTGGTGATGACCACGTCCGATTTATCGCCGCTGGTCGACCGAATGGTGAACCTGGTCGTCCTCGAGGAGCTGGCGAACAGCACCGACATGCACTTCCTTCACATCTACGTGATCGACCGGCGGAACATGGTCACCTTCTCGCACGACCACCTCGGCGAGGGCGAGGTGCCGGAGAACGCTGCGGTGGGCACCTTGATCGACGGTTTCCCGGTGCTACGTGCCCGTGGAAGATTCCCGGTTCATTACGCGATCCTTCCCGACCACACCGGCGAGCAGCCGTTCGCTTTGAAAGAGGAGGACTCGGACAAGATCGGCTTCAACCTGACGCTCAACAGCCACAAGGACGGTGTCCGGGTGGTCACCGCGAAGCCCCTCGACCGGGAGGTGACCAAGTCCTACACGATCGCGATCCACGCGATCGACGGGAACTTCCTCAGCAACTCGCAGATCAGCGGCGTGGTGCGGGTCCTCGACGAAAACGACAACAGCCCCGTCTTCGAGAAGGAGCTGTACACGTTCGAGGTCAGACCGACCGGCCTCGACGGGTTGAACAACAACATGGTCAGTCTCCCAGGTTGGGCGCGGTTCACCATGGTCGGCAAGGTCGTCGCCAAGGACGCGGACGGCGACAAGGTCGCCTACAGAGTCCTCACGCCATGCCTCCTCTTCATTATCGTCCCCCAGACCGGGGAACTGATGCTCATTGGCGAGCCGCCGATCACAATGGACGAGGACGCCGAATCCGTAATATTCGTAGAGGCTCACGATGTGCGAAGCCCTAGTCGGACGACTGAAAAACCGGCCAAGGTCGTCGTCAGGTTCCTCACGTCGGACCAACCGGAAGCGGAGTCGGAACACCGGATACAGAAGCGCAGGGTGACCAGAGCCGTCAGGCCCACGAAGAAGGTCGACTTCAACGAGGCCGACGGCGACACCGAGAGGAAGATCGCGTTTTATTTGGAGAAGGAGAACGAGAAGGAGACGTATAAGATCAGGGACGAGAACAAGTGGGTCACAGTCGAATCCAATGGGTCCGTCATCGTCAAACAGAAATGGGACTACGAGGAGTTGGGGTCTGAGAAGACCATTGACTTTTGGGTGACCATCACGAATTCGGGTAAAGAATCTGTTTGGGAGGTTGTAAGGAAGTTTTCAGGGTAATTTTGTTTTCTTACGTTAAAGAAAAAGAGGACGATTTCGTTGAACGGAGGAGGAAAATTGTGAGTTGCTTTGTGACTGTTTCAGACAATAAGTTCGTTATGTTTCTTTTTGACTTAACCGAGTATTTTATTTCTTTCGACGACTGTCTTCATTTATAACATTATGTTATTATTAGATTTTCAAGAACTCAGGAACATAAGATCCATTTATATTCAATATAATTTTGCATTAGATTATTTTAATTCAGTTGTATTGCTAATTTTAATTCAATATGACAAGATACAAAGCAACTCGACTAATTTGAGTCCGTAACTGATCAAATTTTTCTTATGAAAAAAAATACATACATTCTGTTTTTAAATCGTTTACATTCTGTTGAGAGTTTAAGTTATAATAATTATATCTAATTTCCATTGATTAATTTTTATTTTGTTCGTTCTGTGGCCGAAGATCGGTGCACGCGGTACCCACCGTACCTCCGGTGTCCATTTCACGGTACAATTTTCATTTTTATCTTGCTTTTGACGCACCACCATCACGTTCACTTGCACCACGACTTTATTTACCCTCACTCGCTGGATCTTCTCTAAGGAATGGGGTAGAAGTCTGTGCTTTTTGGAAATCGTGCGCTGCACGCTGCTCGCCTGTTCGATTCAGGACCTGTTGCGTACTGGAAATTTCATTTGTTGGTGGAAGAAGTGTAGTGAGGTTGCGAAATCTAGATATTAGTGCTACTAAGGTTTTCGAAGTAGTACTACGCTACATTATGAAAACTCAATCCTTAAAAGTTTGATCTATAGTCCACAGAGAATTGGGTCATTTCTGATGACCGAGTTTGCCATTTAAAGATTACGCTTTTAATTACACAAAGAAACAGGGAATAAGTTTTATTGAAACAAGATGAAGAAAAGGGTTAAAATTTGAGAACTGAATCCATTCAGTTTTTTATAAGCTCTAATTTACTGTTACTTTCCTTTATATTTTCTGAAATTTTTTAATGGAAATAATAATAAAAGTAATCGGCTTACCAGAAGCTATTTCATACTTGAAATGCTTCGCTACGCTTCTTCCGCCCATGAGATTTGATAAGGGAAGCACAGCAAGAAATATTCAAATTTGATTTCCTGCGCGAACATCATGCTTAACGCTCGCACGTGGATACAATTTCCTTTTCGGAATGGGGAACTGTTCGGTGTTGGTTTCGTATCGTGCGGTGAACACTAATTACGGTTTCGCAAGGAAGAATGACGGGGACCCGCGTTACGCATAAAGGGACCGGAAGGAATTAAATTCCATATTCCGGTGCGCTTAAATGTTATTTACTTGCGCGTGTTGCACGCGAAACTATTACGTTGTCACACTTTTCAACATAACCAGAATTGCCAATGAGTTACGGTGAAATTGTAATTTAATGAACACTGATTTGTTAATAATTATCCAAGAACAAAAATATAAGTACTAATATATTCTTCCCTTTTTTTATTGTGAAGATAAATTGAGTCTGGCAAAATTTTACCCATACTAATGCAGCACTTGTTTAAATATTCCATTATTTTTCAAATTTCTCTTCTGCGACAAATAAAAACATTTCATGTCAGCGTTATTTTCACAACAGTTTTATAAATTGTCTCTCATTTTCTGTATCCTTCATATGTAGTTAAGAACAGTTTATTTTTCCACAACAATACGAAACGTTTCAGTGTTTACATATTCTATGCATTCTTCTTTTCTTGCTGTGCGTCTACTTTTAATTATCTATGCTTCTGTATCACTCTTACTAATGACGAATGTTTTCTTTCCCGCACCCTCAGCTTCCACAGGATTTCAATGTAAGTAAACACACATTTCATCTTCATTTACATTGTTTTTTTTTTTTGTATATAATCATATCGTACATGTAGCTGGGATAGTTAACGTAAAATGAAGCAATTTATTTAAGTGGTTTTGCGCATCAGTGCTTGTACAGATTAGAGCTTGCAACGTAGAGTGCTGTTGAAAGGTTGACAGTATTTATCAGCGGTGACGGAAGAAGACGTAACTCAATTACCCGATATTCTTTCATGCCTGAACATTGTTTCACAGAATATTTAACGCTATACTAGGTCAGTTCTAAAAATACGTTGATACTTATTACGAAATAATTTACTCCGCGATGATAAAAATTTGAGTAATCAATATTCATAACTCATGCTTCAAATTGATTTAAAATTCCTTCACGTAACACTTTAAAGTTATTCTGTTCAAACTGAAACAAAAAAGCATGAGATTATTAACGAACTAAAGTTCACGAGTCTTAATAGTGGCTTTCCGTGAATCGGACTCCGATAAAACGGAACCAAATCGTTTTTGCACCCCTCGCAAAGGTGACAGGTCGACGAAGCAGATTCTAATGACGCGCACCCGAGAAATACGAATACACACGGGGATCGCGTTGAATTCGCCGTATGAAAGGTCAAAGCGCAGGGTCGAGATAATGTCAAACGGTATTCGGTCATCGCTTTTGAATACTGTCCCCAGCTTACTGTCCGTGCGTGTGCGAGTTGCGAGCGCTGTATCAATAATCGATCGACGATTACAGACACGGACAATCAGCGTGTCATTATCAACATGAAGGACGTTAACGATGAGCCGCCGTACTTCATAAATCGACCTTTGCCGATGCAAACGGTCGTCCAGCTGAATGCGCCACCGAATACTCACGTGTTTACCCTTCAAGCTCGGGATCCTGACACCGACAGTAATATTCACTACTTCATCGTACGGGATCGCAGTACGTATAAATGCAATATTCCAATCTTGCTTGTGAATGCCGTTGATAAATGCAGACGATAAGTGGAGACTGCGGGTTGGGCTAAATGGAGGCTTGAACCGAGATCAAATCACGTTACTTTTTCTAACGTAAATCAAGCGACGATTGTTTCTGCAACGAAGGTTTTTGTTCGGTACAGTAACGTCGTATCAACTGTCTGCAAGTAATTATTAACACGTTTCGTGCTCTGGCAATTTTAGGTTTTTGGATGAAATTCTAAAAAGAGATTCAAAATGATACATTTAAAATTACGTAGAGGCGGAGGTTCGTTTTGTTGAATTTTCAAGTATCTTTTTTATTATCTTACTTTGAAAAGCTACTGAAGAAATCAATTTATTTGTATCGTGAAAGTTTTGGTTCTGGTTGATATCATAGAGTGTGCGAAATTGATGTGACAGAAGACGTGTTAATAATGATAACTTTTATTTATATACTAAATGAGTTCAGTGATAATTACATTTGTTAAAGCACCAACTCTCACAAACGATATAAACAATTAATTAACCTAGTTATAATTGCAAAATAAAATACTTCTTTTTAAATATTAAATTCATAACATACGAATTACAGTCGCTGAAAATATTTGAGGCTTCCTACTTCCATCTAAAACACTATTTTTAGACACAGTTTTATCAATTAAAAATATATAAAATGTATGAATGTCTACTTTTCCAAACATGGAAATAATTTTAAAAATATTTTTTACCAAACTCAGAAACAAACTTTCAACTACCAATTTTTTTTATTAATTCATACCAGTTTACTTTTATACCTTCTGTAAAAGCAAATATATGTACATCAATGTTGTGTCATTTTTATTTTATTACAGTATGTTACTCTAGAAATGTCGAAATTTATATTCTATAAATAACAAAAATACGTATAAATTTGATGAACTAAAATAGACTTGTTCCAAAATGATAAATACCTCTCGGCAGTAAAATGATCAATTGGTTCAAGTTTGAAGATCGAAATGATCGACCAGAATAAATAAAAAACCGAAACAAAGAGAAACTAAAACGGAAGTGGAAGCATTTCCGTAATTCCGCTTGAAATATTAAGGAAAGGGAAACCGGAAGAACAACAGAACATTTCAATTGCGTATCTCTGTTGCTTTCGCTTGCTTTCGCTGTAACATCTCGAGGTTCGCGAGTCCCTGCATTTTCCGTGAAATATCTTGACGGTGCTCCTTCGCATGAAACATTGAGCCCCTCTTTCTGGTGCCACTCGCCATGAAATTATCCGACTGAAAAATAAATGGCTCACGTTTCGGTTGCAGCTGGTGGCCGTTTCGAGGTAGACGAGCGTTCGGGCGTTGTACGCACCCGGGGGACCGATTTGTTCCAGTTGGACATGGAATACGTTCTGTACGTGAAAGCGGAGGATCAGAACGGTCGTATAGACGAGAGGCGTTTTCAGTCGACTCCTGAGGAGCGGTTATCGATCGTAGGTGGAAAACGGCCACCGCAATTCTACATGACGTCGTACCAGGCCGAGATACCGGAAAACCAGAAGAAAGACTCCGAGTGAGTTGAGTGTCTCTCAGATTTCGCCGCGGCGATGAGCCTTTCCGCGAGACTCGAATTACCCACGGAATTACGAACGAGCGATACGAACCACGTCGACCTATTTATGATCGTTTTCGTCGGAAGCTTTTTATTCGGTGACCACTGGTTATGCTGGCTCGGCGCGAGGGACTCTGTTATACGATACACGAGGGAAATTTAATTGTTTGGATCAGTGTTTCGTAACGACGAGTTGGGTTTCATACAGAAACAATTCTGAATATCTTTTAGAGATATTCAAAAATGCTGGCAAGCACTTTTTATATTATAAAGAAGTTATTCATTTATTATTAGACTGAAGATGTTTATACATTTATGGCGATTTTAAATGTGCTAAAATGTACAAGGATCTGCATAAATACAGAAATACATGAAATATCGAAAATAAAATACAGTTTATAATATTTAGAAGGTAGAAGATACTTTTATTGAAGCTAATTTTCTTTTTCTATGTCTTTGATAATATGATTTTGCATAATCATTCGCAGTCTATACTTATTATTAGACTGCGAATTTTATGCATTTATGATAAGTCTAAGTATTCTAAAAATCTCCGAGGTTTTCGACGCATGCCAAAATACACAAAATGTCGAAAGTACAGTTGAAGTTAGAATATTCAGAAAATAAAATATATTGTTATTTAACTTTAAATTCACTATTTGCGTTTCTTAACATTTTCTTTTGCATAGAAATCTGCAGTCTAGTTATTATACTAAAGAGTACAAAAAGGGATTCCAAAATTCCAGTGTGAACGATTAGAGATGAATGGAATTTTTTAATAATAAATTTCCTGTCACAAAAACAACAAGACAACAACAAATTATGACATGCTAATTTTTCTGTGCTTTTGGCATAATATGGTACTCGAAAAAATGTTTAACACACACTTTTTTGTATCGGATACAATTCACACTGAAAGAGTTAAAACAGTTTTTAAAGTTTGGATGGGAAAACTATTATTTATTTTGTTTAAAAAAACCACTTACACAGCAGGATTCATTGTTCAAAAATAAATAAATTCTCTATTTGAACATTGTTTTATAAATAACAGTTTTCGAGATGTAGTACGAAATAAGTTTTCCACTCCAACTTTATGAGCTGTTTTAATATTTTCAGAGTGAATTATAACCGATACAAAAAACTACGTGTCAAATATCTTATCGAATACTATATTATGCTACAAGTGGATCAAAATCGATGTGTTATAGTTCCTTGATGTCCTTTGTTATAAATAAAATAGAACCTCGGATAATGAACCTAATATCAGAATCAAAATCGAAGTTCTCAATCCAGAATTTTTTTTATTTTTAACAGACTAATACTTCCACTTCTATTTCAAGTTTGACTGTACAATAATAAATGAATCACTGAATTGTAGAAGTGAGGAATAATTAAGAGCCAGTTAATTGATTCCACATTATTTTTTAAAATATAATTATAAGCCTATTTCCGACAGCAATAATGAAAGTCTTCTATTAAACAACTCGAATTCGACGTAAAATGTATTTTATAATTTCTTTCAGCATTATATCGGTGAAAGCAAAATCCTTCGCTGATCGTGAGATTCGGTATACCTTGAAAGCCGAGGGTCAAAGTGCGGCTGGAACGTTCAACATTGAACCGTCTTCCGGAATTGTCAAGCTTGCTAAAGAACTAGATTTCGAGGATCTGCGTCAACCCCACATTTACACTCTCAAAGTGACAGCTACTGAAGATTCTGGCGGTTTCTCCACGTCTGTCGATGTACGTTTTCCTCCCCTTTCTCATACATTTTTTACTGATGGTTGCTTATTGAAAGGTTGAGATTGTTATTACAGCTTGTATCAACCCTAATTGTACTATGAACGAACAAAGTTCTCGAATTAAAAGAAAAAAAGCTAGAATAACAATGCTACAAAAACAATATGATAAACAATTAAGACATGTTCTACATTATATTTTATTTTTTGTTCGAATTTTAATCGTATGTTTATCTGTCAGTTTAAAGGGTACAACTTCTTCGATTACCTAGAAACTTTCTCATTGATGTGTTCATGACATTTGCAGTTGACTATTCGAGTTTCGGATGTGAACGACAACGCGCCGAAATTCGAGTTGCCCGATTACCAGGCGCACAATGTGGACGAGGACATACCGTTGGGCACAAGTATATTAAAAGTGAAAGCGACGGACTCGGATTCAGGTGATAATGCAGCAATAGAGTATCTGGTGTCCGATGATCACTTCAGCGTCGATTCGAGTGGAATTATTCTGAATAACAAGCAGCTCGATGCGGACAATAACAATGCTTATTACGAATTCGTTGTTACCGCCAGAGACAAAGGTACGACTACATCGTAAACAACGAAAAAGTCAATATCTTGAATATTTCGGCGTTTAGAATGTACCATTGTTTATCCTACTATCAAAATGATATCCTTTATGTAAAATATGATGTAGAATGTAGGGGATATGGTTCTTTCATAAACTATTTAACTGGTCGACAATACAAAAAATGAGAAGAAGAAGAAAAAAACAGTGCTAAAATATTTTTAATTTTCGAATCTCCTGTTCACATCTTCTCATCCATAAAAATTATTATTCAACTCCCACTAACTTCTGTCCATTATTCTAGGCATACCACCGAGAAACGGCACGGCAACGGTGCGCATATACACGAAAAACAAGAACGACGAAGAGCCGAAGTTCTCGCAACAAGTGTACACGCCAAACGTGGACGAAAACGCCGGGCCAAACACCCTAGTGACGACCGTGGTCGCTTCGGACAAAGACGGCGATAACGTCCGGTTTCAATTCGTCGGTGGTAACACCACGTCTGGGCAATTCGTGATCGAGGAGATCACCGGTGTGATTCGACTTCACTCGAAGGATATCTCCTTGGATAAGGACAAATACGAGTTGAATGTCACCGCCTTGGACGACGGGACCTGTTGTCCAAACGGACAGCTTACCACCCACACTAGTACAGCCGTTGTCGTGGTCTTTATCACGGACGTGAACGATAACAAACCCGTTTTCAAGGATTGCAGCATGTACAATCCGAAAGTCGAGGAGGGTGCGCCAAACGGCAGCACTGTTATCAAGGTTCAGGCTACCGACGAAGACAAGGGTGTGAACGGACAGGTCAAGTACTCGATCGTTCAGCAGCCTAATCAGAAAGGAACGAAGTTCACTGTCGACGAAGAGACTGGCCAAGTTTTGACGAATAAGGTAGGCGTTTAATTGAACCGCGGGGAAAGTATTAATTTGTGAGAATGGGAGTTTTTATCGCGGAATGAATTAGGAGGAATCTTATTCTGACGCTTCAATGTTAACATTTTCAGGTATTTGATCGAGAAGGAGACGATGGAAAATTTGTATCTGTTACTGTCAAAGCGACAGATCAAGGAGAACCTTCATTGGAAGGTGTTTGCTCTTTCACTGTTGAAATCACTGATGTTAATGACAACCCGCCATTGTTTGACCGTCAGGTGAGTGAATTCAGAAAAAAGCTGATTGAAAGATTCGTTGCGTTCTAAACGTTGTTCGATCCAAGTATATTCCTCTTAAAACCTCGAATACCCGTAATTTTTAAACGTAGATATTAACAATGAATTACTTTAATTTTTTTCAAAGTTATAAAAATGATTAGAAGGTCGTAAAACGTAATATTTCTATTAATTCTAGTTACACTTATTACATGATTTGCGATTTCTTAATTTGACTGAAAACATTGTCAAAGTTGCATCGCTTTGTATTCTTCTCAAATATGCAAAGTATGCAGAATTTTTTGTTGCTTCCCGTTAAAATGAAATACCGATGAGAATCGTTTTATCGCGAGTGCAGGGAAGCGCGCTCGCAAAGAAACAGATGAAAGGGAAAATTGCCTTTCACAGTGCCACTCGATGCTCTTTGGAACTTCAAGTACGGATTGTCAAAGCAGTCATAAGATACGCTTGAAACAAAAGCAAACAATAGTCGACGATGGCATTTTGAACTTTAAACGCGAATCGACTCTCTGGAATACATTAGCGAGCCCCTGTTTGCGATAAACAAACGAAACTTTTTAGAATTTGCATAATACCCATGCACCGGAGGCTCCTTCCTGCATCCGCGCTCCTTTATTACTGGAATTGGCACTTAATCTTTTATCGAAGAGGGTTTTTCAGTAGAAAAGGGAAATTTTACTGAAATTGTAGAACAGATACTTATATGCATAATATTCTCGTAATTTGAGATTGATTATTGAGTGACTCATCACTAGACTGTGGATTTTTATGCAAAATAAAATCTTTACAAGTACAAATGAAGAATTGCAACTTGAATAACAGTATATACAAATTTTGAAACATTCTAACTTCGATATTTTTGATATTTTATATTTTGATATTTTATATACAGGGTGCAACAAAAATGTTGCAGTTCCTTGAAATGGGTAATTCCTGAGGTGATTTTAAACAACTTTTTGCTTAACGAAAATGTTAGGTGGGGCTTTGTTAACGAGTTATTAACGAAAAACACCGACCAATCAGGAAGCGAGTACAGCGGATGAATGATGACGTGGACGATGGCGGGCCAATACCACTCACCGCTGAAGCCTGCACTGAAATTCATCCACTGTATTCGCGTTTCTATTGGTCGGTGTTTTTCGTTAATAACTCGTTAACAAAGCGCCACCTAACATTTTCGCTGAGGAAAAAGTTGTTTAAAATCACTTCAGGAATTACCCATTTCAAGGAACTGCAACATTTTTGTTACACCCAGTATTTTGCCATGTGTTAACAGTCTTGTAGATTTTTTGCATACCTCGTATCTTCATAAATGCATAAAATCCGCACATTTAGGCAGAACTATACTGGCATTTTACACGTCCGCGTGTCGCACGTAACATTTTCTCTGCCAAAATGAAACTCACGTGTGTTCATGCAGTTGACTATACGAACGTGGAATATTCTCGTGTACCCAATCGCATCAAAATGCACAGGTCCCACTTTGGCAGAGAAAACTCGACGAACGATACGCTACGTGTAAAATGCCCGTGTAGTCCTGGTCTAAGAGCTGCATAAATCTCCCTTGTATCTACATCTCGATTGTCTGTTTACAGCGATACGTAGAAAATGTGAAACAAGACGCGAGTATCGGAACAAATATTCTGAGAGTGTCGGCATCGGATGAGGATGCCGACAATAACGGTGCCATAACGTACTCGTTGAGCTCGCCTGACAATGACCAGGGTCTGGAGTACTTTGAGATTCAACCAGAGTCTGGTTGGATCGTCCTAAAGAAGCCCCTAGACGTGAGTATTCTCATTGATGACGATCTACATATACATTTCTGATTAGCGATAATGATAGCGATGGTACTGTGGGAGGCTGTCGTATATTCTCGAGCGAGGAACATTCGGTTCTTTAACCCGCCTTGATCCATGTTCGTCATATTTTTGCGCGTTTCTTGCTTCAATTACGTACAAGAGTACACCAATATATTATATCGCTGATTGGATGTATTTTTTCGGTGGTATATTGAATTTTTTTGTGATAGCGGGACTATTTGCAAAGAACCGATCAAGAGCCGAGAACGAACGTCGCCCTCCGAATAATGATTATGCCCGTATATACACGCACACGTATACGAACGTTAGAGTGTAGCCCCGATATGTGTGTGTGTATAGAAGAGAATATATATATCTATACCTATATCTATATATTATACGAATTACAAAACTTGAGTGTACACCTTCTGCCGATATATTGTACGTTTACGTTCTGACTCTTACGTTCTTTAACACGAATCCGTTTTGTTGCTGATCGGATAACTTGTATACTAATATGCGTTTTGGTCGGCAATTATTTCTCTAATTATCACTAATATGCAACGACAATGAGTTTCCTTTTTACGGCACATGTATAGAACTTTTTAATTCCCATTGATATGCACAATGTGTTCACTATGGTAAATACTTAGCTATGCCTGATTTCCTCAAACGCTTCATATACCTGAATCGATCGACCGTTCGGGCTATTTTTGCAACAGAACACTCTCTCTCTGTCTTCTCTCATTCTTTTCTATCGAGAACATGCTCGCGGCGCGAGTACCTTAATAAACAAAAATTCCAATCGAGCTGTCGAACACCTCTTCGTCCAGTTTCGTTGATCGTCGTGGTCGGTCGCCGACGAACGTTTCTTTTTTCAATCAATTTTTTTTTTTGTCTCTCAGAACAATCATTTCGTTCCCTCGGTTTCTTCTCACTTTCGTTCGATCTTTTTCTTCTTCTTTTCCTTCCGTTGTTCCTTCGACATCTTTTTCGTCGGCCGTTTCGTTTCGCGCGTCGCGCAGAAAATCCATTTTTCACTTCTTCTTCGCCGTCGGCGATTTTTGTTGAGCGAATCGTTTCTTTCGCCCGCGACTTTTCATCGAACGAAAACGGAAAGAGATGGACAAATTTTTTGATCGGAAATTTCGGCGCGTTCCGCGTGCCATGGCAGATCGATCCGCGGCGAAACGAGCGTGTGCACTTTTCTTCATGTTTCCAAAACCTTAGCCAAAGGAGAAGGGTGTGTGCGATTTTTTTCGTCATTTTTTGGTTCCCTCTTTTTGTACACGCGTCACAGAGCCGCGGAGATACGACGGGAAGGAACGAACGAATAACAGAGCAAAAGGAGGGGAAACGATCGAAAAAGAACCCGAACTAATTACCTTTTTAATTATTCTCCTTAACTAAATACTAATATGAATGTTTTTCAAAAGGGAAGTGATGTTTTTTGAACTTCCAGGAGCAGGTGGGAACGACATTTTTTGAGCCCCACGTACGGTGTACTTCAACCTCTACGCATTTTGTGGTGCATCAGACATAAACAATTTTTGAAAATGCTTGCATATTTTATATGAATGTGTTTTTGATTCCTTTACAGGAACGGATCTCGCTCTCGCTCCTATATCCTTCCTCTCAGCTCTCTCTCTCTCTGTCTGTCACTCTCACTCCCCCCTCTCTGTCTCTCGTATTTTTCATTTCTCTGTTTCACACTTTTTTTCCTGTAAGAATTTTTTTTTTTCCATTCGACTCTTCGCTTTTTGTTCGTCGATTTTCCTCATCTCGCATTGCGATTCCTCTACGTTTTTGTCAACTTTTTGCTTTTCTTTTTGCGACACGTACCGGAAACGATCGTTGCGAAAGCGTGATTTTTTTACGGTTTGCATTTTGTTGTCGAAAACATCGAAGCGAAAAAAAAAAAAGAAAGAAAGAAGAGAATAATTTTTTCCTCGTTTTTACGTTCCCCTTTTTTGGAACGCGTCGGATTTTCCACGCTTCTTTCCGACGTCGTAATTTTTCTGTCGCTTTGGTTCTCACGTTTCGTCCCTTCCCTACGCCCCTCCCTTTTTTTCTGACGTTTCCTTGACTTTCGTCCCCATGTATCCCTGCAAACCACGACGTGACTGACAATGAGCCAAACTAAAAAAAAAAACGCTAATAATAATAATAATAATAAGTAGACGAGAAACGAGAGACGATTTTTTGCCGAGAGCGCAATAACATAAAACCGTAAGAAATCTGTCCGTGGTGTGACATTTTTTCTTCTGTGATTGGGGCGGCATACCACTGTCGTAACGAAACAGAGAAAAAAATATACGGATTAATGCGGATCTATAAAGCACACACGACGAGCCAACGTAAAAATATATGTACATGATGCACGGTAAAAACGTCCATCGGTTTTTGAGTGTCGTTAAAACGAAAGAATCAGACGAGGGGTCGTCATAATTTTTTTTCCTTCTCTCTCTCTGTGACTCCGGCCAATCACCCAATCCACCCTTTCCTACCCCTAAGCTCTGTGTTTCTCTCTTTCTTTCTCTCTCTCTCTCTTTTTCTAATTCTCTCTCTCTCTCTCTCTCTCTCTCTCTCTCTCTCTCTCTCTCTCTCTCTCTCTATGTCTCTCTCTTTCTCTTTCTCTGTTCACTTCTGCCTTTCTCTGTCTGTCTCCAGATTTCTTTCTCTGTCTACAACTCTATCTATCGATCTCTATCTTCTTTCTCTCTCTTTCTCACGTCACCCTGTTCCTCCCGATGCCTCTTTAAACGCATTTTCGCTTGCATGCAAATGCCTGCATTGGTTGATTTCGTAAAGGAACTAATTTGAATTTCTTATTGTTTATGTTTGTGTTCATTGCACCATTTACTTTCTTCGGATTTGATGATGACAAAAAAAGGGCTGTTTTCCAGTAAGTAGGAATCACATTCTTGTGTTTTCACACTTTGCATCGAGAGAGAACACAGTATAACATGGTAGCCGAATGTTATACCAGCGCAAGAAAAGTAAAAGAAAAAAAAAAAACAAACGTAAAAGCCAAAAAAAAAAGTAAGAAAGAAAGAAAGCAAACTAAAAGAGAGAAAAGAGTATGATATTCGTTGCAGTACTAGAGCGCTCTTTTTCAGTGTGACATGTCTTCTTTTTGTTTCTTTCTTAATCAGTTTCTATTATTTCTTTCTCCGCCTCCGTTCTTCTACGATTATTGTCATTCGGAGACGTCACTCTGTTTCTTTTTTCTATATTGTTTTTCGTATCGCTCTCTCTTTCTCTCTCTTTCTATCTCTCTGTCTGTCTCTGTCTCTCTTTCACTCTTTCTCTGTCTCTGATCGATTTCTTAGTCTTCTTTTCTTTTTTATTTTATTTTATTTTTTTGATTTTTTTGTTGTCTTTACGTTACGATATTCATTGCCATACGCGATCCGTACAGTTCTTTCAGTTTCTGTTTGTTTTCTTCTTGTTGAGATTATTCACTCGTGTCACCGCGCTTTCTGTTCGTTTCTCTCGTCCTGGTCTCGAGAGTATCCGCAGGCGAAGGACCTCTTCGGTACCGAGCTTTGCTGATAACGATTTTGATGGAGACTTCTTCTCAGATGATCTTTCTAAGAAAATATTAAATAGACAGAAGGAAAGTCCCATGAAATTTGTGCTCAGAAATTTGGTCAAGATACCAAAGACGATTATTCTAATTAATCGTTGATAAATTTGTCTTGTAACAGAGGCAAGATAAAAATAACCGTAACTAAAAATATGTAACTTAATGAACCATTAAAATTTCGGTTAGATTTTAGTTAAGGAAATACAGAATGTTACATATAATTATTTTTATAAATGCAAAGGAAACGTTATCGGCATAAGATATTATAATTTCGCTGTCCTTCAATTTATTTGAAAGAAAAAAAAAAAGCTGTATTTTTATGACTCACTTTTCCTTCCATTTGCAATGTGTATTAAAAGACAGAAGGGTAAGTACTTTACATAAAAACTAATTATCCTTCGCATTGAAGCCCGAACCACGTTAACATTCCATCAACGTGTCAGTGACGCCCATCAACGGCGAAGAACTTGTTTCAATAATGGCAGAAATTTTCAGGTCGATTGAGATTGGCAGACGCGTCGAAGATTCGAAACTAGACTCCGTCTCTCCCCCCCTGAAAAAACGAGGTCTGGAGCAATTAAGCGGATACCCACGAGACTGCATGGTCTTTCACTCTCTTCTATCTCTTTCGTTTACGTTTCGCGATTACGAGAAAAACCCTTCGGGTCGTTCTCAAAACGGCCCTCTAAAACCGCGCTCGGCCACCGAGTGACTTATCTCTCCGTGAAACGCCAACCAAAAAAAAAAAAGAGAAAAAACCAAAACGAAAAAAATGAAAAAAAAAAAATCCGCTAACAACAGTCCTGAAAAAGTGTCCTGTGAGTTGACGGCCCAATGTTTTGCCACTAGCGTGACAACTATCGCCTGCGAGTACGGGCCTCCGACAGAGGGACGCAAGTCTTGCACGCAGACGTGGACGTTGAGTTAGACGTCGTAGACAGAAACAATAAACCACCTGTGTGGGATGCGAATGTATACGGCCCCATTCACATCAAAGAAAATGTCACAGTGGGTACTGTAGTGACGTCGGTGAAAGCCAGGTTTGTATGCCACGACATGACCGAGACAAGACACGTGACATGCCGTGCCGTGCCATGCATTGCTGACTCCCTTTTTGCCTTCTGCCTTCTCTTTCATTGCTCTTTCGTTTTCTGGTATTATGTATCCTACTCCGCGTTTCCTTTTGTTCAACGTCTCTCCCCCATCTGTCGCTACGTTCGTCTGTCTCTTTGTTCGACGCCTCACGCTCGCATCTTCGTATCGGTTTTTGCGTCTCTGTTACCATTCTTTTTTTTTTTTTTTCTTTTCTTTCCTTTTCGTTCGCCATGCGTTCGCCGCTCCACCAACCACCTTCGGTTCACTTAACTTATCCTCCTCCGATTGCGTTCTAATCACCCGACGTTTTCATTTTCTCTCTGCATACATGATGTTATTCTGCGGGAGCTAAGGCATGTATGGTTAAGCGCGGCGCGGTAGATCGCTGATTGGTCGGACACTCCTACCTACTACTACCTACTACTACTTACTGTTACTACAACTACTACTACCATTACTATACTATTACCACTACTGTCTATCCCTACTTATGTTAATTGTTACCGATTGATCGGAGCCGATCTCGCGACGAACCTCGACGAACCGACTCGAAATCCAGTACCGTGGATCCCGATCCACGCGAACCACGATCCGCGCATCGAAATTGGAAATCTCCCAAACGCAATCGGACACAGATTCCTCGAGTATCGCCGGATCGGCTCCGAAAGTTTGATCGTAAAGTATCCCTAGATATGTACGAGTACGGAATACCGGATGCCAGATATTTGCGCGATGTTCCGTATAGGGTAGACGAGGATATAACGAGAGATCCAGGTCCCTTCGATGGGGGTTGTTGAAATTTTCTTTCACGAGCAGTACGCAGGTGCAGAGGCGCGCGCGACACAGCGCATCCGGCGATCCACCGGTCCCGGTGTTCAGCACGCTCAGCTTCCGGCTGGCGCTAGTCCCCGCTTTGCTTAGAGCGTAATGATCGCGCTAGTTAGAGGGCTAACCGGGGCGAGCAGGCGACTAGTGGCGGAGCCCCGGAAAGATCGTCGAACGCCGGCGACGGCACGGCGAAATTTGCATAGCGTGGAACGGTGATTAAACACACCATGGTGCGAACCGAGATGGCCTGGCAGAAGTAACCGCGGCGGAAACAGGGGCGGAGTTCGCCCCGTTGACGGCGCAGAAGGGGTTCGCTCCGACGGAGCCGCTCCGTGTTAAATATCACTGCCACGAGTCATCACGCCATCGACACTAACGCCACTGTTTTTTTTGTTTCCGTTTGTTATACACGCGGTCTGGTGTAGCGTGAGATGTACAAGCTGGAGGCAATGGCCCAAGACAAGGGCGTCCCGCCCTTGAAGCGAAAGGTGGAGGTTCAGATTGACGTTGTGGACCGTGCGAATAATCCACCCGTATGGGACCACATAGTGTATGGCCCGATCTTCTGTAAAGAGAACATGCCCGTTGGGGCTAAAGTTGTGTCTGTTAAAGCCAGGTCTGTCACACTGTTAATGCTCCGTGCGGCTCTGCACGTACCCGCCCTGCACGCAATCTCGTGGCAGTATTGTTCTTGTGCACGTTAATTGATATTGTGTACGATTCCATACACACACACACACACACACACACATACACACACACACGAGCGCGCGCATCTACATATCACGTGACACACGTTACACACGTCGACGTTTCGCCAGTGTGTCGGCGATGGGCTTAAATGAAACTACTGAAATTAGCTGTTTCTCTGCTCAAAGTGTCTTAAAATAAGTCTTCCATAGATAAAGTAGTTGAATTCTATCTTTACAAAAACTAATTAATGCTTAAAATTATATTTTGTATTTCGTACTCCACATACTTTCATCTATTCAAATATTTAACAAAACTCTTAAAAGATTTAGAATTCTAATTCAATTCTGAAGTTCTACACAAGTTCATGAGATTTTTGAGTTCGAAAAAGTTTTTCGCGGATTTTTTTCAGAATTTTTGCAATTTTTTGTAAGTTTACGAGTCGTTCAGAGAGTTTTAATGATCGCAACGATTTCAGCGATGAAATTAGCTTAACTCGAATGCCCATCGCTACACATGACAACGCAACGGATACGCGCACAGATGGACACGCATACACGTGAGGTGGTGAGCACGAGTATTCGTTTGAAAAGAGTCTAGAAAGAAGAAAATATGGGGGACCATTGCGATCGTTTGCGAAAGCTCCGTTCATGATGCGTTCATTCACACGACACGCGTATTTTGCTGCGTCGAACCGACGTGGTCCGTTCATTCGATTGTCGGCGGCGCGACTAACTTAAACAAATTGACGTGGACTTACGACATGGCGTTGCACCTTTTTTTTAGCGAATTGCATGCAGCCGATGCGAATTTGTGTTCTTTAGAATTCGCTGTTTTCGGTTCGGATTCTTTTGTCGAGCTGTTGATCACTAGATCTGGAAAAATCTATACAAAGCTACGTAAATTTATTTTTCATCATTTCAATAATCATACTTATAACAGATTTTTTTTATATCAATGCATCGTTAGTTTAGACAATAATAGTTTTATAACATTTGTAGATACTTTTTGCTAAAATCAGTATTCGTAGAAATATTCTGTTAAAAGTGAATCTGTTTTCATATAGGTAAACAAATAATCATAATAACGAGTAAGTGTAACGGATTCTTACTCGATGTAATATCTATAAAGGAAACGTTCTGGAAACAGATGGACTTCCGCTATGAACGGATCTGTTAATTACGCGCTCGTTTGAGCCAGATGTCGTAACCGCATAATGGTAGTGTAACACAGGGATGAATGCATTCTGTTGTGCATACAGAAAGTGCAACCCTTCAGGCATAACGTCACGCGAACGCTCGTATGTATGTCAAACGCGTGCCAACTTTTCAGTGTAGCTCTGCGGGCGACGTGATAGACGAGGTACTAAACAAGGCACTGAATATGGAAAAGATATTTCCACTTGTCTTCCCATACAAATTAAATTTCTGAATCGTAAACATTGCGACGAGAGATTTATAAAATGAAATTCGCTTTGAGTTGTTTCATTTAATGAAAAGAATTCATTTCTTTCATAATTTGAGTTTTATTAAATTATGCAGATTTAAATACTTGCCTATATATTTTTAATTAAATCAGATCCTCTGTTGGCAGAGCGCACAAATCAAGCAATGAGTAGCTTAGCTAAAAATATAATTAATTACTCAACAGTAAATTAAAAGCGTAGAAAGACGATTGAATAAAAAAAAATAAAATTCTACTGAAAAAAAAAGAAATTAACTTCAAAGTACCAAAAATTTGCAAGCTTCATATCTACTTATTTTTAGGGAAAATATCTTTTAAATTTTAATTTAACCTTTGCTGTTTCCTCTTGAAACTGCATCATTAAAATTTAATTTACTTCCGTAATTAATTATTTAACGAAACATTCACTTGACCGTATTACCTGTAAAAGTAGTAACAAACAAGCGTAATATCTTTTTTAGATCCTCCAAATCTCATCACCACTTGACCTCGTTATCAATCGCATTTAACGAATTAACTAACTAGCGAGCGGTCGCAAGACATTTCAACAAAATATCTCGAACCTTCAGTTATTGTTAATAATGCTTGAATAGTGTCGCCATCGAAAGAATCATTGTGTCCACTCGTATATCAAATTATTATCGAGCAATCGAATGACGGATTAACGTAATCGGTGTGGCGCGCACGCGCGAGCATCGCGAGAATCACATTCGCTGCAGCGATTATGCAGATAATCGCGGAAAGCCGGCTTCAGCCGCGAAGACTCATACAATTAGTGTGTGTGTGCCGTAAACATTTTTTGGGCATGTTTTACAAATAGATGCTTCCCTCAGACTTTGATTGATTACGTTCTCTCTTCTATTTTATTTCCATCTTTTTGAAAAAAAAGTTTTCTCGTTTCTGTTTCAACGGAACTCCCCATATTTTCTGTTTTTCTCCATCGTTTTTCTCTGTTCACGTATTTTTGCACCGGATTGGCTTTTTTCAAAATTCTTTACTTCTCGTTCATTTGTGTCTCGCCTTGATCGTTTTCGGCCGCTCCGAAACGGGGTCGCCGTTTCGTGGTTCAACATCCTCTGACCCGCGCATCATCTCGCAGAATCATGTACAAAATTCTGACGAACCTGCAGAGGTCACGTCACGATGACACGCGAGCCAAACAGTGTGCCGGCAGTCATGTTATCAAGCAAATTTCTTATATCGTGTGTTGCGCGTGCCGGGTGGGATCTTTAATTGGAGCCAGTTCGATGAGTTCAGCGAAACGAAAATCAAATAGAGAATATAAATTGGTTTGTTCGAAAATTCAATTGTTAAAATGAAACTTGAGCCAAAGTTATAAACAGCACTAAGTCAATTGTATTTAAAGAAATTTAAAAAAATATAATCTTGTTGATCAATGATTATTCAAGTTAAATATAACAAGAGGTACTATGAAAGTAAGTTCGGATTAATGTATGTGAAATAACGCGATTATTAAATACTTTTAAACTAATTTCATAGAAAACATGAAAATAATCAAAATCAATTAGCCAAATATTTTTTAGAGAATAAAAGAAGCGGAATGATTTAATTTTTTCAAGTATCTAATCAGTTACTTTCGTTTGTTCGTAACTAAATGCTAACCAAAGATACAATATTCCTAATTAACAAACGTAATGAAATTAATTTTACTCTGTATAGTTACTTCTAGTTGTCATTTCAGAGAATAATTACTACTTGAAAGTCTAAACTTCTAGAAGTCTAGAAATTCTAAACTGTGCAATGTTGATGATAATGAATTTTTCTTTGTGGCAATCTTTATTTAAAAATATTTAATCCACTTGATCCCACTCTGTACGTAATGACAATACCAAAACAGTATCGGACGATAGTCGCGTGAAGCATCATTCGTCATTTTTCCGTTCTCCGATCTTTTCTTTTTACAGTTTGTTGCGAAACTTGCATTCAATATAGATCATCGATATGTATACATACCTTATATATACATACATTATTATATACGTATTATATTGTACATTACGTGAATGCCGTATTAATTTTTGGGCATGTTTCGTCAGTTGCTTATCTGCGGTAGGTTACCGTATTATTCTGAGAGCGAATCTCCTTTTTGATTTTCTCTTACTTTAATGCGCCCCGTTTTTTGTAATCTCGTTACCGTTGGACCGCTGTCCGTGTTCCTATTTTCTTTCTTTTTTTTTTTCATCCCCGATTTTTCGTTTCGAGAGCATAGCGTGTTCTCAATAGTGGTTTTTTTGCGCCGGTCGGACTTTTTTGCGCCAACCAGTGGCAAGCGCAGTAAACATTAGTCGTTTAAGAATTGTTTCCTAGTTAGAGCTTCTCTCGGACTTTATTTAGCCGATCGAATCGTTCTAGGTTGACCGAGACGTTGGAATAACTTGAATGCTCGTAGTAGTTTTTTAAGTGTATCCGTCGCGTAATTAGGTGCTGCTGGCGTGAGCTTCGACGATTTCGACCGCAATCACGTTCAGGTAATGACGAATGAAACCGGTGAACGTCGATTCGGAGAGAAACGACACGGTGTGTCGGTGGTATCGTTTAGGCGCGTGTCGTGAACGGCGAGATAAAAAAAAATGAGAACGATGTCGGTGATCTTGTACGTAAGTCGTTGATTTACACGAGCGAGACGATGGGTAATTTAATAAGATGCTGTAACACGGCTAGCAAACACCACGCACCATTTGTTCGACGACGATTAATGCACCAACTGTTGGGGTATAACGTGCAACTAATTCACGCTGTTCTTTTGTGTCGTTACTAAACGTCCCGAATTATTGTCGGAGCCATACAACGGTATGTTCACTCGCTTCTTTGCTAATTCATCAAGGGTACAAGCAAGTTCACACGTACACCGCACAGGAAACATGCAAATGTCGGGGTGAAGGGTCACGCTTACGAGCTACTAATCTACACTCTCGACACTCTAGACTCCTGACATTCTGTTTCACATCTGTTAGACGTGTTCTGGAAATACCTGCAAAGCCTCGGACCAAAGACGGAAGTTTGCAACTCGATCGATTTTGTTTATTAATTGTTGATTGCGGTATTCGGTCAATTATTCAAGTTTAACATACTTTGGTAAATATTATTCGATGGCGCTCCTCACTTCTTACTGAATATTGAACGGAGCACAAGTTCGATTATAGTTATCTTCGATGCCAAATAATCATTTTCATTAGCAACTCTTTCCTTCGTGCGCAATATCTTTCTCCAAAAGTTACAGAAATTGAAAAAAATATTTTTTATCTGTAGGACACAATTTATGAAGTTAGAAAATAATATTTAGAAATTTAATTATGAGGGATTCAAATGGGTCAAAGTTCTAATTAATTTCGAATTTAGAGTTGAAATGCATGGTTGGAAATAAAAAATTGAAAGGACATCGAAAATATTTTGTTTAATGATTACACTTTTTATATTTCGATTTAAATAAACTAATATAGTATGCTACTGAAACGGAACAACAGCGAGAATGCGCGGCTTTTAATTCACAAAGTCAGATATAGAAATGCTTCGAATTTCGTACTCAACTGGGGAAATACCTATTCAATTGTGTCAATTTATAGAACTGTAAATATTTGTTCAAAACGCGTGCAGTGACATTATACTGTTAATTGTGATTGAAACAATTTATAGTGATCGAAATATTTCGAAACGGAGCAAAAACTCGCTATTATTTATATCAGTAAAACTCACAATTTTTGTTTGATGTGCAAGATGAAACGATCGATATAATATAAAAATTTACAGTCATTGTTAGCATGATTTCAATTTCAGTTGCTAATAATTCTGGATCATTATTCACTATTTTTATATAGCAAGCAAGAATTTCTTTGTAAAAAGTCAATTTTAAAATCACGTGGGCATAAATTGGATGGTAATATCTACTTCACAAAAATTTAGTACCATTAATCTCCATTCAGGTGCTTTAAAATCTCTTGAAGGAACGCAAGTACTGTAATTTAAGTCCATAAAAACGTTTGGAACATCGATTAAATGTATTGTTCAGACTAGCCGCACTACCTAAGGTTAATCTCGTTTTAATCTTGCGGTTGAGTATTATTAAAAATTGGGTTATAGCTCCTTTAATCTCATCAGATCCTGTAGAAACTTTAATCCTTGTTCAACGTGAATTATTAAAGTGGAAGCTTGCATTTAAGGTTAGCTGAAAATGGAGGATTAAGGAGGAATGATTGATGATTTTACGCGACAGAATTGGATCTTAAAATACAAGAGTTCTTCATAAAAATGTAGAATTCGTTTTCGCTATTTTATACGTAGCATGATTTCTAAAAAATCATTGAAAAAATTGAGCATCAATGTAAACGTGATAAATTACAACAGTTTACTCTTTACTACTATACAATAAATATTTTATTCGTCATTTAATGTTTGACAAATTATTTAATTTATTCAGAGAAATGAATATTTATCTCCCTATAATTGAAGGCATTATAAATATTTATGTAGATAAATTGAATGTTCGTGCACACGATTCTGAAAATTTCATATCTTTTTTCCGTTTCATCGTTAATTATCTCTGCTTTCAAATTTTTTATATGGTCCGTTGCAAATAAAGTTCAGTACCATTCCAGTTCCTTATTACATTCAACCGAGGGATGATAACTTTTTTTTAATGATCGTCCCGTACAGAACTGCAAAGAAAGTTTAATCATATTTTACAATGGAAATTGTACTAACATAAGCAGAACCGAGCATATTTTTCAACATTACTGCCTGCATCGAAACGTTGGTAATTCATGTCGTGGTTGTATATTTTATTCTCGCATGAATTGGTTTCGCGAACGTACGTGTTGCATCACTTTTGCAAATTAATATTGTGTCTTTCATTACTACTTTTATTCTATTATTATTTACCATTAGATAAATTTGAAGATGAAAGAAAAGAAAATTCAGTTTAGTATAGCATAAAGGTGTTTTAATAGATCCAAAGTAATTTGAAATATCAAAATTGCAGTATGTTTAAAATATTTAAAATTACTTTAATTACTATAGATAGATAATACTCGAATGAAGTACAATTAAGTATTAATAGTAACTTTTGTTTCTAACAAAGAGTATTAGTGGAATTCTGTAAACAGTGGAAATTCTTTCGTCTGTAAAATGCATTAAGACGCTTTGTAATCTCTCCGGAACACGATCGAAGTACTCCTTACGATCTTAAAACCGAGTAGTTTTAGTTCTGAACACAATAGCGGTAGACTCACAACGACGAGTCTTTTAACAACGGTAGAAAAGAGCGATAGGGATGAAACGTAGATGCACACGAGGAAAAGTAAGGGCAGATTTCTCAACACGGATTTTCTCCGCGAAATCCCGTACGAAATCCTGGCCCCGGAGACTGCAAACATCCTCCGTCTAGGAGTCGACATCAAACGGCGTTAATCGTCGAAAAATTAATGCAAAGCTGGATTTAGTTTCGCTAAGCCGACTGGAGAGCGTTCTCGTATATCAATGCCTTTCCTCGAAGCACCGTGCTCGCTGCAAGATTACATCGAGAAACGAGGGAATTCATAAAGCTGCAGGATCCAAGGACCTGCGCTCCCAGCGTCGAGTAGTCGCGAATTGCCGCCATTTATCAGAATTCTAACGCCGTCCGACTTATGACGGGCGAACGTCGGTTTCGTAGTTCCGTTTCCTTCTTCGACGTGTTCCGTTTTCGAATCGGACGCTTCTCCGGAATCACGTTCGACCGTTGATGCGAATTGACAACCGACATCCATTAATTCCGAGGCTTTGGAGGATCGACCGAGATCCATCGTCTAACAGATCACACCACAATCGTACAAGCACCCATAATGTTCGATGATTAGCGTTGAATTGGCCTCATTGTTAAAGTATTTTTAGCTAGAAAGTCAACAATTATTTTTTGGAGCAGGTGTATTTTAATCTGGATGTGTTCATCAGAATACAAGATCGGAAAAATTAATACATTCGCTAATATTTTATTTAAAGTTTTTACTTGATTGAGAAATTGTATTAAGGCGCAGAGAAACATTTTCTGTGAAAAAATTAAGAAGAATTCCTTTGGTTCAGATTAAAACTCATTTGCCCTAAGTGTAAAAAATTTTAGTTAGGTTTAAGTTTATGGAATATATTTTTAGAGTTAATTTTGGTTCTCTATAGGTTCGTCATTTTGATAAGACAATTCATTAATCGACGTTGCTTAGGATTTAAAACATTTTTGTCTTTGAGTATAAACAATGAACCTCTTAAGGCTTTACAAATAGTTCAGAAACTTTCTGCTTACTCGAGAGTATTATATTTACTATTTTTAAAAATGAGTACGTATTTGTTAATATCTGATGCACGATATTTTGATCGAGACATTATTTTTTGGTACACAGGGTGTTCCATTTAAAACAGGCCATCTAAGAGTGTATACACATAAAAATATTTGATTTCGTAAAGAAGTTAAAATGTAGTAGAATATGTAAAATGTAAAAAAAAAAATATTTAGCTGGCCCATTTTAAGCAAAACACTCGTCGAATTTCGTTAAAATTTTTGCGTCCAAAAATTTCGAATCTAATTTATGACAGAATTAATTGGCCAACACTGGTGGTTTTATTCTCTCAAAAGTTTACGAGATTCATAATTTCAAGGAATAAAACTCAATTGTCCATGAATCTTTGATCTTTTCATAATAATATTGAAAAATTCTCTTTTTAGAAATATTTTTTATTGCTTCAATAATTTGGCCAACTTCACTACTTTATTATTTTTGCATGAAATATTTCAGTGAATTTCGAATTACTTTGAAGATTTGATAAAATTCTAAGATGTAGAACTATTTTACCTCTTTACTACTATTATTAAAATTTCAAGCCTCATTATTACTTAAAACATTTTCTGAAATAATGTTTAGAAGAAAACTTCGAAAGGAGTTAATATTACCTCATTATATTATATCATCATTTAAACAAAGCTAAAAGTTTCCTTCCATTCCTTACAAATTCGAAGTTATTCGAAATCTCTAAATACAAAACAGCGGCGAATTCAACATAAATCACTTACCAAACTTCGAACATTGAATAGCAACACAATATACATAACTCGCAGCACTAACTTTATAATTTTAAGAATTCACTTGCTCCACGAACTCTGAATATTCTACAATCAAAAAGTCTATCATAGTCACAGCACCCTCAACACAGAGATCCATAAAACAACCACCTCAAAGAACACGCGAACATTTTCATACAACGTGTCGAGAGGTTCCTAACAAATCTGCTCGTAGAATAACCAAGGATCACGGGGATGAGAATAAGGGATGTAGCTTTGAAATTAGCAAGGTGGACGTGGTACGGGGTAGGTTATAAAAGTACTATAACGCTGATCGCGTGGCCCTTAGACGCGCTTAGAAACGGAACAGACAGGCGACGACGGGAAATGCAGCGTGTTAGGTTTTCCATTGAATTCGTAGATATCGCATCGCAACTCTGCAATGTACATCCCGGTAGCGAAAGGGGCGTTTCTACTTTTGTCGGTAAAAGAAAGAGAAAAGTGAGAAAAAAAGCGAAGGCAGGAAACGCAGGATGGATGGGTAACAGTTGATAAAACCGCATGGAGTCCTTTCTCGTTTTGAGACGACGTTTCTTATGGTCTCTTTCATCTAGTCGGTAAAAAAAAATATATATATATATATTTATAAAAATATATATATAATATCGCCTTGTATTTTTCGATATACGTATGTCTACCCTAGGAGTATTTCCGTTCTCGTTTCTGTTTCCGTTTCCCGTTTCCGTTCGTTAAGACTCCGCTGCCGAAGTTGACGAACAGAACGGACAGACTTTGTAACATTTGACTCTGGTGTGTGTCGACAGCTCGGGGATCGAGAATAATCCAACGGTGTTTTACAAGCTAATGCCCGGCTCCACGGCACAGACCAACAAGTTTCACACGTTTTACCTTCAGCAACGACCCGAGAACTCCGTCACCTGGGCCGACATCAAGGTTAACCATCCCCTGGATTACGAGAGCATAAAGGAATACAATCTGACTATACGAGTGGAGGTACGTGCGGAATAAGGTGTCGCTCACGCTCGAAGGAACACGTTTTGCCCATTGTATATACGCCGGGAACCTCGGAAAATTCGCAGTCGTATCCTCGGACCCGAAATCCCGGGCAACAGACTGAGCAAACCGTGTGGATCTGCGAATTTCTGTTTCGCGCGTAATAAGTCTCCTCACTTTTCGTGTTTACGCTCGGCCGTTCTCCTCTCTTGTTTAACGCCAGAAAATATTAGGTTGTTTCGTGAGTTTCACTCGTAATTCGTCTTTGCCCATTTTATTTCGTACACATTTCATTCTTTGAAGTTATTCGGTGCGATGCACAATGCAGTGGCGACAAAACCGAAAAAGGTGGCAATAATTCTCAAATTAAGTTCTCAGTAAGAATTTCGATATTTTGGAAATTTAGTTATTTGGATTTCAATTATTGGAAAAACGAATCGTTTGATAATATATTGTCCACGGAAGTATCAATCCTTTTCTGATACCAAATAAAAATTAAATACATCTTTTCTGATTTTTCTAAGTGAAGTCTGTGAAAATAATATAAATAAAAGGATTTGTATAGTGAATACGCGTAACTATACGCAGTTCATACGTAATTTCAGACATTTCCATCGCGAAATATGTTTGTGTATGGACTTTCTAAGTATGCACACAGATCTGCTTGATCTTACTTGATGCAGGTCCATTTTTAATAATATTCAGCTTTCGAAAAATGCAATATAAGTTTTTGATTTTATTATAGATTCTTAAAGGCACAACAAATTTTTTTCATTGGACACTTGATACAAATGTTTCCTTTGTCCAACTACAAACTATAGTCAAACCTTGAAGGAAATTGAGTTTAGAAATCTTTATTCAATTTGATTTTCTTTCTACTTTCTCCGATTTTTTCACTACTGTACGATGGTTTGGAATAATTTAACAAAGACGAGGGAGGGATTTTAGAAATGGTAATTTTCGGATATGTATGGCCGTAAGAAATTAAAAATAGTTATGCATTATAAGTAAAATTTTTAGAACATTAAGGCTGAAGATCCTAAAGAATTCAAAATTTTTGGCAAATTTACATGCATCATAATATTACAAAATCATTACCAACTAAAATATTGGGATAGATCGGGACGAATCACTTTTTGTTTAATGATAAATAAATGATAGTCAAACAATAAAAATCTAGTTTTCTATTATAAAATCGTAATTAGTATTTATTTGGCTTCAATGTCGGAAAGAAATCATAAACACAAAAGTTAAAACTCTTTTTTCTACAGATCAAAAAACCAAACAGTGAAAAATATCTTTTATCCTAATCTACCCTATAATGACATTACAAAATACAAAAATGTATCTCATGAAACAACCGAATACTTCGAGCATAAAAACAGTGAATGTTAATGCCAGAAAAAAAATAGTAGTAGTCTCCAAGGATCATAAATTTTCAGATACCACAATTTGAAATTAATTAATGTTCTTATAAAACTGGATGCAAAACGTAATTCTTCCTGCTAAATTTTAACACCACACAAACCAAAAGCAACTCATAATTATAAGAATATACACGTAGCACAATGCGTTAACATTGCTAATTAAACTTTCACGCTTAATTACCACGAAAACAGTATTTCGTCCAAAAAATCTTCATTGCACATACGCATAATAATCGTAACATGAAGATTCATATCAAAATTAATTTTAATATTAATTCAGTTCGCGATGGGTTACTTCTAAATTGCGCGCGAAAAGTTTGTAGCAAATGTAAAGTCTACTTTATGCAGTATTTATGGTACATAGAATTCGAAATACCAACAGCCCGACAATGAGTGTATTTAGTTGAAACAGGGAGCACATTCGCGGGGAAATTTTTGAGTGGCTATAGAGAACAATCTCCTCCCGTCAAACAACTACTGTTCCCTAATCCGTTTAGGAACTGGGAATGGAGCAACATCAGAATCCGCTTACGAACTCCGGTATTATTTATATTTCAGTAATACCTTCGCACAGAAAGACTGGTTCAAAATTCCTAGGTAATAAGTACCATTGCGCGCCGCAAGAGCGCGCCATTCACTAGACCGCGTTTAATACCAGTAAGAAGACTTTTTCATTCTCTCTTTCCCCTCAGAAATTCATCTCCATGTAACTCCGACGGTAATTATATCTTCTGAGCTGCTCGGGTTTATCGAATTTTTAGTCTCACATTCAGGCAAGTGTAGTTGAAGTTGCGAAAGTCACGTAACCTGACAATTTGATTTCAAATAACCTTCAAATTCATGCTGCACGAAGTTCCCTGAAGTTGCTCGCGTATCTCAACGCGCATAAATCGCGCATCTCGGCGCGCGAAACATTTCTCCCGTTTTTATATTCGCTGACTTCGCTTTGCAGTTCGAGTAAACTAAGTTTGACTTTAAAAACAGTCAACACTTAGCAGCGAGGTTTATCCGAAATTTAAAGGTTGTGGATACAGTTACGAAATTTTGATACAAATTTGGTTAAATGCTGGTTTGCTTTTGTACTCTGGTGAACTGATTCGAACGGGGAAAACAGAGTAATGTAATTCTCTCCCGCAGAATAATGGCGCCCAGCAGCTTGCTTCCGAAGCGACCGTTTACATTGTCCTGGAGGATGTCAACGACGAAATACCATTGTTCACCGAACGTGAACAAGAAACCGTACTTGAAGGTGAACCAATCGGCAGTAAGGTTACTGAAGTCAACGCTATTGACAAGGATGGTACCTTCCCGAATAATCAGGTGAGTACAGATCGCTATTCTCTGATAAACTAACCGCGTCCATCACTATAATAATAGTCGTTATACATCAAACGTTTCAGTTGGTATTAAAAGAAAGTATTAGTTTCATGCAGAAGTGGAAGATTATAAGTAGATTTGTTTATGTTTACTCATTGTCAGAACTAAACTTCGTCAACTGACCGTTCAAGGTCACATTTTTCTCTTGTAGTTTTCTGGTAGCAAAACCTATGCGGCGGAAATTTTTGTAAACAAATTTATAGTATTTAATTAATGTCATAGTATTTAACCTTCGTAGCATCATTCCTTTCCGAAAAAAATTAATGAAAATGGTGGCCTTGAACGGTCAGTTGAGTAGGCCTGAAGTATAGTTTTGACAATGAGTAAACATAAACAAATCTACTTTTAATGTTCGATTTGTGTATAAAACTAATATTTTTTTAATATCAATTAAATGAAGTGAAACGATTAATGCAAAAATGGTGTGAGGTGCCAGGTGCAGTATTGAAGATCGATATAATGTGATGGCTACTGCAGTATAAATGAAATTTCCAGGGGAAAAGATCATCGCTCGATCTAAACTACTCGAATATAAAAAAAAGAACAAATTATTTTGCACACTAAACAACATTTTAAATCACATTACTTTTTCTCTTCCTTTTTTCTATTCATTCATTAAAATTAAATGCCGAATTTTTTCGGAATACATTCCTTTGTAATCGGTGTTTTAATTTGTTTCGTGAACAGTTATATTTAAAAGAGTTATGAAATGTAAAATACATTTATTACTTCAAATGCTTTACAATTGAAACTTTTAATTGGAATCGATGAGAATGCGAGCGCTATGTACCGGTTTCAGTTTCTCCTAATAAGTATTACATATAACTGCAACAGGGTAAACCTATACAGGGTGACCTATTACATAAGGTCATTGAAGGTCATAGAAAGTAGAGAAAGGCGATTCATTTACTACCAAAACCGTAAGTATTATCGCCTTTCTCTATTTTCTATGACCTTCAGTGACCTGACGTAATAGGTCGTTGAACTCGCTTTAAGATCCTCTATCATGATACGAAAGCAAAAACATACCGATCCATTTAAAAAAATGGAAGTGACCTTCAAATGTCCGAAGTACCTCCACCTGCAAAAAAACTATTATCGCCACCGGATGGCCCCCTTCGTACTGTGGAATTTTATTTCAGCAAATATTTCTGTGAAACTTATAGTTTCCGAGATATCTGAAGTGCTAATAGTTATTGCCCCACCCTGTATATTAGTCTGACCCAAACTTTGTTAGTTGTACGTGGTTTGATTACGTTTATCAAAGTCGTGGCTGCGATGGAAACAACCGTGTGTAACTTTCTTGCATCCTGTAATAACGTTATACGACAAAAGACTGTAATTAAATTTAATCGCGCGGACCCGCGAGCCGCAAAGTAATTTAAAATGTTGTATAGGTTCATTGTAAATAACATGTCGTATACAAGTGTTAATGACTCTCCAGGTCAATTTTTAAATTCCGTATTCATTTATTCGCATTCTATCAAATTAACAGTGATAAAAATGAAAAGTAATAATATACAAATAAGAATAATAATAAAAAAGAAAATAATTCAAATTTTAAGGAAAGCGTATAGATTTTTACAGGAAGTAATTAAATGTTCGATGATTTGTATTTGAACGTTAAAAAAACGACATGGATCGTGGTATACTTTTCGGGAAAGTTTGTTGACCTTTTTTAATCGAATTTGCTTCAGCTGAAACAGTTTCAAAACTTTTAAAAGGTTGCAGTACTGCAGCCATTTTTGTCGGATATTTTTTCTCGGAAATGTTTTACATTAAAAAACCAAATTAAAGCCTGAAAATATAAAATACAACAAAGAACATTTTTTATTGCAATAAGTAATATGTTTGAATATTAAATGTTCGAATATCCATATTTTTTACTAATGCAAATACGTTAGTATCACACTTTTAATACCTTTTGAGAGATTCTCGTTTAAATGAAAAATGTTGGCAATCTTCGGATTTAGAGAAATATTACGAATGGGATGGCTACCATTCGTTTTTATTAAAATCTTATTTTTATTTTGCCAATATTTGCACGGCTATTTTCTTCGAATTTCGATAGACGTGTACAAACATTGTACTTTTCTCGTAAAAATATTTTGCCGGTACGTCTCGGAAAGATTCATCGTTATATCCTTTGATCTGTGACGCGCAATTAGAAGCGTTTCGTTTTATTTCGCATATTATGAAAAAAGATTATGTTCTGCGCGATATCGATATGAATCAACCTAAAGTTTTTTGACAAACGAGAACGCCGTTATGAACGAAATATAATCCATCGAAAAGCTTTATATGTGAATTTTGAAACATTTCGTTCATGTCATAAATGTACTGAACAAAATCTAATAACTGAATGTTAAAGTGCCATTTATCTCGAACTGAATTTTCTTGCTTTACAGTGGAATGAACAAAAGCATATCACAACAGGTCTTGTCATACACATAGGCACATACATTTCAGAAATCCTTATAATTGCTTTTGTACAATGAAGTAATTAAGCTACTACAACGGTTGATATTATCGATAACCAATTATTGGCTTATTCTTTAAAAAAAGCAAAAGTAGACTTCAAATCGTTTCATCATAGTTTGTTCAATTTATTTTAGTTTCCTCTTAAAATTGCAGAACTTTTGTTTGATACATTTTTTTTCCTTGCGACAAAAAATACTGTACATGCTTGAACCACAAAAATACTGTAAAACAAATAAATCCCCAGACTAATAAATAGGATTAGTTAGACAAAAATATCTCCGACTTAACGCAATTATTAAAATTGGCTGGAATGTGTTCAGTAAGGGAAAAAGGAATGTATGAGGTCAGGTATTCCAGCGAAGATTATGATCATGCTCACACATGTATATTTTTAAGAATTCTTTCAAGTATTCAAAGTTTTATAATACATTTGAATCGAATTCTGCAGTAATTGCACGAGCTCTTGAAAGTTGTAGTAGTAACATATAAATTAGCTATCGAGATTTGAAAAGCCTAGAAAAATCATTCAAAAATTTTAAGAGTTACTTTTTGGCTTCACATTAAAAATATAATCTAGTCATCAATTTTACCCTCCTTGTTTTAAATAAAAAAATTTGTTTCATAAGTTAATGCAACCTTCAGCTATATTAACTGAAATGTATCAATTGACTTACAGTATTTCCAGGAGTTAATATAAATGGGGTTCAGTCAAATTTGAAGTACTTTTAGACCGAAAGTCGTGTTAGGAAAATAATTTTGAGAGATAACAAGATTCGTTTGATATCTAAATAAATATCTATTTCCGTTTTAGGTGACGTACTACGTCGTGGACAGCGACAGGAATGAAGGCAAGGGCTACTTCGAGATCAACAGGGAAACCGGAGAGATCTTCACCAAAGTGATATTCGATCGTGAAAAGCAGGGAGCGTACGCGTTGGAGGTGGAGGCGAGGGACGGTGCAGCTTCGGCGCGGCCAAACGGCAACGGACAGCCGAATTCAGGTATGTAAATCGTTGAATCTCTTTCGGATCTTCTCAGTCTAACCGTGATCAGTCCGGGGGACATTGGTATACATTCAGCTTGAATGGAGCGAGTAGTTATTCGAAATTGAATCGGATCAAAAAAGTTAGGATTGGAAGCTTGAGCTAGGCGGTACATCCGGATTTTCTTGCGCGAAAATAGGGATCAAGAGAATGTTTATAAAATGTGGTTTATTCGCTGATCTGCGGATGACGAATTGGAATTTTGCGAAAATAGAAAACGCGAAAGAAAGCTTTTGGTTGGAAATAAATTGATAGATAAATTTTGCGGAATTTAAGAGTTAGATAAATATGAAGTAAGAAAGTTCGTGTGAAATGATAAAAAGAATAAAATTCTTTTTTACGTTAAGGATGAAGCGCACTCTTCATTTAAAAGCAATACAGAAGTCATATTATTCGGTGAAACTGTGGACTCTGTAGCTTCTCTAATTTTACGTGTATCAAAGAGAGTTCAGTTTAATGATATCGCGGAGAATACAGTTTTAATGATACGAAGCAGACAAAGAGAGACGAGAACTTCGTGTAAAATTCCGTGCTACGTTGAACATCTGACATTCTAACTAGCATTTGAACTATTCACATCTTGTAAGACAAAAGAGAAGCGAGGAAGGAAATAGATTCTAAAGATGGAAATTGATCGATCTATTCAGCATTATTTAAATGAATTAAAAACAAATTCTATTTTTTGTGAATTTTCAACTTATCCTTTCTTTTCGGGTTCATTTATTTTCACAAATTATTTCAAAATTTGTTCAATTGCATTTTACGCAATATTTCAACGCTTTCATATTCAAATTTTATGTTCTACTTTTACATAAAATTTACTGAATAATTTTATTCCATTTATAATTTCCGAAAAATTTCGACATTTCGTGTCCCGTAAACTTGCATTTTTCCCGTAAAGTTTATGAAGGAAAATTTTTGGTCTTTCCTTTGGACTATTGAATGCGATGAAAATATATGTTCGTTTCATTGCGAAATTAAAATACTGGTCGCTACTAAAATTTTATACCTCCTCTGCTTTTATGTGTGCATCGATCTGAATCGTGCAATTTTAGAGAGTTCATCTGGAAATCAAAGTCCTAAGAAGAAGAAGACCTAAAAAGAATTATTTTTGTCAACAGAGCTAGTTGTTTTGAAATTTAACTTCGACTTTCTTATGCCGAATTTTTGCTACTGGATTCGAAGACTGAATTTTCTTTCATACTGTCAAATTTTAATATATTAAACGTTTTTTTACAATTTAATTACAAAAATACGTAGAAATTTCAAAGCAAACTAGAATTTGAAGTTATTAGTTTTTTATAATAAACATTCAATCAGTTTAAGTTTTTATAAAAATACCCAAAAGTAATTATACTTTCAAAAATATTAGAAATTCATAAACATTTTTTAAAATTTTTACCGAAATTGACTTATTAATGTAGTAATAGGATAAAGTTTAATATGAGAATATTTCAGTGTTCATTAAAAATTTGTGTACATTTTTTCTCATTATATATTATCTCAGAAAAAAATTTCGGAGAGAGTGTCACATTATTTTTAATCGACTTCTCATTTCCCAATTTAATAAATGAAATTTACGATGCCCCATATATCGACGCAGAGGTATTAAAGAGGCTTAAGGTAATCCCCCGGATAAAGTAATAGAGGGTAAAATAAGTCCGCGAAGAAGTCGGAGATCCGTGCATCCTTTCCGCCAAATAAATTAGATAATTGAGCCGTTAACGAAATCTCGATTATTCGCTCGGAAGAAGGAACCGTGTACGTACCAGAGGCGCGTTGAAAATCCTTTCGTGAGCACGCGAAGTCAGATCGGTCGGACGGCGTCGTAAATAAGTGACAACCGTTTCCTTCGGCCCACTTTAGAATTCCGTTCTCAGTTGCAAATTCATTGGTTCACCGCAGCACAGTATTCAATTCCTTCGGTGACGTCGTGGCTCCTGGGTTTCGCGTGGAATTTGCAGTCGCGTGACGTTTGCCCGGCAAATTACTCCGCACGTGTGCTTAAGGAGCAAGCCAATTGGTCACGTTTTGCCAACTTTTCACGGGGGGAGAACCCGGCAACATTTATGCACACTCCCTTTGGTCTGATTGTTCGGTGTTTCGCGTTGAATCGACGCGACCGTACGCTCGCAGACTTCTGACTTCGACGGAGGGATTCGCTTTATTTTCACTTGTAACCATGATGCTTGTTATTTTCGAACGGATGTAATCTGTGAAATTTTGAACAACAGAATTCCATAAAAGAGCTGAAACTATTATTGTATTTATGGAACAGAAAAGGGTAGACGTGGAGAATAATTAGAAAAAGAGTAAAAGAGAGAGCAGGTTAATTCGGTTTTCAGTTAAATTTTAATTGATTCGTTAGGGATTACAGAACGCGACTCGTTTTCGTGTTATTGTATTTGTAATTAGTGGATTTATAGAAAGTATCGAGGTTATTTAAACGGTGATAGTGTATAAATTATTTCAGAAGGAATGAATGTGAAACGATGTTTGCAATTTAATCTAAAAGGAAATGTGCGATTGCACTTTGTTGATGCATCCTTGCACTCAGACAGCAGGAAGACAAACATCGGTGAGCTATGTAGCTTTCTGTTGTATCGCTTCCTTCTATCTTCAGGCGAATAGGAAATACGGCATCCAATTGCGAGACTCACTTTATTTAAAGTGATCTCGAAGGTATGCCATGAAATTTACTAGCATATGCTATCTGCAAAAATGAGAAAGTTTTCTTGATAAACGCGACTCAACACTCACGTTGTCGTTACTCGGACGTTAAAATCGCAAAATATTAATTAGAGACTGTATCGAAAAGACTTCGATACACGAGATCAAACGTGGATATAAATACGGGATTCGCGAGGTTCATAAAATTGTTGTCAAGAGGTGAGAAGTCTTCTGCCTTTTGAAACTCATCGAGTTCTCGAGAGTACAATACATACAGCTGATAGGGAAACCACGCTTGAACTTGTGTTTCTTCTTATAAAATATTCGTGAGGGTTTACCTTTACTGTGCAAAGTAGAAGTGCGAGAATAACAATAGGTATTCATCGGGTGTTTTCCTGGCTTCTCTACGTAGCCCAATACAAATACACTACAAAATGCACGCAGATATGCAACGTGAGAGCGTTCCACATGTGTATGGAATATTGGCAGCTCAAGTGGATCTTTCTAGGAAACTTCATTTCCAGTTTAAATTATCATTGTAACGCAAAACCAATGTAGGTCATTATTCAAATTAATTTTTATTTCAATAGTTTTATTTAATAATTTATTCTAAAAGTTTAATCTAAAAGTTTAAATGAATGGCAAACAATTGTTTATTACTTGAATAAATCGAAATGAATGATTTAAAATAATAGAATCAATTTTCATTTACAAATACAAGTTTCATTACTCTTTATTATTAACAAGATTATTGAAATTTCAAATAACATCATATGTACACTAAAAGCATTTTCTTTACTTACTCCATTTCATTCACATGTTGTATAAATTTTACTTCAAGATTTTAAAACAGACAAGAGAAACAGTAAACTATTTATTATTTGTTTTTTTCAATCTAAAAGTGAATAAAAAAATAACACTTTATTTACAAATAAAAAAATAGTAAATACAGTATTTTTAGCTGTATTTAAATAAATTTTATTTAAGCGGCAAATTTAGTTGTTATTCACAATTGAAATGGTACTTTTATTTATTATTTAGTATTTGTTCTTTAAATAAAAATTTGCTCAACTCTGCGTGAAGCTAAACTCTCGAGGTCTTAATTTATCTACAAATTATTTTGAATTTGTCGGCATAAGTGAATAAGCCTTTTTCATCGGGAATTTTCTCTATGGTATCATTTTTGTATCTTCGATGCAACCGCAAATGACTGTGAATCATTTGTATAATGCAGAAACTGATTTCAGTTGTCGACACCTTTACACCGGGGGTTTCGACGATAAATCCCGTAATGATTACACCATCATTGGCTGTTCTGTCGCGCAACAATTCTCCCCGTCGAAACGCAAAGCTGTCCGCGCGAAACGGTGAAATTTATAACGCGTAATATGTTTCGTTAGCATATTTGACGCGTGTATCTACATTATATTACGCGCAACTAAATTTCGGATAATGGCCCGTTTTTCACGGGGACGGTAAATTTGTCCCGGTTAGCAGATTAGCTTGAGAGAATACAGCATTTTGCCGCGTATCGCGCGCTTTATTTATCGTACAACAAAACGAACACTCCGCTCGAGGACTACCATCGAAAATTCGCAAAATTACCTTGCTGCGAGCTGTTTTATCGAAGGTCGATAAAGTTCTTTAATAATATTTATATTGTTATCTTCATTAAGGAGAAGACATTCTTCATTTTTCTATTATGAGTATTCAGGATCGCATTTAAACTTTAGGCCCATCATTATGAGACTTCAGAAAAAGAAGTCTATTCTAGTTAATGAAACTTAAACACATTTTTTTATGTTTATTGAATATAAAATCTTTTCAATCTTTAATCAAAAAAAGAATAACTAAAAATATTTCCTTACTTTCGTTTTAGTAAATAGATGAATAGTAATAGTGATGAAATTAAATTCTGGTACGATTCAATATTTTAATTTGTACATTTAAAAATTTTCAGAATAAAAATTTCCGAGATTTGGGTGTCTCGAATTAGAGATATGAAACAATAGAAATTGAGAAAATATGAAATGGAAGATTTGAGGACTTGGAGTCGAAAATTAAAGATTCAAAAGTTTGAAGAGAAAATTGAAAATGTAATAATTAAAGATTTGAGGATTGTAGATCATAGAACATTTTCAGAATTAAATTTTAGAAATTTGAATGTTCGAAACTGCCGTTTCGTGACAAAGAAACTACTTAAAAAACGCTTTTCCAACGATGATAAGTCTAGAATCGGTGATACAGCGTATAGAAATTTTTTCTTATCAACAGCCCCGGTATGAATGCAAAAATACATGATCCCAGAGATATTTCACTGCGCAACTTCCATTCGTATACTCCCGATGCAAAGGAAAATTCAGGAAAAGTGGGCTTCAAAATATCACGAGTTTCCTTTGAATTAGTTCCATAAGCGGATTGCAAAGTTCAGGAAACTGCAAACTAATTTACCATTGTGTTCTGTTTCGTTGTGTTTCGTTCCCTCTGTCCAGTGCCTACAGTTCTGGATTCGCCTTTTACTTTTCGTCGAATTTTTTTCAGGAGTCAAGCTCCGGTCGTATTAGCGAGGAAATACTGGCCATTTTTAATTTATAAACGTTCAATTGTTCGATTCGTCAGCCTTCCTTTGTGTTTATCAATGAAATGAGAACTGATGATTGCCCGGGGAATTTGATATTGTTTGATCGTCGGCTCCATACTGCTTACGAATTAATTGTTTTTGATCGCTGCTGAATAACCGATCCTTGTTATCGTGCATCGCTACTGATTAACCTAAGTTTATAACGCGAACGTGCAAGTTTTATTAGGAATTGGAGCAGGTCGCTCGCGAGGGCATTTAACAAAAATTGATGAGAGGACACGTTTATTGGGTTCTGCGATTTAAAATACAGCGAGTGGCTGGCGATTCGCGAATATCCATTTAGAAGCGCTCGATGCGCGGTTATTGGGGAGAATATATCGAAATACTTTGATGCTGTTTTATGCTTTCGATGAAACTGATAAATGCGAGATAGCCTTTTATTGTCCGTCCATCGTACGGTTATGTGTAAACGAGGGGCACGTCGTAAAAGAGTTTGATAACTTTGTGGAATATACACGGTGTTTGGGATAGTATAGGCAAGCTTTGGAGGGGTGATAGATCACGTAAAAACAAACAAAAAACTTCTATATGACTTGGGTCCAAAACAACCATTTTTGAAAAAAAACTGTCATAAACATTTAAGCTATAAATCGCTATAATTCAAAATAGGAACGTTTGTCGTAAGCAATTTCTTCGCTAAAATAAAGATTACGATCTTGTTAATCCAATAAGTACAGTAACTGTGATATTGTTACCTTGTACCGCGAAAAAATAATATTTTTCTAACCCCTTAAATTATAGCGATTTTAAAGGGTAATTTAGGGGGTTAGAAAAATATTATTTTTTTGCGATACGAAGTTTTTTGTTTGTTTTTACGTGATTTATCACCCCTCCAAAGTATATATATATTTCGCGAAAAAATATCACAGGGTGAATCATTCACAAGGAGTCTTGGTCATCTATTAAAATAATAGTCTTTTTTATTTCGGTAACAGCGAATGATCTCGGCGAATGGTATAGCCAACACAAAATGTTTGTAAACTCGCTCCAAAGCCAGGAATTTGCAAGAGTACGCACTTCTTTGGTACGAAGATACCAAAGCGTGGGGATGAAAGCAGGTGGAACGCCTTTCCTACACATCAAAGAAAAGGTTACGGTGAGGTTAGCTTACAAACCGTATTGGGTGAACGAAAGAAGCCAACCACCTACGTTAGGATAAAAAAAAACTGTGCTTCTACCTTTGGCAATATTGGCTTTCAAGCTGCTAAGCATTTTTAACGGTGTACAAAGTACTTCACACTCTCGGAATGGCTAATCTTTTTCTTGAACATCCTGCATAGCTAGGCGGCGATTAGTTTAAGGTGGTATTTTCCATTAAAGAACTCGATTATAAAAGGAATTTCCTTTTCCACTTAGCTGTAGTCGTTTAATGAAATACAAACTACGCTCTTACTATCTTCATTGACTCATATTTTTTTGCAGGTTTCATTTTTATAAAATTATATTTACAGTTTTTTTTTACACCTTGCTGTGCATTTTTTTTGGACTACAGATATACGAATTATTTTGAACAGCAGATAAAAACATAAAATTAATGGATTGCATAGGAGCAAAAAATAATATAGTAGATTCGAAATTTCGATAACTGGTTCCAGTTTTTCCTTTTCTCAGTTTTAATAATCTAAAAATGTTCTTATTCGAAATATGGTTTGCATCACGATTGTAATACATTTTTATAGAGTAAGGAATTGAATAGTTGATTGACAGAATGTATGCATAGAGTTTTAAAGTAGCTTTACGATTTATGTATCTGGAAGTTTGTGAAGATTGAATAGACTGCATTTTATGGAAATGATAAGAAATCTGATACAGCGAATATCTTTACGAGAAGTCGGGAATTGTTTTGAACTGGGTTGTTGCTCCAAAATGTATGACCTCCAGGAGTTGCATTCCCATATCTGCAATTCAGAATCGATTTTTATAGGATACGTTGCGATACTTTTATCCCATTCAAATATCCTCTATTTTATAATGTAGGCTGCTGGATTTAATACCCAAAACGAGAATTTCAGAATGTATACTAGTTATGATGTTACTGAACAGTTTATTATTTAACTTAGTTGTTACTGTTCTAAATTTTGTGGAAAGAATGTCTCTAATATTAAATCAAGAGAGAAATTTGAAAATAGTTCTAGAACAATTTGTTAATAAATTTCATTACATTTCTTTTAGTTCATCGTTGATAAAATTTCAATAACTTTAAACTATGCTTACAACAAAATTATATTAATCTCCTTTTTTCTACGTATAAAAATACAACCCTTTTATACAATTCAGATTTCCATGCAACACTGTTGCAATAACTTCGTTAAGGAACAAAACTCACAAATATTAACAATAACGAGATTACGAATATGAAAAATATACAAAAATATGCACAGATAAAACAATATATAAAATGTTTAAAATGCAGCGTATGATAAAACATATTTCTATTCAAATTTTAATTTTCTATCTCTGTCTATAAAAATGTGAATTTGCATACCTAAGCATACACAATCTACTAATAAATTTTCCTCCAAAATTTCTCTCTAAATTAGAAAGAATATTCAAAATACTAACGCGTCGATAACCTCCCAAGAAACGCAATTGTGGTTAATCTACTTCTGTCTATTATAGTATAAATGTTATCACCGTAAATCGAGGCAATAATTTCGAGTAAACTCACTCCACATAGAAGACTCGCCCAAAGTGTTTCCGGAAGTGACATTGTATCGTCGCGCCGTGGGCTGCAATAAATCGGTCGAACCACCGCAAAAATGTATCGCATCAATCCCATCATCCGCTCACACGTGTGTGCGCAGCATAGCGACGGCAAACATTCGCAATAACTCCGACATTCGATCGATTCGCGTAGCACTGTTGGCGGCCACAACGGATTCCATTTCCGACTACAACCGGCATAAATCGAGCCCGCAAAAGTTTTACGGGGGGGCGCGGCATTCGTCGGGAAATTCCGGCTGCCTGCGACGTTTTATACACCTACATAGATTCCCGCGCGGGCGAGAAAAAATTGCCGACCCCTATTTCACCGCGAGCTTTCGCATTAGCGATCTCGGCCCGCGCCAATGCCCGGATCATATTTCTGTAGATTTACGCCGTCCGCGCCACCGGAAATCTGGGACTGATTTTAACGCTGGGGCCTTTGTTTCCCTGGCTAAATGAATCTCGAAAGCTGTTCACCCTCCGAACGCAATTTGCGCACTTCGCCACGATCCGCGCTCGTGCTTGCGTTTCGAAATCATAAAGTTACCTTTAGCGGCGCCCAGTGTGCGATCGGCAATTCGATCGACGCGTTTATGAATGATATTGGCGAAAGGTTCTGACGGACGCTAGTCTTGTTAATGAAGTACCGTGATATCGTCTAGTTTTATTTGATATTCGAGTTATTGTAGCTATTCTAAGAGAAATTCAACTGCGTTGAGTTGTGAACAAGTTGTGCTTTACAAATATTTATGGCTGATAATTAGCTTAAAATGGTAAAATCATTTGAAATAATTTTATGACTTTAAATAAAGATCTAATCTGTTGATTTCAAAGTAAGTTTTTACATTTTTGGATCAAACTAAAGTAAAAAGACGGCTGCAATATGAATCTTTAATTATATAGTACCGCAGGTTACCATGTTCATTCTAAATTGTATCGTTAATTAATTACTTCATTAATTTAATTTTCTATCCTTCTGTCAAAAACAGGACGCGTGCACGTAAAATTCTGAAGAATGTTTTAGACGCTATTGTAAACTATTTGCATACCTGATGAATTTTACAAACTTTTCAAGTCATTTTATGTAACTTCATAAAAAGTTGCAAAGAACTTTTTCAGTCTTCACAGCAATATTGAAATATTATTTCGATAATATTCCAAGCTTAAGAATTAGCGTCTGTTATACATAAAATTAAAATTTATTACATTTCCGAAATTCTAATTTCCAATTAACCAATAATTCAATTTTTCACGCGAAACTTAAGAAACTTCCGAATCAGATTTAATTTATTCCAAAATCAACACCAAGACAGAAGATAAATTACCAGATTACCTTCAACAGCGACGTTCGCCAAATTAATTTATAACGAGGTTTGCTTGTAGTATCAGCAGTATCTGGTTTATCCCGAACTCTGAATAATTAAATCAGTTGCATCAATCGCGTGTCGCGCGTTCAACGAGCATTAGACATACGTTAGCCGTTAAAGGGTTAGACGTTCGCCCTAAAACGCGACATTAAATCCCGTCGAGTCCTGCGAAGACCACAAAGTGATTAGAGCAGATGGGAGATAGAGTAAGTTTAATGGAGAGCAAGATTCGAATGCAGATAGCGGAACAGGTTAACCGTGTTTATTGGAATACTGCTGCAAGTGGGATACCCTCGTCGCTTTGCATTATGAAGAGGCAGAGGGTGCGACAAAGAGAAGGCGAAAGTTGTGGTTAGATTTCGGGTTACGTTTCTATTGCTTCGTCTGCCTCGCTAAGAGATCCCCTGGATTTGCAGCCGGTTAATTAATTAACAGTCAACGTGACGTGCGCAATCCGTGTTTTCCTACCTTCATTGTGCCACTCTACCCTCGGGAATACCGCGAATCCCCTGCTTACGCTGACTTTTTCTAATGGAAGTTGATAAATCTGTTTGCTGACCGTGTGAGAAAGGTATATTCTACTTATGTTAGATTTTTGGACGTTGAGCCGCGAATTGAGCTTATGGCAGGGCTGCATTTGATATAAAGAAAATTAGACGCAAGGTGGGTCTTCATTTTTTAGAATCACATTTTAAAACTTTGCTGTCCATAAACAAAATAAGTTAAAGTACATGTTATTAAGTATTAAATTCTGAATATAAATACTAGAAGCCGTTGACATGTGCTTTTCCGTTTGACGTGGTATTTTCAGTTTGTCTTTTCACTGTGAACTTTTCATATCTTCATCTTCAAACTTTCAAATCTTTAATTTGAACTCTTTTGTTTTTTAAATTTTGACTCTTCAAACTTTCACCGTCCCAGTCTTCAAATCTTCGACTTCATATTTATCCAAATTCAAGTTTTTCAAATCTGTAACCCAAAAGTTCCAAATCTCCGAAATTTTGCAAATCTTTAAATTTGCAAATTGAAGTATTGACATTTGCAACCTGAAATTTTTATACTTTGAACTTGAAATCTTCAAATTTTCAATTTTAACTTCAACAATTTCAAAATCTGCAACTTGAAATTTTCAAATTTTCAATATGAAATCTTTAAATTTCTAAATTGCAATCTGAAAAATTTTCGATTCTCCGATTTTAACTCTACAAATGTTCAACTTAAGATTTATAAATCTGTAATTTCGAGTCTTGAAATCTCTTATTTCAACTTTTCATATCTCTAGCCTGAGTTTTCCTAATTTTGAAACTTTAGAAAAATTCTTAAAAATTCTTCAAATTCCAATTTTTAACTCTTCAAATGGTCTTACATATACAAATAAATTAATGAAATTTCGATGTTCCTTTAATTTTATTTTTATAATGCAGAGTTATTTTTATACGAATTTCTAATTTAGTTTTGATAATTAATGGAAATATTCTAGCGTTCTACAAAATGTCATACAATGTAAAACTTCTGTCTATTTTAATTAATACTGACGTACCAGTTGTCTGTAGCATTTTAATTTAATATTTACGGTATTTTTAATTTGTGAATTTTGTTCGACGACACTTTACATTTTTTTTCTTGTTTGATGAATATTTGTATCTGAAAATTTTATGATGCATATAATACATTTTAAAATGCAAAAGCGATATCTAATTAAATGCGTATTAAATTTGAAGGCAGATGGATTTTTATTATTTTAAACCGGCAGAATATTTGTAATCACGAAATATATCAATTCGCAGATTATTCCACATCACCAAATCGGGTGAAAATCATGAGCAACGAAATTTTGGTCATAGTTTCGCCTAATAGTATAGAAGTTCAAAAATTCGTAATAAAAGCACCTGAAGCCCAGCAATCTGCCTATCACTGGTGCACGTTCACCAAAATTGCTCGCATGATTGTGCAATATCTGATCGCTGGCTTTCCATTTAGTGTAGAACTGATGCATCATTTTTATCGTTCGATCTCGAAGAACGCCATCGCAACGGGCAAAATGTCGGTATCCGTTGACGCAAATCGAAGTTAGGATTGCATTCTTATTTAACAATTACAAATATTCTATGCATATAGTGTTCGTATTTTTCATTCGTACTTGAAGATATAATTATCGTTGCCACTAATTTTTCTCGAATGTGAACATAACATGGTGTCCCTCGCGATTATTAATTGTTGTCCGATATTTGATTTCGCTTCACACTCATGCGTCGTGAAATTTCAAGCCTTGGGAACGAAGGTTTAATTAAAATATGACGAGATATATCGATGCAGAGATTTGTTGTGGTTAAACCAAGATTCTAGTCGAACTTTTTGTCCAAGTCACGGACATGTGACGCCGTTCTTCCCTGTGAAATTCCATGAGAGATATGATAAATCGCTGAGGTAATCCCTTGGTTGTCATTGGACCATAAATTCAGGACAGTGCAAAAAATGGTAATGTACGACTGAGTCTGTGTAAGCGTTTCTTGACCACTGATAGAACGAATGAAACGAGAGAAAGGGAATGGAAGAAGATAAACAACATTTTATATCTTCTTCTGCAATGCGAGATACTGTACACATTTTTTTTTTATTTAAACGTAAAAAAGTAAAAACCTTTGATGAACCACCCAAACGTTGCGTCACTAGCTTCGACTACTTTCTTAAAAAACAGTAGATCAGTATAATTTGTATTCAAAGTAAATTTGACTGCACTTTGATTAGCTGTACAATTTAAATTTAATGAATAATTTAACATAAACAGCGTCGCAGTTTCTACGCTTATTCACTTCCGAAAATTGAAATATTAATTAATCATTTCCTGTTTGTTTACATCGATCGCGTAACGCGAAGTCGTATAAAGCAGCAATTAGTTTATGTTTATACGGTATCCTGAACGAAAAGCTTTCAAGATAAATGAGGTGCAATAATCGATTTTACAGCGACTTCTGCCCGAATCGTGTGTAAAATATTGCTGTAATTCAAGCACGCGTAATTACTTCAATTTAAATATTATCGTTGCAATAATAGGAAGAATGAAAATTCCGTGTGGCGTTGTCGTGTCACTTTGTTGACAAAGCGGCATAGAAATATATCCGTACACTGAAGCCGCATACTTTCTACGCGCTGCTATATCACTCGGTATCTCAACTATTTACTAGATTACCCGAAGGAATTCTGTTTCACTTATTTGGCTTATTAAATTCAATTCCAAGGGCACCGCTAAACCCGAAGCATCTAAAAATAATTAACGTCTGGTTACACACCTGGCACGTTTTATTTAGGAAACGAAGCAGAAGGATGGCTCGCGGGATTTCCATTACGAGACTTTCCTTCTGTGTTAATTAAAACGCGCCGGTTCTTCAAACACCGTCCACTAATAACGCCTTTCGACGCAATGAATTCTAATCGCGTCACCGCGGTATCGGTTTCATGCAAATGAAGGAAAGTTTTAAGGCCCGCGTCACGAGGCGGGGAGGAAGACGGACGTCGAGCTTAGTGGAAGTTTCTGCCAGGACAAGTGTTAAATTGCAATTATGTTAAAACGTATGCCTGTAGCTGAAGTGGAACTGGGACGCTTAGCGCGCGGGAAAGCCGCATTAACGATACAGAGCCTCGTAAAATTTGCACGTCCTCTGTCTCGAACCGGCGCGGCGCGCCGAAGCCGCCTACTACGCTTAACGAACTCCTGTCTGTAATTAATCGCGCTTCTACGTGGACGATGATTAAACGGTAAGATCGCCGTTCGCGTCCTCCCCGCTATCGTCCGACTTCCGAACACCGACGGGAATTTCGTTTTCGCGCGATAATTGGCGAGCGACGAGAGTTTTCGAAACTTGACGCTGCGATAGGCGTCGCGTCCCGCGAAACGGACGCAAACTCTGTAGTCAAAGCGGTTAAACTTGGGAAAGTGAGGGAGTTAATTGAATAGATTTGAATCTGAAAGGAGCAATTTCGAGAATCAAGTTCATGTTCGATTTGCCGCGTGTGAACATCCCTTCGATTGCTTTGCGGTTAAAACTGTATTTCTTCAAATTTTTTATTCTATACGTACCAAGTAGGAGAGACTACGACTGGTTGAGTAACTGTTAACATTGTGACGCGAATACGTCTATAAATTTACTCTTGTACTGGGAGCCGATGATAACGAAATCAGGGGATATAGTTTCATGTTTACAGTTCAAAAACTATTGTTTCTATCGAAAATCAATATGTACCACGTGATAGTTAGATCATTCATACTTTTTTGACTTGTATTATATGGGGTGGTCCGTGCAACTTGCACACTTTGAATAATTTCTAAAGTATGCGTCATATGAAAAAATTTATATGACTGTGGATTGAGCCTAAAGTTGCCTATTACTAACGGATATTTTTCTCGCCCGCTCAAGCGGGCTGTAAAACTCATTACCACCCGCTCACGATATCAATTAGTAATAGGCGGCTTTCCACTCGCCCTACGCGCAATATTGACGCACTACCGGTCCAGGTTCGGCACAAAATATCGTATGTGCCTTGGGCGGAAGGCTATTACTACTCGTTCTAATTGCGAACTGGCCCTCGTAGTAACAGCCTACTTTCCGCCCTTGCTACACAATTTACTATTACACAGGAGTTACATGGTTAGAGGGGTGCGTTATGTAGAGTATACACTTTTTTTCGTAGGTTGCGGCGTTTTAGACGTTTCAAGGTCATCTTCGTTATTTTAAATGGAATGCTATATTTTTTATGGAAAAATATCGAAGAATGTTAAATTCTGAGTAAAAAAGTATTCGCCCTAAACCTAATAGTTAACGAGTAATTTCGCTTCGTTTCTTGAAAATGTACTGTGCGCAATATCAAGAGGGAGATTCAAGTATAGAATCAATTAAAGAATCCAAATTTCAATTTCTTATCGCGATTTTAAAGAGTAATTTAGGGGGTTAGAAAAATACTATTTTTCGCGATACAAGGTAACAATATCACAGTTACTGTACTTATTGCATTAACAAGACCCCAATGTTTATTTTAGCGAAGAAATTGCTTACGAAAAACGTTCCTTCCTTGAATTATAAGGGTGGAAGCTTAAATGTTTATGACAGTGTTTTTCACAAATGGTTGAGTTTTGGACCCAAGTCATATAGAAGCTTTTTGTTTGCTTTTACGTGATATATCACCTCTTCAAAGCTTTGTACTACTATTCCAAACACCATGTACTACAGACACTAGTTTTGAAGTTGTTTGTGCTGCACTGTTGCTTGTTAAATGCTTGAAATTTTGTGCTGTTTCATAGAGATAAAGACATAGTTCGAGTTACATGTAGTGCCACGGCTTTCCGCGTAATGGTCAGTCGAAGTTCGACGCAGGGAAACGTATAAAGCGTCAGAGATAGTTCCCTCTTGAATTTCGTTTTGTTTTGAGAAAGTTCGAGGCGACCACATGAAAATAGAATATGTGTCATGCGATTTTGTATACAATTTGACACTGGGAGGCATCGATATTTCTCATTCTACAGGGTTTGTTGATAACTTCAAGAAAATTAATTTCAACTTTCTACTTCATGAAATATTCACGATGTCAGTTATTGAACATTTAAAAGATATAGTAGACTGAAACGCTTTTTCTTAGATTAGTATCCTGTGTTTGTAGATACTTTGAAAAAATGAATTTCTAAGAAACTGTAATTGCTTCGTATTTTAAAAACTAGTATTTAAAGTTCGATTTGTAGCTTCGATGCTGTAATATGTCTAAACTCCAGATTTATTTCCGAGAAAAAAAGGTAATTATCTACTATTACGTCTTTAAAACAACGTAATGATAGGATTGAAGCGATCGTGTAATTAAATTTGCATAGCTTTGGCAGAGGGTGAATGAGAACATAATTCGACGAAAATTATGATTTAGTTATGGTCCAACTCGTGCATACCAAGCAAGGCGATAGAACACGACTCCTAATGCAAAGTCGCGAATTATCATGGGACGAAATTATTTATTATGCGTTCCCTTCGGGGTAAGAAGATTTCCCATTTAACTGTTCAGCGAGTTAGTACGCGTCGTTAGACACCGAAACGCGTTCGCGTCATTGTCTTTTCCGGAATTTATTATTCCGCCTGGAGAGAAATGTTGTTCCTGAATGGAATATCATCAGACCCAGGTCTATCTTATTCGATTTGGGTCGACATCGCGCGAAGTAATTCCCCTTTTCGGAGAAAGGACTCGCGACTGTCGCACATCCAATCTCTCGGTTTTTCACGTCGACCTCGGTTACGGTAAGAGTCGTGGAGGCTTAAGTTGCGACTGATGGCAGGTACTGCCACGTAACCTCTGCCTCTTTGATCCAATTGTTGCAGATATTCATTAGGGATGTAGCCAGGATTACGTTTCAGGGTTTCCCGAACGGTACACGAGATACGCATGCTACCTGTAAGTATTACTCTTTTGAAACAGGGTATTTTCACCAGTTTGATTTTCAACAAACTACAAGTACTACATAAAGAGATTGAAATTTATTCTTCTAATTGGACCTTGTTACGGTCTTCGAGTTTTCTTTGACCTAATGAGAAATTTAATTTCTTAATAATTATTTTAATTTTGGGAAAAATGTGATAACATTATTGTCATTGTTCTTTTCTTCCTTAATATTATATTAAACACTCGTTATCTACATTCATAATAACGTGGTGAGAATAAAAGTTGTGAGTATTTAGAATTTTTAAGAGCAACGAAACAGTGTTAAATATATTTTTAAAGAAAATTAGAAAATCAGTTTTAGTTCTGAACTAAGTATTCACAAAATCTTAGAATAAAAAAATTATATATTTTCGCAGACATTTTTAAAAGAATGCAATTATTATGATCATTTATGTTTCTATATCGACTGAATTTACATTTCACAGGAAATTCGTGTGATATTTTAAACCAAACATCGAACATTTTCTGAAATTATACATTTTTCGAAGGATAAACATAACTTTAAGTGGCACAAACATTAAAACTAAATTAAAAATTTATTTAGAGAATGGGAAGCAAAAATATAGCGTGTTATTTCCATCATGGCGTAATTTACGTTCTTCCGTTGAAGTCGAAGAACGCTATCATCCGCATCTTTGCTTCGTAAACAAAAGGGAGGAAGCGCAGAAGCGAAGGAAGCGTAGGTCAAGCGGAAGCAAACTTTACTATTGAAGTTTCCCTCGGTTTTCGGTGAAAATTGAAATATAGACCCTGAAAGATTCCAACGTTGCATAAAATGCGCCACTAACATACGCTCCCCTGATTGAACGATTTCGTTTACGTTACGAACCTCCTCTTCGTTTCTCTCTTCTCTTGCTTTTTCACATGTCACTGCGTGGAATAACAGTTTCTTCACATTTCTGATTCCGACGACTCGCCAATTTTCAGTGAATTTTGCGGGTTGATGAAAAATACCGGGGCAATCCTCATTTCTGAATACACGAACAAAGTGTCGTAAAATTTCCGCCGCAGACATATTATTATTATTTCTAATTCACTGTTCTGAGTAAAGTGCAAGAAATTTGTTACGGGCCAACGAGAGAAACACGATTCTTCTAAAATGATATCCAATATACTATTCTGTTTTTGAAATGCTATTCAATTCATAACAAGCTATTTTCGAAACATATACATATTAGCACACTGCAATTCCATTACACAAATTGCCGCGCAGTTAATTGGCTCCGGACCGTCACAGGCTCTTTAGTGATAAAATTTGTTTGAAAACATCACACCAGAAATTCGATCGACCGGTGGAGATGTTATCTCGCTCGCTGGACATTAGTTTCGTTGTATAAACAACGCAGAGAGGGGACTCGTTTCCGAGCAATTTGTCGCTTCTCGACGCACGTTGACGCTTACGGGATAAATAATCGATAGAATTTGCAGGGACAAATTTTTAATATCGTGATTGAACGGTCTTCGGCCGTCGCAGACGCGGGAGGAATAATGGCCGAGTAAATACTGGCGCATTCGATGACGTAATATTTTCAGGAATTCGACGTGATCGGGTACTGTCGTGGGTTTGAATCAAGTACGATTTCACGACACGTGTGAAGCAACGAAATGCAATTTTGCTGTTGCACGCCGCCGCGCTGAATCTGAATCGCTATTTCGATTCCATTCACCCGGGAATAATAAATGGGAATCTGTTGAAATAGGGAAGGTGCCAATTTAAAATCGTGTTTAAAGGACAAAATAAAGTGTAACCGGCGCGGAGCTTTTGTACGAGTCCGAATGTAATCGAACTGCTTTTACTCGAACACTCGACCGTCCTTTTGGGAAATGTTTTAAACGGAAGATATGGTTTTCAACAATTTACTTTTGTCAGGCAAAACTTATTTGAGAAATTTATATCTATATACTCATGCTGTATTTGATACGATTCTTTAATGTTCTTTTGGAAAGACATTTGGATATACAGTGTTGGTCAAAAGTATTAGGTGCTCTTAAAATGTTGGTTTATTGAATAGATAGATAGTCTAATTTTGAACATTATCCAAATGAATTATTTGAAAAATAATCATCAAGATGATACGTTATTTTATCTGATTAGGTTATTTGAGACAATCAAGTGTTACTTTGTTTGTTCAGACAACTAATTCTTCTTAAAATTATTTCAAACAACATGAAACTACTTTACTTTTTTAATTTGAAATATCCTTTCAAGCTTCTAGTAATGTAGATGCGCTTAGCTTTTAACTTTACTGGATTTGAAAATGCAGCTTGAATAAAGAGAATGTCGCTTTTCTGCTTCATCCAAAGCTTAAAAGAATTTTGTAATAATACACAGTGGTTCCATATTACTTGAATTCAAACAACCTGCAGTCTAATAATTTGACAAATATGAACGCCGCTTTAGCAATCGAAAGGAATCGATAAGGGGACATTACGAAATATTCCTATCAGGTGTATATCATCGTCACTTCTGGTTAAACCCTAATTTCTGGACCAACACGGTGCAATTTGCAACCATTCTCCCAGAAACATCGTCTTCCTCGACTAATAATATCAGGAAACTATCAGGAAACTACTAAACACATCAAAGGACGATCATTACCAACAATCGCGGAACTCAAACCTGCCTGAATCCTCGTGAGCTCGCATCATCGAGTTTCTCATGGAAACAGACTTCGCTCTTATCTCTTGGAAAGCTTTTTCAATCAAACAAAGGATACAACATCGCAGAAGGCAGGAATAAATCTACCTCACTCCTAATTTTTGAAAGAGCCTCCGTGCATCTCATTATCTTTGAACATGCCGAGCGAAATGCCTATCTAGTCCTTTCGCCAGCGCGATGCGCCACGATTGAAATGGTGTAAACACCCGCGAGACGTCGGGGCAGAAACTATTTGTACGGATATGATTGTGCCCTGCTGTTTGGGCGGGCGCGAAGGCAACGAAAAGGGTTGCGTCGACGGCTACGTTCAACGAGCCCCGGGCGCAAATTTGCGGAGGAAAGTTTCGGGTTGACGCATACAACTTCGTATTTATCTCGGCGCCCACTCACCGACGAAGTTGCGAAGCTTCGGCGCGGGAGTGAAGCGAAGGGGGCTAGAGCCAGGTGAAGCGGGGCGGCGGGGAACGCGGGAATGGGTCGGACAGAGACGCGTGCAGAGGAAAATACGAGGTGCAATGGAGGTGGGTGGTGAATGGAGAGCCAGTTAATGAGCGGGTCGCGGGGGCGGGATGCGGCCTGTGGGAGGAAAAGAGAGAGAGAGGCGCGAGTAATCTATGCGCGAGCGAAGGTTAATAGAGAGCCAGAGATAGAGAAGGAGGAATGGGGAGCGCGAGGGGCCGGGAGGGAGGGCGGGTCAATGCGGAGACAGAGAAAGACACAGAAGCCGGGCTGTGTAGGCAAATGGACAAAGGAAACGGAGAAATAGGGTAGAAGGCGAGGGCGGGTGGAGAGGCGGAAAGAGATCGAGCTAGGCTAGAAATCCGGGGAGGAGGGCGAGTTCGCGGCGAGGAATGTGGAAGGAAACAGAATTTCGTGCCAGAGGCCACGATCTCCGAGTTCTGATTGCGACCATACTGCGTACCTTTCGACTTCCGCTGCACCGCGATAACGTATGACATTATCAGCCGGGCGCTCGCCATTGTCCGTAGTTCTGGTATTTATGGGCACGAAATCTCGACTAAGGGGGGGCCGGATTCTTAGCCACAGAGATCCCCTATCGGCGACGGTATCTTTATATCCTCATCCCGCGCGGAACGTTCGCCCGGAAAAATGCAGAAGTGGAGCCTGTGGCTGAGTTGATAGGAGGCTGGACTCCTTCGGAGAGATACGGGTTCGCTAATCCGCGTTCGATTGTCTTATTTCAGTCCGCTTTCACCTTTAAATAATAGTTTTTTATTGGAGTATACGTTATATGGAGGGCAGTGTAAATCACTTTTCGCTAAAAATGACTTACACTGCATAAATATTCACTTTTTGTAACAATTTTTAATTGAAATTTATTCGATCTCCATGAAATCAACACTTCACTCTTAAATCATACAGATAGATTTATTAGCTCAAATATTTTCTCAGATGCATCGAATCCCAGTTCTCAATTGACGAAGCAATTAAATTATAATACTTTTACTAATAAAAAAAAATCACACTTATATTGAATACGTAATAGCTTAAAAAATGTCTCATTTAATTATACCTATTAACATATTTTGTGACTTCCATTGATTGACTTCTGATTAGCTTCTGACCTCCATATAAAGGAACATACATGGTATAAATTAATGTTTTCTGCTCATCAAATTAAAATTTGTTTAATTGTTTTATGCGCATGTTATCAAAGTTTTATTGAGAGCATAGAAAGAGAAAGGTTTGAGGTATATTTTAGCATAGTTGTTTTTATAAAATTAATTGAAATAAAAATGATAAAAATTGGCAATTAAAAAATGTGTCAACTAGCTTGGTCTTCCCTACATATTATGAAATAATAAATTTTTAGAAAATGCTACCATTTTCCCTACACTAAAAATTTGGAAAGAATTGACCCAAGCATTGTCCATTTTTTAAACTGTTGTTGCTACGTAGGAAAATATCGTACAATAATGAATCTGGGTTTATTTTCAAAGATCACTTATTGTAAAACGGAGCAAAAAGGTAATGTTGCTATTTTTCTTTCAAATTTTTATAAGAATAAACGAATCTGTGGAATTAAAAAAATGTTTGTAAACATTAACTTTAAGACCATTTATGTAGGTATATCGTCGCTTTAAAATGAAGTGGCGAAGGTTAATCTATAATTTTTTTTCATTGTTTTATTCCTCTTTAAATGAAAAACATGCTCTTAAATAATATGTTCTTATATCTTAATATCTCAAAAATATGCCTCTTTAAATATGCAAACACACTAAACGAAACACGCTAAATCTGTACAATTTTGAAAGAAAAATAGCAAGCTTAGTTATTTACATTGTTTTACTTTGTTCTACCATTTGTCAAATATTGTTTGAAGTTATTTTAATACAACGATTGAATCTACGGTTTTCATTATACAAAAATTTGATTTCCGTATAAGAATCTGAATACAGAAATCATTATAATAAATTCACGAGTCGATTAAAAAGTACTAATGACAACTGGTGAATTCATACACATTAAAGTCAATGTGAAGCGAATTACGTATCTTACACTTGCACAAAAATTGTAGTCGTCTCACTGAAAACGTTTGCCAACGCTAAACGACGGCTTAAGAGCGGACCTAATAAATGCCGGCAAAAGGAACGAGGTGATATCAGCGATCGGAATACCGATTTCTATCGCAGTACAGAAAATATAGACTGAATTCTCATTTTGATCCGATTTGTTCTATGGTCCAAATCGCCTCGGTCTACCCTAATTGGAATGAAAAGCAACTCGTCGAAAAGCTGACATTAAATTCAGCGATAAAAGTCTCACCTAATGATACTTTTACTTTATCTTACCCTTTCCAATAATATCGCCCCCCTCCTTCGTCGAAGAAAGTTTTACGTCAAAGTTTCCCTCGTACGTGAAATTCCTCGCGCGATTCGCCTAGAAGTCGCGAAGGAACGATTACACTTCGTTCAATTCCAAGCCAAATCGCGGGAGTATCGGAGAGAGCTCGTAGGAATTCCAACCGGGAGCCAAAGAAGTGTCGTAGAAATGGACGTGCGACGGAAAATCCAGAAATCCGGGTGGCTGGTATCGCCTCGACGCGGAACATCACGTCTGTAATGTAACGCGGCCGAGTAGCAACGGGAACGGGGGGAAAGGCAGATTTAAAGAGGGCACGTTCACGACTTTTTTCAACTTCTTTAGTCGTACGCGAGCGCTCCCGGGCAAAGGGACACGCATTAAACTGGACGACTGACATTATCGCGTTTCAAAGCTCTCTCATTCTTTCTCTTTCTTTCTTCGTGCTTGGCGAAGGAACGCGAAAAAGGACGGTCGACGCCGAAGAAAAGAAGAGAACCTTTTCCAACCGAGATGCAACTTTGTCTTAACAATGCCGGGTCCGAGGCGTCTCGGATTGTTTCGAACTCGCGATAAGAACTTCGATATCGCGTCGAACGGTGTTCGAGACTGAGAGCGCTTGGGAATTGTCAGGATCTTCGATGGAATACTTTGACAAACCTCTGAGGTTTTCCGATTTTTCGAATCGTTTATATGAAAATTGGTTTTGTTACGTCAAATCCTTTTTTTTTGACATGTACCACTGGATTTTGAATTCTTTTTTCAATTCCAGCGACGAGGGTACGAAACTCAGCAAATTCGGACAATTTCTACCATGATATCAGGCTCTTTCCAAAGTAATTTGGCAAATGCACTTTTCTAGCAGACAGATTTCTCTTCTAGTTTGGGTTGCGAAGGGAATTGCTCTTAATTCGGTAACTGCTTCAAGATTAAATTAACTATGATAATAGACTATCTCAATTACCGCGGAATTTTCGTGGGAACGTAATAAAATGAGCACACGTAAAGCTCGTAACGTGAAACAAAAGGGCACGTTTGTTCATTCCGAGGTTGGAGGCTTTGCAATAAAAAAATTATTGCGTTAGGGATGTCAAATAGGATAACGTTACAAGGAAGAACAAAAATTTCGAAAACATAATTTCGTGAAATTATAATTAATGGTGTAGAGTGGAACGTTTTTCCCTGTTTACGTTTATACGATGCAAATATTGTTGACAGTGAAAGACGTGTTGAAAATAGCGAAAACTCAACTAAAATTCCCTCTCGACGCAATATTTTAGCATACACGTTATTCCATAGCATATTTTAAAATCACGTCGAAGCGTGTACGCGGAAAACAGCATTATATCCATAATAGTTGGCCAGGAAATGGCCAAATGCTTATGTAGAGTACGCCTGCGGAGAATAGCCCTTAATTTGCATTTTGAAACCAGCATAGGTAGCCGGTTTTCAGTTACATTTTAAAATCGAGGTTTCCTGAGAGGATTTCGCTTCATCCTACCGCGAAATATGTTTCGAGGAGTGAACTGCAATGCGTTTATTTTAATAGCATTGAAACGAAATTTTAATAGCATTGTTGTTTAATATAAAATATTAAAAAGGCTAACAATTAATAAAAAGTGGATCTTTGTGCAAAACAAAATTGTTACAAGCAGAAGTAAAGAATGGGAATTTAAAAAAACAGTATATTTAATGTTCTAAATATTCTAACTTCAACAATACTTTCAACATTTAATATATTTTGGCATATGTTAACAGTCTCATAGATTTTTTGCACACTTAGCATTGTCGTGTATCAAATCCGCTGCCTAATAATTAATTTCAACTTAGGACTCATAATAGAGTTTCATTTTTCTAATCTATTCGCTTCTCTTCGAATTAAAAATGTTTATTAATCGGCTCACGACTATTTTCTGATGTAACATAAAAATGTTTGAAATAAAGAATAATTGTGCAACGTTTCATCAGTATGAAGATGTGTCAAGTACTGATTTTTCTTTATTACCTGCACTTTTATCAATTTTATGAGAATGTTACTTGAATGTAAAGAAATAATCGAGCGCTTCCAAAGCAGCGAATTTCAAGCGATCGATTTCTAATACTCCTTTCTTCCTTCGACTATAACTAGGTATGTGACGTCAGCAGCGTGTAGCTTTGCAGCATTCGAACGCTGGGGGCCACGCATTCAGTAGTATCCTCCGTAATAAGGACTATATCAGATGGTTTCGGAATTATAACCGGTCGCAGGATCTTCTCGCGAACAATTTCGAGAAAATTTGCCTCGGCAGCGAGCAGGATCGCCCAGCAGGTATCGTCGTTTCGGGAATGGTGATCGCGTCGATACCAGCGCACGGCAGTCTGATGCGTTTCGGATTATCGTCTTTGATGTATTCCAATCGTCGGAATTGAGTTCGAGTGTCTGAAAATCGGGCCATCGCGATTCCGCGCAGTCGGCTCGAAATTTCTTCTTACTCTCCACTGCCGCAGCGTCACGAAAAAAGCAATCGCTTTATGTCCTCCATCGTTCGAAAGAAGCCGAACTTCAATGGTTTTATTGGCAAATCAAATTTCGTCGTGAAGACAAATTCGAAATTATCAAATTTCATTCGTGTTACTTTCATAAATCTGTTATCGTTTACATTTTCAACTTCATCAATGTTTTGGATTATTTTCTTCGCAAAGTTTCGAATCTTCGCAGCGTAATTCAAAGAATTGTATATATTTCGAAGTGTTGAAATTTTGACCGAATTTGACGCGCACTTACGGCAACTTTGTGACTGAAATTTCGCTTCACTGGAATTTCGTTACAGTGGAAGAGGGTTCAACGAGTATTACCTCCAGCTGACCAGCCATTTTACTCAACGTCTTTCTCTTTCCTCACACGCTATTTCAATCCATCGTTCATACTCCACCACCTTACACAGTATTCCACTTTGCTCACGGAGCGAAGGGTTTATTGTACTCAATATCCCAGGCTGTCTTTTTATACATAGAACAATTATTCCTGTTCTGGTAGGCAGGCCATTGTGCGGGCGACAATAAAGCTTCATAACAATTGATAGATTCCAGCGGGGATTATCTGCAACTCCTCAAGGCGTTGCGTCGAGAGACGATGAGCTAGTCTGGATCGCAGAAACTTTAGAGAAAGATTATTCATTAAACCAAACAATGGAAGACCCTTCGATTTCTTTGATGTAAGAATGAAGTCGACTTGAAATATGCTTTTCTCTGGGACTCTGGGACGCTCCATTTCTTCCTTGGAGCGATTCGGTCCGAGTTTTCTGTACTTTCTGATGTGTATATATGCATGTTTAAAATACGCCACGGAAATAAGCAGCTTGCGTTATCAAAATAGTTTGAGATATGGGAAAAAGCGCAACACGAAATGAAAAGCTTTCACATGCTTTCACTTCATACGTCATCGTTATGTAGGTGCATGTATATGACTGCAAAATGTAGTTGCATATTTTCAGTTTCCTCTTTTTTTTTTTTGGAATGAAAGCGCATATTTCTTGGTTTATTGTTTGATGAAGTTTTTTATCCTCCGCAGGGTGGTAGGACATATTTTCCGGGAGGCTATTACTTTGAATCAGGATACATTTTTATTACTTTCTGTAACTCGGTAGTTTCCAAAGTTACGATACATCATTTACACGGAGTAGAATTCTCATTTGTTAAAGTAGATTCCGGAGGTGATGTTAAAAAACCAATAAATAGCGGGGCGGTAAAATAGAGAGAACTGTTGGCAATTAATTGTGAACAGAGACAATTTTTCTAAAATCGATACCACTAAATTGCTCCACAATCAAAGTTTCCAATTATACACATTCTCGGTAGTCGATGTACCTATTAAACTTTATAGACCAATTAAAAAATATGAGAAAGGTGAATGTAAAACTTGTTTTTTTTTTCGTTTATTGTGTTGCAGGCAAATGTAATTTAAAATTTATAAAAGGACCACATTTTCCTATTTGTTATAACGGTTTTTCATTATTAAAAGATGAATTACAAATTAGAAAATTATGTATTGTGTTTTGTTCACACCACGAATTATGGTATAATAAAAGTACTGAAATAATTTACGAAAATAGATACCATAAGCAAGAATTGAAATACACGAAATTGTTAAAAAATGTATAGTGCTTGCATCACAAATGATTACAGTTCATGACTATTTTCTACTTCGAATGTTAATATTATTTCATTAACGGTAGGAATTATTGGTATTTCATTCGAAATAGGGAACTGATTCTGTCGTTATTCAAGACATAATTCCGGACATTATCATCGAAATGCGTCGTTTAATTAGAAACTATAAAGGACAATTTAGTGAATATTTGAAATCCAATTTGAAATTGGAATTGAATGGTAAACTGCCTATGTTACGAGAATACGAATGTAAATTACAACTAATTATCTGTTCAAATTGGTGAAAGACAATATTGTATTTTCTTTTGTATAAAAGACTTTAAACCAAAATTTGCAAACAGAGTTTTTATCATGTAAAACTATTTACATCACAGGGATAAGAATTAAGTATTTATACTGCGCGAAAAAAAAAAGGATAATGAAAATGTTAAAGTTCAACAAAAATGATGATTAATATATCGCACATAAATAAATCTAATTTCATCGAGATTGAATCGTTTGATACATTTCATGGGAAGGAAACTAAAGATAAGAAAGAAAAGGCTGACATAGGAAATCGGTCTGCTCCACCATTCTGAGTCTCATAAGACAACGACCGTGGAGAACATATTGCGAGATCCCTCGTTTCAAACCTGGACTTCCATATTCACCTGATCTGCACCCCCGATGATTATATCTGTTCCCCAATTTGAGGAAAGTGTTACGAGGATAGCGATTCGGGAGGAAAATTCTCAGGCAGTAGCAGCTGCTGAGCTTCAACATAGCGAGCAGAAAGTTCGCAGAACACGTCGCTGAATTTGATACGAGAAACGGAAGAATTTCCTTAATGCCACTAAAAACGTACCTACGCTAAATAGGAGTCAATTTAGTTTCACCTTATCGCGATGAGTTTGGGTTCACAAACGCATCTCTGGAGGAATTCGTTTCTACAGATATGAATGCATTCCATGAATCTTGTATTATTTGAAGTAATACAGATAATTGTTCTGATAATGAGCTTGGGTTCTTCCTTTTAATCTTGATCATTCTATTCGATTGTTTGGAAAATTCGAAGATAATGCTTTTGTGTTGCATGGAATATTTTATAGACGAATATAGACATTTTTTAAATTTCAAAAGTAAAAATTTTTCAACAACTTTGTAATTAATTCAACGTAGATAACTTCAAAGTATTTTAAACATTTTAATGGAGTAGCAGCTATGTTCGTATACCTACTTGTGGACAGTAGGATTTTTTATCAAATACTACAAGGGACTGTTGTAAAATAAATGCAGGAATGAATAAAAAGCAAGTTGATTTGAAATTAAAATTAAAATCGTATGTCCTGAAACATTGTTACTGTTTCTGCTTTGTCAATTACAGTATTAAAACAGAAAAATTAGCATGTACAGTACAGTCTTGAATTTTCCTAACTAAAAATTTTTAATAAATTTATAAACATAGAATGAATTAATTCCATATATTGACGAGCGTTTCGTTGTCCGCCCCAATGTTATTTAAGTTTTTCCGACCCATAATAAGAATGCAAAAAATCTAATAAACCACATTCCTTTTTATATGACGGGTTTCCACTAATCGTGAGCATAAAATTTCAAAGGTTGTCGAATCGAGGGAAATCTCGCGTGTGCGTATTTCGGATTTCAGAAAACGGTGCTCTTCGTTCTGCTCGTTGTCCTTATCGCAGCACCGGTTTCACGATTACGGTGGAAGGTTAACCTGCCGTTCTTTAGTTTGCATGCCATCTACCAGCGCATCTCGATCTTCGCTGTTTGCGAACGATAGCATTTATAGAATTGGACGTTTTCCTAGGATTCCCGTGTCCTGATCAACGCAATCAGCCTAACAAATAAACGGACCGCTACTAATCTCCGAACACAATTCAATTACTCCAATTAATCCTCTAACTTTGACTTTGTCATCGTCCCGGGAAGGTATTACACATTCTGCCTGTTCGGTTACTGATTTCAAATCAAGCTCGACGTTCATTAAGTCCGTTCCATTATGTCTGTCAGTTATACCGACGGGCTTTCCTTTTCGTTTGATGTGAGGAGTTTTAATTAAAGATTTAAAATTTTAATTGTTGCAATCTAATTGCGAAAGAGATTGTCCAAAGTCAATTTTAAAAGTCTAGAAAAGAATTTTTAATTTTTCTTTACTCTTTTTGAATTAGCAAACCGGTTCTAGTATATTATTAATTTATTACGTAATCATTTATTACTTACTATTAGTAATAACAGTTTTCACGTAACACTAAAAGTCATGAATTTTTATGTCATGGCAATGCGACACAGAATATTTGTAATACGGAATTCAGTGTCATAACAACGCGATTTACTGTCACGTGAAAACGTACCTTTAAAGTTTTATAATTAATTAGATACTAAAATTTCCAGGATAAAATTTTGCAAAGTTCAATGCTTTTTTGACAATTTCAAAGCACTCGTAATAATATTTTCTTTTCTGTCAAACGAACGTTTCCCTAATGACGAATTTAATTGACATCTGTGCTTGCCTGTCACGAAACACATCATAGCAGCAACAATAAAAGCAGAATACCAACAAATAACCAGCGAAAGGGTGAAATAACGATGCGCAGCGGAGAATAGAAATATCTCCTCAATCTCGATAATAACCGCATAAACGGATACCATCGATCCGAATATTTTTAATGTAAAAACCAAACAATCATGTTTTATTCGCCGCGTATCCGAGTATTTGGGGGTGAGTCGGTAGGGCAGAGGGTATTAAAAAAAATCCGGATCACATCCAGTGACCTACATCGCGCAGCGACCAGCATCGTCGCTCTCGCATAAAGGCGAGCCCACATGTGCCGTGAACCAGCTGGGATGAAAGGGCAAAATACCTGCAGACATAAAATATACAAAAGCAAAATACCTGCGGAGTCGAAACCTCATGCCGTTGTAAATGATATTGCGGATGGCGTCCGTGGGGTTGTTTAGGGGGAAAATTTCATCAACATCCGCAGCGGTGTCAAAGGCGAGCGGTGGTAAAAGATGTGTCTCAGAAGCGGCGGATGTAATCGAACTATCGAACCCATTCGCGCACTCTAATTGCGCATTGGTTTGTTTTCGATTGAACCGCCTCTCGGTTTAAACGAGTCGACCGAACATTCGGGAACGCCCGGTAGATCGATGAAAATTTACATCCAAACATAGGTGTTGTCATCCAGCGGATCGCGATTCTTTTTCCACCTTTTGTTCGAAACCCGCGGCTCTGTGGAGCGTGAACGACGTGCACCACGATGATAAAGTCGTACGGCGAAGCAGAAAGTTATTGTGCACGGTGATACAAAGCGGGGAAAAAACGCGTTCGAATAGAAACAAATGGAGTTTGGTTTAAATTCCTGTTGGCTATACGCCCTGCGATTCGAATTCGAAATTTCCCGGCTGAAGTGAAATTAGTTTCCTTCATACAGCCACCCGCTATATTTATATCGTTAATACAGATAATAGTACACAGCTAGAGCTGCGTGTGATATTCTACTACGTTATCAAAATTTAATTTGCATACACCTGGTCTCCGGCAACGTTTTCCCTCTGCGTTTGTTTTTCGAAATAAATGTTTAATATACCTGTTGTACCTAAATTGGTTTGCTGCGTACACTGATGAATTGAGAAATATAAATTGTTGCAAATATTCCGGACATTGTGAATTGGTATTGTGCGTCATCAATTTAGTTTTTAATGCAGAGGTTAAACAACTTTTCAAACAAGGAAGAATAATGTTAGTAACTGAAAGGCAAATTTGTTGAAAGTGTAATTCCATTCTGACGATTAACTCCGTAAAGCTTAGACAGTACTGTCACTTAAAAGCAATAATTATTTATACTTAAATGAGAAATTAATCTCGATGCACATTGATTTACTGTTATAGAACATCAATGCATCCTTGTCAAATTAATTGTTTCCTGCGTGTACAATAGAATTTCTAATTCATGGCGACAGTGCATTTGTGGCACAACTGATTGATCACCGACATAACAGCCATTAAATCATTATTAGAACAGTGATTTATTATTTTAACAGTACATCTCGTTGTAAATGTTGACGACGAATTACTAATCTATTAAGTGGCGATTCCACGATGATCTTGATATAGCAACAATATAAAAATTGAATGTAGGTACATGGTACATGAGCAATTCTTGTTTCGATTGTAAATTGCAAGCGATGTATTCTTGTCTCTATTACTCATCATCGAATGATTTTCACAACATGCGCAAAATATGTACATACACTCGATACTTATTAAAATTGAATATTTTTTACAAAAACATTAATGGAATCAAGAATTTTCATGCGAATTGTGACCTACAAATTAAAGGCATTATTATGAAAATATTTCTAGTAATCAATTCTTAATTTCTCAATAATTATAAATTGTTGAAATATAAGAAGCAGCACAAACCTTCGTTTCTTTTGCAAAGACACAAACAGAAACAAAATATAAAATGTGGCATAAAAACTGATTAGTTTTGCTGTTATCCTCAACTTAATATTACCTTACAAAATACAGGGTGTAACGAAAATGTTGCACGTCCTTGAAAGGGGTGATTCCTGAAATGATTTTGAACAACTTTTTCCTTAGCAAAAATATTCGTTGTGACTTTGTTAATGAGTTATTAACGAAAAACACCGACCAATCACAGAGCGAGTACAGCGGATTAATGATGGCGCGGACGATGGCGGGCCAATACTACTCACCGCTGGAGCCCGTGTTAAAATTCATCCTGTGTATTCGTGCGTCTATTGGTCGGTGTTTTTCGTTAATAACTCGTTAACAAAGTCCCACCTTACATTTTTGCTAAGGAAAAAGTTGTTCAAAATCATCTCAGGAATCATCCCTTTCAAGGACGTGCAACATTTTTGTTACACCCTGTATGTGCTGGTGTACCTCGCGTTTTCACGAAATAAAATACCATGAATCATATATATCATATATCATGCATCACTATAATAACGTGTGACACTCGTTATAAAAATTCTATCTCAAATATTGGAATGAATGTTGTTGGATTATTAAAAGTAGAGAAGAAAAAGTTGAAGGAATTTTGGATAACTACAAATCTACCACGTTGTTTTATTATTTTATGTAATTAATAGTCAGATATTTTATGTTTTTATTTTCTCTTCGAAATAGTTCATATACTGATAGCCAAGAGAAATTGTAAGACTTAAGGGGTTAATGTGAAGTGTACAAAATTGTTTGCGGATTACCGAGCGTGACTCTCATCCTGAAAAGACAGAGATCAGGCTATTCTCTTCGCGGTTCTTCCATCGTTCGCGGCGCAAATGGCCCGAAACACGGTCTGGAACCCCAAGCAGCACGGGTTGCAGCTCCCTTTTCAGATCCCTTAGGTTCGCGTTTTCGCTCGTAACACCCGTGAAATGATTACGATAGCATTACCGCCGGTGTATTCTGTAATTGCGATATCAGGTTCGCGTATCCCCCGCCGGGGCGATGCGGTATTATTCGCATTCATTCGGCGATGAGATCCACGACAGCATAATGGCGAAGAATGACGTTGGCTTCCTTCGTATTATTATCATCGCCACGCGACTGTCGAATAACGTATTCATTAATGGCTTCTATTGTTTCAACGCCGACATCGCTTTTCGTTACTTGATATACCTATTAATTTTTTCAGGAAAACGGTTTCGTTACTGGTTATTTATTAAGTCGAATGAGACTTCATTGAGTGAAACCTTCTTGACAACTTCCCGGTTAATTGATCAGTCATTAATAGACAGCGGATCTTTATGCAAAATAAAATTTTTACAAACACAAATAAACAATTGGAACTTGACAAACAGTATTTTAATATTCTAAATATTTTGACTTGAATAATATAGTTGATATTTTGTATATTTTTGGATATATTAACAGTCCTGTAGATTTTTTGCAAGCTCAACATTGCCATAAATGCATAAAATCCGCTGTCTAGTCATTAGTTTTGGGAAATTGTTTTTTTTTGGTATCGTAGGTCAATGTTTTGGATTTTAGATTAGATCTTAGAATTGGTTGATTTGGCAACCAACAGTGGCGTAAACGTCGATATAACATTATATTTGACTGTTAAAATTTCTGACACTTGTTGTCGAACACTTTATATAACATTTTTTTTATGTTTAGATCCATAGAATCTAAGTTTGGCACGTTAAATCTTAGACACCCTGTATATTCTTGTACAAAAATTAAGAAACTTTTTTCTTTTTCTAAAGATAAAGTTCTAGCGATACTTTATTTCGAAATTTCTCCGAAAACGTATTTCACTCTCAAAGTCATTGAATGGAATAAAAAAGGAAACCGAATAATAGCTTCGCCCAGAACTGTCGATCCTAACGGACTTTCTACTTCATTATCAAAACGAAGTTGAGAGCGTAATGGCTACATTAATTAAAAGGTACTATTTGTTCTGTACCTAAACCAACTAAACTGCCCAAACGCAAATGGCTAAAACCACGGTTATTCCAAGTAAAAATGCTCACTAATCTCCGACGATCGTGAACCGTCGTCCTAATACACGAAAGAATGGCTCGCATTTAAAGCGAAATTAACCGTAATTACGTGAAGTTAGTTACGGCATCGGAGCCACACACTATTGCCGCGGCCGAGAGGAATGATTGCGCCACCCGAACCATTAGGGACTCCTCGAAAGAAACGATCGCAGCCAGGAAGTTCGATGCACCGGAAGACCTGTTACAACACGCGGCTGGCTTCCGGCTGGAGAACGCCCAAAAGATCGTTAATTGAACCGACGCACAGTGGGAAGAAAACCGATTTCACTGGCCAAAAAGTCAATTTTTTAGTTAAAAAAAAAAAAAATAAAATAATTTACTTAAGTAATAGAGGGTTGTTTACCATGCACGAATATAAAAGGTTTCTTTTCTAGGATCTCTTATTTTCAAGTTATACGACTTTGAACTAATCTAGGTGGATACCGCAACCGTACATAAATTAAATAGAATTTAACAGAACAATATTTTTTGTTTCATTTCCTTTTAAATAATAATACTGTGAGTCTTTTACGATAGAATGAAGCGAGTATGGATGAAATTATTTAATTTTACCGCCTAGTACGCCTTTGAGTTAATGACATATATGAAACAAAAGAATGACGACATTTGACATTTCTGCTGTTAACGCCATATTGTTGCATCATATTTCTCCGATCACAGTGCCAAGAATTATATCCATCTGTAGCCGTATTCAAATATTATACTAGCTTAAAGATAATTATATCTCAAAGTCGTACTCAAAGGCGTACTAGGCGGTAAAATTAAATAATTTCATCCATACTCGCTTCATTCTATCGTAAAAGACTCACAGTATTATTAAATGAAACAAATGAAATGAAACAAAAAATATTGTTCTGTTAAATTCTATTTAATTTATTTACGGTTGCGGTATCCACCTAGATTAGTTCAAAGTCGTATAACTTGAAAATAAGAGATCCTAGAAAAGAAACCTTTTATATTCGTGCATGGTAAACAACTCTCTATTACTTAAGTAAATTATTTTTTTTTTTTTTAACCAAAAAATTGACTTTTGCCCAGTGAAATCGGTTTTCTTCCCACTGTGCGACGCACGTATTTTCCAAAGGAGTCAGCGGTCCGCGCTTCACGAAATTAATATGATACTCGGGGAACAACGGGTAAATCGAGGCAAATGAGAGGCGGAAGAGTGTTCGAAAAAAAAACCCGTTGAGAAGCTTCGCTCTAGGAAGATGCGCGATTCCACGGACGGGCAGAGCACGAAAAGGGGGTCACGGCGAAATGCTGAACGACCAGTCATAACAGCGTTGCACTCGTGGATGCGCTTGGTAACGGGGGCCGCCTCGTAACGTCGAGGCTTAATGGTACTTGTCCAGTTGCCGTTATTAATTGTCATTGTGATACACGGAAGGCAGCATTAACAACGCGACTCCCCGGCTGCCACGGATATTCGCGCAAACGCGTCGAGCAGCCACTCGAAAACGCTGTTTTCACCCCCGCCGTCGAGATTGCGCCATTAAACGCAAAGGTGCTAACTGGCGCTGATCGCGCGACGATAATTACGTTGTCGGTTTTGCTCGAGACATTGCGCCCCGCGATGCCCGCGTAATTTGATGGTTGTTGCGCACGATTTGTGAATTCGCAACCCGCCCTGGTTGCGCCAGCGACGATACATGGTAGATAGCGATGTGTACGGCTCTGGTGTTTCGAGATAAACGAGCGTTGCGATTAGACCATTGGACATTTTTCGAAAGCTTTTTGAAAGAGAAATTGCGTTGTTTTAGTTTGAATGAAACGTGGAAATGATCTAACATTGTATGATTTGGGTATCTCAACGTGAAATTCGATCAATCTAGGTGCCAATGGTTCTTGGCGAATTGAAAGGTTTTAGTTAAAGAACAATTAAATAGAAACTGGCGAGTGTTATACTGCATATCCTTTATTTTTTTTCAATTTGTGAATAATTTACATAAAAATGTAACATGGATTTTTAAAAAGTTGAGAACGTATTTAGACCCTTGGAAATTGGGTCAACTTGATCCGAAACGAAATTGTATAACTTTATTTTTTTGTTGTTAATGTATTATTTGGAGTACAATTTTTTACTGATATAATAACTACACCGACTGAATTTTACTTCTGCAATCTATTTTGTAAATAGATGGCTCCGAGTCAATTTGACACAAATTCGTATTTTCAAGCCCTTTTAGAAATTCTGTATAAGGATTGAGGTTGTATTTCATCTTTTCAGATTAGAAACAAGTATTTTATTTTTCGTATTTTATGTATTTCTTCAGGTTTGCACATTCTTCTATGTATTTTCATCCACGAAGAAAGCTCTATAAAAGCACAAATATTTGAGCAATATTAATGCAAGTACGATTGCCACGTTTACTTTATTTTAATCCTTTGCTACTCCGATGGGATTTCACAGACTCCCAAAATACAAGTCGAAATTTTGAGTTTTGCGGCTGTAGAGCAATTTCATGTTCTTCAGAGGTCAGATTTACACAGAATTTAGTAATATATTCAAATTCCACTGCAAAAGTGTCTTCAATTTTCTTTATACCATTATTCACATTAATAATGAAAAAAGTATACCATGGCGTATGTTTTCATTCGAAGTTAGACTCCGCTAGAATATGAGAGTAACTTTAATCACCGGTGACAGCAATTAAAGGTTAATTCGAATGATGTTTCAATAAATATTGGTTTGATGCAAGAGTAATGAAAATATCAATGTACCGTAAATAAAGCATGGTACTTCTGAAACATGTTATTTTATTTTGTCAATAATACATAATATAATTTCAATCAACTGGCTTTCAATTATGCTTGATTTCTACCGTTCGAAGTTTTAATTATTTCATGCACCAGCCCTAAAACACATCAGAACTTCAAGTGAGACTTTAAATATAATTTATTAACGATCCACTAAAAATAAAAATGATTCTCTACCAAAAGATCGCTTCATTTTAATTCTAATATTAACCCGTTTAATCAAGGTTGCACTGCAGTCATGAATAACTTATGAACGAGCTCAAAAATTCTCTCTCTCCATAAAAACTGATCATTTCAAAAATGTCTACCAAAAAAACTCGATTACGTTTACTTCAACCGGATAGTAAGTTCAGAATTATAAAGTGAATGATACTGGCACGCGATACTAATTTAGATTCCTATCGCACCAATGGTGGAAAGGTACTTTTTGGTTCTTCAATTTAAATGTGTTTGCATACACGAGTTTTGAAACTTCTTACCCATGCATTAACTTTCTTTAACTAAATCAGGCCACAGGATTTTCCTTCGTATGCTCCACTAAAATCCTGCGAGTCGGATGAAAAGTCTCAGATCTATCCACGGCATAGAGCTCCAACCTCGAATCCGTACCTTTTGCCCATAGTGAATCAATCTTCTGATGGGCTCCACTTCTTTAATACCTGACCCTTCATTCGACGAAATATAGAAGAGAGGCGTACCACGACGGCTGTCGAAATTCTCGGCTTTAATTCGAAATTTCTCACCGTGTTCGTGAAAAGGATCGGCACGCGAAGTCGCGAAGCACGGACGGTACAAACGGTTGTTCTACAATCGGTCGCGGTGCTGAGGAACTCGGCGTTCCTCGACAAATTTACGAATAAAACACGACGCGCCTTAATTGCTTTCCAGTTATTAGAAATTCGGCATTGCTGAGTTCAACTTGAAGCATTTGAGGTGACACCAGTAAAAATTACTTGCATAATAAATGTCAGAGTTCGTTCAATTATGCTGTGTCTTTGAAATGGAGATTATTATGTATAGATGAATATTTTTAAAGACTGCGGAAGTCTATTTTCGAAGATGGGATATGTTGAAGAAAATGTGGAATCCATTACATTTTTCCAGGGAAGATAAGTTCATGATAATAATTTGATGATAATAGAAACGTGAAGGATTAATTCCCAAATGATTTTTAATTTAAGTAATTTTTAATGCGTCGACTGTATTGCATTTTAATAATCAATCCTAAATTATTTTTGTTACAGGTAAGAAATTTTCGGGAACCTAAACTACGGATGCGTGAAATGTCTTCTATGAGTGAGTAAATAAAATATTTATAGAACGTATAAAACACGTTATTGATTCTATACGTGATATTCGCTTTTCGCGTAATTATTCGCGTTTCGTTTTAATTACAATAGTATGTATCTCGATCAGGAACATGTAAAAACAAAGAAAAAATATTGCACTGTTTCATTCTCGACTGTCTGTAACAGCAGAAGATTATCTGGCGCATGATAATGAGTGCATCAAGGTTTCTTTCGCATTTCATTTTCCCCTGAATGGTAAATAACCCAGTTTCGTCGCTTTCATTAAATTCAAGGAGGATACTTCATTCTAGATTTTCATTAAAATTCACCGGCTCGTTTCACATTCTATTAGAACGAAGAAATTTATATATACTATTCTGCACAACATACATACTTCACGTTTCATGTGAAAACAAGTGTAAATAACGCACAGGGGTTTCGCAGCGGCGCACACGTTCCGCCAGGAATTTCGATATATTTCGAACGTGATCCAATGTCTTCGTCGCGTTCGATTTTTCAAACTATTTCATTAGAGAACCTATAAGAATAATAAATTTTGTCGAATATAAGCAATTAGATAGGAGCGCAATTTATAAAGTACAGTGAACGATAAAGAATAAAAATTTTGATACACTGGAATCTTACATCGATACTTCAGATTGTCATAAATATTCCGAACAGGAATTGTATTCACCATTCAAGGATTGAACTTTTAAAGATTTGCCAGAAACTTGTGAATTTTTTATTCCTGACTACATCTACTGTTAGTGAAGTAGATCGGAATTAAATTAGGATAATTGAAACCGGCACAGTACGTCAAAATCGAATTAACTCGTGTTACATGATTAGGAGATTAATTAGATTCTTTAATTGGAAGCGTCTTCCCCAAAAATTTGACAAATCTTCTATTCTACTGAGGGTCGCAATTCCCATAAAGCACATTAGGCGCAAGTTGGGGCTCCATTTTGTATGGAGCTATATTATAAAATTTTTCTCCTCACAAATAAAATAAGTTAAAATACATATTACTAAATATTAAATTCATAATATAAATATTTTAAGCCATTGAAAATTGCTTCTCTATTTCAAACAGTATTTTTGTTTTGGTTACCCATCAACGTTTCGAATTTTCAATTTGAAACTCTCAAATTTCCAATTTTAAATTCTCAAATTTCCAATTTTAAATTCTCATATTTTCAATTTCATATTTACAATTTTATACATCTGTTATTTCAAATTTTTAAATTTGTAACCTGTAATCTTAAAATCTTCAATTTGAACATTTTCAATTTCCTCTTAAATTTTAAAATTTTTAACTTCAATTTTAAAAATCTCCAACTTTCAAGCCTTTAAATCTTTAATTTCATATTTATAAATTTCATATTTATAAACATCAATGTTTTTAAATTTCCATTCCTCCAATTTTTTAAATTTAATTCTGACAATTTAGAAATCTGCATATTAAAATTTCCAACTTGAAAATTTCATATTTTTTACTTGAAAGAAACTGAAATCTTAGAGGTTCTTCAGCTTTAAAGTTTGAAATCTCCAACTTTGTATTGTATAATAACTATAGTAATACTTTAATCATTTTATCATATTATTTACATTGGATATAACATTTATGTTAACTCTAACAGTATAAATGCGACCCTAATTCTACTTCCAAAGTGTTTCATACATGATTCATCGATCGTTTCCTTTAATTCGTCGGAAGTCGAAGATGTAATCCGCACGATTGCCGTGCAACCAGTCTTTTTTTCCCCGGTTCGTGGCCTAATTTACTTCGCGGAATATCGATGCGGAATGAAGAGCCGTCCTGTATAACGACAGGAGAACGTCGGAATGTGTGTTAACGTAATTGAGTTGAAGCACGAAGGAAAGGAAACGATGGGGGATGAAAAATGCGGCACCGAAACTTTTCCCTCGACGGCCACGCGTAAACGGATTTTCCAATTTTCGTGGAAGAGGAGGCGATACGGGGCCGGCCGTTCTGAAAATCAGAAACTCAAACAACGGTCGGTACATATTTCCTTATGGTAATTCACCCCCCGTCGTCGCCATTCCTTCCTCCACCACCTGAAAGTCATTTTTCTGTCTCGATCCGTGCCCGAAACCGCTCACTCGCTCACGCATATTCTCTTAACGGCCTTCCCCTTTCTTTTTCTTCCCTAACGAAGGGAGATGAAAATGAAAAGGTAATTTTCTTTCACGACACGACGGAAACTTTACATTAACACATTCAGAAGAGCACTCGACGGCTCTCCGTCTCTTTTCAACGCGAGCACGCCGACGACTCCACCCGAAAATTTCCGTCCTTTTTTTTCTGGGACGCGTCGGGAACACCGAGCGCGGAAATTTCACTCTTTTTATTCATCGTATTCTGATGATTCATTCTACCAATGGCATAATCCTCCCATCGCCTTTTTTTTCCGTCTCCCCTCGCGGTGCGCGCGACCCGCTCGAAACGCCGAATCGAAATGTTTGCTTCTTTAAAATGCGAATTCCACCGGTATAAATATGTTGGTGAACTAATTAGCAATTATAGCTTGAGGGAACTGTCGGTCGGCGGATATTTACACTGCTTCGAATTTTGTGGTTACGTTTGCTTCACTCGCTTAACTGGACTTCTGTTATGTTCAGCGTGTTCCTAGTTCTCCGAAAACATACTAATTTACTGGTGTATTTACGAAACAATACACATTTAATGCGATTGTTGAAATCGTGAAATGGTGAGGAGTGGAAAAGTGAGGAAATTCATAAAAATCTGATGGAGATGTTATTAGAAATTATTTTTTTAATTATTATAATCCATATAGAGAGTGAATCATTAAGAACTACAATCTAAAATAAAGTTTCCTTAAAATATTAACATGACTTTGATTTTTTCTAAAGTTCAATGCATACTTTTTTAGTATCACGTTGTAGTCGATATAAAATCGAATTCAACGAATGTGATGACGTTACAGTGATCTTACATTGACTTTGAAGAAATTCAAATCAATCTTCATCTTAAAGAACAGTCAGATATTTAAAAAATCACTTTCTATTCACCTGATGCGTCTGTTAAAATGTCACATTATTTATTAAAACTAAAATTTTTTCTATAACCACTAGATAACGAGTTATTTTAGATAGTAATTCTTATTGACTCACCCTGTATATCAGATCGTAGAATTGTGAACGTGTTAACTATGATACAGTTTTTTTTCTTGCTGATAAATAAGAAATTTTTAACCAAATTTCTGGAGAAAAAAGCATAAATATTATAAATAATTTCCTTGTATCTTTTTAATTAAAAGGAACAGAAAGCGCGATTGCAAAAAGATTTGAAAATTTACTTCCATGATAAAAAATTTCAAATTGACATATTTGTTTTGATTTCTTATACTAATAACTTACAAAAAAAAAAAAAACAGTTGCAGTCGATTGAATAATTCTTATTATTGTCGAATATAATTATTTCTTCAATATTATCGCTTTCATAAGTAGCTAGAAAATGTCGATGAAATATGTAAACAGTAATCATGTTCGTATGAAATGCATTGCTTGCATCGACTCAACTTTGATTCGATACATTATCAAATGCATGTCACTGGTTATTGCTGATTAATGTCAAACGCTCCGAGCGTCGAAATAAACTATCCTGGCTTCTAGTTACATAGACACGATGAACAACCGGCGCTATTAGTTGGACATCATCGAACGCGAAGTTTCCTAATGACAGTTACGCAATATAATTGGGTGATTCACTATCGAGAAACGGGGAAACAAATTGTGACTTACGGTCCGATGCAGCAGCTGTGGCTCATTCGATACGTTTGTACTTCGTTTTGCTTCGCGGTCTGAAATATTTACGGTAGTCGTATAGAAGCACGAATGGAACGAAGTGTGTCCGCTTTTATAAAATATTTTCTATAAAAATATAATTCTCGTTCATTTTTATAAAACTCTGAAGATCAAGATTGATCGTGAAAAATAGTGCATTTGATTTGTATTACAATTATTGTAAGTTAGAGACATTTAAATCAAAATTAACAATTAATTTTAGAGAATCCTTATTTTGCTGCTAACTAAAGAGTTATTAGTTCAAAAATCAAGACACATCAATCATTTTTTTGTTCCACTTTAGATCAGTGACCATTCTGTACACGTTTCAATATTCTATGTACAGTGTACAGTGTGTATATTTTATTTATTTGTTCAAGTACTTTCACCTCTTTTTTTAAATCAGAAATATTATTTGTAAATATCGAATCAACATTTGTAGAGGGGTTTACAAATTTACTTAACAGAAACGCCGAAACGATATTGGCTAAATGACGATTAAATTTTTTAAATGAATGGCTGATCAAATATTTTTAATATTCGAGAAGTTCCATACATTTGACTGCCCAAATAGTAAACAAACGTAAGCAATCTGTTTAACAAACTGAACAATAATCACTGTTCGCGTTTGAGTTTGATACTATTCAAAGATCGAAATATTTGACTCTGGTTTCTATACTCAAAGTCGAACAATCGATTGTTTCACGCGTATGCAGTTGTGTTATTATTTGTCATATAAGCTTCAATGTTAGTTGGAAAACAGAAATGTCTTTTAGGATTTCATCCAGAACGTGAGTAACGCGTTTCAAAAGATTCTTTTTTATGATCACTTTCGCTTTACTACGTTTGATGGGCGTGTTCCATCTACCTGTCATATTCGTTTGTCTTTTCCGGACGTGGACTGTGCGCGATGGACCAAGAAAGTAATCGCAAAAAGTCAGAAACATGTAGAATTTACTTTATACGCTTTCAACTCATTGGACAGCTTGATGATATGTTTGTGGTAACGAAGGAAAATATGTTTTTAACGGAGCGTCGAGAACATAAATTTATATTGGTACATAAAATTTGTAAATGGAATAAATATATTATATTAGTATATTCACTCATTTACAGTAATATTCCTTTTCCATAAATTGGTTATTCTGCGTACTGTAAATTAATTAAGTAAACTTGAAGGTATTATTAAAAGTCAAGACTATTTAATTGGCAAATTTTGAAGAAAATAAAAGTAAAATAATGCGAGGAAACAACTTAAGGGCGGAGAGTTTTCCGAACGCGAGAGTATGCGTACACTCACACAAGCAACGGGAGCAGTATATATGCACGCGATGCGCGAGAGAGACAAGGGTATTTTGTATTTCCAAGTTCCCGTCTCGAAAATTGCATAAATAAATTTTTTGCGGGTACAGCACTCATCAGTAGATTCAGATAAAGAGCGCTCAGGGTCCCGTTTGAACAACAATAAACACCATATGTTGAAAAAATTGGAAAATACGAAAGTGAGACCTTGAGACAGATGTAATCAAAGTAAGCAAGATGGCTGCCGAAGCCACATTTTCCCAAATATCTCACGATTTAATGGTTTTATCACTCATACCGACCCTGAGCGCCCTTCCTACCACTAATAGAATATCACTGAAATCCGATTTTTGTCAATTAAGCACTCCTAGAAGACGGGAACTTGGAAATACAATCGCCATGTGATGCCACGTCAAAAAAACTTCAACAAATTTCCGTTAACGGCGCTTGTGGTATTTGCTAATCAGTTTGATTACGTTATCATCAAAATCGATGAAAAAATAAATCTGTTGGTAAATGTAATGTAACTGTAATTGTCGGTAATGTATTTGACAGCATTTGACAGCGCGACGAAAAACATAGTTGCCGAAACGCCTCGAGAGTTTTGTTACGCTGTTGTCACATTTGTTTTACTATGATCTGTCCATCAAGAAAATTTGAAAGGCTCGAGCCGAGATTTCGATTACCTTCAAAAACAAGACAAAAATCATAACTTCCAAACTAACTACTTTTCGGCCTAAGTACCCTAATACTTTTTTAAAGAGGATACAAGAATACATCGATTAATGCTTGAAAAATATACAATTATATAAAAAAAAGTTGAGGTAATATCAATTTTTTATTAAATGAAAATGTTCTTTGGTAATGTTCATTACTGGAATACGTTATCAACCAAGAACTGGCTAAATTTTGTTTAAAACATACGAGACACCCACCATGCCACGTCGCTATTCTATATTACAAGAAAATGTCTACATTATATGTAAAATGATAATAATTTAAAAACTATATGGTTCAAAATTTATTTGGTAACTGTGCAGAAAGAGGTACGCCTCACCGATTTCGATGAAATTTAGATTTTTTAAATGTTAGCATAAAATTTGCGTTAGCGTCATGTCTGCGTCCCCTTCCGAAACGCAAACAGGACGTATTTGTATTTTGTTATTTAACAATACATACATCTGATTTATGTGTGCATGTATATGTATACTGATATATTGACGCGACTGCAAAATGACGCGTGACGCTCGTATGTCTCGGCCCTATGTTTTTCACAAATATAAACAAATCGGGAAACGTCACTGACATAAAATTGCAATGATCGCGGCGACTTCGCGTCGCTCGTGTGCATCATTTCCATTTTGCGTACGGAACAAAACACGACGAAAAACGAGCGGTTTTGTGGTAGGTAAAAAGGAAACAGAATTTCTTTATAAAAATCACCGTTAGAAGTCGCGCTGTCAAATTTCCACGCCGAATTATTTTATCGATTATTTATTTTTGCTAACGGCCGCTTAGAAAAAAAACCGCTGCGATCGATTCGGAGGTACCCTCGAAACAGTCTCCGCCCTTAAGATTGTTTCAATTTAAATTTAAATTATACTAAATATACCCAATAGAAAGTTTTTGATCAGATATTGTGATTGAAAAATGGTTCAGTTGCAAAAATTTACATTTACCAAATATTTTTTAAGCCTATTTTTCTGAAAAGAATTCTGTATACGCTACACCGAAATATCAAATTTGGCCTTCGTATGTTAACATTGCGTTGCTTCGTTTCGAATTTTATTTTATTCGGCAAAGGATAACGTGTAATACGAGCAGCCTTTTATTAATCGGTAATACAGAAAATACGTGTTTACGCGGATATTGCAAGATCCCCGCACAGATTGGATTTCGTCGGAGATGCATAAATGCATTGTCCCATTGGATTTACCGTCGTGTGTTTTCGCGCGAAAATTCGCGGATAAAACGTTACAGATTTTTCATAATTCCGAAATGGAAATATATCACACGATTATTAGCGGTGCAGCGTTCGATTTCCAGAAAATAGCCATTTAGGAGGTCCAGATTTTTGGAGCGGAATAACGATTTATTCGGTAGGTACAAACAGTGAAAAAAGTTTCGAAAATAATGAATAGCATTCGTATACTATTCATAAAAGTTAATCATAACATTTTTCTATTATGGATTTGCTCCAATAATCGATATTGTACATTCTATTTAGCCTATAGAATGTTGTAATTATAATTTTCCATTAAGTGGAAAATACTGACGAATTCTTTTATTATAAATCAACTCCTCTATTCTAAAATAAATTTTAATTCATTTCTCTCTCCTATGACGGCCTCACTTTTCTTTTTTTTTTTTATGTTTCAATAACAAATTCATTTAACCTACGTTTACGTTCAGATAGTCCAATAAAAAAAAAATTACAAAATATTTCAAAAAATTGAATTTTTTCAACCTCCGGTTCAAAATTACATACATGTGATAAATTTGTCGTGCAATCCAGCACGATCCAAAACGTGTCAGAAATGTTCAATACTCAAATAAAACGATATTAAATATTTGCTAGTGATTGCATGCTGCAATAAATTCGAGAAATAAAATATTAGTAGATTCATATTATATATGTTTTTAGATTAACTACAAATTTGCCTGTAATTAATTTCAAAAAGAATATGCGAATTATTCGTAGAAAAATAAGTGTCTAATGAATACTGTGATAACATATATTTTACAAATTCCATATTGTACAATTGATTCCAAGAAACACGAAAGTAAAATTAGACCTCGTAGATTGAAAGAAAGTTTTGTAATTTCAAAGTATGATAAATTAAAAGTTACTTATATAGATTGCGGAAACTAATGCGCAGAAATTTTAGGGCGATCAAGGCAATCACTGTTAACGTGTTAAGGGCAGTTTCATTGTTTCGATATCAAGAATTCCAACTATCATGTCACGTCACGAATAGCATTAATTTCGAATGATAGGTTTACATTTTACACTCTGTTGGAAACGCAAATGATAATACGGGTCAACGTGTGTGCTGCGTTATCGCAAGCTGGACGTGAATTATTCGGTAATAAAGTAGATTTAACGATAAATCCTCCTCGCAATAGTTTCAGAACAATTCAATGCTCGCGGTATAGTCATTAAATGCATAGTCAAAATATCCCAGCGAGAAACGACGAACACAGTGGAATTCGCACTATCAACTATCACATGCTTCTCCATCCTTCCTTTCTTTCAAATTCGCAAACTGCTTTCGCGTTACGACGGTTTCGCGCGGGATGAAGGGGTTTCTGGCCGTTTGCCTTTTAAGCTGAAAAATTGCGGCTTTTAGGTACACGTGAGTGCGAATCCAATAACGTATCCTCCGCTTCATTGGAACGCCATTTTGCGAAGTTTTTATTTTTATAGAAAATCTAGCGAGAATCCGGATGTGGGTCAACGTTTGCTCGCTCGTCTTCTCGCGTTTTATGTCTCGAGAGATAAAACCAGATGTATTCCGGAATACGTTTACTGATATCCGTTTTTCACGGAGTGGGCTTACGCGTGGATTTGATATTCCGCTGGTCAGATCGATTGACATCAAATAAATACAATTATTTGGGAATGTTTGTTTGACGTGTGAAATTATTAGGAATAATTCGTCATTTTATAATTCTTATTACTAGACTGCGGATTTTCATGCCAAATTGTGTTTTCACAGCCCCAGAAAAGGAAGTGAAATCTGAATAAAAATGTATCTTGTCTTCTAAATTTTATGAAACATATAGAAGCTTTGATATTTTATATACTCTAGTATTTATGCCATAAATGCATAAAAATCCGCAATCTACTTATCATTGAAGATAGAATATAATATTTTATTAGTAACCAGATCGACGAATTGCACTACATTGTCTAATTAATTACGAAACATATTATAAATTGCATTTATTGAAACTTCAGAAAACAGTTAATGATGTTATTATAAAAAATCTGAAAAAAATACTAAAGAATTTTACTATAGTACTAAATTTTGCAGATCATCCTGCAGGAAAAAATGAAGGAATAAAAAGTGGGTTCAAAAAATCGCGTAGAGCACACTTTAAATTTGCAGTCAATTTTAGAGAACTGAAAACGTTTTCAAGCTTTTAAGAGTAAATGTTGCATGGAATGTCAGTTAACTATTCAGCCCGAACGATCCCTAAAAACTAAATTTATCACAAAATCCATCTTCATTCATTAATTAATCTTTATTTAATAAATAACATAAATGTTTTCCACGAATAATAAAAAAAAGTGCAGATATATCTCTTGTATAATGAATACATCACGACGATGCAACCATTGCAGTGCATTCATAACATTGTGCACACATCGTTGAAGTTTTCTGCGCATTTTTCTAAAAAAGGGAAGCCACAGTGCTTTCGGAGAGAAGAATAGTGATACCGACGTCATCAACATCAAAAATACAAACACAGTAAAAAGTTACTGCATCGTAAACTGTTCATAACCGTGAAACTCCCATTTCTGAAGATCCCTTCTAAATGTAGCGTGAAAGATGCGTTGAAGGTTAGAGTGTAAATCACTTTGCATGCACCCAAGAGAAAGAAAAGGAACGACGACTCAAGAGATCGTGTAATTTATCAGGCAAAATGGGATAGAAATGAAATAGTGATAGAAATGCGTAATAAGTTGTGCGATTCAGTGACACGCTAAAGCAAAAGTCTCGTATATGTCTCAGACTTTTCATCCGTTCGCTTTTATACGTTTCCCTCTGTCGAGGAATCGGATTAGGCGAATGACTTCTTTGTTTTGGAACGTGTATAGTGACATCCAACCCCTCACGTCGTCGCTAGCTACTCCAACAATAGGCGGGATCGCTTTCACATGTCCATCTAACTTTGCTACGTGTTCGCCAGTCGAAATAGAGATTCGTGCATATTGATACGTCGAACAATAGAGGAACGTAGATAATCGTGGAAATTCGATGTAATTTTAGGTGCTAAAGTAGTGACACTAAACGTTTAATTATCTTAACTTTCCATATTTGTGATTTCAATTTAGACGAATTTTTTTAATTATAATTTCTATTATTAAACTTTTCAGTATTAATATTTCTCCTCTACATTCGATATCGTAAATTTTCCCAAGATAATATCGTATTTTTTTAAATTTTTACACTGTAAAAAAATCGGTTTTATAATGGGAGGTATAATATCAACTCTGAGCAATTTCAGAGCGCTTCAGCGAAGCGTGTTTCAAATTCAAGCGGTGAAATCCGCTATTTTTACGTTGCAAAACCGTCGCTTATTTATGTAATATGCAAGCGATAATCCAAGTTTAATAAAAACATTTTTTCAAAATTTTGCGATCAATCTTTCCTCCGTATTTTTTTCGTGCGTCACGTATAACCAACAGAGAGATGAATGAAACGAGAAATGAACGAAGCTTAGGGGTTCAGGATTAACGTTTTACTTTTCTTCGAAATGAAAGCCCCTGGAAAGCGCTGTCACGAAATAAAATTGTATCGCGACGGACGATATTGGTTCGACTCTTCGGATCCGCCGATTGTTGGGTACACGGCACCGACGTCGTTAAAAATTTGCACAGATTAATCCGCTTGGACAGTTCACTTTTTCCGCGGGTATTGCAGTCGGAAAACAAATTTTCGGCCAGATGAAACGTAATACAGAACCGAACGTGGTCACTCTCAATATTGGCGATTTTGCAATTCGTCCCTATTCTGGTTAGACTATCGGCTGTGGTCGGAAAGATGTAGAAAAAATTGTGTCGGGCTGAATGCGTTCACGAAACATTCGGGTATTTAAAATTTCAGAGAATTAAATTTCGTGCCCTTTTCCACCGCGTCCAATACTTGATTGTTCGATTACGATCGACGAAAATATTGTGTGTTCAGCGGTTAACTGTTCCTTCAAAGAACTTCAACTCTAACGACCATTTTCAATCTTAAATTACCACAAAATAACTAGTTACCTTATTTTCTAAAAATTTTTATGTAACATTTCATTCTCAAGAAGAATGAAAAAAATACTTGTATTTATTATCCTCATTTAAATAATTTGCTAAATTAACAATATGTCAAAGGATATTGATTACTAGACTACAGACTTTATGCATTTATGACAATACTAATAAGTATGCAAAAAATCTACGAAACTTTTGACAAATGCCAAAGTATATAAGATACCAAAAATATAATTCATGTTAGAATGTTTAGAAAATTAAACTAATTAATTTGGTACTTCTGCTTGTAAAAATTTTATTTTGCATAAAAATTCGCAGTCCATTGATCACACATCCATTAGTGACACTAATGGACATCAATTTGTATACACTATTAAATAATAATTAAAAGATAGAATGTTTCATATATTCTTTTAATTATCCTCTGCTCAATTTATCGCATCAACATGAAAGCAATTGCATCACGTATTGCAAATATTCCTCAATTTTTTTTCGCAACGCATTAAATGTCGTGCGTTAGTTCAATGATGCCGTATTAAAATTCATATTGAAATTAATATTCAATTTATGCCTTGAAGAGCGTAAAAGGATTCAAAGAATCGATGTAAATGTAAATGAGATAGCCTCGAGGCACCTTTTTGTTATAAATTATTGCACTGTTAATAGACAACGATGAGTGAAAGCAAGGTAATGAAAATTCCAGATAAACTTCTGTTTACACAACGAGTCTACTCTCTGGTCCTTGCTCTGTTGATGTTTGCTGCGAAGATACTTTTACGAAGATCAAAGAGAACGATAATTGAAATTTACTACGGAGCAAAGCCTATATTCGATAATTAGACGCGAGTGGCTGCGTTAATATTGCATATACGGCATACACAGTTTCATGAAAGAAATTTATCTGTCAGGCTCAAAGTTATTTAAATTTAGAAAGTTGTAATACATTACATTCGAAATTTTCAATATTAATCGTGTTTTCTAAAATAAAAGAGAATATTTACACTGTGATTATTCGTATAATTATGTAAATCTCTAATCAATAGTTTTTGGAATATTTGCATGGATATTAACTCCAAATATCGACTTTAGTCCTCTGGTTGTCGTCGAGTAATTAGGTTATTCTCGCATTGAAGGTGAATCGATAATATCATTAGGTTAAAGTCTGATATTTCTTGCGAATATCGATATCAAAAATAGTTAAGGAAATAGTCGACTGGTCCATCTCTCTCATAATCACTCTATGGTATTATCTCATATACATACAACTTTCCTATGCGATATCCGCATCTCTTCGCATTCTAAAGAGTCAGAGAAATAATTGACTCGATTCACTCAAACCAAAATCCATAAAGCTTCCCCGAAATAAGATTCCTCGCTCGGTAATGCACAGAATTTCTACTTTAACCTCCTGAAATCACGGGTTCGAGTCGATTGTTCGATCTCCCTGTATCTCCTTCAGCTTTATCCATAATTTCATCGCGACCTCTCGATAGTAGGAAAGAATACGATGTGCACGACCCAGTAACAAGTGTACAACCGAGGACGGTCGGAGAGTGTTCTTGTTGCTCGGCGAAGCATCGATACGGTGCAATCGTTGCGCATTCTCGTTTGCCGTTGCTTATCGCTTGCTCAGCGGATCGCAACCGTCGCAACACACCTGTCAATGTATCATTTCCCCGGGAAGGAGAAAGGGAAATCTCTGATTATCGATCTGGATTGCGTTGACGGATCGCGTTATTGACAATGCACGTCACAGCGGAGCGGGTTTCCATCGGCCACGGATTCGCCCTAATGAGTTAGAGAGCAGTCGGCCTGATTCGATCCTCGGGAAGCGTCGACTGTATGATTTTCTGAAATCCGATGTGCGCCAGGCGCACAGGAAATCGCGTGCACGCGCGTGCGGACGTCAAACGTCGTCGAATCGAGTTTATCGCGTGTTCTGCTCTGAATTTTCCCGAGGATCTTCAAATCAAATTCATGGCACTGATGAATATTGTCGAGAAGACGTGTCCCCGACGATTCCGCGCGGATAGGAATTCTTTTCACTGACGACTAACTGGAATAAATCGCCAATTTATATTGTCATCGAGTCGTCAATCGAACATTAATCACGCGCTAACGCAGGAAAGGATATTTTTGCGGCGAGTTCATAGCTTCGCGGTGATTGGAGGAAGTTAATGGTTGGTGGAAACGTGGACTTTGACTTTTGGGGAGTATTAAAGAAGTTTTGCATAATCGTTCGGGCTCTCCTTGCATTTTCTCGAAGCTCTAAAACACTTCGTCCACATAAGTGGGTGGGGCTTAGTTTGTGCTGTCGTCTGACTAAAATTTCTTACGTACTACTGTAGAAGATTGATGAATTTTGTGAGAAAGAGAAGAAGACTATTGTATTAAAGTTAAAAGGCTTAAATTGTTGGAAATTCAAGGTCACTCCAAGAATAGTTTTGTGTTCCCATAAAATTAAGTGCTAGTGCCACTTTTTTCTGCTCGAACAATTTTTAGAGCTACCTATAACAAAGAAGTAGTATAGGTAAGTAATTCTATGAAAAAGATTTAAGTTTGAAACTTCGTAGACATTTTTAAACCTTCTCTTTGACTTCTTGGGGTTAATTACAGGTAAGAGTAATTACACTTTTGCACGATTGTTCTTCTCGATACCGTTTTCTATTCCACAACCTTTATCCTGGCCTTCGGAACAATGAACGCGTTGAAATGTTTCAATTAAGCGGTAACAGCGTTCGTACCTTTGAGAAATCTTACAGCTTTATGGTTCAAACGGGCAGGTGAAGAATGTCAAGGCAGCAACTTTTTGTCGGCGATGATGGTCCCCGTTGCACCTCCAAGAATTTAAGTAGGTCGTCCTTCCCTCTTGGTCACTTGCTCGGAGACGTGGGATCAGCAGATTTTTGCCCATTCAATCTCCTGGATCTCGGGGAATGTCGATAAATCAATACCACACTTCAGAACCTTCGATTTTATAGTTTATTATGGGGACTTTCTGCTGAAACACGTTTCTTTATGTTACTTGCGTAAAACTCTTTAGAAATGTTATGGAGTTTCAAAATTTGATTTTTTATTAAAAATGTTCTATGACTATAGAAATATTATAAAGATTCTTTAATTGTATTGAAAGCTTTTGAAGATTTATCAAAATATTTTGAAGCTAAAATTCTACTCCATATTATTTAAATTTTCTCTCAAATGTTGGAGTTTACTGGATAATTATTAGGCATTTAATAATCGATGATACGATGTCTCAGAATTTGTATTCTGATCGATAGAAACAGGTACAAATTCATATTCTTTCAGCCATAAGTAGTGAGTAATACATTTTTTTAAACTCTGTTTTATCTTCTGAAATACAATATAAGTATCCAAAATGCACTGCGTGGTAAACTGCGAAACACACGGCAAACAGTTTACCCATAATCATGCTATCCATTTCCAATTGTTCTCTCCTCTTGTACCCAATTTCAAGCTCCCATAAATTGCTGCTATGCAGATCTACAATTTACCATTCCAATCGATCGGCTGACGTTGATACGACAGCTGTGTAGGATAACAGTTTCCGCTGAGAAAGAAATTGCAGAAATACGTCGATTCCATGGCAACGTGTTAGTAGAAACGAAGATACAAACACCTGGGGCACTGAGTTAGTAAAACTGAAGATAAAACACCTGGAGTACCACACACATTCATAATAAAAAAAGAATCGTGTTTGATGATTTTTTAACCGCATCATTTATTAACCCTTCGAGGACGAAAAATATTTGTTCAAGTAAAAATAAGTCGATGCTTTATATTTTTAAACTACTAAAAAAATTAAAAGCGTAAAACTACAATTCTACATAACACAAGTTGTGTAAACTTTGTCTCATAGAGCACTATAAACGTTTGATGACATCCACTCCTCATACGGTTAAATAATCTTCCCTTGGGACAATAAAAAAAAATTCACGATTCTGTACCAAACGCGTGTTTCAAAATTGACAGAAATATTCTCAAAATCACGATGCGATCGTCTGCGATCGAAAGAAAGAAAAGTACATCCGATGAACGTGTCACGAATTCAACTTCGTCCGCCGAAACAGGTAAACCGAAATGAACATAAGCACATCCTCGACCTGCATCGAGCTTTTCCACGTTGGAGCTTTCACAGGGAATCCCGAACATCCTGCACTCAATCCGTTCGAGTGTGGGCCTTCGTCGACGAGGTCGTCATTTCATGGACGATCTTCGACGGACGCCGCGGTTAAGCCACGAGTAGATCCTCGCGTGGTGATTCGAACTTAAAACTACGAAATCCTCCAACGTCCGCCTCGACAACAGTGTCCCGATCGATCGATAAAGTCGATTGAAGCCTGCGTCCCGTTCGGCGAACCCGCGTGCATGCACGATGCGTATTCCTCAATAAAAGCTTTCCTCCGCGTTCCTCCCCCTCGCGTTCTCGAGCGTCGCCCGCTGGTATTCGAGGGATGATAACAAGGTGAAAAATGTTCGTTTTCCTGACGTCCATCGACGCGATCGATGTTCCCTTGTAACCGACGTATTTGCGCGAAAACGTTCCGGCGTGTTTTTACGCGCGACGACAGGATTAATATCGACCGAAAGGACTCTGGAGGTTTATTCGCGCGAGCACTCGAACGAATGATTCCGCTGGGCGATTTAGGATTGATATTAGTCGAATCTACGGTGTGAGAAATTTGCAGGTGGTCGACGGTCGTAAAAACGTTAGCTTTACCGCTTTGGAGGTTCCATTTTCAGTAACCTGTAGTAGTAGCAAAATTGTAGTGATGTTAAGGAAATGAAATGAAATTTTCTGGATGGAAAAGTTAACTAACAATTTGTTTCTGTCTACTGGAAAATAAACCGGTAGAAACAGATTCTATATGTGTAAATCCTAGACTTTTCTTAAAAGATTCATTGACGTATAATATTATTGACACAATTATATAAAGATGTGGTACAATAATTATATGGTACAGAAAAAATCATTCTTTACATGATAGCGAAGCAAATTATTATTATTAAAATGCTAACAATTAGTTGAGAATGATTAACGCGTGGTTCAAGTTCTACTCGAAGTCCTACTGCACTGTCATATCTCATACGTCTACATTTAATAATTAGAACCTTGGTTAATGAGAATTTAGGATAATTGAGAGTCGAATAATCGAGGTTCTACTGTATTTAATATATTGGAAAATGTTTGAATGGTATCAATGTCAACCTAATCTGTTTTTCAACCTTTCACAGTGTTCTTAACACTTTTGAAGTCGTAGTCCGTCCCTGCCGGAATATTGTTCTACTGATTTGCAAGATCATGTCAAAGTTGAAAGGTGAAATGCCGAGGGTTTCCCTTGTTGCTATCATCCCGCGCGAAATTCAGGAATTCATTATCCATCTCTGTTTACATGAATTTCCTCGTAAATTGTGGTAAATGAAGCGTGTACAGAATGAAAGACGGCGTCCCACGCAACCGCCCCAACTGTTTAACTCAGTTTGACCGTGATTGGTAGTTAATGAGTTTCGTTGGTGTAACGATGAAACAGCGTTGCCACGTATAAATACTAGCCTGACGTAAATAATCGTTTCCTGGTATCGTTATTCGGACTCGGTCCATTAAATTTCGACGGCTGTGTGTCAGAATAGTTCATCAATTGTTCGCGCTACTGCGACAAATAAGCGACGCTTTAATGTTTGCGGTTCGCGTATCAATAACTTATCAATGGGTCTTAATTCGGCAATGGCAAGTGATATGTAACATTCGAATAATATAAAAGAGAAAAATTACGAATGAGAACGCTTGTTAACATCGCCTTGTTCGTTTTTTTTGGGAGAATTCAAGACACGATTAAGCAGTGAACGCTTCTTCAATGAAAACATTCAACCAGTCACAACTAAGAGCAATCCACATTCCAGATAACTTCTTGATAATTAACAGTCAGTCAGTCAGTAGTCAGGTTTAAATACGTTTGGACTTTCAATTTAATTATTCAAAACGGATGTCAATTAGAACATGCACTGGCAAATTAGGTTCTTAATTATAATCGAATCCGGTTGGCTGAGCTCCGTGGAGTTTAGCTAACTATGATTGTGAATTATTCGAGATTGCAGACAAGACTATGCTGTCTGACTTAAGGAGGGACTGCACTCCTACGGACAATGCATCGCGCGAAATTGCGTTATTGTCTAACACGGGCGAAAGGAAACAGCGGGCTCGGTTAATGGAACATTTTCTTTAATTTGTCCAGCTCAGGATTCCCTGCGGTCTACAAGAAAACTTGAACCGGATTAACTTTCGAATAAGTTATCGGCCAGACTTCGTAAGTTATCCACGATTAATACTCGTAAAATACGGACCCGCGCGATATACGACGCGCAACTTGTAGTTGACAGTAAAGCGGGCGAAAGCGCTATGCGAAGTTTGTACGTCGGGCTGAGATTCGATCGAATGGACCGGGAAACAAGTTGGGGATCAGGCAGAATTTAATCAGCCAAATTGTGCGCCGCGATAGGAAGTATTTGCATCGCTGCTTTAAGTGAAACTGAACTTGAGACCACTTTAGATCTCCGTTATCAGTGAATCATATACATTGAAAAATTCTAATAGATACTGAGAAAGGCAAGTTAAAACGTTTTTATTTACGCATTAATTTTTTGGAGCATTCTGAGGGAATTTTTAAACCATTTATGCACTTTTATCCTTCAAAATATGGTTAGGGTTTACTATACGTCTATAAATAACGATTTAAGCCTACAAAATGTTACCCGAAATTTTGCTAAAAAAATCATTCAAAATCATTCAAAAATTAATTCGCGGGAAGTTCGATGCGACGCGTATTCGATTGCGAATCCCCGTTTTCGGTCGGCTCAGAAAATCGGGAATTAATTCAGCCGACGATTATCGAACTTCGCGTTTGTCTGTCGACGCCGAGCAATTGGAGAGCGATGCTCTTCGGTTCCAGTGATTTCCAGAGAGATGCGCCGCTGGGACTATTCCTCTTATTGCACGTACTTCCTGTCACCGCGTATTGACCTGGAAATCCATAAATTCCAGTGACAATATCGATGTTGATCGGGAGGGTCGAGGTAGGAGGAGCCGGATCGACAGGCGAGGAAAGAGAGAATAATAGGTGCAAACGGCGCAGGTAGCTTTCTAGGTAATGTTCAGATTGCGATCCTATGGACCGTAAGAGTGTAAGATTTAATGTCCTATTCGGGACAGGCGACGATCTATTTCATGTGTGAATATGCGACGTTTGGATTAGAAAGGCGAGTCATGAATCTGTAATTTGATCGTCAAGGTGTCGTTGAAGACAGACGAGTTTTAATCTGCTGAGTATCAGGGGACGAGGGAAACGATTCTCCGCTTTGACAGTGAGAAATTCTAGATAGGAGAAACGTGGGAAATTGAAAATTCATAAAATGGTATAAATTTAGACTTAAATAAGAGAAAATTGTGAGGTATTGTCAGATTTTTATCTGTGGCAGACATTTTGGACCAGGTGTTCTATTTCAAGTTTTATTAACTTCTTAGAGATTAAAATACGTAGTTTCAAAAAATAAAATTTATACTTCGATAATAACTTAAAAACTTATCAATTCTTTAAATTTTGACTCAGAAGTAGATGAACACTTTTTAAATGTTACTTTCAAGAAGATACCAATAAATATAGAGCTAACACTCGTTAGATTTCAGAAGACGTATTTTATTATGATTTATATGATTTATGCATAACAAATATTAAGTTTCATTTTTAAAAAAGTGCAGGTGCACTACGAGTTACGATTTTTCTCTAACTTCAATTGAAACGGAGTTATAGCCTGTTCCACTTATTACAAACACCATGTATGTATTTATCTGACAGACTGTTGCAAATGAAAGTATTAATTCTTGAAACAGTTAATTTAATTTGCCACATATGAAGCATTCCAGGTCATAGAAATACTAACTCAGTGTTCTCTCTCCTGAAGAGAAACAAATGCTCGAATTCGTCCAGAGTAAACTAAATGTAAATTACGGCGCCGTCATACCGACGGAAGACATTGTTTTCTGTATGCAAGTTTCACAACTTCGTCGTGCGTTTCGGCCAATTTCGGAGTCTCGTCGTGTAACACAATTTTTGTTACTCGACTGTCAGTGGTAGCTAGAAACCCCGATGCTGCCTGGAAGATTCGTATTCTGATGTGTTCTTCGAGTTTGTCTTTGGAATAATTCACTGTTATTTCTTCGTCTTCCACCACCTCAATGTATTTATATAGCGCATCGCAAAGTAGAAACATGACGAACAGACGACTCAGGAAATGGAATGGTCTTTCGAAAAAAATTACAGACTGCACAACGAAATTAGAATTTGTACAGATTTCGTGCAAGCTAGATCGAGAACCGCAGGAAGATTAATGAAACAGTTTATCAATGTGGGAATAGACACTCTACCATCGTGTTTGCAAGTCGATTTCCCGAGGAACGGAGTCTCAAAGAAGAAAAATGTATGCCAGCGTTTCCATCCATTTTTCTAAAGCAAATATGTAATGTTCTCCACGTTCAACTCATATTGTTCCGCACGCTTTTCTAGTTTAGCCAGCGCAACAGCGACTTCGTTTCGTCGATGTTTCCTCTCGGAGGTTGTCTTCGTGATTTTTAGCGCGAAGCGAGAGTTTCTTTGTAGCCTCGGTGGAAAGCAATCGAGCACGAGGATGGGGTGGAGATCCGAGAAGCGGCGCATAAAGAAATAGTAAATTTAATTCCATGAAAGCGGATACCGAAGGGAAAAGTATTGCGTTGTAATCGTCGCGAGAGATTGAGACAGCCGGGGCTGCCGTGTCAACGTGTTTCTTCCGCAGAGCGGATTACAATTACGTTTTTCAGCGATGCCTTTTTGCGGATTGCAGTCGTTCTTCATTTGCAATGAGCGACAGGCGACACTTCGCGAGCACCTGTTTAGCTTTCTTGCGATCGCGAACTTTTTGCTTTAACACCTCTTTAATAAATGAAGCTTAACGCGACATTTCAGATAAATTCCATTACGAAGAAATGCAGAGAAATTAAAACAAAAATTCGTTGTGTATAGAATCTTGAAATTTTTTCGAATAGAAGTGTATCACCTTATTAAGTGAAAGGATTTTAGTTCTTTATGTGTGTATAATATTTCTGACAAAGTAGTATTAGTATTTCCAAAATTTTTCAATCCTGCTATCCGAATTTCGAGTGAACGATTTATGAGTCAGAGCGAGGAGAGGGCATTGCACACCTCCTGGTAATACATGGCGTGTCATAAATCTGAGGCGACAACGATGGTGTCCTCGATAGGTGCTAGATCATTATGGATCTTCAGGGCAGTATCCACACTTGTACAGTTCGGGAGAATTGGATCCCCTGTCTGGCAATAAATTTAAGAAGAATAGTCTTGGATATAACGCATATAACGAACATTTTTGCAAACTTTCATCAAGTTCGATTTAGTATAATAATAAATAGTCCGAATTTACATGTAAAATAGTATATATCTATGTATAAATATATACTAACGTTGTAGAATAAATATAAAGAAATGAAACGCTTATACTAAAAATGAGAAAGAAAATCGAGTATTTTCTTAACAAACAATTTTATCACTCTCTTCGAGGAAATCTCGTTCACCTCGTCTTCATTTCAAAGCCTGTAACTGCACTGCTTTCTTGGGCCAATCATTCTGTGAGAGCAAGAAAGGCGGAATTACGAGACAGACTCGCTTTACGAGCTGCTTTTAATCCTGTCGTTGAAATCTCATGAAGTATACAGGAAATATAGTACCATTCGGATCTTAAAATCGTGCTTTTCTTCTTTCATCCTCTTCTCTTCAGCAAACCATTATTTATATTTAAATTCTTGGCTGCTTAATATTCGTTTCCTTTGATCTTCATTTTCCCTTCAAACTTTCAGGTATCGACGTCTGAATCGACGTCTGCAGAAAAAAGCATTTCAAGCATTATACATAAAAATAAACGAAGAGGGAATTAGTTTTAAAGATTCTTATTTGCTCGCAATTACTGTCGATCTTTTCATTCATCTTACAATTAGATCAAAGCTAAAATGTTGTACGATGGTTTTGAATTTCTCCAGCTAAACAATTACTACGATCCAAGAGAAATGCACAATGGAAATTTCAGAATGATTTTCGTAGGATCTTAGAATAGCACATTGTCAGAGAAACCGGAGCAGAGCGTACACATTCAGGTGTCGATCAGTGTTCGAATACGTAGAAGTCGAAAAGCGCGAGCCGTATTACACTGAGAAAGTCGGTTAATTAATTATTCATGGTGAAACTTTAGATGCTCACGCAGCGTATTCGGAGCCGCGCGAAATTTCGAAAACTCTTCGCTCCTCGAAAGTTGGAGAAAGTAAATTATTGTAGCAGGGAATGTAAGCTTACGTTAGCAGGATTGAAGTTGAACACTGTCTTACATACTAATGGTTGCGAAACAAATAAGGTACAAGGTGGATCCGGCGTTCTACGAAACTTCCCAGACACATTACCATTTTCACCTCACGTTTAAGGTATCAATTATAAGTGGAAGACGAAATTTAAATACAGCATACATGCACAACAGAGCTTTCGGTATTCAAATGCCTCGATATCCGAACAGATGTGCTTCGCTTCGTTGCAAATTTATAATATCTAGTATTTTTCTTTATTATGAAAACTATATCTCTTTGAGAAGAAAGTTTTCTTAAATTTAAAACAATTGAAACAAAATTTTATTTAACGAAAAATCCGTAGTCATCTGCGTTTCACAATTTGTAAAACAAATTTCCATTTCATTCAATTCTCTCAAATAAATATTTCTCCAAGCGAATTGTGTTAATGAACGGGACGCAGTCGCGGCTTCGAATCAAGCATTTTAAGAACGCGTTTCACAAGGTCCGTGTCCGTCGTAGACGACGGAAAAATCGAACGCAGTGCAAGTGGCTGAAAGCCAGGTTCCGGAGGCAACAAGATCCGATCATTCGTTTCCCTGTAATGGCCTGTACGTTATCGTTAATCCTGGAAACAACTTGTTAAAATAGAGAACATCGGTTTCATCGACTGTCCTCTGAGTTAAGGTGTAACTCGATGACACTCTATGGGCCTTGGTTCTACGGCAATCTCCATTGTCTCTATTCTACTTCACGTTACTGCAACGTGCTAGAACAGTCTTCTTGGGATTTTTCTCTTAAAAGCAATTGGAAATATTTTGTTGAATTAATTCAATTTCATAAAACAAGCGTAACTTAATTTCTTGCATCCAGGCGAGGGTAATTATAATTACACGTAATATTATGTTTATTTTCATTCATTACAATTTCTATTATCAACTCAACCGAGAATTTCTTCTCGTATTAAACTTCTGAAGCATAATAATAATTTTAATTTACTTGTACATTGCGAATCATCCATTTCTCATTTTCTATGAAACGTATTTTTCTTCCTTCTGAAACTGTTCAGAAATCACGATGTATGAATATAAAACCAGAATTTCCCTTGTGAACTACAACGTTTCACGAGTGTGTGTACGCATGAAATCGGTGTTAAAGTGATAAATAACTTTTATACTAATTAATTTCCGTAAAACTGTTCGCAAAATTCTGTCGGCGAGGTAATTTTCGTTGACTGAAAGTTTCGCGAGGGCTCGTAAACAAAATTCAAAACAATGTATGGAGCAACGAACTGTGTTTTCGATTTACAACTTCCCGGAAAATTACTGGAGAACAATTTATCTTGTTCACCGAACGGTTTTGAGAACTGGGACGGATAATTCCTGTACAGAGGAGGCTGAGAGTACTACTGTAACAGCGAGCAACTTCTTTTTCGTTCTGTGGTTTTCTACACAACTGTAATGAAACTATTTTAACGAAGAATCTGTACTTCAGCTATTTACCCTCGGTTAGACAATACAACTAATTAGAATTTTTATTTAAACTCTGAGTTTGTTTGGAACGCTGCTGAGTATTTTCTGTGTTGCTGTTTTTTATGAAGAAAATTTGAAATTGGTAAAAGAAATTGAACTCCTCACTTTTGTTAATTTCTTTGCATTTGGAGAACGGAGAAACGGAGAAGCAGTTGCTCGATATTTAGGTCATCTTCAGAGGGAAGAAGTTAATGAATCTAACGTCATACGCCGGTGAGAGGTAAAATCCATTTGGTTCAGATCTTCATCGTGACGAAATGAAAAGGAATAACTCAACAGACCCTTAATATTTTGTTTTTTCGATGTACAAAGTACAAAGTGAAATTTAATCGGGTACTAAGTTCTGTTAAATATTCGTACGCGTAAAGGAATGAGAAGGAATTACTTGATGGACTGAAGAGACGAGATGGCATAATGAGATGCTCTTTATGCTTCATATATTATGTGCATTATGTGTTATTAAATGAAAGTGTTTGTTGGAAAAGGAAAAGCGGGAAGTTACTTCGCGAAAGTATGGAAAAAGACACGGAGCTGTCCATTCAACGCCAAGAAACTATAAAGTTGAAACGCAAGCTGTTGCTGTCGTTATCTCGACAACTACAAAGACGAATGTACTTCGTTTGCTGAGGATATTGTTTTCAATTGGTTTCTTTCCTTCCTCTCGCTCTTTTCAGTACACGTTTATCACGTTGTCAATGAAAGCAAGCAGAAGGAAAGGAAGCAGGAGATAATTTACTAATCTGAGAAGAAATACCATGTAAGATTTCCGAGATTATTTTTCGCGTCCCTGAGTTTATCAGATTTGCATAAAATATTTGTAATACCTCAGAAATTGCGGAAAGAAAATTTAAGTTCGCAGTGTTTTCATTGAATCTGGTTTTCCATTTCGATGATAAATATTCTTGCCCTCGTTTGAAAGAATAAATTTCCCTGTTCATATTTTAGCCATTAACTTCAAATTTTTAGTTAATTATCGTTTCTGGAATTTATTTGATGCATGCAATTTTAACGTTAGTTGCCTTTAGCAATGAAAAAGGCGAAATAAAGTTTAATGCTACTTTAATCATCAAAAACTAATTAAAATACAATCAATTGTGGATTTATAGGATAAGAATATATATTTCTTTCGAAATGGTTTAGATTGAAAGAAGAACTTAATTATAAACTATTCAGGCAGCGGCGGTTTTTCCAATAATTAGTATCTTTATTCCCAAAAATTCATATGAAAATATAGATTAAAGGACTTCATAACAACAAAAAATTTATTTATAGAGGCAGCGAAATATTCATTTAAAGAAACAACAGATGCATCTAAATATTTACATAGCAGAAACACGAGGTGGAAAAGTTTCGATGCGGCTTAAACAAGTAATAGCACGCTCAGACTTTTAAATTGTCTTTGCAAATCCGGTAACAATAATACTGGATATTATAATCCTCGGCGGGCAAAGAATTCCCCGGAAAGTTTAGATATGAAAATTGCCCTCGACGAACTTTTCTGGCCACGACCAACGAAACGTGTGCGCATGCATACACATCTATATACACACGCTTCCTCTTCGTTCTTAGCTGCTTATACCACCGCGTTAACACTTTTAACACGTTTATCGAGGGCGCGATCGTGTAACGTAACCGGATTAACGGGTTTCCCGTGTAAGGGTAAAACTTTTATTCCACCACCGAAAACGAGCTAAACAGCGTTTCTCTATTATCAGTGCACCCGTTTTGCAGCGAAACGGTTCGATGATGATGTCCACGTAGACGATTAATTGTTGCAGGAAAAATGGATTATTTTTATGTATTTATTATTTGATATAAGACTTCTGTATCTATAAATGATTTATGAATTTTCCTTAGGAGATTTCAGCAGTATTTGCTAAATTTGTACATCTTTTTCTCAGAAAGATATACAATTTTTTTACAGTTTTATCTAGTTTCACCTGAAAAATATAATTTTTCAAAGAATACTTATTTTTTAAGCGTTTTAAGACTGTTTCATAATAAATTATTTTTTACATAATTATTTCTAAATATCTGATGAAACAAATTTAATTTCACGATTTCAATAATTGCCTTAACCGCAATTAGCCAGAGTAGTACTAATTCAATTGCCAAATTTTATGGTTCGTGTACAATCCTATTCATTAACATGAATAGCTGCATGGGTATCAATACAAATGAAAATAACTACCTTCATACTCTGTCGAAGTGTGGAATTTGCAGTAGTTTAAATCGCTTAATAGATATTAATAGGGGTATTAGCTTTCAGTACGGTAGGAGTATCGACCATGAGGGTTTTCCAACACTCCCTTCTATGCCTTCAGCTTTGTGAAATCTCCTCTTTGTTCAGCTTGTTCATTGTACGTGGAATTAATATATTATCAGATAAAAGCCTTATCAGATCAAAACTTCCGAAGGTTTAAAGTGTTGCGCTTTCAAAGTTTGTTGTCTGTGCCGTAAAATTCCGCTTATCATCCCTTTTTAGTTAAAACCTCGTTGCCCCTCGATGGGAAGTTAGCACTAAGCTGGTTAGGCTTAACGATATCGATAGGGAAACATTGAAAGTATACATTTTAATATTAAGGAATTTCTTCTCAATACTTTACATTCAGGGCTGCGTTTATCACAAGATGTATTTTTTAAGCCTTGTTCTACATAAACAAAATAAGTTAAAATATATACTAGTAAGTATTAAATTCATAATATTAACATTGGAAGTCGTTGAAAATCACTTCTGCATTTGAAATATTATTTTCAATTCAATTCTGCATCTTCAAGTTTTTAAATTTTTAACTTCAATTTCATAGATCTTCAATTTTAACTCCAAAAATCTTTATAAATCTGAAACTTGAAATTTTTCAATCTACAATCTGGAAGCATCAGATTAAGAATTTTGAATATCCTTTTTATACATTTGAATTTTTATCTTCAACTCTTAGAATCCCCAAATTACATTTTTTTCAGAACTCCATCTTGAAACTCTTAAATTTTCAAAAGTAATTCTGAAAATCTTTAAATCAGCAAATTGAAATATTAAAATCATCAACGTAAAATTTTTATATTCTCAACTGGAAATCTCCAAATCTTTAACTTTAACTCTTAAAATCTCTAAATGAAACCCTCACATTTTCAATATAAAATCTAAAAGATATGCAACTAAAAATCTTTAAATCTTCAGTTTTATAGTTAATTTATACTTAGTTATCAATTTGTTTTTATTAAAATTGGAAAAGATTTATTTGTAGAGTTACTGTAGAAATGTCACCTTCGATTTTGAATAAACATAAAAAAATCTTATACTTTCATTAACAGAATTCTTCCTTTGAAGTCTCAAAATAATACGCCTAGGACCTCCGAAAGTACAAACGCGAACCTGTTTTCAGAGGAAAAAAAAAATTACATCACATTTACTCTATCAAATCAAACAAATTCTTAGCCACTCAACTAATGGATACAGGATATCATGCAATCTTTTAAACTTATTTTTCTAGTATTTTTTTATTATAATGATTAATTTATCATATTTAACATATTTATGCTGCTTGAAAATCGGCATTCATAAACACGCACGTACGCTCCGCCATATTATTCTCGCATGCCATCATTGAAATGAAATTTCTCGAAAATCCGTATTCATTAAAATTACGGGAAGAATTTTATAATTACTATATCTTATAGAACAAAATTCCATCAAATTTTCAGCGGGTATAAAACGAGGCGTGTTTCATAAATTCAGCTCGCACTTCGGCCTCTCATGCTCCATCACGAAAGTTCCCGGCCTCTGCTTTAATTCGAGCACCTGAAAACGCGTCGAATTTCCTCTCGCCTGTTCCTTCCGCGGTGGTTTCGCGCGTTATCCTCGCGTCTACGAGAATTATATGTAACTCGGTGTAATAACTTTCGGAGTGCTATCGCGGTGTCGTCACGAGAACACCAGAGTCAAACGTTGCGCGTTGAATTTCGCGCGGAGAGAGTGAAACTCAGCCCGGAGGGAAACACCGTTGAAAACTTCCGGGTCTTTTTACATCCCCCCGCCGTTCAGTGATAAAGCGAGCAACCGACCACGCTGAGACGCGCCGCGAACCCGCTTGATATAAATAAACGATCCCCGTTTAATTGCGAGAGTTCTTCGGAGAAATTGAGATTTAGACGTTGACGACGTGAAATAAGGATGAAGCTAAGGGAATCGTTTCGTTTGGCGAAAGCCCATAGTGTCATCTTCCTCGTCGGAAATGGAAACGCAGTTTCGTTCGGGCGAATCTGCGTCTTGCTTCTTCCGTTTTTTCGTTATTACGGGTTTAGTTGATTTTACTTTTAAACGGCTTCTCGCGGAACAGAAATCTATCTTAGAAATTAGAGCGCATCAAGCGTTTGAAAGGGAAATTCTTGATCTGCAGGAGAATTGAAATCGAATATTTTCTTCGTTCACAGTGATTGAATTTTGTAATTTCTAAATTTATTTCATAGTTATTATTTCGTTTTTATTGCTTGGAACCACTAAATTATATACTTTGCGTTTTTGGAATGAGAATTAAGGGTGAAGATATTGGAGATATTGAGGTACAGAAATAGCATTTCTGCACGGCCTAAAAAAATATACATTGAATTCATTAGTATAATCATCATATATCTTATTTTTAAACTTTATTCTACTAATTTGTATTAAAAGTTTCTATTAACGTTACACATAATTGTGTAAATGTATATTATGTAAATTAATATCCTGTAATCCGATGAATGAGATCGTTATTTATGCAGAATGCAGTGAAATTCGTGGCATGAGCGAGAATGCCGCCATTTTGTACAACATGAAACTAAAATTTTTAAATAAAAACTTATATTAATAGACTTTCATGGGAGACTCAAGTTTCCGGGAAAATGTTTTAAAATATTTTCCATGCGAAAGTTAATTCCGCGTGTCTGATTAGAAACTGGATAGCTTCTACTTAAATCTGTATTCCGAAATGTATACTTTTGCTTCATTTATTTCTTTGCATCGTTAGATAATTATTGCTATTTCTTTAATTAATGAATCAGTATTTACAACAATTTGCTACTCAATAATAAAATAAATTACACCAATGCAAATTTATTTAGTTTCAAAAACCAAAGCTTCCTACAGAAAAATTTATTATAAAGTTTAATCTGTTTTTTGCATTACTGATCAGCCTGTTTCCGTTTTCACCACAAGTTTCATTGTGCCACGCACTGATAATGATCTTTATCATCGCATTAATTTGCACGAAATTAATTTTCACGATATTTATATAGTATAGTATATTTATATAGTAATGAATTTCATAAGAATTTTCAATAAATGCCATCAAATAAACAAATTAAATTAAAAGTTAAATAAACACTCCGTTTAAATGAAATGCAACGTTTAATTACTGAAATCAGTCGAAGCCTTTACCATTTCACCGTATTTCTGACACACAAACGACTTCATTAAAAACGTATTGCATGTCTGGGAAAGGTTTCTGGACGAAACCTTTCATCCGAGTACAATGCACGTTAATTACTTTCAATGATCCATATTCGACGATGAAACTTTTTCCTATATAAAGCAATTTCCACCCGAACTCCGTCGAAGCATTACCATACCCAATCGTTTGCTAGCGACACATCAAAGCGAGGCGAAAATGAAAATCGCATTGCCCGAGGGAGTTAACGAAAAGCAGGAAAAAAGGAGGCGACGAATCTTCCGGGCGACGTCACATACGGAAACTCATTATTTTCGAGGATCAAGCCGGGGAGAAACGTTTTGTCGCGGGCCGCGCTTTAATTTCCTTTTCAGCCGTCGAGAATGACTTTTTTTTTTCGTCTCCACTGGGCAGACGAGCCGCGGCCGGCAGCCCGTGGCCCGCATTTGCATAACAGTCTCCGGGCTTCTGTTTACGCGTTATCTACACTCGAGTGAGATACGGGCGAGTCATCGCAAGGGGGTGGGAAGTGTTTTCGGATATACACGCGACCGCCGCGACCCATTTCGCTGGGTTTGATGGGCCGGGGCTTATCCGGTGAGTTATGCCCGCGAAAAGTTCCCCCTTGGATTTTTCTCTGCGCGCGGCCCAGTTTGTCATTGCTTTTTGCACAACGACGGCGCGCGGCAACGCCGCGCCGACTTTTAAGCCAAGTAACTTTCCCGCTTACGGAATTCAGTTCCGAAGCGAGAAATCTTCGATCCCCGATCGCCGACGCGACTCTCGTCGCTTTTCTTTCCGAGTTACGCCCCCTCGTCGACTCGGGTCGCCGCGACCACCTAAGCTCGTTCCCTTGGTCGTTGTTCCAGCTCCAGGTGCAATTAAGGTCGCATTCTTGCGCCCGAACTGCACGGCAACTTCCTCGCTACTTTTTCAACCCTCGCTCGGGGTTCTACGCCCTCCCCTCCTTGTTCAATAGCGCGGTGTAAATAACGCGACGAGGGTTCGAGTTGATAATCGGAAATTCCGCGGGGAGGTGGATATTATCGTTGAACGATATTTGGATCTTGGACATCGCTCTGAATGGTATAAAGAACTGCAGCGAAGAAGCCGAGTGTAATTCACCTGGCTTCGCTTCTTTCCGCGGGAGCCGGAGACGGATCCTAATAGCTTTTACTGGATAGAGAAATCGAGAAGTCGAGGACGGGGACGAGAAAAATGCGCGCTTGAAAAATTAACGCGTCACGTGGCTCTGTTTTATTTACCCACTCTAAGAGTTTAAATGAGGGGCAGGAAAATTAAGTGCGCACTCGTCTTACTTGCGTTCCCGCTGCGAAATCTTCCTATTCTTATTTTCGGTATTTATTAAGCGTTCGCGAGAAATTAACTCCTTTATAAAAGAAATTGACAGTCGATGTTAATCAATCATTTTATATTGTTGCTTTATGTTTTTAAGGAGTGATTTTGTTAACAGTAATTTTAAATTTACTTTTAAAAATTAAAGACCGTTCAATTTCTTGTAAAGCGTTCTTGCAAAATATGTTATTTTTAAAATAGTTATAATATGAAATTTAACAAATATTCTTCAAAATTCTGACAACAATACCGTGACATTAAAAAATTATGAAAAATTTCATGTTTTTGATCATTTTCTTCTAATAAAGCAGAACTCTACGTAATTCAGTGACTTATTATTTGAATAGCTAATATTTTTTTTATTACCGTTATCAATATTAGGTATAGAAATTACAGAGAAATGGTATAGAAATGTTTGCCAGAAAAGAGCCGTAAAGTCATTGATAAAAATAGCAAATATTTAAATGATTGTACTGTTATGTCTTTTTCTTGATAGAACTTTTATTTTAATAGAAAACTTAATCCTAAAACAAGTAGTTTAAACATCAACTTTAATATATATTATGCCCTCTTGGTTGCTAACAATTTCTAAACACAAATATTTTTAATGGACAAAGTTCATAACCCATGCTGTACAATTACTCATACTCAAATTCATACCGCGTAAAAATCTTACTGTAAATTATACTCGTTGAAAAAGGTGGCAGAAGTTCCTGAAAAAGGAAGTTTAATGCGGTGAAACGGAAGTCAGAGATCATAATGTGCCCGCAGTGCTGTTTTAAAATTACAATGCATTTTAAAAATAATTAACGAATACTGTATATTACATAACAATGAAAACGGAGTAAAACACGCTGACATTTCTGGTTTATTCGTTATAACAAGACTGGGTTTCGTGGGACAACCCAATGTGCTGCCGCTGCATTTTTTTTTTTTTTTCGTTGTAAGTAAAGCAGCAGGAAAGTGATAATAATAACTTCGCGTCACGTGTTTATTAATAACCGGAGGTGATAATATGTTTAAAGCTACGGAGCGTTTAACAAGAAATTTGATTAAACGGTAAACCGTTAATGGAATTAAATAGCTGGTAGCTTCATCGGCCGCAGGATTAACTTTTCTAATGCACTTTGCTGGTATTCGCGTCTAGCGAGTAAATTTTGAAAATTTGGCCAAAATTAGTAACTTTATAGCGAACGATAAACTATCATGGATTGCGAGGTTTCATTAAAACACGAATACTCTTAAACGTGACTGTTAATGTATAAACATTTTTTTAGGATTACTATTTCTGTAATTAAAGCACAGAGAAATTGCAGCGAGGAAAATGATTTGATTAGAAATTTAATTCTAGAGATAAAACATTTTCTCATTGCGTTTGTTAATATGATGCATTAGAAAGGAAGGAATCACCGAGGTGCTTCTGGTTTAAAAGATCAAGCAGCCACTTGCATATTCAAGTAATTCGATTCTTCGAGGAGACTTGAACAGATTGATCTCTTCAACAGATTTGAAATGCTTAGACTGATGAATTCTTGTAAAAATTAAACTAATTTAAATTAGTTTTCAATTAAAGGATACGTTAGATTTAGATTGTTTTTTTTATTGTTTCATCTCGTTACTTTTCTATATATTTTTTTTATTTACTTCGGTTTAAAAGAACCGCATTTTACGTACTACTACTCCTGATAATGAAGTTTTCTTGGTTCTAACGCGATAATTAAATTCTCTTAGCTCTGAAGAAAAGAAGCTAATCTACTTGAAGCATTGTGAAGTAAAATGTCTCTAGCTTAGATAATTAGGTACTGGAAATCGAGTTTAATTTCATTGAATTCAAAGTTTATTCGTTCAGAATGTAGTTTGTTAAATAAAATTCATCAAAATCAAAAACTCGGTTCGATTTGTTTTCGAACTCGGTTCACAATACCAGAAACGAAGTGCAATTTTTTCCTGTAACTACTCGCAAGAGAAAAATGTTATTGACTCTTTGCAAGTTTTGGTTGAAAATGTAAAAGCAGAGGTTTTTTGAACAGTTGCAATTACGTTTTTCTGGATTCATCTCAAAAATGTAAGTTTTATAGAAATAACCATTACGTTGGTACTAAAGTGCACCGCGAAATAAAGGAAGGTTCGAAATCGTGAAATATGGCGGATTTAAATTGCGCAATATGCTGCGACGCATTACTATTTTTGGACAGCGTCGTAGAAGAATTTTAATTTCCTACGTTGGGACGGTCAGACATTTCCAGTGTATTACGATTTTGGTCGATCCTGAAAACGTTCTGCCACATGTACATACGTCGCAAGCGAGTCTGTTTACTAAAGCAAGGAATTTATTACACGATATTTTATGTTAGACAAGCATATTTCATCGGATTACGTGGACCAATAATGGGATAAAATTTATAGGCTTTATAAGCCTTCACGACTTTTGCCTAAATGTGTATACATGCATTTATGATTAAATTACGGTTTTGAAAAATTGTGTGGCAGTATCAAAGTATACAATAGAAAAATTAAATCGTATGAAATATTACTTGCATAAAGCAGAAGAATGATTTATATAATAAATATTAAGGATTACTATAGGCAATATTTGTGTCATAAAAACAGAGTAAATATGGATTTGATAAGAAATTAATCAATGTCCTTACTAAATATATCGCTTTGCAATTGTTTATAATGTCCCATATTCAATATTATATAGGTTAGTTAAATAAAATATATGATATCGGAATTCGAAATTGGAATCAAGGTACAGGTACATATTACAACATGAAATTTTCGGTAGTTACATTTGGAAAGTCAATTAACAGTATGCCAGTTATATTTATATGATTCTAGAATGCAGAGTAATTAGATTTTCAACTTTGAAAGAGATTTTGAAGTATTTGCAATGCGTACAATTTATTATTTCTATTTGAAAACATTGTTCGAGTATCAATAACCTCCGTTGACGCTGTGAGAAGTATGTAGTAATATTCGTCAAAATTTGTTTTGGACGTGTAAATATAGCACAGAGATTGTAACATTATTTATTTTGTAATTAACGATTCGCAAATGTTATAAGTTTGTATAGATTTACTAATTTATCCACGTTTTAAATTAAAGATAAAAATGACAAATACTTTCGGCGGACCCGAACATGACTTTTTATGTGTATATTAGTGGGAATGAGTACTTTTCCTTATCCCATTTTTTCCCTAGATGCAAGAATCAATGTCACTGATCGTACATATTTTTCTTTTAATTCAGAGGGGAAAAAGTTGAAATAGGTAATAAAATTTTATCTGAAAATTAAAAAAAATTGGGCAAACAATTTTCGAAATGCTAAATTTGGTAGTTTAAACATGGTAATACTAAATCGTAGATCTAAATCTACATTTCAGAGTAGCTATCGATTTGTGGTCAAGCACACTCGAAGAAAATATATGCATGTACAATGGTTAACGCGAGATTATTCAGGACTGATAGCTGAATTTGAAATCTTGTCGAAACTATTGACTACTGAATTGCGGGTTATTAAACGGAAGTGTGTGGTCTACTTGGGAGTTCGGGAAATAGTTCGTTTCAACTTTCATCATTTCCTCGACTGTATAAATTAATTTCCATTCGCTGACAGAATGCGAATCGTCAACTGAAAGTGATACAACTACCGATTTACATTTAATCAATGGGTATAATCATTTGAACTTGCTTGCACCCAAACTCTTTTTACTCTAATTACAAAATTAGTGATTAAAAGTACAATAAGTTCCGTTTAAGTAGTTCTCAACTCATTCAGTAAATAGTATAAAAAAAAATTGTTTCTAATCTGAATTAGCTAATATTTAAATTCCTTCTCAACGACTTACAATTAGTAGAATGCTTAGTTTTCAATCTAAACTTGTCAAATATAACCACTGGTATTAAAGACATATTTTTCAGACTCGCCTTAATGTATTAGAAAAGTCAGAACATTAAAAACTATAAATGTTGTATTACTATGTTAGTAAATATAAAGACGACATATAATTATGATAGACTTACCTCGAAAAACTACAAAATCTTAGAAAATATCGCAAGAAACTCGATTTCATTGGACTAAAGTAACTAAACAAACAGTGTCGAAGAAATAAAAAACGATTTTCCGATTTTTTATTAATGTTGTACTTGAAACATGGAATCTCTCTCATACTTACCTACTCCTTTCCTCAGGAAAAGTCTCAAATTCGTTGAACGAAGTGCTTCTTCTCTGAAAATGTCAAACTGTCTACTGAGCTCCGCGTTAGAAGGGTTACATGTCACATCTGCTGAATTGCTTTCGAGCCAGAGTAATTAGTGATCGAACGTTTATGATAGCGCTGCACTATCATCGAAACGTAATCGCTTTTCCCCGTGGTTTCTACCATTGGATAGCAAATGACTACAGAGAAACATGCCACCGAATTTTGTGGCGAACTGAGATGCGCATCCATACCAAATTACATTGCTCTGGACTCTGGGACGCCATCGCGTGTAATCAGCCGCTGCGGCAGTTTAATTCGAATCATTTACTTTCTACTCCTTTCCGCTGCTCTAATTTTTTGCCTCTGAATAATTATGGGAGAGATATAACGAAAAGCTCTTTTCTTCCACCGGAAAGATAGCGCTTTTTCGATTTAAATTTGCTGGGTGAATTCGTATTTCAAAAATTTCTACCATTTACCACTCAGAAAGCCCGAGTTTTATTCGTTATCTGCTGCGCAATGAACCTCGCACGTTGCTTTGATATTCAAAAACAAAAGGGAAATTAATAGTAGTTATTGCGATAATAGCATTAGCATGAAATTGAAATGAATTCGTTTTAAATACGATTTCGGAGGGTGCATCTAATTTTGTTGTTTAACCGTCATGATGAGTTTAATAGATAATGCAATCCAGGTCTAGCCAATGATGTATCAGTATGTAAATGGTGTCCATTAATCAAATGTCATCGGATTGGATTGGGTGGAGAAACAAAATGTCACACTCAATGATATACAATCAGTTCATGAATCATCGATAATTTCGATATAAAAGGGGAAAGGTAAATTGATAACAACAATACCTGTGACTAGGGGAATTGCCAATACGCATGTTGAAAAATTGAAACAATTTGCATGTCATAACAACTGTCATCTCAGTATTCGCTGGAAGTATATACATTTCTTCAAATACGTATGAAAATTAAAACATCAATAAAACATCCTACAGTTCTGTCAGAAAATCCCAAAAGGCTCCGCATAATTTCCACGTTCAAACAACAAAGACACTCGACGTTATAATATTCCACAAAAATTGTAACTTGAGTCTACAGTTGCTATTATATGCACGAATATTGTTGCAAAATATAATGACTAAAGAAAAGAGAAGAAGCAAAGCATCCAAGGCAACTTTTATTTACTGAATTACAACTTCTTCAAACTCTCCAGCAAAGTACACATTTCCCAAGGCATGGAGAACCGCAGGGAAAAAACCGTTCACCCTCACCACGATCTTCCTTATCCCCAATAGATCTTTCTTATTTGCTTTAAACGTTAAAGCAGTTTGTCTACGGTGTTCCAGCGATCGATTAACTTGACGGCAGAGAAGCTCGAAAGACTTCGAACGAACGGGAAGACGCTCGAAAAATTTCTATAAGCGAGCAACGGTGTATACGAAACGAAGTCAGTGTTTAGCCTCGTATCAAAGTTAATAAAACCAACTCTATAGATTTCGAAGTGCGAAGCGTTGGTGAACAGCGGTTATAACGGGGGATGAGTAGGTATATAATAAGGTTTTCATCTAACCAGACGTGTGTCGAGAGTGAACCCAGTTTCCTTGTAATTAATCCTTTAGCTCAACGAACTATCATAACGGGTCCTTTTAATGTTAACCGATCGTTTACAATCGAAACATAGCCACGGCGTTTTCTCGACAGTTTTAATTTCAGTTCCGTACTTTGAACAAACCAAAGGTAATGATGATTGCGTTTCGCGTAATGTATCCGAGTTTCTCTTTGATTTGCAGGATTCGCGGCGAATGTTATTTTCCGGAACGACAGCCGGTTCAACGGAAATACTGTTTATTTCTCTTTTCTCCTTTCGCTATAATTTTCTGTGATTTCGTCGGAATGGGGAACGATTAAAATATTTTTCATTATAATAGTGCTTTTAAACGCTTACAAGGTTTACAAAATACTCCGACAAACACCCGTGAATTTTGAGAATCGTATCAGGATAAGAATCGCAGCCACGCAGTTACGAATCAAGCGCGCAGAGTGTGTTTGCAGAATTCTTGAAAATAGGTGGTAGGTCAATAGAAAAATTGACTTTCCTGAGTCAATACGAGTCCTGACAAGGTTTTTCACGCGACTCGTTTCTCTTCATCCGAATTAGCGACACGCGCTCTACCAAACTTGGAGGAAATCCTTCTTACCGCCACGGAAAACCGATGAAGTCGGTCCAGTTTCAATACTCGAGGTCGTTAATTGAAGTGTCTCAAACTCTGGCAAATACCCACTAGGTTTGTGCTAGCAACCATACTTAATCACATTAAACAACTTTATACAAGCGACAAGAATGGGCAAAAGCAGGGATTTTAACAGTTATAACCAAAAGAAAAAGAGTGGAAGGATAACAATTATTTTTTTTCCCTGAAATGTTTCTGATTACAAATAATATTGTAAACGATAAAAAATGTTTTTCATTACCAATAACCATTATCGGCGAAGGAAATTTATTTCGATTGCTCATAATAGTTATTGATCAGTGAAATTGTATTTTGATCGCACATAATAGTTATCAATGGCGCAAATATTCGTTCAACTAAATTTTCGACTTTCTAATTTATGTTTTATCATTGCGAATAATATCAGTTTTGGTTCAAATGATTAAGAACCAATATCAATGGAGGATTTAAGAATTTCACGTATTCACATATTCTGTGTATTTGGGCGACTTTCAACAACTCCAAAGATTTTTAGAATATTGAAAATTTCCATACATGCATAAAATCCGTAATCTTATTATTATGAGAATTTTAAATATTCTAAAAATCTTCAAGTTGATGTTGATAGGTGCCAAAATATACAAAGTATTAAAAATATAATTCAAGTTGGAATGATTAAAAAATTAAGCGGACTGTTATTCAGGTTTCAATTGTTCATTTGTGTTTGTAAAGATTTTAGTTCGCATAAAAAGCCGCAGTCCAGTTATAAGCAACCAAAATAAATTTCACTCACTGATAACTATTATAAGCAATCGAAATAAAATTCCCTTCGTCAGTGATGATTATCTTGAACGAAAAAAAGTTTAGTCATTTATAATCGTTATTTGTAATCAAAACGTTAAAAAATCGGAAATTTTTAACCCGTATCTGTTCCTGATGTCAGTTACCCACAATTTTTTCATGAAGCGGTATATGTATTATTCAGACATTTGTGGTGACGTTTACTTGAAACTTTGTGATTTTTGTTTTTTAATATTGAAAAGATTATATATTTATCCTGTCATTTGTTGAGTTTTTGCAATTTTGTTAATTTCACATCAACAGAGAATTAAGTTGAGAATACATATTAAGGACAAATAATGGTTAATTATGTGGTTTCCTGAAAAAGTGTATTTCAATGTTGACATTAATATCCTCAACTTAAATAATAATAAATAATAATAATAATATGGCTTTACTACACACTAAATAAGTGTTATTACAATGTAAATACAGATTATTTAATATAATAATATCCATTTGTCATATGTATCTCAGAATTCTCAGACTGTTAGTATGCAAAGGGTGAGATTCAGTAATTATAATTGCTGCTATTATACCTAACCCTTACTAATAGTTAATACGGATAAATAAATCAGTTTCTGTTACCGATTTCATAAATACAAATTTTCGGAGCTGTTATTTTTTATCTTTAGACAAAAGATCTAACAGAAAATACTTGGCAATACATGAAAATACTTGAATTCTCTAAGTTGAAATTCCAACAATTTAAAATTCCTCAAAATTATTTGACAGAAAATAGCAACTAATTCATGCGTGGTGAATAAGCGTTGCCTTGAATGGAACTTTGTGTATCGTCTATAAGTCTTGAAACGTTATTCATGGCAATTTTCTCGACTCTGGTCTCGACACTTTTGGACGTGTGCCATTCGCCGAGGATCAGCGCACGTGTCTGATCCCCCCCCTGATATCGATCAGGACTTCCCTTTTGCTACCTTATATAGGGTATCACGGATGCAGAGTAAGATTATCTGGGAACGTAGACAGAAGGCTGGCAATATCGTATTCGGAGCACGTGTGCGCCCGAACTTGAGGAACGTATTGCTATCCCCCGCTGGCACTTGTGTTGCCGCGACGTACGGAGAGTTTCAAACGGAACCCACAAATTTCTCGGCGTTTCGCCGCATGGAAATGTGGAAAAATGTTTCTGTTTATACGGGCCGTTTCGCGCCGTTGGAAAGCGCAGATTGAGCGCTCGCGCTGGTGGCATTCTGAAATTGTTCGAAACTCGCGGACGCATTCCGGTGAAAAGGTTGCGCGTGATCGTTTGCCCTTCTCGATTCGATTGAACCACTTGTCAAAGATTGGATGTCATTGATACATGCGTTTGCTTTGAAGAATATTCGCTACAGTTTTTTTTTTTTATTTTAAATCGGTTATTCTCTCTTTTTATAGCTTTCGAAGCGAAAACCAATCAATCAATTTTGTGTCAGTTTTTTCCTTTTGAAATCGGACATAATCCTTTTAGAAGCCTAAACAACGTAAAATAAGTTTTAACTTTTTTATGATTGTTTAAAAGAATTAAGTTAATCTCTGAAATCCTCTGGTAATTAGAGTCTAACTTGGGACTCGAGGATGTAAACTAATAAATTCATAAGAAAACCAATTAACTTCAATTTAGTTCAAGTCTAAAATAACAGCTTTAGCAGAATCACTCAAAGCAGATTATGTACCACACAGTGTACAGTTGATGCAAAAAATATTCAAAAAGTATGCAAGAACAATTGTTTGAAGTATAATAAACTACATAAAACGCGGTATAAAGATCACAGAAAGTAAAAAATTTAATGTTTAATCTATAGCATTCTTTAAATATTGAAAAGAATGTGAAAAGAAAGTGAATTCTCATGTAACAAAAATATTTGGACATTCGGAAATAAAGTTAAGTTAAATGTACTAAAATAGAAAGTCTTAGTGAAAAAATAATAATTAAGTCGACATCTTTTTTGTTTAATAACGTGTTTTAAGTATTTTAATGTATTAAAAATTATTTTTTGTTGACACTATCTTATACTACTCTATTAAATGAATTTAAGATTCTATGGTATTTACAATTATTTTGTAAAAGGTAAATATTTTAGTTGCTTTCATTAAACTTTATAAACTGTACGAATATTTTTATAACATGAAAATCCACTTTCTTGCAATATGTTTCTTAATATTTAAACAATGGCATAAATTAAGTGATCAATTTTGTATTTCCTAAGATTTTTATACTCCACAATTTTTGCAGCGTACTTTATATTTCTTTTTAATACAGAACATAGAAGTTAAAGCTACCAGTATTCTAATATTTTGGGATTAACTATATAGATACAAGAAACAATTTGCTCTTATAACCGCAAGGTGAATGTAACTTTTATAAATAAACAAATAAAAAGAAATAATTTGAGAACGAAAGAAAAGATAATCAAGATGATCTGAAAATTTCCACGGTCTGTCTAACATCTAATACATCACGAAATCTAAAGCTGCGTCTACACTATGTAACAAAACAGTTATATAACAAATTATTTTATAACTTTGTTATATAACATTTTTATAACTTGTTACAAAATTATGTATTTAGTACTGTTTCTCAACATTTCTTACATCAATGATTTCAAACGTGGAGGATATTTTAGATAGCACAGCAAGATTCGTTGTTAAAAAATAAATAAATTCTGTGGGTAAACTCTTGCTCTTTAAACAAACTTTTGAAGCGATTTTCATAAACTCCACAGCACTTACTCCAGAATCTTCAAGGGCAAAATTTCGAAATCATATAATTTCTGACATATAAATGTTATACAGGGTGTAACAAAAATGTTGCAGTTCCTTGAAAGGGGTGATTGCTGGGGTAATTTTAAACAACTTTTTCCTTAGCGAAAACTTTAGGTGGGGCTTTGTTAACGAGTTATTAAAGAAAAACACCGACCAATCGGGAAGCGAGTACAGCGGATGAATGTCAGCGCGGGCTCCAGCTGTGAGTCGTATTGGCCCGCCATCGTCCGCGTCATCATTAATCCGTTGTACTCGCTCCCCAATTGGTCGGTGTTTTTCGTTAATAACTCGTTAACAAAGTCCTATCTAACATTTTCGCTAAGGAAAAAGTTGTTGGAAATCACCTCAGGAATCACCCCTTTAAAGGAACTGCAACATTTTTGTTACACCCTGTATAACTATGTTATATAATATTTTTCTTTTTTCGTTTTCTCGCAAGTTTTATAACTTTGTTATATAACGTGTTTTGTTATATAGTGTAGACGCACCTTAACGTCTAAATCGAACAACTCATTAACGCTCCCCGCGAGAAAGACCCGCTCAATTTCTTTTCACGTTAATCCCCGATAAATGTTTCGCCTCCGACGTCTCGGGTCTTTCGGCTCGCTCCAAGATCGCAAGAACTTTCCACCTCGCAGAACATCGACGAATCGACGAAATTAACTGCCGCGTTCACGCTCTAATCTGTCTGTTTGTAAACGTCGACTCGCCCCCGGGTGAAATTCAAGGAACAATCGAATTACCCCGATGACCCCGAACGGCGCGGGACGCTTCATTAAGGGAAGAGAATGCGAATAAGGTGTCTCTCGGCGGCGAATTGAGCTGATCGCCGTCCCCGATTTTCCCCGTGAGTTTCACAGAAAACTAGGGAGGGGACCGACGCGGATTCACCGCGACGTTGATACCGTCGACGCGGCAGACGGAGGAAGGGAAGGATTAGTGTTTGGAAAAGTAATTCGTACTTGGCAACGGGCACACCATTTGCCTAAGTGCCAGTTAACTGTAATCAAATCGTTCAGACAAATACCCTCGGTTCCCGGGGTTCTCGGATTAAATAGGGGGACGATTATTCCGCCGATCCGTATCCTACGGACGATATCCGATTACCATTTGTCTGATAATCACGATACAATGGCTAATTCCGCTCTTCGAGTTTCTGCGCGCACCAAGTGCGACGCCGCGCCGCGCCATGCACAGACGCGGCCCCGAAATTGTCTGGGGGTTGCATAATGGAGTTTTGGACCGGTTGGCCCCTAGTATTGTGTCGGCAGTTGTTCTCGTCAACGTTGTCAGACGTGGAAACCGCATTCCCGACGCGCCGACCGTGTATCATGCACTCGATGGCGCAGTAAATTGGCCGTTGCCGATTTAACGGTGCCTGTTTGCGAGTGTCGGTACTCCTTTCGCGCTAAAAACCGCCGAGGATATTAAACGCTCGTAGATGCGGTGGAAATTAAATGGACCACGGATTGCACGAAACTGTTCGCGTACAAATGGAACTGGCATTTTTATTTGCAAGTTTAACTGTCGATACTTATAGTTTATTTCGAGTTTTACTGCGTTTTGTTGCCTACTTTTGGCATTTTAAATTATCAACTTGGAAGCTGTAAACTCAGGACGGAGGTTTTTGAAGGAAGGTTTCTAATTTCAATTCAGTTACGTTCCGCCTTCGAGATTAAATTGGTATGAAGTTCTCTGAATTATCAGAGGTCTCTGTTAATTACGAAGTCGTATTAGTAGATTAGTAGATTAACGTCGATAAGTCTTATTAGCGTCAGAGCGGCACACTGAATCTTTCATAACTCTATTTTCTTCATTCAAGTTACTAAAAGAGACTTCTACCTCTGTTGTCAATATTTTAAGAGCGAGGCGGTGAACTAGATTTCTGAAAATATTTCACTTTGTTAGTTAAACATTTTTTAAGTAATTATATATACGTCTGTCTGTTAAATACATTTTTGACCCATTAAAAGTTAGTTAAAAGCTGCCTCCGATTATATTTAATTTTTCAATGCCATAGGAAATTATAAAATATAAAGTTAACTTTAAAAAGGAAGATCGTTGATACCAGGATTTTTTTTACGAATAACCAGTAATTCCTGAAGGACCTCCAACTTCAGAAACGATCCGAGCACACATAAAAGTCCACGGAGCGTCAAATGTGGCGCAGCATCGCGTGATAGCCTATCACATTATATCAAAAAGTATTAAGCTTTTATAAAGAGAAACGCTTCCCTTGTAGAATCTCGGAAGTACCAGCACATCGTAAAGGGAAGCACTCTTGGTGGAGATCCTGGAAGGTCAACGATTATCGCGAACGCAAATGTTTTTCGTGAATGTTCTCGAGGATATCGCGATAATACAGAGAATGCACTTCACAGCGCGTTCTTAATATCGTTGGGAACTGTTCATCCGTCACAATGGGGAAAACGAGCGCGTACAGGGAAGCTTATTCGGTGAACAATCGAAAGTATTGCCACGTCGAGGGTGAAGCTAAACCTTTAGGTGCAGTTCCAATTTCCATACCGTTTCAAAGGGAATCGCTTAATTTGAAACCCTAAAAGGTCCAGCCCGGATGATCAGAGCCATTCGATTGGCAAATGGACGACACATTGAGGCTCGGTAAATGCAAATGCAAAATTGCAAGAATTAGTGTTGAAAGCGGACGAATTTTGACCTAGTTCTGTCTATACGGAATACAAAATCTAGGAAGCGGTATGATCTATTGACTACTGAGTTATCTGATAACATGACTAGAAATGACTAATAGTGCTCTGTTATGTAGAAGTATCTTTGATAAGAAAATTAAAAAGCATTCCTCTTGTCTCGCGGTGCTCTTCGAGGTAAAATTCATCTGCACTTAACTACATCTTTGCCAAAAATTGCTTTCTAAAATTTGATGTGCATAATATTAGCTATAATCATTTGAACGCTTCTGCTGCGGAGAACAAAGGTAATATTCCTAAATTGTATTAATAATATATTTGCCTTGATAACGCGTATACATATTACAGGATTATATGTTATGAAACGAAATATATCTGACAGAATTTATAGAATTTACCTGATTTAAAAATAACAGCTAACTAGATTATATTATTTCAGTATCGAATTCAGTCGTATACCTATAATTAATAGCGGAGTTAATTCAGTTTAGAATCATGTGATGTTTCAATAATTTTAAGTACTCACGACTGAGGAGATTCGTATTCCCTGGGTTTCATATCCGAAACTTTAATTTCGAAACAGGATGTTGAAGTAAGCTATAAACTAATCTGATCTAATGCACTTCCTACATTAAAACATTTACAACATATAAAGGAAATAAGTATTTAGTTTTAGGATGATAAGATACTCAACTCATAGATACATATGCTATTGTAAACCGTCGCGTAAATAAATTCTCAAAATAATGAAAATCTCTGTACTAAAATACAATCTGTACCTTTTAATTAACTTTGGGACAAGAGACACGATTTTTCATGCCGCAACAAAGTTTTCCATTTACATTAAGAGAAGTTATTGATAAATGAGAAGATTAGTAAGAGAAGTTCTTGAAAAATTATCTCCATCATATCCCATATTTCACTTGCGTTGAATTAAACTGCATATTTGCAAGTAAATAGCTATATTAATTAACTTTCCCAGAACATATGAAATTCCTGCACGTGCGAAAATTACGCTGATTAGGAAATATCCTAGTGTGGTATTCGATGAATTAAAAAGACACTTAACCAAGATTAATAAACGTTTTATATCAAATATTAGAGAATTTAAACTATTCTCCTATATAAAATACTACAGCACATCTAAACTAGATACGGTTCAGAATATTCTTTAAATATTGATGGATATCGAATAATATACTGCATAAAAAAAAGGTTCTAGTAAAAAACACTGTATGCGTCAAAATTTTATAAATAATTCAATGTCGTGAAATAATTCAGTATCGTTTTTCATCTCTGCTTAAAAATTTGATTCTCACTACTTGCAGTGTTTTTTACAATGTTTTTCTAACGAATGTTTTCTTGAACTGCATTAATGCAAAAACTAGAACATTTTTTGATGCACTTGAAAACATTGATGATGCGCTTGAATTTATTCTTCCTTTCTTCGAACAAAAAGAAAGAGCTTGATGTTCATGTACAGTATTTCCTTCGAAGCACTTTATCAAAATTGATCAGGCCAATCCCACGGCGATCAATTTCGCGCCAGTTAGGCCATTAGATTGCCGAGCATTGTAGGCGACAGTCGTACAACTTCCTCGCAAAATAATCAATTCTAAGCAACACAAAGGATCCGGAGTTCCGACGTTTGAGCGCGGTTCTACAACCGTGGTTGGGATCGATCAATCTTCCGCTCGTCGGCGTAGAACGCGAAACAACACTCGGCATAATCTAGCTTCGCGAAATACGCTAGTCAATCCATTTCGGCGCGATTTATGTGATAATCAGGGGAGCAGTGTCTACTGGCGTTCTCTGTGTCCCGGGGTCGTGGACGGGTCGTGGTCGTGTATGAAATTGTTCCCAGGATACGTAACGGGGCGTCGGGAATATCCGATTGTCGTTGCCTGCGCCGACGCGACGTCTTTCCTGTCAGCATTGTCGCGCGGCGCGTGTTGTCAGTCTTCCGCGCCATACAGCCAGCAATATCGCGTTCCTGGTGCGGCACAGAGAGAGAGAATGAGAGAAAGAGGGAGAACCGTCGACGACGGGAAAAGTGGGTCGTCGGCGACGCGACGCGGCCGGTTTTTCAGGTTTTAACTGAAATTGAATTGAATATAAACACGCGAATGGATATCGGGTAAACCGGCCGCGGACTTTGCGACAGCTTAACGACGTGAATGGGGATAGACTCCTGCCGGGGCCTTTTTCGCTACGTTTGCTTCGGCGACGACCGGTTCGATCGGCGTTGTTCGATCTCATCGGAAGGCGGTAAGGTCACCGAGCCGCGAGTCACGGGCGGCGCATACCTTCATGCGGTTCAGCGATCTTTGCCCTCGCGTCGGGATCGAAAAGGGAACGGGGTTCCGCGATGAGCGAGGCGTTTGTGTAACGTCGGAACTATGGGAGTACTTTAATTCTACGATACTGTGTATCTGTATCTGCGCGACTTTGTATCATTCTGAAGGGTTCGTTGCATCCGAACAAATACTGGAATAAGGTCTCTGCGAGACCGATAAAATTGTGTCTGTAGATGGGACGAATGACTTACGATCGTTGTATGAAATGATCATAATCCTGGTAGGACTTTTGAGATTCTATCGGCCCATTTGTCTTCTACTTTCTCAAAACTTTTTTATAATTTTCTGAAAAATCGGAAGAAATGATTACCTTGTAGACGGTGGATGTTTGTATAGATTCATATTTTTTAGAGTTATAGATAAGAAGCTCAAACTTAATATTTTATACATATATGTGACTCGATGCAAAAATTATAATCTAAATACATTATCACTTAAAAGAACTTTTTAATAAAGTTCATGTTCAAGTGATTTCTGACGCAAAGGTTTATATTGTATTGTTGTATTTTTTATGCATGTTTATGAGAAAGTTTATTTTATGGAAAATTTTAACGTTAATAACTACATATAAATGTCATTATTGTCCAAAATTATCGCTTTTTCTATACGGAATATTCAATTGTTTACAAGCTCAATACCGGGTATATGTATATTCTGAATTTTAATTAACTGTGAAATACATAGTACTAATTCTTTCTTTTAATTTGGATCATTTCCAGCTTCTACGTTTAATTGTTACTCAGTTTTCAGGGCTTTTTATTACGTGAAGAGAAATATCTTTTGTAGTTTAAACGAATTTAACTAGATTCGTATTCAAAGTTATTATATATTAAAGCTTTCGAGAAGAACGTTATTAGAGATTCATTAGGGTCATTAGGTTTATAAATTGATAATTGAAAAATCTACTTTCAGTAACATTTTATTTCATTACTTTTCTACAGTTTTGATAAAATAAGTATATATCGCAATTAATAATTGCGGTGCAAGGTTTTACAATGTTCTCGTAATTAAAAATAATTGCGTTCGTTTTGTAACCAACTTCAACTACCATCTACCAGTAATTGTAGTAGAATAAAGTTTTGGGGAAATAATGAATATTCTGTTACATTTATAATTTACTCAAATAGTAGAATATTTCTGTAATAGTATTCGAATAAGAGTTATTTAGTTTCATTCTAAATTATTCGACTTGCAGCTTTAAAACGTTGAGCATTCACATATGTATTTCCTACAGTTTTATCTTGAGGCATGCATTCTTTCCAAACATGCTTTTCCTGTTTATCGAGCTTGTTTCATATTTTCAAAGAAAAGTATCAATAGAATCTTAGATCTACATGAAACTTCATTTTCATGCACAGTATTCAATAATCGAAAGATAATAACACTGACCGATTGATAAGTTGTATTCAAGTAGTAGAGCTAAACGATTGTGAATCCTTATTATTGGCATTCAATATAAAATTGTCACCGTTCAGCAGAATAAAAATGATTAAAAAATGTATCATAGACAATTTATAATTTAAAGCCATGCATATTAAATTTTACATCTACAAATCGCTATAAATAATATAGTGGCTCATATTTAATAATTTTGGAAACCCCAGCGAGTCTTGGATATTTTAATCAGCCCTAAAATTGGTAATTCTACTAAGATAGATTTTAATGCTGTTGAGACGAATATTAATATACAAAAATTTACATATTGCATACAAACCCGTAGTCTAGTCACAGTAGTTCATGAAAGGAAAAACCAGTACTGTGCAATTACAATTGTTTTAAACATTTCTAACACATCGGAACAAAAGCTTCATTGGGATCTCAACAGAAACTCTTGAGATATAGTCTTCAAAGTAACACGATGCAGGGTAAGCAAATGCATCGAACATCAAACACGAACGCCCCGAAACAGAAATCCCTTGAGTGACCAGTCGCACGCGTTCAACAATACGATCCAACCCCATTTCTATCAAACGACCACCAACCACCCGTTCTATTTTCAAACTCACATCATACATACAAATTTCAATAAAGCCCCAAACTCATCAAATTTCTCTTGCCTCTTAACTTTTAATTCCCCAAAAAAAGCATGTATTAATGAAGTTCCATTTACCACCGCCTATTTGGCATAGAAAACTCATCGTCACACTGTGGTATTTACCTGCCAATATAAGTAAAAATTGTTTTTAATAAACATCCTCAAAATGGGAAAATTGAATACATACTTATAAATTATTAACGCGGTTACACTACTTTAAACAAGACCCTGAACACTAAATTTGTTATTTAAAATTTTGTTATATTCTTAATCCTGCTACGTTCATTTTGAAAACCCTTACACTATAATCATATTGCTACATAAGAAAGCTAAATATTAGTACCAAATTTCTCACGTTTTTCTTAAAAATAAAACAGTTGTTAAAGGAAATGAAATATCTTAATGGATAAAAATAGATGCAAAAATCGTAACAGGGGTAAAAATACTTGCTTTATCTACCAATTTTCTCTCATATTAATAAAATATGAAAAAAATAAGTCAATTTCAAATTATAAATAAAGTGATTATAAAAGTATCTAAAACAGTGACATAAATTTACTAATAATACTGTAAATGAATTTACTATTAAAACAAATCCAATTTTTGTTTTAAGTCACATTATCATAATTATAATTCTTTTCCTTGCTTCTTAATGAGACTAATGAAATTCTTAATGTGACATTATTAATATTTTTTAAATTATAGGCAAATACTTCCAATATCCATTCATAATTAAAAACTGTGTTTAGTAGAGTTTAGTCTTCCGACAGTTATCATTAAGAAGCACATTTTGGAAATTCAAAAGAAACAGATTTTCAAACTCTTGAAATGAGCCCGAGTTGTAAGTTGAGAGCAACTAATATTTGCTAAAGGCAATTCAAAATAAATTGAAATAGTTTCGAAATATTTATGTTAAATATTTGTGTTCTATAATTACATTAACTTTGCATTTCTAACATTTTGCCGCAGCTTCTCAATATTTTTTCTATAAATGCGGTTAAAAACAACTTATTAAAAATTCTATATACACAAGACCGCAAATATGTGTCTTGTGTATACAGAATACGATAGAAATACGTGATTTTAATCAGCAAATAGTTTTTTCCGCGTTCGGCAGGCAAATATTCCCCCGCGCGCCGGTAAAAGCCTTCGAATTACGTCCGAGGCCCACTAACCGCGTGAACGCGATTTAGATAAAGACCGATCGCGACGTCCCGTCGAATACCGTCGCGTCGTCGCGCGTCGTCGAGGTGCGTCCAACGACAGAGCGTGCAGGTGCCTGAAACAGCTTCGGCCGCGGGTAACCGGATGACGATGTATCTAGCTCCGGTGTTCGTCAACGTCGCCGTGGCACACACGTCCCATAGACCGCATTCCGACGATTTCACGTTCCGCACGCGGTGACACAGTATATTGACTGAGGGTGGATTGTGCGCCCGCCGGCTGATTTGCCGCGACTGCGCGGATCCTCGCAGTGGCCTGTGCGGCCCCCGGTGTACCCACTGGCCTGGTAATACTCGCGTGCGTACTGTACCCTCGTGGCTCGTTCCGTACCCTTAGCCGCGGCCCGCCGCCCCGCGTCCGGACTTCAGCCGCCGTCGACGCCGACGCCGACGCTCGACGACGCTGCCGCCCGCGTCTCGGGGTTCTCTCACGCTGCCGACTCCACTAGCCCGCCTGCCGCCTCCTCACCCTCTCCGTCGTTCCTTCCACTTTCTCTCCGTGCGGAGACAACCACGCGCGCCCGCTCCGCCGTCGGCTCCGAAATATACGCTCGCGATAAAAAAAAACACGTCGATGACAGGCGTCACGACGAGCGTGTCGATACGTCAGCACCGGGTCGCTTCGAAGTGACGCGCCGCGATATAAGAAATACGTGAAAAGTCGCGCGAAAAGCAGCGGATCTCGGTTCTCCGGCGACGCGGGAGCTTAGGAAGACGCGCACCGAAGAAGAGGAACCAGTGCCGAAGGATTTCCACGTGTCCGGTCATTCGTCTGCCTTGTATCTTGTCGCCGTTTCTGTGTATCTTCTATTGAGTGCAGCTCGCTCACGGTGATAGTCAGTGTGAACCCTGTGACCTGAGAATAAGAAGGCCCGAGCTCCGTCGGGACGTCGCGTGTGAGTGATAAACGGCTCGTGAACCTGTGACAGGCTAAACGATTACGGTATTTCGCGGTGAACCGCCACGTCGAGTCGGCATCAGCGCGCATCCTTCTCCATTGGAACGTGTTATGTGATTCGAGTGGTTTAATGGTTGATCCGCTCAAACTCTTCTGGGTTATTACCAACAGCACCTACCTAGGTACGTGCGAGCCGTTACGTTTAACAGAATTCATTTCTCCGTTGTCGATACGCCCGCAATCACGCGTCGAACGAGGGGAGACTGAGAACAAGGCGGCGCGGTTTCAGCGCGGAAGCCGGTGATTCATCGAGAATTCCTCGCCCGGGGTTGTTAAGCGTTCGCGTCACGAACTCGCGAAGAGTTCGATCTCGGGGAAATTTGATGAGTTCCGAGCTACTTTTAGGCTTCCCGAGTTAGCGGAAGGATCCCGTTATAATTAACGAGCCTCTTCTCCGCGAGTTTCGGATCTCTTCAGCGGCGGGGTCCCAACAGGTGACGAAACAGTGGAGGAAATGCGCGGATGTTCTTGCGGGAACTTCTCTCAGGGTCAGAGGAATCGTTGGGCAAACTTTTCCTAGTATCGCGTTCGTTAACCGCTTCGCCGAGAGAATACTTTGCGAGAAGAGTGCTCGATTCGAGAAACAGGATTCGGAAGACGGTGGGGTGCGTTTCTCGAAAGTCTCAGTCTTCGCGACGGGATTACGCGAACCGTCGGATCGACGGAAACGGCGTCGGAGTTGTTTAAAAACAGAACCGTTAACATTTCGACGGAATGTTCCCTGTCGAGCGACGATCAGGCTCCTGTTACGCCGTCTCTGTAACGAAAATTGGGCATTCGACGGACGTTGTCCGATACAAGCGGAATCCCATAGTTTCCGCGTGTAACATCGATCGAAGCTGGCGTTACTTTCAAAGGGTAGAATGTGTACATTGAACGCGTACAACAGCACCTCGACCAGCTTCTGGTGTACGTGCACAATTGGGATATCGTTCCATTCAACCGACGGAAAATCAATTCGGCTTGGTAATTACGAGGCAAGGATATCGGCGACGTTGCATTCGCGTTCATCCGTCGACAATGTTTGCTTTACCCTTTTTCCTTTGTTTACCCTCTCGTTTGTTGCGCCGGGGCTCGGTCAGCCTGGAAACGGGCAACGAATCGCGAAAGATCGCAGGTGAAGGATCGACCTGGTCGATGGGGAATTTTTCTCGGGTGAAATTCGCGATATTTGACGTGGATCTGCTCGAGCACCGGGATAAACGAGATTTAATTTGACTGCGCGGCGATAAAATTGTGATTCTCTTAAGCAAGGTGTGCTACAGGCTCGCTCCCTCGCGTCTTATCGTTTTATCATTATGAACGGGGTATTATACTATCTACCTAGTCAACCAAATTGGCGCCCCTTGTTACGTAGGATCGGTGAAAAATTTGGGTGTGTTTATATCTTCCGGGATATCATACTGGGGACTTTAAAATGTGAACTGTACGGAGAATTGAGGCCAGATTCTGAAACTTCTGGGTCTTTTTAAAAATTAATTTGGTTGACTTACACTTCGCTTTACACTTAACTTTGATTGTGGTTCAATGGCAATTTTCGCGGTGGAAGTGATTTCTGCATTATTTTAAAAATTTAATGAAGTGCTTTCGAATAATTTGTGCTAACATTCCGTGGATAATTTAGGTTACTGATTTTAAAATTCCTTAAAATTAATCATTTCATTGATAGAAATTTTGAACATTCTATTTAATGAACGATTGTAAACTACAATAGAGATTTTAATGTGTGTCTCAGTGTTTCTTAAAATTTTTTCAAATAGAACAATGAAAAATTATACTCGCACTCAGTTTACCGAGTGGAAATTTAAAAACGAGAGCAAAAGTGATTTCTTCAAGTAATTTTGCTGTAATGACGAAGAATTCGGGATATTCCAGGATTAATTTTGATTCAAGTCATAAATTTTTTAATAATGCGGCTGCGGACAAGTAAATTATTGGAGATTCAGTGCAAGTGCTTAGGATTCCTATGCTATGAATACGGAAATGTGTTACAGAAGGATTTTTCGCTTGAAAATTGTGAAACACATAGTGAAATATGTGAAATACATAGAAAACATTGTATAAAAAGAGTTAAATATTCATAATAAAAAAAGAATTTAGAATGAATTTAGAAAACTGAACTAGCAATTTAAAAAAAAAAGGACTGTTATGTAGAATATTAGAAACATATTCCATTTCATGCGTACTAGTAATCTACATGGGTAGATAGTATTCTGACTGTAGAGTGGCAGGTTTCAATAACAATTATATGTACGAGTGCTGAGTGCTGAGTCTGTTAGGTGTATTGCTGACGCATTCTGGAATGTGTATTGATCTGTAACAGTTTTTTTTATTGGGATTTTCAATGACATATATACAATGCAAAAATAAAACGTATAATACATAAATCAGTGCATTCCAAGAAATATGTCACTCTTTTATTTATTATACTCCTGTTCCATTTGTAAACTTTTTGTGTAAAAACTCGATTTAAATTTTGTGAAAATACAATAACAATTCCTACTGTTTCGTTCTTTTCAATAAAAAATATGTTTTAAAATATGTTTGCACATTTTGAAATGTTTTACAACGATTTGTTAATGGTAATTGCTGAACAAAAAACAAAACTAGGCTTTTGGTGAACTAAAATAATTGCCCAATATAAATGAAATATTTGTATTATCTGCACAGTCCAGAGATAAGTCAGCTCTTTATAATGTGATAAACGAAATTAATTGTTTATAATTTCCTGTAACCTACTTCAATACTACCTGTCATTGTGTTACGTTTTTTCATTTTATGGTATTGTAGTGATTAATTGCTACTCACTTATATCTTAATTTTAACAAGTACCTTCATTACTTGATACATATTAAAATTAAAAGTACTAAGTACCAAATTTTTATAACAAAGATTCAGCAACAATAGAATTTACTACAGAATTTACTTTTAAAAGGAATTTCGAAATTGGCAGATTAATGTAGCTGGAAATCTGAAACACAGTCACGTTAAAAGCGAGAACGTGTATCCAATCAGACACTTCACAGTTTAATTTGAAAGATATTTGGGATTGATGTTTGATACAAACTTAAAATAAGTACAATAGATTGTTACAAAAATGGTAATTTCTAGTATAAAAATGATCTAAAATATGTTAATAACAATTTACGCACCAGAATTAATTTTTTCCAGTAAAATTTGATCCTTAGTAGAAAATTTTATAGAAAAAGTTATAATGAATTTTACGAAAGAGGACAGATTTTCCAATAAAACTTTGGATGTCGTGGACTTATCGCACGTGATAAAACGAAATACGATCAGCAAGTTCAATTTAATTGAATTTCATTCAATTAATCGTCGCGGGTTAAACTGTGATACATTTTTACGCGTAATATATTTGAAATCGTGGAATTTATCGGCGGAATGATGAAATTTACGGTAGAAAGGAGTGTTGCGAAAAAATGATGAAAAAATAAAACGTGATCAGAGAACACCGCAATTATTCATGCGTTTTTTAATTAGCGAATCTAGGTTAACACACCATGAATTCCCCGAATCAAATTTCGTATAATGGAGTTTCAATAAAAATTCGTGAAAATTAATGATTCCTGTCCAACTGTCAGAAATAACTTTTCACATTCCTGGTATTGATACATCGACTGTCGTGCAACCAACAACCAAAATCGAATAATATTAATTCTGCATAAGAAAATAAATGGACAAACTAAAATAATAGTTTTACCATAAATTGCTGGTATTTTTATTCTTGTTTATTCTAGTTTATTCATATTTGAACGTCGACTTGAAGTCAGAGAATTCGTAATTTTTTATCTTAATCTCGACATAGAGAATATTTTTCGAAACATCGAGAAAAGTTGGCGGGATTAAAATTTTTTATTCACTTTGCCCCTGTGTGTCTAAAAAATTCATCAAACTAAATCCTTTAGAAAACTCTTTCTAAAAGGTTCATCGGAGTAAATCGCGAACTGTCAGGTTCATTTCGCTTTTTCCGACTGTCCCACTACTTTGAGTTACGACGCGGCACATTGAAATTCGTATTGTCGAAAGTTCCGACAAATCGAGCTTCCTTCCAGTCGAATCCGGAGCATCAAATTTGTCCGAGCGACCAAATAGCGTTTCATTAGAAACGGTTTTCCCGGGAAACTACCGAAGGCGACATTCTTTTCCATCTTGTCCTGACATATCTAGAAATGTCATCCAAACAGAAAGGAAGTCTTGAATCATCGCGTTTCCCTTATATCTTCCCTGGTAGCGTTTTCAAACGCTTCGTCCCACGTTCCACGATTCAACTATTTGCTGGCTTGTGTCGATGCGACATCATAAAATTTGGATGAATAACAGCGGGAGATGCTCGAGAACTTTTCGAGCGAACTACTGTTTGTGTCTTTTAGGTATATGGAGTGTCCTAAACTATCACTTCGACGTTTCGCTGGCATTGCAGTTAACTTTATCAAGCGTCTGACGCATTGATATTGGTGTTTCCGACTATAACTTAACACTTGGTCCTGGAAGTACCAAAGCAGTTGAAACTGGCGCCGTTTATTTCTTAAGAACAGTATTTTAATTTAAATGATATTGGTAATAAGTAGATTGTGAATTTTTATACAAAATCAAATTTTTTTCTAAATATATATATATAAATATATATATATATATAAAATTCTAAATATTATATTTCTATTATTTGTACCTTTTAGCATCTATCAACAGCTTCGCATATTTTATATTTCTATAATTGCCATAAAATATAGAAGTATAGAAGTATAGCAATAAGTAGACTTTGGATGTTTGTGCATTTATGGCAATTTTAAATATATGAAAACTAGAAATAATGTTCATAAATGCAAAAATATATAAAATATACAAAATGTACATTTTATAGTATTTACAATAGAAAACACGCTTCTATTTAATTTTCAATTGTCCTTTTATTTCTATGAAATTGTGAATTTGTATAAACAACCGCAGTCTATTTAATAATAAGTAAACTGCGAACTTTTATGCGAATTCATATTTCTTCAGCTACAGAAGAAGTGAAATTTCAGTAAAAACATTCTCATTCATTTTTGCTCATATAATTGCCGTAAATGTATACAAATCAGCAATCTAGTAACAAGTAAAATTTGAGGAATTATGCATAAATGATTCTAAATACTTCTTCACTTGTTTTCAACTTTAGTATTTTAACTGAATTTGAGAAATTATTATTCCTGTCATGTTACATTCAAATGACTATGAACAGACATAGAGGAAATCGGGAATTTTCCAGTGTGTTTTTGCAATTAATTCCCTACACCCAAGCAATTTACCAAAGCGATAACATGTCATTAGAAAAATGTAGGAAATAAATCTGTTTTCGAATCGCATTTCACGGCTGGCGATCGATTCTCGTATACGATAGCACGTCAGCCTTCCGGAGTCGGCAGCACGTAATTCATGCTTCGCATCACTTACGAACTGAACAAACATGCTGTGCTCTGTATAAAGAAAATTCTTGAAATCAATCAGAGCACCGATGAAAAAACCCCACATAAAATTAGTTAAAACTGTATGGCATGTACTTTAGCAAACTTAAAAATACTACAGGAAAATGTCTGCAATATCATTGATCAATATCACTTATATGCAAGATATAACATTCTTATTCGAAATGTAACATAATTTCTAATTTAATGTATCCTCAAAATCCACCTAATGTAATCTAAAATTTCTCTGCAAAACAAACACAAATTTGTTCAACGAACATGATTTCAGTCATTTTTCCGAGCTTTCCGAACACACAATAATCTTTCGACGAAAATGCATCTCCTGAGCATCGTTCGCGGAGCAAGACAATTCGATCCCGAGGACCCTCCGCTCGTAACGAACGTGAAACGAGCCGAGCCGAATAATCAGGAAGAGTAAATGACGCGAGGCAAATGAAAGATAATCTAGAATCTAGAGGCAACGGAGAAACAATGCGTCGAACAAACAACGATGATTACGCCAGAGTTTAGAGAGCTCGGGCTCTCACGCGGCTATTATCTCGCTTTCGGGGGGCGCCTGCGTCCCAGAAATCCGTCTTTATTTTAACCCACCCTTTCCCTTCTTCACTTCTATTAGCACGAATTAACACGGCATTCGCGAGTTAATGAAAAGACCTTTCGGTAATCTTCGGGTTCGGCGCTCGCACGATTTGCATAGCGTTCGAGAACATTGTTTCTCCGGAGAAGTAACGGTAAGAAGCTCGTAACGCTCATGAAATTCGAAATGGAGAAGCTACCGTGTCGAACGTGAAACGGCGTTCGCGCGGATATACCTCGTAGCCAGGTGTGATCGATAGCAGCGTTCGATATCTACGTGACCATGTGCGACGCCCCGGGACGCCGCGCCGGTGGAAAAAGCGTGTAGCGTTCCCACCTTCGCGATAAATCGACGCCAAGTACCTTCGGAAGATCCGTTGAACGACTTTCAAACGGCCGAATAAATCATTCATATGCCCGCGTTTGTCCAGGACGTGGCGCGGGACGCTCTCGCGAATGGATCAGTTTGCGTAAGGATCGATTTCTATGTACCTACTGTTTTTAGCGTCGCGTGTTGACCGTCGCGTCGCCGCGCAAAGGCAACACCGTCTGGCCCGTTTGAATATCTTTCGGGATTCTTCTGCTCATATTTTACGCATGAGATCAGTTACGGATCTTGTTCCTTTAAATAGCAGCGGAGGAATAGGAATGCGGATCTCTTTACCGTGTCAGAAACAAAAATAGAAATTCCTTTCGGAGGAAAGATTTAAAGAAAGTATTTGTTTAATACTGGTTGTGGTTGAAACAAATATTACTGACATATTTCGTGTCTGAAAAATTAATTCGATATTTCACTTTAAATGATTTGTATAAAAAATTAATTGGTTGCGTTATATTGAAACTTGTTAGTTAAACATGGAGAACGATTTCATCGCATTAATTTTTTATATTCACGATAATTGCGTTTATTTATTCTATTTTTAATAAACATTTTATTCAATGGATGCATCATTTAAAAATATTAGAATATTTTCACCTGAAAGCCAAAAGCAGTTCATTAAAGCAGTTAGATTAAAGTTCTAGAAGACAAAATTGTTAGTCACATAAGTCACAATATTTAAATATGTACTAACTAGAAATATGTACTAACGCAAATTAAGATTTGGAATTTGAATAACAGTGTGTCTTATTTTTTAAATATTGCAAATTTTTTGCTACACCCTGCATTATAATCGAAAAAACTACTGCATTTTTACCTCGGTGCACGTCGATGGATCAGAAAATGTTCTTCATAGAAATTCAGCAAACGCGAAATACAAGCAGAATACTTTCATCGGCGCGCCTCGCCCATCATCCCCGCAATCAGTAAACTCAGCTCCTCAATTAATCAGGATTTTGCTGCACCTGCACGTTTGAGTCTCTCGTCGTCGAACCGCCGCGCCACCGGCTTCAAGTCATAAGTAGCACGAATCGGGTATTTCCCGAAGATTCGGGGGATTAACGCGAATAAAGCGTCGAAATTTCACGTTTTTGCGTTTCCCTGTTATGGCGTCAGAAAAGTCGATGCTTGAACCACGAAAAACCGGCCAATAACACCAGACTACTTTGATCTCGGTGTCTACAATCGACGTCCACCGCAGGACACCTGGTAATTCCGTCGGTGGACGTCCGGTTTTCTACTTTATCTCTCCCCGAAGTAACATTTGTGTATATCATCACAGTTTCATTGAACCACAGAAATCGCGCTAGTGAAAATTCCTCGTCGAAAGTGGATCGAACCGAAATAGACGACCTTTTTCCATGGATGGAACCGATGGTAACGTTTCCCCTGCGAATCCTGCGATGTATGTTCTTCCGGACGCGATACTTTTCTCTTTTCTAAATTTCAGTCAATAGTTTCGCATCCTCGAGTAACAAGAGTCTTCGTTGACACGAACAAAGGTGACATTTCCTTTCACTGATACACCTACAGTCATACAATAATTTGAGGGTTGCTTCCTCGAGTCAATTTAGGGTTTTGGTAACTCTGGTACCTTCAACTGTTGTTTGGACTAATTGATTAAACTTATAATTAGTGCTCCTGAATGAAGAGATCGATTTCTTGGGTTTGGAAACACGTATGATCTTGATGTAAATGAATTCGTCTGTCTCTGTAATTGGAAACCATCGTAGAAATATGTTAATCCATTCACTGTAATTTATTGCACGACTGCATTACAAAAAAGAATATATTTTTTGTAACAAAGAGCAAGTATCCGGTGTTAAAAACGCTATAAAAACCGTGTATAGAGAGTTTAAACTTTTTAACATTTTAAACTTGTTAAAATTTTTTTAAATTCTGTGGGAGGTTTTATTCATTTATTCAATTTTCAAAGATCTTCGCTTGTGTTTAATGTTACTGAAGTTCATCCTTAAAATCTGAAAGAAACAGAAAATCTGCATAGCTTGCACTCTCATTGATAAAAGTTTTGATAAAAATCCGGGGACACTATCTTCACAACATCTGCTCATTAAAAATTCCTCTTCGAACATTCTGTATATTTAATGATTCAAGAATAATTCGTCACGGCGCAAACTCATCCCCTTATACCGTCTTAAGCACATAGTATTATTCTTCCTCTGTCTACGCTACATGTAATTAATCTCGAGTACCGTCTCTGATTTAATTCATCCCCTCATTTATACAACGTCACTTTCATTCTCAGGGGGCGCCCATCGTACCCGATGTCTCAACGATTCGATTTATAAGCGCGAAGCGAACTGGTTCGATTTTCTTGTCGGTGTGACGTCGCTCCCGAGTTTTCCTTTGTCCCCCGGGGGAATTAAAATCCCTATTTGGGTACACCACCGGGGGCGAGGTGTTTGAAAGACAGGAGCTCGGAGGCGCGGGTGAAGAAATTTTCACGAGTTGTTCACGATTTGCATATATATATTCGTCGTTCCTTACGCGTAATCGTAACGAGAATTACGGAGCTCTTAAATTCAATGTGCCGTACAGTTATGCGCGAGCTTTCGACTCCTCCACTCCCTCTTTCCCCGCTGCTTCTGGCTTTCGCCCTTACCCTCGAAACCCCTTGTTCCTCTTCCGGTGCTGGCACGCCGTTCGCTTGCATTCGCAAGGGCGTTAACGGGAATCTAGAAGGCAGTTGTCAACGTTGAAATGAGTTTTCTTGTTTATGGTACTTTATCGCAGTAATATTAAATGAGATATCCCGACTGGAAGCGTGCGAAACGCCGGAAGAGATCCATTTCATTTTATTAAAACGACAGCAATTTTATCGTGTTATGTTGTATACGGACTGGAATGACACTTGCTTTAATCGTGTATCTGCAGCGAGGTTGTACATGCAAATTGCGTTGGCCTCAGTCGGTTTTATTACTCAGTTGAAATACAGGATGTAACAAAAATGTTGCAGTTCCTTGAAAGGGGTGATACCTGAGGTGATTCTGAACAACTTTTTCCTCAGCGAAAATGTTATGTGGGGCTTTGTTAACGAGTTATTAACGAAAAACACCGACCAATCAGAGAACGAATACAGCGGATTAATGATGGCGCGGACGTTAGCGGACCAATACTACTCACAGCTGGAGCCCGTGCTGAAATTCATCCACTGCTTCCATTGGTCGACGTTTTTCATTAATAACTCGTTAACAAAGCTCCACCTAACATTTTTGCTAAGAAAAAAGTTGTTTAAAATAACCTCAGGAATTGCCCCTTTCAAGGAACTACAACATTTTTGTTACACCCTGTATATACATATAGTTCACAACATGAAGAATAGAATTATAATATTTAATAATGTTCACCGACAAGTATAAGTTTGTATATACTCTCTGAGTAATATACACGTAGGATGGAGTACTAAAGGCAGTGTGCTAAATACGCTGAAAGCACGTTGTCTGCGGGCAAGGTTTAGTGGCCGAATTTTCCGTTATTGCGACAGGACATGAGCCTGCCCAAACATAATATGTCCCGTTTGCAACGGGGACATTGAAAGCATTCTCGTTTGCTTGGGACATGAGAAGTTCCTTGGAACGATACTTATTAAACTTCGACTAAACGAGAAAAGTTTAGTCACGATCGCCTTTGCAATTATTCAGCCTATTAAAGATTTTGGAAGAATGTTTCTTCTGTCCCGTGAAAATTGAAACGGCAATAAGTTTTATAACGAACAGCCGTTACTGCATTAAATGAAAGTTTCAACAGGACAAGTAGAGAATATATTCCGAGATTATCCGTTTCGCCGTTTATTGTTCCCTCACACGGAAGAAAGTTGAGCATCGAACTCGGTTGATAATATTTTTATATTTCACTTGTTACTATGCTGATCTTATTTTAACACGTGAAATACTGTTTATTTTGATAGATTTACTAAATAAATCAGATAAATTATCAGATAAGTCTTTCGTTTTACATTTTCACTTGAATGAGTTGCATTTTCCTGAAACAGAAACTTAAGAATTATTCGAAGTGTAAACAATTATTAATTTTTCTTCTACTTAATAACTTCTTCTCTTTTTCTTATTTAATAAACAATGTTGTATTGTTTCCATGAATTTGAATCGTATAAATTAAGTCCCTAAGCTTTTAATATTATTCTAGTGCACGACATTGTCTTGCACGCGGTATCACATCGCAAATTCGAATTAATCCCGCTAGATGAATAAAGAAACAGCATTTAATTGACCGGGGTGGTTAATCCGTTATCGGTTCATTGAACCCGAAAGGCGCGGCTTGGCGCGAAGCATCCTTAAATCCGAGAAATATGCAAGTCCGAAGTTACCACAGGGAATCTCTGAAACATCCACACCAAGCACACTCGGGATCCATTTGTTCGAGTGTAATCGTAACTTCACAACTTGTACAGATTCCGACGTGCATTTGCATTTCAATTATTTTCGACCCCTGTTAATGTTCCCGCGTGCTCAATCGATTAGTGTTATCGGAAAAGTAATAGTAAATCCAATCGACCGCAAATATTCTTGAAACTCGGCCAGCTGGACCAGTTAATGTCGAGAATATTGATTTTTCATAAAGAAAAGTTTATTGCGCGGCGAACGGTCGCGTATAATTCTCTTCGGAGGTATTAGCAATTTAAATATTTTTCGGGGAAACAACGAATGATAAAATTTGCGCATAATTCACAACCGGTGCCCGATGAAGATTAAAATCGCAGAACGTGTCGCGCGAACACCGGCTCCAATTGTTTCCTTCATTTCCTTTTATATACACATATATACATGCATATGTGTGCATGTAGATGTGTATACATTTATAAATCAAACGCTCGATTCGCATCCCCTACACCATTAACTGTGAAATTAAAAATTCTTCGCAGTTTATTGCCTTCGTTTAAAGTGCGTCACGCACGAATCATAAAATATAGAACGCGTTTCAGGATGCATTATTTGATTGATGCGTCAAAATGTTGACAGTCCCTCTCGTAGAATATTTTCTATCATTTGCTCCATAGCTTTTACAATTTACAAATAAGAGACACTGTATAATAGTCGAATTTCAAGTACTTTAGACGATTTCAAAAATTGTTTTATAAGGATTTCAAATTTCCCATTTCTGAAAACATAAAAATACTATAAAATTAAAGCTATAAAAATTTGTTTCGTTTAAAGTGAGATGTTAATGAAATTTGAAATAACTTTACGTTTTTTGAAACAACGTAATATTGTATTTTGTTGAAAATTTATATAATGATAGCTAATATTAGAGTATATTGAAAATTTGTACACAATTTCCAACTTATTTTTTTAGATAATTGTTGTTCCAGATAGATTGAAATATAATCCGCAATCAAAGCAGCGCCAGCGCACAGTGGTTGACAAAATCGAAAAACGTAGCAAGAATTCTAAAACTAAGTTCTTAGTAAGAATTTTGGTATTCATTGAAATTCATTTATTAAGTTAACAGTTTAATTATTGGAAAACCGAATCGCTTAATAATATATTTCCAACGTAAGTATCAATTCTTTTCCGATACGAAATAAAAATGAAGTGCATTGTACAAGTGCAAGACAAATGTTTTATTATTAATTTGTTAAACGCACAAAAAATATTTTTCATAGTAACAGTTGATACAAATACCTTTGCGTGTGTATTTTTAATGTTAGAGCTATTGCTTTTGTACAACTACAAACTATAGTTATATCTTCAAGGAAATTGAGTTCAGGAATTATTTTTATTCAATTTGAGTTTTTTTCTCTTTTTCAATTTTTTCACCACTGTGCAGCATCGCAAAATAAATGCGAAATCGTGCTCCTCCGGAAATGATGTAACAGTATGCGTAATTAATTTCCGCGAGGAAACAATATTTTTAACTGAATTTGCGCGAACTTTAATGAAGATGGGAATAACGATGCGCTAATAATATTGAAATAAACCCTGTGGAGTATGTGAAGGATGGAAAAAGAAACATGAAGTAATTAGTTTTTCGTTTTCTGTAAACGAACGATTGTATTATTTTCATCGACGATTTAACGGACAAGTGAAATTAGCAATACGTAAAAATGCGAGAAGAATAGTCACGGTTAAAGCAAAGTGACATTTTTAATTGAAAGATTCGATACTGATTCATTATTCTGAAATATAAATAGTTAATTAAAGTTCGCTGGAAAAGTTTGTTAATTATAAGTTTATAACCCTTACGTTAACACCATTTATGTGTGTGCAGTACGTATCACATTTTCTATTTTATTAACTTTAATGATAATATAATCAGACAACAGATTAAAATGGATCACGTTGATATAGTAAGAATCTGACTTTAAATAATGTGATATATCAAGTTATCAATTAAATGAAGCTCTAAAAAGTGAGATAAATGTGTTACAGTTCTTTTGCTACCAGATCCATAGAAAGGAATTTAATGAAATGGAAAATACAGATGAGCACTGCTGTAAATAATTTTTTTCGAAAAGACAAAAGTATTCTGTTGTTCGATCGATATATCAACAGATACAAAGACTATAGATGTGAAAAAAGAGAATTTATTCTATACCATCTGACGTTTCAAAAAAATTATTCATGTTCGAAATGTGGATCAAGGGCTATTGGATTGATATAGTACACGGTAAAAGTGATCGCTATGATGCATGAGTTCCTTTTTTAAAAAAAGTGCATGTCTGCTGTGATTTATGTTGCCAGTTTTCCATCACAATGCTTGGAAACTTAAATGATTTCAGTTTGTGCTGATTTATGTTCACTAAATTTCATGAAACGTTTCATAAATGATCTACACTAGTGTCAATGTGCTTTTCAAATTTTTGTATTTATTGTCCAGAATTTTGCACTCCCCAAAAACAAATTAACAACCCGTCGTCAAATAGATTCAGTTTTCTAAAGCTTTTAAACGACTCTCGCCTCGTCGTTTGCCGTAGAATTTTCATAACAATTTTCGTTAGAATACTAGAGAATCAACGCGCAGCCAAAAGCTGGATGATTAATAGTTGGCGGAGTGAGGAATTTCGCCTGAAAGCTACGTCGCAAAAGAAAAATTTGACGTTTCCTTCTCGCACGAAAGCTTTTCTCCGAAATAATAATTCCTGACGGAACAAAACCGGCGAAAAGCGAATTTCGCGGATCTTTCCTGCGTCGCGAACGATAGTAATTCCGCATTGTACGAGTGTTTATTAGAAAAGGAAAAAGAATACGGGGATTTGTAATCTCGCTTAAGAGATGCCAGCGAAAAGGAGGAAGCGTCGTTTTTTTCGGAAGTTGACGTGTACAGATTACACAAAGGAAGCGGCGTTCCTTATAATCCCACCTTTATGAAACAAACGTTCAACTCGTGATTTAAAAAGTTATACCCTAAAATCCTCGTGAAATTTGTATAATTCATGAATGTTGAGTGAAGCGAAACCGCCGACCGTCCGCAAAAGAACAATGTCGAGGATTTTTCGGAACCATTTTCGGGTTTACCTTAATAAAACGTGTCGTCTAAATATTTAAGCTAGTATTATTATTTATCATAGCGTTTGTATCAAAATGAAAAAATTTTAATAAAACGATACAACGAAGATAAAAAATTGTGGACGAAAATCAATGTGCGTTTTTACAAAAACGAAATGCCAAAAATAATAAAAATTAATGGCTTTGCTTCTTCTGCTATTCTAAAAGAATATTTCTCTTACGGTATGATGATTAATTTCGCACTCATATGCTCTGTCAGCTACCCTTTCGAATGTACTGCTGCGAGTAAGGTTACAGAAGTTTCGCGCCACGCTGTCACAGAAATTTGACTAACATCTGTTCCAAGTAATCAATAGGAGTTGCACGGTAATTTGTCCGCTTCGAAAGCATGAAGTAATCAGCATCCCCGTTGCGGTAATGCTGCGTTCCCAAGCATTGTTCGTGAAAATTCTCTACATTCTGCTATTTCGCTATTCAAACAATGGGATCATCGCTCCGTGCGATCGGAGTCTGGATCTTTTTTGAGATCCGTATTGTATGACTTCTGCAAACGCGGAGACGATGGAAGTACGTGGCAGTTTTTTAATCGCGCTCTCAGGAAAGAGGATATTGGAAGCGAGATCGGTTCATCGAGAATTTCACTGGGGAAAGGTGAAATTTTAACAGAAATTTCTACGTTTCCTTTTTCACGTGCAACGAGTCTGTAGATTCAATGAAACAAATAATAGCAAACATGACACGGCGGAAAGGAGGTCAAAGGTTTTTCTCTGGATTATAATCTGGAAAAATGTTTCGAATGCTGGATGTATGAATTCATCGAACTAAGATTTTACGTATTAGAAAGAACATAGATATATTGCGTTAAGGATATAATTATTTGAAACGAAATAAGTATGAATCCTTAATTTTTTCAATCATTTTTGGTTTTATTCGATTATATTCATATCTGTTTCACTTGATTCGCAAGAATTTCGGTACAGAAGACGAAAACAAACAGATCATACGCTATGCACTATTGAATATGCTTATACGCAACATTATTCATGATAACAACTCCACTGTATTCTGCATGATCCATATGTACGATGAATAAAATGGACAGTGGGATTTGAAGCTTCTGTGCTGAAGCTTCTGGGAAGTTATTTGAAATGGAAATTTTATCATTTTCATACAGCATTCTTTTCTGAAACCATGAAAGTGATATCCTCAAATGTTTCTGGAATCCTTCAGCAGCGTTGAAAGCAACAGTTTCAAAACACAATTTGAAAAAAGTTTTGGAATGCTTTAAGAGAAATTACTCTACGGCAAACACAACATTTTTATGTGAAGATGAATTTCAATAACCTTTTTAATCAAAAGTTAATCAATTTCTTAGATACGAAATCTTGAAAGAATATCATTAAAATTGGTGGTAAAATTTTAATCATTACTCTCTGTATTTAAAAGAAGCTATAAACTCAATACTTTTCAAAGTAGTTGCAAAGAAATAATAAATCAAAGATTGCTTTAATCAGTTTTAAAACAGACTCTTAAACAATTTGTAGAATTATTGTATCATTTAAGCGACCAAAGTGTCGTAAATTTACGAAAATACAGTTATAGTTAGAAGACGCTGGCCGCGCTTAAACTAATATTCTTGAAAAATTTCAGAGTCGAGTTAAGAGCATAAAAGTTAAGTCCCTTAAAGGAAGGTCCGAAAGTATCAGGGAAGTTTCTGCACCTTTAACGACATTCCTTAATTAATCTCATATACGTAACCTTCTTCCACGCCTTCCATTTTTTCCCACCGCCTCCGTTCAAAAGCTCATTACTCCACCAAATTACGCGCAACACTTTCTATTCGCATTATCTCCTCCACGTCGCTGTCGATGAATTCGATACGTGTCCCCAGCAAGAAGCTCATCAGTTTCACCGCGCCTCAATGTCTCGCGCGGTGGAAATCGATCGAACGTATTTCGCCTATAATATTAATCAGTGTTGTTTACGCGAGTCGAAACGAGGACATCGGCGGGACACGTCTCACTCGATGAATTTTACAGTGTCAAAAATGACTGTGGGCACTGCGCAGCAATTGCAGCACTGCCACGCCAGTCACCTCGAATGTTCAATACTGTGGCTCTTCTCTGTTAACGAGTGACAGAAACTCGCGGATGTCGGGCTGCGAATTAATGACTGAAAACCTTGAAACCAAAACACGGGCGGATGTGTGCTTCGCGGAACAGTTACCTGATTCCTTTTCAACGCGGCAGCAGGATTTTTCACATGTGTGATTGCGTGAAGTTTAGACAGCTCTTTAAGTACCTATAATAATAATTTTTATGCTGCTTATGACACTTCTAATCGCATTTTATCTCTTTATGTTACAGGTAAGAACGTTATTAATTACATTTCGTCTTGAACGATATCCCAAATTCTAAAATTCGGAACCACAAGACTCACTGAATGAGTAAGTAACATGAATCAAATTTATTAATTTATGTTAAGTTATCTCATGAAAAATTTCGTTTCTTCTTTTAAAGACTGTTTTAAATAAACTAAGAATTTTTTAAAGAGATTAAATAATATTAAATGTAATAACATTATTATATTTTCACGATCAAACCAAGCAAATATCGTGAAATCTTCGCGCATCTGTTTCTACGAAACTTCTTGCGCGGTTTTATTTTGATAACAACGATTTACTATTTCGGTTTAGAGTTCACCGTTAATTCCCCCTTGATTACAACGGCAAACGTTTCGCCTGTGCAGCTCTCCACCCACTTCTCGGAATTCTTTAGCGGATTAGAGACCGTAATTTCGACTTATCTTTCCACCTCGATCGAATGACGCGTTCGTCTATTTTCCGCTTTCCCGTTTGGTTTCAACTTGTACCGTTACTTTAACGAGAGGGACAAAAGGAACAAAAGGATTATATAATCGGAAATAAAGGACACATGAAGAGAAATTAATAATAACAAGAAACCGGAAGAATAATGGTTGACCGAGTTTAATAGCATTTCGCAGAAGTATTTTCTCGGCTAAATATTAATCTCTGTAATGTCTTTAAGAACGTTAATGACTCAAAGAAAAGCTATTTCACCAAAAACCTGCTTATAAGTTTCCAGATAAATTCTAGATGAATTTAGTGCTTGAAGATATATGAGTTAGTAAAATTAATTATTGTTGTTTCGTAGAAGAACCTTTTTGATATTCAAAACTACTTACTTCTTAAATAAATAATCTAATTTAACTAAATATTTAAAATATTCTTCCCGAGTACTTTTGCTTCATTTTCATTTTTGTTGATAGTTTCTTCTGCATTAATTTAGCTACAACGAAGTCATTTTGAATGTTTAAAAAAGAAGTTTCAGAAGCTATAGTACATTTATTGCATTATTTTCGTCTTGAAAGTAGCAAGTACCTAATCATATATTTTTTCAATTAAAGAATCAATCGGATGTTCGCTGTGCAAAAGCACGACCACTATTCTGGCTTCATTTCCTACAAATTTAATCGCCTCTATAGCTTCGCAAACTCCAAAGCTAAAGACTCGACTAAATGCTTCCATTTCAGTAGCGTATAAATTACATATGTAGCCGTATCAGAATTCTCGGTTCAACTTCAACAGACTGGAAACGATCTTTCTGCCGTGGAACGGAATCGATAACATTCCTCTTCTACGGACGTTATACGAACGGAATCGATACTTGGAGATCCTATAACGCAAAATGTTATGGGTAACTAATTTTGAGAAACTGTCTTCGAAACTTTGAATAAAACAATTGCGCGAAATGGTTGAAGCAGGAACGAGCAACTAAACGACTCGAGCCTTTATAGATTTCGAATTCAGTATTCCCCGTAGAGATTTCCCAGCGTACGAGCAATTTCCCTTCTTACTACTTTCTTGTTACAGGCGGAAATTCTACAGAAATTCAAGGAATTTCTTGCTCTTATTGTCTCAATGCTGCGATAACTTGCTTCAATTTCTACAGTCATGCTATTGTTAGCTTCGAGATCTTATTTCGATAAGATGGAAATATGAAATAGTCAAAAAAAAAAAGAAGAATACGACGAAAGCATTTTCTGCGTTTATAATTGATTCTTTCAGCAAATGCTTCCAGCACCTAACAAATTTCATTCATTTTGCTAGTTTTTCATTATCGTTTTGATATTTTATATTCATTACATTTCTTTAACAATGATTTCATGATTACTACTACTAATGTTATAACCAAAGTTATGGATTTTAAAGGAATTTTTGATACATTGATTCTTGCTTTCATTGAACGTATAACTCACTTACAATTCCTATATGTATGCGTACTATATAAACGACACAATATTCAAACAAGTTTCATTGAAATGATACCCGTGTAATCAGACCATTATTAAATAAATTTAATTAGCAGTCGTTTGAATGAAGTACCTTTAGTGCTACTGTCTTATATTTCATTCCGGATCGATCAGATATACATAAATTGAATAAACTCGGTGCTCATAATGACCGTATCTATAATACCATTGCATATTGATGATCTGAAATACACCGAAATGCTATGGACGTGTCTTCGGAGCGGTGGATAGAGATTATCGAGCATTTTGTCATGGCATATAGTAGTCATATAATACTAATTAAGATTTTATACGAAATTCTACTTCGAATTTCTCAATAGTTTTTCATGCTAATCACGCTTACGTTTTATATGTTCCAGAGAAAAATAATTTATAAATTTTTTCATATTACATTTACCACATGTAGAAATCATGAAAGGAAATTTAGCAGCTCTAATATCCTAAATTTAAAAAGAGATTGCCTTCATTCGGTGATATTCAGCATTCCCCGTTTTGTCTTTGCCATATTTTTAATCTTCACGAAAAACCGTAATAATGTAGATTAAATTTTTCACCAAACAAAATCTTCCCAACAATGTCAGTTGGAGTTTATTTATGGTACACGGTTCATTACAGTTAAATAATTACCTGCAGTCACTATTATATTATATAATATTTAACTATTTATTGAGTGAATTAATTATCGACTACATCCAGAAATATCTTCTCTTCGACCTATTTGCTTTATATAAAGTTTCTCTTCACTGCGACAAACTTCCATAATTTAACGGTTCACAGAGCAAGGCGCCTAGCTTCACTTTTGAATTTTTTAAATTTCACTGCTAAAGCACTTCCTACGTTTCAAGTAGATATGCAAAAAGTGAAGTTATCCACTTTGGCCGGAAAACAGTTGAATTCTTCTTTCTTGTCATTTATTTTGGACACGAAGTACTTTTATTTCCAAATACTAAATAATGAAAACCACATTTTCCTGAAGTGTAGGATTACTATTCCTTCCATGACATCACATAATTTCATTATCACGATATTAATTTCAAGAAAAGTAGGGAATTTAAGTTGTTGTCACTGAATTTCTAATGAAATTAAAATTTAAAAAATTAGGGTGATTTTAGTACCTCTAAGAAACTAACATAAAAACAATAATTTTTATGGCATCGTGTGAGCCCTTTGAACCATTCAACTTTGCAAACATTTAGCGAATCAATCATTCAATCAACAAATTCCTAAACATTGGAAGGAATTTTCCCGGTGCTCAGTTGCACCATGAGCAGCATCACGACAAACAAGCCCATTTGCTGTGACAAACACAGTCCTTTGACGCTACAAATATTGTCACGGTCGTCGTTACTCTTTTGTACCCCGTCGCAGCATCGAGAACCACCCCCGCCGTGTCGCGGCAACGCGAACGGGGCGAGCGCATAGGTGCAAACAATTTCGCAGGGGCCACAGGGGAAGGCCGGCCGTGTAATGAGCGTGTTTTATTATTTAATCCCCTTAAACTCTTCCGGATTATGGCACTTACGCTGCCCTGTCTACCCTCCGGCGGCGTCTCCGCGCTAATTAGTAACCACTTTCGCGGATTTCACCTGTCTGCCAGGGACCGCCTTAAACTACCCCGTCTATTTCTTCCGCCGACTTCAGCGACCACTTTTTTCGCATTTTCAATTCAGTCTCCGCGAACGGGGTTAATTTGCATAAGTGATACGCACCGGTCGTGAGGCGGTGCTGCAACGAGCTTGGAATTCGTGACAGTTCCGGTATTCGTCTACTGCTTTTTCTAGTGGGCTTCTTGGCAGGAATGTTTTATTCCGATGGACGATGGTTTTATATCTCGTTGGGTTTGATTTTACAGGGATATTAAAACATGATTGGATATTAATACGATTCTCTAGGTATTGAGCGGTGCTAGAAAATGAAATAGAACAGAGCGTCGATTTGGAATATTGGATCGAAAATTGGTTTTCGATAATTGATTCGTGTTCGGAAAAATGTCCGGGGAATGGTACGAGAAGTGGATGTGTAGTAAAAAATATGGAAGACGATTCGGAAGATACAAAAGTCCGAAGTTTATTATAATAGCTTTACGGGAGTTCGAATAAATTTTCAGATGAAGTATAAGGTCAGGATTCGAATTTTTAATTTACTTTCTGAAAGTGTCAAATTCTGTCGAATAGAATTATCGGCGGATGAACTACTTCCTTCGTTTTAAATTTTACCCCGCATTTTATGAGTCGTTTTTCAAAGTGACAGAAGGTGAATGAAGATAAGATTAACTCGGGTTTGCCAAGAGAAACGTAGAATGGAATGGTCTTCGTTTGAATAGTTTGAAAGAGTGGTTGGCTCTTTGCATGATAATTATTACAAGAATTAATTAATTGTTACGAAAATTTCTCTCTTCCAATTTTAAAATGAATTTATATATTTTGTACAAAGGTAAAATTAATCAAACTTCGCTGAAAATATTACAAACATGAAAAAGTAAAGAGAAATATCAGAGTACGAATAAATACGCTTCTTTCATATGGTATTCGTATTGTAAATTATAATTTTCTCATAATATATATTTTTTACTTGAAGTGAAATAATTATTTTTGGAGAATATGTTTCAGCGAAAATAATTATAGACTCTCAATTATTTATATAATAATTATACATAATTTCTTTCCCTTTCCAATTTCCAATCAATCGTTTTCAGATGTCTGATTAAAAATTCTGCATTAACACCTTGTTCTACAATAACGTGTGACACTCGTGACGCGAATTATGTGTCTACAGGGTGGGCCAAAAATCACGAGGAGGTTTCAATATTTAATAACTACTTTATGTTTCATTTCAAACTTACAACGCCATAACATCATATACAATATACAGTGTACGTAGGAAATTGAGTTTGACGTTATGACAGCTCTTAGTGTTTCCTATTCCTCTATTCCGTTTTCGATTTGAATATTGTCCTATAACTTTCGAAGTGTTTGGAGCTCTTTAAAATACACCTTCCCTTTGAGATAGCTTCAAGAAAAAGAATCTGTAAATCAGGAGAATGCGGTAGTTAGCCTATGTCACAACCGCTAATTACACCATTTAATTTCAAATTCTAAAAAAATTATAATATTTCACACTTTGTGTTCGCTGTTCCGCTATTAATCTTTCCATGATTGTTCTCCAACGTCTTCTTTATCAGATCTGATGTAAAAGATTTTTAAAAAACTAATTTAAGAAAAGTTATTAAGACTTCAGGCCCCTTCACGGTTTTTGGTCCACCCTGTAATATCGAAATAAATGTTGTTAAATTATTAAAAGTGAAGAAAAAGGAAAGTTGAAAGGGTTTTCGATAAAACTGCAAATCTATCACATTATTTTTGGATCTTATACAATTAACAGTTAAATATTTTATGTTTTCTTCTATGCTATTGAAAATTTGTCGCCTGAAAAAAATTGCTGGACAAGACGTTAAGGGTTCATCACTTTCTACCACAACCAATCATGCAATCATATCAATCATCAATAATTTTATTGTTAATATCCTCGCCATCTTCCGCAAACTTACATTTCGACCTATGTTTCACGTCAAACACGTCTCCAATTTTCCGGTGCTGGAAACTCCGTCGTGCACCGACCACGTAACATCCCGCACGAATATCCGAGCAATATTTAATTAAGGCGACGGTAGCTTGGAAACAAACACTGCGGCCAGAGCTTTAAATCGCGCGAGGGTGAAATCGTATTAGCAACGCAAGACGGATCGCGACGATCAATCGCCTGCATCCGAGGCTAAGCTATTCGTCAGCCCGAAGCCGCCTTGCGAGTCAACGAAATTCTTCGTTGACCCCTTTCGAACCGAGTAATCGTAAATTTCCCCAGATTCGCGCGCGCCGCACAGTCGGAAATTATAAATTTAAGTGTCCGTCCGTTCCTGGCTGAATTTGCCGAGCGAGCCTTCTCCCCCGGGTCCCCCTTGTTCGTCCACGGCTTTGAATTATATCACCCGTTTACTTTTCTGCACTTGACTCCTTTTTTGCCAGGCGTTTCCGAGCGACTGCGTGCAATTTCTCGACACAATCATCCGAGCCGGTGCATTATGCACGCACCGGTCTATTCGCTGCGCAGATTCATCGCGAGTCGCTCGTCCAGGACCTGCATCGGCGATCTCTGTTGCGAACCCCGTCTTCGCGCTGCTTTATTTGCAGTTAATTAGCATACCGTTCTACCGTCAGCGATATCGCGTCCCCGCGGAAAAACTGTCCTATTGTTGCTAATATTCGGAAGCGCGCGCAGGTGTGTTTATGTATTTCGAATATAATCTGCTTTTGAATATCGCCGCGACGGGTCTCATAAATGACGCGCCGCGGATTTTTGTATTAGTCGTCGTCTTCGCACGCATAATTGCTTCAAATATCCCGGGGAAATTAAGCGAAGCACTCGCGAGTCTAATGCTACGTAATTAAAAGATCAGAGAAAAAGGGTGGAAACGATCCTTTCAAGTGAATTCTCTGATTTGAATGAAGCTTTGCCGCAACTCTGAAAGTACACTGAGATTAATTATTTCTACGGGGGAACTGTATCAAGTTGGAAGAGGCACAATCGGATCCCTAAAGTGAAACACGATGAATATTTACGTGGAGAAAAAAAGTTAAATGTGCTCAGTTTCTGGTTCCTTCTGAATACAATATATTTGAGAATTTGAACGCCATAGTGATTCTGCAGTAATATGCAAAACTGAACACCCGGTTTCTAAATTCTGATTATACATTCTCGGGAAGTTCGCAAAGTTCGATACTCCGAAAGCTCATTATGAACTCTGCTGTCTGAAAGCTTTCTAAAGCTCGAAGAACCGCACCTCGTATAGCTTCGGACTATAATCACTGCACTCGAGGAGACAAGACCAATTGTCCGCGACCATCTTGGTCTAGATTGAGAAGCAAAGAGAAAAACCCTGCTCTCGTGCGCTTCTCAAGTCACCAGGGGATCGCCTTGACTGAATCTTCCTCGACGGTTTCACTTCTCGTTTAAACCCGGCATGACTCTGCTTTTATTCAGAGTATTCGTGGAGTACTCTTACTAGGACACTTCTGAAATATCTAACGCAGATTTCTGTTCCTTGAAATATGAATTCTAATATGAACATCTGAGTTACGTATTCCGAATTGCAATTTTTACGATTAAAACAATTCTTTTTGAAATCAGGATTTTGCAATATTCAACGCTTGTAATTGTGAAGAACATAGTCATTTGCAGAATGGAGAATCGTAGCGACCTTTTGTCGCTCCTGCCCGATCGGCTTTAAATCTGAGACGCAAGATTTTTCGAGGTGACGCGGCGCGATCTCCTCTCAAGCCGTAGACTTGGTTAATTTTGCGGCGCTGTTTGATGCTTTGTCGAACCTCGGCTGAAGAGCAATACATTAATACTTGCGATGGATTAATGGATGAATATTCCTTAAAACTGAAGGTAGGAAGTGAAACGCCTGTATCTTATCAAATCTCTTTATTTTATATTGAAGGAAATGTGGAATTGGGATAAAAATTCGGACACTTTAAATATCATTTCTTCTTTTATTATGAGTTATTGAACTATACGCTCAATGACACTTAGTCTAAAGCCCTAAGTTAGTTAAATCCCTAAGTTTAATAGCCGCAAACTAATATTTATTTCATTACAAAATCGCAGCCAATTAGCTCGATCATTATCGATTGCCCAGGTCTCACCACGTGGAGGTTGCTGCGAGTGGAGACCCAGAGAGAGATGGATGGAATCAAAGTTCCATCGATCTCCCTTCACAAAAATCTTAAAACTAGAGAACCTCAGAGATGGAAGGAATCAAAGTTCCCACCATCCCTTCGACTCGGATCTTAATCTAGCGAACCTCGCAGATGGATGGAATCAGAGTTCCATCCATCCTCTCAGTTCGAAGAATTGCCAAGCTATCGTTATGAGAAAGGGGGAAAAGGGACTCTACCGCGTCGCAACTGAGAACCGACATTCGATGGTGCAGATCCTACCACCTCGAGATCACAGTAAAGAGGAAAGTAATCGGCACCTCACGACAACAGACCACGCTCCCTGCACCCATCACAGGAGCCACGCAAGCGTGGACCTGATTCTGAGCGACTTACCGCAGAGGCTTACAGGGCTGCCCCCGTGAGATTTCCGCAGGCAGATACGTGTTACCACGCACCCCCCTACGTCCGAGACACTTTTCCCTCGACCGCTCTCCCAAGGGATGGACTGACCCATCGATGCCGATTCCACAGCCGATCACTTGCTTCTATCACTAGAAGCAGGGGTGATCTCCTCATCGAAGATGAGGAGCAAATAAACGAGCAAAGAAAACTGAGAAATGATTGCTTGGCAATTGTACAAGGAACCTGACAATAGGAACTTAAACCTAAACTTACATTAACTAGTGGAGGCCCAGAGAGAGATCGATGGAATCAAGGTTTCATCGATCTCCCTTTACAAAATCCTAAAACTAGAGAACCTCAGAGATAGAAGGAATCAAAGTTCCCTCCATCCCTTCAGCTCGGATCTTAATCTAGCGAACCTCGCAGATGAATGATGAATCAAAGTTCCATCCATCCTCTCAGTTCGAGGAATTGCCAAGGTATCATTACGAGAAAGCGGGAAAAGGGACTCTACCGCGTCGCAACTGAGAATCGACATTCGATGGTGCAGATCTTACCACCTTGAAAGCACGGCAGAGAGGAAAGTGATCGGCACCTCGCGAGAACAGGTTCCCTCCCTGCTCCCATCGCAGGAGCCACGCGACCTCTGCCACGTGGACCTGAGTCCGGGCGACTGACCAAGAGACACCTGCCCCCGAGAGATTTCCGCAGGCAGATGCGCGGTACCACGCACCTCCCTACGTCCGAGACACTTTTCCCTCGACCGGTCTCCCAAGGGATAGACTGACCCATCGATGCCGATTCCACAGCCGATCACTTGCTTCTATCAATAGAAGCAGAGGTGATCTCCTTATCGGAGATGAGGAGCGAATTACCGAGCAAACAAAACTAACAAAGGATACCTTGGCAATTTTACAGTGACTGTTACAATCCTAATCCTTAAACCTTAAATCCTATATCTTAAACTAACTTATACTAAATCCCACGCTGGTTGCGACGTCTTCGTTCCGTATTTCTTCTTCTTCGTAGAAGCTGAAGGGAAAAATTCAATTGATTAGTAGTCTACCTAACTATGAGTTCTATGGGGCATCCTAACAAAGGGGAAGGACTCCACCCCACGACGGTTGGAGGGCTCGGGGCCCCGGGTGCGCCAGACCCGTACTGCGGAGGGGGAGCACCCCCGCAGCCCCCTGGGGATCAAGAAAGAAATGGGAGAAAGAATCGCAGAAGCGATTCCAACCATACAATGTCAATGCAGAAAGAATCGCAGGGGCGATTCGAACCATGCGATGTCAATATAGAAAGAATCGCAGGGGCGATTCCAACCATACAATTTCAATGCAGAAGGAATCGCAGGGGCGATTCGAACCATGCGATGTCAATATGGAAAGAATCGCAGGGGCGATTCCAATCATACAATTTCAATGCAGAAAGAATCGCAGAGGCGATTCGAACCATGCGATGTCAATATAGAAAGAATCGCAGGGGCGATTCCAACCATACAATTTCAATGCAGAAAGAATCGCAGGGGCGATTCGAACCATGCGATGTCAATATAGAAAGAATCGCAGGGGCGATTCCAACCATACAATTTCAATGCAGAAAGAATCGCAGGGGCGATTCGAACCATGCGATGTCAATATAGAAAGAATCGCAGGGGCGATTCCAACCATACAATTTCAATGCAGAAAGAATCGCAGGGGCGATTCGAACCATGCGATGTCAATATAGAAAGAATCGCAGGGGCGATTCCAACCATACAATTTCAATGCAGAAAGAATCGCAGGGGCGATTCGAACTATGCGATGTCAACGCAGAAAGAATCGCGCGGGCGATTCCAACCATTCAATTTCAATGCAGAAAGAATCGCAGGGGCGATTCGAACCATGCGATGTCAATATAGAAAGAATCGCAGGGGCGATTCCAACCATACAATTTCAATGCAGAAAGAATCGCAGGGGCGATTCGAACCATGCGATGTCAACGCAGAAAGAATCGCACGGGCGATTCCAACCATTCAATTTCAATGCAGAAAGAATCGCAGGGGCGATTCGAACCATGCGATGTCAATATAGAAAGAATCGCAGGGGCGATTCCAACCATACAATTTCAATGCAGAAGGAATCGCAGGGGCGATTCGAACCATGCGATGTCAATATAGAAAGAATCGCAGGGGCGATTCCAACCATACAATTTCAATGCAGAAAGAATCGCAGGGGCGATTCGAACCATGCGATGTCAATATAGAAAGAATCGCAGGGGCGATTCCAACCATACAATTTCAATGCAGAAAGAATCGCAGGGGCGATTCGAACCATGCGATGTCAACGCAGAAAGAATCGCACGGGCGATTTCAACCATTCAATTTCAATGCAGAAAGAATCGCAGGGGCGATTCGAACCATGCGATGTCAATATAGAAAGAATCGCAGGGGCGATTCCAACCATACAATTTCAATGCAGAAAGAATCGCAGGGGCGATTCGAACCATGCGATGTCAATATAGAAACACTCGCAGGGGCGATTCGAACCATGCGATGTCAATATAGAAAGAGTCGCAGGGGCGATTCCAACCATTCAATTTCAATGCAGAAAGAATCGCAGGGGCGATTCAAACCATGCGATATCAGTATAGAAAGAATCGCAGGGGCGATTCCAACCATTCAATTTCAATGCAGAAAGAATCGCAGGGGCGATTCAAACCGTGCGATGTCAACGCAGAAAGAATCGCAGGGGCGATTCGAACCATGCGATGTCAATATAGAAAGAATCGCAGGGGCGATTCCAACCATTCAATTTCAATGCAGAAAGAATCGCAGGGGCGATTCAAACCATGCAATGTCAACGCAGAAAGAATCGCAGGGGCGATTCGAACCGTGCCCGATCGGCTTTAAATCTGAGACGCAAGATTTTTCGAGGTGACGCGGCGCGATCTCCTCTCAAGCCGTAGACTTGGTTAATTTTGCGGCGCTGTTTGATGCTTTGTCGAACCTCGGCTGAAGAGCAATACATTAATACTTGCGATGGATTAATGGATGAATATTCCTTAAAACTGAAGGTAGGAAGTGAAACGCCTGTATCTTATCAAATCTCTTTATTTTATATTGAAGGAAATGTGGGATTGGGATAAAAATTCGAACACTTTAAATATCATTTCTTCTTTTATTATGAGTTATTGAACTATACGCTCAATGACACTTAGTCTAAAGCCCTAAGTTAGTTAAATCCCTAAGTTTAATAGCCGCAAACTAATATTTATTTCATTACAAAATCGCAGCCAATTAGCTCGATCATTATCGATTGCCCAGGTCTCACCACGTGGAGGTTGCTGCGAGTGGAGACCCAGAGAGAGATGGATGGAATCAAAGTTCCATCGATCTCCCTTCACAAAAATCTTAAAACTAGAGAACCTCAGAGATGGAAGGAATCAATGTTCCCACCATCCCTTCGGCTCGGATCTTAATCTAGCGAACCTCGCAGATGAATGGAATCAGAGTTCCATCCATCCTCTCAGTTCGAAGAATTGCCAAGCTATCGTTATGAGAAAGGGGGAAAAGGGACTCTACCGCGTCGCAACTGAGAACCGACATTCGATGGTGCAGATCCTACCACCTCGAGATCACAGTAAAGAGGAAAGTGATCGGCACCTCACGACAACAGACCACGCTCCCTGCACCCATCACAGGAGCCACGCAAGCGTGGACCTGATTCTGAGCGACTTACCGCAGAGGCTTACAGGGCTGCCCCCGTGAGATTTCCGCAGGCAGATACGTGTTACCACGCACCCCCCTACGTCCGAGACACTTTTCCCTCGACCGCTCTCCCAAGGGATGGACTGACCCATCGATGCCGATTCCACAGCCGATCACTTGCTTCTATCAATAGAAGCAGGGGTGATCTCCTCATCGAAGATGAGGAGCAAATAAACGAGCAAAGAAAACTGAGAAATGATTGCTTGGCAATTGTACAAGGAACCTGACAATAGGAACTTAAACCTAAACTTACATTAACTAGTGGAGGCCCAGAGAGAGATCGATGGAATCAAGGTTTCATCGATCTCCCTTTACAAAATCCTAAAACTAGAGAACCTCAGAGATAGAAGGAATCAAAGTTCCCTCCATCCCTTCAGCTCGGATCTTAATCTAGCGAACCTCGCAGATGAATGATGAATCAAAGTTCCATCCATCCTCTCAGTTCGAGGAAATGCCAAGGTATCATTACGAGAAAGCGGGAAAAGGGACTCTACCGCGTCGCAACTGAGAATCGACATTCGATGGTGCAGATCTTACCACCTTGAAAGCACGGCAGAGAGGAAAGTGATCGGCACCTCGCGAGAACAGGTTCCCTCCCTGCTCCCATCGCAGGAGCCACGCGACCTCTGCCACGTGGACCTGAGTCCGGGCGACTGACCAAGAGGCACCTGCCCCCGAGAGATTTCCGCAGGCAGATGCGCGGTACCACGCACCTCCCTACGTCCGAGACACTTTTCCCTCGACCGGTCTCCCAAGGGATAGACTGACCCATCGGTGCCGATTCCACAGCCGATCACTTGCTTCTATCAATAGAAGCAGAGGTGATCTCCTTATCGGAGATGAGGAGCGAATTACCGAGCAAACAAAACTAACAAATGATACCTTGGCAATTTTACAGTGACTGTTACAATCCTAATCCTTAAACCTTAAATCCTATATCTTAAACTAACTTATACTAAATCCCACGCTGGTTGCGACGTCTTCGTTCCGTATTTCTTCTTCTTCGTAGAAGCTGAAGGGAAAAATTCAATTGATTAGTAGTCTACCTAACTATGAGTTCTATGGGGCATCCTAACAAAGGGGAAGGACTCCACCCCACGACGGTTGGAGGGCTCGGGGCCCCGGGTGCGCCAGACCCGTACTGCGGAGGGGGAGCACCCCCGCAGCCCCCTGGGGATCAAGAAAGAAATGGGAGAAAGAATCGCAGAAGCGATTCCAACCATACAATGTCAATGCAGAAAGAATCGCAGGGGCGATTCGAACCATGCGATGTCAATATAGAAAGAATCGCAGGGGCGATTCCAACCATACAATTTCAATGCAGAAGGAATCGCAGGGGCGATTCGAACCATGCGATGTCAATATAGAAAGAATCGCAGGGGCGATTCCAACCATACAATTTCAATGCAGAAAGAATCGCAGGGGCGATTCGAACCATGCGATGTCAATATAGAAAGAATCGCAGGGGCGATTCCAACCATACAATTTCAATGCAGAAAGAATCGCAGGGGCGATTCGAACCATGCGATGTCAACGCAGAAAGAATCGCACGGGCGATTCCAACCATACAATTTCAATGCAGAAAGAATCGCAGGGGCGATTCGAACCATGCGATGTCAATATAGAAAGAATCGCAGGGGCGATTCCAACCATACAATTTCAATGCAGAAGGAATCGCAGGGGCGATTCGAACCATGCGATGTCAATATAGGAAGAATCGCAGGGGCGATTCCAACCATACAATTTCAATGCAGAAGGAATCGCAGGGGCGATTCGAACCATGCGATGTCAATATAGAAAGAATCGCAGGGGCGATTCCAACCATACAATTTCAATGCAGAAAGAATCGCAGGGGCGATTCGAACCATGCGATGTCAACGCAGAAAGAATCGCAGGGGCGATTCCAACCATTCAATTTCAATGCAGAAAGAATCGCAGGGGCGATTCGAACCATGCGATGTCAATATAGAAAGAATCGCAGGGGCGATTCGAACCATGCGATGTCAATGCAGAAAGAATCGCAGGGGCGATTCGAACCATGCGATGTCAACGCAGAAAGAATCGCAGGGGCGATTCGAACCATGCGATGTCAATATAGGAAGAATCGAGGGGGCGATTCCAACCATACAATTTCAATGCACAAAGAATCGCAGGGGCGATTCGAACCATTCTATGTCAATTGAAAATCTGTGAAAGAGAGAACAACGAGGGAAGAATCACACGGGTGATTCGAACCATTCGAAGAAAATCTGTGGAAAAACTTCTTATTAGTAAGTTAAATAAATTATATATCTCACAATTTGATGTCCACTGGATGTCCATTATGGGGCAGCGATGGTCCTGGAGGGTCCCAGAGGCCAGCCGAAGCGATCCGCTGCAAGCGGCATTAAAATCTCCCCCGATGACCAGTGGTCACTCATGGTCAGCCATGTCCACTCGGTGTCCATCCATGACCGCTGGGTCCAGCCTGGGTCCTCCGGATGTCCCCCAGGCACCCGCGATGGCCAGAGATGCCCGCGAAAGCGATCCGCTCCCGGCGGCGGATCGCTGCAGACTGAGGAATTCCACGACCCCCCGTTCTACTTATACCCTGAGTTTGACGGTTACTTAAAAGTCATCACTTTAATTCAATTTTCCAGAAAACCATAATTTCGATAAAATAATTATTACAACCCTATTTTCATTAATTTTGCTATCTGTATTGTTAATAACAATCACACTCATCGTTTTTTATAGATTGTTAATAACTATTGTTATTAATTAATGAAATATTATGAGTATTGTAAGTTTTTCGATTTAAATAGGGCTTCTCTTTCAAATTAACTCCCTTATTCCCTTAATATTCTAATATTTGAACTATCTAAACTCTATCTAAGCCCTTTTGTTCTTAATTAATTAGTGATAACTATTATTTTTGAACATTTATCGACCGAATTTATTGATTAATTCATTTGTTTATGCTATATAAACGGAATACCTCATTAGAATACAATACTAGCATGAGACAACGCGTGGATAGATTATAATAATTAATTTATACTAAGCAGCTTGCAGTTGTTTAGGCAAATTCACATTTTCAAGAGGATAGAAAAAGAAAACCCACTTAAATAAAAGTGTCGTTTATATTTTAAGAATCTTTTAATGTCTCTAAAGATTACACAACATATCAAAATTTCAGCAAAATCCAACATGTTACTCCGAAAAGTGTCTGATTTCGTATGAAACGATCCCAAATATTGGTATGTTCACCCCTGCTACTTGATCTGCACGGAATTAAATTTATCTAAATTTAGATTTTGACGAAAGTACCTGATGAAATTGCCACCAAATACTACGTATTTCGTATTGTTTGTACCATAAAGTTATAGAGGAAAAATGATTTTGGTGCTTTGAAACTAACTTCCTTAAAAATAATCCGATTTACACGACATTTCGTACTATTTTAATCGGGAGATGATAAGGAACCGATTGGCGCTACTTCCGTAGTGATACAATGCGTATCGAGAGATAACAAAAATTGTATTGATGCCATAAACCATCGTCGGGTGGCCGTGCCGAATCCCTGTCTCGAATGCTTGAATACACGGACCCCAGGAGGTTCCGCCTCAGGTCGACGTCGAAAATCAACGCGCGTCGTCTAGCATAAAATGCGTCGTGAAAAATCCAACGCACGTTGCAACGTCCGTTGAAACTGACGCACGTTGCTGTGTGCGGACTCTCATATACTCCAGTGTATTTAAAAAACGCGCGTCGCATCGACCGCAACGCTCGAACCCAACGCACATCGCCTAACCTTCGTGTGCGCCCAGCGGAGGCCGTACGTACGTCGAAAATGACGTGCGTTGCGACGGACGTATTTTGTGCGCTCGTGTACGCTCGGCCTTACCAGGACAGATCTCGTCAATTCAACTTCTACAAGTTTTCAAATTACATTTTACTAATATATATTCTTGTCACGCATCGCTTGCTTATTCTTCTCCATCGGCAGCTGCTTACTTCAAGCAAAGTTGCTTCTCGAATTCATCACGCGACAAGTGTTCATTCTTCTTCCTGATATCTGACACAAAACTTCATCTCGACATCTTCGTAATATCGGTCAGCCGGAAGGTGGATAATACTTCAATGTCCCGGGACTTGCGTGATATTCACGTGAACCGCCTAGACAGCTAACAACCCATTATTTATGAGTCACGTAATACACGAGCATTAATCGTTTTTTACTCGCAGTTTAAGCCGACTGTCGCTCAAAAGTATCGATCGGATAATAGATGAATACCTACTCACACCTTTAAAAAATATTTACCTATAGCCATTCTATTACTAAAATTTCAAGAACTAATTTCAATAACTTCGTTGGATGTAAATACATTTTTCGGTAAGGAAGCTTTTCTTTTTAGACATTACGTTATCAAAATAATGAACAGTTTAAGAATTCACTGTTAATGAAACGATTCTTCCACGAATTCATGAAAAATGAGACTTCAAGCCTTTCTTCGAATTTTAAACGTTCCTAAATTATTAACTAACCCTGCTACGTCCTACTTAAAAGTCTGATTTATTAGAACTTTAATGTTTAGCACATCATTATCAATGGGGACAACAAAATTTGTATAAAATGTCAAAGAAGAACAAATGTAGATATTAACAAGGACTTTCTTACATTTTTCCTAAATTTGAGGCGATCATTTAAGGAAATAAACTATATAATAAATATTCAAATGAAGAGAATTGGAGGATAATTAAACATAAAAGCAAAAATTAAACTTAAGAAAAAGAAATGTCTTTTCAACAATAAATATCAAATTCAAATATTTTAAAATTCCCAGCGTGGACAAAAATTTTAACATTCACTTTGACTGCGACGCGAACATATGTTCTCGAAGCGAAAGATTTAAAAATCGAAGTCACAAGCCGATCCTCAACCAACGCAGAACAATTTGCACGATAAATCCTTCGAGGTAACAGCTTACATGTCACTACATATGTATAGCACGAGCCGAATTGCGGTGGTTAACTAACTTTTTCACGTAGGATAGCAAGCGACAGTCTGAAATTCACACGGAATCAACTTGTTCTACGGCCGAATCGCATCGCTCTAGCCGCTTCGCCAGGAGTATACATTTTTATTGTAATGCGAATCGGTGTGGTGGACCAGTGTGTGTTAGCATGTGGATTCGTGTCGAGTTTGCTTGCTCGTGAAACACCGCCGCGTGGAACCTACCGGACACTAAAATCCCATTTTTCCACTGAACACGATTTCACGCCGTTCGCCGACGTCGAATTTTCGCGCTTCTGCCTCGGAATCAGTTCTCGAAACAGTTGCGCGAATAATTTCTTGCGGGTATCGCAACTTCCTCTGAAATAACAGTAATTGAAACACGGGGTTTGTAGTTTGTGGAAGGAAGGTGATACTTGGAAAGCGAATATTCTGCCTGCAATGTGTTCCTTTTTTGGGGTTTCTCGTATTAATAATGGGAATGCCCGTAAAATATTTGTATGGGATTTATTATCGATATACTTGGATTTTAATCTCATTTGCAAATTTTTGATATAATTATGCGCGTGACTGGCGAAAAATTGTTTATGAAATGTTTCGATTCTGCTCTTCATTTCTTCAAATATTTGATATTAATGTTTTGGGAATTCATACTTGGTTTGTAGTAGGTACACTGCGATCTCGTTAATATTTGCAAGTACAAACTCAAATACAGAGGGCAGTGTAAATCGAGATTCGTGGAGTGGATATTCAGTTCACTGTGTGTATATTTGTTGAATTTTCAGAATTAACATTCTCGAAAATGAAACCCTAAGTAAAGAGACTTTGTTATTTTATCTTTTCAACTACTTTTCCTGCATTTATCGAAATAAATAAAATATTTTTGTCGAATATTAGAATAAAAAAAACAGAAACTTATAATAATTATACTACTGGCATCAAACACAGGTACATTCTGCATAATTTGACTTCTCATTTTTTTTCTACATTGAAAAATTCGATTTTCACATTTCAAACAGGTTTTATAAATGGACGATGGTTAAATCTATGTCCTATGTAACAGAAATAAAAAAATTCCTCGCATCACGGCAAAGAAATTGGGAGAACATATGTGAATAAGAATGAAAAATTGAATTATACATCCTATGCAAAGAGGGTTTGAGTGTCCTCCAGCCGTCCTCGCATTCAACAATAAAATTTGGATCGTCATTTTTCGCAGAGCACTTTGTACCAGGAATTTATAACGGTACGAAAAATACCGGTATAAGTCCCTGCTTTGTACACAACTGTCCAATTGTTCCTGAATACTTAAAGTATGAATAAATTCCGTGAAAAATGAGCGATATCGCGGTAAGCCCATCACAACGGCCGAGCGTCGAAATATTATCTTTCCCCGAAACACACAAAAAAACCGCGGCTTTCAGTTTTTATCAATTTTTTCGCACTTCCCGCCGCTCGCCGATTTTAATTTCATTTATGCATCGCTCCGGACTTGCTTCGAAATAACGCGAATCCGCTCGTCGCGAAATTTCCCCTTTTCCAGCGTCCCTTCAACGCTGGCAAGAGAAAACGCTGGATGCTTTCCATGGTTGGAATCTCGAAGCCGGCACGCGAAAATATTCGCTGTTCCATTTCCACGCAGCGACTAACAACGACAGCTGAAATCCAAATTGCGTTATTCCCCCGCGCGCGTATTTCTAACTTTTAATTGTGACCACGTCGCGTGCTATTTGTCGCAACTTTTTAATCCCGTCCGTTCACTTTCCGGAGTTCTTTTATCTACCGGACGCAAATGGATCGGGGCGTTTAATTAGTCGGCAACGTACCGTGAATGGCGAAGCGATCGTCAAACGCGAATTTCGACTCCGTGATTAATCATTCGAGAACAAGTAAGTGCGATAGAGTAGACAGATGATTGAGGGCTTGATGCACGCTCGATTTCGAGTAGCTTTAATTGGCATTGTTTGAAAGTTATTGCGGATACGTTATCTACTTAATGTAATGAATTTTGTGGTAACGGATATTTTTCGGTCGAGCATCGAATTGGTGTCAATTGACAGGTTCGCAACGAGAGTGCAATCCTGGGCGAGATTAATAATAGGAGTGGATGAAATTCAATGTTGAGGCTCGTGTTTCGTTAATTTCTGATTAACAATCAAGGACTGCATTTATTGCTGGTTATCCTGCACACGAAATTATACTAATACAGAAATAACCATTTTCAATAATTGAAGTGGAAACAATCCGGAATGCTATATAATAATTTCCTTTTAATCCATTGGGGATCGAAACGGATTTGTTTAGCACAACCCTATAATAACCCTATGAATGTTATAAATTGCAATTGTATTTCACCGGAACATTGGATATTCAGAATTTTTTAATTGGAAGTAGCGACAATATCAGTTAAGTTCAATATAAAGAATTTTATACATTTCTATACCTTGAAGCTAACGCCTACTGAATAAACAAATTAATTTCGATTCATTTACCTGCAGAATTTCTTTTAAATTATTTCCAAGCTGAAATTACTAAAATCAGCATCTAACACAACTATAGTATTATTACAATTATTAATTAGTAGCTTGTCATATTTGCGGTAAATGATTTTTCTGATTCAATCCTTAGGTGTTCCTCTCAAAAACCTCTGATTCATAATAATTTTTATTGTCAATATCATTGTGAATATAGACAATAATTGAATTAATATCAACAAAATCCACGTAAGCGAAACCACGGGTAAAAGTCCCGTTATAATGCTGTTAAATAAATAATATTAATAGGGTGAAATCACTAGTAGTCGACCACTTAAAGCTAAATTTGAATTATATGTATTAATAAAACGAAACAGTCAGTGTTCGAAAATATATGATATACATGATAGTACTTTAAATTGGTTCAATGTATCACTAATATTTTTTGTTTGTATATAAAAGTTTTGGAAAAGACGTAATTAACGTTAAAAATAAACTGTCCGACCGAGTCGCTGCAGTAGTCGACCATATAATCTAAATTATCGCATTTGTTAAATTTGTCAAGCTCATAATTAAGAATGTTGATACTTTTTAAATAGCATACAACCTCATTTTGCAATGAAAAATGTATACAGCTAAATTACTTTAGCTATTTTTTCTCAAAGCTCAGTTTTAGGCGCCTCGTGTTTGAAACCAGCAGTTCTACATGTAGAATCGAACCTTGTTTAGAAATCATTTTAAAAGCATTTATTTTCTTTAGTTTTAAAAATCGCTTTTCGTCGTACTTTGAAGTTAGACATTCAAAGTACAATATAAAATTATCATTTAATAAATGCATTATTCCAATATTTAGTTTTTTAGCCTAAACAATAAAAATGGTCGACTACTTGAGGGTGGTCGACTTCTAATGTATTCACTCTATTATATCACTTAAGGGTTAAAAAAATTGTTAGGAAACAGAATCCCAATTCACAATTAGGCGACTGCATTTCCTTGAGTCAACATATACAAAGACACTTTTCCCTTAGATCAACGCAGTCTCGGTTTATATACTTCTCTATGTAAAACCCACTTGCAAGATCAACATCCAGCCAATACATTCTCGAGTTAACACGCTCCGACTTCCTTCGCCGTGAAATTCAGCAATACACGCAATAGTGATCGTACCTCAAGGCTAATGTATCGCTCAATGTAATCAAACACTCGAACGTTCCAGATCCATTGAGCAGTCCCTGAATGGCTAAAAACAATACGCCTCAGAATTAGGAACCGATAGCGTTATTAGGTAAGGAATCATAATCCAAGAACCCGCTCCTTGAAACACCGAGCCTCGAAAAATCTTACCGCAGCCGGGATCGACGAAGACGCTCTTACATTTCAAGTAGGAGAAAAACTCGATATCCCATTTACTAATAGGATTCTATCTATCCCCGAAGGGCTATTACAAACAACGAGCAGCGATTAAGCCCCGCGGAGGAAAAACGATTCTGAAGAGTCGATTTGCTCGACGATCGAAGCTTCCCTGTAAAAGCGAACTGTGGAGGGAAAGAAAGCAGGCTCGAAGGAGGTGGAATCTTTCAGATGGCCGCTCCTCGTGGCGAAGTAGAGAAAGTAGAAGTAGAGAATCGCAGCCGAGAAATAAAAAAAAAAAAAAAAGAGAGAGAGAGAGGAAGAAAAGGAAGACGGAGGGGAAGAAGAGGGATGCGTCGGGCAAATCTTGAGGCGTTTCTATACGGGGAAGCTTTCCCCTTCGGAAGACTGTCGCGTTTATTCGGCTAGTGAATACAGTCGCGTACCGGAATTTTATTATAGCGCAGTGTCGTGTCCCGGTTAAATCCTCTCGCGCACTGCAGGAGATCTATGGCGGTCGTTAACGCGCGCAGAACGCGTGCATACTATTATGTATAATGCATGCGGCACGTGAGCCGATGAGATATTGGCTACGGCCGCTTTTAACTCGCTGGGTCCGGCTTTGCCCGTCTATTATATTTTTATTTATACTGTTGAGACGCCCGGCGACGCATCGGCACCGTTTCCACAGATTTTCACCGACGCAGCGGTTGGGCTGACTTGCATGGTCTGATTCCACTTACTATTTCAGTACACTAAACTCTGTTCCACGAGAGCATGAACTCAGTTTTCGACCAGTTTTCATACGATTTGCCCAGTTGACGTCTACCTTTATTAATTATTGGCTCTGTTTCACTCTATTATTGCAGTTTCGCATAGCGTTGTACCGTTATTAGTTCGACTACGAGACAGGTGCCTTCCTTTGAGTGGATACCGCATTTCAGCGGTATGTCTGACCTAATTAGCGTGCGTCGACAGTAGAAGATGATCCTCAGGTCAGACAGTTTTTACGTATGTTTCCAACAACTAAGAACTTGCTAATGAAGATTCGAACATAATTTTTTCATTTTTGTCTTATTTTGGCGTGTAGAACCACTCCTTAATACAGGGTGTAACAAAAATGTTGTACGTCCTTGAATGGGATGATTCCTGAGGTGATTCTAAACAACTTTTTCCTTAGCAAAAGTGTTCGTTATGGCTTTATTAACGAGTTATTAATGAAAAACAACGACCAATCGGGAAGCGAATACAGCGGATTAATGATGGCGCGGACGATGGCGGGCCAATACTACTCGCGGCTGAAGCCCGTGCTGACATTCATCCACTGTACTCGCTCCCTGATTGGTCGGTGTTTTTCGTTAATAACTCGTTAACAAAGCCCCACCTAACATTTTCGCTAAGGAAAAAGTTGTTTGAAATCACCTCAGGAATCACCTTCTTCAAGGACGTGCAACATTTTTGTTACACCCTGTATATTCGACACGTGATGCTGTATATTTCTGACCATTCTGTACGAAAATAAATTCGATTTCCAAGGGACATTAATCTCGGTAAATACAGTAACATTCTCTATTAATTCTGTAAATGCCTTTTATCGGCGTCCCGATATTCTCAAATGTGATACTTCATATTATCGAAGGTTCTTAACAATATGTCCTCATTAGTGGCCCAGATTACTGGTCTAATGTTGCTTTATAAATCCTCTAATGTGTGGAAATTTATTGCTCAGAACATCATTTCTGAAATATTCTCAAATAAGGAAGATGATAAATCAGAGTCTTCTGAAAATCACTTAACAGAGTAAAATAAAATTTACTGACGAAAAAGAGAATACATAATATTTTGAGATAGTATTTCAACTAATCATCCACAGAAAATTTTCCAGAGAAAACATATGAACCCGTAGAAATTTCAACTGCAGAAATTGAAACTTCATTTCCTTTTATTTCTTTCTTTAAATAATTTAATTTTTTAATTAAACAAATATTTTTGCTTCGCAGAAATGCAAGTAAAGTTGAAAATTCAGTATTCTTCTAGGAATAACAAAGCACTTACAATTAGTAGTATGCACAAAGAAATCTTGCATCGGTTATTATTCCAAAGTTTCTGTTGAATAACCAAAGCATGTCTAAGTTTCAGTCACCAAGAGCCTCATGCTTTTTGGTGTCTACGTACAAAGCAAAATACTTATCCCTATTTCCACAAAGTCCGAAACCTCAAAGGGAGCTGACTTAATCTCCCTGTAACTGAGGGTTTCCATGACATCTCCATGAAAATTCCCAGAGCGTAGGAAACTCTTGAAAAACTGTGTTCAGTAATCTCATCTTTTTATTATTTCCTCTGCCATACATTACGTCCACTGAAATATGTAACCCTGGTCAGAAATGCTAAACACACAAAAAGCTTATAATTCTGTAATAAACAAATTTTTGAGTACATACGTGAAAAAGCAATATTAATATTTTTCAATTAAATATCTACGTATAATTGAAGAAATTTTCTTCCCTGTAATTTTCTCTTCCCTTTAAAAACTTCTTTCTACATTTTCTTAACAATTTTAAAGTTCTATTTACTTTCAGAACATAGTTTAGGACAAAAAGGTAGCACATTTAAAAAGTGTCAACTTAACTTCCGTTTAATATTCTATAAAATAAAAAATAGGTAATAATTTTAATGCTGCTGTTAAATAAAAACTGAATATGTAACAATTTGAGCCAGTTTTCAATACTTTAGTAAAAGTAACATTTCTAACAGATTGAATGAATAACAAAAAATATCTATTTCAAAATGACGTATGAGTACCTAAATAAATATGTATAAAGACAAAAATCAGCAAAAATATTTATATACCTTATATAAAAATATATAACTATCGCAATAGAGGTAAATATGGAACTTTGCTTCTAGCAATGAATTCAGTTTCTGAACCTGAAAAAATATAGGCATTCAAGTGATACTTAATGCGCGAAGCTTAAACAAAGTCACTCGCAACTCATTCGTAAAGTGTGACATCGCCTTACCCCAAATCGCATAATCACTCTCTGTTTCTCGCCCAGATTTCAACCCTCGTACTCTCGTACACGAGCCAATAAATCCCTCTATTTCCCCTCGTGATTATCAACGGAACTGTTCGCAGCCCGAAACTCGAAACGACCGTAAGACATTAATCGACGCAAGACGTCGAGGCATCGTAAGCGTCTAATTACCTCTAAAATGAGGCAGCGGACGCGCGTAATCCGCAGCTACGTGTATAGTTAATATCCCCGGCTGGAGGGCGAAGTTCGCCAAATGTCTGCAATTTGTTTCTTCGTCGCGCGCTAAGCATCGCCATTCACGAGGTGGTTGCAATATTCGCCGCAGGAAAATCAGATTCCGTATTCGACGCGACGAAACGTGCTCGCCGCGACGCGGTGCAATCGCGGATATTGTCGCTCGCTGAAAACACATCTTGTTCGCCGGTGACGAATGAACCACGGGATTCGTTACAAGCTTGTTTATTATTTAAACAGCGCGCGGAATTCGCGACACGATTCCAACGCGCGAAACTGCCAGAATTTTTGTTGTCCGAAATATTCGATTCTAGTTCGTTCCACGAGAATCGGTCGTCGCGTTACGAGCGTGCCGGATCAAAATAATGCGAATTTCGAGGTTGGTGTTCCCTTGAACTTTTTCAATTTCAAGTTTCGAGGACCGATCGAAGTTTCAGTCGCGCGTTCCTCGCGCGGACAGCTCCAGCTGCGGAGAGGATAAATGGTTTGGTTGGAACGTAGCTGGTGCCGTTTCGGAATTAAACTTTACACCGGTTCCCTTGATGACCCCCGTGGATTTCGAACGCGTAAAATTTTACGTACCACGACTGCAGCACGTATGGCGATGTCTTCGCTGAGCGCTGCTACGGTTTCCGAATTTTGAAATTTTATTGACCAGGGCGATCGAGGAGGTGGAACAGAAATTTTAGATTACATAGCAGAAGGAAAAGGATTGAAGAGGAATTATATTTTAGAACTGATGATCATTTTGTGGAGATCTATTAAACGAAAACTCCGTCAGAAATATTCTAATTTAATAGTAGACTGGGGAAATAATTTATTAAAATATCATTCTCTTAAAAATTGAAGAAGAACAATATCAACAACAACCTCAATTTCCCTGTGAAATAATTAGCAATTTACGCAATAAATCAAGACTAGACAGAATCACGACCATATTCGTCAATACGAACACTATAGTAGAGAAAGACAATATCAATATTGAACTAGCATTAAACGAAAATAAACAAATAAGATACATTTATACAAAGTAGCTTTAAACAAAATCTTGCAAAATTTATACTGTTTTACTAACACTAAGAAATGTAATAAAGAACCCAGAAACGAATTACAAAATTACAATGGATGATTCATATTTAACCAAAGAGATGTTTAATCTGTAATCTATATAATAACGGTACATTAAGAAACAGTTTACAACACAAATTAGTCAGAAAGCTAAGCTTTGTACTACTAAATCTTAGAAGAGCAACTTCAGACAATTGACAGAATAGAGGAAGGCAATGTAATCACTAAACTGCGGAGTTTATGCATTTATGACGATACGAAGTATGCAAAAGATTTAAAAGACTGTTACTTAAACATACTCTTATTCGAGTTGCAATTCTTTATTTGTGCTTGTGAAAGTATTATTTTGAAATAAGAATACTAAAGGCCATATAAAATGAAATATCGTGTATATTTTTCAGTTAATCTATGTACTTGTATTCTATAGGTTTAACTAAATACTGATAAATAATAATTGTGAGTTATAAATAATTATAACAACATAAGAGTTTTTATAAAAGAACTTTACAATTCTTTAAGTCATACATTATTAAGACTATTATAACACGTATCAGCAATGTAAGCGATTCAATAACTGCATTTAATTTCGACTGCAGTCACTACAGGCTTCTAAGCTGATGCGACACTAAATAAGTAAATAAAAAAAAAATTGCCGAAAAGAAGAAAGGAAATTTTCAAGAAGAATGTTGAAAACAGTCGCAAAAGACAACATAATTCTGGAAACTTAGATGAGCTGTAGGTCTCGTTTGAAGAAAACTAGAACACCAAGAAAGAATGATCAACATTATAGATAGTAGAATTCAACGCTCGCAGCGGGAATAAAAGAGGCTTCTTGGAGTGTTTGCTTCAAAATAAAATACATAAATAAGAAACTTCAGAATGCCGCAATATCTTACTTATTTAAAACAAGATTGCCATTGCAGGTAGTATATGTCACAGGTTGGATTAAAGGATATAGTTAGTGGTATATAAATCTGACTCAACCCTTTAATATTTTCTGCTAGCTATTTTTCTTGTGTACAGGATTATGTTTTATCTCAGTTCCAAGGCTTTCACTTACGAAGTCTTGTTGCAAGAACGCTATTAATACCTGAAACGTAGAACTAAAAGTTACTGCACAGTGGCTATTAGGTCTACAGAATTCAGTATTCCCACTGTATAGTTAAAAATGTTTTAAAAAGACAGCAAAACCATATTAATATTATTTAAAAAATAACTTAAAACAAAAAGTACGATGTCCCAAAAAAATGTAAAAGCTTCTTTCAGAAATTATCTACACGCGAGGGAATTTCGTTCTCCCTCCATCGCATCGATTAAGCGTCCCTATTCGATAATACAGGGTGATCCTCTCGCTAGGGGACACAAAGCAGTTGTCGCGGTTTAGACATTACAGCGGTAACTTTGTTGCTGAAAAGAACCAAACCCTTGGTCGTCGACTTCTTAATAGCCCACCAATGGTTTGGGCCTTTTCAGTGACGACGTTACCGCTGCGATCCTTTAGGAAAAGGCCTTCTTTTGTGTCCCCTAGCGAAAGGATCACCCTGTATATCCGTCTGAACGTCAGTCAAATTATCTACACTCACAGATATTGTAGATATAACAGCGATTTAACGATAGAAACGCGTTGGGCAAATATCGCGAACGCGTCCCGTTGTTCCGGTTGTTTGTATACGATCATGGGACACGAGTCAACTGGCTGCGTCCAACGTTTTAATTAAACGCGACCCCGCTAAAATTCTGTCCGTTTTCGAGCACGCGATTACGCCCGTTTCGTATTTTCAACGTATGGCTACCGCGTTTCACGCATATCTCTGAAATGCTCCGCCGTAATATGATAACCAGCTGACGAATTATTCTATTAGCATTCGCAACTTAATTCGCGCTACCTTGTGAAACGTTCAATTCGTGCATTGCACGCGCTCCATCGAAAAGTGTGGCGCATAATTTCACCTGCTGACCGCTTCAGAGGCAGAAATATTCGGCCAATATTCGAACGTCCGACTGGGTAATGGTTAATACTGTTGGAGAACACTTGGCTATTCGGAGTTCATATTGTAAGCTGACTTTTATTTGTTTCGGGAACAAATTCATTGTTTTGCGTACACTGAATATTGTACTACGTAGTTGGTAGTTGCCTGTCGAGTTTTAATTCCGAAGTCCAGATTGTTTAAATAGTCACAAAGATTCTTTAGGCGTGAGTATTTAATACTTGTAAATTGGCTTTCATAACTTGCATAATTAATTTACATTTTAACGAATAGCCTTGGTCAATCAACTAATTTTATTTCTTCTCATTTCTTGACGCGTTTCAGAAGTTTTCTGTGATTTATTAATTCGTTAAACGACGCAATTTCCATTGAATGCAAACGTTGTAATCAAACGACTGTAATTTAGCGAAATAACAATCGCGTATGAGAACAAATGACTTGGTTTTCAGACACGTTCTACAAGACTTCTATTGTTCTTACAAGCCCGGGTTTCTCTACGTGCAACAGCGGGCGATGCACGTATTTTCGCGAGTCTTTTTCGTCCGAAAACACGTTCCCACACGTGTAACATGCCTTGACGAACACTCTTGAAACCTCTGGAAAGGGGTCGATTTTTACGACCAGCCGCGCTGTGCCATCGAGCGCACGTGAATGCACACGCGTCTCGTCGGAAACATTCGAATAAATTTATGCCATGCAACGCAAATTTACTTTATATTAAAATAAGCTTTAATATAGCTTTATTTCCAGAAATGTATACTTTTTAATACTGATTTTAAACAATCCGCAGTTCGAATATACATACCATAAAATATCTGAACGTCAATTAATGATCACTCATCGTCCCTTATGTTTGTGTTATTGTTATTTTTGCGCTCTCTATTGTTTCTGACATGCAACGAAAACATGTGAGAAATTCTCTCATTTACTGAAAACCGAAACGTTCCTTTTTTGTTCATTTTCTTTTGTTTCATTCAGTTTCAACATTAACAAAAGGTGCAGACTGTTTGAAGTGCTTATAGTCCTTTACAGAGGTACAAGAATTATTCAAAATGTAAATTGAACTGTCTATAACCAATTTATAATAGAAATATTGTAAGTATGGCTGGTTGGAAGCATTCGGTTGCCTGAAAAATTCGTAAAGCTTTTCCGAATAGAATGCTACATTGAATAGAATATTTGCTTCCTTCTATATGAAAGTTCACAAGAACCTGAACAAAGCAAAACTCGTCCCAAAAATTCAATTACTTTCATTAAAGAAAATCACAAAAAATTCTTCTCCAAATTATTTGATAATATAATTATTATTATCCCTTTATTTCTTCAAAAATCGCCATCTTTATATCCTTTTTTTTCTCTCCTTCTCTAATACTGTCACTATCTAGCAAATAGTGACCAGCAGTAATTAATAAATTCGTCACACCTGAACCGAATTTGTTTAAGACGTCACGTTGTTGGTCAGGTGTCTCCAAACAGTAGTTGCTACAATCCACAGAAAGGTTGCCAACAGTTGCCAACTCGCTGGACACGCGTATCAAACAATCGTGCATTGATCTAAACAGAGGGACACAAACAAAGAGCCGTGACTCGCAGCTAGCCTCATCAAGTTCTTCTTTTCCTTTTCCTTCTATCCTTTCCTTTGGCAGGAGGCAAGTCTTATCGGTTCCCCGTGCCTCATGCCAGCGAAGCTGCCTGCCTCAGTAGCGCTCAAAGGCCGAGGAATAATAGGAACCGTAAGTCGGATCGCAATGAAAGAGTTCGAACCTCGGATGTATCTGATGGCGATCATAAAGGAAAATGAAATACCTCGGTGACGTTAAATCGGAGGACATGGAGCAACCGGAACGGTTGATCGCCGGACGAAATGAACAGAATCTAGATACTCGGTGTATCTGCGATCATGAATTTAGGATTTCGTTGAATTAATCGTATCAGTTTTGTCCAGAACAAATCGGCTTTCCTGGAATGAATGTGTATTAAATGCTCGAACGATTGACGCAGCCGATTAAGTACTAGCATGCGACAATTTATCGTTACTTTATTATTCGGGGACTAACGGTTCCGGAGAGTCCTCTCGCGATTAAACAATTGTTTGGACGTGGGGAAATGTTGCGTCGATGAATGTTCCCCTTTACAACGCTCGGATTTTAACAAATAGTGATTGAATATTTATATAACAAATAACTAGATTCGCATCGAAATAACTCGACTTTGAGAGTTTTTTTACGCAATTTTAATAAAGAAAATATTCTTTTCTAGAAGATAATAATAATAGCATTGAGCTCAGGGTAGGAAAACTGATAAATTCAATTGTTTTAATAATTGCACTAGTCTTTTTTTTTCTTTCAGTTTGAAAAGTTCTTCAAATATTGTAACACGAGGGAAACTCGACTGAATACTGAATGTGGGTTTTGCACGGCCTTGAGAAATATTCATGGATTCGTCAGGTGTCCTATATCTTGGACCGTAGAACTTGCGTGGCGGTGATGCGCGAATTTCTAGATCGAAGTAGGTCATAACTTTCCAGGATTTTCGATTGCCATCCAGTATCCAATGCACTTTAAATACCACGCGTTGAATGTCCATCTCTCACGAAGCTATTGGATTACCAATTTGAAACGGAATAGATATTCACGAGGTACCTTTTTCGCGTGTACTTCGAGCAGAGCAGAGTCGCCAGAGTGACTGTCTTTTAACTATATCCCACTTGCAATAATTATATATTAATATTGAAAGAAGTCTTGTGAATTAAAACGATTTTCGTCTTACCTCCGTGGTTTGCCTCTCGCTGATCGTAGCGATATGCAAATATTTTTTTTTGACATTTTTCTTTGGAAAAAGTAGGTTCGGAGGGGAAATGTCTAGTTGTTTAACTAAGAGAAGGATTCGGGGGATAAATAAATCATTGATGATAAATCGAATAGAACATGGACGCATAACGACGCGACGTGGACTACCGCAGTGAATCCATCAAAGCAACGTAATAAAGATGACGTGAATAACGATTTTATTCGGAGAAATATTAATGATAGCGACTTGTATCGATGTCTGCATCAAATTTTATAAGCACTATTCACGAATAATTCTCTCGACATTGTTGCTACTTAACCCTGCTACCTCCCTCTTAAAAATCTGATTTATTAGAACTTTAATTTTTGACACTTCATTACAAATGTTGACAATGAAATTTTTTGTAGAAAGTTAAAAAACAACATTGGATTTACGGATGATTATTGTACGCTTTTTGTCATGAAATGTTAACATTACAGATTTTAGGAAAAATAGATGATTCAAGAAAACAATATTTGTTTATACACTTCCTTAGCTATTAGGTCACATGTACATTCAAATCATTTCCTACAATCATCGCATGCGCTCAAATCGTCACTACGTAATATTTTACCGTAATTTCTCGTCTGTCCATACATTTCTCATTCTACTTATATTTTACTTGTATTTCTTTTGTATTTTTCTTTTAGCTCGTAGTTTTTGCATCTTTATTTTTTTGTGCTTTTCCCGTAAATAAATAAATAAATAAATAAATAAATAAATAAATAAATAAATGGTTACTTATACATCCGGCTTAATTAAGGTCTTCTGTCTTATTTTAACGTCGATTATAAACAGAAGTTACATAAATCATATTATATGCTCATGCTTCCTACCTTTGCTCTATGAAGACTGGGATTTGATTTAACATTTATCTTTATGATTATAAATCATTATATTGACTGTCCTGATGTTGTAGGTCTAATTCAATTTAATGCTCCGTTCAAAACTCTCAGAAGTTATCTGTTATTCCACAAATCTTCATATAGATCTATCGTTTCCGCCAACGAATGTATTAGACGTTGTTGTAGACAGGCAAATATACATGTCAACCAACTTGACTTCTTCGGCCAGCAAGGCAAATTAACCGTCGCATCGTGGATATTAAATTGTCGATAGCTTGACGCAGCACACGGATAATTAACAGGGCAATTTTCGTGAAAGGGTATAATTGTGTAACCGAATAATTAGGAGGCAGCTAATTATAATTCTCCACGGTTCTCGTTTGCCACGCGAGGCACAATTCCGCGGCACTAAAATCCTTAATTATCTTCTTTAATATATCTGCCAGCGCGTAAGGAAGCAACATAAGCCGGATGTAGAGGTACACGGGTCGCTTCTCTGTACTTTGCCCTTCCGACTGCTTTTTGGAGTAATTTATAGGAAATTTCTAGGCGAAAAGCTAAGGCATGCCAGCTTAGCAAGTTCGCTGCAATTTCCTTCTATAAATTACCGGACTTCCGCGTCACAATCCCAGATCGGTCAAAATGGAGCGCACCTCCACCAGCCGAAAAAATATCTAAGTGGTTCCTTGTTGCGGCTTGTTCGCGAGGCGAGAGCCGAGGGAAACTTATGTTTTTCAGCATCAATATTCCTATCGTGAACTGTTTCTCAAGGAACCTCCCGCGTCATTCGTGCGGAGCGTGAAAAAAATTGTATTTTATGATAACACGAGTCACTTCACTATCGGGTTTTTTTAACTTAAAGTGCGGAAGAATATTTCTCCCGGTCTTGTAAAGTGAAAGGCTCTTGATACTGGGAAAAATATTCTCCGAGGATCCCAAGCAAATTGATCAAATGCTTCATGAAATATGTATTATGTTGGGATACATAGTGTTTCCTAAGACGCGGAAAGAACTGTAGGTTTGTATAAATATCAGTCCAGTATCGCCTTCTTCCCGTGTTGCAACCTGCCTTGTTTCCCGACAGTTTTCCGTATATAAACGTAATATAATTGGATATCGGTTAATGTTTATCCGGGAGTTCTCGATTATTTTCAAGCGTCCCTCATATTTTTCTCGTGTATTAAATGTGTTCAGTAACAACAGAAATTGTTCGATTGGAAATGACTTTTTAACTTCCTCCATGTTTTTATTCTTTCATTTTATATCCATTCATCTCCAACTGAGAGTTTAAAATTATTTTTAAATTGGCAATTATTGATCTACAAATTGAAGAAATACCACGGAGCTGAATTATGTTAAAACTTCATAGCCTCGTTAATTATGAATTAATATCCTGAGAACGTATTTCCTCAGCGTCCTAATTGAAGAAAATACGGAAAGCTGCATCGCGAATGCACAAATACCTTGCCGTTCGGTTTATTAATATTTTCAATGACAATTCTGCAAATGAAGTGTTTGTTAGCTCTTGTCTGGGACCGTTAAACTGTAAAATCAATTGTTTTCCATGTTCGAGCCGCGGGTAAACGTCTGTTCCACTCGCCATGTCAACTGATTAACGTAATCAGCGCAGCTGCATCGTAATCTCGTTTCTCTGCTATTAACTCAGATCTTTTGAGCCTGTAAGCCTCTGTCGTGCGTCGGCACACCGCTGTCGATTCACGGAGTGTGTACGTAATCGCGTTTCGCGCGTCATCGTTTGATCGTTTTATTGACAAACGCCTGAACACGAGACATAGGAAACCAGTAAACGGCAGCGAAACTTACAATTAGTGAAATACTTGCGATTATTTATTTGTAATTAATATTGGACGTGTGACTTACAGAAAAATTAATTTGTAGTTCGAGTCGTTCAACTAGATACAGTACAGTAATTGAAAAGCATTGATTACGACTCGAACTTCAAATGAATTTCTCAATAAAACACACACCTAATGTTGATTACTAGACTGCGGATGTTTATGCATTTATAGCAATTTTTAAATTGCAAAAGCATGTAAGGATACCCGGAGATATGAAAATATAAAACATATTAAACATAAAATATATCTTATAATATTTAGAAAATAAAACATACATTTATTTAAAATTCAGTTGTTGTTGTCTATAAAGATACGAATTTGCATAAACATCCACAGTCTATTGATTACAAATAAATAAGTACAGGTATAGTAATAATTTTCTACTGACTTTACTTCAGTTTTTATATCATTATTTACAGTTCAAAATATTGAACGAAAAATATTGGAAATATCCGGAATATTGTGCAATGTCGTGTAAGCATTCTGCGTTATAGATGTCTTGATTTTCCGTCCATTTAGAAAAACATAACAACATCCTCTTTCTCTCAAGCCTTCAATTTGATCCTGTAAAAAACACTAGGTACACAATATTCTTTCAAACATGAATTTGCTAAAAATATTTCTCTTTCATCCACTCGATACGATACATTTTTACAATACCTACTATTTTCATCCTCTGTTATAACTCAATAACGAATCTTTATGCAAAATAAAATTGTTACAAGCACAAATGAAACATTAGAGCTTGAAAAACAGTGTTTAATGTTCTAAATATTCAAACTTGAATAGTATTGTTGATATTTTAAATATTTTGACATATTGTAACAATCTCGGAGATTTGTTATCCTTTCAGAAATTATTTTTAGTAACACCTGGAATCGCAACCCGCTGAAACCCTGAATAATTGAAAAACACGTCACTGGAACCTGTCGCATCCGGAAAGTTAATTTTCTCTGATCTCCTAAATGGAACTCTTTCTTTATTTTCAATTACTCCTGATTAACAAACGTCCACGGCACATTAGCTAATTTCTCCGAGTCTAACGTCCGCGTCTGGTTTTTGCTCGGCGTCCGCTCATCCCGGCGCGGCGCCGCGACGCGCAGTCCCGGGAGCAAACGATGCCTCCCCAAACGTTAAACGTGACAAAGAGCTGAGTAGCATTAAACGTCACAAAGAGCCCGTGTTCCTTTAATAATTACACAGTCGCGGGCGGCGTTCTGCAGGGTTCGTTGCGACGCAAGTTACTGCAATCCGCCGCCGCGCCGACGAGACCCTCCTCGGTTTCGCGTGGCGCGGACAACGCGTCGAGCAAGTTTGGTGAGCGTCTTAACTATTCTGGAAAGTCGTGCGGTCCTCCGTCTGTTAATGCACCTCATTATCGTGGCCGCATTTACGCCGGTCCTGTATGCTGCGAACAACCGGCAATGGAACGTAGCAGTTGCTCGTTAATAGTAATTTCGCGAGGGCCTTGCCAAACGGAAATGCTCGTTGCGCTGTTCCGCAGAGCGTGGTAAACGAGTGCAGTCTCGGAAGCAGCTGGATTGGATCGATGCAATATATGATTTCCACCTTGATGAGGGTGTGAATGCTTGTGGAAAAGATCGTTGCGGGCGACGGGGAACGCGGATAGTAATTCGACTACCTTCCGAAGGAATTTATTGTGCATATTTTCTTTTGCTTGAAAGCGTATCGGTGCTTAGATAATTCCGATGAGAATAGATTCGGAACTTCCAAGCGCTGGATTTGCATACCTACATGGGCCGCAAAAACGATACTTCGTGTTGGCAAAGTCGATAAACTATGTGCCTAAAAAAAATTAGTAAGAAACTCACAACTTCGAGTTACTTAAGAAAGTCTGCACTTAATAACGTACGCCTGTAGAAGACGCCTTTCAACGCCTGTTTACGGAAAACGATTTTTAAAGGCGATGGACATTCATAGATATCTAAGAATAGAGATGGTGAAAAGTAACTGTAACTTATTTTTTACTTAAAAAAAAGTAAGTAACTAGTTGTTCAGAAAATTATGACTGGTTTGTTCGTTGGATGTAAAGTTTTGTTTTCATAATAACGGACGGAAGAAAGTGAATTCACTGTTTTTCAAAGTGTAATTAGAAATCCAAATGTTAGTTTGCATCAAATAGCACGTGAATGTAACATTATTAGAAACAGTTTCTCCACGTTAATTCTAAAATTAAAGTTAAAAGGTCTCCCGAACTAATTAATTTTCGTGTTATGATTTTTAGTACGTAGGGAAGAAAATGTTAGTACCATCAGAACCCAGAAATAAAATTTGTACAGTTAAAAAAAGTGGATTTTAAAAAAACTTGACGACAAGTTTAAATTACCTCCGGACTTAAAGGGTTAATATCGAAAACTCGACAAGTCATTCATTTGACTTACGACGGTGACAATATTCAAACTACTCTGACATTCATTATTGGATACTCTGCACCTTATCGAGCAAAGTATAAAAGCAGTTTAAGCTGATTAAGGATATTTAATTTTAAAACTGATCATTATCAAAAAAAGAAGATTGTGTAAGGCTGTCGAAACTCAAAATTCCCAAGAGGAATATCACATTTTAAATAAGACTCATTTTTTCTGGATGATCACTGAATCTGCATGAAAATTAATCAACCAGAATAACTTCCGTCCTAAAACATGTATTGACTTCGATTTTTCTTTTTAACTATTCTTTAATCACAATAATCTTCCTGTTTTGTTTTTCTTTCCAATTATCAGATTGAGTCGATCTTTCAGAAATACGTAACCAAAATACAATAAAAGTGATATGTAAATAGAGGCTGCAGGAAAATAACATCAACCTCAATTTGATGAATAAACGTTGGGCAAATTGTATAGCCAAGAATTGTTCGCGCATCGATCAAAAACAGAAACGACAGAGAATTTGCCTCGCCAGTTTCCCCGCCGACTCGATCAATCTTCATTTCATGGTATTCATCGCCCTGTTGAGACGAACCTGCGCTTCTGTATTCACTTAGAACTTTAAGAGCATTGGCGGGTAATTGAATTCTTCAAAATATATCCTTCACTGGGAGCATACTCAAATTAAGGAATGGCTCATACACTGTGCTCACCATCGTATCTCACTGCGCATAAAAATTTAGCTCAAAATGAATTCATCGCTGAAGGCTTTCGCCATAGTAGTTACGATTCAAATTTATATCAGATCCCTTAAAAACTTGAAAAGAAAGTATCATACTGTCCAACTTTTCAAAGACAGGAATTTCGGGAATTATATTTTCTTTAAAAGTCTTTAAAATTTTAGTTTGGAAATCGGAAAGTATAGCTGACAGCCAGAAATTTAACGCTGTCTGGATGTTGAATAATTCATCCTGCCTGTCTTCTTTCCAGTAAATTTCAAGTGTTCAGTATCAAGACGAATTTAATACAGTAGAAGACTACTTAATTTGAAACTGTGTTAACTGTTGTTGTAGAAAGTTTCTTCGTGTTGTTGCAATTAATAGTAGATGATTTTGAACCTTAGGCTTAGGTTGAATTAAGTTAGTTTGTAAAATACAGTGATATATTTTAGGGATTTTTCTAATGAGAAACATAATTTCTCCTGGTAATAGAATTTTTCTATTGGTCTTTGGCATTCAAAGCTTTTGTCTCATACACACTGAAATTTTCTACTCGACACAATTCTCCGTGAGAAGAGATAAGGATGACCCTGTGTACGAGATTTCTAACAGACTATTTTATATGCAAACTCAGAGTTTCGAGGAACGATAATTGTCGAAAAAACCTGAACTTGAGGAAGACTGTGAATTTCCCGTCCATCCAAGCTGATAACGCCGCCAGCCGGACGATGTATCAAAGATACGCGGTGCGACAGCCGGCTTGCGGTTTTCCGGTTAATTCACGGGAAATTTCCGGGCAACGGAGCAGGGAAGTCATCTCGGTTTACGGGCTTTCTTCGAGTTTCCCTGTTTCCAATTTCCTGCAGATTACGCGAGAGAAACAAAAGTTGCACAGTGCGTTTCCTGGTCAAAGTGGACCACCGTTTGCATAGCACCGACTTCCTACAGAATCAATTCAACACTTTCGGTCCGCGCTCACTTCGATGTCCGTTTTTAGGGGTGAAGAGGTTCGATCATAAAATTGAACCGTGGAAGTCTACTCCATTTTAGTACAGACATTCTATTTTTGGACACTATCACTGCAGCTGGAATACGGAGCTGATTTTCTTTAGGAACTACACGCTTTTACGTTCTTTATATTGACTTTGATTCGTCGTTTTTTTTATTATATTTTCGTTTCAAAATTTAGTAAGCAACAATTATTAACATCAACTGTAACAAAACCACAGTATTAAAAATTTGAACAGTTTAACAAAAGACAGAAACGGAACGTATGTGTTGGTAGCGGTAAAAGTATTAATTATGATTGTTTCTATATCGTGATCAATAGTATAAAAATTAAGATGCAATTATATAAAATTAAGTACCTGTCATGAAATTTTTAATGGTACATTATTTTAACCCTTAATTCTTCTTTCTGCTGCAGGTAAGGATCATTTTCCCTTCAGAATTAGCCTCTTCCAGAAACTCAGAAAATGTTAATCCGCTTCGTACGTAAGTTCCGCTATAAATGAATATAACACACACATTTTTGCATACTTCGTTAATAAATTTATCTTGGATGACGTAAACCTAACTAGACTATAACTAGACGTCACTTTATTAATAAATGATAAAATTACAAATATACTTGCTTTACAATAAATTTTATACGTCATTAATAATCAATTATTATTTTAATATGGTTCATTGAAAAATGTACACAATTCATCAATTTTTCTGACATAATCGTCTACTACAATTGTGCATACAGCTTTTTTATGCTAATAGCAATAAGAATTATTATCATTCCTATTATTGCCTAAGCCAAAACTAGTCCAACGATTATATCGAAAAGTGAAGTGTAATATTTTAAAAAAATCATTAAATGCAGTCGTTTGTCTCCTTACTTATTGAACGACCTTCGTGAATAAATTATAACTAGACTACAGAGGTCTATGCATGTATAGCAATTTTAAAATTAGAAAAATCTATAAAGATGTACAGCGAAATAAAGATAAATAAAATACATCTTATAATATTCAGAAAATAAAAGAATAATTTCTTTAAAATTCAGTTGCTGTTGTAATCATATAAAAATATGAATTTGCATAAGGCTCCGCAGTCTAGTTATATAACAAACTTCTAAGCAATAGCTTAAAATATTCGTTTAATAGTTTCGGTAGTCAGAAAAAAGAATCAGACTCATTTGTTTATCTAAAAAAAAATTCTAAAATATCCGACTTCCTGTAGGATCGAATCAATATCGACAGTTTCCAACTCACACAACATTCACACCCCAATTCTAATCATCATGAGTGGTAATACCTTTGAAATCCGAGAAACAGGCAATTGACAAGTGTCCGACCCTCGACATCCATACACTACTCCAGTGATAGCATTTAAAATGCCAGCAGCGATATACCGATCGCAAAAGATTAATAACACCGCGTACGGACGGTTTGAAACGGTATCAGTGTCACCGGTGACCTCGCTTTCGGGGCTCTCGCTGCAAGCCGACGGGTCAGCGTGTTCGGAGAGCTTTTGCTCGGAGCTGGCTCGATGAATGGAGGGAAAAGCTTGTCGACTATGGCTGCGGAGGTGGTTAGAAGGGATTCGGAGCGGACCGGTAATGCATTAGCGCCATTAAACCTAATGGCAAACTAGCTTTGGACATTCTATCCTTTTTATTGTCCGCTCTAGCAAGAGCGGACCCCCCCGCGTGTTTATCATCTTTTGCGGGCGACGGTGGCGGACGTTAAGTTGCTTTCGCAACTACTCGCAGGGCTTACAAGTTTCATTCGTCTTAGTCAACTTTGCTAACCGCAGCCGGTCCGAAGTTCTCGTGCTTCTTGCCTTTCTTTACATCCCGTCGATATTTTTCTTGCTGGGACGCCGCGTTTGATGCGTCCTGACGCGCGAACGCGTCGGAACTAATTGAATGGCTTGTTCTGTTGCTTCTTCATTTTGAAAGAGCGATATCTTGACTGAAGCCACAGTTGTTTGATTGTGGATGTTAAGAGAGAAATTTATGTGTTTCTTGGTCCAGAATATCGATTTTTTAATATTTTTGTAATAAACAAAACTGTAAACATAATCCTGTAACACAATTTTTTTCGTGTGAATTCACTCGAAAATACAATCCGAATTAACCATAGACTAAAGGCATCACTAAATTGCGATTGACATGATATGTATCAACCGCTTAACCCAGTTGACTGCTCTGTTTCGCTAGAGTATATAAAAAGTCTTTGTGAAGTTGATTTCTCAAGCTTATTAATAACTTCACAAACGCAACTTCAGTTTCTAAATTGGCTTTTGTAAAAATATAAGAAAGCGGAAGTGGTGCTTTCTTACAGCCGAGAGCTTTTGATAAATCGATCGAGTGAAGAATTAGGTAACAAAAATAATAACAATAAACTAAAATATTTCTCATGATAAATGGAATAATTATAGCAATATTTTTCTGTTTTTACTTGTTCTTTCAGAAATTATATTTCTCCAAGAATTGGAAACCAAACTCTCAAAATTAAACTTCTTTACGATGAAACTTTTTCCTTCACAAGACAATTTCCGTTCTTCTCAATGCATTCGTTCCTTCCGGCAGTTATACGCGGCAACGAGAATTATAAAAAAAAGCACGACAAGTTTCGGTATTCCAATAACGAAACAATTTCTCTCGCAAAGAAGTTTCTGCATAAAAACTGTCCGCTGATCCGTATCACTCGCTCGGTAATCTATTTGGGACCACGTGGAAGTATTGAAAAACTCTCATGTTTTGTTTGACGAAGTATTCCTAAATGAGAATTTATGCTTATGATTACAAAATTGAATTGATAGGTGAAAGAACTGTAGCCGTAATATAAAAGTCTTAATCGTTAATATTATCGAGACCATTTTTGTGATACCAAAAAAAAATGTTTGTCTAGAAAAATATTTAGCAATAGGGACAGATAGATAAAATCAGTGATATAAAATACAAATTAGCTGGCAACAGAAACAATTGTACATATCCGACATTCGTCAAATACTAAATACATTTCTCTCTTCAAACTCCCCCTGTCGAACTATCGAGTGACATCAATACACGCGTGTCTATTTGCCAAATCTCAGTGTCGAGATTTAGTTGTCAAGAATATCTAGAGAAAATCACTCAGAACTACGTCTAGAATATAAAGCGAATACGTTCAAGAGAAAGTCGTTGAATGAGATCTAAATCTAGACTATAAGCCGACTGCGTTCAAAGATTTCATTTTAAATTTCTGATTGGCTTCGCAATTTTCTATGCTATATCGATTCTTATATAAAGCAAAAAAGAAATAACTTCTAGGAGTAAATAGTACAGTGACTGACCACTTAAGCTTCACCGGGATAAATCTGTATAACGGGTTCCCTTTAAATCACCGACAATGTTTTCATCGATAATCACGTGTTTAAACAAAATAATTAAGTGAACAGCTAAAGTTATTATAACACACTGTTACTTCATTGACCTCATTATACTTTTTAAACACGTAATTATCGATGAAAGCATTGTCGGTGATTCAAACGCGTTGGTGAATACACACTGTCGACGAACTCAACCTCGATGAAAACATTGTCGGTGAAATGATTGTCGATGATTTAACGTTAACCCCCCGAGACTATTTCGAAGTGCGCAGCCCGCTGAGGTACGCTTCGGGGTAGTGATTAGGCAACTATAGCGCGTCCCGTAACATGATTACCTACCTCTCGACTTTCCTCTAAATGACACGGAAAATTCTAATATCCTATCTCCCGACCGTGAAGCATCATAAAACGGCGATCGCAAAAGTTTCGATCAGCCCGTTCCACTACATCTCACCTGGAGAGGTCAACGTCGAAAGTTTAAGACATGTTTGTTCCGCCGACAGGCGAGCCAGTTTAGCGTTTTATTCGGTATTAATGGCCGATCGATAATCTTGTTTGACACGTAGGCGATCGCAATTTGCGTTGTTTAATTAACACCAGGTTGCTTATTCTCTCGGTCAAAGGGGAACATTTCTCAATGCTGGTAATTAGTGTAATTAGCACAACGGGTACTCTTGCCGTGTAATGACTTCCCTGCCAGTCTTTTGATACAGCTGCGGTCGCTGCGGGATCAATTGTTATAATGTTTGGCGAGCATTATAACGCAACATTGCCGAAACTATTCTGGTGCGATCGTGAGTCGACCGTGGGAATTACTAATCGACTTGTCGAAATGATAATTAACCGCAGGTTGCTCAAATTACGTTGCTGAAAACGTAAAAGATGTCATATATTTTTAACTGACGGTCAAAGAAGTTTGAGACACTCAAAAATTATTATTACTTAATTCTTTGTTAGTAAACCGAAGACAAATTTTATTTTATACTTCCGTTTCAAGCTTGCTAAATTTTTTTCAATGCAGACGTTACTTGGATAGCGATTTGGTCGTTTCAAGTTTCCATTGAAAACATACATCAGCTGCGAACAATTGTTAGGTACGTTTCATTCAAATAAAGAATGGCCAACCGTGATCCAGAGTTTTCTAACCGCTCTTCAAACACTCCGCAGCTTGTCGTAGAGTACGAGATCGCAGTTCAGAGCAGCTGATTTTAACGACCACGTTCTAGACTCTAGACTCTAGACTATTCTAGAGGCAAACTCGAGTTTGTCCCTGAAACGATTACTTAGAACCCAGCAGATCGCAAATAGGCGTGGTGGTAGGATCATTGAGATTTATGTGTAGTCCAAAATCAGCTACTACGTTGGCAACTAAGTCAAATAGAAATCTTACCGTGCCGAAGTGAAGATAAACTATAAAGTTGAGCTATCCGCGATGCAGTGGCGGCTTTCTTTTGTACAAATTCTGTAGTTGATTTGCTGTTTATTTATCTTTTCACCTATTTACTGTGACAACTCTATCGAATCTCTATAAATTGTTAAAACTGTTAGAGATATTAATAAAATCGTTGCTTAACCTTTCTTTGTATCATAAATAAAAAAAAATTAAGAACAATAATTCGTAAAAGCGAAAACTTAGGATCTCATGATGATGACCCAAAATTCATGAATTAATAATACTACGCAGATTTAACCAAAATTTTTAATTTAAATTGAAAGAAATTAAGTCTTCTTTACTGATTTTTTCAGAAAAATTAATTTATTTCGTTCGTATTTCTGCGTATGGTCAAAGTTAACGGTAAAATTGGAAATTGTTTAGATCAAACAAACCGCGCTGTACAGGAATGATGAGAAACTGTGGATTTCCCAAGTGCTCATTTGTCGGTACATATAAATCTCTCTCCTTTTCGTGATGGGATTAATAGATTACCTTGCTTCAAAGAACGAAATTAAGAACAGGAAACGAATTGACGCCAAAGCTTTGAGACTCAGGATTTTCTTTCTTCGCGGTGTTAAACCAAGATAAAGAAGAATAAACTTGTAAAATATCCGCGATAATACTGGAGAAATGTAATAAATTGTAACATTTATTGTAACGTAGCAATGAACTTCAGAAAATATAAGTTTTATTACTTTTTTGATATCCTGAAATTACAAAACTAAAAGTATGTTTAATAATGAAAGGAGTACAAAAATACGACTTCAATGATAAAGTTACACCTTCAACTTTTTACCTTTTACAAAGTAATCGTAACTTGCAACATAAAAAAAAGAGAGAGAGATTAATTAAACCAGTTAAGCATTTTCTGATAATTTTGTCTTTGTTCTTCTCGCTACAAAAAGTCGTTTTTCATGCTCCGCTTACTTTATTATTAGTTATTCCTGATGTAATATTTAGTTGAAACAACTTGAAATAGCAACATGTTCTATTATGAATAAAAATCGCTGTCTGCACTTTAGTTTTAACTTTCAATTCTTAAAATAAAAAACGCAACAATATCTTCGCGATTATCGCTCTGGATAGCTGCTCATTTATTTCCCACTAATATTTTCTATTACATTCCTAGATGAAAGGAAGCATAGTGGCACGAAGTTCTGATAAAATTAATATATGTCTGTAGCTTACAGTGAATCGTGAATAGGCGTGGCTGAGAAACAGCACTGTTGCGAATTTGATATATCATCGCAGCTCCCTGCCGAGTTTCGTTATACTCTTTCGAACTTTTCTCACTACCCTCTTCTTTCAATTCAACTTCTCAACTCTCTGCTTTCAGTATCTACGCATTCCCGGATGCACAAAAACTCCGCTATTTCATGAAATTATTCAAATTCGCCACTGAAAACCGGAAGCTGCATTAAACAAATCGCGAGGCTGCTGTTACTACCACGATACTCTATCCATTTTTAATTTGTAATCATTTTATCTTTAAAAATATGTTCCACATTTAAAAAGTGGAAAAATACCATATAACACTTTTTCATATTATTTCGCCAATCAGAAACAAAAGCTTGAAGGGGTACAACACAAATTTCTCTGGTTCGCTGCGTTTAAGTTAGGGCAGAAGATGTCTATCACTGACCATAATTATGATGCAATCATGGAAAAGCTTAAACTTGCAACGTTAGAAAGAAAAAAAACTCTTTCTGAGCTTGTGCTACTGTTTAAAATAGTCAATGGTTATATCAAATGTCCTCAACTTCTTGAACTTATTAACATATATGCGCCAGTAAGATGTCTTAGACACTCGCAGACTTTTCTTGTGTTCAATGTGTTCGCATCTTGATACTATTAACCGTTTGTGTGTTACTGTCAATGCATTTGTTGACGACGTAGATATATTTGGTAGCTCCTTGAACTCTTTCAAGAGACAAATTTACAAATTAATTTAATTTGTTTTGGTTTTCCTTCTGTTACATCTTTATATATTTTATTTATGTTTTATGTTTTATATCTTTTATGCTTTATGTTTTATATGTTTTATGCTTTATACTTTTATATTGCTTTTGTATTTTCTTTATTAACTTCCCGATTTATAGGGAAGTTATTGTTTGTTTTTCAGAATTATGTCCTGTATGTATTCAACCTGTTTCAATTCATTTTTACACTAATGGGAATTCTCTTCCCGTGAATTAATTAATAAATAAATAAATTTCAAATAACGGAAATATTCAAGGTGAACGTAGTTATTGCCTCTCCTTGTATCTGACGCAGAGTATCTGCGTTGAATGTCCTAACAGACCCAGATATATCTCTCCTGAGTTACACGGTCTCTCAGAAGAAGCAATTGCCGTAACGATACCGTCTTCCTCCTAACAAGCCGCGTCTACCTGGCGGGGAACGATCCATCCAACAATCATCTTTAACGCTTTATCGCGAAGTTCTGGCGTTTACGGCCGTCATACGTCGCTTATATTAATTAACTTTACGATGTGGCGAGGATTTGCACGGGGACGGTTGCAAAATTACGGTCGAGGGTGTACGACTGTTCGCAACCGGAGTCGTAAAGGAACCAAAGAAACGTTGTTTACGGGAAGACGAGAACCGTGGCTGGATTACAAAGTTTCTTCCGCGGTACGCCGGGTCATTTATCCACGATAGTAAATGAACAATGTGTTCCAACAGCGATTCCCCGGAGAACAATTCCGAGTAAATATCGCGACGTTGCTTATTAGTGGGCTGATAACTTCGGAGTGGAAAACAGACGCCTGTCTTCTCTTCTTACGCGCATACTTTCAACGTTCTTTTCAAGTTTCGCAATATGCGCCCTAGAAACTCCGAGCTTTTTCCCTTCGGACGTCGACTAATTATTTCCTGACCAATTGAGGCCAAAACTGGGACTAAGATTTCAAGCTAAGACCGAGGTGATTAAAGTTATAACTTTATGAGGGTATCGGAAGTTCACTGATGAATCGACTTCTGAGATTGTTGATTACTCGGTACGAAAACATAATGTTTTAGTGGAAAGGTTACACAGGACTCGCAAAGTACACGAAGTGCATCGATAAATATACAAACAGCGAAAGTTACGAGATTGCTGTTTCAATTTTAATGTGTGAACAGCTACATGAGAGCACAGATCGGAAGTTATATTGATATGAAGTTTAAGCAGCTTAGTTAAATATTGTCGAAGATTCACGATGCTTACCGTTTGGCAATCTGAAACTATCGTAAAGGGAGGAACAGATAATTTATTTTGTGTATGTCTTTTGTAGTATGTCTCATTAAATATAGATAAACTGAAAAACTTCGTCCGACATAGAACATCAAATTTAACCTGAGATCTTCATAACGTGTAGAGATGCCGACACGCAAATTATACCACGAAGTAATTACCGCATCAGATAGTTACAGACCTGAAAAGCTCGTGCCATAAACCAATATAAGGCAAACTTTAATTACCGTTAAGTTGAGTAAACACGTTAAAGCTTGAAGTTCAGTTCCCTTGAGAAATTAATTTCATCGTGGTGAAGACGAAAAGAAAGAAACGCCAATGGAAATTGTCGCATATTTATCACGGTCACAGTTCATCTCCACAGAGAAGAAATGTTATTTCAAGAGAAACTTTTATTTATGCACACGAAATACTTATTTTTATAAGCTCTATATTTCTTATAAGTTCATATCACAAAACGAGTGAAGTCTGCTATGAATACAAAAAGGTATCAGACAAGACGCAACGCGAAGTAACTAAAATGAACGACGTGTCTGTGGAAAATTATAGCCAAGAAAACATTTACTCACGTTAAACATAGCGTAAAACTTGTTACCAATTCCGCGAGTCGTTTACGAGTCTATGGAGCTGCAAATTTTTCTACAGCAACTGAACGAACACCAGGATATTTGTCTTCCGTCGTGGAGACAGAATTTCTCGCGTCACATCTACTATTCATTCGGTTCTTTTCTTCTTCAGTTGCAAAGGAGAAAAAAGTTTCCTCGTCAAAGAAGTAAAAACCTGATGCATCAAGATGAATGAGATCCTTTGTGCTCCAAGGCTCAATTTTCATTAATGTTAAACACGACGTTAATTCCAGGACTCGCAGAAAATTAATATTCAGATGCCACGAGCAAACATAGAGAAAACAAAAGAAAATTGAAGATAAGAAGACAACAGAAAAGATCTGTCAAATATTAAAAGGCTTTTTTAATTTGATAAATATAAGTCGTTTTCTACATATTACGTGATGTTTTTTTAGTTGAAGAATAAGGAACGTATAGATTAAATATTTTCGTGAAATTATTGAGAACAATATTAAATTAACCAAATAATGTCCATAAGACACTTGCAAAACACACAAAAATAATTTCCATAATAAATTTCGTGCGAACGCTTCTTACAATTACCAACAAGGTTCTATTAAAATAACAAATACTTAACATCTTTATTGATGGATTTCACAAGAAGGAAGAAGAAACAAAAAAAAGTTTCGCGCGAAAAATTATTTGAATATTATCATTTGAATTTTGAAATACAACTTTTTTAATTTTGTTTTCATTGAAACATGAAAATAGAAGAAAATGTAAAATTGTTTTTTGGTTAATAATAAGTAACCAAATCGCTAATTCTTTATCTATCACTTTTTCATTTAAACTTTTATCAAATTTAGTAGTAACAATTTAGAGATGAATTGTTGCATTTCATATATGATATTTTTAATATTTATTGAGTTACATATAAAAATGTTCGTCAATGCAAAATGGACTTTTTACTCCATGCACAGGGTAAAAAGTTCCTGATATCCTATAATAAGCTTTTCGTGTAATATAAAGATAAATAAGCAAAAAACTCTTTTCATACCAACAAATACTTCTTAAAGCAATTTTTTCTAGTATATGTATAGTATTGAAAGGAAATGTGATCGCATTATGTTTTAAACAAAGGAATAAAATGGCAGGGCAGAGATGCAGCTTAAACAGAAAACTGCAAAATAATCTTAACTCAACATACAAATGTAACATTCTTTTAAGAACTATGGACTTATTTAAAAATCTCAAATTACCTTAATATAAAAAAAAAGAATAAACAATATAATTTCGAATAATAAACAAATAAAAACAAAATAATTTCTATTGGATCAGGCTTGAACAAAAAGAAGAATGATTATTTATCACATCAGTAACTTTTTTATTTTACATTTATTATTATATTGTAAGTATATTATACAATTTAATCTTGCTGAATTTTCCAATGTAATCCATTATTTAGGATCTATTAAGAAAGATTTTTTACAAACATTAAGGATTATTTTCCATAATTACTAACCAGTTTAAATTTTCTTGCTCAACTGATAGAAACAAAATTTTTAATTTAAAAGTTAATAAAAACTCTTAAAACTGTTTCAAAAATCAGACTTGAAGTAAAGGATTTGAAATGAACTCTCCCGTTTCGCCTCACCCTATAAATAGTATAATCTAATAATCAATCGATTGTTCATCAAAGGAGATATATTACTTTTAAGACTTTTTACTCGACGGACTTTTATTGCACTCTACAACATAAACCACATTGCACTGTTTTACCACAACTCATTAAAGAAACATCAGGAAATTTTAATCACACTTCGAATGGGAAGACCGAATTATAAATTAACATGAATCAGGAGGAACTAAGTCGAAGGATTAGCCTGGCGCATAAAAGGCAAAGTACGGTCACGAAACTGCCACAAATTTGACATAAAATTAAGCGTCACGGGGGAAAGTTAATTGTTCTCCCGCGTTGCCACTCTGTCCTTTAAACGGCAGGGCCCGCGTCGAAAAGAAAAAATTCCATCGCAAGTACTTCGCGGCAAGCCGCCCCCGACTTTCCAGTAATTATAGATCGATTAATCAACGACGATGGTAATTCAGACGACGACGGAGACCAAGGACTGGAAAACCCGTAACTGTTCGACTTAATTGACTGGATTTCACGATTCCCAGCTTCGCTACAAAGCTCGTCTTAATTTGAGCCAGCCGGTAAATTGCTAATTTAAATTCGCGCTTATTTTCTTCGAGCTGAATCGACCTCTCCAGTGCTCACCGAGCTCCTCTCGTCGGATATCGCGAGCGTGTCCCACGGTTCCACCTATCTTCCTATTTCTTTCTGAATCGTGCCACCAGCGATGAACCCTTAATTATCATCGTTTCTTCGCGAGTCAATTGAACTTTCGTCGCGGTAAAAATGACAAACCATCCGTGAAACTGAGATAGGAGAGGCGCAGAGTCGACCAAGGTGACACGATCGATGTGTCAATTTCGGCACAGCATTTTTACGATTGACTTAACGCGTATGGAAACTGTAAGGCAGAACTAATTGTTTGTATTTGCAGAGCAATTATTGGTATATGAAATTTGCAAGAACTGAATCTCGTTTTACTTCTGTAATGAAATTAAGGGGAAACTCCAACATGACAATTGAATTATTAAAGCTGGGATTCGCTTGTTTTCCTATTGCGTATAATTAAATTCCTAACACTAATACTATGCGCTTGTGCCGTTTAATTTCATTTGTTTATATGTCGTGTGTATAATTTGGGAAAATTAAATGCAGGCGGAATTTCTTTAAAATAATAATTGAACGTTGAGTATGATGAATAATTGCAATACGTGCCAGTGCATTTCAAGTTGTTTTTATCTTTTCTGGTGATTCATTGAAGGCTTTTTTAATACAGGATATCATAAAAGAAGTACTACGATTTTTATTTGCAGATCATTTTTTAATGAAATAATAATTCCAATTATGTGTGGAATATGACATCAGCCAAATGAGTTCCCCTAGCTGCTTTGCAAATATGTGCTCTTTCAACACTTCGCATAAGCATTTTGATATGTTTCTTGTGGTATTTTTTAAAAATTTCTTCCGCTTTAAATGAACCCCTTAATTGACAAGTGAAGTAAGTCCCTTTTCTCAATATTCACAAAATTGGACTTTTATGTAATGCGAAAAATAGAATGTAGCTTTTATATGATAAAATTAAGTAAAAGAATAATAATTAAGGTAATATAACACTGTTCGACAAATTTTGACTTTTTTTCGATTTTGTAAACTTGAATAAACACTTCTTATAGATTTCGACGTGCTGAATACAAATCTGCAAACCGTTTTTTTCCAGAACGTACAGTTTTTGAAAAAATCAAGTCTGAAAAATTTAAAGTAAGACACTTTTTTCTAAGACACTGTAGAATGAATAATTGTAGAAATACTTTCGTATCTAAGGATTAGGGACTTCAATGGGCAGCAAAAAGTCTGACTACGCCACTGTTCGCATGTCAAAAATTTAAAGAAAGACTAAGTCACTCTTCAAGAAAAATGTCACAACAAAAATACTGATTAGAACAACTGCAAATCTATATAAATGAAAAAAAAAGGAATATAATCCCCCAGTCGTAAAGTTCTATGAAAAGCAGCCTCCGTGTCGCTCTATTTGGTTCATATTTGATTCCTTTCATTCCAGTTTCTTTACCTTTACCACCGACCGAAGCTCGAAAATTTGCTTCCCTCGAACGAATTCTTTATCGATAACTCGGCTGAGACAAAAATTTCGCTAACGCCCAGCAAAAAGCGTTTGCGCGGCTCTCGCGAAGCCGGCTACACGCGCACTACTCCCTTTCCCCGGCAAACAGTGCGAACACACGAGGCATAAACAAATGAAACCGGGAGGAGAAAAAAGTCCCGCTGTTCCTCGAGAAAGGATTTTCCAGCGGGCAACGCGTTTACTCGACATTTAATTTTCCTGGCGACGCGGATGTCCCTTTTTAACCTTTTTACTTTGCGCGAAGCCTGACTGTTTTCCCTCTCGAGCGGAGCGAAGCGATTCGGAGACGCGTATTCAACGATGAGTTGAATAAGTCGACTGACTTATGACTTAAATGAGTCGTGCGGATTTCATCCGGCATTGTAAAAAGTGATCCTTGTTCTTTTTTTTTTTCATGCGTTCTTCCGGTAAAAAATATTTTAAATGAATGAATTGGTTTGACTCGCTTCCCTTTTGTCAAAGGAAATTCGCTGCTGGTTTCCAACAAGAGAGAGAAAGGGAGAGAGAAACTTGAACGTCAACGGAGTTACTCTCCGTACAATCGAGGGATGAGGATTACTTGAACGGGGGATGCTAATGGGATGAAAGGGGAGAGAAGGAAGAGAGTAAACGTTCAGGCACATTTCCTTCCTCATTAATGCAGACGCTGCATTCTGCTGAAGATGACCTCTGAAATCGATTAAGAACTTGCCGGGGGAGTACACAGAGATATCCTCAGTTTCATTAGACCGTCGTCGTATTTTCGAATCTTTTTGCGCCTGTTAATATCGACGATTTCGTGTTTTAGTCTTCGATCGAGGCAAAAACGCGTCCCTTCTGTGTATAGGAATCTCAAGTGAACGGATAATCAGGTCGTTCGCTTTGAAAGCGTGACTCCTACGAAACAATGAATACATTTAGAAGCAGGAGAAAAAAATATAGTATTCTTTTCACAAATGAAGTTCTAAACATCAAACAAGTAAATCCCGCCTCTTGGATTTTGTTGATGTAGTTTGAGTATTACATACTTGATAAAAAAAAATACGTGATATTAGAATAAAAATAAGAATAAAAAGAAAATTTGGATGGATAAAGAAGGATAACAGAAAAAGACCAAAATAATTCTTCAGGCACCTAAACCTTTGCCAGGACATCATTCTACAGGGTGTAACAAAAATGTTGCACGTCCTTAGAAGGGGTGATTCCTGAGGTAATTTGAAACAACTTTTTCCTTAGCGAAAATGTTAGGTAAAGCTTTGTTAACGAGTTATTAACGAAAAACACCGACCAATCAGAGAGCAAGAATAGTAGACGAACCATGGCGCGGGCGATGGCAGACCAATGCTACGCATGGGTGTAGCCCGCGCCAAAATTCGTCTACTATTCTCGCTCTGTGATTGGTCGGTGTTTTTCGTTAATAACTCGTTAACAAAGCCCCACCTAACATTTTCGCTAAGGAAAAAGTTGTTCAAAATCACCTCAGAAATCACGCCTTTCAACGACGTGCAACATTTTTGTTACACCCTGTATAGATCTCAAGGAGTTATGGAAGTACAGTTATTTATGGGAAATGTGAGGGGAAAGTTGTGATCAACGTAGATGAAGTTAGCATTTGAATTTTTGCAGTTCGTGCGTCCATTTCGAAGTTATGATCCTTTGAAGTCAGCGGGTGCCAATTTATCTTTCGTTTTTCACAACTTTCTCATCACATTTGCCATAAATAACTGTACTTCCATAACTCCTTGCGATCTATAGAATGATATCCTATCAAAGGTTTAGGTGTCTGAAGGTTTATTTTGGCCCTTTTCTGCTATCCTCCTTTTAGAAATATTGGATTTTTAGAAATCCATGATCGTAAAGCTCACAAATTCGCCACATTTTATCCGAGAACCGGGACTTCGATAAACTATTCTGAACAAGTGATTTAACTGTTCGCATTAAATACTGGGCAACAACCATGTCACGACTTTACATAGCGGGAGGTTTAATTAAACATCATGTCCGAAACCGTATTTGTACTTTCCATCTTCCTGTGGCATCGGAATATAATGGTATTCCGCGTACCGGAAGTTTCGGTTGTGTCTGTATAACGAGCAAAGCTGCACGCACCTGTTCATTGAAATACATCTCGCAATAACGAGTCACAGTTACAACGCGATATCTTTGATAAGGCCAGCCCGTGATAATGCTTGAATTGTGTAGCTGCTCTTGCATCCACAACTTAGGGAACGTCATCTCGCTAACTGAACACAATTCACAGTTAGCAATTACTACGATTGTATAGCTTTTAGCGCTAAGAAATAGTTGTAGAATACTTTGGATGTACCTTTCGGAGAATCTTGTTCATAAATAGACTGCGGATGTTTATGCAAATTCACGTTTTCAAGCGCATAGAAAAATAAAAGCAAGTTAAATAAAAGTGTCTTTCATCTTTGAAATATTATAAAATGTACTTTATTCTCGATATTTCATGCATTTTTGCATCTATGCACATCTTTATGCATTTTAGAATATTCCAAATCGCCATAAATGCACAAGCATTCGCAGTCTGTTCATGAAGTATATGAAAAACGATATTCTTGTTTTAATAGTCACTGAAGCATCTGTTAAATTATCGGTTTATGTCAATTATCTTTCATCGTTTCGCTAAATCGTAAAGATTGTTATATTAACAATTTCAGGACCAAAATCAGGCATTGATATTGGTTTCCTTGCAAGTGACTGAAAAATCAGTCAAGTAGCAAATACAGTGCGACACCGGCATTGGCTTTGAACTATTCTACGATATTCGCACACGCGCTATAGCCGAATCTACCAGTGCCCGACGATAGTGGCTACATCATCTCGTGGCTTAAATCAAAGGAACAAACACCAGTGTCAATGCGAATAGGATATGTACACACCCATGCATATCGCGTGTGACTGTTGATACTCTGATGCAACATGTGGCGATGTTTGATCCTATGATTGAATCCCTCGTTAGATAGTAATGATAGTCTTTCGGGTAGCTGCATGACAAGTGAATTTGCCGAGTTAGCTGCATCAGCAAGTTACAGAAATAATTCTCACTCGTCCGAGGATCGATCACTGTAGGTCTATCATCGAATATTCAATGTTCGAAAGTCAATCTGAGATCTGTAAACGTTATGAACTCGTCATTGTGATGAAATATGTGTTTGAATGACCTACTTCACAGTTAAGGCGAAATGAATCCAAAATTTCAGAAGATCTACCTTGTAAAATTTTAAGCGAGCTTGTAACAGTATCTTTTTAATATTCGACGCATCTGTATAAAAAGATGATAGAGTTTATTTGGATAAGAAGGAACGAACCAGCTTTATTATCCAAGGGGAACAAGGTTATAAACGAAATGAAGCACATAAATCGCAATTCATAGAAAAGAGTGAAAAAAAATCGCTTTCCTGTGCAAGAAAAAAATATTATACGGTTATCAAACAATTGAGCTCTCGAAGCTTGATAAATTGTAATGCAACAGTTGACTCTGAGTTTCCGGTAGAGAGAAATTCTTTAACGGAAACAAGCTCGTGAAATTACAAGAAACAACTCGTGCAATTTTGTTCCTTTTAAAAAAGCTTTCAGACGGGGTTCTTGAAAAATTAGGAAAAAGCAGATGCATTGTTAATTTACAAAGGCCACTATTAATAAAAATAAAAAATGAAACGTTATTCAATATTTATCCAAAAAATTGTGGTACAGTGGAGCCTCGATTAACCCACTTCGTATTTGTAATATAAAATGTTAAAAATTAGCAGATCATTATTAAATGTGCTGCTGTGCTGATGATTATGAAAATAATGTAAGTCAAGAAACCAAAAAAATTCAGATTTTGATTTTGTTCATGTTACATTGATCTACATTTTCATATTTCAATAGACTCATCAAATCATAGTCGAAGTTGTACTCAAATAGCTACTGTATTATATGATTAATATACTTTGGATAATAAAATTCGAGAATACACAATTGTGATTCGCATAATCGAGGTTCTACTTTATCTGCTAGATTCTCTCTCTCGATTTTCTCCAGAGGAAACGTGAAGCTTAAAAATTCCTTTTGAATGAATCTCTATTCAAGCGTTTGATCGATAGAGGTTGATAAAAGCGGATAGCGTATCAAAGTTGCACCTTATCATGGCACTGCTGCGAAACCTTCGCGTAGTTCCTCCGCGTCGACAAAGAATTTAATGTTTATAAAATTTGATCGATAGAGCGCGTCATCCGAAAGAGATTCGAACGTGCTTAGACGAAGTATCGAGCATCGGGAGATTCCGAAGCATCGAGGAGAAATATAGCACTCTGGTTTGAAAAAGAAGTGACGACGATGGAAGTGTAAAACTGTGTCGTCTCTACACCGCGGAAACATTAAATTCTCGTTGAAATGTTCCACCATGACTGGCGAAGCGTGTTTTGGAGAGACGGGGAGCTCTCACAAATTAAAATGCAACGTTCGTTGGCGAAGCAGTTCAAAGGTTTACATGCAAGCTTTGCACGGACGAACGTGCACGCGTGAACCGAGCTCTCGGTGCCGTCTGGTGTCGAATGAAATTATGTATGAAATAAGAGCGGAGTCGCGCAGTCGAGTCTTAACGTACGTGCCGGAAAAATTTCGAGCTTCTTTCGTGCATAATTCATCGTGCGGCAATATTTTCAGCGAATTACAATCCTTTCGTTCCTTCGAAATGCACGTTTAATCGCTGCTGCTGTCCCTTTTAAACTTTCATTACGTTTTGATTTTTCCCTTTGGTCTGTATCACTTTTTTTTACTGGTGTTTCACGTAACTGTCGCCGTTGAATTTCAAGTTTTCCTTGGATTTTAGAAAATTGTGAAAATATTAAATGAAAGTTGAATAACGTTTGAGTTTGCATAATCTCTCTTAATTAGAATTTTTCGAAAATATAAAACTTTCATTTTTTTAAATAAAACAACGTTGATTCTTTTTTTTTTTTTTTTTTTGGTGAACATATTTGTTACAGCTATAATGCTTTTCCGACAAGCTTCGCGTGCTATGCGAATTTGCTGACTCCTTCGGTTTTATCGCTGAAGTAAACGACCCGATACATCCGACGTTGCACAAATTGCGTTGATTTTTCGCACGTTGGTCGTATTTCCGTTTACAATTTTATTTTAATGGTTCTATGTGTTGCTACATGAATCACTAAAAAATATCTTTAAAAATATTATTTTTTCATTAAAAAAAATCAAAATTGACAATCATATCTTCGACAAAATTGAAGAAAAAAATTTGGTTTAATAAGAACTATGCATACTTCAATTTAGTTCGACTCTTTTTTACCTCAACTTTTTTTAAGTTTAAAGAGAATCTCGAAATTTGTTAACAGTTTTTAGTATTTATACGTGAAGTTCATTTGTAAAGGAATTCGGTGTCCGTGGTTAATCGAAGATAAGGAAGAACATTCTGATATTCTTTCTTATAACTTGAGCAAACTTAAAAGTTGAGCTCGAAGCGTTGAACTTTCAACTTGAAACCACTCTTCACTCTTCTTCGCTTGGCTAAATCTAATGTTTTAGAAAAATAATTACAGAAGTATTATTTACAAACTGTCAGAATAAATTGGGAAAAGTTTCATTGCATTGAGAAATAAATTAATTTGAATATGTTACTAATAAAGAGTAAGATTGTTCTCTCTAAATGTGTCTAAAATTTACAAGTGTGTGTAATAAAAATTTTGCATTTAATTCAATAGCAAAGTCATTTTAACGCGTCATTGTCAAGTAAACTTCATGATTTTCTCAATAGTCAAATATATTCCCTTCTCTAAAACCACGTAACGTCGTTTTCATTTTCCCCGAAACAATTTAACGTTCTTCGACTGTCGGATATAGTTCCAGTGAATTCTATTAATATGTAATTTCGTGCGACCGCCAATGCCAATGTCCTCAAGAACTTCTCGATACTTTGGACATCGCGAGGCTCTTTAAAGGATTGGAATATCGAAAGTTACGGCGGTCTCGAAAAGATGGGACGTTTGGAAGTCCTTAATAGGATGAAAGATTCTCAAACGTTCTGAAATCTCAGCGAATAGAGTATAGAGTAAAAAAGAATCATGAAAGACCTAATACTCGATTCCTTGCTACGTTGTTGTTGGATAGAAAGCAACAAAATATAAAGAAATGTTGAAAAACGTCGGAAGAATTCAATAAAAAATTATAACAAAGAATTATTTTTTCACAGAATTATAATACATCATTTATTCTGAGTCATTACTTTTTGTATAAATTTCTCGGTCAATATTGTATTAACAACAAATGCATATTGACATTTCATATTAATAAAATATCAATATCAATTAACAGCAACCGTAGATTCTGCTACGCTTATTGCGCATGCGTATCGAAGGAATCATCAGCTTTCATGGTAAACGAAAATCATTGTTAAACCAAACTCAAACACTGGTAGTTTTTGTATGTCTGTAACAAAAGGGGCAACTAAACAATACGGACGCTTTTCAGTTGCAAATGAACAGTTAATGAGATCAACCTCCAATATTGACTATCTCCGAGGTCTCTATAGGCGTATAAATAGATAAACTAGATTACGGAGCAATGATCTATAAACACGACTCAAGTTCTGGAATGATATTTATCCAGCAACGCAGGATTGAATTGTATGCATTGAGTGTCGCGAAAACAACGGTATTGTGCAATATTTGCTTTTTGTGTGATAGATGCACAATCCTTTTTTTCATTTGACAAAGTGACATAGCTAGAGTAACCGAACACATCGACATGTTGCTTTAATTGAATATGAATGTGCTATGCTATTATCGATACTCTCAAATAATTGAAATCGTGAATCTTGCCAGATTGTAAAACTGAATTTTCAACTTTTTTTCGCGATGAAATATTAATTTTATTTTGTACAACATCGATGTTACATTGAAATATGTTTTTTATACAGTCATGTCAAATAATAGAAAATTTTGTGAACTGAAAACGTATCAAAGCACTTGTTCGAAACACAATTTTGTAATATTAAACCTAGGACAATGCAGAAGTTGGAATCACATTTTTTACTATATTTAATTAAGAGTGCTGCATGGTTGCAATGAATACAGCAGATTGTAGCTCTCTTTTAACTAAAAATAAAAAAAAAATTAATACTCCAGTCGTTTTTCGAGCAGGTATGACGATAAGTATTAGTTAATAAATTTTTATCCGTATATGTAGAAATCGAAAAAATATTGAGATAATTTTCCAGCAAAACGAATATTTAATATCATTTTCAAACTTCCAATAAAAAAAACTGAGTTGAAATATTTCATCGAGTTTAAAAAAAAAAAAAAAAAAGAGAAAGAGATAAATGGTTACGGCGGGACAATTTAAATAACTATTCGCTGACGATACTCAATTTTTTCGAATGCCTTCCTTCCCTAATACGCAGAATGCAATTTCAGCAATACAGTTGATTCAATGATCGATTTAAGCCGAGAAACCATGAATTATTCTATATTCCAGCTCGTGAGCGACAAAAGCGTAGCGAGTAACCGTGATCTGAAATCGAATTCTCTGACGTTTAAAGGGTCCAAGCATTACGTGGCTTAGACGTTCATCTTTTATTCGAAACTACGGGAACGTTGTGCTTTCCCAGCCACGGAAAATTCAACGAAGCATTCTTCCTCTTGCATTTTAATGTTTACCGTCGGAATGACAGAAGTCCCAACCTTCACTCGCGTTTCTGAACTTTAAGCAATTTTGTGGCAGTAATTTTTCTTGTCAAACAGCGGAACTCCATTTGAAGTTGCAGCTTTTTAATTATTCAGCAGGAAAACGAGAGACTTCCCAGGGAGACTGTAAAGCAAATTCGTAGCCACTTCATGTCTTATTTCTTTGACCGAAAATCAGTCTTGAAAATTTATCTACTGCTTTACAGGTAATATAAAATCGGTTTCTTTAAAAATTATATCAGCCCAGTATAGAATTTTCTTCTATATACTACAATTCAGGCTTGGGCATTATCCAAATAAATTATTCGAAAAATAATCGTTAAGATAATATATTATTTTATCTTACTACATGTTATTTGAAATAATGATGTGTCAGTTTATTTGAGCAGACAAATATTTCTTGGGATAATGTTTCATTTCATGTTTGAGGAAATAATATTTCATTTCGCGTTTTATTCGATCAAATATTTACTCAAATAATTTTTCAGATACTTTCTGATCTCTACATGTTAACGTCGACAACTGCGTTAGAAATACGAATTTCCATATGACGTTTACGCATACAAATTCAAGACAAGTAATATTGAAAGGTTACTGTACAAAAACTGTGTAGAGGCTGTTTTCCGTTGCTATAATGATAGATTTGTCAGAATATGGATGTCTTTCCAATTTCCAACAAACTGCTTAAAGCAAGAAAAGTTTTAAAACAAAATGCGGTTGAACTATAAAAATTCCTATGTTCCAAGTTCAACAATTAATTTAGTTTACTAACCTTCCATACCAAATTATTTGTTACTTTATTTCACTGAAGTAGCTAAAATAATAAATTATTCAAATAAAAAATTATTTGAAAATAAATCATTAGAATTGAACACAAAATAAGATAGATTTTTTTATGGTATTTCTAAAATGAAAATAATAAAATATTTTAAATAACTCATTATTTGAAATGATTCTTTTTTATCTTACTTCAAATAAAATGTGCCCAACCCTCCTAAAATTTCCACGTTAAAATCTACTTCACGAAATTATATAATAACAAAATAAAATTCTGTTGATGTTATACATAACAGTAAAAGAAAATTCTACGGTTCCGAGATAAAACTATTTACTTTAAAAATTCTTGCGGTGCAAATTTAATTTAAATATTATTTAATGTTCTCTGAATTTCGACTGTTCAGTGTTTAATTCTCGCCAGCAATAAAAACAGAGAAATGAAAATTCATTTGATATCTCCATAGAGAATATCCTTCTTCCTGTTTGTGCTCCATTTTTCAGTACACCGTGTACGCAATGCCCAACCTCTGTCTGCCGCGTAATGAAAAACTTTCGAACGGATTACGAAAGATGGTCGCATAAATCCTCGTACTCGCGCGTTGGTAGTTATTTTACGAAAAAGTGATTAGCCGGTGTGTGATTATTCCGGGCGTGCGCCACGGGAGATTAGCTATGTCACATTTATGCCATGTCGCGTGTAAGCACGATTAACTAGCGCCTGCTAAGCGATTGTACAACAAAGAACCCCGCTACTCGTTCCTGTAAATGAAACCCGTCCTTTAATCCTTCTAATCCTCGCATTAACAGCTTATCTCCTGTCTATAGTCTTCGCTCTGCGCGGAAGTGCATCGAACAATTAGAAACGGACAGAACACGGAACTGGTAAATTGAGAATGAAGGATGTCGGAGGTTTTAAATGTAACAATGCTTCGTATCTGTGAAATTTCGAGCTACAGGTGCTTACAGTTCTGAATAAACGTTGTTTCGGTCCGGAGCACAGAGATCAAGGCGTGCAAAGTATACAGATAGAACAGTCTTGCAGCTCCGAGACGCAGTTTAATGCTTTATGCAAAGTCTGCCGTTTCAATTGATTCCGATTCTTGCGCGTTATTTCTAGCGAAATGGAAATGTTGATTTTTCCTTTTAAGATGATCTTGAGGCGGTGCTCGTAGAAATGGAACGACAGAAATACCAATAAGAGCTCTTTGAACGATTTTTCGAATACTACAAATGCATCATGCAACTCTGCTGCAAGGGAGATGCAGCGAAGTTGCACGAAGATGCATGTATTCGCGTAACATCTTGAGATGTTTACCGATTTGCAACTTGCAACTTCGTCGTGAATTTCTGACGCCGAGAGATGTTAGACGCGAACGAAGTTTAAACATCTTTTAATCTTGAGTGTAAATGTGCTTGTTAAAGTTATTTTTAACCTTACTATGTTTCTCTTAAGAGTTTTTATTTATAAGAACAATATTTACTACCACATAATTATTCCTATTCGCAATGAAATGTTGATACAATGTTCACCAACAACAAAAGTTGATAGTAACATTAAATTTTCTTATATTTTCCCTGACATTGAACCATCTGTTTGAGTAAAAAATAACCTACAGTCCGCAGTAGAGTTAAAGAAATACAAAAAAATAATTTACTGTCTTTTTATATATTCCACGTCGTCTGAAAAGCATTAAAAAAATAATGGAATTATTAAATGTATTCTTATATGATTTTATTCATTATACTGCGGATGTTTATGCAGTTTCATATATTTATAGACATATGATAGCAACTGAACTTTAAATAAACTTTAAGTGTTTCATTTCCTAAATATTTTATTTTTATTACTTTATGTATTACTATATCGCCGGGTATCCTTATAAGTTTTTATAATTTTAGAATCGCCGTAAATGTATGAACTTTCGCAGTCTATTCATTATTCAAACACACATACAGATGAAATATCACAAAGTCGAGTATCATTCAAGAAATAAAATTTTAATAGTCATGCCTTTTCCATTAATATTTAATATATCGCGCGAATAGTAAATGCATGTCTCCTGCTGCAAGTCAATTGAGTATGAATTAAATGCACTTTATAATATTTAATATTCTACGATATATGGTGGCTCTGAAACATAGTAATCTCTCTTTGTTCCTTATACATAGAATATGAACATCCGCTCGCGGGAAATTATCTAGCTCTTTCAAGCTTAATTCAATTTTTAACTAAAAAGTAATTTGAAGAAGTTGTTTCTGATTTATTCTAAAATCTATTCTAATTTCTTAAAAATTATTTGAATTCCCTTTTTTCCGGCAAATAATAATAATAATAAATAAATAGTGTTTCTTATCAGAAGATCTCAAAAGGCTGTCTTTCGCAAGATAAACGAGATTCGCTACTTTTCGTAACACACGTCGAAATGTGATAACAGGTAAAAACCTGTTAAACAGTTCCTTGTCGCTGAATCAGTTCCCGGAAACAGGAAAGTTTTTCTTCGTTCGTTTCATTCTTCTCGTTTAATGAACTTTCGTGTCTACAAACGCAAGAGACGTAATAACTTACCTTTAGCAAGAACCATCCAATTCACCGTACTTTAAAACTTACACCAGTTTGAAATGCAATAACAGTAGTCATCGCGTGATCATTGTTCGCAAACTCAAAGAATATTAAAAGAAAATTTCTTAATAGCAGACTTATGAAATTAACTTCTTTGCCACAGTGTAAAAGTGATATACGTTTATGAACGTCAGGGAAATCTGACTGCTATGAAATATTGTACATTTTGTTAATAAAAGTCGGGAGCGTATCAAACTTTTACAATTTTTATCATTTAAATACTTTTATTCTTCAGAATACTTATGCTTTTCCAACTTCGATAGAAATTCTTAAAATTTTCCGCCTTCAATATTTTTTCCTTTAATCAAATTTTTAAATGTTAGAACGATATTAAAATCAGAAGCAATTTGAATAGAAACGAGTAATAAGAAAAGAACCGCTAGCAGAAAAAAATTGGGAATCGTAAGAACGAAGAACTTTCTAATATTCGTAATCGCAATCGTAATAATAGATTCCATTCCGCAGATCCAAAAATCTATGACTCGCCGCAGGTGCTCCTAAACTTTTTGATGATTCCCGATCGCGTCCAATCCGAGGACAGTGACTCGCCATCGAGATTACTCACTGCGACGCGTACAAGGAAAAACTATTCAACTGTCTCGCGATCGCATGTCACAAAATAACTTGCTTCTTGGGGAGAGGAAAGACGTAAAATTGCGAAGATAATTTTCTACCGTCGAGACGGGCGTAATGGAAGCCCATATGCGGCCAAAGAAAACCCTTCGCCAATATTGGTTTCGGAATCGAACGTCTTATTCGAAGCTTCTTAGCGCTGAAAACGGATATATCGAAACAGCATCCGTACGCGAAGCTTCTATTTCCCCTGGTGACGGTCGTTTCTTCGAGGATTCCCCGTTCATGGGAGTACCGTGCGTGTCTCCGTGTGGTTGTTTTCTCGTCTAGGATGCAAGCATCTCTATAGTTCTGTATCGACTACGATTCTCGACATTCCGAAGCATCCATTCGTATGAGCTCCGTCAGCTAAGACCTGGACTCTCAACCCTAGAACGACACCCTCTCATCTTTCGGCGTCAGTAACACCATGGGGTCGCGAGCGACCCAAAGTAAAACCTTAATATTTTAAATGTTATTCAATATTTTTGAAAAATTTTTCTTCTGTTCTTCTTCACACTTCTTGAGAAATGATAATACGGCGGTGTGATTTCTGCTAAAATAAAGAAAATAAAAATGTTTGACTTTAAAAAAATGTTTATTTTTACGTTTGTAGACACAATTAAAATTTTGTGGGGTCGCCGGCAACCCAAGGGTGTCGTTCTAGGGTTAATATAGGTACTCGTTTCCTTTTGTCCCCATTTAAAGTCAATTTATACCTCGACGCGACGGACATGAACTGAGCAGAATACTACTTACAAAAATTTTACACATTGTACTGAAGAATTGAAAATATGTGTAATGATAATGACTAAACATTGTTAATACCTTCTGCTCGGCTCATGATCGTCGCGTTAAGATATTACATTGACCTTTAAGGAAGACCAGGACATAATTGGATATTTTATGAAACTGAAATATATTCTTTGTACACTGGAAAAATAGCTTTTGTTTTATACGCAGGTAAATTTTAGATACATTTTTTACTAAGGGAATTTTTCTGAAAATTTTAAACAGTGTTTTTAACGATTTTTTTTTTATTAATTTTGTATTGTATTTTGTTTAATTTTGCCCCAATTCGAAGCTTCAGGCAGCGCTGGGACACTATTAAACAAAAATTAGATGCAAAACGTTCACACCTGAGAATCTTCCGTGTAGTAATCTTGTTTTTTTACTAATACATCACTGAGAATCCTGATGCTGAATTCTTAACGTAAAATTCAGTATTGAAAAATATAAGTAGTCAGGATAATTTTCTTAACATTTTCTCAGGAATAGAAAATTGGTGGAAAGAAATAAAAAGTACGATTGGGTCGAGAAAACCTTGGGAACCATGAATTAATCCTCTCTTCAGGGATTGCAGATTTCAAAGTACGGTAGACGAATCATGAACATAATTTTTGAGATTTCCAACATTAAAAATGAAAATAATACCCGTAAAACTTCTTGTTTTTTTTTAGTATTTAAAATGGGAAGAGAAAAAATAGCTGAACATGAAAAGTAGTTTCAGCATAATCATCATGCGTAAAATCAAAACCTCAATTCCTTTTTTAATTTTGTTTACACTGGGAAAAACACAGAAAATATATTTAACCGTAGCGTTTCACCCTTGTTGCCTCTACAATATTTTACGACATTCAATACAAAAAATATTTAGCCTTTATTTCTTCCTTCTTTATCAAATAAAAAATATTGGTCGCTCGTGTATGAATATCTAATTTAAAATTTATAACCCTAAGAGGAAAGATCAAAAGCACGATCGGTCTTTATAAACATCGTTTTAACCGCACACAGTGTACAAATGACACGAAATTTAGAAGAAGAAAGTGAAACAGCCGCAATTCATCACTGTCAACTTCTTGTTTGCATGAGTTAACTTCCTACTCGGATAAATCGATCTTCCATCTTCTGCGTCATAAGTCAATTCCTAGCTTCATGTTTTACAGTCTTCCGAAAGTAAATAAATATTATACTTGTATTCTTTTTGTTACACAAAATACCCGGTCTCCATTCTTTAAATTCCGATTAAAAATCTTAATATTTTACTATTCAAATCGAATGTGATTAAACCATTTTTTTCGTTTACATCTGATTTGATATGAAAAATTCCATTTACTCTTTACTTGAAAACGATTTAAAATTTGGTAGGCGATATTAGGTACACTCACCCTGCGTCAATATCCAAATACTGGATAACAGAGATCGTTGTAATGGAAACGCAATTAATCAAATTCCCACTGTGCATTACTTAAACCCGACATACTAAATATCGAATATCTATTGAACTCGATTCCGCGTGCCAAGAGCCTCCAACAAATCCCGTCCACCGGGTACAATTTCATCCCCCGAATTGAGGGTCCTAACGGCAATACTAGCGGATGCATTAAAATTCATTTTTCTGCATCCTCAACCCCTTTCATTCTCCATCTTCGTGGCATATTCTGCGGCAGAAGCCGAGCCCCGTATCAACTGATACGAATAAAAAAGGTACGAGGTCAGTGCAGTGGTCGTAAATCTCCGAGGCGGTCCTTTCGGGGCGACGGGTTCAGGATCATTTAAAATTCCAGATTGGTCCCGTTAAAAAGTTTTGCTCGTAAGGGCGGCCGGTATATAACCGACATCGATTCTTCACTCTCGACGCCGCGAGGTGCGTGGGAGGCAGTTCGTGGCTTTACGACGCCACGCGGCACCCGGCCGTTGACACTTTTACTGTGTCCTAATTCATTCGATCAATGCGCCCATAATTAGGCGCCATTATGCAAGAAGATGAGTCGTCAAGTTTGAAGCCACCCGACCCAAATCCTGTTCGAAAGAGTCGACCGCGATGGGAGATGTTTGGGGGCGAAGTTTCGAGAGACCCGGAGACGGTGTTGAACTCGCCAAAGTGGATTTCGAGAGGCGGTTGTCGGTTCAATGGAGAATTCGAAGGGAATTCGCTGAATTGCCCTGCCGATTTTTCTCCTATATTTATCAGGTCGTCGCGTGGTAAATAGCCGCATTGTGAACGAGAAAGCTCGGAGATAATTTACGAGCTTTCTTCTCTTTGTCGCGCAATCTCTTCTTTCCATTGTGCTTCTCGTTTCGCTCTCTATAATTCATTGTTCGTCGAAGACCAAATATTTTATCTGTCTTTGATTTTCTTCCTACTGTCAGCAACTTTAGATTCACTCCTTTTCTTATTCGAACTCACATGATTAAATAAAATAAGAATTTTTATTAGTAGCATTGCAAAGTAGTAGAAATTAATACCTACTACAGTTTGTAACTAAATAAATCAATTGGTTGCTCATTTTAATTTACATTTGTAATTAGTACTGCATTCAACTATTTAAAAGATTTATATCTTATTGTTAGATTTTTATCTAAGACTATTTAAATACTTGATTGTTAAAATATTTCACTTTTAAGAAAACTTTTAACTGATTCTATTAACTATTCCATTTATTATACAGGATGCTTCAAACTTAAACCGCCCAATTATGAGGGCTTAATCTTCAGACAAACAGAAAGAGAAAATATTACATAAAGTTTGTCAATAAACGCTTTGGTATAAAGTAATAAACAAATATTGTATGTACGAAATAAATTACGATGCATTTTCCATTACGATACACAGAAGTTAACAATGTTAGTGTGTCAATGTAGTTATATGCTTTTTACCATGTAAATAACAATTCCGTATGATTAATAGTTATAATAATAATGCATTAAAATCACATTACTGACCTTCTACCTGCTGTAATGCAAATCATTATTACCTATTTGTTTATAGCTCTGTAACAAAGCCTTTATTGATAAACTTTATACAACATTTTTTGTTCATTTTATCTAAAGATTGAGCCTACATATAGTTTGACGGTTTAAGTTTGGGACACCCTGTATAAATTACTTTTTAATTGAAAACCACGAAAAGAAATATTTACGTCTTCGTGAGCAATAATTTATTTAGCGGAAGCTTGAAACGCACGGTGTATTACGAATTAATGCGAATTTCAGCTTTCCTTGCAAGTAGCGTCCATAAATTGTGCTGTTAGTCTGCTCGACATCTTAATTGCGACACCAAGCTTGAAATTGTCTCTTAACGATGTCCCCTTACGTCACATCGATTAATTTCTTAGAACTATAACTTTCCATTAAATCGTAACTATCCAAAGTCTTTCCCGTTATTATTACTTCACTGGAGCTATTCGTTAATAAAAAAAAATTATGGAAGTTTCGGAACCCCAAAAAACAACTTTCTGTTGCTTCAAAAGAATTCATTGTCATTTTTAACAACGTTCATTCTATTCACTAGAAGTATAAAAGTTTAGAGCTCTGAAATATTAGAAAGTTTTATATGTGGAAAGAAACTCGATCAAATAAGTTAGTCTTGACTTTGGATAGTAATGGAGATATATTTTAAAAGTGTTAACATTAAAGTACCACAACTTTTAATTCAACTTATGAAAGAACTGAATGCCTCACTAAAACCGACACTTTTCTAATATATGAGATCTTAAAACATTCTGATTACCTCAACCATTTCTCTTATTTAGCAACAAACTAGTAATTTTAAGGATGCGTTATAATGTAGAATTTTACTAAATTCTGTTTTATTTTCTATATTTTCTTACCTATAATTTGAAAATGCGGTGTAAATAAGAGATACATTCATTTTAATAACTTTGATGAAATCACTCATATAAATGAATAATCTATATCTTCGTTTCTTTTTTGATACCAAAAAATTATCATTTCTACATACACATAAAGTTCTATTAAATATTCATACATAAGACTACAAAGTTTCAGTTATTCAGTAATTTCAGTTATCAGTTCGCGCCACAAACGCAGAACTTTCACCAAAGTGGGACAATTGTCAAAAACACTGTTCAGAACTCTTCAGCAAATTTTCCACCCAAAACTCTGTGAGCAAGGGACCGTTTCAATGCGAGCGAGACGTCGATTCTTGGAAATTCCGAAACGCGACGATAGTTTCGATTTAAAGTATGGAAGATACCGCGGAAAACTAGGTATCGCGATTCAACAACAGCCGAAGCCCGAGGGAAGATGCAGAATTTCGCGAATTCCGTGATTTCTCGCGCTAAATGCTACTTCGTCGTGGATAACTACGGGAACGGGGCGATATTGTGTGTTGGGACGCCCAGAGGGATAGAATTTCACGTTGCCTGACGTGCGACTCACGAAGACTACGTTCGATACCGCAAGTTCCGGGGAAGTTCCTCGGATTCGTCTTCGGGATTTTGCGAGCTGTCGAGTTTACTGTTCGTTAATTCTGTGTCGGACCACTGTCGCGCTACCGAGACATTGATGGGATTATTGAATTCTTTATTATCGAAAAGACAGAAGTTCGATATCTGTGATTATATAGAAAAATTATTTCTGTATTATATTCGCTTGTGTTTTTCATTCTAACAATTTTAATAATAATATTTAAACATGAATTGAGATATTTGCAAAAATCCGTATTTACTAGAAATCTGAAAACATTCCTTCGTAACAATGCAAAATTCAATTATTTAAAAATATAATTTGAGCTAGCTGCTTGAAACAGTATTTGTATACATTTTATGATAATAATGAAGGTTTAAAAAATATAATTCATTTTACGAATATAATTGCAAAAAATATAACGTGGAGTGTAATTTTGCAAGTTAGTAATTCGTTCCGGGAGTAACAAATTTCCCAGGGATTTTAATTATGTTTTTATGTTTAATTCCCTTTTATTTTGTTAGCCGCATATCGATAAATTATGCAGACTAAAAGTACACGAACCTTTGTGAACATGTTTTAAATTTATGACTGTTTTATGCTGCTTAACAATTTTATATTTTTAGTTGCATTAATTTTGGTATAAAGTATAAACTAATATTTTTTAGCTAAAAGCCATTCGTAGAGATTTTCTTGTAAGCATGAAAAGCATCTGCTTTGTGAATTGCCGAATTGAATTTTCGCATTTTCTACGAAGTTTGCAAAATCAATTTTCTTCGTTGAACGATGACGTCGAGAAAAAAGTTTCATTTCATATTATTGATTTCCTATTTCAAAAGAAGTCACACACTCGTAAGCGTTTTGTGTACATTCAAAATATTCGCTATTGCTTATAAAACTTTGAGACCCTTATACCATTAAAACAAACATTGTTATAAGGAATTTTCTTTCTTCGCTTTTTATTCAACATGAAATCTCTACTTTAAAAAAGAATGAAATATCCACAAGGTAGATAAAGTCATGACATTTAATTTCACGCAAGAAATATTTCAGTAGATTGAATCCTTATTTTCAATTCTACATGTACAGTAATCTTAAGACTGCAAATATTTATATACATTTATCTACAATGCTCAGAGATAAAAAAAATACGAATAAGAAATAAAAAATAAAGTACATATTATAATAGTTATAAATCAAAGTAGACATTCATTTATGATTCTATTGCAGTTGTATATAAAAATATGCATTTGTATAAACATCTACAGTCTAATAATCTTGTATCGTCATTATTATTCTAGAATCTAGAATTGTTTACAGATACATACATGCATATCGCGTCTTATTTCTTCGATATTGGCTCGTATTTAATGGGATTTCAGTTTGTGGTAGATCTATAATACTGTAGTACATATTGATGCCAAATTTTAATCAACATTGGTTTGCCAGGGTGCAACTACTTCGATAAGATGCATTGGTTTCGAACTTCAAACTGAGTTTCCACCTCAAGTCCTAAGGTTATTAACTTCTCCCTATATTAGACTCTCGAATCTTCGAAAAGTTGAGTCTTGAGAATATGAAATATTGGTAATATTTCGCTCTGTGGAATCGACTATTACTAAATACATACTTTTATCAATCTATCAACCATACTTTAATTGACACATAAACAACTATATCAATAACATCATAACGTGAGATAATATACTTCAGCTGATAAATTATTTATTTTCTGTTCATTTCTCAAAAAATGAAGAGAAGCTTTTGTTGCTTAACTTACTTAAAGGTTCTCACAGGAACATTTATACAGAATCCATTTAACTGTGCCACCTAAATTTACTCGTTAACTATTTGTTGTATAAATAAATGTTTGAACGAAAGTTGTTTGGTATTAAGAGGGGCATACAATGTAATAATTATTTTTTTTTTTTATAGTACGCTTTTTTATCGAGATATGAAGGTCTCATTGAATTTTTGGATCATAATGTGTAATATTTGATCTTGTGATTCGAATGATGAGTGAAAAATCATAAGGTATATATGGGATTAAAAACTAATAATTACTGAGATATTTCTTAATTAATTTTCCATGTACATCGAGTGCTGTATGGACTTTTCATACACCATCATATTTCATTGAAGAATTATTAGTTTTTGACCTCATTATACCTTATAGTTTTTTACTCATAATTCAGTACTCCTTCGAACAGAGTTATGCAGAATTATAATTGAATTAAACCATGAATTAGAATTGTAAAGTAATTTAATTACACCGTATTCAATTACATTGTAATTCGTAATTCAAATCTCTTAGTCAATTAAATCACAATCCAATTTATAATTGTAGCTGAAGTATAATTACGAAGTACAATGTAATTGAATTACGAATTCAGAGGTACTCAAAACGAAAAACTATAACGTGTAAAAAAACCACGTAAAGGTTTCAAACAGGAAAAATTATTATTGGTGACATAATTTTCTGCGTTACATTTTTTCAAAATTCAAACGACATCAACGAGAAATACGTCGTATAGATACGAAAGGTAAATATCAAAATCCACTACACTCCTTAGGAGTTCTGAGCTGTAATTCAATTACATTATATTTAAATTATCTTGCACGTCAATTACATTATAATTAAACTACACTCGAGATTACTGTAAATAACAATTGAATTACTTAAAAAGTGTGAATTATATAATTTAATTATGTTGTAGTTCAATTATATAGTAATTGAACTACAATGTAATTGAATTATGCAATTGAATTACAATATAATTCAATTAGCACAACTCTGCCTTCGAACAACAAGATCAAATATTACACATCATGATGTGATATTCAATAAAAAAACGGATTACCAAAAAACGAATTACATTCTATGCCCCGTTTGAACATTTTTTGACACAACAAATACGAGTAAATTTAAGTGGCACAGTTAAATTATTCACTCTGTATATTATTTAAAATTAAAACAAAAATGTAAGAAAATAAAAATTAGAATAAAAATATTACAGTTTCAGTTCACAAACTTTCTTATAATACCAATAGCACATAGAATACTTGTGTTCTTGAATTACAATTCTCCAAAAATAATTAAGGAACTAACATTGATCCGAATATTTACCACAAACCATTTCCCCGAGTTGAGAAATTACAGATACCAGTCAGCTTTGCACAGAACTATTAATGTAACTACCACGCAGGGACTAAAATATATATGCCAACATATATCATACCGGAATCGCCTAATTTCCCCCGTTATCTCGATCAAGAACCATCTCACGTAGAGATTACCAAAAATACCTTCGGCGAAGGGTTAAACCAGCCCGGAATGGGCTGGATTCGGGCCGATATTTCCAACAGCGCGCAACAATTTTCGAGAAAGCTCGCAGGAGCCGCCCCGAGGAAAGCGGGACTTTCGAGGGAGGTCAGCGCGGTGCGGACGTACAATGCGGTCGCAACGAGATTTCGCGCGGGTCAGGTCGCCCGAACGAGATTCTATCCGGAAACAGTTTTCCCTATGCAAATGGCGAAGGTGATCGAATCGGGTCGGCCAATAATTCGCGACACAGCCCGTCCGCGCGCGCGGACGCTCGGCCACGTATGAAACCGCAGCTGTGCCTCTCCTCTCGCTAGCGAAACGCGCGGACGTGATATACTTGGTCCACGCTACAACGTGACGCCACTTTTCCGCCCGCGCGATTTATCGCCGCGGATTTATCACTCGAGATTTATTTCTACGGAAAACAGCCGGGAAATTAAGTCAGGAATCCGGCTTCTTTCTGTCCCCGCCGTTCTCCCTTGGCCTCGTTCTCCTACCCCACCCCTTTGTTGCTTTTTTCTTTCCGTCTCTCTCCCTCTTTTTTTTTTTTTTTTATCCTACCCTCGGCCACGCTTCTCTCTCGGAGGAGCCGCCACCGCGTGAAGCCATGCGAGGCTCGCGATCACGTATCACGAGCTAAGATTTCATACTTAAATGAGCGTTCTTAGGTGAACCATATATCTCGCGGCGCATTCGCTCTACCCGCGGGCGATTCATCTTCTCGGCCAGCTGAACCGATCTTCCAGAGTAAATGGAGCTTTCTCCATTATTCACTGAAAGATGTTGCGAACGTTCTATTGTATGTGTTTCGCTTCGCGAAATTTTTCTGCAACTACGGAGCGTTCTGTTCGAGATTCAATTCTTCAGGCTTTAACGAGCACACTCCTTAATTAATTCAGGAGGGTTTATGGTGGCGAAAATCTCGCATGGTTGAGTTAAAGATAAGGAAGGGGATAATCCTTCTAGAGAGAAAGTATCCAAGTTCAGGCATTTCTTTTTGGAAAAATATAAGTGGAAATGATAGACAATATTTTTATAGTAAAAGTTACTGTGACTCACAGATTTGTTCACGTGTACTTCAATTGTTAATTATCTGCAAAGTTCACAGTAATTTTTTGTTTCATTTTTGGTAGTTTTTAGTTTCCACGTTGAATTGTTACTGAGTTTTCATGATTTTTATTGTGTAAAGGTAAATATTATTTTAGAGCTTAAACTTTTAAACAAATTTAATATAGTCTTCGTGAACAAATTCATGAGTCACTGTATATCTTTTCACTATATTATTCTACATTGTTATGAGATAATATTATTAATTGAAGGAGATATTCGCTTGGATATGAGTCGTGTTTTTTTTTTATAATTTGCTGGTGAACAGTTTCTATTTAGATCAAACGATACATCTGAAAGCAAAAATCCGAAGAGATTTGAAGAATAAATAAAATTTGGTAGTACCTGACGTCCTCGAAATTTTAACACTGCATTTTGTTAAACTACCCTCAGGGACTCAATTCTTGATCAGAACTTGATTTCTGATCAACTTGGTATATAACTATCATACAATAAATTATCATGAGAGAAATTGATCCCAAACGCTGTAAACTCCTTAAATCGAGTGGTATTTATTTCATATTGACATGGGGTTCCTGTTTTCGGTTTCTGAAAGTTATGCGTAATTATAGGAAGACCTCGATTAACCATCTTTTAATTAGTTCTGTTATACTGAGTTTCAAATAATTAGCGTCGAGAGCAGAACTTCGAGTAAAACTTGAACTATGATTTAATAATGCTTCGCTGGAAATAAAAAAGTCTTCTTCAAGATGCTGTCTCGGTTTCAACTGCCTCTGTTCTTAAGGTTGATCTAGGTTCTGTTCTGAGTGTTTTCCATTTTGGTGTAAAAGCACCGTGAATCAAGAAGTTAGCTACCTTCTGTTGTTCCATTAACTAAATCTGTTGACTTTCAGTAACATTACATTGTCTGTGGACTGAAACCTTGATAAAATCGAGCCCCACAAAATATGTCCGAATTAGTGTTAAGTTTAGGTATATTTCCTCCCGAAAGGTGAATTCTCCAGAGATAATCAGTATCCTCGACTGACAGCGTCGGTTACACTCTGTTTGCACAAAGTTGAGTTTCTGTGCTTGGACTCTGCTACTTGGGATGCACACAGTTTACAGAAAATTGCGTACAGTTAGTACTCGCGTGGCAAACTAATGAAATTAACGCCGCAACTTCGCAACCAGTTACGAAATTTGATTGCTGAGTTGGACGTATAGTTAAATATTAAGTTATTGAAGACTGTTGGAGCAAATTTAGTGTCTCTGATGGAGTAACTTAATCCTTACTCTATAAACGTTTATATAGTTACCTTAAACTGAGGTCACTGATTTGCGATATATTTTTAAGTGAATAAAAAGGTTTGAAAAAACCGGAGAAAATTTATACAGAATCCTTAAACCTTATAAACTGAGATTCAAATAAAATATTTAAGTAATAGTGTGTTTATCTGTATTATTATTCCAAATATATAAAGTGAGGAAACAGACTTTTTACGGACTAGGACTGTCAGACTGCGAAAGGAAGAGGAGCATTATATTATTTACGATCACAATATAACATGCAATGAAATTAATGATGGAGCAGGTGCGCATCATCCATAATGCCTAAGCGAATCTCGCGAAGCTTGTTTCCTCGTGCCATGGTTTAATAAGTTTCGTAATTCTGTTAGCTTAGGAAATGACAAACGTGTGTCTTCTAACATCGACAAGTATCCTTCCGTGTTCAATGGCCTCGATTACATTCTTCTTTGAAGTTACGCTTGAATATTAATATGCAACAAATTAATATATTCTGCATAAAATTACGCATCTTAATTCCTGCAGGCAAATGCAATTTGTAAAAACCATTAAAACCTCATGGTATTAACGTGTGGTAATAGATTCATGTTATATTCATCACCGACAGATTTCAAACCTATGATTAAACATTAATTAAATTAATTATACATAAACAAATATACATTTTAATAATGTGTATTAAATATTACAGACTATAATATTAGTAATGCATATTACAGTATTGTATTTAGTACGAATATTAATTTTGTAAAAATTAAGTATATATATTAATTGTATCAATATTTTTGGTATTTCAATATATATTATAAATACATTATACCACAACGGAACATCTAAAGAGACTCAGAAGCTTTAAGTCCGAAATTTATTAAATGCAGATTTTATGAGAAACGCATAAGAGAAATATTGGACTGACTTTTCTCTGAATTCACCTTAAGAGGAATAATTATATGCGTGTATAACATCAAACAAGCTCTTTATAGTATATGAACCGGTTCTCGTGCATTGAAAACCACCTGAGTTAAATTCACTTCGTTCATTAAATTGCTCGAATTCATAATTTTTTTACTTGTTTCATACTCACGCAAGTAGCAATCTTAAAAGACCATAAAATGACGATCAAGACCATAAAGAGGCAATATAATACTAAAATTAAAATAACATTTCTCTCTTACTTTCACATTTAAATCAGAACTACTACTTGAAGTATCTCAAACACTTTGCCTGAAAGTTAATAAATGTCTTTCGACACTCGTCATTAAAAATAAAAAATCTTTCCATAGTTTAAATGTACATTTTTCAGTAACAACTAAAAATAGATAGAACTTCATAATATATCCTCGTTCTGAGGTCTTTCCAATCCGCGCTTTAATCACCGTCGTGATAATCTCTCCCAAAAAGCGTTGGAAACCGTTTTTCACCATTTCCGCCTAGATTTAAATGCGAAAAAAATCGCGCCCCAACCTCTGAAACGCGAAAACTTTACACTCAATCGAGCCCGCGTTAACAAGACAAGCAAAAAAAAAAAGAATCTACTCGCACTAGTTCCGACTCTTTCCGTTCCTTTCATCCGGAGAAGCAATCTCCTGCCGATTGGATACTCGATTACATCATTGTCACAAACAATTCCAATTAAGAGGGAAACGTAGCAATCAGGTTTCTAGTTCGATCTTTTTAGAAGCCTGTCATGGCACAACCAAAAAAAAAAAAAAAAGAGAGAAGAAAAAAGGGAAGAAAGGTCGACGGTATTCATTAGTTTCCACTCAGTGTTACTTTTCCCATAACTATCGACTCCCACTGAATTGCACCCAAAATTTTGCGGCTTGATCGGAACGCCAGGCGTCGAGACGCCTCTTTATATTCCCCGGAGGGACAGACAAGGCATGCAGGGAGAACGCCATACTTATTTGTCCGAGCCCCGAGAGGACTAATTATGAGGGCACGAGGGTTCATTACGCGACCAATTAATTAGTATCAAACCGGAATCTCCGCGAGCCTGAGCCACGATGATAATTCCCGTTAATCGTTCTCTTGGCAACCATCCAAACCCAGTTTCCTGCGATGTCTCGGAAGGGTTGACTCACGCCCTTTGTCACTGTTCGTCGACCCTCTCGCTCTCTTTGTTTTCTTAAAACCCTGTCGAATGGAGGTTCGCGGCTGGGTCGAATTAACGCAACGAGGTATTAAGTATTGCGAGGAGCGATCGAGTGAATCAGAGGCGTAGCCACGCGGCAAATCTTCCAGTCCATCGCACTGTGCGATACGTATTTTGAGAAGCTTTGGGGGACACAATTATTACACCAAAGAAATATTAGGCTTCAGTAGTTGAATTTGATTTTCAATTTTATATTGATAGTAATACAGGGTGCACCAAAAGTTACACTATTATTTAAAAGAGTAATGTCTTCTTTTAGACTTTACTCTTTTTTTTTTTTTTTTTTTTTTTTTTTTTTTTTTTTTTTTTTTTTTTTTTTTTTTTTTTTTTTTTTATTCTGAAACTCCACAGCTTAGAAATTGATTATGCACAAGTTTAGTTTGAACGAGCGAACTAAAATTAAGCAATTTTATTATGAAAGTGATCATCCAATATTTGCAACACGAAGAACGTACTGTACACGCTCCCAAGTGAGAAATGCTCTAACTCCCGTAACAATTCGCAGCATTGTGACGCGTTTCGAGGAACAAATCCCTGTTTGGGAATTGCTTCGTTCTGATAGAACACGTGCTGCCTTTTTAAATGCGAATATTCAACGCGTAGCAGACGGTGTCGAGGAGGAATTTGGAACTTCGATCCAACGGCTGTCTAATCAGTTGGAACTATCCAGATCATAACTTAACTGGTTCATAGTTTACAATTGTAGAATCACGATCTTCTACTATAATATGCAATTATTTCCAAACGCTTGCAAAAGAAAAAAAATGTCTCGCACCAGTTAATAATGAGAAATAAGACTCATTTTCACTTAGACAGATCGGTGAGCAAACAACATTGCATTATTTTTCGAACCTAACGTATAAACAAATCTCCATGTTTTATACAATTTTTTTACATAAATAAAATTCCAAAAAATTAAACATGCTAAAAAGTTATTACTATATTAAATCGTATAACATTTGGCCTACCCTGTATTTCTATCTTAAAAATTCTTGCAAAGTTAACGATATTTTTGTTCACAATTGCTATCATTTGAACAATGTTCCGATGAATTAAAATTGATAAACGGTGTTTACAATAATTATAATATTTCTCCAAATAGTTTCTTTCTAAGATAATTAGGAATTTATTTAATTTGTTCGTATTGATATATAAATTCTTCAAGTTTTCCTACTAAATAATTTACTATGCTGAATATTATCCTTATTCCAAAGCTCTTTTTCTGGGAACTATTTAATCAAAAACTATTCTTTCCTTGAAAAAAAGAATGGGCGTGGCAATTCAGAATGGACGTGACAATACAAGCAAAAAAAACGATAGACACCATATGTAATTTGTTCAAAATCGTTTTTCACCCTGATTGCTAAAACATCATAGTGTGTCTTATGAAGTTATTTCATAGACGTCGAAGGGATCGGAGGTGGGGCTTTATCGATTTCTTACAGGGACCCAGTAAACGCGTTTCATACGTCCATCTTACCGTCATTGGGGTGTAACCGTCCCTGTTACGAGGAAACAACCCCTTCGACCCTCTCGTGATCCACTCCGATAACCGATGGCCCCTCGAACTCGTTAAACTTTTGTCCCGTCGCTCCTTCGCGAGTTTAATGGTCGACGCGAGGCGGCCTTGCGTTTCCGGCTTAAGTGCACGGGAAATTTGTAAGCGTCGCGTCGTGCCAAGTCGGTACGCGACTTCTCGCTGGCCGCAGAGACGACGAAGGGGGTGAGTGTCCGTATGCACGCAGCCATTAACGTGCCTCGTAATTTAAAAGCAAGACGAGGAGGGTTAGGGTTGTCGGTGTTCGGTGTTCGAATTTCACCCGGCCGGACGGCCGCTGCTTCGACGGGGATTAGCGGCGAAGGAATTTGTATTTTAAGGCGGCGAATGCCGGGAGAATTTTAATCAAGGGTAAACAGATTGAACAAGGGTGGTTTTATTTATGTAGTTTTGGAGCATTTAATCCCTTAACTGAGTAAAAACAATTGTTATAGAGTAAACACGTCAATAGATATACAGATTTAACTAATTATGGAAAAAACTAGATTTTTAATTTATATTGTTGGTTCTTTATTTTGTAAAGAAATCGCTTGTTGTGTTATAAATCTAACCTTTTCAATAAAAGTGCTTTTTCAAAAACAAATATTTCCATCTACCAGTGGTACACGTTATGAGTAGAATTTTCATTTTATGATTGAACAAAGCAATTCTATTAGATACAACTAATTTCTTTCTTAAAATTTATACATTTTTTTTGCAAAGCGTTTGAATTTTATTTATAAAACGAATATTTCTAAGCAAAACCTTAATACGAATGTTAGAACTAGCTAAGCCGTCCATCTATTGGCTTGCTTCGATAGTTATTGATGTATTATGTGTAACAAGGGGTTGAAGACTTGTGAACCTTTGAAAAATAAGATTGACGTTAGCGACGTCACTTTAAAGGACGAGCTTTACATTATTCGTGTAAACTGAAAAATGTGGTTTTCTAAAATTTCTTGTGGACCATATGATTTTTCTGGACTTTTTGACGCTTAAAAATTCATCAAAAAGTCACTAACAAATCCGTGCATACAAAAATATGATGGTACCTGCTTCCTCTGGTATGAATGATGAGTGGTGTTTTCATCCCTGTATGACTGATAGTTTTTTTTTGAACATGTATCTTTATGTCCTAAAAATGAAAAAAGAAGAATAAAAAGTACTAATTGTACCCAGAATAACTGTAATAACAAACTTTTTTTAATTTTACTACCAAAACTCTTCAACGTGTATAAATTCATCGTCTCTACACTACGTTTTATGAGATTAATAAATTTGACAAACGAATGGTCATTTCAATGGTCAAATCATATAAATAAAAGAATAGTAATATTCCTTTTTACGTTGTTTCCAAATAATATTTATTGCAAGTCTGAGTTTGCCAACGAAGCAACTGTGATTACTGATTACATACTTCACTGGAGTTTACGGTTTGTTGGTTTATATCGATTAACTTCGATGACTTCGATTAACGAAACATAACGATATTTCTTATTAAATGTAGTGGAAATGTGTAATTTAATTAGATAATTACTTACTCGAGTTAGAATAATTAATAACTGTTTTGTTTTAATAATATCAATGACTAATATCTTGTATGATTAACATTTTTATTAAATAATTAATTGAATTCAGTTAATTGATTAAATATCAAGTTAATTCATAAAATATAAAACTTCTAAATATTCTAATCTTTGAATAGAATTGAAAGAATTTGGACTAAATTAACAATTTCATTAAATTGCAAGTTACGATAATACGAGTAGAAGTTTGGACACGTTTATAATTGGTACAGGAAAGTTCAAAGAGTTCAACTTCTCTAATTTAAATGCGATCAAGACCTGGGAAGCCTGGAGGTCTCCTCCGCTTTAACGATAATTATATGTATACTATCCTTATTGTGGATCAAGAACGTCAAGTTAATACGTAAAATACACAATTTAATCGTAAATTAAGTTATAATATTTAAAAAATAAGATATACCGTTATTTAAATATCAATTCTTTATTTATTAAATAAATTTGATTCTACATAAAAATCCAATCTAATTATACGTATGCATAGAATCTCGTTTTCTTAACGTTAGAGATACCAAAACATTGATTATAAATTGCCATTAAATTTTTTAGAACAATAAGCTTATTTTTAATTTTAAATTATTATAATCTAACTAATATTACGAATTAATGCTGCCGTGAAGCAACTTTATGATCTAAAAAAAATAATAATTACTGTCCGAAGTAATTAATTCTGTCATCCTTAAAAATGAGCTGCGGATTAACGTTAATATATTTTTTATTTGAAACTAAACTGGTGCTAAATAAAAATTACTTTAAGGAAGTATTAATAAAGGAAAATTAATTAAGGAAGTGGTCGGAGAGTCTTAATTCTTTCATTTCTGTTTTGAGCGACAAAATTTGCTTGTTAATAATAAAATTAATTTTCGTATAAATAAATTTATAAATAAAACATAAATATTCTGAGCCCTCGATTTTCAACTTTGATAGCACAGAATAGTATCGATCTAATAAAGAGCAAATAATAAGCAGCGTTCTGTCCCCGAAACCCAAAAGTCACGCGTGTATTCGCATCAAATATTTAATGTTACGTTGGAAAACACTCGAGAGAGGTACGAGGACCGTGGTTATTGAATCGAATCGAGAACAGACGAATTCCGATCGTTTCAGCCACTCTCATTTCTATCCCGTTCATTCGGAAACGTTTATGCTTGCGACGTGAGGGCTATTCAAAATTCGCAACACAATTACGTGCTTCGGCGCTGTTTTATCATGGTGCTACAGTGAAGTAGCGATTACCATGCAAAGCGTTTTAAAGCTTTCGATCGTATTCTCGATTGAAGACTGCCTCGAATCGCTGCTAGGGTAGCCTAGTAGTGCCGTCGAGCGTTTCTTTCGAGATCTCAATCTTTCTAAAGGATCCTTTTAACGTTGCGTTCGAGTGCAACCGAAGAATGTAAAACAGTTGTAATAAAATACAACTACCTTTCGTTTGCTTGAATTTTGTTACCTTTTCTGATCGAAGTAACAAAAAGGAGCATGCCCGTTTTATAAAGTAAAAGGATGTCCTTCGTGAACAGGAATACGACCATCGTTCGATCAAGTGTTTCAATTCATTTATTCCTTCAGTGAAAGTAATCATTCGTTTTTCCGGTTTCCAGAGGTGCAGAACTTCGTGTTCACAATCGAGCCGCGGTGCCGCAATGGTGCCTTTTTCGAAAAAGCTGACCAAAACGCAATGTTTAAGATATAGCGCGGCTCTTTGCTAATACTACATATTTAAAGTGAACGTATCAGTGTAACAAATGCCGCTTGAAATTTTTAAATATAATAATCGGTCACTGATATATAGGCCATCAAAGTAAATGAAATTCCTCACTAATCAATTGGTTGAAAACGCTACCACGTTGAAAGTATGAGGTACAGTTAATTTTAATAATTTTCATATATCAATAATTTTACCGTTAAAATACATGTTACAAACAAAAATTTGGTTATAAACCATGTAAAAGATCTTTGAATTTAGTCTTGTTCTTCCCTCCTTAAAATGCCGTAAATTTTAGTCGTGTTTTAGTACAGCGAAAGGAAAAAATTTAATGTTATTTACCAAACTCACGCGATGATAAGTTTCTTGACCTAAAATGAAATATCAACTATGATTTCCAATTAAACAATTCTGCCCCAATTTGCTGCTTCTTACGAAATTCGCTTTCAAACACATTCTGCATCATCAAAATTGGAACATGTACATAAATCCTACAAACAGACTTCCCATAAACATTCGAAATTCTAACTAAAATTTCTCAATAAACCAACCGTCTCTCTCGCAACTGTTGCACATAAAATGGCCCTCGCCGATTAATGGAAAGCCTCGAGCTAGCCCTGTTTAATATATAAACAATCTTTTATCAGATACTCTTTTCAATTTTTGAACAAAAAAAATCTAAAGTGCCCACGGTCCAGAGTTCCACGCCGTGCGTTTACAGACGAACGAATTCCCCGGTGAATTCTTGAAAATCCGCGGAACACTTTTTCCCACCTTCGTCCGCCCGCACGATGCTTCTTTCACTGGCCCAGCTCTCCCCCGATTCCCTCGCCGCGGAGTACTCGACACCGTGGAGCGGCTGATCGAAATTCTCGAAATTCCCGGTCTCGTTGGCGGCACTTAGGCGGGCGCCAGTTTTGGAGCAGAATTAATCCGTTCGATTCAGAGCCGCCGACCGCGATCTCATCAGCGCTAGAGCATTTCACCGTGACGTGTGCGAGTTAACTTAATCGGGGTTGGCGTTTGTCGAACAAAAAGAATCGGGCAGGTTGAACGCCAGAATCTTCACCCTTCCCTCTCAAAATACGTCGGGCCATTCGTAACCGAGGCAAATTGCCTCCGACTACGCATCCTGACGTAAGGCAAATTGCCGCGGGATTTCATCTTAATGATTCGTCTATTAGCGGTCTGCATGAATATTTCGGATACATCGTTTTGTCAATTATACGCTGTGCCAACTGGATACACGAGGATTCCAGGTACGCGTGAATGGAGATGGAAATGCTTTGCCGAGGGAAGGCAGACCCCCGACGCAATGTTGACGAGAGGAAATGTTCATGAATCATTGAATCGCGCGGGTTCGTGGATCAGTGAATCGAGAAAATTCGTGCATTCGCGAAAGGCGGTTGAAATCGCGAGGCTTCTGCGTGCTGTTAATTCTGATACTTCCAATTTTTTTCGTGGAATTTATATTTTTTATATTCAATTGTCCTTCAATTGGAAGCTTTTCGTTAAGAAATTCTTGTCGCAAATAGCTCTTTTTAATAATAGTAATAAATAGACGACGGATCTTTATAAAGGTGACATACACTATCGCACATTAATTTCAATACACTCTTAAATTCATGACTTCTCTGAAAAAAAAGGATGAATATTGTGCGTATTTTGCACAGAAGTAGGTAAACATATGATCTTATAAATACTTTTGGTATTTTATATAATATACTATAAATTTTTTGAAATATGGAAATGTGCCTCATGTAGTCTATTAAGTTTCCGTTTTATCTACTTTGTATATTTCTACTTGATAGACTAGATCAACTGAATATGCATGTATGCAAACTACATGTACATATGCAATAAATATATTCTTATGCAACGTGAAAATAATATTTTGAATCTCTGTTCAAATCTTATAACTTCACCTATTTCTTAAAAAAAAATACATTTGCATAAACATGTGAAGAACTTAGAAATGGATTTCGCTCTCCATATTCTGGTTTTACAATGAATTAGCTTCCGTCGCTGTTTTCGTAATGAACTTCTCTGTTTTCGTGTAAGTATTCCACCGTGAAAATCGATAGCGCTGATAAATGGCCGAACATGAACTTTCCATTAAATTACCTGCATACATTAATTGTAAAACGTCGGAATTCTATAAAACCAAAAGAGGTTTCATAATTGAATTACCACGCTGATGAAAATGAATGGAAAATTGATTTCACAAATTGCTGTTGACATTCTTTTTAATCAAAAATTTTTTAAATTGTTCTACGTGAACAAGAAACCATCTAAGCCGAGAAATAATTAAATTTATGTTTTAAATTCGAAAAATGAGAAACTGAATCTTTTAGCATAATTTTCTAGAGCACACATTCAGTGAGTTTTATATTGCCAGGAAATATATCCGAGATACAAGTACAATATTCCTGCTGATTTGATGCACACATCTCGCATCGACAGGAAGACTTTCGAATAGGATTTTAACATTTTGACTCTTTAATCTGTTACAGTCACAAAATTCATCCGCATTGGAATAGCTGACAAGAACGACAATCCACCTTACTTCGACAAAAGCCTCTACGAGGCTGAAGTAGATGAAAATGAGGACATTCAGCACACGGTGCTCACTGTCACCGCCAAAGATCACGACGAGTGTAAGTAGATACATGTGCAAATAGTACGCTGCTTTCAGCTCTGTGAGCGCAAACAGTTTTCAAATGAAACTCACGAGACTGTAGAATTTCCTTTCATTGGAACGTCAACATTTTTTCTAAGCCAGCCACGAATTTTTCGACGAAACTCATCAAAGCTACGAATATTACTTTGATGTAAAAAGGAATTCTAACTTTACACGTTCGTCAAAGAAAAGGGGGAGAAGAAGCTTTCGAAATTAACTATTTTTATTTTAGAAGCATGTTCGTGACAATTGAACTTCGATTGTCCAATTCTTAAACACCTTGTCCTACAATTTTTTCAGGCTACAGATTTATGAATTATTATAAGAAGTATATCAAACATAGAACATCTAACTATTAATTGCATAAGACAAAAAAATAATGTAGTAGATTCGCAATTACCGAAAACTTCTTCAACTCTTCTTTCTTTTTCACTTTTAATGATTTAACAACGTTCATTCCAATAATTGGGATATAATTCGTATCACGAATGTCACACATTATTATACAACAAAGGGTTAATTGTTTCTAATGTTTATTAACCAGTCATATTCATCATCTACAATATTAAGTCGGCTAATTGAGTTTCTACCGTATTTGAAAAAGAAATTCTATAATTGCAGGTGCGAAAAAAATATGACTATACTTACATTAAAAAACTTATTTAACGTGGCAACTAGAAATATTTAAAAATTGTTGCCCTTTCTAAAGAAATATAGTTTTTTAGCAAACAATAACGAGTAGATATTCCATTTTATTAATTTCTAAACGCGTATCTTCTAAAACAGTCTCGCTCAACGATTCCCTCTGAAAGCACATAAATATCGAGCTAGTAACGAGATAATTTTGTACATAGAAGTTGAAAGGTAATTCGGAGCAAACGAAATAGCATAGAGAGCGGTGTGTGGCAGCACATCCACATGGAAAATGATTTTTAGTTCGAGGAAGGAAGTTTGCTACGACGCTGCGGCGTATGTCTTCCCTCTATTCCGCGTAATGATTTTATGCCAGAGGTCAAAGTTCTGTACCCTTAACCTGGGTAACAAGTTTCGTCGAGTAACAAAATCCATCTACTTCGTCGCGACTTGCGCCGAGCGCACATTAACTGCTTACGAAAGTTTAAATACCAGATGGCTGAGCGAAGTCGCGAAACATATTTATCTGGTGGACATCAATTAAGAACTTGGGCGTTCGACGTTATTAAATTCTAATAAAACTCGTTTAAGGGTACGGTTCGGAGACTTTAACTTCCGATGGCTGCGAATGAAAGACCCTGGGAGGAAACTAATTTCTGCGGTATTTGAGCTTAAACGCGTTCCTAGGTGATACATGTTCTATAAAAATTTAAGGGGTATTTAGCTCCTTAAAGTTAATATAAGCTGTTATCCAAGGAGGTTTATAAAGTCTAGTATTTATTTATTTAGTTATTTATTTATTAAACGAGGAAGATTTCTATTAGTATACATAGATCATTATAGAAAAAAACATGTCACCAAACAATTATTCACCAATAAAAGGCAAACAAAAAGAGAAAAGAAAAAAGATGTTGCATAGTGTAGGCACCTAAAATCATATTTAAATTTAAATGAATTTTTTAAAGATGTTACAGATCTTTGAAAAAATCTCCTATATTAAGTAGTCTATATAACCCATAAAAGGTTTACGGCAAATAAATAAATAAATAACTAAAATATTAAATAGTATAGGCATTCGCCTTACTATTTTATTTCGCTTCATTCGTTTGGAAACTTTGGAAATTAGTCTAGATTAAAAAAAAAGAGAATAAACTTTGTGCGACAAATAGTTAATGAGATCAAAATTCGTCTGTGTAGCTTATTTTCGCGAAAGTGGGAGAGGATTGCTAAATTAAAACCTCCGTGTTTTTTTTTAATAAATCCGAAACCAGCATTTCTCTATAACATAGTGAACTCTTTGAGTTAACATCAACAATTTAAATAAACCTCATATAGTTCCTTTAGTTTTTTATATTGCAAATGAATATGATGCACATTCTGTACGAGAAGCATTATTGTTTTTATGGGGCAATATTTAATTTTTGTTAATTTAGTAGGGTTCGTCGTAATATATGAAGTAGAGAGTAAACAAAGTTTCGTGATTTATATACATATATATCAAATTTTTTATAAATCCAATAAGAAATATTAAGCGTCTTCTACCGAATTATCTTAATTTAAATTGACTTATTTTTTTTTCTTCCTGGAAGATCGAATCCCATAAAACTTGCAGACAATCTTCAAGACTTGCAACGTATCTCGAACTTTATAGCCTCTTTTATCACACCTATAATTACTGAACTAGCTTTCGCGATAAAAAGAATATTCGCGTATTAATTCTAGAACAATTCTTATGTTCGCTAAGACCTCTTCGAATGTTACGTGACGTTCATAAATCTGGATGCTTCTATTGGATGAATACAACATTTTTTATGTTTCTCTAGCATCGTCATTATTATTTAATTGTAGACAGAAATTAACTGATCAAAATAAAGAATTTTGATTCGAAATAAAGTTGAAACTATGCTGACAGATGTCACCTATACAGGGTGTAACAAAAATGTTGCAGTTCCTTGAAAAGGGTTATTCCTAATATGATTTTAAACAACTTTTTCCTTAGCAAAAATGTTAGCTGTGGCTTTGTTAACGAGTTATTAACAAAAACCCTCGACCAATCAGAGCACGAGTACAGTGGACGAGTTTCAGCGCGGGCTTCAGCTGAGAGTAGTATTGGTCCGTCATTGCCCGCGCCATCATTAATCCGCTGTACTCGCTCTCCTATTGGTCAACGTTTTTCGTTAATAACTCGTTAACAAAGCCACACATAACATTTTCGCTAAGGAAAAAGTTGTTTAAAATCAAGTCAGGAATCACCCCTTTGAAGGAACTGCAACATTTTCGATACACCCTGTAGAAACCATATACGTGACATGTTTGTTAAATTTAAAAGACACGATATCAGTCTGAACAATAAGCTTCATTTCGAACAATCATGCTTCATTTATGAGAGCAATTGTATATAATTTGGTGCACACTGGTCACTGGTTCATAAATTTCAGCAGTAGATTGCGCTGAATGATTCATCATTGAAAAACAATTATCATCGAAAGTAGTGAGTAAAACCAATAAAAATTCTTGTACTCGCCGGTACATTCGAAGCTCTTGAATTATAGTTGTTTCACGATGTACGATGTCCGTATAACGACGAAGAAATCCTCTACGTTATTCAAATAAAGAGTGATATCGTTTCGCTTAGCGATCGTTCTGGTTTCTTTCACCGGCACGCATAAAAGTTTGAGACGTTTTGCTCAGAACGCCATAAGTCGACGTTCCCGAGCGAGATGGCCGTGAAGATAAAACGACCCTCATAATTTTCCGCGAATTCCATCTGAACGGAACCTTTTTCTGCATTTTACAGCCTCGCGTATTCGATACGAGATTACGAGCGGTAACGTAGGCGGTGCATTCGCCGTGAAGAATATGACTGGCGCCATTTACGTCGCAGGTGCATTAGATTACGAGACGAGGAAAAGGGTGAGTGCGTTGTACACCATTCACGAAAAATAGTAACGGCGCCGAGGAAGCAAGGAGTGCACGAGGAGTCTTCTTTCATACATACACCAGTTCATCCTTTTAACCACCGTTAACCCACCTTTCATTGCGTTCGAGCCAGTAAAACAGCGGAGCACCGCGAAAACATCCGCGGTTATTGCACCGTTTCTGTTTCACTCATTTGTAATCGCTTTAATAAGCCTTTCGATTCGTGCGGTTAGATTCGTCGTCGATACAGTATTATCGCGAATCTCGTTCGAAATCGAATCTCTCTGGGAAATATTGTCTCTCGTTTGCGAACAGTCTTTCACAAATATTGAATTCGACATGAACATTCGCGACGCATTTGTCACGCTCGACCTATTCTATGAGCATTACTGTTTGCTCTGCGATGACAAAAATGTTTTAACAAGATAATTGCTTTGGATCGCTTTTATTGCCATGATAAAGCTTGTTGCGAATAAACTTAAGTGCTCATTTATTTTATTCATTACTCATGATTAAACTATTTTAGCACAGGCTTGTATATGTTTTCAAAAATTATACTTGGCTTAAATGCGAAAATCTATAGCCTATCATAAGCAATTTGGGTTATTGATATGAGCGAAATTTTAAATAAATTTCGAGTATTTGACTTAATGAGCGATTGTAGAAATAATATGGACTCTGACATGCACTCCAGAATTTTTCCAAATTTTTTTAAAACTTAGAACAGAGAAGAAAATATATTTTTATCCACTTTTCCTCCAGAGTGTGAATCCTTTTAAAAAGTGTCAACCATCCTTGTCCCTAAGAAATATCCCTCTCAAAAAAGAATATTAGAGTATAGTAGTACAATTCCGTAATATTAATTAGTAGAACCGTATTTCATCTAAATTTTTTCTCCTAATTAACCGTGATTAATTCCCCGTCCAAGGAAAATTTCTTTCGAAAAGACACCCTGTGCTAAATTAACCGTATCAAATAACTTCAAGAAAATGAGAGCACCTTCCTGAAACTTCCTTCGTTCAATTGTTTTCGAAGCTCTATGCTTGCTAGAAAATCAGCTACTAATAGAGCAGACATCGTCAGTTGAGTTACTGAAAAGTAACTCGGCGCTTCGCGCTCTGCTATTTACTCGTTTTGCTTTAATATTGCAGTATGAGCTTCGTCTTACCGCGTCGGACAACTTGAAAGAAAATTTCACGACAGTCGTCATTCACGTAAAGGATGTGAACGACAATCCGCCTGTCTTCGGACGACCAAATTACAGAACACAGATCACCGAGGAGGACGACAGGACTCTGCCGAAACGCGTGCTTGCGGTAATTGTTGTTCTCGACTTAATGCTAAAGTTGCTCGACTTTGCCTGTCCTTTCCGTAATTATAAGGACTAAAAACATTCTCGAAAACGTTCACCGAATCTAATTTATCCCGGAGATGCAGGAAGGATAATATTAAATTAAATATAGTCGATGGTGAAATCGAATCGTTGGTATGGCGCGTCGAAGCTGCGCAGTCAGTAAATTATTAAATTTTTCGAAACGATTTCTCCCGAAAAGAGTGCCGCACTTCTTGTTCTAAAACCTCGAAACCTTAGAGTTAAGAACATCGTAGCTTTTACAACAGTATTATATTTCCACCATCGACTACTTCATGGTGGGAGCATCAAAAATATTTCGGAACTTTACAGTATTCGATGTTAATACAATCATACTGAAATTTTAGTAGGAAGTTTTTATTAAAACGCATGAGAAGTACTTATTTATTATGCTATATTTATTAGAAGTGCCACAATATCAACATGAATGAGCATTTAACGTGAAAAACATAGAACTGAGGAAATTAGCTTTCCAATTTCAGTTAAAAATATTTCTCTTTATGTAGCAGGCGAGTTCCATTACAACTTTATAATTTATTTCGAAGAATCGATTAGTGCAGAGGAAAATAATTCTATGAAAATTTCTTTTCTCAGGTCACAGCGACTGATGGCGACAAAGACAGGCCACAAAACATTGTCTACTTTTTAACAGGTCAGGGAATCGACCCTGATAATCCAGCAAACAGCAAATTCGATATTAACCGCACGAGCGGAGAAATCTGCGTTTTAAAGGTTTGTACCATACAAACCGAAGTCACAAAGCAAACGCACACATGAAATTCGAAACGATCAACAAGCTGAAATTTTTAGCAATACCTCGAGCGAATCGCAAAAGAAAATACATTAAGCTTTTGATAACAAGGTCTATTAAATTTCTAATACCTTTGGGAAATTATGCTTTCTCCAAGAGGCTATACAAAATCCAAACTCCCAGGTTCATGTTTTATTAAGTTCCTCTCGCAACATCTGACACTTATCTCCGCTTTTTCCGCAGCCACTGGATAGGGATCAGCCACATGGAAGGCCGCAGTGGCGATTTACCGTGTTTGCTCAAGATGAAGGCGGAGAAGGGTTGGTCGGCTACGCGGACGTTCAAGTGAACCTGAAGGATATCAACGATAACGCACCGACATTCCCGCAAGGAGTCTACTTCGGGAACGTTACGGAAAATGGCACGGCAGGTATGGTTGCGCCAAAGTCGTTTCACTTGGATCGATATATTCGGAGCGAAAATCGCGCGCTTTCGTCCTCGGAACTGAAAAACCTGCAATGATAACTATTTCCAATAAAATGCATATTTATAGAAATTTAACCTTCCGAAAGCCGGCATTTTTCCATTTAAATTCTGAACTTGCTTTTCGAAAAATTTGTACATATAGGCAACCTACATGTTCCGCAGAGTCCCCACGTTTATTTCTAGCGACTATATTTGCTTTGCGATCCTGAAAGAATAAAAATTGAAATTTTTCTAGTTTTGAAATTGCATTGCTTATAATTATTTTCGAGGATACTGATTGCGATTAAACACGACGGAATTACTCTTTAGGGTTATCATTAGACTGCGGATGTTTATGCATTTATGGCAATTTTGAAATTATGATAATCTATAAAAATGCTCGGGGACATAAAAATATACCAAATATAAAAAAATGAAACGCATTGCATGATATTTAGAAAACAAAACATACATTTTTTTATGATTCTGTTGCAGTTGTATGTCTATGAAAACATGAATTTGCATAAACATCCGCAGTCTAGTTATCATAAAGCTGTCGATGTAGACGTAAAAAGTTTTTGCATCTCCTTTTTTTATTTCTATTCTTTGTTTGCTTGCTTCTTTTTCATTTTAGTGTCTACCTTCGTTAGAGTTTTTTCATTTCCTTTCTGTTATTTTTTATTTTTCAAATTATTATTTATGGGAATATTGTTTTGGTGTGGTAAACCTCAAAATAAGTTGTTACGCATAAAAAAATATTGCAAATAGTGCACACACAACGAGTTCGACGCTTTCTTTTAGTCGCTACTAGACTACGGATGTTTATGCAAATTCATAATTTCATATAAATAAAAGAACAATTGAACTTGACTAGAAGTGTGTTTTATTTTTCAAACGCAATAAAATGTATATTATTTTCAATATTTTATATATTTTTACATCTATGAACATTATTACAATTTTTCATGTATTTAAAATTGTTATAAATGCATAAACATCCGCAGTCTATTTAGTCATTACACACAATACGAATTCCCGTGACAAAATTTAAATAAATGACGTCCTGTCGGTCCCCAGTCATTACATATGTACGTTTCAAATGCACAGTTATGGATACATACAATTTGTATGTATCCATTTAAAAAATAGAAAAGTCAGTAAAGTCAGTCGGTCCTCTAAAGATTAATAAGTCTCGTGTTCTGCGTGGTGATTCGCAGGACGTTCGTGGGATCGGGTTTTAATTCCACCGAATATTTCTTTCAGGAATGGTCGTGATGACTATGACAGCGGTCGACTATGACGACCCGAGCGAAGGTACAAACGCTAAGCTGCTTTACTCCATCGAGAAGAATGTGATAGAAGAGGAGACGGGATCGCCGATTTTCGAAATCGAACCTGAAACTGGTGTGATTAAAACGGCGGTATGCTGCTTGGACAGAGAACGCACACCGGATTATTCTATACAGGTCGTAGCAATGGATGGAGGGGGGTTAAAGGGTGAGTAAAAAATAATTAAAACCCACCGATATCAATGTCTGACTTTTCCTTATCGTGTTGATCGTTACGCGATTCTCTGTGCTTGCTCAGGGACGGGGACGGCATCTATACGAGTGAAAGATATAAACGATATGCCTCCACAATTCACGAAGGACGAATGGATGACGGAAGTGGACGAAACGGAGGGTCCAGATTTACCGGAAATGCCGATCCTTACGGTCACCGTTCACGACGACGATGAGACCAACAAATTCCAGTATAAGGTAATCTCTCACTATTATATTTTATTACCAAACTCAATAGGATCAATAGCATCATATACTCAGTTCAAACAGACGCACAGTGCGGCGAGTATATTGGCGCTTGGAACAAAAATCATAACTTGTAAACTAATCAATTTTCGACCTTGGTGCCTTAATACGTTTTTAAAGCGAATATAAAAGTGCATCATTTGGTGTACAAAAAGTATGATGTTACGGTATAAAAAAAATTGAAGTGATCTTAATGCTTTATTGAATAAAAACTATTTATCAATATTTTACTATAGCAACTTATTTTCAACAGAATGTTGAGTAACTTTTATTAAAAACATTTTTCTGTTCAATTGATTATAACTATTTTACGTTGAATATATGTCAACAGTTATTGTAGCAGTTAGTAGCAGATAAAAATTGTATAGAAATGTAATACAATAACTTCTTAACACAAAACAATCAAAATTACAGGATGTTTTGTACCGTTTTTTTTATATTACTTATTAAAGAAAAATCGAAAAATTACAAATTAAAAACTAAAATTATGCAAATCTCTGTTACAATTCTGCATTTTTAAGGTGTAACAAACACTGTTTAACAAACGATAACAGACAAAAATATACAATGAACGAATAAACTAATTTTTTAATAATTTCCAATCTAATCTCCAACTAATTTTCAACTAATAATTTCCAACTAATTTTTTAATATTTAATATTTAATATTTTGGATTTGAAATTTCTAATGATTAGGTTTTCATTCTATTCTATTACTTAGTTTTTTAATATTTTTTACATCACATCTTATGTATTGTTTATAAATTTATTACACCTTATTGTTTTATGCAAAGAGCTTTTGCTCGTTTGATTAAATAAATACTAAATACTAAATACTAATAATTACGTTCTAATATACATACGACTATTATTAACTCCGTACTGATTTTCTTGCAATTTGATATTCACGTTTATATTGCTTACTTGTCGAATAATAATAGCGTGCAGCAAGTAGTTCAAAAGCAAATAATGATTATTCTGATTTTTGTCGATTTTATGCCGCACTGTGAGACGGCCTTACATCCTTAACTAAATAAAGTAACGATATTACCGGGATCAGGTTTCATAACCGCTGAATCTCGTCCTTTGCGAAGTAGTTAGTAAAAAAAATAGTAGATATGTACGCCTTTATTTCAGAATAAAGACGTTATTACTATTATTATTATCTTTGTACCTTCAAATTCTGCTGAGATAAGAATAAAACCTTCTAAATAAAGGGATAATAATTCTAGATATAATTGTGAAAAAATTCATATCTTTTCGGGTTGACAGGTGATAGAGAGCAGCGGCTACGGTGCTGACAAGTTCACCATGGTGAGGAATAACGACGGTACGGGTTCCTTGAAGATCGTGCAGTCGTTGGATTACGAGGACCAGTTGCAGAGCAACGGTTTTAGATTTAGGATACAGGTTAACGATAAGGTACGTCGTGTCTTAATTATTTTATACTTAATATGAATTAAATGATCGATGACGCACCGGTCCGTCTCCTTGGAAGAGACGAAATTCACGGAAGATCCAAATTTCCACTGTCTTAATCGTTTCATCAGGGCGAAGATAATGACAACGACAAATACCACGTTGCATATTCCTGGGTAGTCGTCAAGCTGCGCGACATAAACGATAACCAGCCACAATTTGAGAAAGCGAACATCGAGACGACAGTCCCGGAGAACGCACACATAGGCAACACTCTTGAAACATTCACGGCTACCGATCCTGACCAAGGTGGAAAGAGCAAGGTGTACTATTCCATCGATAGAAGCTCCGATCGCAAGAGACAGTTTTCCATCAACGAGAACGGCACTGTGTCGATCCAAAGGAGTTTAGACCGCGAAGAAACTCCGCGACATCAAGTAAGCTTTCGTCCCGTATCTTTAAAAAATCACCAATGGCTTCGAACGAATCTCGCGATGCTACTAATAATGATTCCAGGTGAAGATTTTGGCCATCGACGATGGCGTGCCGCCCAAGACTGCGACTGCCACCTTGACGGTAATTGTCCACGACATAAACGACAACCCGCCAAGGTTCCTGAAGGACTATCGACCGGTTCTGCAAGAGCATTCGCAGTTTAAGAAGGTGGTGGAGATCCTGGCGACGGACGACGACGATCGATCGAAGACCAACGGGCCGCCGTTCACCTTCAGAATGGACGCGAAGGCGGACGACGTGATCCGAGCCAGTTTCAAAGTTGAAAGCGATAACAGTAAGTCCAGTAACGAGCTCCGTTATTCTCAACCGGACGAGCTTGTTAGTCGTAGTTTCGACGATGACAGCGTCTTTTTGTTCCTTCAGAGGGAGCGAACGGAGACGGCATGGCCATTGTCTCGTCGTTACGATCGTTCAACAGAGAACAACAGAAGGAGTTCTTGATACCCATTGTTATCAAGGATCACGGGACTCCCGCGATGTCCGGAACCAGCACCTTGACGGTCATCATCGGGGACATTAACGATAACAAAATGCAGCCCGGATCGAAAGAAATTTTTGCATATAATTATGCAGTACGTATTTGATCATTACGCGCGGTAAACACGCGCTTTTATACCGTGTCAAATCCTTTAGGGTCATTCGGGGTAAAAGGACGCACTTTTGCTGTTTTTGCTTCACTGAGCCGAAATTACCATGACATTAGGAACACTTTTTTGCGCTATCGGTAGCATATTTAATAGACTCATAAAATTTAACGAGTATTTGACAATAGGCCAAACGGTTTTTTTTTAAATTAAGCAAGAGTGACTTGGTCAGACTGCGTACCTTCATCCCGACATGTGGGTAAAAATACGCAATCGTGTGGGAAAAAGTTCGCATGTAAAGTAAAAGTATGCATTCAGGTGTAGTAAAAGGAAATGAACAACTAATACACAAATGGAACATATTTTTATATTATTTTTAATAAATAAAGCTAAAAATGAGAAAAACAATAAAAATTAGGAACTTCAAATTTAGGAAACTATCATAAAATTATAATTTTTCATAGATTCAACAAAACGAAATTATACTCAAGCCTTTATCAGAGCAGACATGTTTTTACTCGAAATATTATTAAGAGTTCAAAAACAAGTAGACAGTAACCTAAATACCAGTGCGTACTTTTACCCCATTTGACTGGTAACCAAAACAATTCGTACTAGTTCGAATTCCAATAAAGTTAGGTTAAAATGTTATTCCGGAAAAAATCATTCAATAACTATATAAAATCAACAAAAACAACTTACCTCTAAAAATACATAAATAATACGTCCACAAACTTTTTCCCTGGTACGAAAAAGATCGAAATAACACGACAATTTTAAATTTTTATTTTTAATTCAGAAAGCGCGACTCACATCGCTCAACAGGCGTTGAACCAAAATGGCTTGCATCCCCGTCCTCTCACTCCCCTCAGAAAAAACGGCACTGCGTACTTTTACCCGCTGCGTCCTTTTACCCCGAATGATCCTATACCATAAAAAATTAGCAGAATTAAATGAGAAATGAATGAATGCTACAGGGACAATCACCAGACACCGAAATAGGCAGAGTCTACGTCTACGACTTGGACGACTGGGACTTGCCAGACAAAAAGTTCTACTGGGAGAGTCTGGAACACGCTCAGTTCAAGCTAGACGAAGACACCGGTATGATCTACATGAAAGCAGGCACGCACGACGGTAGATACCATCTGCGTTTCAAAGTCTACGATCGGAAGCACACGCAGACAGAAGTCCCCGCAAATGTAACGGTTACCGTGAAAACTATTCCTCACGAAGCCGTTTTGAACTCTGGGTCGGTTCGAATATCCGGTATAACGGATGAGGACTTCATTCGGGTGTTGAATTACAAGGTAAGAGTCTTTCCTTTAAACTAACGAGGAACATCACGCAATTGTAGCGTCAAGGACCCAATTTCTGATCAGAACCCAGTTCCTGATCACTAGACTGCGGATTTTATGCATTTATGGCGACACGAGGAATGCAACAAATCTACAGGACTGTTAACATATGCCAAAATACACAAAATATCGAAAATATAATCGAAGTTAGCATGTTTAGAAAATTAAGCGTACTGTTATTCAAGTTGCAATTCTGCATTTATGCTTGTAAAGATTTTATTTAAAAAATCCGCATAAAAATCCGCAAGTCTACTGATCACTTTAATATAAAATACCATATAGTAAAAGTTTATCACGCTTAAAATATATCCCAAAAATTACCAAATATTTACTAGCTATTTTGACACTTGCGTATAGAATTTGATAAATCGTAGTAAGATGTATTTTGGTATAAAAAATATCAAATTAAGACATTGCCGGTTACGTATGGATTGGTGCTACTTTCTGATTGTTGTTACACTTTTTAAAATACCATATTAAAGACAAAATATCAATTTACTCAAATATCAAAAAAACCTTTTGAATTTGCTTAATTTTCTAATTTACACGTCAGAAAATAGCGATAGTTACTCTTAAGTAATCAGGAATTGAGTCCTTGACGGTAACACGCCGATTTTTACGCGCTTTTGAAATGATGTAAAACTTGAAAAAAATATTTTACACGCGTTTTTTTGTAGCGGTAGTAATTCACTCTGAAGGTGATAAACAGCGCCTAAAGTTGGGGTGGAAATGCCGGGCCGTGAAAATCTCAAATCTCCACTTGTTTTTATTATCCTAGAGACTAGCGTTGATTGCTTCCTCTTTTAGACGCAGACTGTGTCTCGAAGCAAAGCGGAATTATTCCGGGATAAGTTGGCACACTTATTGAACATCGATAGAGAGAACGTCGACGTGTTTAGCGTTCAATTGCGCAGGATGCATCCGCCGCTGACGGATGTCAGATTCGCGGCTCATGGATCACCGTATTATAAACCGGTCAGGTTGAATGGAATGGTGTTGATGCATCGTGAAGAGGTGAGTCATTCCTGTGTCACGAAAAAGATTAAACGACTTTGAAGAGATAACGAAGCAAGAAGAATTTGACTAACATAATGTTTGGAATTGATTAGATTGAGAAAGAGGTTGGAATCAACATAACAATGGTCGGCATCGACGAGTGTTACTACGAGAACGAGATGTGCGAGGGTAGTTGCACCAACACCTTGGACATCAGCAGTTTACCCTACATGGTGAACGCGAACAAAACCGCCCTCGTCGGTGTTCGAGTCGACGTCATTGCTGAATGCACTTGCGGCGCGCGAAACTTCAGCAAAGGAGAATCCTGCAGAAGTAGTCCTTGTTACAACGGTGGTCGTTGCGTGGAAGGACGATTCGGATTATCGTGAGTATCAATTTCTATAAATCATTATAACAAAAGGGGATTGAATTAATAATGTCATCGTTCTCGTCTCCTGAAGATGTCAGTGTCCAGTTGGATACAATGGTCCAAGGTGTCAACAAACGGCAAGAAGCTTCCGCGGCAACGGCTGGGCTTGGTACCCAGCCTTGGAAATGTGCGACAACAGTCATTTAAGCTTTGAATTCATTACGAAGAAGCCCGACGGATTGCTGTTGTACAATGGTCCTATTGTCCCGCCTGAAGTCGACGAAATTATGGTTTCTGGTACGCTATTGGAAATTACAATCTCACAGAAAGATGTTTCGCTGCTGTTACTAAATTTTCTGGTCTCTACGTGATTTACAGATTTCATATCTGTCGAGTTGGAACGAGGAATACCGCGTCTGTTGATAGACTTCGGGTCCGGTACTCTGGAGCTGAAGGTTAAACCGAAAAGATCTTTGGATGACGGCGAATGGCACAGGCTTGACATTTTCTGGAACACGGAGGTCAGTAATCTTCTGTAGACGATCGATGCCTGTGTTTATGTTAACCTTTGGGTTATTACTAGACTGCAGATGTTTATGCATTTACAGCAATTTTTAAATTGCAAAAACCAATAAGGATTCCGGAAGATGAAAAAATATACAGCATATTAAAAATATATTTTATATTTAGAAAATAAAACATACATTTATTTAAAATTCTGTTGTTGTTGTACGTCTATAAAGATACGAACTTACATAAACATCCACAGTCTAAAGTCCATCCAACCAGAGTTGGAGCGTCGAAGGTGGGCCGTTCGTAGTTACCTAAGCCCCGCCTTAGAGTTGGCGAGCCAACTCTAATTGGATGGACTTTAGTTATTGCGATTAGGAGAACGAGAGTTGTTGGTCGGCCCTGGATAGCTTAAAGTGGATCTTCCTGTACGCGTCTGACGCTGCGGCTGAACGCAACGTGAAGCGCACACACCGTAAAAACAAAAACGAAACAAATACAATAGACCACATGTGTATTAAAAAATGTGCACGTTTAGACGTTGCGTCTGGTCGTAGTGTTAGGCGTGTATAGGAAATCCTACTTTTAGCTAACAAGGAGACCCTACAGTGTGTACTCCTTGGATTTTAATGAAACTTTAGTGAATGATTCTAGAGGATATATGATGACATTCTGTAGAATATTTTGCACCAATGCGCATTTTGTATAAACAATTAACACATGAAGTTTAAAAGGCTAAAATGATTGCTCTGTAATATTTCCATACTATTTTGAAGTTTTTTTTATAAAATTCTTTAATACATATTTATAAACAGCTCTAATACGCATAGAATAAAAGTGAAGGAATTAAAATTGCTCAAAACAAAAAGTTGAAAAAAAACAAACTTGGAACAAACCGGGATTCGAACTCTGGACCCTCCGGCTTACGAGCCGAGTGCTTTTTCCATTGAGCTATTTTTTTTTTTTTTTTGCCTTTTAAACTTCATATTTTAATTGTTTATCAAAAATGCGCAATGGCGCAAAATATTCTACAGAATGTCATCATATATCCTCTAGAATCATTCACTAAAGTTTCATTAAAATCCAAGGAATACACACTGTAGGGTCTCCTTGTTAGACTAGGTGTGTACAACTAAATAGGCATCTACAGGGTGATTCTGTCGCCAGTGGACTCAAAGGCAGTGCCGTCGCCTAAACATAGCGACAAAAACCCCGGTTTTATACGCGCGTCTGTCGATTAAGAGGCGATTTATTGTGTTTTCTTAGGCGTTCCAATTGTGAGACTCTCGTTTTCAGTACACACACGTACGCATACAGCCGTCTCTGCTAAGTAGTCATCCTCGCCGAGGCCTCAAGATCGATATCGATCTCTTGAAATGAGGGTTTTCGTGTTTATGTTTAGACGGCGGCATCGCCGTTGAGTCAACTTGCGACAGAATCACCCGTATCAGATAGGTTCGGGGCGCTTACAAAGCCACCGTTCCTTACCGCCGGAGTGGGAACGACGATGGCACGGCAGGCGCAAACTACCGCCCTAGGCCGCAGAATTTGTGCACGCCTGGCCTAGAGTCACACGAGCGTCAAAATGACGTCCATCAATCATCCGTCTATCTCATGTTATACTACGACGGATGTTGCAACGGACATAGCGACGGATGATCGACGGACGTTAAAATGATCTAATTTTAACTAATTAAAGCAGTCGCCTAGCAAACAGAAGATCCCGGTTCGAATCCTGGTCCAGACATTCTGCTCAGCCGACTCTTTTTGTCCTATATTTCTTTGCTTGGATTTCTTCAATGAAACTACCTATACTTACCTATTTTTTTTTTTCGTATCTCGCAGACCGTGAAACTGATCATCGATTACTGCAAGTCTGCGGACATCTCGGAGCCCGAGGACGGCACACCTCCACAATTCAACGACACTAGTTGTCAAGCACAAGGCACGATACCACCGTTCAACGAGTACCTAAATGTCAACGCGCCTCTTCAAATCGGTGGTCTGTACGTCGAGCAGTTCGACCCGACGCACTACAAATGGAAGCACATGCCAGTCGGCAAAGGTTTCGACGGTTGCATCAAGAACCTCTTCCACAACAGCAAGCTTTACGACCTGGCTCACCCCGGACTCTCAAGAAACAGCGTGGCTGGTTGTCCTCAAACCGAAGAGATCTGCAACAACCAGGAATCCACCTTCCGCTGCTGGGAGCACGGCACCTGCGTGGGAAGCTTCACCGAAGCAAGGTGTCAGTGCAATCCGGGATGGACCAGTCCAGGATGCATGACGCCCACTATCCCGACGACGTTCAAGCCGCAGAGTTACGTCAAATACGCGCTGTCCTTCGAGCCGGACAAGTACTCGACCCAGATTCAGCTGAGGTTCCGCACTAGGGAAGTCCATGGAGAACTGTTCCGAGTCAGCGATCAGCACAACAGAGAATACGCCATTCTTGAGGTCAGTATCAAAGTCCTGATTATTTAAAACGAGCGTCGATGTTTGGCGAGAAGTTGACCAACAAGAAATATCGTTCCTATTTGTAGATCAAGGACAGTAGGCTACACTTCAGGTACAATTTGAATAGCTTGAGAACCGAGGAACGTGATATTTGGCTCACGGCGATAGCAGTTGACGATGGACAATGGCACACGGTCAGAGTTTCGAGGTACGGGTCAGCTGCGACCCTGGAATTGGACGGCGGCGAGGGAAGAAGGTTCAACGAGACCTTCTCCTTCGAAGGACATCAGTGGTTGCTAGTCGACAAGCAGGAAGGTGTTTACGCGGGAGGCAAGGCTGAGTACACTGGAGTCAGGACGTTCGAGGTGTATGCTGACTATCAGAAAGGTCAGTCATGTGATAATTAACGTTGAAGTTCGCGTATGAGAAACGATCCTGGATCCAATGAGGACCAGAAGATGCTGCTGATTGATGCCTGCGGCTGTTTATGCATTTATGGCGATTTTAAATGTATCGAAATCTATAAGAATCTGCATACACGCAAAAAATGCATGAAATATTAAAAATAAAATACATTTTATAATATTTGAAAGGTGAAAGACACTTATTTAAGGGGTGTCAGACATTGATTTTCATAAAAAATTTCGAATTTTGGTTTGAAACTTACACTGTCTTTCCTTAACTTTGAATCCAGTTATTCAAAAATTGTATTTTTCCGCATAAAATGTACCTTTTCTCAGAAATTACAAGAAATATCTTTAAAAACATTTTTTTGTCCAATTTCTCATTTTATTCTACGTCTTTTAACACGACGATTTTCCGAAATATTACTTCTTTGAGAAATTATTCAGTTGTAAGTGGAATTTTTTAAAATTTTCTCAGGATCAAACTTTGAAAATTTGTTACAAATATAATTTAAAAAATTTTTAAAAACCCTCTCGTTAAAGTATTAGTCTAGGAAAAATAGACATCCAACAAGGAATTTGTATCCACATTGGTATTGGGGTTATAAATAATATGTGAGAGTTCCTCATCGATCCTGTGCCTGCTAGATCAATTTCGTTTTTTTTTTTTTACAATTGTTTATTTTTTTTTTTTACAAAAATCTCGGAAAAAGTGAACTTTTCGAAAAAAATATTCAATACTTATTTATAGCTGACAGAATTTGTTACAAAAATAGCTTAAATAGTTTTCTTTGTAGGAAAAGGAACACTGAATATTGAGAACTTTGCACGGGTAAAAATATAATGTCCGCCTTCCCTTAAGTTTTTTTTCGCTTTCTATGCTCTTGAAAATATAAATTTGCATAAACATCCACATTCTACTCATAAATGAACCATAGTGTATTCTAATAAAAATACCGTCAACAGATGCTAAGGTATAACATCTCGAATATGTTTTAACTAGGATGTCTGGATGACATAAGATTAGAAGGAAAACACCTCCCATTACCTCCAGCCATGAACGGAACGCAATGGGGTCAGGCAACGATGGCCAGGAATCTCGAAAGGTTTTGCCCATCGAACAAACCCTGCGCCAACGTCATTTGCCCAGATCCCTTCGAGTGTATCGATCTCTGGAACGAATACGACTGCACGTGAGTACCTTTTTTTTTAGAAAGACAAAACCTCATCTTTTATACAGAAACCTGCTACTTTTCTCGTAGCATTACCAAAGAATAATTAATCGTGCAAATAGAACACTTGGATTTATCTATTGTTTTTCTTAACACTTATCTATGGAATCAATACTGCTATCCCGGACAACAAGGAGTATTGCAGGAACATTGCATGAATATTTAAGGTTGCGCAATGTTCCCAATGTTACAGAAATATTCCTGCAATATTCCTATGTCCTTCTTTTTTTAAGGAATATTCCTGCAATATTCCTTGCTCTCCAGGATTATTTAATGCTACCATACGGCCTCATCTGGAATATAGATCTATAATTTGGTCCTCATACTTGAAGATTCATTGTAGAAGATTCGAAAGTGTTCAACATAAGTTACTAAGACTTATAGCATTCAAATGTGGAAATAGTACATTCCTGTTACGTGCCATAGTTATGAACTTTGATTAGCGAAACTTGAATTGTTAACTCTTGAAGACAGAAGGATGTCTTGTCAAATTTGTGCCAAATTGGCACCAAATTCATAGATGCCAGAAACCGAACCGAAACCGTAGTCATCTGTTTTCGCAATAGGATGCCAATTTGTCAACAGTCCTACACATTACAGATTCTGTATCAAATTTGCTGTCATCTCGCAACAAATGTTGTAATGTCAGAGTCTGTAAAGTTCTGCTCGACAGGTTTGGCTATCTGGGTTTATACACAATATCATCAATAGTAAGATAAATTGCTCCTTCATTTTTGGAAAAACTTTAATGTTCCCCCAATGAAAGATGTCAGAATATCTTTAATGTTACTGCTTATAGAACTCTGTATGGTAAACATAGTAGTATTGATCGTACTGTTGTGCATTTAATGATGAAATTGATTTTTTCTTTGATTCATCAAATACTATATGAAGGATAGCTTGCAATCATTTAAAGATTTAAAGCAGCAAACTGCGCACCACTTTTATAAGTTTTCTTGTATGTAAATATTTACCTACGACTGTAAATCTTGTAGTGTTTGTACCAAAGGATTATGTAACCCGTTTAGTGTACTAATTATAATAATAGTATCGGGTTGAGTGGAAAGTTCAAGCCGTTTGTACAATTTTTGGCCCTGAAAGTAGAGAAGTTCTACAGGGATAAAATAATTTAATTACACGAAAAATGGCTAAAGGTCACACAACAATATGCAGAATAATTCAATAAACAAACCTACATTGAAATAAAAAAAATGTCTTTTAATTTAACCAACGGAACGTCACGAACTTTCTGTTCAAAAAATAATAATAATAAAAAAGAGACATAATTACAACTGTGATTGATTCTGTATTCAGATGCGGAGAAGGAAGAATCCCGTCACCCGATAATAAAGGCTGTATGGACAAGAACGAGTGTATAGATTATCCTTGCTTGAACGGCGGCAGGTGCATCAACGAGGACCCTCGGTTCCGATATAGGTGCATTTGCCCCGACGGTTTCTGGGGAGAAAATTGCGAGCTTGTGCAGGAAGGTCAAACACTGAAGCTCAGCATGGGCGCCTTGGCAGCCATCTTAGTCTGTCTTTTGATCATTCTCGGTAAGCGTTGCCTCGATATTCCAACGTTCAGGATGTATAAGTTTAGAATAGATGTAAATATTTTTCTCATTTTACAGTTCTAGTCCTAGTATTCGTCGTTTACAATAGAAGAAGAGAAGCACACATTAAGTATCCTGGTCCCGACGACGACGTGAGGGAAAACATCATCAACTACGACGACGAAGGTGGCGGAGAAGACGATATGACCGCATTCGACATCACGCCTCTTCAGATTCCTGTCGGCGGTCCGATATCAGAGATGCGTGGAAAGTTACCTCCGTGTAAAGGACCTTGTAAGTTCTCGAACCTCTTGACTCTTGATACAATGCATTCCACTCGAACTCTTGTTTACTGGAAAATGTTGGTGCAGCGTACTTCGCAGATCCACTTGGACCGGAGCCAAACGTGGGCATCTTCATAGAAGATCATAAAAAGAGAGCCGACAGCGATCCCAATGCGCCACCATTCGATGATCTACGAAATTACGCATACGAAGGCGGCGGAAGCATTGCAGGCTCGCTGTCATCGTTAGCTTCTGGTATGTAAATTATATATTGTTTTTTAAATACCGTCAAGGACCCAATTCCTGATCACTAACAAGGAGAGGTCGCAGTCAGTGGGTCATCGATTTTGACGAAACTTTTTCTGGTGAATCTAGAGCAAAAATAAGCCGACACGTGTCCGGCCGTTTTTGTCAGTAGGGTCATTCGGGGTAAAAGTACGCAGAATGAGTCTATTAAATATGTTACCGATAGCTCAAAAAAGTGTTCCTAATATCACGGTAGTTTCGGCTCAGTGAAGCAAAAACAGCAAAAGTGCGTCCTTTTACCCCGAATGACCCTACTCGTTCTTTAAAAAGATATAATTTTTTTTATTTAATATTCAATTCGGTCGAGTTACTTAAATAACGAATTCTTTTTCTGTTTTGAATTTTTTATGAATATATTTAAGTAGTTTTACACGTTGTTTCTTGTTAAAATTTTTTTGAATTATTTTATTAATTTTTATTTTATTTTTTCATTCTTCAGTAAAAAATTAAAAAAAAAAACATTTTTCTATTTTATTAAAAGACATTTTTTTATTTTCAATAAAATAATTTCAAAAAATTTTAACAAGAAACAGCGTGTAAAACTACTGTGAAAAAAAAAATCAAAACAGAAAAAAATTCGTTATTTAAGTAACTCGGCAGAATTAAATATTAAATTTAAAAAAAAAATTATATCTTTCTAAATAATGAGTATTGACAAAAACGGCCGGACCCTGTCGGCTTAGTTTTGCTCTACATTCATCAGAACAAGTTTCGTCAAAATCGATGACCCACTGACTGCGACCTCTCCTTGTAAGAATAACTATCATCGTTTTTCTCTTAGACCATATAAGAAATAGACACGGCCTGTATATAAAGATCCACGAGAAAAAGCGAGGCAAAGATAACGGGAAAAATTTGGCCCTCGTGACGTCACAAGATAATTTAAGATGGCGTATTTATATCTGAAGTTAGCGTTACACGTCATCTTAAATTATCTTGTGACGTCACGAGAGGCAAATTTTCCCCATTATCTTGGCCTCAAGCAATTTATCTGAAGTCGTGTCTATTTCTTATATAGTCTAAGGTTCTTCTAACGTTTAAATGTGAACATTAACCTAATCTGAATACTAAATAAACTCGGAACAGTTCAAAATACAGAATATTTGATAGAAATACCTCTGAAATCAACAGGAACAGACGACGAGCAGCACGAGTACGAGTACTTAGGTGCCTGGGGGCCGAGATTCGATAAGCTAGCGGACATGTATGGTCCCACAGAGGAAAGCGAGGAAGAGGAGTAAAGTACCTCACGGAGGGATCTCGAAAGACACGAGCTCACAGAAATCGCACCCTTCCGGGAGAAAAGTAGTGTCCGTGTGATCTCGGCAGGCGCGAAAGAAGAGAGAAAAACTGTCCTCCAATGAACTTCGAGACGAATTTTCCAGGTCGAGTCCTGTGAGGGCTCCGCAATGGGAGAACGAAGTGCGAAGAACGTAGGGGTTCTTCGTCCCTTTGGTGTGGTGTTCTCGTTACTCAAGGATAGAAAAAGAGACGTTGGATCTGACAAGCACGTCCACGTCGCGGGGCCGTTTCCAAGGCGCGTGCGCGCACGCGAATAGGGACGAGACGTTCAGACGGGACGCGCGTGCATTTCGGGGATTTTTCGCGATCCTTGGCTAATTGTAAGCAGGATGGCGACGATCCCGGCAACAGTGATCTCAGCGAGGAGCTTTCCCAGCACCAGTCGCGTCGCGAACGTCGTTGCAATAAATCCGTCGAGATGACGGGCGCCATTCGCGAACGCCGCGCGACCCGCGAAGGGCGCATACCTATCTGTATAGCACGGTACGCGTATACGTAGTGAATTCGCGTGTGTGTGTACTAACACGCGAGACTTTTCTATTAAGTAAATCTATATATATATTATATATACGATCCATTATTTTTAGTCACAGTCATAGTTACTATTTATCGGTACCACCGACGTGTCTATGTCTCGATATTCGCTCGGTTATTATCGTCGGCGCGACAGCATCAATTACCAAAAAGAAGGATCATTCGTTAACGTTTTACTACTGCCAATTAGAGGTGCGTGCGATCGTCGTTGTTCCGTTTCGTCGACGGCCACGCGGGATCTCCCACGCGGCCTCACCGGTCGTCTTCTGAAGGGCATTTCTCTCGTTTCACCCAACCCTCCGGGTAAATAAATCCACCCCTTTTCGTTCCGTTCCACGCACGGTGTATTATAGAGGTGTTCCAACAAAGCAGCTCTGTCTGGTTGATTTTTTGTGATTTTTTTTGTGGAAGTTCCTCTGGTCGCCGCTAGGGGCGTCATGATCAAAACTCCGCGTATGGTATACACGTCTACGAATGAAGTGCGTCACAGTGATCGCAGAGCTTTAAGGTAGGGACACACTACTGTCACGTCACGTGTAATCACGTAATATTGCCCTGTATATGAGAGCACATACATATGTATACATCAATATACAGATGAAAGGCAGATGAAAGTGCTCTCATATACAGGGCAATATCACGTGATTACACGTGACGTGACAATAGTGTGTCCCTACCTTTACTTGCATCGGTCTCTTCGCCACTTTTGAACTCGCTGAACCAATAGGAACCATGGACCTAGGAATATAAGGACGAAGCACAAGCCTGCGGGGTCTAAGCTCATGCAAGTAAGGGGGGAACATGAGACTGCGCATGTGGCGGTGGAGAATCGTTGATTGGTTGAAAGTGTCGTAATTCAGAGAGCGTAATTCAACTTTCTCGCTCTTTCTCGAAACGTCATGTAACGTTATTCCTTGGTTATTATAGCGTCCATAGTATCGATACTCTCATTTATTAAGTGCGATTCGTTTTTCCTATCTTTCTTTACGTAAAATAATTTTACTGTTGATTCTATTATGACCATAGACCTAAATTCGTAGATTCATAATTATGACATACTTTAAAAGGATTCAATTTGTTTCATGAAAGTTATATTTACTATTCACCATTCCCATTTGAAATAAAACGCTGTCGTGAGCGCGACACCTGCGTACTAATTAGCCAATTGCAAGTCCTCCATTACGACTTCTCCTCTTCCGATGGACCGGATCCGTCCCCTCGGCTAAAGTGGGACTATGCACTCCGTCCATATACAGGGTGTAACAAAAATGTTGCAGTTCCTTGAAAGGGGTGATTCCTGAGTTAATTTCAAACAACTTTTTCCTTAGCAAAAATGTTATATGGAGCTTTATTGACGAGATATTAACAAAAACCTCCGACCAATCAGAGCACGAATACAGTGGACGAATTTCAACGCGCGCTCTAGCTGAGCGTATTGGTCCGTCATCGTCCGCGTCATCATTAATCCGCTGTACTCGCTCTCCTATTGGTCAACGTTTTTCGTTAATAACTCGTTAACAAAGCCATAACCAACATTTCTGCTAAGGAAAAAGTTGTTTAAAATCAACTCAGGAATCACCCCTTCGAAGGAACTGCAACATTTTTGTTACACCCTGTATTCCTAGGTCCATGATAGGAACACTCCCCACAGATGTTTCTACTCAGACGCACTCTAGCGGTCGCTAGAAGATCTTCCATCTAATGATCACACATCTTTCCGAGGGAACTTGCAACACCTGTGTAATACACCATGGCTACACGTTTGTTTCGACGTTCGTAGCGTTTAGGGAAGTTCCGGCGCGATTATTGGCTCTCCCACTACCCGATCCCCTAAGCGAACGCGCATCGACTCTCGGTTTACAATGTTACCACGGGCTCGTATCGTTGTTGAGTGTAAAGTATCCTGAGAAAAACGGCACATTCGCGACGCCTTCCTCGTTCGCGAGATGCGGACGATCCTACCGTGATGCGGTCTGTCGTAACTAGAGATTATTTAAATGACACGTTTAGCTATTGTTCCGCGAGTCGAGAAGCCATCCTCATCGTTGTCACTCATCGTCACCCGTCACCGCCATCCTCATTAATGATTGATAGTATTATTATTGACATTACGAAAAATATATATATATTATAAATATGGATTTATAAATAAATATATAAATATAAATATAAATGAATAAATATATATATATAGAAAGAGAGAGAAGCGCGAAGCGAGAAAATAAAAAACAAAAAAGGGTACAGCGACGTGGAGTGCACGAAAGTCCGCGTAACAAAGAGAGTTTCCGCGCGCGTATGTAATTATTATGATTAATATTATATGATAGCGGTATAAATATAAATATAAATATAAATGAAAAAATATATATATATACATATATATATGAAACGACACAGGTGAGGACACGTAAAGCGAAGACTAAAAACCAAAAAAAAAAAGATATGAAAGGGGAATAGTAGTACGAAGTTCGGGAAAAGGACCGGCTGTCGAGGAAAGCTCACGGTTCGCGTCTCGACGTAGTATTAATATTTATTTTCTGTCAATATCGAACCGGTCCGAGTTTTCGACTAACAGGAAGGAGAAGGAAAGGGAAATAAGAAACATGTGGGGAAACATCGGCGAGCGTGCGAAATAGGAAACCAACGTCGGTCCTCTTCGGTGCGTTCGATGCTCGCGAACGCGACGCTGTCGAACACGCTCACGATCACCGAGGGAGGATCACGATCATCCAGTGAACAATTCCCACGCGCGTGTCTCGACTGATTTGTAAAATTCTCTACGGAAATATTAATAGTCAATTTATCGGTTAGGCAGGCGAAGCCCCCGTCGGATCGAGGAATCCGGGCGTAGTGTAAGCACTTGTACGAATATTGTAAGTAACATGTATCGTCGGTGTGCCAGTGCCGCTCGTACTGCGCCGCGATCGGTACTGTGCATCTCTGTATAATTGTCCTACCGATTGTCGTCTTGCGTATCGTTTACCCGGCGAATTTGTGATATTTCGTTTCCCTCCTCGAGTCCATTTACTTCGACGTAGCCACGCGTTCGTCCCCATTGGGTCGTGCGAGTACCGAGAAACAGAAGCCTTCCTCTTGCGCAATAACTTTCATGTTGCTTCGTCCGAACAATAGATTCGCCTAATCCTAAATCCATTTTCGGTTCACGTCTTATGAAAGCAGAAATATAATCTTATCGGAATTTCTGCTTCCTAGCACATGCATATTTTCGTCTTCCTTGCGTCGCAGAAGAAACTAATTTCTGATCTCAACGATTTTCCTTAGCTCGACGAAGCTTCGATTTCGTGACACCGGTACTTTAATTATCTGTTAAGTAACATGCGATAGCGATTCTTCGGCAACCGCGTCGAAATTTACGTTTCCTAATTTTCATCGTTCGACGCGATGTTTCTCGGTATCAGCAAGCTCGCAGTTACTTTGTTATATTTCATTCGCTCATCGTCCTCCTTCTTCATACCGCGCTGTTTTATTTGTTTTTCCAGCCATTCCTCCCGATTTCACGTCGACTTCGTCACCCGCCAAGTAGAATCTAAGCAGAGACAGTATTGAACTGGACTGGCGTTCGTAGGAGGACGAGAATGGTTAATCGTTAAGTAACTGATAATGAGTTGAGCAGTGCGCGTGGAACGCGCGCACATTATATGTGCGTATGTGTGCGTGTGTGTACAGTGGCAAGGAATGGTTTGTCACGCGATTGTTCGTGCCGGCGAGTATCGCACGCGATCGTGGGAGTCAAACGATTCTTGAACTCTTGGAGATTGGCTTTGTGCGAGGACATTCGAAGGAAAGAAGAGTTCGTGTTCCTCTAAAATTCTACAAGCATTTTAGTGTATCTCGCGGCAAACCGATATTTAATTTAAACTGTATTTAAAATTCATTTAAGGGTAATTTATTTGATACGATTATATTTTTTTAATGAATTGGCTAGATTTTAATGAAAAAATATTATTCAGGGATGTATAAATTATTTAAAACGTTATAATAATTTATTAAACGTTCGATATTTTGCATTATGAGTAGAGAAAACGTAGATTGCATGGCGCAATGATACTTAATTTATAAAAATGGTTCAATATTTCATGGTGCGTTTAAAGTGACATTCCTATATTCGTTAAAAGTACTCAATTTTTCGTAACAAGTAGAATAATCGGCGAAGTACGCAAAGTTGACCTCCGAGATTTCCTCCAATAAGCGTAATCGAATTCGAGAAAATTCGACGAGCCAGGAAAGAGTCCATTTGCTCGACCTAGACTTCGAGGAATTTCTATGACACTCATTGTCAATACTAGGAACATCTTACGGATCGCTTATATAATAACGTAATTACTCTCTTCTTCAAGAAAAAGTACATAAAATTTTATAAGATACACGAGTCCTTGCACAAACGATATCGACGAACTCATCAATAAAAGAGCACATTTTCTATGAAATGAACATTCAACGAATAAGTGGAAGCTGTGATGGCGTAGGGCCTCCGTGAACCATGTTCAAGCTTGCCGAATCAATGTTTGAGGAAGAAAGCAATCCGTAAGGTGTGGAAATCGATTGGACACAACGCTAATAAACGGGACTAGCATCTACATCGAGGCAACATCCATCTAAATTGAACGAAGTCACGTGTATTGCGATTTTAACTGCCACTGAATGGAAAGTACTTACTTAACTTCGAGAACGAAGCGTTTGGTAAAGGGAAACGAAACTGTAACAGGAAACGGACGAAGGATCGAGCATAGAGAGAAGGAACAAATCATTGCGACGTTTAAACGTTTCTTACTGTGGTTCCATGAGATCGTTCTCGCAGTTGGTGGAAGCAACCATTATTTTTAAATATCAGAAACGGAAGAAATCTATCGTTATATTTCTCCCTTTTTTTTTTTCTTCTCCGCGGAGCACTTTGATACGACGTTGATTAGCGTAAGCGTGAAGAAACAATCGGTATTATACACCAATCGATACCTACGAATTTCTTATTATATTCCTTTCTATTCGGATACATTGATTACGATAAATACGTTTACCATTCGCATAGAAAGACAACAGTTGCAATATCCGAAGCGAAGAAACGCGCGTCGCGGTTAAACGGAGTAAGAAAAGGAAGCCTGTAAATTTTGTAGGATAATTCATTGTGAATATTTAATGATTCTTCGTTTACGTACGCGATAATTAATAGCGCAACACTCGTGTCATCTGCACGTTAAATTCATGACACACGTCTCACCGGAAGAGTAAAACGGTGCACACGACAGATAAGCGATAATTTAATGTGTAACTCAATTAAATCGAAACCACGTATAATTTGTACAGAAACGACGATTCCGTAACGAGGCAATATCAGTTTTCATCATCGACAAATTATCTCGTTAACAGATTAAGACCGCCTTGTGTTAGCAATATCACTTCGTTCGTACGGGAAATAACAGATCCAGTCCGTGTTGCCGTCGATTCGATCCGATCGAATCGATCGATTGTCGTCGAAGTGGATCGATATTATTTTAAGAAATACTCTCCGAAACATACACGGCTCAAATCTTTTTACCGAACGCGCGAGTGTCGCGTCAACGAGGAGAACGGGTACTTATACCTCGAAACGATCTCGGTTGCCCTAGGCCGGAAGCAGGAGAGAATAACAAAAGGAAAATGTTCGTTTTCCCAGCGTATGTGTGAGTCTGTGTGTGTGTGTGGCGCGAGTAATCGAAAGAAGATCGAACGCGCACGCGAAGCCCTGCGAAGGGCGAACGTGAGAAGCAACGGCCACGCAAGCTCATCCTACATATCTGTGAAACTTTTTCTAATCACTGCCTGATCGTGCACAAAGAGGACACGGCGAGTCGAGCCCTCGATATCCATTGCGATTCGAGAAACGAGCGATTCATTTTACAACGGCACTAGTCCATTTTCGTCGAAGCTCGGCGACGACAGAATTCTTTCCGCGAGCTCGACCGCTTTTTGACTTCCTCTCTCTCTCTCTCCCCCCCTCTCTCACTCTCTCTCTCTCTCTTTCTCTATCTCTATTTCTATCTCTCTTTGTACGTTACCATCCGGACGCTTTTACTATGAATTTCTATTGCGATGACGAGCGAGCGAGACTGCATACATCGAAAACGAAACGTTGCTCACTTCGATGGAAATACTGAAACGTCTTCATCACTGTACAATTCATTAAAAGTTTATTTTAGAAATTGAAATCGAGGCTTCTTTAAGCATACGAATCATAAATTGGGAACAATTGCAGTTAAACACGATAGAAAATCATCTTCAATTCATTTCACTTGTGTTAATTAATTATCGAAGATACCTGTACCTGTTACATGAGGATAGCAATATTTGTACTGGCAAAAGTATTTTACGTATTTGAAATTTTTATCGCGACAAAAATATATTCGTGCGGTGCTCTAATACGTATGATATGCAAATCGATATATTTTGACGAGGTGAGCAAACGTGTCTTCTATTTATTTCGATCGTTGCCTCCCCTTTTCCGGTGGCGAACGAGCCAATGGTTTGATTGGAGCTTAGCGAGAAAAGAAAGGAGGAACGCTGTCGAGGAAAACAATGAAAAAAACCATGAAAAGCACAATCGAGAAACAGAGCTGTAGCCGTCGGTCAGCGAGAGTGAAGGAACTGTAAACTGTATGTAATTGTATAAACTTCGATTACAATGATGTAACGCTGCCACTGAACACATCCCGTGTAGTACAATTACCGTACATATAATATTTCGCAGTATACTGGTACACACCGTATTATTAATTCAATTGAATATTTATTAACGATTAATTATTACATTATTACCACTGTATTATCTATACCATTTGTACTTTACATTTCAGTTCGAACGAAATAAATGCCTTCTTTTTCATAAAAATAAAACGATCGATGTGTTTTCTGTCATACCTCTTCTTCCTCGATCAACTAATTCCTTTCTTCATAATAATAAAGCCACTGACAAGGTATGATCATAGAGTTTGTTTTAAATTATTTGGTAATAGATCGCAAAATTACATTTATTACTGAACAAAATTAAAATCAATGAGAAAATATGATGTATTAATAGAAAGAAATTGTTTTATTTAATAATTGGTATATTGGTAGGTATATTAAATGTATTTTTATGGCAAGGAAAAAAAAGTTAAATAATAGAATTTTTAACAAGTTATAACCGTAGTCATTAGCTATTTATTAACATTTAGCAAATTATCAAAAAGATAATTATGAAGGAATTCAAATATTTTGGAATAAGAGATTATTTAGTGATACAAAATCTGTTATTTTAACAATAATAATAACATTTTGTTAGAGACGATAAATGTATATATGTATAAATAATATAAGTGTTATGTAAGCTTCTTCAAACGTCAGCATATTAAATTACATTATACATATAGTCTTCGAAAATTATTTCTCAAGAAAGCAGCAAAAAAGTAGAAAATATTATAAATATGTATTACGTTGCAATAGATATTAATAACGATATCTATCGAATTATATTAAACCAGAACTACAAAATAACGATGACATCAAATAAAGAAACCTTCGAAAGAGTAAAAATTTTAAACAGCTTTATAATTCTTAATATAACAATAACAATTAACAATTCGCACAAGACAATTTGCAAAATTGTTGTTAACAATACCCATGGGTTACATTGTCATTACAATCAATAATTTATTGGGAATTTCAATTTTTCGTGATCTGATTAATTTCGTGACTTTTAATTAACCGTCAATCGGTTATAGTCGGCTATAGTTAGAACCCATAGTTAAGTAGACTACTCTACTAATCAATTTCATTTTTCCCTTCTAGACTCCAAACTCCAAGCTACAAGAAGTATTACAAGTATCTTTGATTCCATCAATCCTTGAAGTTCACCAGTTTAAGGTTTAGAGTTTAAGATTTAAATAAAGGGAGATCGATGGAACTCTGATTCTATCCATCTCCCTGCGGATTTCCATTCGCAGCAACCTCCACGCAGTGAGACCTGGGCAATCGATAATAATCGAGCTAATCGGCTGCGAGCTTATAACAATAATAGAGTAAGATAGTTGTTATAAGATAGAGATAAGAGTATTGGTAGATATAAGGTCTTAGTTTTGAGGTAGACTTAAAAATATCGATACAGGGTGTAACAAAAAGTGTTGCACGTCCTTGAAAGAGGTGATTCCTGAGGTAATTTTAAACAACTTTTTCCTCAGCGAAAATATTAGGTGGAGCTTTGTTAACGAGTTATTAACGAAAAACACCGACCAATCAGAGAGCGAGAACAGTAGACGAACCGTGGCGCCGAGGGATGGCAGACCAATGCTACGCATAGTTGTAGCCCGCGCCGAAATTCGTACACTACTCGCTCTCTCATTGGTCGGTGTTTTTCGTTAATAACTCGTTAACAAAGCCTCACCTAATATTTTTGCTGGGGAAAAAGTTGTTTAAAATCACCTGAGGAATCACCCCTATCAAGGACGTGCAAAATTTTTGTTACACCCTATATAAGATCTTAGTTACTACATATTCTGTCTCTCCCAGCACCTTGAAACATTCGAACTCGCTAATAGCTTCAATCAATTAATCCCAAATTTTCAACATCAACCACATAATTCAACTAACTGTATCTCTGTAGATTCTGTCTGCTTTTGACTGTACGTACATCTTACTGTATTTCGCAGATACAATAATATACATGAAAGTAACTTTTGTTATATAAATGTAATTATACATGGATTAATACTGTCCACACTATTTGCAGCTATTGTAAGCACGATTTTTGCTGCGGCGTCTTCTGTAAGCTTTACAGCGACACGGTTTTACGCTATCATTCAAAAATGGGAGTTCTTGATATATTCTTTCTAGTAGCTTTTCCTTTATATCCAGCATAAATAGCGTCGCTCCACAATCCCTATATAAATATAAGTTTGATCCACAAATAAAATATCTCTCTACTTAAACTTATTTTATTGTAAGTACCGTTCAGTCTTCGAATTAGTATGTAAAAGATGTAAGTTGTCCCTACCTAATAATGGTATAATCTACTGCATCCGTGACATGAAATGTCACAAGAAAAAATGTAAGTGCCACGATGTAAGTGATTGCAGACATTAAAACTCTACCGGTTAGGAGTTTAATAATTACATCCTGAATCCCGAAATTTCGAAGCATCTAAATTATGTAAAAATAATTAAAAATTAGACTCAAATTAAACAGTACGTTTTTTATATTTTGCCGAATATGTTGTAGTTTATGTTAAGGTTCATTATAGATGAATCAAGGAAACCTATAATTTTATCGAACACCGTATTTAATAAAATACTAAATCATTACGTTACGTGGCAAATAAATGTTGGTAGTGTACACTGAAGAAGCACATCAATTGGTGTCCAAATGCATGCCAATGCGAATTCCAAAATAAACGCTGCAGCTAAAAACTACATAAGATTCATAAGAATGGTTTATAAGATGTTTAATACTTGAATGCAATTTCAACTAACCTCGTATATCGCTAGAAAAATGGTTTTTGGTTCGCGAAAGGTTCGTGGAAAAAGAGTGGAGTTAGCGATAAGAACGTAAATACCGACGCTGAAGAAGAAAGAACTAAATGGTGGTCCTGAAAGAAGAGATTCGCAATATTCGTCTTCCATGGAATTTGCGAAGCACGTTTGAAATATCGGCAATCCGAAAATGTTTAGCAACAAAGCCCATATAGTATAAATCAACTGCGTCATGTCGAAGAACGATAACACTTCTCAATATTTATTTAATATTATATAGTATTATAAACAAATAGTAATAATTGACAGAAATATTGGCGTTAGTTTGCGAGATATCTCGAATTAAATTTCGATTTTTCGATTGTTATTATTTGAAGGTAGTCAAACAGAAATAAAAAAAAATTCTATTTCACGATGTTTCGCAATTGAAATCGATAATTAAGTCACAACGATAATTGTATATGAAATTAGGATTAGAAAAAAAGACATTTTATTACAATTATTAAACTTTTAGACAAATACATGGTACTAAATCATACGTATACAATTTACATTTTGCAAACGTTTTCAAGTTAACTGCTCACATTCGATGAATCTCTGTTGCACATGAATTTATATACGAACCAGTCTGTCACTTCCGGATTTGCGAAACTGATCCTCTTCTTTTTGCATTTGCAAAGCGTCGGAGAGTCACCACTTTCTTCTCTGAAGTTTTCATGGATATATGATACATATTAATATCAGATTTCGCTTCGCGTATAAATTTAATATCAAAGTCTGTCCAAAATACTCAGAGTATTTTACAAAACTAAACATTACTGGTTCACTACTTGGCCCAACTATCCAAAATCGTGTCCAAAGATTCGGTTGCATCTAGCATCCAGACAAACGATAAAAGTGACATGCAAAAGGCCATGTGCGTCGCAGCAGAATCTCTTGCCATGTAATAAGCGATTTCGGTCAAATACGAATATCGACTTAGACCTATTATCGAATTCAGCCACAATATCTGAAAACCAATTGATTTTCATAATAGAAATACTTCAAGAATATTATTTCCTGAGATATAAATTTTGATTAAGAGTTCAGAATTTCTCCCATGCTATACAATATTAAGATTTTTTAAAGAATCAATGGAATTTAGATTAATTTCGGGAAATCAATATTTCTAATGTAAACTTACGCATTTACTTGATTCTTGAGTAAGGCAATAAATGACGTGCATAAGAGGAACCCAAATTGCGCGTCCTGTTAAATTTGTGGTCAAGGCGGCTACTAACATCTATACAAAAATGATTATACGTATTCATAATACATCTACGCAAAGGTATTCTATCGTATTCAGATTTTTTATAGTGCGATAGAAGGTAGAAGAAATTTTTATTAGAAGAAATGATTTCGAATGTTGAATAACAACCTGATGTATGCGTCTTGAAAGTAGAGGTTTTCTATTATTGTAATGGAATCATGCTACTTAGTTTCGTTTTAGTGTAATAACAACAATCAAGCGTTACTATAAATTTCAGATTTTAATTTTACGAAATCATTAAGAAAATCAATAATTTAGGTTTTAGGAGATATAAGAATTTTTCTATGTGATTATAAGAAATTGAATTATTCTGTTATGTAAACAAATCTTTAACGCATTCTTAAAATTGAAGCATTCTTAACATTTAGCTAAAATTTGATCTTACAATGGTCACGTTTTAGAAAATCATAACGATTTAGTTAGATCTAAATTAAGACTTGGTTGAGTACATGTATACCGAAAAATGTTTCAAACTACATTTTCTCAAAAATTAAGCTCCAAATAAAAAAAACTCATTTTTTATTAAAATCACTCCTTCATCGGTTGTAATTTGTTATGCCACTTACCAGACACCCTGTATTATTTAAACATTAAAAAACTTAATTTTAGAGTCCACTTACTTCATAAATATAAAGGAGTTGGATTGGTGGTTCCTTAAGTGTCCTGGGCCAAAGTTTGTATTCCGCAAGGAGACAGAGCACGGAGAATGTGAAAAGTACTGACGCGTAGGATGGATCGAACGGAGGGTTGAAATCGTCATCGAAGCATAAACCGATTATGCAAATCTGCCGGAGATGCGTGTACATGCCCGTTGCCACGACCACTATCCAATGAGGGTTTATACATTCTAAATATTCCTTCACCATTTCCATGACCTATTAACAGAATTATCGTTTCATTATTTAAAGAACTATGAATTAATGCTGGTGCTCCTTCAAATATGTATACAATCATAAATTGCAACGATAAGTGAGTCGAAATATAATTTACCATCAGCGATGCCAAGAGCTCGATTAAAACGAAAGACTTTGGAGAAAGAATTACATTTAAGTCGACTATTCTTTCTGATAATAATTTAGAGCGACGGTCTTTTCGATTGAAAGCAAAAGGAAGTTTCAAGAATCGAAGGAAGGAGTTCGCGAATTGTTAAAGAAGCTCTGGACAGAAGGCGATTCGAAAGATAATGCGCATTAAATGCAAGAACAATAAGTTTGGTCATACCTTACCGTAAAACGATGAAGAGGAGCATTTGCAATTCGAAGCCGACATTGGAATAATTTTGTTTAGAAGTATCGTCTACGACGGCTCCTTGAAGAGGAAATTCATGCGACGAAATATGTACAACTTCTACTACACTCCCTTTCTTCGACTTCAATTTCAATCGCGGGAGTAAATAGTAGTTGCATCTGATTTATAGATTTTACCTATTAATTTGACATTTCTGCGTGTTTCCTTTCTCATCGGCGAGCTAGGTTATAATTATATTTTGTTACGAAAGCACGATGGGAATCAGTGCCTTCTCGAATCGCATCGTATAACTACGACTAATTACTGATAATTTCATAATGGTTCTTGATTAACGTTTCAGGAAATCAAGATAAAACTTTAAACATTTTAAAAATTCTGAAACATTATTTTCATGCATTCTAAAATTACTTCGAATATAAAAACGACTACTATTTTTTTAATTTTAACACTCATCGCATGCGCTTAAATCTGCATTACGCAATTTTTTCTAACTTAATTTCTTATTCTACTTGTAATTTTTTTTCTCTCTTTCTTCTTTCTTTTTTTTAATGTACTTTTTTTTAGCTCGTACTTTTTGTATCTTTATTCTTTTTTTTGTGCTAATGGGTTCTTTTCCCATAAATTAATAATAAATAAATAAATAATTTCAGTGTTTTTCGATCATTGAAAAAATTAATCGAAAAGAACTTGTATTTTAAAATTACTTCTAGCATTTTTAACTACATTTCTGACTTCTTGTACTTCTGTTATGGTTTCTGTTCTTTGCTTGACATGAATCATTAATTAAAGAAAGAATGATTAGTAGACAACGGATTTTATGCATTTATGGCAATGCTAAGTATCCCAAAAATCTACAAAACTGTTAATATATTCTGAAAAATAGAAAATATCAACAATATGATTCAAGTTAGAACGTTTAAAACATTAAACATACTGTTTTTCAAGTTGGAAGTCTTTATTTGTGCTTGTAAAAATTTTATTTTGCATAAAAATCCGCTGTCTAATGATTAGTTATTAGAAATAACTAAAGCTACATTTTGCCCTTTCCATTCTCTTTTCTTTTAATATATTTTATATCTTAAATTCTTTGCAGTTTTGGTGGACCCGAAATTTGCACATTTTGCATTGCAACCAATTTTCTTTGGAGCCCATTGTATAGTAATTTTTATTGCATTCACATATTGACCTAGGAATATATATTCCTTTTGTAAAAAAAACATAAATTGTTTTTGTAAAAAAGAAGCGGCCATTGTCGATTTTTAAATTAAAATAGGAAAAAGATCATAAAAACCGATAAACACTAAAAATCTTATTACAATTTGAAAATAATCTATTCTTTATTTATACAGTTAATAAAGTCCAACTAATTTTGATACTCATGATATAAAAACTAGATAATTATTTACCTTTTCCTTTATAACTCACAAATATTTGCACTTTCGCGAGTTTTAATATTAAATGCAAATCGAACTAGCCAATTACTAATGTCAACTATTGATTTAATATATAAAATAATTAAGTTGACCGTCTCCCTCAAAATTACCCTAAACTAAATCGAATAGAATCAGAAAAGTATCCAAAAGATTGCGAAGCCTTTACTGAATACAAGGAAGCAATCACGCAATCAGAAAATTGATTGGCGTCTAAAGTGATAGCGCAACACTTCATTGACAATCGTTCAAGCTGTCGATTAACTCACGTTTCTGCGAGCACACAAGTGTGTACTGCAAAGTGCAGCTTACAATTTACGTTAATGGAATACTCTTGTACTCGAATTTTCTTTCAAACTATGGCCAGTTTATATCGCATTCATTCTGGTTTCATTTTCTTCTCCGTCTATTTTATACTGTTCCATGTATATGCAATACCAACTTCTATTTCAAATTTTACATGTATAACAACATCTTGACATCGATTTTACCGAAACATGAATATAAAGAAAAGGTCGTAAGTGTTACTTCCGCAATTGTGGTAGCGGTTCAAGGGACTACTTTTCCTGATACGAAACCGTTTTATTTCAATATCGCGCACTCATACATAATGCATTACATTTACCGATAGCTTTTCCTACCGCTAGGAAAGAAACGAATGGCCACGAATAATACGTCGCTTCTTTTCCCACATGTTTTCCTGGCTCTCGCCATTAACGCGTCCCTTGCCCCGCGAATCGCAAGTGATCCACAATATTTATTGAAAATCGAACTTGCATCAAACGAATGCACTGGATATTACAATTTCGCTTCTCAAAAATACTTGCAAAATGCTGGTACAATATTTAAATACACATACGTGGATCCTCTGTAATGGTGCGGGACGTACGAAAGTGAAACAGTTTTGACAAAGGAGCGTTAATTGCACAAGAGTGATCAAAGCTTCTGAAACGGAGCAGAATCGAATGATTCGGAGCCTGCTGCTTCTCGCAGAACGGAACAGTTGGACAACTTTAGTCAAAGGAAATTGTGCACGAGACACCAGGAAATTGTCCTTCCAGGCTCGAATCCTTCTCTCCGTTAATATCGTATTCTTTATATAAGATCAGTGGTAAGGAACTCGAGGGTCAGTTAGAAGGAAAGTCGACTGTAATTGATGAAATGTCAGAAGAAATGAATTTCTGAAATAAATACAGAATGCGCATTACTAGTCACGGTAAATCACAGTTAAGAACATTTTCCATGTATCATTTCAATCCCAAAAATTAATACTAACATTAATACAAACATTTTCGCATATATTAGGTGTAGAAATAAGTTTTTCCCGAATCCTTTTCAAGAAATTATTATGGTACTTTGATTCTACAGAAAACAAAACCCATCAGTTAGGAAAATGACTTCTTATTAACATTAACATTGGAATACTTTTACAATTGAACTATTATACAGGGTGTCCCAAACAAAATGTAAGAGCCGAAAAGGGGTGATTCCTGAGGTAATTCTAAGCAACTTTCTCCTTGGCGAAAATATTCGTTGCGGCTTTGTTAACGAGTTATTAACGAAAAACACCGACCAATAGACGCACGAATACAGTGGATGAATTTTAGCGCGGGCTCCAGCGGTGAATAGTATTGGCCCGCAATGGTCCGCGCCATCATTAATCCGCTGTACTCGCTCGTTGATTGGTCGGTGTTTTTCGTTAATAACTCATTAACAGAGTCACAACGAATATTTTCGCTAAGTAAAAAATTGTTTAGAATCACCCCAGCAATCCACCCTTTTCGGCTCTTACCACTTTGCTTGGGACACCCGGTATATTTTTCTTCATAGAACTTTTATTTTGCCCAAAAATCGGAAGTAATTCATTTCCATCTTAGACCATATATACCTATAGACACGGCCTGAGGTATAGGAGCCCATGGGAGAGCCTGATACAAAGATAACGAGCAAGTTTCGCCACAGTGACGTCAGAAAAGATAATTCAAGATGGCGAATAGTGCATCAGATCAATCAGATGATTAGACGCCATTACACTGTATAGATACTTTTTGAAAGTAGATATTCTTTGCCCAGATGATGCATGCCCACATTGCCCACATAACATCACTGTAGATGATATTATCTTTGTATCAATCTAGATACCTCAGGCCGTGTCTATAGGTATATATGGTCTAAGATTTCCATGCCTAAAGGCTGGTTCAGACACGTTTAGTAATTTAGTCGAGTGGCAAGTAACTGCATTGTTTTACTAAATTACTCCAATAAATTTTAGTGTTCGTCTATAGCAAATTACTAAGATACTTGCTACTTGACTAAATTACTAAACATGTCTGAATCAGCCTTAATACATACTTTTCTAGATATTAATTTCCCAACGCCTGTACAATGATGACCAGTCCAACGCAGGTGCATTGAATGTACTCGGAACTCATAGCATAGAATTCAACTCACTGTAAACTTAACTTACGACCAGAATATATCCAACACATTAATCGGAAGCATATATTAATAAGAAATCGGCGATCGGCGAGGATCTTCAGAAACGCCTTCAACCGCTGCAGCAAGTTGCGTCTCGTATAACTGAATTCACAATGAAAAACGCTTTCGCAGATAGTAGAAGTAAAATGGCCTGATATTACGAGAGACATGCACTCCCAGAGGCAGAAGATTATCCAAGACGATGGTAGCCATGACGACGGCACAGTGTATCGAGGAGAAGTACATTCGTTTCTCAGCTTTTCGACATCTGAATGAGGGTGGCGAATCGGCGAGGGAGACGAAGGCGCGGGACGCAAGTCGACCGAGCGAAAGTTGGTTCGAAGTGAAAAAGAAAATCCCCGCTGTCCCATCTGGACGAGGAACTCGGCCACTTTGGCCCCACCCAACCCTTCCTGGCTTCGACCACCCGAGGGACCTCGTTCCTTGAAGAGCATCCGTTTGCTTTGCACATTCGTCTTGCCACTTGTCGGATTACGACTTTGATTTCTTCTATTTCTTCGAGTGAATTAATGCGTCGCGTCGGCTAGGTGACCGTTGAAGGGGATTTTAATCTAGATATTCGATGTGGATGATTCTACGAAAATGGGAATTATTTTGCAGTGATTTTCTCCTGGGATTTTTCATTCAATTTTTGAACTACAACAGGCTGGAAACATGGCAGACGACATATTAGTATTAGTTTGTAAAGTCGCACGAAGAATAAATAAGTGTACAGGGTGATCCATGCAACTTGAGCACCCCTATAACTTTCAAAATATGCGTTGCACGAAAAAATTTTGAATACAAAAGTTACATGATTTAAAGGGGTACATTATGTAACGCATTTATTTTTTTTATAGGTGGAGGCGTTTCGGAGATTTGAAGGTCAACTTTGTTTTTTTAAATAGAACACTCTATTTTTTATATCAAAATATGGAAGAATATCGAATTCTGAGTAAAAAAGAATTGACCTTTATTAGCCCTAAACCTAATAGCTAACGAGTCGTTTCACTTTATTTCTTGAAAATTTTCTTCACGTAATACCAAGCTGGAGATTCAACCTTATCACAGATTGATATTACGTGAAGAAAATTTTCAAGAAATAAAGTGAAATGACTCGTTAGGTATTAGGTTTAGGGCTAATAAGGATCAATACTTTTTTACTCAGAATTCGATATTCTTCCATATTTTGATATAAAAAATATAGTATTCTATTTAAAAAAAACAAAGTTGACCTTTAAATCTCCGAAACGCCTCCACCTATAAAAGAAATAAATGCGCTACATAATGTATCCCTTTAAACCATGCAACTTTTGTATACAAAATTTTTTCATGCAACGCATATTTTGAAAGTTATAGAAGTGCAAATTTGCGTGAATCACCCTGTATATAATTTTATCGATATTTTTTAAAATTGTTACGGACTATTTGCCTTGCACCCACGGATGTAACAATTACACAAAATTACGTGTTCAGCTTCCAATGATCGCACATTTATTTATCATCGTTTTACGGTTGTCGAGCAACACGAAACTATACTAATAAAACGATGCATTATTGATAACGTGTTACCTCGATAAAGTCTATTAGCAATACACTTGGGTAAACATTAATGCAAGGTTTCCACGTGAAAGTAAATCTGTATCACCCACCGTTCGAGCAACGTTCCAGAAACATTAATAAACAAAGGATTTAATTAATAGATAACGAGCGCGCAAGAAAAATACAGTGGAAGTGCGCTGCATCAGATTTTTACTCCTTTACATTCTTGAATTCCTTTTTAAACGTCATGCTAGACATGCATGAAAGACTTTGATATTTAAAATAAATTTTTATTTAGACACTGTTTACTAACTGCAAAAAGAATTTTGCACGCCTTTTATGTAAAAATAGGATCTTCACTTTAATTATATGAACAATTTGTATAATCATTAGACTGCGGATGGTTAAACTGTTAAAATATGTTGAAATATATAGTATATGAACATGTGCAGAAATATAATAACATATGTAAGAACTATGTTAAGTACATAATAAGTAAACCGTAGATGTTTATGCAAATTCATATTTTTCTAGACATGCAGCAGCAATTGAATTTTAAATAAATATGTATCTTCTTTTCTAAATATTATAAAATGTATTGCATTTTTTATATTTTATTGTATTTTTATATCTTTGAGCATTCTTATAAGTTTTTAAAACTACCATAAATGCAGTTATAAAGAAAAATAAGAACTTTATTTGTTATTGAACGTGGTTATAATTTCAATTATTATTATATTGGGTATATTTAAATGTAATTTTTTTCAATCTTTCGACTGCATCAAATATCTGCATTATTTTATATATTATTATTTAAAACGTGTACGTAAATGTGTAATATTGTGAATAAAAAAAAAACATGTGAACCATTTTTATTCCAAAGCGTATAACCACGAAAGAGTCAACGAATAAAAATCAGCTGGGCGTCTAAAAACGTCATCAGAGGACAAACACGCGTCACAACCGCAGAATCGCACACCTTCGTATCAGACTCTGTTTCTCTCCGAATGAGTCAGTGTTTCGCACGGGATTCCAGGGACGAGACTTTTCCTCGTAGTAGGGGAATACTGAAAGCAACAGCGAACGAGACCTGATTCTGCTCGGATCCATTGACGTAGCTTCTGAATCGACTGGCTTCGAAACCGTCGGTGCGTTTCCTTCGACCAGCTCGTTATGAGAAGCCTACAATTATACTCGAACGCGCGATTAGTCTCCACGAAGATGGAAATCCAGTTCGACAGTCGGAAGCTACAGGTTTCCTACTCTCGGAACTACTTGTTGAACGTCGACCTCCGTTGTGACAATTTCGATCGAAGATTAATCTTCCCTTCGCTTCAAGCGTTTAAAGCAGCGAAACGATTTGTTCCTTTAAAATATTATAAAGTCCACGCTTAACTTTAACTGTGACCTTTCCTTTGATGTTTCAGGAGTTGAATAGAATATATGTTTTTTTTCATCTGTCTTGACTTTCTAAAAATTACATTACGTTGGTAAAATGAGCATAAATTTCAGAAAATTTAAATTAAATTAAGTATCAGAAAATTTTGTTACTTCCTTCAAGAATCGCCATAAAGATGCATTAAGTTTATAAGTACGTTTGGAACACTATACATTAAATATTAAAATTACATCATTCAACAACTTCTAGTTCCATCTCGTTCCGAACGACCTTCGTCATTCGCTCGCTCGCCAAGTATTATACCTGTGACATTATAATCGTAACAGTGAAAGTTCGAACTGGTTGTTCCGATAAATAAATTTTGTGATCGCGAATCAAGAAGGCGGAGTTTTGTCGCGATACGTCTCTGGATACGTCTTGGATCATCGAAGGAGCAGCGCCTACTTTGAAAGCGTTAATTCGATTCTCCGCGTCTGAATAGCATCTTGATTCCGAACTTGAAATTAAATTACAATTCACGTCGCTATTGCTGGCTTTGATTCTCGACGTAATATTACTTTACCGCTTCCGAAACTAGACACCATTTGAGTAAACTATTGAATGGAAATATATTCGAATGAATTTTTATTTAAAGCTGCATTTGCTTTATAATTCTTATAGTTCAAATCATTCACTTGAAACATAAGTCTCGTATCTTTGAATTTTGCTAATAAATTTATAGCGCATTATTTATCAATATTGCAATTCAAAGTTTACTGTCGATATGTAACGTTCACTTTGTATTGATTTCCTGTGAATCACTACGGCAAATAAATTATAAAGTATCTAAACTTCTAACGACTTTCGAATTTATTAACGGCCCTTCGTATAAGTTAACGCCTTAGAAAATGAGATTATACGAAGCAATAGGAAATTGAATTTCATCAACTCTGATGAAGTTCTAACGCCTTATAACATCGTTAAAAAGACGCGATCGAAATCAGATCAGGAGCTTCCAATGATCGACACAGTTCGCATGAACGTGTGCAAAGTTTAATGAGACCAATTTCTAAGAATACAATGATATCAGGAAACATAAGCTGGAAGTATTAACAAAAGTTTGAAAAACAGAACAAACTACGATTGCAGGAATTGGAGTAAAGTATCTTTAAAAAAAAAAAGAAGCGAAACCTAAAGATCTGCTAAAAACCAATCTTTTCTATTCGGACAATTTGCAGTAATTGTAAATATTTTCTGACTCTGCTCAAGACTTCCCAGAATTAATTCCAACTACTGCACTTTCATCTAATTAACCACCAGAAGCCACTCAATATAGCAAAGCCGGCCTCCCCATAACCGAAAATTCCGAAGAAAAATCGTTCGTGAATCAAAGAATCCAAGATTCCACCGAGAAGTAACATTCAAAGACTCCTCGGTAATTACCAGTTACGAAGGCCATAGAACGAATAACGATCAATTAAGAAAAGACCGTGGATGGTGGTCCGTGTTCCCAGGACAGTGGACGACGGCTCCCGGATTTCAACAGGATTCAGGAACGGCTTATCGATCTCCGGCACTGGCGTCGAGATTAATCGAAGCCCGGATTCATGGACAAGGGGAGCGGATCTACCTGCGCAAGTCGTGATCACGATCAGTCGAAAGGGTCCGCTCGGAGGAGCCGACAAGTGCCGACTATCGGGTCAGGAGTGGGGCGGTACATAAAGCACGGGGATGCGGACAGGAGATGGTAAATTTGACGCGGACGGTCGCGGATCGCGGATCGCTCGAGCACGCGGATCTTCGTATTGATAACGCCGCATCCCGCCAACACACCGGATCCACGTGGATATCGTACACCTGTCAAAACTGAGAACGCTGCTCGTCGTCCGGAGTCGCCGACGCCTGGTACGTTTGCAAAACGCTTTTGATTAACGGTGCGTCGCGATGCAACAGTTTTGTGCGAAATAAATGCGGCAATTTCGCGTGGCGTGACGTAGAAGCGATGCGCATTGTGAGAGGTGTTCGATCGTGAGAGAACGAAAAGTAACAAAAATATTCGCGATTAAAAATTGAGTTTGATTTTCTAATTGAAAAATTTGAAGTGGTTTGGGTAATTGTGTCTTCTTTTGTTTGTCCAAAATTGAAAGCGATAGACATTGATTCTTTATTAGAAGGGAAGTAATAAAATGTGAGATCCTGATTAGATTTGAATTTATGATTCTTGTTACTGTGGCTCTTTGAATAATTACTATTATTTATTCACTGTTACATAAAAACGCGACACGTGGCTGGTATTTATAGAAGTTTGCTGCATATTTGCATATTCGTGAACGTTTTTGTTTTGATAGCGTGCTGATAGATAAACAGATGAAAGGCTTAACAAAATTTTACAGGATTACAAAAACTTCATACGTAAAACTTTTTTTAAATTAAAGTCACACACACTTTTTCATTTTGAGCCATGCTTTTTTAGATTAAAATCACACTTCGATGAACTATTTTATATGCAAAGGGAGCATTGATGGGGAGTGATAAATTAAATGACTTGCAATGTGATTTTTTCAGTTGCAAATTAATATTACACAATATAAAATTTTTATAAAATATTACGTAGTTTTCTATGTTTCAAAATCTGTCGCTTTTAGAAATATTTAGTTGCATGAATAATATCTATACAGAATCTTAGAACTAATATATTAAATGAATTTATGAAAAATCAGTATTGACGCAAAAAATATGATATCATAGATGGTATTTCTTTCAATATAAGGGAATCATACATTATATTTAACTATTTATAATTTGCTAAATATTATCATAGGCAATCGCTAATACAAAAAACGTCGTTAGTTTAACTTTTTTGTAGTTACTGTTTCTCTAAAAGATACTCGAAATTCTCATCATGCTAAGGTATTTTGCAAGGTATAAATACCTCTACGATGAAATATAAAACGCATTCCAATCTGTGAAGTCACAATAATTAGTATCGTACGTTGAATATGAGGTACTGCTTTATACCAAGTACCAAGTTTAAATCCTTGCACCAAGTGTAATGATATGCATGTTCACAAATATTTCAAATCCAAGTATTTTAATGCCGTAAATAACAACATTGCCTCATACATAATCGTTACAAAATATATCAAAGTATTTCTTATAATTATCAATGGTATAGAGTATAAAGTATAGATACAAAGTGGTATAAATACAGAAGTATGAAAACAAACCAATATCTGTTATGAATATCTCTATCGTCAACATTGATTATGACATACTTGAAAAGTGTAAAAATGTTACAGAGATAACGCAAATGCATCTTCCTTAGAAAACAAACTCTAACTGTCATGGGTAGTAATTTATTACTAAATCAAAATGGAAGAAAAATATTTTATCATTGCGAGTTTGTATAAATAAAAGGTAAAATTAAATAAATAAATGTTATCGAAACAATAACAGAATCTGCGATACAAATCGGAAAATTATCTCATGAAATTTGTTTGGTAGCTTAGAAGCGCTGTATGAATGGTGTAAAAATTCGGAGTAATTAGAAATTGAAAGGTGGAAGAGTTGAGTAATTCGCGTTGAGTAACTAGTGAAAAGAGAGGCAAGAACTCGAATCCTATGTAAGAACATAATAACTGCAACCTTGTTGGATTAACAGGAGTCAAAGAAACGATAACCGGTCATGGTCGACATACGTCGAATATTGCACGGATATTATGAAATGCTACAGAACGCTGCAAAAAAGACCGCTTCAGAAACTCTTCATTCAGGCATAAAAAAAGAAACCACCTAAAAAAAAAAATATCTTTCGTAACATATCAATAACTAATTTACAAATCTTATTAAAACTTGATGCAATGTCCACTAAATTTTGTGCATGCTAAAAACGTTTGCATTTAAATGAAAGATAGACTCTACTTATATTCTTTTATCAAAATTTGCAAAACTTGTTTCTCAGATTGATTGAATGAACGAAAGGTTGGTATATACGCACTTTTCTTGCGACATCCCGCATGTTTCTCAATAACGCTGATAATTTTCTTTTACTCGTGCGATCGTGGATTTTCTTGAAGATATCGTGTTTTCCTTATTTTGTCATCTTTTAACACGGAAAAATTAATCCGAGATGAAGGCTCCTATCATGCGTTCACCTTTGCGAAAAGAGCCCAATGACCTCAAATCTTTAAACGCATTCTGACAAGAGGTTTACCGGTTGCATTTCTGGTTTCGAGAATCTGTGACGTCACGGACGCGATCAGGGGAATCCCCGATGGGGTTTCCCTCCTTTCTCTGCAGCGGATTTCTGATAAATCCTTAATCATTTCCTTCCCTCGTATAATGCAGGTCAATTCGAAGGAAGAGAAACATAAAAAATGAAGCAACGAGTTCTTTGAATATTTTTAATACTGGAATATTAATCACTAAATAAGCGATGTCAATCAATTAAGTGTAATTAGGATTGATATAAAAAATTGTTCAACGTTTCAAGACACAGTAAAACCTTCTTGAATTATCTCCAATTTTTATTATCCATTTTATGTACTGACAATCAAACAGATTGGAATTTCGAATATTTAATAATGGTTTGATAAGTATAAAAAAATTCTCCACCAAGCAGAAACTTCAGTTCTGACTGATGAAAGTTTTACTGAATTCTGAATTCAAAGTTGAACAGAATTTATTAAAAAAGAAGAATGTTTACGTTTTCTCTGACAGTTTCACTTAGAATTCTAAACTATTAAGTACATATTTTTATTTTTTTACACGAGTTTTTGTGCATGTCCCTTCTTTGTTATGTTACATAAAGTCTTCTTCTTTTTTTGGCAAACATACTGAACAATACTGTTCTTTAGGCGGTTTAAAATAAAATGTTTTATGTAAAATAAAAGTTGCTGTCCCAGAGAATAGTAAGTAGGCAACGAGCAACTGCGACATAGAAAGGAGTAGAACGAAATGTGCTTCACAAAAATGAGTCATGGTCGTTACTCCTTTGCGAGTCGACTTGTCTCCACTTGCGATGGAAACTGTAGATCATTATGTATAGATCAAATCTCTCTCCCTCTCTGTCTCTTTATTCAACGATGGGACACGTGTTACCGCCTCCTGCCTCGAGTCTCAAGACCCACATTGAGAAGGTTAGTCTTGCCAATTGTTGCGGTGTACACGCGGAACGTTGCCAACGTCTTCGGCATTGCGCCTCGAGTCGTAATTCCCGTCGATTCCGAAAAAGTTCAACGACCCTTCGTTGCTTTTCCCCAACGTGAGTTGTTGCAATTAAAAATGAGAATTGATATACATAAATAAGGACTTCATAACGTGGGAGAATGAATTTTAATAGAAACTGTGATACTTTGTTGCGCCATTTGTGTTAATAATTGCAATTCGCTTCGTTAATTTCGTTTTAGAAGTATGAGGGAAAGACGCTACTGCGCAGGCGTTTTGGATCATATAAATAACGTGTGTGTGATTAGAAAAATGCTAGAAACATGGTTGAACATAAATGTACGTGAATCTTTTTTTACTACATTTATGGTTGCAATCGATTTCTAAAAAATTTGTCATCTTTTACACAAATAAGTTTTAGTTACTAATTTTTATTATTCTAAAATTTATTATCTCAAAATTTGAGAGTAATAAATACTCGCCTACCAAAAGCCTTACATGACTATTTGTGTTCCATAAGGATATTAAAGTACATAAGACCGAACCGGATGAACGAATTTCATAGTCGTTCTCAATTGAAGAGAAACGTATTATGTCAATTAGAATAATATTCTTGAAGTCAGTTCTTTTATTAACTTTGCACCTCATCGTACGTCTTAAATCTGCGTTAATCTTTTAACGCCCAGAATCTTAAATCGTAATCTCAAAAGCAGGGCTTGAAACTGTTATGATATCGATTTCGGTTCTTGAAACAGTTACGAAGAACTTTTATTACAAACAACTCTTATGAAGAAATTTCAGACTAGATCACTTCAAGTTATAATTCCTATAAATCTTATGTGAATTGTTCTCAGGTTCAAATAATCAACTCTACTTTTTGAGTTCAATACAACTTTACTATGAGCCCACTTGATTCGGTGTTTTAGTGGGCTTAAGGTGTACATTTAAAATGAATGTTGCACTAGTGCAACATTGGGAGTTAAAGCGTTAAGCAACGTCTTCATTTTAATGGTGGCAAATGATACACAATGATTTTTATAAAAAAAAAAAAAACAGTTTGTAAAAATTGTGGAAATAATTTTGTACGCCCAGTAATGTGTAATTATTACTATAAAGTTGATTAATGTTTTTTAAATTAAAATTAATCACCACATGGACGTGCATTTTGCCAGTACTTAGAAGTTTTTTGTAGCAATTAATAGGACACTGTCGACACTCGAGTAGCAATTAATAGGACACTGAAATGTTGCAGGGAAGGTAGAATGGATCCTGACACTTTCAAGGACTTCGCCAAGGAAATGGCGGAATACATTACCAATTATCTGGAGAGTATCAGGGACAGGTAAATTTTTATTGCTCTTTATCGTCATATCCTATTTTACTGTCCTTCACCGATTATACCGTCTTTTTCTCCTTTACATACCTCTGCATCGAACCTTTCAATTAATCATCGGTATAAGCCGATATTGATCTCATTATAAGACTATAGTACTCCATTTAATCGCTAAGAAATTTTTATAGACGTTTTTGCAGTTAAATTGTACCAGAAATTTTTCTATTCAGTAGAACCTCAATTAACCGGCTTCAAATTATTTTCTATTTTTATTATTTTCGACTGTAAATCCTCGATGCAGTAATAATAAGAGTAGAGTAAAATTTCGAGTAAAACATGAACTTTGATTTAGTAATGTTATTCTAGAAATAAAAAAATTCTACATCAAGGAAACGTTTTAGTTTTGACTTTGGTACAATATGATGCCGGTCAATCGAAATCCAACTGCAATAGGAAAATAATAATACTAAAAATATGCCTGCTATTTGTTAAAAATAATAACGATCGATGTGGCGACTGTTTTTCTCGAATTATAAAAATTCGGACCGAATTAAAATTATAGGAGAGTGTTGCCAACGGTAGAACCGGGTTACTTAAAACCGCTTTTGCCATCCGAGGCACCGCAAACTCCAGAAAGTTGGAAAGACATTATGGCAGATATCGAACGAGTAATAATGCCAGGTGTAAGTATAAAACACTAGTATAAATTTACTACTAGTATAAATGTTGCTTGCAATTAAAAATTGATCAACTTTTCTTTAGGTCACTCATTGGCACAGTCCAAAATTTCACGCATATTTTCCTACAGCCCAATCATATCCAGCAATTGTCGCTGATATGCTTAGTGGAGCCATTGCTTGCATTGGATTCACCTGGGTAAGCATTAACTATCAATCATTCAATATTTTCATTACACAAAAAGTTAAAGTATTCTGTTAAACAAGTTCTACAAATTTTTATTACCATTTTCACCGAACCGAATTTATAAGTTTCTTGGAAAATCTTTAGAACCCTTTGTATATTACTATTCACACATTTCGTATGCATAATTACTCAGTAGATATTGCATATTATCATCCAATCCTGTATGCAGATTGCGAGTCCTGCTTGCACTGAACTAGAGGTCGTAATGCTGGATTGGTTGGGCAAAATGATAGATTTGCCTAAAGAATTTCTAGCTTGCAGTGGTGGAAAGGGAGGCGGGGTGATTCAGGTAATCTTTTTTAAAACCCAAATATTTTATCGCAATAACTAGACTGCGGAAGTTTATGCATTTATGGCAATTTAAAAATTACAGAAACCTATAAGGATGCCTACCGATATAAAAATACAATGAAATATCAAAAATACAATACATTTTATAATATTTAGAAAATAAAACTTACATTTATTTAAGATTCAGTTCCTGTTGTATGTCTATAAAAATATGAATTTGCATAAACTTCCGCAGTCTAATAATAACTTTAGAATTCAATGTAGAAGTATTACTTCATATCTAATAAATAGCTCAGAAATAATAAACCAGCGTAGCGGTTTAACAATCTAAAATTGATTTTTTTTTGTAATCATAGGGAACCGCGAGTGAAGCCACTCTAGTCGCCCTTCTTGGAGCCAAAGCTAAAAAAATAAGACAAGTGAAGGAGGAACATCCTGAATGGACGGATAGCGAAATCGTGGAAAAACTAGTCGCTTACAGTTCCTGTAAGTAAATTTATACGAGTTTGTTTTATTTATTATTAATTTATTCGTTTCTCCATTCTCGCTTCTTGTCATTCTGCTACTCTTGATGACGTTTATCATACTATCTTGTCAAATCCTCCATTTTTGACTTGCTCACCCACAAAAATGGAGCCATTATGCCGAGAAAAGCACTATCTAACTCTCTAAAAGCGCAAGGATTTTCTGTGTAGGCGATAGCTAGAACCGCCAGCATTTTTCACATTGCGGGCCGCGATTTACTAGAGAGTGAAATCCATTTAAGGGGAAATTGTACCATTCCTACATTCCAACAAAATATTTCTCTCCATACTTACATAAATTTTATAGAAAACTAATCGCATCATTTTAACAGTGAAGTGGATTTATGGGGCTGCTGCGACCCTACAAAAGTCTAAACTAATAAGTTATTAGTAATAACTATTTACTAAATTATAATGGAATTATTTGAAGATATAAGCTACTACTATCTTATAATGTTTCTAAGGATTAGAAAGTATTAGAAAATTCCTGAAAGTATTCAACCCATATGGAAGGATAACTTAAGGGTTAAACATCAAACTTCGCAGACTCCAAATAAACTTTCTACAATTTTGTATTGAACATCTAATTTTTTTTAAACTTCTAGCCTTCAAATTATGAAATTATTGGCACACGAAATTATTGTTCTCCGTTTGTCGTTTTTCTTAAAAAATACTATTAGTACGATTTGAAGTAAAGATAATCCATTTTCGCCTCTTCAATCATTCTATTCGCTTCATTTCAATCTATTAAAAAAATTTGCAATGGTATAACAAAAATTATGCACGCACTAAAATATTCAGAGCACCTTTCCATTTCCTCGCTAAAGCTGTTCGCATCGTCCGGAAATGCGATCTCAGTCCTGATTTTCCTTCCCTAGGGCTTATTACCCGGAAACAATGGCAAAAAAAATAAGCGATTAGGGGGCTTAGAAAATTGAGCGCGTGCCCCGTCATAATTCCCTCGTAAACAAGATTAACGATGACGCCGGCTCGCGCTCTTTAACATTTGACAAAGGTGAGCGAGCCGGGGATAAAATGACAGGGTGGGTATGGGGTTGCAGCACTTCATCAACCAGCACTTTGTCACCATGGCAACGCGTAATAACCACTCGAGTTATTCGAACCCGACCATCCCCCGACTCCCTTTCCCAACTCGCGCGGCTACTTCATACCCCCTGTTACCATTTCTGTCTGCCGGCCACGTCGAATCGCGAAAAGTTTCGCCAGCGCACAAAGCCACTTCAGAATTTTTCCTCGCCGTAACTTATCGCCCTTTCGTATCTATTACGGAGGGAACAAAGGAAAGCGAGAAAGGAGCTCGCCGTTCCCATGGGAGTGCGATTCTACTTTATCGGTGATCCACGTCCATCGATTATCATCCTATTGTTCTTTCGAAACGGACAATTGGAGTAAAATACTGTCTTGGGTATTCTCAGGATCGAAGGGATGAATTGATGGACCGATGTCCAATGCAGCGTGGATTGTTTTATTTCCACTTGATGAAAGTGGTTTAGAGTGATTGATGGAAAATAGAGATGCATTTGATAAAAAAAAGAATATAAACGGTAGATTGACGCGACGCTTTTATTATTTTTTATGAAACTATCGATGAAGTTGACAACCTTGTAGCAAGAGGGATACAGCTCGAGTTTTGACAGGTTTTTAGTTATGACAAACAATATACAGGGTGTTTCGTTTGACTGAAAACGATGGAATATCTCGCGTGACATTAACATTGTCAAAGAAATGCTCTTACAAAAGTTATTCGACATAAAGGAAGACATAATGTGATATGAATAAATTTTCAATAAAAGGAATGATGGTGGAAATGTTGGAGTAAAATTATTTTTTTTTAATAGAACACTGTATTTTTTTATTTATAATTTAATAGCGATTGTTAAGACGAATACAATGGTGTGCCATGTTATATTATTAAACGAAATACTCTGTAGGTAAAAAAAAATCTACATTGTTTGATGTAGATTTCATGCAAATCCTATAATAAATGTACGATTTATTGTAAATTTCAGCCTACGCATATTTGTTATAAAACATACTCGCATATTACGTTCCATCTTATAAACAGCCTTTCAACTAATGTTCAATATTTAATGTTAAATCAAAGCAATAACTTTATAAACACTTTTTTCTAATATAGTCGAAATAGATAAGAATGAAACTGCTTCTTCTTTGCTGCAAGTCTTCAATTGAGAATTCTCAAACTAAATGAAACATAGTTCGATCGAGATGCTAGTCAACGTAGCTCAAAACCTCGGTTAACGGAGCCTCGATTATTTACAATCTCCGCTATCCAATGTTCCAATTAATTTTTTTTCATTTATTTATAACTTTCAGGCCAAGCTCACAGCTCTGTGGAACGAGCTGGACTCCTTGGAGGTGTGAAGTTCCGATTGCTAGAAGTAGATTCAAAGTACAAACTTCGCGGTGACACACTTGCTGAAGCTATTCGCAAAGACAAAGAACAAGGGATGATACCATTTTACGTAAGTTCTCAACTCAAACCAAAATCGCTTGAAAGTTATAGCAGATTTATTTTATATAACAGGTTGTCGCGACTCTGGGAACAACTTGCTCCTGTGCGTTCGATCGTCTCGATGAGATGGGTGTCGTTGCCAATCGCGAAAACGTTTGGCTGCACGTCGACGCAGCTTACGCTGGTGAGTTGATGGACAATCGTATCGAGTTTACATACAGTGACTCACGTGCTTTCAAATAATCAAGATAGAAAATGCTTCCACATAAAAGTCATGGGAATTGAGCCACAATTACATATGGAAGCTGTAGACGATCCAAATTGGAAAAACTGATTAATACCCTGAGAATTTCACAGTTAATCAACCTTTGGCATACATGTGAACAAATTCTGCACAATACAGTCATGAATTGATGAATTTCTTTCTAGGTTCCTCTTTCATTTGCCCCGAGTTTCGTTACCTAATGAAGGGTATCGAACTAGCGGATTCCTTCAACTTTAATCCACACAAGTGGATGTTGGTGAACTTCGATTGTTCAACAATGTGGTTAAAGGATCCAACCTACGTTATCAACGCCTTCAACGTGGATCCATTATATTTGAAGCATGATATGCAAGGATCTGCTCCAGATTATAGGGTAATTATTTGACACATATAAATAATGTAAGAACCGAGGAAACAGGAAGGAAAAAATAAGAGGAAGCACTGCATTCCTATTTGATAATAGAAAGTAGGAAATTAGGATGGGGATGGAAATTAATTCAAACACTATAATCGTTCTTTTATTACATCACAAGTTATCACAAGCTACGCCTACATTAGTAATAGTTAATCTTCAGTGGGGTCATTCGGGGTAAAAGGACGCACTTTTGCTGTTTTTGCTTCACTGAGCCGAAACTACCATGATATTAGGAACACTAATTTGAGCTATCGGTAGCATATTTGATAAACACATAAAATGTAACGAGTATTTGACGATAGGCCAAACGGTTTTTTTTAAATTAAGCAAAAGAGTGATTTGGTCAAACTGTGTACCTTTACCTCGACATGTGGGTAAAAATACGCAGTCGTGTGGGTAAAAGTTCGCATGTAGGGTAAAAGTATGCATTCAGGTGTAGTAAAAGAAAATGAACAAATAATACACACATGGAACATATTTTTATATTATTTTTAATAAATAAAGCTAAAGATGACAAAAACAATAGAAATTAGAAACTTGAAATTTAGGAAACTATCATAAAATTATAATTTTTCACAGATTCAACAAAACGAAATTATGCTCAAGCCTTTATCAGAGCAGATATGTTTTTACTCCAAATATTATTAAGAATTCAAAACCAAGAAGACAGTAACCTAAATACCAGTGCGTACTATTACCCCCGTCCTTTTACCCCATTTGACCGGTAACCAAAACAATTCGTACTAGTTCGAATTCCAATAAAGTTAGGTTAAAATGTTATTCTGGAAAAAATCGTTCAATAACTATATAAAATCAACAAAAATAACTTACCTCTAAAAATACATAAATAATACGTCCACAAACTTTTCCCTGGTACGAAAAAGATCGAAATAACACGACAATTAAAAATTTTCATTTTTAATTTAAAATGGCGGCCCACGCGCACTCAATCCTGACGAGCCAGCGTCCCCGTTCTCTCACCCCCCTCAGAGAAAACGGCACTGCGTACTTTTACCCGTTGCGTCCTTTTACCCCGAATGACCCTATATTTAATAACTATGATCTTACATCTACCGATATTCTTAACGTTTTACCTTAAAACTACAATCACACATCTATTTTATTACAAGTTCGCAGCACAATAATATTATAAATGAGATACATTGAATTCATTGTTGTATCCTTTTATCATAGCATTGGCAAATTCCGCTCGGGCGCAGATTCAGAGCGCTGAAACTCTGGTTCGTCTTGAGGATTTACGGCGTAGAAAATCTTCAGAGATTTATCAGAAATCACGTCGCTCAGGCTCACGAATTTGAATCTCTAGTGCTTTCGGATTCCCGTTTCGAAATCGTTGCCGAAGTAATCCTGGGACTCGTTTGTTTCCGACTGAAGGTTCGTTAGTTAGTTAATTATTTCATATTTAAACGACGCCAAATTTGTTTTCAATTTTAATGAATCTTCAAAGAAAGATAAATGTTTCATTCTCACGATACATAAATTCACTCCCAGGGTTCGAACGATCTAAATGAAACTCTGCTGAAGAAGATCAACGGCGCCGGAAACATCCACCTAGTGCCGTCGAAGATCAACGACATGTACTTCCTGCGATTCGCGATCTGCTCGCGATTCAGCGAGAGCAAGGACATTCAAAGTTCCTGGAAGGAAATAAAGCTCAGAGCCGACGAAGTCCTCGACGAACAGTCGGTTTCTAAGTGATGGCGGGCGCAGATAGTCCGTGGTTGTAAATCCTTGGCACCTGCAACCTGCAATCAATCCTAACTTCTAGTTTTTTCTCGTACTATCTAGTTGACCCTAGAAGAATGCATGATTGATGAAAAAGTTGGGATCTGTCTTGCGTATTTTGCTGCTAAAAGTTCCGAAAAAACACCTCAAAAACACATATTTCTCGATAAGATAAATAAGAAAAATATTGGTATCCATATCAGTTAAAAATGAACTGTTGACTGTATGAACTGACAACATGTTAATGAAAATGAAAAATGATTTCTGTTTATAAATTTCTTCATGCTTCTCAATATTGAAGTAAAAATTAAAAATTAAGTGGTCAAAGATTACGGAATTTTGATGATGAAGTTGCTTGGATTCTTCATCCACTGGGAAGTAATTTATTGTACTTTGAGTCTCGTACAATTAAAAATTGATCTGCTTTGTTCCAGCTTGAGAATTATTTGGGATACTAATATTAATATTCGGTTTTCGAAGGAACATTATTCCAGAAATATACCAGACAGATCCTGTAGATGTAACATGTCAAAATGTTAAAAATCATCGTTACAATTTGTTGTTTCGCGCTGACGAGCGGATAATTCGTGTAATCGCAGTATTACGTGTCGCATCGTGCCACTGTTTCGACGTATAGATCATAGATCGCTTTCTTCGTTCACTCCGAGGAGTGACAAACACGGTTCAGTGAAACTTCACCGATGTCGCATAGTTGTTGATGAGCGTGCAATCCACGGTAACAGATAACTATTTGCAAAAATTCTGCCAGCAATCACGTCTTTCCACATTTCACATTTTTCAGTTTGCACTACAAGTGTTTTTGTTCGTCAATTATTTTCAATTAATATCCGTCAGTCTCCCTATTTTATTTCTATACGTTACGACGTCCATAAAATCATTTGTTATTGAATCATCTGTGGTGTATAAAATTGTATTAAACAGTATCAACAAAATTACGCAAGTTTAGCACTGATGCCGAATGTTCGCCAGAATTTTTGCATTTATTTAATGACCGAGGAAAATGCACCGTGTTATGACAATATTGTATTAATGTTAAATGTGTAGTATTATTATATCGTAAAATGTAGATACAATGCTGATATTGCAGATATAATTTAAATACAATTATCCGGTCGCTCAGGATAATTTCCACTCGTATCTTTTTTTCTTTGTCAAGTTACTTGTCAGGAGAAAGTAATCTTGGGCGGTCAGTTGATTGTTGTCGTGACTATTGCATTTAATGCAAGAAGAGAAGCGAATTATTCTGAAGAGTTGTTGTTGATCTTGATCGTGTTTTAAGCAATCAGTCTTAAGGAATTTGTGTACCGTTGATTTACGGACGTAGACTTAATTAGAATGAATGTTAAATATAATTAGGGAAAAGAACGCGGAGAGTTCTTTGAAAAGTTTGCGAAGCAAGTACAATCATGAAAGGGAGTTATTCTCAGTATTCATATTTGTATGAAGTGAGAGAATGCAAAGATAACATGACAGGAGTATCACGCGAATATTCGTTTCATTTGATACCATATTCGATCATTTATTGAATCAATTACACCGATCTAATGTGTATATAATTTACTTCTACTTCGAAATATGTTTTTCGTAATGTATCAGACGAAAATGTTAGAGAAATACAGTGGTTTGTTCACATGTATTCCAAAGATTAATTAACTTTTGAAATTCAGAGTATTAATTATTTCTTTCAATTTGGATCGTTTGTAGCTTCCATATTTAATCGTTACTCAATTTCCATGACTTTTATTATGAGAAAGAAAATATACTTTTTACAATTTAAATAAATTTAATATAATTTTCTTGAACTAATTTGTGACTGCATATTTTCCCAACATTTAAACTCTGACACATCGTTAGTAAGAAAAAATGTTTAATGGATTAAATATCCATGCAATAACTGAAAGAAGCGTCTTGATCTTGAAAATAAACTTCGACTTCTTTTTCAGTCTTTTAATTTCGATGTTAATATATCAAATTTTGTATGAAACAATAAATTCACAGGACCTAAAGTTGTAAAGAGCTTAAAGTTGTGTAAAAAGGAATGATCTAGAATTCATGTCGAAGAAGTATAATCCGGCAAATAACAGAAATAACGTCATGTCGTATTAAAATGTATGAAAGTAAAATACGTTCAACACTGAAAAGGAGAGCGTTGAAATATATCGATCCGTTATAATCAACCCACATCGCCTCATGTACTATTACGACGTCTTCAATGTAAAGTAGTGCTGCAACTGCGACAATAAATAGATGTAGAATTACTTTGCGCGATTTGGTCTGTCGAAACGAGCAAACGTTCTTACGCAAGCTCAAACAAAAGAGATATCGATTTTTTCAGTGCACAGAACTATCGTGTCTTTGGATCTGTAACAAAAACAGCGTATCGAATGCATCTATTCGAGTTTAATTGGGAACAACGTATTTTATATACCAAAGGCATGACAAAAATGTGATTTTCAGCCAAGGCGAGAAACGCGCTGAAAGATTTCATTAGAAACCGAAAGCGTGAATCGATCGAAGCCTTGCATTAATGATGTACGAGAAGCCAGAACGTTTTCTCGGTGAAATAACGCGGATTGCTGTTAAACGGGACCAACGGAAAGTAATAACAGGAAACTATAGCTGTATGTACGTACTTGCTACATCGATGTATGAACATTTGTTTACACTTTTCTTTTCATTTAATGCGAATAATCATGGTTTGTCATTAATATGTATTGGATGTTTGAGTAGAATGATATATACAATATACAAATGCTAAAAATGTCTGTCGATAAACTCTTCGTTGTTATAGCAATGTGGATGCAATAATAAATTATTCGTTACGTGTCATTTTGCTGTTTTACTTTATAGTTCTGAAACTCTGTGAGGGTAGATTTACATTGGAGCTGGAATAAACGATAAGAGCGACGATGTGAATAGGATGGTAAAAGAGAGAGAGAGAGAGAGAGAGAGAGAGAGAGAGAGAGAGAGAGAGAGAGAGAGAGAGAGAGAGAGAGATGTTCTCACTTTTGTTTATCACAGCTGCAACATAAACCTACTCTAAAACATTAACCGAATCGTTCACAAGCCAAAATGAACAACTCCACCTTTTGAGTTTCGTTGAAATTTGCTATCAGCGCACTTGATTCGGTGTTTTAGTAATAAAATTTGTAAAAATTTAAAGAGTAGAGATCAGTTTGGCTTCTGAACTATTCAATTAATAGAATAACGAAATAAATAGCTACGTAAAATAGATCAAACACGAAGTCGACTATACCATTTTTCATTAAAACAACGTCTGTTTACGAAGTAAAGAAACATGATTTACATTATTCTCAAAACACTTAAATACTTAACAAAAGACGTTTAAACTCGTTCGATTCTGCACACAAAAACTAACTGTTAATATTATTTCAATTAATTGCACAATTAACTCTTAAGGTCTTTTTTCGGCGGTCCACCGAAACGCTTAGTTAGCTGAATTACTCTCTCAGCTTCGCGGATTCCGCTTAATCGGGCTCCGTGAACCGTACTATAATGTCCGGGTATCGTGGCTTCTCCGGCAAACAAAAGAATCGGTGGTATCGGCTCACAGGTACCTGATTGAGTGGAAGAAAATTAGTGGCATAGTCAAAAGAAAAATAAGTATTCATACTTCATACTAAAAAATTTTCATTAACTTAGAACGTGGAAACCTTCGTAGGTAAACTTTCGATTGCGTGACTTTAAGTGATTCCATGTGTTTTCATGATAAAATCGACCCGAACATGACACAATTCGTACCATTTTTTTATTTGAAAGGTTTAAAGTCAATTTTTTAGCGCAAAAATAGCCAGAACTGCCTATATTTGACGTCGTTTTGTGAAGTTAAAGACAAATAAATGTCGTGTCAATTATTTTGAGTGATATTGTCTGAAATATCATCCACATAGATTGAGTTAAACTACGCGGTTTCACATGCAGAAATTGGACTAAGCTATTTGCCTATTTACCTGGCAAAGGACTAGCTAAATCACACTGGTGACCGACAGTACTGTCCATAGCCATGTAGCTATAAGCACCGGCAAAGTATTGATCCATAGACCATTTGCTTCTGAGAAGATTAGCTGGATACGGGAGCGTAGGATCACCGGTGAATTGTCGAAGGACTCTTGTTATCGACTCCACGATCTCCTCGTCGGAGCTCAATTCCATGTCCGCCGCCTCCCGACCACAAATCCATGCACACAAAACGTGCTGGGACGTCGACAGTTCTTCTATATTCGATATTCCTACGGGGACAAAGAATATAGCTCTTACGTGACATGATATCACTTAATTCTCACAAAAAGTTTACGTGTATTATGCAAGGCCGCGTTTAAAATCTTGGAGACCCTAGGCGCATCATTATGAGAACACAAAACAAAGAAGTCTACTATATTATGTTTATTGGAAACAAAAATTAGACGTAATATGAATAGTTTGTTCAAAATTACTCAAGAATTGCCAAAATTGCTATACAATGCAATATTTATCGTTGAAATTGGAAATTCGGAACTCTGAAGTTGAAGATTCATTTGGAGATTTAAAAGTTTTTTAAATTAATGTGTTAATTAATTTTGTTTTGGATATTTTTTGTTACAATTAAAGATTTCATGTTGGAGATTTGAAGAGTTCTAGAATAAAATTTGAAAATTTGAGAGTTTGAAGTTAAACATTTTTAAATTTTGAATTGGAAGAATTTTGAAGATATCAAGTTTCAGATGTATAGATGCAATTACAAATTTGTAGATTTCAAGTTAAATTTCGGGATGGAGATTTTAATATTTCAATTTGCTGATTAAAAGATTTCCAGAATTAAATTTTTGAGATTAAAAAGTTTCGAATTGGGGGTATGAAAAAAATAAAGTCGTGGCTTCGAAAATATAAAATTAAATATTTCAACACTGTTAAACATGATAATTTAAAAATTTCATGTTGTAGTTTAGAAAATACAAAATTGTGGATTTAGAGATTTTGTTTACAGTTAGAATTCGAAATATAGGATTTAAAACTTTTATGATTTGCAGTCGAAAATTAAAAAAATTGAAATTAGAAATTCAAATATTTGAAGTTGAAAATCGAAATATTCAAATTTAAAGATTTGAGGGTTTTTAGAATTGAAATAGAAAATTGAAAGGTTTGAAGTTGGAAATTTACAAAGTTAAATTTGGGAATTAAAAAATTTCAGGTTGAAGGCTTGATAATTTAAAATTGCAGATTTAGAAATTTTTAGAATTAGACTTGAATATTTATGAGTTTAAAGTTGAAGTTTGAAAACGTGAAAATAGAGAATCGAATCGAAAGTACTATTTTAAATGGACAAGTAATTTTTAGCGGCTTCTAATGAATTATGAATTTAAAACTTGGTAACTTATTTTGTGGAGCAAAGTTTTAAAATGTTGCCTCATAGAAGATGAGGCCTCAGTTTGCACTTAATGCGCCCTATGCTAAATGAGGCCCTGTTATCATGGAAATCTGTAATACAAGTCAGTAATTTTTTAAAGAAATTGGTGACAGATAAATATTTCAATGTACTTCTTAAAAGTGGAATTTTAAATGAAGGAAAAGGAGTTTAAATATTGACGTGATGGATTTTCTACTTTAGAGCATAAAAAAAAAAATTCTTGCAGACATTGATGTAAAATACTATAGTGTGATCGTAAAAACTGCGGAGTGTCCAAGTTTACAATTTTAGGATTTCGGAATAAAAAGTTCAGAAACCCAAAAAAATCTTTCATTCTTAAACCTCAAAGCTGCAAACTTAAGAACCTCAATTTTTTTACTGCATTATAGTTCTACCATCACTTATACTAATAAAAACTAATTTCAGTAAAAGATTTCTCTGGTTTCTATTTTTTCATTTCTTTAAAGACTACTAAACTACCATAACAATAACAGTATTAACTCCTCTTTGTAAGCTACCAAAATAATTTCTAATCTACTAAACCAACGCAACAAAAATTTCCGCTTGTAAATGAATTTATCAAAGAAAAATGATTTAACCTTTAATCCAGTCGCACCTATCAGCAAGTTCATCGGCGGACCATGCGAGCTTAATACCGCCTTCCTTCCAAACCCAGAACGGTCGCGCGTACTCCAAAAATATTTTATTAACATATCCGAATCCCAACTTGCATATCGCTTCGACCTTCTCGGCGGGCAACGCTGGACAGAAAAGCTTGTCGTGCTGGTGTTTCAAAACTCCGAGCGACACGGTGATAATGACATAATCGGCTGGGAATTCATCGCCGTCGCAGCATTTCACCACCGCCCGAGGACAAGAATCGCTGATGGCTCCCCATCTCACGCAACTTACTGGCTTACAGTACCTGATGCAACAAGTAACTCACTATTTTCTATTTTATCATCAGAAACTAATGACGCGGGTGGTTAGACCGTTATGGATCGATTACTACTGCGATATCGACTATCAGAGAATCTAATTTCAATTGTAATTGCCGTGAATATTAATGGCATCTTGGATTTCATGTTACGGTTTAATCGATTTTACGCCTAGTAGTTTGATACCTTGATTGCAAGCGATGAAAGCTCATTAAATTAGATGAGAATAGACTAAAATAGGCAAATTAAAGCGACTCGCGTGATTTAGAATTCGATACGGATTCAAATTTTAGAATTGAGATATTCTTAACGTAATGCATTAAGAGAGATCGATAAAAAGAGCCCTATACAGGGTGTAACAAAAATGTTGCAGTTCCTTGAAAGGGGTGATTCCTGAGGTGATTTTGAACAACTTTTTCCTTAGCGAAAATGTTAGGTGGGGCTTTGTTAACGAGTTATTAACGAAAAACACCGACCAATCGGGGAGCGCGTACAGTGGACGAATGATGACGCGGACGATGACGGGCCAATACTACTCACCGCTGGAGTCCGCGCTGATATTCATCCACTGTACTCGCTCTTCGGTTGGTCGGTGTCTTTCGTTAATAACTCGTTAACAAAGCCCCACCTAACATTTTCGCTAAGGAAAAAGTTGTTTAAAATCACCTCAGGAATCACCCCTTTTAAGGAACTGCAACATTTTTGTTACACCCTGTATATTTATTCTAAATATGGGAGAATGTGGAACAAGATGGACTCACAGGCGTAGAATGAGAAAACGCTATTTACAAAAAGTCCGTTGATATTATCAAAGAGTAGATATAACAATGAGCGACCATCCGACGAAAAAAAACCACTTTTAAAGAGTTCTCGTGAACTAACTTGAGAGAGCAGCTTGGCAAATCCCTTAGTAAAGGAGCAAGTACTCCGACATATCCAAGAGGCACCCTCACGTTTCCACCAGGAATCTCGATATAACTTCCAAACTGATCGGCTGACACGAGTGACAGGTCATCACCGCAACGACACCTCACACAATTCGTCATTCCGTACATCACCCTGGCGGCGTCATATCTGAAGACACAAAATCGCCGACGCTATCGAAAGAAGACATCCTGCGACGTCGGGTGATTAAAAATGCAGTGATGTAAGTAGTGGATCTCGTGTACCATCGGACTGCCAAATATTTTGTTGTCGAAATAGTTATTTACACACTGCAATATCAACCCCTTTTTTCCCAGAGCTATCAAGGAATTCGTTTCAGTATCTTCTAAAAGATGGGTGTAAAAAATTGTAGGTTCACCTATCAAAAACTGAAGGTGACCTTGATAACTTTGGGGAGAAAAAAGTGTTGACAAAAAATTTGGTACAATCATCTTAAAGCTCTCCTTGAACCATATTATGTTAGCTAAAGAAACTTCCGATCGACCACGCTTCATGGTCCACCCTGTATATTTATATAGTCTTAATTTAGTCTAAATTTCGTCTGCTGCAATCCCAAACAAAATTCTTATTTATAGTTTAAGATATATTAAAGATATCAGTTCAGTCCGAAAATCTTTTCTAATCGCAAGTTATTGAAGAAAAATCCTGAGAAAAGTTTAAAAAATCGCATGTCACAACAGAATCGGTATGAAAAATGAGTAATTGAATAATGCACATTTATCAAACAAAAACATCTGACAGTTAGCTAGTACACACGATCTCAATAATTAAATAATAATTTTAATTAATAAATGACACTTTTATCCTTCTTGATCTAATACAATTCCTTTTCATAAAAGTGTGAAAACATAAAAATTGAAAACCGTAGAACCGTGTAGGAACACTGCAAGGCTGCTTCGCGAGGCTTGCGCCGCTACCTTATTGTAGTGTACGAAAAAGGAATGAAGCAACAACGTTAACAATCGTCTATTTTGCGTTGTCACGCTTCTTTTTCGCACACTACAATAAAGCCCGACGCACACTATAGCAAAGCGCGGCGAAGCGAATTGAAGAAATTGATTCGCATTGGTTGCTGCACTTCAGCCTAGTGTGCGCGACTCCATAAGATCCAATTGTTAATCAAATTTTCTCTTCGGTTCGGAACGCTTCGCCGAAGTGCGCACCGCGAGACAGCTTCGCAGTGTCTGTACACGGCTTAACGTCCGAAAAGGATGTTTAACCGAAAACGGACTGAACAACAAAGATTTTGCAAACTACTTTTACATCACCGCTGATAAAATTTGCAGTTGACCTGGGCAACTGTACCGTTGCTCCTCCGGGAAATTTTGTAGTTCCTGTTGAATTCTGACGCCCATGAAGTTCAACAACGTACCGTGGGTGCGGCCACAACCTAGTGAGAAAAGGGTCGCCGCTTGCTGCTCGATCTGACGAAAGGTGTGATAAGCGGTGATGCTAACGGGTAGATCGATAGCTCGACCATCGCTGGTGCAGAAAAGACCGCGACTTGGATCAGGCCTGAAAATTGGTGGCTTCAGAAGACCCTCTTGAGCGGCCAGCGTGAATACGGGATTCGCCATGCATCCTCCCTCGATCCATGTCGCCCCCATTTCCGCCACCACGTCGCCCAGCCAACACGAATGGATTCGGCCTCCTGGTCTGCAAAGAAGATTCGTCATCGATAGAGCCTGGTTTATATTATCCGTTCTATCTTGTCACTGGTGGGCAGATTTTCCCCGTTATCTTTGCCTCATCCTAGTTATCTGAAGCCGTGTCTATAAGTATATACATATGGTCTAAGTACCCAAACACCAAAAGCATCTAAAGGTAGGATTTCCTATATGCGTCTGACGCTGCGACTGGACGCAACATCAAACGCACACAGCATAAAAACAAAGAAGAAACAAATGCAATAGATCACATGTATTTAAAAAGCATTGTGTACGTTTGGACGTTGCGTTCTGTCGCAGCGTCAGACGCATATAGGAAATCCTACCTTAACTCTTTCTAGAATTGGGACGCAACTTCAGGTTGATGATCAGCTAATATACACTACCACGACTACCACTAAGTAAACTCAGTGACATTGATTCTTGCCACAAGGGAAACAATGGGATGAGGAAAAATGCCCATTCCATGGACCTAGAAATATAAGAACGCAGCACAAGTCTGCGGGGTCTAAGCTCGTGCAAGTAAGGGAAGAACATGAGACTGCATATCTGTTTTATGAAGGTTATATTTACTATTAACCATTCCATTTTAAATAAAACGCGGTCATGAGAGCGGCACATGCGTACTAATTAGCAAATTGCAAGTCCTCCATCACGACTTCCCCTCTTCCGATGAACCGGATCCATCCCCTCGCCTAAAGTGGGACTTGGCACTCCGTCCATATATTCCTAGGTCCATGGCCCATTCCCACTAATATACATGTAACTAGACTGCTAACTTCCCAAACTTCTCTTACATAAAACGGCCCGAAAAAGCATGTACCGGAAGCAACTCTTTCTGCGCATGCGCAAAAACAATATATGCGTCCCGCATGCGTCGCACGGGTCTATAAGCATGACAGATAACCTTTGTTTGTCGTTTTGAGCATATAAAAATCTTGCAAGTTTTATTTTTCTAACATAAGAAAGTAAAAATAGCGGAGATAATGTCATTCACGTGTGCGGTTTTGAAATGCAAAAGCAAAGCAGCACGTAAAGAGAGGGAAAAAGTCTATATATGGTTAGGTTACATAGAATAAATAAGTCTAAAATACAGACGTATAAAAAAAACATTGTAAAAATGTATTTGTTTGAATTAATAAAGTTATTACTAGTATATATTATTTATTTAATGGGTTTTTGCTTTCCATTGAGGTAATCGTGTATGCATACATACATACATACATACATACGTATATGTATGTATATGTTACATACAGCCATAGACATATAAGAATAGACTGCGCATCACGGGGAAAGGGGACGGTCCAACTTTAGAAAGAGTTAGGACGATTGGAGAGGACTTTCTATCTCTTTCTATTCTCTTGTTATTTTCTATCTGTCTCATTCTTCCCAAGTACCTCCCCAAGCATCCAACTCTCTTCCACATCGGACCACGGCTGCATGTTCACGCGCAGTCTATAGTTACTATGTTTATGCATACAGCTTCTATGTACAAGCTTTATAGCGCATGCGCAGAAAGAGATCTAGTATATAGCTGCCTGAGTACATAAGAAATGGAGACGCGTTGTTATATGGTGTTAGCAGTCTAGTTATATACAGGGTGTAACAAAAAGGTTGTAGTTCCTTGAAAAGGTTAATTCCTGAGGTGATTTTGAACAACTTTTTTCTTGGCGAAAAGGTTAGGTGAGGCTTTGTTAACGAGTTATTAACGAAGAACACCGACCAATCGGAGAGTGAGTACAGCGGATTGATGATGGCGCGGACGATGGCGGGCCAATACTACTCACAGCTGGAGCCCGCGCTGACATTCGTCCACTGTACGCGCTCCCTGATTGGTCGGTGTTTTTCGTTAATAACTCGTTAACAAAGCCCTATCTAACATTTTCGCTAAGGAAAAAGTTGTTTAAAATCACCTGAAGAATCACCCCTTTCAAGGAACTGCAACATTTTTGTTACACCCTGTATAGAAGTCTGTGAGAGGAACACATCTGCCACACTGTCCTTACACTCTCTGTACAGTGGCCAAAGAGTAGATATAACATGAGGCAACACTCGAAAAGAAAACCACTTTTAGAGAAAGACGAAATGACACAGCCAATTTAAAGGGACACTTATTATACCTACTCTTTGCAGTGGCTATAACAATAACGCCTCTACCGGTCGCCAGGAGCACTAGGACAAAATAATCACAGAAAACCAACAAAATTTCCAAGGAACTTGAAACACCTATATAATACACTACATATAAAAACATGACATCTAATTTGGATCTTTCGTAACCGTTCCGTGTCTGAACCGGATAATATAAAGCAGGTTTAACCCGGTATTTTCGAGATGTCGCGTAAGAAACGAGCGTGATCGTCTCGTACGATCGCAGGTCCTTAATCCTTAATGTATTGAGAAAGAAATGAGAAAGTAGATTATTGTAGAGTTTCATTAACGTTAAATAGTATAGTGTACCTATCTGTCGCCTCTAGTATTGTGAAATTTTGAAGACCGCACTGGGCCAGTCGGTGCGCCGCTGAAAGTCCTGCCATCCCGGCGCCGATGATCACAACCGTCGGCTCCGGCTTGCACGGGTCCAGCATGCAAGGGTCCAGCTGGCAGGACTCGAATTTCGCTATTTTTCCGCATGGTGGGATTTGCTTTTTTTCCTTGCTGTCGCCTTTAGCCGATGAGAAAATTCTGTTAAACAGCAGCGATATGAATTAATATTCAACAGGTTGTAACAAATATATGTTGAGATATGTTAAGGGATGGTTTTGCAGCAATAATGACAGGTAGGATAAACGGGAAAATCGTATCATGCTGAACCTCAGCGCAGGTTGGTGTTCGACATTTCGGCGAAATTAGCGACTGACGTCGCAATTTAAAATTCCGTTTCTGGATTTCATTATATTTCGAAAATATTTGACTTGGAAAATTACGATCGAATCATTATGATTTAAGATATTCTTTATTCGGAAAAATTTTGTAAAAATATTTCAACGTATACTTGTTACACCCTGTGCATATTTTATGGTTATCCTTCTATTACTTCTCGTGTTTCCTTTTACTCGAAACTTAAAGCAGAAATTTACACAGATTTTAAGATTCATATAATTTTACTGAACATATTTGAAATATGTGATATGCATATTTGAAAATACAAGGACAACATTGAAACTGTATCTTGATGAGAATATAATTTTATTTAACCTATGCTTTGAGCAAGTGACATTTCTAGTCCAGCAAAATATCACATTTACTTAAATTCAACCTATCTAAAGCTGTCATAACTATCAAATTTGTTTTTAATGAAAACGTTAATCTTAATGACAGAGTCTGACAGTGACAGTAGATGGTGTCATCAAACGTCGCTTTTAACCTCCCTAATTTCTTTATGCAATGAAACATATTTGTATCGTAATTGACAAATAAAATAAACACGCCGCGTGAATTAAAGATAATCGTGCAAATGCAAGAATAATTATTCGAAACTTGAATATAGTAACGTGAACGAAACAGTTGGATCTACCTTGTTATAATATTTTGGATTCTCCGAACTGGTAGTCTGGTCCTCGTAAGTAGCATTTCATTGGACATAAATCGACGGAACTACGAAATTTGTTCATGAAGACGACAATGCCAACCCTGAGTGTAAATTTTGATGTTAATTAAGGAAAATTCCTTAAATTCGGCAAACGTTACTATGAAGGGAGCATATCATACTCGCAAACAAACGACCATTGCCGTCATGACGTTCTGCTGTTGGAAGACTCGTCATAGCCGACTACAAGCAATTTTTTCTGCTGATCATTGATTTGTGATTGGTTGCGTTCAGCGGATTCAAACGTTGCGCAACCATTGAGTGATTTTACTAGACTTTTGCCACATAAAGCTCGGTTCAGACGAGCGGTTTGCGGTTTGCAGCTCAATTGTACTACATACATATCTACGTGCTGTAGAATATGTACATACACATATATTTTTTTATGTATAATTACTGACAATGGGCACTTTTCCTCATGGTGATTTTCTAGTAACCGTCACGAATCATTTGGACTGTGGCAGATGTTTTCTTCTACGCTGATTGGTTTCGCCATTTGTAGGATAATGTCCGGTAGCTATTGTATGTAGTTGTGCAGCAATGTGTATATATGTACATACAGAAACATACTTTATGTGTGTAACAACGTTAACGTTAACTGCAGAAGCGCAAAGTTTGAGCTCAATGTAATACAGAGGGTAAAAAGACAGTGTGGCAAATCAACTATCTTCGAGATGATTGGTTACGCCATTTGCAGGAAAACTTCCTGTGCTAATGGGTGGTTGTGTGTTGTGTATCATTGATATTAAGTTTCTATATTCACGTTATTACACAAGACATTACATTTTCCTGAGCCAATCCTGAACAATCCTGAGCTTTCCCTTTAATGGCAGCTTCCGGCTGATGTGCCACACTGTCTTTTTACCCTCTGTAAATGTAATAGCTAATACTAGCAATTGCATTTGCGGCACGTGTGCAGCGCCTAACTTCATTTCTAGTACTCTAGCCGTAATTGTGGTCGCCGTACGGCGTACGGCCGTGTGCAGCGGGCCTAAACTTCGAATAAACGTGAAGCAGGTTCTCATTTAGCGCAAGTCAGTAACGTAGTTAGTATGTACATACGATACTTTTTTCATTGTGAAGAACTTAGTAATTTGCAGAATTAAATCTGCTAAATAATACTTTTTCATTCTGAATTGGCGTGTATAATACCAAATTACTATTGCTATTATCATTAACATTTATAATTGAACGTTTGACAGTCCTTTCGATTACAATATCTAATTCCTAGAATTAGATATCATTTGATAAGTCCCTTGGAAATTTTTTCGATTTTACTGATTTCTCTTCAAGCTTATCAAGAGTTTCGTGAAACCACTTTTTAAACGTTTTCGAATTCATCTCTTCGTGATAATTATTGTTCTCTTTTGACTCGAAAGCCAATAAAGCGTCAATAACAAAACCATTGTCACTACCAATATATGTATGTATGTATGTACGTAATAATATGTACGTATGTATGTACGTTCGTCTTACAATTTTGTTTATAATTCATAGTATATTATTGTACACTAGAGGGCTTTTATGCCCGTAAACATAATAATAAATAATAATAAATAATAAATAAATAATAATAAATGGTAATGATGGTAGTGACAGTATTTTTGAATCATACACAGAATCTGATTCAGAATAAAAAAGTATTATTTAGAACTGGTTTTGTTTATTTATATTTACATTCTTACTAAATAATATTGTGGTAAAATTAAAAGAATTAATGTCCCTGTTTTGCTTACGTCTGATGCCATGAAATTGCACTAATCTGCATTTTCTGCATCAGTTTAACCTAAGATAAAATCATATAAATAATAAGTAGTAAATCGCAACCATTGCGTAATTTTCCTAGATTTTTAGTATGTAAGTACTTACATACATGTATAAGATAGAATCGTATAATAAATCTAGTAAATCATATAGTAAGTATGTATATACTAAATTGCAATCGTTGAGCGATTTTACTAGATTTACTAGATGATTTTATATGGTAAAAATCTAATAAAATCACTCAACGGTTGAGTCCATGTTGAGTCCGCTAAACGAAACCATTGCTGAGCTCTATCATAGTTCAGAATTTGTAGAAAAATTGAAATCGGTGAGCAGAAAAGGCGACAATACCGAATAGTGAAAGGAATAGACAGATTTGATGCTGATTATAAATATTATTGTCGAAAGGAAAGATTTTTACAATAAACGAACTTAGTCTAAATCACTGAAAAGTCTCGTATCCTAGAATAATTTGTCTACAATGCGAGAGTTTAACATATAAATAACATTTTTCTAATTAAGCCTCAGTAAACTCATTCGTAAACCAAAAATACGATATAAAGTTAACGCGCATAATATTTTTGTTATACGACAAATTGCATATAATTGTTTCAAAGCTTTTATCCGTGAACATACGTTAAAATACTATAATTAATTTTAAATACAGCAAAATACAGTAATCTCTAAAATGATCAAGGAATGTTTCAATTTCTGTCGACGAATCACAAGGTATTCCAAATTAATTTGACTATTTTCCACGTAGTTCATTGCTTTAAATTAATTAAGATATAGTTTGAACTTTCGATTCGAGGTTCAAATTTTCTATTCTCGTCGCTATGTCGACCGAAGTTTTCGCGAAGGATTCGTGTGATTCTTCTTGCAGCGCAGGAACTTGAGTATCGAGAATTATCGTTGCTTGTTTCGTGATCTCGTTCCACGCGAAAATAATGTCTTCTTCTTTGCTCAAACGGCTGCACACTACGAACCGAACGAGCACTTTGCCGCGATAACTGCCAGCGACGACATAAATCTTTCTCTCGTTTGTCAAACGAGTGATCAATTCCTTGGTCAGTTTTTCATCACCCTGAAATTCATAGATTAATTGAAATTTCTTGGATCGAATTCCTGAAAATGAGTTTCTTCCTTAATCCTGAATTAGCGATATTACTTAATGATGATAGATCGTAAAATGTTTTAATTTATTATATTTACTAACGATACTCTTTCTTTTAAAATTATTCAGTACACACCTTCAATCTGAAGCAAATTAAACTCATAGTCGTTTCAGTCACCAGTTCGAACCTGTTATCAGATTTTACACATTTCTCGAACATATCTGCCAATCTGATAGCGTGCCTTATATGTTCTTGCAGACCTTCCACTCCGTATAGACGTAAGACGAACCACAGTTTCAGTGAACGGAAACGACGACCCAAAGGAATTTGCCAATGCTGAAAAATAATTGTAAAAAGTATCGATGAAAACTCGGTTACATACAAAAACTAGTAAGTATACAGTGTGTAACCGAATACGAGTCCCACGAGGGACATTTTAAACATTTAGGTATTAGACACAAAAATAATATTTAGTTTATTAGTTATACGCCGTTTTATATTTTGTAAATACGAATGCAACACTGGCAAATTTCCTGTAAGGTCAGTGACCGCGATTTTGGGCCTCTTCATCGTGGAAACGTATCAGTTATGCTACATTCCAGCGTTGGGCAAACTGTAATCACTAATATTATTAGTGACTAATGATTATATTAACAATATAGAACTGATTAATGACTAATGACTAAGTAAATAGTTGAGTGTGACTAATAATTAATGAGGAAGTAAACATTTGAAGGTGACTAATAACTAATGATTAAATAAACTTTGAGTGTAACTAATAATTAATGATTAAATTTTTATTAAGAAAGAATAATGAATACTGATTAGTGAGTAATTTTAGTCGTAACTAATGACAAAATAAGTAATCAAAATTTATCTGGGATGGTAAGTTTTTTAAAAGAACGAAAAAAAAATGAAAATGACTGCATAGCAGTAACTCAAAATAATTAAGGTACGACTTTGACTGGAAGCGTCGACTCTTACGACATATACTGTTAATGTTTATGTTTATGCTATGAATATATTGGTACCTGAGATTTCGGTCTCGGGTCGAATCGAGTAAAATCGTACGAATTCGGATGATGACCTGGCACGTTCAGTTATTGCACACTCTTAGTTTACACATGTTACAATATTCATTAGTCGTAAAGATCTAGAATAGTGATTGATGGCTAACCATTAATGACCAATAATTTAAAAATAACTGATGACTAATTATAACTAATAACGAATGACTAACGATTAAATATGGTTGTAAACAATTAGAGCCATGTAGTCATAACTAACCAATCAAAAATGTTTAACTAATGACTATTAATTATGATTAACGATTAATCAAATCATTAGTCATTTTTAATTATTAGTTGATTTGTGCCCTACTCTGCTACATTCTTCATAATTTCAATTTTAAATGACAGAATATGTGTCTTTCTATTTAATGAATATCTCTTCTGTAATTTAAAATTGAAATTGTAAAGAATGTAAGATTATTGATACTTTTCCACGATGAAGGGACCCAAATCGTGGTCACTGACCTTACAGGAAATGAACCAGTGTTACATCCGTATTTACAAAATATAAAGCAGCGTGTAACTAATAAATTAAGATGCCCAAGAAGTCCTACGAATTTTTGTTATATTCTGTATTAAGCTGAAAGTAAAACTTCCAGATAAGATCTCACGTTGAAATTTGGCATATAGCTAGATAATACAATCAATATAATGGGAAAGATCTTAGAACCCAAAATTTTTGATCCTGATAGAAAAATATAACTGTCAAAAAACTTCTAGACCAAGTTATCCCGATATTGTTTACACGTGTAACTAGTGCTCTATAAAACAATAAAACTTACTCTAAACTCCGGAGCAATTCCTTGTTTATCATGCGCTAAGTAAATTCTGTCTATGTTGAATGCTTCAACAACTCTCCTAGAATCCTTCAACCTGTAAATTGGACATAACAATTAATTTGCTTGAAACTCTTTTTCTTCTCAAATTACATGCTATACTAATACAACAGATTGTTAAGATCATAGTCAGATAAGAAAATAATAAAAGATGTTACAGCCATACCACAGTGCAGAGCAATCAAAATTAGTCAGTAACCATTTATGCGGATTTAGATTGAAAGAGTCCGCATATTCGACACCAGCCATCAGATATCGATATTCGGGGCAAACGAAAGAAGCTCCTGTAAATTCGACAAAAGATTTACCTTTGATCGAACAAGTAAAAAACTTGATATACGGTAATTTTTAAGATCTCAGTCCAATTCCAAAGTTATTTACCTGCGTAAGCGGCATCTACGTGCAGCCATATGTTGTGTTCGTTGCAAATTGGTCCCAATTCTTCAAGGTCGTCGAAAGCACACGTGCCAGTTGTCCCCAGAGTGGCGATCACACAGCACGGTATCAGACCTTTCTCCAAATCCTCCTTCACCGCTGTCAGCAAGGAATCTCCTCGTAAACGGCATTTGTCATCGGTTGGTAAAAGTTTCATGGGAACTGAGGCCAGCATTCCCGACTTCTCAACCGAGGAATTTGACTGATCTGCAATGCAAGTTTCATTGTAAAAAATGAATGGATTAAATGAATTCTGTTCAATAGGATAATTGTGAAACATAAATTACCGGATGTATAAGCAATTAATTTACTCTTGATGAAATTTTCATCCCAGTCAGGGTGAAGATTTTTTATACGTCGCGTTGTTTGTTCTTTTGCTGCTAACAAACATACTAAGGTGGCCTCGCTTGCCGATCCCTAAATAAAGAAAAAAATATATGAATGTTAATGTTTTCCATTTGTACAATACGTCAACAACTGCAGTAACCATTCATATACAGTGACTCACAGATTCGTTTACATGTATTCCGAATATTCATTGATTAGGAATTCTACAATATTATTTTTTTTTTTTTATTAGTTTGTGTTACTCCAGCTACCAGGTTGTTGTTCAGTTTCCACAACTTTTATCGCGCAAAGGCAAATACCTTTTTTAAAATTTAAACAAATGCAACATACTCTTCGTGAGTCACTGTAATTAGTATTATATTCATTCAGTACATGTACATGATTCACGAGAAGTCAAATTGTTCAATATTTCTTCGTAATGGGGACACATTTATCTGTTACTAATGATTCCGTACCTGTATAACACCCCCGCCAAAACCTTCACTGGAATGTAAAAATTCCTCTGGCAATCCTAACAATTTTCCAAGCCAGTTCATGGTGATGACTTCGAGTTCGGTGCACGCCGGAGAGGCGAGCCACGATAACCCTATACAGCTGATACCACTGCTAAAAATTTCACCGACGACTGCCGGATACGAATTCGCCGTGGGATAGAATGCGTGGAAATGAGGCGAATTCCAGTGGGTTACCTAAAAATGTAACAAGCAATCTTTTCAACCAAATAATGATATGCAAATGGTAGCAAAGTAAAAACGAAACTGAACTCTAAATTATATCTGATCAATAGACTGCGGAAGTTTATGCATTTATGGCGATTTTAAATGTACTAAAATGTATAAGGATATGCATAGATGCAAAAATAAATGAAATATTAAAAATACAACACATTTTATGGTATTTAGAAGGTGGAAAACACTTTTATTTAAGTTAGTTTTCTTTTTCTATGCCTTTGAAAATACGAATTTGCATAAACATCCGCAGTCTACTGATCAAGTTCAATCACAAATACGTAAACAAAATTGAATTTTCAACTGGCATTGAATATTACGAAACGCGTGTGACTACGTTTGCGAAGTGAAATAAAGTGAATCAATTTAATTACAAACACGAGATAAAACTTGATAACAAGCAGCAACGCAACTCACTCCTGGCATGATGTACCGTTCAACATCCTTCAGCACCTCCTGCCACGTTTCCGCTTTTTGCGGCGCTTCTTCTGGCAGCAGTTCGCTGAGATATCCGGGTTCAACAGCCGGAAGGACGTCTCTGTCCCTCAGAGTCTCCGTATAGTGAGCGATGAACTCGACGGCTGCTTTGCCAAAATCGATGAATTCCTTCGAGTCCATTGCCAATTGAAATTCCTTCGCAAATACTTCGATCAGCTAATCCTACGCAATGGTACGCGGAGGTAATTAAATTAAAATTGAAACGCAATTGCGATCCTCGGTGGTTGTTGTATGCACTTATACGATATCGACATTGGTGTCTCTATGAATACGTATTCATTAAATATTGTTACAGAATGATTAAGTTATTTTATCACAACACACTAAATATTTGTGCAAGAATAATAGTAGGTAATGAAAATTCAGGTAAATGACACTGGCAATAACCGAGAAAATATTTAAACAATTCAAAAATATAGAATTTTATTATTCAGTCTTTCGATCACGAACGTCAGAAATGAATTCGAATTTTAATTCACCGTTACTTAAAATATTGAAAAAACACTGTTTTTCCGAAAACTGAAAAAAAAATTATTTCCCCCCCTTTTCAATTAAGTGATTCGAATGATCTCAAACTATTGTAAACGAAAGGCAACAATAATTTCATAACGTCGATTGTTAGATGTAATAAATCAAATTGCGAATCATAAACAAAACTGGCGAATATCGATTACAACCCTAATCAGAACTGAAAGCGTACTTTTCGCTGATGTTGTTTCAAATGCTATCTACCGCGAACTGTAAACGAAACATTGTGCCGAAATTCTTTTATACTCCCGTCGAAATCGATACGCCACTGAGTGATCCCGCGCGAGAATTCCCGAGGAGGGAAACGATCGAGAACGGTTACGCGATCGAAATGGGTCGGAGAACTATGGCGCACGTGTCGCACCGCGAACGGTCACTGATGAAATGATTTTACCGGGTGTCTGCAGCAGGTAATATCGAATACCGTGAGACACAGAAAACTTTCTCCCGCTTTCTCCATAATTATACAAAAACGATTGATGGGTCGGCACCTCGGAAGACACGGAGAAGGTTCTATTTTGAGAAGCGTTTGGGGATAGCTAAACAGATGATTATTGAACGGCGAGAGTTCGAGAAACTTTGAACAGTTGACATCTTCGTAATGTTGAGAGTTTATGTAAGAATTTGTATACACAGAATGCGACTAGTGAAGTGGATTACTATTATTATCATTTGGATAATAGAAATGAAAGAAAGAAGAGTTTTTATTCGCATATATTTAGGCTTGATTAATTAATACTTATCACTTGATTTTTCCTTACATTTTACTATTATGATAGATTAAGGAGTATAATAAGGAGTAAATTTCATACTGTGAATATACAGGGTGTTTGGGATAGTATAGGCAAGCTTTGGAGGGGTGATAGATCACGTAAAAACAAACAAAAAACTTCTATATGACTTGGGTCCAAAACTCAACCATTTTTGAAAAAAACTGTCATAAACATTTAAGCTATAAACCACTATAATTCAAAATAGGAACGTTTTTCGTAAGCAATTTCTTCGCTAAAATGAAGATTACGATCTTGTTAATCCAATAAGTACAGTAACTGTGATATTGTTACCTCGTATCGCAAAAAAATAGTATTTTTCTAACCCCCTAAATTACCCTTTAAAATCGCGATAATTTAAGGGGTTAGAAAAATATTATTTTTTCGCGGTACAAGGTAACAATATCACAGTTACTGTACTTATTGGATTAACAAGATCGTAATCTTTATTTTAGCGAAGAAATTGCTTACGAAAAACGTTCCTATTTTGAATTATAGCGGTTTATAGCTTAAATGTTTATGACAGTTTTTTTCAAAAGTGGTTGAGTTTTGGACCCAAGTCATATAGAAGTTTTTTGTTTGTTTTTACGTGATCTATCACCCCTCCAAAGCTTGCCTACACTATCCCGAACACCCTGTATATCGTTCGAATTGACCGAAGTATTAATACTGTTGTCTAATTTATAGAAATGTAGATGTATCTGGAACTTGAAAAACTTTGCAAAATAATATTTTGAAGAGGAACATTCACTAAATAGAAGGCTGCGGTTACAGTGGATGCGTTTTCTAACGAATACGTCCGAACAGTTCTTTTCTAAACAATGACACAGTTCAATCATATTCGTCAGAAAACGCATCCAGTGTAACCGTAGCCTATTATGTAAAGTAGAAACGCAGACTTTATATGTTCTGCACTCTGTAAATAGCATACCTAGTTACACATGGAGTAACTTTCATTATTCTAATATCCACGTAATATTATTGTCTTTTGACTGTACTTCTTACGTTGCATTGTCTGTACAGTTATACTGTTCTGAATAATCGTCGTCCGAATCTGACGGATCATAATTTCCATCACTTATGTGGTTTTCTTCTGAAATTTCTTCAGCCCTATCACTTCCATATGCGTATATTTCCGACATTGGTTTCGACATATTCACAAAATTTAAGCAACGGAAGAAATGTACGATGAAAATACAGAGTGTAACAAATTGTTGCAGTTCTTTGAAAGGGGTGATTCGTGAGGTGATTTTAACCCTTGTCATACCAAGGGGGGTATTTCAGGGACCCCAATATATGTTTTTTTGCTGTAATTTTTTAACTATTGAAAATATGTTGCCAGATTTTTTTTATGTGTCTTATTATTAATTTCGAGTGGTATGGATAAGGAGAGAAACAAATCGACTAAGATCGAACGTACAAAAAAAAAATAAGAATGATGAGGACAATCAGTATAGTCTTGGTATATCAGACTCCTGCATATAATTTTCTTCCTTTTTACTTATTTCAATAACTATTGAGTTGATAGTATATCGAAATAGACTAACAGCACTGTGTGCACCATGAATATTCGGGCCTGGATGAATATGTATAACTTGATACTGTGACCGCGCGTATACCTTGGGTTCGACAAACATTTTTGCAACAAAAAGAATAATTATAATGATATTCCAGTTATATTCAATAAAGTTTATGTTGAAATAAAAATACTATAATAAATAATAACCAATATAACAATAAATTCCCTTGGGGTCCCTTGAGTACCCCCCTTGGTAAAGAACGTTGATCATAAAAGCTTGGTATGACAAGGGTTAAACAACTTCTTTCTTAGTGAAAATGTTAGATGGGGGCTTTGTTAACGAGTTATTAACGAAAAATATCGACAGAAAAATATCAGCAAGAAACAAAATCAATTACAAAAATCGAATATGTAAAAGGAACGTCCTTGAACCAATCACGAACACCCGAACGAGTATAAAAGCGAAGCGTTCGTGCATAACGGCCTTTACTTCTCCGAAAAAGTATATCAATCGGGGAAATAATTATTACGAATACGAGTAAAACTAAATTTTCTGTGATGATTTCATTAGTTTCTACTTGTTCGTGAAACTCATTAAAATTGATTGACAGATATTTATCAAGAAATATGACTCCACTTCTTTCCATTAAAAATTGTCTGATTCAAACTGATGAATTAAAACTGTAAAAATGAATAACGATATTCTTTGTGACATAAAATTATATGAAATGGAAAAAAAGTGAAATGGTTAGATAATAATAATTTTATATGACATATATAAAACACATGACATGACAATAATACATGACATGTATAAAATCAACCCGCGCGCACGAACACAAATGAATTCAGGTTCCGAAATACGTGTCTGAGCATGTGTGTAATGCATGTAAAGAAATGACAACAGCGAAGGCCATGAAAAGTAGCCAATGAATTTTCATTTCATGTCACACTATCTGTAGCACTTATAATTAGAGGATATTCATACAAATCGACATTTTTAAGATAGATAAAGAATCGAAATTAATCAGACATTGAAATAATGCAGTATGCATTTTATTTTTAGTATTTATGTATTTTTTGCATATTCTAGTACGTTTTTATATAATTATAATTGTCATAAATACATCAATATCTGCAGTCTAGTCATGATATTTTAAATTATGTCACTTTTAAAAATAATGTGAAGTGATACTGCATGAACCTATACGGAGCTAAATATATTTGAAATTTTTTTGTTTATTTTTTAATCTTGCAATTAATCCACTTGCCTGAAAATATGTTTTCTCAGAAGACACAACAGGAAATTCTAACTTTTTCAATGTCCACCTTCAGTCAACGAAGAGAACGTATTTCACTATGAATGATAGCGAATTCCTCCTCATTATATATCCTCGGCTGATCGAGACTGTTTTTCATCCATCGAATGTAAAATGGCTGCACTCCTGAACGCGATTCTTTCTTCTCCAATTTTCATTGTTGTTACGAGCAACCTTGATCGACAATAGTGATCGTGGTAAAACCAATGTTGTACTTACAATGTCTTACGCCACAGTAGGCACTTCTGATCGATTTGCATTATTAATAAAAAAACGGGATATTCCAGTCAACGGTCTCGTTTGTAATCGGAAATAAAGGAGGCCGGAAAATAAAACGGGTAGCGAAGAAAACAATAGTTAATTCCTTAAGTAACAAGGGAACATATCGAACCTTCAGTCCCTGATTTTGATGAAACTTATGTGGAAACTAGTTTTCCGAAAAATATTCAACACGTATTTTTACTTATCGGCCACCGTTACATCTTGAAGAGATGATAACAGTCCCCAAAGTTGAGGGATGAAAATACATTTTGCATAATATCTTCGAAAATAGGAAGCGTAGAGAATTAATTTTTTTCAAATGTGTGGTTTTGAACAGCGAATTCAGTAATATGCAGAATTGTAAAAAAAAAGTCATTTGTTTAAATAATATAATTAAAAAACATGATTTTTCAAACCATTTTTTGTTAAATGTTAATCCATTTTCGTGTAAATTTATATACGTGAAATATGGACCAAAATAGCGGACACGTGTTTCGGGAAATTTAGATTTTGATTACCTAACAATAATTATTAAATGCTCAACCATTTATCGCATCGTGAAAAGAAATATGTTGCGTTAAACTGGTTTTTTAGTTAATGTCGCTGTTCACAAAAGTATTCACCCCATTCGCAGGAATATATAAAAGGCTAAGGTAAAGTCGTCGGTTATTCAGTCATCATTAGCTCTTTTTGGAGCTCCAATATACTGAAGACGAGAAAAACCGAAGTTCTAACTTTTCTAACAGCAACATTAACGAAAAAACCAGTTTAACACAACATATTTCTTTCTACCATGCGAAAGATGATTAATTGTTAAATAATCAAAATCTAAATTTCCCGAAACACGTATCCGCTATTTTGGTCCATATTTCACGTATATGTATAAATTTACACAAAAATAGACTAACATTTAACCAAAAAATTGTTTAAAAAATCACGTTTCTTAATTATATTATTCAAACAAATTGCTTTTTTTGTAATTCTGCATATTACTGAAAAGCAACTCTCTACTCCTCCTAGTTTCATCCCTCAACTTTGAGGGCTGTTATCACACCTCTCACATAATTTTCATTAAAATCGGGGTGTGCAGGTTCGATATGTTTCCTTGTAAGCAAGACTTAAGTTTAATTAAACACAAACAATATGCAACCACCAGTTATCGATACTGACGCAGAAATACCAAATTAACAGTTAATGTTATACAACATTATATACATATGTTAGAAATTGTATGATTTCGATACTTTACCCTCAACGATTCTGGAGTAAGTGCTGTGGGGTTTATTGAAACCGCTCCAAAAGTTACTTAAAGAAAAAGAGTTTAACCACAGAATTTATTTATTTTTTAACAACGAATCTTGCTGTGCTATCTAAACATCCTCCACGTTTGAAATCATTGATATGAGAAATGTTATATAGCTTGTTACAGACTTTAAACAGTACTAAATATATAATTTTATAACAAGTTATAAAATAATTTATTATATAACACTGTTTTGTTACACGGTGTAGACGCAGCTTTACGCGTAGCTACGCAAAGTGGATAAGGAGGATCGCTTAATTATCGGTTTGACCGAATCATGCCTGCATAAATGATGAACTTTCGGTTGTAAGAATGTTTAAAATTTCAAGAGTTTCTGGTGATTGAATAGAAAGCTAAATAACGTAATACTCAAAATGATGTAATACACATATATTCAAGCAAAATACCGGGTTGGACTCGTAATATATGGTAAAAGTTAAAACAGATATCTTTGAAACGTCTAATTATTGATACATACTTATCAGCAAATATCGTTCATCGTTAATAATGACATATATGTTTCGTTTAATATTTATTCAGAGTCCATAGCATGACCATTCTTTTGAATTTCAACTGTTCGGAGCATTGATAAATAACGGCGAGCAAAAATTGAAAGAAATATTTTTATTATAAAAATAAGACACTGCCTAATTTAATTTTTTTTCATGTAATTTTTTTGCTGTTTGATAACACTTTTCTGGTAAATCTTTATTATAGCTGCTTTCGAGTCAGTAACGACTTTTTAAGTATGAAATGATGCCAAATCACTTGAAAAGTAATTCATTTATTAAGTGAATATTACCAATTGTTTTTATTTATAACTAATCTTTTGCGCGTTGCCTTAATAAGAATTTAGACATATTATAGAGAAAAGAAGAGGCATAAAATCAACAATAACCAGACTGCGGATCTTTATGCATTTATGGCAATTTTAAAATTCTGAAAACCCATAAGAATTCTCAGAGATATAAAAATACATAATTTGCACATGATTTTGTTGCAATTATATGTCTATAAAAATACAAATTTGCATAAACATCCGCAGTCTAACAATATCTATTTATACCATTGTTTTTCATCTCATAAATAGAATTACGAGAGCAATATAAAAGAAATGTTGCGTATTTCATGCAACATTGATATCTAAATTGAATGATTACGTCCATGAAAAAATCTAGGCTCCGTTTCTTCGTAATTTCAAGAAGAAAAGGAACGAAAGCAAACAGCATATCATTAAATTGATAAATAAAAAGATGAAAGAAAAGAAAAAAATAAATCGACAGGGCTCGTCCGGGATTTGAACCCGGGACCTCTCGCACCCGAAGCGAGAATCATACCCCTAGACCAACGAGCCAACTTGCAAACTTTTTTCATTTTAACCATGACCATGCTCCTGTCAAAGTTAATGTTAATTCATTATCAATATACTATTATTATCATCCATTGATCAAATTTAGAAATTCAGAAATCATCATTTGCTTTTCTATAAGAGTTAGATCATTCATGCTTCGTAAATCGTGAAAATCGATTGGCTTCTTATGATACGTGGTATCAATTATTTGTTTATAAAAAGCATATTTTAATGCATAATTAGAAGAATGAAATAAAATTAACAATAAAAGTCTCCGATCACATGATTGAAACGTATTTGTAACAATATTGATTAATATACTATTTCATGAATTCATTGTTTATTGATTTCCATGATCGGCTTCACAGTGAAAGGAATGTTTTTCAATGTGGCTCGTTGGTCTAGGGGTATGATTCTCGCTTAGGGTGCGAGAGGTCCCGGGTTCAAATCCCGGACGAGCCCGATTTTTTTTCCAATTTGAAAATGAATTTATAATATCCCTAGGCGATTCCATCAGTTTTTAAATCAATTTTTTTCAATTTTCAACCAACAGATACAAATTTCTCATTTTATTAAAACAGAATCGAATCGAATACACGACAAAATAATTGAAATACATCGTTAATTATGTATAATGTTATCATACAATATCTTATGATAAAACTCATGCGATACTAGAATGATAACCACTGGTCGTCAGCCTATTCATATACCACAAGGTAATACTTCCAACAAATGAAAGATAATTGTTATAAATCTTAAACTCAAAGGTTTTGCAATGTGATCCACTATTTGAATTTATTATTTAAACAACATGAGTGGTCATATAAATTTAAATATACGAAAGAAAAATGCAAGAATCAAAAGATGAGAAAACTTTAGACAGTTGAGTACTCCAAGATGCATAAACATAATAACAGATTTAGGTTCCTGGTACAAAAATATTAATAGAAACAAAGAATTTTACAATACATATAGATATGGTTTTTTCTACGTTCAGCTAAGTTCATGGGAAATATCACCGGACCACTTACATAACGTCCGCGGTTAAAAACTAATGAAAAGCCTTGCCACTGGCCATGGATACGGCGATTGTCATGGACAAATCTTTTCAAGTGTCACATTATTACAATGAACCGGAACTGTTAATGTTTTTTGACATTCATAAAAAAGATTATTATCCAGGCGAAATAATAAAGAGTGTATTATGTATATATTTAAACATTAAATTATATCTTCTGTATCTAAAACTTTTGTTTCATTTAAAAGTTAATAAACCTGTACATTATTTAGTAAAGGTAACATAAAAAAAATGTGAGTCTAGAAATATTTTAATTACAAAATGTAGTCACGACGGGGGGCGTAGCTCAGATGGTAGAGCGCTCGCTTAGCATGCGAGAGGTACCGGGATCGATACCCGGCGCCTCCAAAATGAATTTAGTTTATTTTTTCATAAAAATTTTGTCATTTTATTTTGGAAAATGATATAATAAATCACGCGTGAAATAATCTCTTACTATAACTGCAATAAGGTTTGTGATAGTTCAACTACTACCAAAAATATGTAGAAATAAACTTTTAAAAATCTCAGGAATCCATGAAATTATAATGACTAATGTATTACATTAGTCATTTACAATTAAATGAAAGTACAAAAGTAGATCGCAATATAAGGCAATATTCCCTGATCATTTAATTTCTGCAAGTGGTGACATCTAGGTGCAGCTAAGATTGCAACACTTTATTAGTTTCCACTGGGATGTGCAAACATGGTAAACAAGAAAATGATTCTACCCATACATATAAAGCATCCTACAAATTGCAATTAGTTGTTGTCTTTAAATATATCTGCTGTTTCAAGTAATAAGTGGAATTGTAATTGGCTCGGTTGCCATCGATTCCATAAGTCTCATCACGTTATTGTGGATATGTAGATCCTTTGGCAAATAAATATCGAAGACTCTTTGCAAATTTTAGAAGCATGTTGAAATAAAAAGAACTGTGATAATCTTCAAAATCATGAAATCCTATCTGATTTTATATTTATTTATTTTTATTTGTATATTTACTAACGGGCATGAGACCAATTTAAGACATAACAAATTTTACAGTACGTTATTCGTATGAAGAATAAAAGAGGAAAAAGGAACATGGTTATTAACAGTACAAAGCATATTTTCACTAAAAAAGAAACAAGATTCGCAAAAAAACCTTGAAAAATGTCATGCAAAATGAACTCCAAAAACACGAGTTTCTTTTACTTATTAAAACATAAAATCTGTTATAATTCCCCATGTTATTTTTTCTTGACCCATTTTTTGCATGTTGAAAGTTTTAATAAATAATATATGAAATATATGTAAAAATTGAATACTCCTTTATTTTCTATAAGCTATTTTTAAACAAAACAATGGAACTGACTTTTTAAGTATGAAATACAATTTTTATGTTAGATAAAACACATATAAATCAGTCTAACAGTTTAATAATATACATATAAATGTTTACTTAAATATTTACAAAAGTGAAAATATTGCAAATACATCATCGACTCTAAGTAGATATCATGAATTTAACAAACATCCTTGCACAACGGCGCCGTGGCTTAGTTGGTTAAAGCGCCTGTCTAGTAAACAGGAGATCGAGGGTTCGAATCCCTCCGGGGCCTCTTTCCATTGAATGAAAGTTTGGAAATTACAATTTTTGCATTGTATAAAAAAACTCAAGATGATTTGTATATGTAAAAAATATGAAGCACTAATGAATATGTTTCTTTTCCTTTCAGTACGCCTTTTTTATTTTACTGAATGTAATGAACAATTTTTCAAACATACTTCTTAAGGACAACAAAAAGTTATAAAACGTAATTAGAACTATTTTTTGGTATTTTATTACTTAACCCAATCATACACACTGAGTTTCAAAAATTTATAATATTTAAAGTCTATAACATATAGATTTGAGTCAGTTCCGCTTTCTTATACATATTTCTTATACTGTAGCTACAGCATTTGAAGGAACGAGAATCTTTACCATCTATCGGCAGAGATTCGAATGAATTCTTCGCTGTTTAGTCCGCTGTGTAAATAGCGAAAGAGTCGATTTTCGGTAGGACCCTGACTCTGGAGAATCTTTTGCTAAAAAGATCATTTACAAATACAAGAACGTCGTATACATATCAAATCGACAATTATGAATGTTAAATATTTATCCACAAGCCACGATTTCTGTTGTCCATTAGTTGTGTGTTATTACGAAAACTAATAATATTAGATAATGTCATTCCGTTACATTATATCCGTATGTTAAATCTACTAATTGTAAGTCATACTAGATAATTGGGATGGGAACGATGATCCTTTACGAGTGTGGTATACTTCAATCGTCAAAATATCGAGATAATGTTATTTTCTGTGCGTCAATAACACTCATAACATTTTAATAAAATATAATATTCAGCAGTAAACATAATAGCTACAGTTTAGTAAATAGCTATGTGAAACACCAACTGAACACCGAATATTAATTATTCAGAGTGAGATCTGGCGCTAATTTATTTAAAAGTGAAAGAAATATGAATGACAATCACTTTTTGAAAGACTTTAATGTACAACTATCATTTATGTCAATACTAGATAGACAACTCGGTTTTACTATCATCAAATACATGCAAAGTTTCATTATAAAATTAAATACAGTAGAATCTCGGGGGATTTAGGATTTAGTTGAACCTATTACCTACCTATTTATAAAATAACTGATAATATTTAAGCACAAAATGGTATTATTTTGAGTTGTTAATCTCAACATAGTCTTCTAACAATAAATAAAGTAGCACAGTTTTTCTACGATAAATAAAGTAAACACAAGTCGTAAAAAATTAGAAAATTCAGATTAAATTGCTTGATAAAATTTCACGAACACAACCCAAAAACAACAAATGGGCACAAACATTGTGTTCAAGAAATTTACCCCTTTTTCCACTGAAAAATTAGAAAAGTTTTTGTTTTCAATTATATTATGACCCGACTTACGTCGGGTAACACAAAAAATTAGTGTATGAGGCTCATCATATGCCCCCCTCCACGGAAATCTTTAGTAAAAGGCGAAAGATTTATGCGTGATTTGAAGGGAGACCAGAGTAACGAGATCCGTCGTACCTTCCTTTATTATAGCCTTGGAGTTACATCCTTGCTAGTGAGAAACCTCGCCATCTAGCGTCGCACACGAAAATTAATATACATACTATTTGTGAGGTCTGCATTTATTACAAAAACAAAGATGATAAAGGAATTATACATTATTATAAAGCATTATACATTTTGCATAAAATTTATGTAATTGACATAAAGCAATTCATCGAAGGAAATACTATTCAATTCCCTATATTATCATAAATATTGCCTTGTAAGGGTGATACTGTATACATCAACTCGTTTTATATCCAATATTTTTAAATAAATGAAATGAGATTAAATTAGATCGTAACAAAAGATAAATAAGTTCCAAAAGTTATTCTTTTAAGTTTATTGTACTGTTATTATATGAATGACATATTGACATTATTGTCAGGTTACTAATCAAAGTAAACAATTTACAATTTTTAATAATTTGTCACAAGCAGAAATTCAACATTCAATAGCACTCGGTTTAAAATTCTAAAGAGGTTTCACAGTTGATTTTCATAAACTGAATTTCACAAATTCACAGAAAGCATCGAGAAAATTCATTGTTAGGTCACTAGATGGCAGCAGTATAGTGTTTCTTGCCTTCTATTGCAGGTGTTCCATAGGCTGTTACTCTTTTGTCCGTTTTATTGTTACATCACTGTCGTTTACAAACGACAAATTGAAATACTGATAATAAAACTATTATAATTATTATAATAAAACTTAACTGGAAGTAGTTTCTTAATAAACTGCTAGTATAAGCTGTAAGAAATAATATTTCTAAAAAATTGATTTTCAAATTAAACTGATACGAAGAGTTGTATGACATACGACATATTTTTTTATGTGTATTTACTTTGTTACGTATTCAAAGGACATTCCATGGTCCTACCTAATAATCCTACCAGATAATAATTATTATCTGGTCGGTGGTTAGAGTATAAAAAGTATGCCTAAGCAAGAGTAATTAACCCAGACCTACGATTCAGGTTTACTGTTACACTGTTACACTTAAAGAGAAGTTTTGACACTCAGTTCCCTAATGATACTGGGTTAATTAATACATGAATACATTAATTAATGACACAATATTAATGACACACAAGTATTAATAAATTACCTTTATTATTATAAGTTGCGTTCTTAGCCATTTTACTACAATAATATGTATACTATTCTTTGACAATTATAATTTGTAAATTATTCGAATTTTCTAACAGCCACTGATAATATTGTATCAAGAATAAAACAGGATCTATATATTTCAGGAAATACATAAATGCATGCTCGTTTTCTTGTTTTTTGTTTTATGGCATTATTATTTCATTAACAAGAAATTCATTATTAAACTATACAATAACATACGAACTTTGATAGGATGGAACTTACATAATTTAAAATTTCTTCTTGAAAATGATGGAAAAATTCAAGACATAAGACTTTCTTTCCACGATGCCCACTGCATGTAAAAGCATTGACAACGTCTAAAAATCCACATGCGTATTAAAATAATTTCTGACGCAATTCATCTCTCGGTCTTATTCGACTCTCATCAAAATAAACTCTTACCGTTGATATATTAATTATTGAACGATCTAAACTCATATATCTTCCCTACAATCTCATTTCTAATAACGTCTTCCAAGATCGTATCAAGATAGCCGTCATTTGCGATTCCATTTCCGTACGCATCGGACCTAAAATACCCAAGCCTTCATGGTTCACGCGCCTCTTTCTCATAATACCAAGCGATATCCTCCTCTTTCCCAGCCGCTCGATCCGTTTAACACCGTCGATACCTTTCAGAAACGCTACCGTTCGCTGCCGCTCGAGATTAATACTCCATCCGGGCGTACTTCGCGTGTCGTAGCCCTCGTTCTCGAATAAACGCGCAGCGAAAAAACCCCCAGTGATGAACGGGGCATGGGCATCGGCGTGTGGTTCGCGTCTTGCAACAGGCAGGCGGCCCACGCATGCAGATGAACTTGCGGGGTACCTTGATACCCTCCGCGGCGGGGGGTTCCGCCGATTGAAAAAGGGACAGCCGATAACAGCGCGAAGGGTAGATGAAATGGGGGTTCGTTTACCCCTGGAAGAGTCACCCTGTCCTCATCGATCCTCATCCTCCGCCTTTTCCACGGGCGTCTCCTCTTCCACTCCCGCCGGTTCTCCCTCTCTCGCACCATCGCCACCATCCATGGTAGCGCCTCGTTTTATCTCTACATCCAACTTCGTCCCTGTCCCTCGCCCCCGGTTCCCCTCTTCGTCACGCGAACCCTGCCAGTCGCCCCCTCCGTTCCCCTCCTTCGCCGCCGCGGTGTCCGATCCCCCCACCCCGCCCCCGCGTCTTTCCCTTCGACCCCAGGACTCGGCGCGTCTCTCTGTTGCTCTTCGGCGTGGCGCTCCCTCGTCGGCATCGCGAAGAAATTCACTTTCGCGAAAAAAAGAGCTCGCGAAAAATCGATGTCGGCCGCCTATTGGCCGCGCGGCCGGTGGATCGCGGGCTGCATTGGCGCTCGCGGCCTCGCGGGCGTGGCTTAAAGATGAGCTCTCGCTATGTCATCGCTTATATTGATCCTCCACTCGGCCGGCACCCGCTGGAGAACGCTGTACACCGACGTGTCGGTCCACATGCACGCCGCACGCTCTGCCCCCCGCGAACTTTGTCTGTGCACGCGTGGCCAGGCACACGTCCACCAGACGCGTCCCATTTCCGTTTCCAAGCTCGCCGCCGCGCCGGAAACCGCGGGCGCGTTGCGAGTCGACGCGCCTGCCTCTTCCGCGTTGATGGGTCGCGACCGAATCACCGATGCCGTCACGATCATTAGTAGGTTGTTGAAAAATTATCAGCGGGTTCCTTCGATCGGCTTCTGGATTGATGCGCAGAGTGTTAAAGACGTGCAAGGTTTTTCGAATCATCCGCTTTCGGTCCACTTTGAGGTGAATGTAGATTAGCTCACGGTGGATATGCCATTTGTGGTAATTGGAGCTATCTCGAAGCTTTGCGTACGCAGTTCTTCGACTTACTGGAGTGAGTTGGGAAGTTGGAATCCAGGAGGAATGTGAGCTCGAATGGACTTAGCGGATCCTGTGTAGACTTAATGGATTTCTCTTCGCCATGTCCATAGTGTATTACATCTTTTCAAATACAAGTAGTAAGCTTGTAAAGAGAAAAAGATATCTTTTTATAAATTAATTCTGTGGGAGAGTTTGTAATAGGGACCGAAATAGTTATAATGTTGGTATCAGTTCTTGAACCGAAATAACGTTATTAACTGTTATTATATTGGTTCTGGCCCATATCGGTTTGGGTTATTTAAAACCGACATAACATCGGTTCCATAACGGTTATTTTTCGGTTCTGTATCGGTTCTAAAATGGTTCTGGAATCAATACTCATAACCACGTCACAGTAACTAAAATCATTAGACATTGTTGCAGATTTATGTTGCAATTTATGAAGTTTATATTTTATATTTTTAATTTTTATTTTTTGCTAATTTAAAGTACTTTAATTTTTATTTCGTTCGTTCAGCATCGCTACAGAACTGAAAAAATAACTTATAGAACGAATATAAAACCGATATTATATCGCTAAATAAACGAAACCGATATATTTATAACTAGACTGCGGATTTTTGTGCAAAATAAAATCTTTACGAACATAAATAAAGAACTGACGCTTGAATAACAGTATAACTTATTTTCTAAAAATTGCAACGTGAACTATATTTTTAATATTCTGTAGAATTTGACTAATAATAATAGTCTTGTAGATTTTATGCATACTTACAATTAGTATTGCTATAAATGCATAAAATCCGCAGCCTATTCATAACAGTAACAACATTATTTCGGTTCCCATAACTGTTTCACTTAAAGCCGACAGATAATAGTTTGAAACAGTTATTTTGAGAACCGTCTCAACTCTATTTGTACTATGTAGTTCGGACCTATTGATTGAGGACGAGTGAGGCCCCTTTTTGGTTCTTTTTGACTCCGAAAACAGGACGAGGTAGACTCGTCGTAACAACTGAAGGGGTTGGAACAGGATCAGATCAGGACTTCGAGATTACCAACAGTCGAGCCCCTCTTGACAATAAAAGAGTTTGTTCATGAGACGATCACTGTCCGCTAGTTGATAACCCCTGCTGCAGTATGTATATAGCTCTTCGAATTTAAAGTCTGGAGCACCAACCACCAGCTAAGGGACCTCTCAAGTCATTTTTTCATTTCACGTTTTGAAAAAGATACGACCCGATAGCGTCGATCGTATTGTTTTTCAACGTTCAACATAAATGTACAACCGTGTGGGTGGGTTCTCCCCGATCCGTCGTCACTGTAACTCGATCGACAGCCAATCTCCATCCCTCGTTCTCTTTTTCATCGTTCTTCCAATGTTTCCTCTTCCTGTTTTGTTAAATAAATTAAATCACAGAATTTATTGAATGTGTAGAAACTAATGATAAAAGTTAAATATTGATAACTACATATACAGTAAAACCTCGATTCACCAGCTTAACATTTCCTTGATACAGAGTTTTTATTTTCTATAATCCATTGTTACATAAAAATTCAAGGTTTACTCGAAATTTTACTGTATCTTTATCACCAATGCAATAACTGAAATCTTGAATAATAGAAACAGAAAATAACTAAGAGTCGGTTAATCGGGATTCTACTGTATCCTACTTTTAATGAGATTTGATTTTGAACATGATACATTTTTTCATGTGTTTAGCAAATTTGATATAAACTAAAAAATAAATTTATTGATGGATTCATATTTCGTATTCGAAAAATTGTCTGTTGGAAATGTAAAACTATATAAACCGCAAATACGACTTCCTGATTATAACGAGGAACGCTTCATTCAGCCCTGAATTATCGAATCAGGGAATTTCGAGGTCGATAATCCCGAGAAATGCACGGAGGAACCTCATAGTTAATTTATCTACTAGGAACTCTCTTCGTAGTGAACATCACATCATATATATTTAGGTTAATGGAGCCAGCTGGTTCGTCGCCAGAATAGTCTTTAAGGTACGTAGATAGGTGGTGAGAATTGATCTTACATAAAGTGTTCGGAGTCAGGGGTGTCTTTATCTCTAAAATTCGACATATCATATACCCATAATTATTTAAAAATCTACTAAAAAATTCTGCAGGAATTCTCAAATCAGTAGAAGATTTTGATGGCAAAGATGCATCGATATTTTCTGTCGATACATCGAGTTTGACCATCGATGCTTAGAGATCAGATGTGTCTGTCCTTTTCGTTTCCTGTACATGTAGTTCTTTTCTGTGAAAGTTGCTATGGATATTGTAAAACCGAACAATAACAACAAAAATAAAAGAACAACCAAATAATCATTATTACTACCCCTATAACAACTACAAATCAAATAATTCAGTCATCTCTGTGCAATACCGAACAATAGTAACCGCCGTTTTGTCCTCAGTTCGAGATCTTTAGTACAATGTGAAATTAATATTTTTAAATAGTTTTTCTCAGATACGTATTGGACTGACGAAAAAAATATACTGAACCAAGTAATCTCTAATAAAATGAAAAGTTAGTTTCCGCGCAACGATATTGTAACCTAATTTTAATATGGTACTATGTGTAAATAAATATTGGAGGTATAATAATAATTTTCTCGTCATTGCTAAAACTTTCTCTAATACAAGACAGTGTTTTTATTAAACCCCTGTCAGTAAGTACTATATCGAAGTAAAATTTTACTGAATAACGCTGGAATAAAAAGTTTTGTTTTAATTATATTATGACCCAACTTACGTTGGGTACTAATAAAAAATTAGTTTCAAATAAACTTGAAGTCCCCCTCCACGGAAATCTTTAGTAAAAGGCGAAAGATTTATGCGTATGTTGAAGGGAGACCAGTCTGACGATTCGAACCTCGTGCCCCTCTACTATAGTGTTCCAGGTGCTTTCTTAGTAGCGAGAAAATTTGCCACCTAGTGAGCAATACAGGTATTAATTTCTACTACAGAAACTTCCTATAGTGTTAGTTATACCAGATTTTCAGCGTGCATATCGTGTGATTTTTTAAGAATTTGTTAGATTCACGAATGTAAGTATTATCTAGTTCTTAAAATTTTGATGAACATTTTATTGTAAATGCAATGCATGTTGATAGAGCAAGTAAAAATTACTGACATAGCATATCTCTTCTTATATGCTTCGAAAAATATAATGCTGTCATTGAATTTCTACACAAATAGAACATCATGGTAGAATGCAGTTGAATGCAGTAGAATAAATATTTAGTATCGACTTCGACTAATCGACTAAATCAAATTGTATATACATATGTATATTGGCAACATTATTACAAGACTTCGCAAAAATATTAATTAACCACTATCTGTGTGTAAAATTTAAGAGAATTAATGTGAATTCGATATTTCAAGCACTATATAGAAAAAATATTTGTGAAGTGGTAAGATAGTCCATAGAATATTGTTGACAGTCATTTGTTCATTTGCTTTTCTACTTATGAACAAAGATTAGGTTATAAACGTAAACAGTAAAGAGTACGATTTATCATTAGCAAAAAAGAAAAACAAAAGAATATTGAACAAGAAGGGTTTGAATTTTAAAATTTTCAACTGTTCCTATGTTTAAATATGACGTGCAATCAATTTTGAAACTTTAGAAAGGGGACGATGGGGAGTGGGAAAATGCAAAAGGCGGGAGTGAGTTATATCGTGACTGTTTTGATGGATTAATTCGCGAACCGAATGGAAAACTGCAAAGACCAACTACACCGCTTGGATCCGTTTTATTTTTTTCAATTAGACGAGGAAATATTGGGATTCACCCGGACTGTCTGCTGATTTTTTCCATTCGACTATTACTCCTCAGTAATTGAGGAATCATCACTGCTTCAGGAAATGACGAAATATTGCAGATATGAAGTCCCTTGTAACAGTAACATCGATACAGGTATCGTGGTATTTTAATACTTTAATTAATTATTAAGGTAACATACGGTATGTCCGATTTACACGCTATTATTTCTTGAACTATTGAAAATACGAAAAAATGTTTTATATAAAAGTTGTTTCATTTTATGAGGCAAACTTAATACGACATTTTGATATTTTTTTATATTGTTATTTAAAAAGATTTCAATGTCAACGTAACTTTTGTAAATGGAACCGTATATTTTTATTATTGTTAGTTTGTTACGTTTTTTAAAACAAATTTTTTTCGAGCTCTTTGTTTCCAAAAAGTAAATAGTTTGCTTGAGAAAAATTAAGGTCTTGAACAAATATTTATCCCAATTTTTGGAGTTCCTCTAGAGTTTTCGATTCTTCTGTTAAATGTTAATAATAATCATCAATTTTTCGATAATTGATGTTCTACGTGGAAATACTATACAATTCACTGTGGTCTCAAAGGGCAATAATTAGTATAATCCCTTCCATACAATTCAATTCCTAATTCGTGCTCCCGTCGCCCGCCCAAACAAGTGAAAAAAAGCGAAAGCGAGTTGTCGATATCACGTTTACGCTCTTTTAACACGGTGGCATCATGGGTTCTCTTTGAAGAATCCTGTGCCCTTATGGGGTTCCGTATACATCGATTCCTGACCATGTGTGCTTTAGTCACGATGGCATATGGCTAAGTCATGAAGCCACTAGGTGGTCCTCACTATATTACTCTACCTGTCGCCATCCCCGCCTCATGGGGGGTGGAACTCATGGCTATTTGTATGACAACAAGAGCTGTTTTTAGACTGCCCTCTGTCAGTCATTGATGACCTGCAATTACTGGAAGCACCGCGTGCTCGAAATTTGTTTTATTCACTTATTCAATAATTTCTTAAAATATTCATGGGACGTCAAACATGTTTCTGAAAAATATCTCTTAATTATTAACCATATGAATTATTTGATATAAGTGAATATGCATGCATATTACATATGCATAATGATGGGAAATATAGATTGAAGGATTTTTGATCACGCAAAAAAAAAAAAGAATGAAATCTTTACGTCTTTATTGAGATTCATTTTTAAACTTAAAGGAATTATATATTTTGCACTTATTTTTGTGAATAGATAATAAATTCAGATCATCGTAATACATATAAATTTGTACATGTGTGGTTATATGTATGACTACTACTACCTGTGATCAGAGTTGGGCGTTATTCAAATAAATTTTGAATGACAAATGAACTGAGAATAACGAATAAAAATTTATTCGAACAGAAATTTATTCGAATAAAAATTTACATCATAAAACATATTTATATATTAACAACGGCATTTTTCGTAGCGAAACTGTCACAAATAACGAATCAATTTTTATTCGTAGAAAAGTTGTCTTCAATAACAAATAAATTTTTGTTGGAATAAAATTGACTCCAATGACGTTGCACATTTATGTGTTATTCAAATAAAATTTGCCCATCTTTGCCTGTGATTATGTGACTATTCTGAAATTATACAGCTGAGGCAATCTCATGTAAAATTAATGTTTCACGTGTTTTAGTAGTACTTAAAGTTTTTAAATAATCAAATATTTTTATTGGATGGTACCAAATTGTAGTGCTACATAATGTATATTAGCAGTTGAATCTTCAAGTGGGGGTATAGCTCAGTGGTAGAGCATTCGACTGCAGATCGAGAGGTCCCCGGTTCAAACCCGGGTGCCCCCTCACCTACTTTTTTTTTCGTTTTTACTCTAAATTTAAAAAAATATACTATCAGTTAAATTTTTTAAATGCGTATAGGAATTAATCAATTCGTATACCTAGACGAAAATATCTATTTAACATAAAAATTGCTAAATCTCGGCAATCGACTGTTACGATCGATAGATTTTTTTCATAATTATATTTTTTGATGAAAACTATCGATGTCATCGATCGAAAACGAAATTAATACTCTTCGGTAGCACGACCTTCGGATAACCTTGAGCACAGAGTTTTGTTCTTAGAATAGTGTTCCAATTGCGGATACTGCTGATAATGTTCTATCAGTAGACATAATATTGTGCAGTTATCATCATATTATCAAGATAGCTAAAAATCGTGAATGCTAATCTCGGAAATCTTTCTCTGTGACTTAGGAATGTTTCATTTAATGTAAACAGAAAGATTCATATTCAGGATCATTCGAAGGTCATGTTGTTGTAGGTTGTTCCATTCATTCGATCAAAAATATGACTAGGCTATTTATGGCAATACTAAGTATACAGAAAATCTAAGAAACTGTTAATATATGCCAAAATATATAAAATATCAACAATATTATTTACACTAGAATGTTTAGAACATTAAGCATACTGTTTTTCAAGTTCCAATTCCTTATTTAAGCTTGTAAAAATTTTATTTTGCATAAAGACCTGCTGTCTAGATACTAACACAAGCGCATTGTCAATTCAATCCATTGTGGATCTGAAATAATAATGTTTAGCGAATAACAAGTCAAAAATGTACAATTTAGTAGAATTGTTCTTAAGGACATAGTAAATTATTCTTTACCATTCTAACGGTGAATTGTTGGATACAAAATACGTAATTGGATAAAAAATAATGTATCAAACCATGAAATTGAAAAGATAAACGACGAGTAGTAAATGGACTAACGCGTCCCGTGTCCCATCATAAGGGAGAGAAGGTCGTTGATCAATTCAGTGGATTCCCAACCGCACTAAGATGAATGTCCGAGGCGAGAACCACCTGCTCCGACAGTGAACGTTAAATCGTTAAGTTCCGCGAAATATTCGTCGCAATTCCGTGAAATATTCGCAGTTCTCCGGATGATCGGACCAATTGGCCGATCGCCAAATGTAATGCATATCCGGCATAAGTTTCGCCCGTTTGACCTGTTTGTCGTATTTACGTTCGTGCGTCCGCTTGTACGTGTAGCTGCACGTATCCGTCAGTAATACGAGGCTTTTTGAAATACAGAGATTGAAGAAACTCCAACAGAATTTCGGTAGATTTTATTGCTCCGAGAAGTAGAAATTATACGCGCGGAGAGTGTTTTATGAAAGCATCGTGCCGGGTGATTTCACTGTCCATTTTGAGCTAAAGGTATCGTATCGGAGTCTACCTGATATATGATAAAGAATTTTTTATGCCGAAATTGATGTGATAATGTATCAACTCGCGATTTTGTATATTTTTATCTTTCTGTCTTGTAATTATTGTGAGTGAAAACTGAGAAGAAACTTTTATTATTATGATTATTTATTCCAATATTACGAGATGGAAATTTGATTCCAAAGCATTATTTAGGATTCTCTTACAAATCAGACATTTTATTTTCTAATTCCAGTGATTTATAACTAACTGAATCATTCGGATTTCATTTAGGTACCGTTAAGGAAATAGTTTTTGGTCAGTTCGTGAAATAAATCATTCTTTTAAGTTTATGTTAACAAATACTCGTTTGAAATAATTTTTGGAGTAAAGAGTTACAATTCAAAAATTTAAGTGTGGCATGTCACAGCAAATAACATTGTAGGTTTTCGTGAAAATAAATGAGTAATATAGCACAGTTGCAAAAACCTTTCATTGAACCCCATTTCTTGTTGATTAGTTAAAAAAAGTACCATCAATAATACAGTAGATTTTTATAATACTATAGCAACTATTAAAGCTTATTATTATACATTTCGTTTATTAAACAGTTTATTTACAATGTATTGCAAGAATTTAAATAATATGTATATAATTTTTATTTAAAAATCAGAGATCAATTATTTAGTTCCAATTTTTTGATCCCCTAAATAATGAATATGTTATGATATATAAAATAAATATTAAATTTACATTATTATACTAAAAATAAGTTTACTTTTTACTATAAGCTTCTTTTGTTTATTTTTGTTTCTTTTTAATTGGTGCAAGTAGTTAGACGAAAGTAGCCAATATAAGAAAGAACTGTTATACAAAGTACAGTGAACAAGATTGGAAAGAAGCTGTAGAAAATATAAATTATAATAAATTATCAGTGGGTACTAATGATAGATGTATACCTTTCTCGACTTTAATGCAAAATTACAAAGAGAAGACTTACTAAAAGACTTGGTTTACAGACAATTTTAAGTTTTGAAGAAGAGGATTTATTAAAAATTCAAATGCATTCAAATTTCGAGTATATCTTATGATTTTTTATTTCACATTTATACAAAAAATATGTGATAAAAAATTATTTCAGTATGTCGTAAAAAATAAGTTCCAATGCATTTTAGATGATCAAAAATTAATTCCTCACTAGATCAAAAATTAATTCCCATGTATTTTAGATGATCAAAAACTAGTTTCCAGTTATCTTACTATTCCATAGCTGGTAAATAATTGAATAATACTTATTTCTTTTTTTGAAAATGAAGAATAAATTTATCTCATAATAAAACAAAAATTCAAGGTTTAGGATTTTATCGCGTTAATATTACATTGGAAAGGCCTCTACAATTATCAAAAACTCTGTAGTTCCTTAACGATATTGGTAGGTGATTTTTAGAATCTGAGTAGATGATTTTTAGAATCGAATCCAAATGGAAACAGAATTTTCCAGCAGCTTTGCCACATTCAGTCACCAACAATAGAATCCAAAATTTCCATAGTAGTTTCGCGGCGCGCACCGAGTCGATCCAGGATTAAGCTACTTTATTTCATCCTCGGCAATGCAGTAGGTATCTTTGATACGTGATTTTGTGCAAGTCAAATGACAGATGGGACCGCGCTAATCCGCCATTATCGTTGGCAATGATCGGCCCTGCATTCAATACAATGCCTTCGATTCGCGAGGCTTAGGGTTCTCCCCGAAACTGGTTCTGTCGTTCATGAGCAATCGTGTGAATCACTGTAGATCGATCTAGTCGATCTAATCCAACGGTGGGTTAGAAAAGGGCCATCGATTCGTGTAATTTTCTGATCAGGTGCTGCCCGCTGTTTTTAACACCGCCACTTGTCTTTTTACTGTCATGTGACACGAGACTTCAAGCATTCAAGAGTTTAAGCTTTCAGACGATTAAGAATCAACGTTTGGGGAATTAAAGTAATTAAATGGAAGAAAGCGCTATTTCGCAGCGTCCTTTTTGGTTGCTGAACGTTTCTAGCGATTTCTGGACATTTTATTAAATTAAATTATTAGGTAGAACAGTAATATCTGGATATTTAGTTCCTCGTTGAATCCTTAAAGATAGTCGTCCTAATTTGTAGAAATTATCAAAAGATAATTAAAAAAACTTTCTAATTCAGTCTTGTTAGGGGATTTGTAATCCGAGATGATTGTAATTTGCAGAAATTTTCCAAAACTGTGATCAAATCTTTTGCTTTATTGAAGTTTATTTTAATTTTTCAAGTGAAAAAGCAACGTCCAGATATCCTATTATTTCGTCTAAAATTAGTAAAATTGATTTATGATTCACAAAACAATTTTATGTATTTAGAAATATTCAGATGTTTCTTTGCCGAATCACTAGAAGCCCAAATTACAATTGAAAAAAAGCAATATATTTCATACACTTAAAAAATAACTTCTATAGAATATTTTTAGATACTTCAAAATGTTTTTGCATATTTCAGAAATGCATATAAGGCAGTTTGCATCGAAATTTTTATACAATCCATTAGATGTACCGAAAAAATGTTCGCTGCTGGAATCTTCCAATGAAAATAATAAATGGAATTCAGATATTGAAATTTTATCTAACAAACTTCATTGCCAAATAATTTTGTCTATATGCTAGAATTTTATGACTGATATCTTCTCGTGCGTTTATTAAATAGTAAACTCAAAACCCCTGCATGTTGGCGAAAGCGGTGGTACAACATGGAAGACCAATGCAAACAGTGGCTTACCACGTGCGATAGGTTCAAAGAGCAGGATCCTTGCTGGAACCACCAGCAAGGCGGTAACAAAAGGGTCTTCGTCCCTGAGGGGTTTCTGCGTTTTGTCCTCGGAGGATTGTCAGTCTCACCCTAGCCAATATCCAGGGGGCTGAGCCTTTAAATTATTCATAAACAGTCGAGTGATTTGTTGAATATAACTTACTATTACGTCCAATAACGTCCCTGTTTCGTTCGATTTCGTCTCGATGTGTTACTTCCGTTAAAATTTGACTCCGTAAAGTGCGACGCCAGCTTGGAGAACAAGTGAGGCTCTAAATTGACTAGTGACGTAAGCACAAAATTATGAAAAATGAATTTATTATACAAATAAATAATATCATTTATTAATTGGACCTCCATATATTTTCTTGTATATTAATTTTAAAAAAATACGCTTCCTCACATTTTAAGTAAAATGGTTGCGGAAAAATCTGAGAATGGAGACTTAAATTTATTATTAATAATATGAATTAGCTTACTATTGAAAAAAATTTAGTTTTTACTATTTTTTTTCACTTTATTTTCTGATAACAAAGCTTCATTCTGTTCTGCATTTTTGTAAACTATTACAGAAAAGTCCAATTTTCTCAATACTAAGAAAAGGGACTTAATTCACTTGTCAACTAAGGGGCTCATTTGTAAATATCAGTAATTTATAGAAGCCTTTATTTTATATTTTTATACATTTCCAAACGAAAAATTGTCTGCTCTGCTCAGTGTAAGAATTATTCTTGTCCAGTTAAATAGACTAAACAAAGTATACAATTTTTCGTTTGCAAAAGATAATAAGTTATAATAAAACAATTCTTCTAGTAAATATATATTACAGAAGTTCTTAAGAAGGTGTTCCGTTAGTGAACCGCTTTAATCTTTAGCTCGAGAAATAATAAAGCGTTAGTTACATTACGATGTAACAATTTGATGAAGCACTGATGCAGCGGGAAATTACATTTTCGTCAGAAGAATTCTCGCGTGCACAAGAGTAATTTAATTGTCTCTCGTTTCCTTACGGTCTACCAGAGACTCTTTGTTCAGAGGGAATCCAAGATGGAAACCAATTCAGAATTCTGCTGACCGAAGGTAATACGAAGGAGAAAAGTTTCCATGGGGCAAAAAGGAATGTAGGATATAGTAAAAGTTTGCAGACCGTTGTTTCTGAATTGCTGAATCACAATGTTGCGCTAATAGCAAATAACTGTTGCTTCGTTTAAAAAAAACTATCATATGGTCATCTCCTAAAAAAATTTGTAATTAAAAATATTTGTTGCGTAGAATTCAAAACATAGAAAAGAAAATTAATCCTCTTTAAGAATTGGCAATTGTAGAAAAATTATTATACTTAAAGTCTAAAGCAATAATTTGTTATAAACCTGTATTTGCGAAAATTCAACGATAGCCGTGATCTATAAAAATTTGGTGTACAAAATCGTTCCTAGAAATTTCTCTCGTAGATTTGTAAGAATTTATTTCATCACGATTCACAGTGTGACGAGTATATGGGCATTCGGGAAAAAATTCATAACTTGTAAACTAATGGATTTTCGACCGAAGACCTTTAAAATTTTTTTAAGGAGGACGTAAAGATGCAATGATTAAGAAAAGCAAAAGTAAAATTTCGTTAAAAAACAATTTATAGCCTTAATTTTTTTTTAAATTAAAAGTTTTTCTCTTTTTTTCGATTGCAATATATTATTCCTTGATTACTAATTAACTTTTTTTTGAAAATTTTTTTGTTTATTTATCGAAAATGTGAGAAAAATCGAAATGATCGATTAGAACGTACAGATTTTAGAAATAAAAAGTATACATACTCATTTAAAACTTTTTTTTTAATATATGTTCTAAATAAATTATACATATTGAATATTAAATAATATCTGTATCCTTATTAAAAGTTGAATCGGTATTCGTAACTGATGATTAAAGTGATTCATCTATTATTATTCAGCCTTGACGCTCAGCACCTTAATACTGATTTATACTATTTTCTTCATTTCGAGCAAATTTGAGCAGCTAAATTTAACGTAAATATGAAGTTTTGTGTGCCCCCAATGAATGTACCAAAACTCATGCAGGTATTTTTTGGTACTTTTTTAAATACTCAAGTTGATAAACATTCAAGGTAAACAATTGGAATACATTGTTAATATTATGAGAAATTTATTCTGCAATTTAAGAGGTCTTATAATACTAAACATAACTTATAAAAATCATATTAATCGGATAAATATTTTACAAATGGCACATGTTTGAAAAAATGCACTAAAAATATGAGTAGATGTTAAGCATAAATTTTGTCAAATAATTAAAAAATTTAGTGAAAATTCTGAGTAGTATTAGAATCTACGATCTATTATTAATATTTTAAGATATAAGAAACTATGAATTTTAAACTTCAGTTTTTCGACTTTTGTCCATTGCTCGTCACACTGTGCGATTGCTACATTGATACACCGATAAATTAATGATCGCTCTTTTCTGGTAACTCGTTTCGCGCGGGCAAGGACACATCCCGGATATATATGTGACATTCTATCAGTTAAGCCACCCCAAGTCGACTGGTGATCTAATTTAATTGACACCCTAATAGCAAGCCTGCACGGCCGTTAGAGTTCCGGGGTACGGCGCACTCGAATGCTCCAGGAGAGAAGGATGAAAATATAAGGGTGGTTAGCCGGGAGACGCATGGGGCGAAGACAATTGAATTTCATGGGGGTTTGCCCGCTTAACCAGCTAATTGGTTTGTTCATGTTACTGCGAGTACATAACTTGCTCGCCATCGGGTCCTTTTCATACTGTACTTTTTACCTGGCGTAAAATTAAACAAAACAACCATTTTTTTAAACGCGATAGCAACTAGTCTTGCATGGTTTTCAACGATAAATAGTTTAGAGAATACAATTTTATTGTAAGCCAGTGAATTTTCTAGACTAGAAAGAAAAGCAACTTTAATATTTGTCTGCAATCTCATTATACAAAGAAAGAAAGTGACATCTATGAAACTTTATTTATTTATAACCGGTACTTTGATTATTATGTAATAAGAAACGTGAATGTATTAAAACCTAGGCAAAGCCGATTTCCACTTGAAATTTATTTATCGATTGCAGAACATCTTGGCGATAAAAATAAACAAAATTCAGATCAATAAATTATAAGTTGAAAGCAATATTTGATTCTATTTACACCACAAAGGTGGAGGGAATGTTTTTCTTCCGGAATCATTCCTTTGAAGCTGGAGTATTTTAATGTTTAATTAGAGCGCGATGAATGAAATGCGATATAAATTTATGGCGGGAGATGTAAATAGAAATTATGAATTAGACGAATCGGAGTTGACTGTATGCGTAGGGAGTAAATGAATTCCTCGCCTGTGTTCCGGGGAAGGCAAGCCACTAAGAAGAGGGAAAACTGTGCCCCTTTACGGCACTTTCATGAAGTGAATATTTAACTTTACGTCTTGCGGGTTAAAAATGCTGAACTGCCGGCAGAGGTTTAAAAAGTTGGCGAAGCACCGAGATAAAAGATAACGGCTGATAAAACTTGTTCAAAGTTCCGCGCCAGACTTTGTGGCACTCCGCGTTAGGCACGTCGAAATTGCGCTATTCTAACAATTAAGAACTTCTCGTTTCCGTTTGATAGGCGCTTATCAAATTTTTCGCTTGAACTTGTCTCCCCTTTTCGTCAATTATGATTGATAAATAGTTTTCTGCAAAGACGATTTTTTTTTATCGTTTAATAAAGTGCTTGTATTATTATCTCTGTTTTGTTACAAACATTACTCAATTCTAATTACATAAGGATATTTGTATTAGAATGTAGAAATTCTGCTTTGTATATTTTCATTGATTTCTTCGTTGCCTTCTGTTTATCGATTTGACGATAATTTTATCGTTTCGTAAATTATGGGTTAAAAATAGAAAAATTTATCATGAGAAAATATTTGTATTTTAAATATTTTCTGTGATGGTACTTTTCAAATATTTATAATTCATAGAGGAATGGTTTGAACGTGAATTCATAAATTAAAATTCTTGTCATCTTTCTTTTGTTTACTTTGAATATGCTCGTTTTCATATTGATTTACATAAACGGAATTAACCTACGTGAAATTAAATTTTAACACTTCTTATATATTCAATAAAAAAAGTAATTATTAGACGAGGTTATATTCAATAATACTACATTAGATTTTAATGACAAGTATAAGTTTATATTAATTATTTTAATGAATGTGCACATTTTTGCAGGAATATATTTATGCGACAATGTTTCTATTTTAATTTCATTAGAATCATTTTCATATGTTTTTACTTCAATTCTATTATAATAGATAAAGAAAAAGTAAAAAATTAATTCCTAAACTGTTTCTTTTCAGGAATAGGCCCCGGAGGGATTCGAACCCTCGATCTCCTGTTTACTAGACAGGCGCTTTAACCAACTAAGCCACGGCGCCGTTGGTACGTCGTTCGATATTACAGCATTTCAGGTAAGCAGCATCTTTTTAAGAATGTGCAATCATATGTGACCATTGAAAATCTTGATTCATTTATCACTTCTCATTACTACGATACATGTGTAATCGTTGCAATTGCGGCACATTTTGAAAATCTAATTCTTGACAAAATGGCGTTGAATTTCGAGTTGCGAAAGTTTGCAGGTGTTCTGGGATGACCCATGGTCTTTGTCCAAGGAACGTGTCTTGACAACTGCACCGCAGATGTGCTTAATGGCTTAAAGATGCTTCAAAAAGCGTCGCTTACGATGACACTGTCCAGGCATCCTAAAAAGCCTTTATCAAAAGGAGAGACTTTCTCCTTTTGAAGCGTTTCGGCATGGTCTGCTTTTTCTACTTTTCGAGTCTTTGCACACGAGCGACAAGTCGCCGGGCGACCAAAAATCGATTCGGCGATCTACAACCGATCTACACCACAAACAGTGGTGTATTGCTCGTCGACATAACATTGTATTTGACTGTTTTCACGATATCGACGGCCTTCGCACCACTGTTGGTAGGCGGATCGATTGTAGATCGCCGAATCGATTTTTGGTCTCTCGGCAACTTTTCGCTCGTGTGTAAAGTTATTCTGTTTCTGTTCAGACTTTTAAAGCTGCGTATGCATCAGTCAACAGTTTGCGAGCACTGTTTGTACACAATGTTTGCAAGCAGTTCGGAAACTTTCTATAAACACTACGCAATCCTTTCACACATGTTATATGAACTATTAGGTCTGTTTTTTATTCCCGCACTGGCTGAACTAGTGCGGAGTGAACCACTTGCTATCTCCTTTCGTTTTGCACTAGTGCAGCGAGTGCAGGAATAAAAAAAACAGAGCTATTGAAAACCTCCTTGCGAACAGATACGGGAACAGATGATTTCTATGAAATTCAACTGTTATATTGTTCGTGAACAGTTTGCGAACGCTGGTGAAGACACACCTTTACATTTAATTAGACGAACCTTAGCTTTAGGCTCGGTATACACTTGCAGCATAAAATTGTGAGTATGCGGACATTGTTTCGTGGCGTAATGCTGATTCGGACACATTTAGTAATTTAGTCGAGTAGCAAGTATTTCAGTAATTAAGTATCTATGAACACTAAAATTTAGTCGAGTAATGTAGTAAAACAATGTAGCCAGTTGCCACTTGATTAAATTACTAAACATGCCTGAAGCAGCATTTAGACTGACAATTTTTGAGTTGCTGCTAGAGTAAAATTTAAACTTCGAATTTGAGTACATTCCAATTTTATTTTTATGAGTGATATAGTTTTGATATTACTGGGTCATTTATCTAGGCTCCGTTCTGACCTAAACATTTCGATGAGTCAAACTCAGGAAAAATGGGCCTCTCGCGCGTGAAAATGCTAGAAGTCCATCGAAGACACTCATTCACAATCTACAATATTTCACTTTTTAGATTCTTACTCATTCAGAAACCATTTTACTGGTTGAACTTAGGATTGCATATTTAGAAATAATTAAAGACAAATTACTTCATTTCCATTCCTAATTAATATTGTAACAGTGTTATTATTAAATCTTCCCTCAGAATAGATTTATATGCTCTGCTCGCTACCCAAGCGAAATTTTCAAAGTGAATCCGCGGTATCGTTATTAGCATAATCGGTAAAACGAGAATATATATCTCTACACACAACTCGGTTGTAGTTTCTGCTTCCGAAACGTGATTAGGTCTCTTGTGAATGCATAATGCGACTGTAATCACTGCGTCCGCCGTCAAAAGACTTCCTGCAATCGAGTTGATTAAAGACTTGGCCCGGAGCAAAAGGATATTTCCTTTTCGTCGACTCGTCTCGCTTACTTCGTTAACGGCTAATAATCCGTGAAACTGGATTGCCCGTTATTCAATAATCCTTCATTAATTCGGTCGTTAATATTGAAAACCGCTGAAGAACCTACCGCGGGCTTTTCCCCGCGCTAAATCGAATCCTCGGCGCTGATTCGGTCGGACCCGTTGACTTACTTGATGCATCTTAATTTGCTCATTTCCTTTCACGAAACTGACAGCCTGTTTTCGCAGATTCAACACTGTCGCTGATTAATAACTTAAGATACATTTCAAACGTATTTTTAAAAGCCGAATATATTTGTCCTTATCAATTAAATATCTAATTGAACTGAATTTTTCAGTAAAAATCTTTTCTCTTGTCATATGATTCCAAGTAATTTGAATTTTTAGGCACATTTTGCAACTTCATGAAAATTCCTTTTCGGTTTTAATACCTAAGTTCGCGAAAATATCAATCTGTGCTCTTGTCCTATCGCAATCTCTTCGTGATAGACTTTGAATGAACTTAAGCAATCTTGAATGGCTCTGAGTGACCCATATAGTATCTTCGGTCAATGAACTCATTTCGGATTGGACGACATTGCCATCCAAAAAAGTGTTACGCAGCCGCCTAGAAAATTCTGAAACCAGGAAAAGATTATCGGAACACTGTAAGGTAAAGGCACCAATAATTGACCACGCGTCAGTAGTTGACCTTTTTTCAGGAAGTGTGAAAAGTAAGGTTCTTAAATGGAATAATCTTTCAGAAAAGGCACGATAAGTATGCTGTACCATCCATCGACGCAACTCCAAATCTTGTTTAGTTGGATTCGTTAGTTTATCGCAACGACGGACAAGTAATTTCATTAATGTCAATTTTATGTCTCTGTTCTTAACGCTGTCGTTAAAAAAAGCTCTACAATTCACGATAAGAAATGCTTAAGCTTCTAACTTCTTGTGACTAAATCATTTCATTCATTGAATTGCGATAGAGTTTTATATTTAGTAAAGGTAATGTTTTTGCTAACTGAACAGTATGGTCAATTACTAGTTTTCCGTTTTCAAGGATGGTCAATTTCTGGTGCAATTATTGAATTTTCAAAAATGTTTATAGAATTTGGGTAATATAGCTATTTAAAAAAAGTAGCTTTTTTTCATAATCTAGCAAGTTCAAACAACATTTTCACACGTAGACATTCACTATTTAACAAACGAGCAAGCACTATTATTATTTATATAAAATATTTTTCTTAACTGGTCAACTACTGGTGCTTTTACCTTACACGCGACTACATTAAAAACGATTAAAAACAATGGCGCGCGAAATGACCTAATACGATTGAAAAAAGATGGTGTAAATGGAGCAGACGCAAAAGGAAAAAAAAAGACTTCGATATCTCGAATACATTCGGGTACACTTGTGCGCACCAAGAAACGAGGAGTTGGCAGTGGCGAAGAGAATCGGGAAAGATAGCGGGGAGATAGATGCTTGGGTAAAGAGTGGACGGGGAGACAGCGAGACAGAGAGAAAGAGAGTATTCGGGGGTTCCTCGTAAATTCTCGCGAATAGCTTCAAGTAAAATATAGAGGTGGCTACGTTTCGCATATGTCATTCCTGCCCTTTCTCGCTCACTTTACGAATACTCGCGGACGATCACGTAGAGACGGATAGGTGTGCGGATGCATTTTAACTCAGTGCCTCTCAAACTTCCGTTTCGCGACTGAACTCGCCGTTTTCGGTGGACAAATCGTAATGATTCGGGATCACGAGACGTGGCGAAGGAATTTCTTGTGTGCAGTCTACTTTATTTATTTTGTATAAATAGAGTATCCAGTTTTACGTGGTAATTCAACGACATTCTACTCCGCCTTTTTAATGTGCAAACTTATTTTATCTTTTTAAGAAAATCAATCTTGCGTTTTTAATACTGGGTAGTAGGAATTTAAGGGGTCTTCCCACTGTAAACCTCTGAAAAATTGCCTTTCTTTGTGAATTTTTTTGTACTAAACGAAATGTCCAATCTAAATAAAGTTTTTCCTACTGATTAATACACTTATTGAGAGTACAAACAAATTTTTTTTGCAATTTATAATAGTTTATTTAACTATATATATCGCACTGAATTGAGCGCCTCAAGAAAACGATGTAGTGCTGGCGTAGATGATTGCAAAAAAATTATTTGATTAATCAGTCTCAAATTTTTACACATTATTCAACACATCAGTGGCTATCGCAGGGACCACGGAAACTTTGTTTTATTAACAATTTCATACTTTTTACAATGACAAATGACTAAAAATTCATCGAATTTCGGAACTTAAACATTCAAACTTCCGTCATTTGGTTAATTTTTTATCAATTAAAATAATTATGGTTCCAACCATAACGACATCCGTGACGACTAAAAACCATTTTGAATTTTTTTATTCAGATGCGTCGTTCTTCTGGAATCATCTACGCCACCACTACATCGTTTTCTTGAGGCGCTCAATTCAGTGCGATATATATAGTTAAATAAACTATTATAAATTGCAAAAAAATTTGTTTGTACTCTCAATAAGTGTATTAATCAGTAGGAAAAACTTTATTTAGATTGGACATTTCGTTTAGTACAAAAAAATTCACAAAAAAAGACAATTTTTCAGAAGTTCACAGTGGAAAGACCCCTTAATGAACCTTTAGTACTGAGAAATATTATTACAGTCTTCAATCCATTTGTTAATTAAGAAACTTCTCCAGAAACAAATCTTTACCACCTCCCCGACAAAATATTGGATTCCCATTAAATTGGAAGACTTTGAACGGTGTAAAATACCTATTCAACGCTTAAAATAAGTAAAAATAGACGACGGTTAACTTTCGGAGACGAACCAAGAGTTGTTTCGTTCAACTTCGCGGCGCTTCCACGCAAGAAGCGTTCGCGTTTCTGTCTTCTCTAATAATTCGCGAAGAAATTTCATCAGACGCGGGCGTGCGATTCTATCGCGCGTATGCACAGTAGTCGGGGCGAAGGAAGTTTGAGAGACCCTGTTCTAACTTACATAAACGGCGATGCCGTTTCGGAGCATCGGGCACGGGGTGTGGGTGGTCGAAGGGAAGAAGGAGAAAGGGCGAAAGAGCAAAGACCAAATCGTGGGGACATTTCACAACGCGAGAGAGCACATGTTGGAGCCAGCGACTACGAGGTACATTGGAAAGGACAGAACAAGATGTGCGCCCGATGAAAGTACATTTTCCGGTTTGTGTGCCGCCGTTTCGGCGATTCGCGCGATTTTGTCGAACGCGAAATTGTTTCTTCTTGCTTCCGCTTCGTGCGCCGGCTTACGGTGTCAATCCTGACAGTATTGTTCGACAGCCGATTCCTTCGATCTAGTTGCCTTTGCCTACTCGAGGTCCTAAATTGATCACTCGCGATTTGCACTACGGGTCTAGTAAAAATGAAATCGTATCTTCATTTCGGAAGATTTGGAAATTTTTGAGAAAGGTATTGAGACAGCACAAAACAAAATATATACAAACAAATATTAACAATTTAAGTTTGAATAACAGTATCTCATTTTTTAAATATTGTAACTTGTATTACATTTTTGATATTTTAAAATTTATCAACAACTTCATAGATTTTTTCATATTTAAAATTGCCATAAATGCTTAAAACTCCGCAATCTAATAATGAGCACACAAACCAGTGAATAATATGTCAATCGTTAGATCTAGCTTATATAATAATAATAATAATAATAATATAATAATAATACTTTATTAAAGGGGTTGACAATCCTTTGGTACAATATATTATAACATATATGCAAATCTAAGCAGTTATATTTGAATTTAAATTTACGCAATCAAGAAAACAAAGTACAGTTACGCAATCAAGTAACAAAGAAAATAGACAGAGAGAAAACAGTAATAGTAATGAAGTAAAATAACAGAAATAAAATATATAAAAAGAAAAAAATAAATAAATAAATAAAAATTAAAATTAAAGGTATCGCCGACTGTGAGATGACATACATAAAATGAAAAATATAGTTGTCTTAAACCTAAAACCAGTGCCAGAGAAGCCGGTCACAAATGAGAAGAACAGCGAACGACATTTAATAATTTATGTACAAATAATATAATCCTGAGAGACATTATTTGTGGAATAAGCTAATATATTTAATTTGAAAAACTAATATTAATAAAGGCTAAATAAAGTTTACGTGATTTCTTTTTGATATTTTACAAGTTGATAATAATACAGAAGAAATTGAATCATTGTGATAACGAGTTTTAATAGCATTCTGTTTGTTATTTAGTATTTCATAATTTTGTTGTACTGAAAAAATTAATTACTACTAAATTAGATAGTTATGGGCTCATTATCAGTTCCCATTCACCAATCCATTCTCGGTTATCGACTATTTCAATCAAATCAAAGTTTCTTACGTTCGCTGTTCTCATTTCCCACGATAAAACTTATTCAATGTTATATGCATTATTAAACATTACATTAATTGCACATGTCGCGTAGATCATTATTTTTATCCTTGTTATATACAGAGACGTAGGAGAGAAGTTGAAGGAAGGAAGTTATAATAGTGACAGGATGGAATTCGAAGTTTGATGGCTGAAGCTTTTACTGTCCCCTACATCTTTAATCATTCGGACGAATATTTGAGGCTATAATTAAAATTATATTACGTCGATGCATAAGTCATTCAGATTAAATTAGTAGTGAAAAGTAACAGGGTTCTTTACTTGTTAGAACAATTTTAATTCTTTAAAAGATTTTTCTTTAATAACTAATCTTCTTGCTAGTACGAAATTCATCATCTACTGCAGAGCAATTAGAATATCTAATTACTACACCTATGATGAACACAAAAAAAGTTCCTAATAAGAAATTTTCCTGCACGTGAAAAGTAAAATTTTTATAAAGCAAAACTACTTTTGTAGTTTTATCTACTAGATAAAATATATTATTTTCAAATAATTGTTGACAATCCAAAATTGCGAACAAACTCGAATTTTTTGAAAGAATACTTACTCAAATATAATCTGCAATAAAACAGCAATACATTTGATTTAAAGTACGCATTCTTATGCATTTATCGTAATATCCAGCTTCAATGTGCATATGCAACCTGAATCCACAAATGACGAACTAATTTACAGACACTAATTTACACATTTTCTTCTTTAATATAAGTGATGCTAAATTGTGGCAGAGATAAAGGAGACAAAACATAGAATTTTTTAAAAATTCGTGTTCATAATTAAAATTCCATCCTCGGGCAATTATTATCGTTCCATAGTCGTTCATCGAGCGCGGTCGAACGAATCGGCGTCAGAGGCGCAACTCATAAAGGGAATCGGAAACCGCGGTTAGAGAAACGACGCCGGGGCAAAGTAAAACTGCGAGATGGAAGGGTGGCCGAGCCGCGACATCACTTTTCCCGGGGTAAAACTGAATAATTTTTCCCTTCGGTTTGCGGAAAATAACGGCGCAGCATCGTTGGCGAAGGCGCGTTGCCGAAGCAAAACGGCGATGCCGATGCCCGATACCGCGGCGTGTGCAAAGCGTGGGGGAGGGAAGAGCGGCTATAGTAAGCTCGAAAAGCTCGAACAGCTCGAAAAGCTCGACAAGCCCGAAAGAGAGTGTCACGTTTCCATGGAAACCCGGTGGGGCAACTCCGCCTCTGGACTTGCCTGCCGGTTCGATATCCTCTCGTCTGCTCCCTTGCTCCAACGTCAACGTGCTCTACATTTTTCCAAGCCTGGCTCGCGAGGCATTTTCCCCCGTTGGTTGGTTCACCGGAGATAGGTAGTGCGGAGCGAGAAAAAGAAGGCGAAAAAAAAAACGGGGTAGGAGGGAGGAGGAGGAAGAGAGGATGAACCTCCGATGGCAGAGCGGCGATCTGAAAAAAACCTCTTTTTTCCGACGAGACGCTTCGATACTTTCAAGTCGTTCGAGAACCATCGCCCGATGTAATACTTTCGCGCTCATAACACGATTCCTGTGCCGCCGTTGCGTTTCCTTGCGTCACTCGTCGCGCGAACGATGGAAATTAACCCTTTTTTTTTTTTTTTTTTTTTTTTAACTTCTTGGAGCAGGGGCGATCTGGGTTACGATAGATTAAATTTTTGGTAGTGAGGTGGAATGTCGCATGTTCGATTTTTATCGCAATTGAGAGCCGTGCTCTCGCAGATGTGTCTGGATGAAATTTAGAAATTGGCAAAATAGAGCGTCTCTGTGCCACTGTAAAAAGGTACGGAAAAAAGAAGAGGTGGTTATTTCCAGCAGAATATGATTTTTTATAGGAGCGTAAATTAAAAAATTGCTGTAGCTATTGTAAAATTAGTGTATTTTTTACGCTTTGTCATTTGATTATATGTATTATGGAGATAGAAGCTCAAACATCAAATCCAATGGGTATTTGCAAAATAATAATAATAATACTTTATTAAACGGGTTAAACAACCCTTTGATACAAAAGATTATTAAATATACAAATAGCAGTCTAGACAGTTACATTTAAATTTACACAATCAAAAGAAAATAACAATAAATCACTTTATCAGTAAAAATGTAACAAAGAACAATTCGAGTAGCGGGATTAAGGAAAGGATTGACAAATTTTAAAAAAATGAATTTAGTATGTTTTGACAAAATATCTTTTTAAGTCAACAGGATGTAAAATGTAACATTTAATATAGTCATTGACAATCTGGAACATAATCAAGCTTAACGTTAGTGCTTTTCTTTCGAAAACTCATTTAACAATTTGACATTAGCAATTTTGTTTATCAATACATTATTATAAATATAAATAGCGAATAATATTGCTTTTGATGTAATATCAATGAACAAGGAACAGAAATATTAGTAATAGTTTTTAGATTTTTCTATAAATTATAAGAATGATTGGAAAATATATGTAGAATGCACAATTGGGTCGAAAAAGGCCTTCAGGATGCACAAGGGTTAAATGATATGTCTAGAAAAATAAAATTTATGTGGAAAAATATATTTTTCATTAGTTATGGACACACAACAAACACACTTAATTCAATACAAAACTAACCATTTTACAGCTATTTTTAACGTTTCTAAATAACATTGGATTCATGAAAAACTGATGGAAATTTTTGTTAACTATTTTCCAAATCATCAGTTCTCATGGAGAAAGAATTTTCAAGTGCATTAAAATGTTAAACTTTCGTAGTAATTATATTATTAGCTAAATATAATAGTATGTCTAATGAACACAGTGTTTTATTTACAACACTAATATTTCCACTATTTTGCGTTAATCAAACAATAAACTATATTCGAAAATCCATAATTAAATGACGATGGATTGCTCAATCTATTTGCACGCTTTATAATTCTTTGATATGAGTCTAACGCACATTTTAAGACCAAGAAACATCCAAAATAATAAAACTATGAATAAACTGTCGAGTGCAAAGTGAATACTGCGTAACGCCGCATGTTTGGTGATTCCGGTTATGTCATTCATATGAAAACAGAATCGTTGTAAATGAATATTCTCAAATCCCAAATCTACAATACGAAATTTTTTGTGAGAAACTTCAATAAAAATCTTTAAAATTATATAAGAAATACCAGCATTTAAAAATTGTTCTTTGGAATAATTCTGCAATTAATTGTGTGACCTCATCCTCATTGATGAACCTTCACGTTGTGCCGAAAAGATTCTTTTTCGATTCAGTCAAAATTTCAACTAAAAACATTGATCCTTTCTCGAGTTATTATAATCATCGGCTTAAACAACATGGTTGGAATACATTTTTTCCATAAACAACTTCCATGATTTTGCAAATATTTCAATAATACCTTCCTCTTAAATATTTTCATTGCAATGAGACTCATAAACACTAAAAGACAAAAATTCGATTTTTTGAAACTGAAATATCTACGTATCAACCAGTGAAGAAACATATTGAACACCCTTCAGACTGAAAAGAGCATTTTAATTTTTCCCGCGGAGTTGGTCGCGGATCCTCCGTAGAAAATTTGGGTCAATTCCGGATTAGTTAGAAGGCAGGTGGGACCGTTGCTAAGATTCGTGGCCGGCGAATTTCGCGGGAATAACTTTCAAGTGGCGCGCGTGGAATGTGGTAAAAGCTAACGTTACCGATATCACGGCTGGACGTGACTGCGACGATGGTCGGAGGTCGAGGAACGTAGGTTTAATTTCGTTGAGTGCATCCAACGGGTGATTCGATGGCTCGACGCTACCCCCTGGATATGTGTCCATTCAGGAACCTGTGCATGTAAGTTGTACTCGCGCGCACGTGCACTAGCGACGAGCATTCAATGCGCCCCCCGTTTCACTCCCCCCGAGCAAATCCACCGTCTTAACGTTTTGAATGCTGGTCGACGTACATTGTCTAAGACGCTCGATCCGCGAGGCATAGAACGCGAATACGAGTCGAAGGGAACCGGGGATGGACATTATCTGGCGTTCGCGATTGTTTAAATTGTGAATTATAACCGGAGGCGAAGCATTGCGAATTCCATTTCATGAAACCATTTTTATTGTTGCGAGTTTCGAGATGCAGAAGGAGTGTTTTCTTTTCTGTCAAAGTCTTAGGTGTATCGGAAACGTTCGATTTTCAAATAAAGACTTATATCAAGGTTTTATTTTTAATTGTACTCGTAGAAAAATGAAGAAAATTTTGGAAAGTAATTTATTCCTATTTACAGAAGAAATTTAAGTAGCATTTTCGGTTGGCCAACAGTATCCAACTGTTGCGAATTAATTGGGATAGAGTTGACAATTTTGCATGACAATATAGATTATTTTTATTGATATTGATTATTTTTTGACAACATAGTTGCAAATGCACTTAAGACGCCATCTTCTGAGTAACAATCTGAATTTTTTCACATATTTAGAATAGTAATTTGATGCTACATAAAATCAAAGATTGTTTGCCAGAAAAATTGTGTAATGTTATTGACAATTATAACAAGTATTTCAATGCTTGAACAATTCTATTTTTTCTTTAGAATTTATTATCTTACTCAAATGTCGAAAAGAATTAATTTCTACGTCTAATATATACATGCTCAAAGTAAAAATAAAACTAAACGAATCTACTTATTGTTTTTGATTACAAATTTCCAAAGTAGGATCTACGGTAAAAAAAGTATCGTAATTTTCTTATGAATACTCAATTATAGGCCTGCAAGTACGATGGTTGGTTAATTAACAACAAATTTAGATCGATGATACTGCATTGAGCAAAATAAAGTAAACCAACATTCAAATGTCGCTTTAAAAACGTCCGGACAAATAAAATTTTCAGAAGATACGTTGTAGTTACTCTTTCAGAGCTAGATAATGCTTTTATCGAAGCTTAGTACAATCAACTATTTTCGTACCATCAAGGGCCCAATTTCTGATCACTTAAGCGTAACTATCATGGTTTTTCTAACGTGTAAATGTAAAAATTAACCTAATCTCAAGATTTATATATCTGAGTAAATCCATGTTTTATCTTTAATTTGATATGTAACATAGTGCAGAAATAACAATAATTAAATTATAATCGAAGTTGGAAAGCCAAAAAGCAAAGGGAGCAATTTCTGATCACTCAAATTATGTCTAATATTAACTATAAAATTTTACTTTTAAAATGCAAAAGAGTTAATTGTTATTTAGTACGTGTTTGGAATTCATTTTTAGCGTGACAGGAATTGGGTTCTGACCAGAAATTGGATCCTTGACGGTATTGTTAATTTATTATAGACGCTTAATTATTGATCCCACGCAGAGAAACCACGAGTTAAAAATTTATGTTAAGTGATGTAGGGTTGTCTAAGAAAACCTTGGTTCGACGACTATGATGAGATGAGCCCTGTAATCCTATGTACTCTACTTACATCGAGTATAGTAACACTGGCGACGCTGCTATTATAAATTATGGCAGTCCTTCTAAGAAGTTTTCGACCTTCTCAAAGTCGTTTCCCAAGGAGACAGTCAATCTTTCCTCGCCAGAGCTCGATAAAAGATCAATTAAATAAAGTTCTTGATTCATTTTGATTCAGTTTTTTCCGAATCTTATAGTTGGTTATAATCATTTACCCATTCGAAAAGAAGAATGACAATAACTGTTGACCAAATGATAGCACATCAATGGTCCATCAAAATATAAAAAATAAATGCTACTAGGGAATAATTTTCAGAATATTCTGAGTCAAGTTTCATTCGTAAGCGACGTAAATAGTAGAAATTCTTTATATCTGATCTAATTCTCTCTGAAGGGATATTGCGGGGTACTCGAACAATTTAAATCACCTGTTCGGATCCCCAGCTGGCAGGAGTAACATTTAGTTCACGGCGGGAGTGAATAACTTATTGAAAGAGATCTCGCAGCAGTGATTCAGCTAGGTACAATAAAAATATGTCTCTCTCTCTATCCACCGGCCGAAATCAACCCTTGTTGACTCCGGAGGGTCGAAGCGACGGCTTAAACCATCCCTGTACACGCCCGACGCCCAAGGGGTAGGTTGGACTTGGGTCCGACCGACCCGTGGCCGCCATTATTGACCATCGGTCTTGATTAGCACGATACTCTTCCAACGTCCACCCTCCCGCCGCACCTTCCGTAACTTTCGACATCCTTGAAACGTCGCCGGGTCTTTTCTCCTTGGTTGCGTTCTTCCGTCTATCATTTGTTTCTTTCACTTTCTACGCGAATATATTTGGAGGGTTTCTGCGCTACAAAGCAGAAGAACAATGTTCACAAAAGAACCGAAACGAGGATCCTCGTTGCTTATTCAGGGCTGCTCGCTGCCGCTTCCTTTATCGATGGGAATCTCTTCTCATCAATGAGTGAAGGAAAGGGAATCGTGATTTAAAATATGAGTCTTCTTCCGGGGGAATTTATATTTCAAATCATGATGAAGATATCGGGGATTCTATCTCCTAAAAGTATATCTGAGGAGATGTGGCGGAGGGGCGGAAACGGTTTAAAAGTTTGTGAAATCGGTATCGAAAATTGTGGGTTGATTGGAGCGAAAAGAGGTTTTTCATTTTTGTTGAAAAAAGAATGGAATGTTAGAGAGATATTAGTTATAATTTAGCGATATGCAAGCCACTTTGGTGGTTCAAGCTAGACTTACTATTACGTTGAGTTATAAGTGGATTGATTGAATTTTATGTAACCATAATTATTACGTTATAACATTAAATTTTATTCATAAATTTTCAAGCTACACTTACTGTTACGTTGAGTTATAAATGGATTGATTGAATTTTATGTAACCATAATTATTACGTTATAATATTAAATTTTATTCATAAATTTTCAAGCTACACTTACTGTTACGTTGAGTTATAAATGGATTGATTGAATTTTATGTAACCATAATTAACGTTATAACATTACATTTTATTCATAAATTTTCAAGCTACACTTACTGTTACGTTGAGTTATAAATGGATTGATTGAATTTTATGTAACCATAATTATTACGTTATAACATTAAATTTTATTAATCGAAAGAAGAATCATAGAATCTACATGTTTTTCCAATTAGTTGCAAGCTTCTTAATTTCATTTTTACAGTAATTCAGAATTCTGGAGTAAATAAATTGACAACAAACAAGAATCAAGAAACTATCGAAAATACCATTAAACAATTTATTGACTCCGGAACTCCGAATTTTTTATACAAATGAAATTAAAAAGCTTGCAAATAATTGAAAAAAATGTATAACGGATCTTATTCCGATTAATAAAATTTAGTATTATAAAAGTTATGTTTACCCAAAGCTGCCGCTGAAAATCGGATATTTCATGTTATGTTACAACTTAATAATTAATGTGAATCTTGTACTAAAAATTTTGATCAGTTTTAGACAAATGTTCGCTGAAATACACTTTAACAGAAAATTAGTTTACACATTACATCGTATCTAATAAATGCTAAAAAAGGTTCTAGAACATTTTTGTGTGTCACATTAAAACTTTGAGTGCCATGTAGTCTATGTATGGGTGACAGATATTTACATGATTCTGCATTATTAATACTAGTTTATAAAATTACAACCCATCAACCCTTTTGCATTGAAAAATATACAGAAATCTTCCCCTCCGTTCTCCGTTATTATGCAAGATTATAAACAATAAATATTTTCTTCTCCTTTATTATAATTATAAAATTACACTATTGCATATATAATATTATACGTGTATATACTCTATAATTATCTAATTATCATTTTTTATTTTTTATTTTATACTTATGCCTACTCTTATACTTATATTGTATAGACCACGTTTTCACTTATGTAACAAAGGGTTCATCCCGTAGATTATATATGAATAAATTAAATTAAATAAATAATTTGTATTCCTTGCACTGGTTGAACTAGCGCAGAACGAATCAATCGCTATGTTCTTCTATTTGACAAAACGGAAGGAGACAGCAAATTCACTCTGCACCAGTTCAGCCAGTGCAGGAATAAAAACAGACCTAATATTTCACTCGATTTCAAGCAACCAATAGACGTCTCCCTTCTCAAAACTCATAAAATAAGCCCATTGACCATGCGATCGCTCGTAATAAAAAAACCGTTGTTCTCAAAGCCCGAAGCGTCCATTTACGTTCCTAAATCCAGCTTCCTCGCGTCCTTGCGGTTCGTCAGGGAATCGCGACACGACATTTTTCCGTGCCTCGATCCGGTTTTCTATTCGATTCGGTCGCACGTACCGCAAATCATTCCAAAATCTTAGAGCCGCGACGCGACGCGGCAGTGTCCCCCCGCGCGTGCACCTCGCACGAGGGAGACAAGTTTGCGGCGCAAGCGTGCCACCATTGATACCCCACCAAAGTTTCCCCCCTTTTTGGCGCTAGCTAGTCCGAGACGGCTCTGGTGGTGGCCGCCGATGGTAGGGTGGAAGCCTCTCCTCTCCGACAGCCGATGCACAACCGTTTCACAGAACGTTCAGAGCCACCTCCACCTTTCTATGCGTCCCTCCAAGTCCCTCCAGGTCCCTCCGGGTCTCTGATCCTCGACGCTGAAGCCGGGAACCCCGCGAAGCCGGCTTCATAGTGCCGCGGCATCCGCTAATCAAATCGTACCATTCCAGCATCTCGCGGCGGTGTCAATTTTCCCTCAGTCGACGCGCAACAACCATAAACTGTGCTCTCGTCGATCTTAAACTCACGCGACTCGATCGACCATAGTGCGTGGACCATTTCCGACATGTTCCGCCTGACTTTCGATCATTCTTCGTCGTCCGCGCGAAAGCAACGGCCAGGAACCAAGCGCGAATCGGTGCTCGTGCCTCGGATCGGTTGATCTACGACAGTGGAACCAAAGGAACGTCTCCATGGAACGACGCGCCGTGATCGACCGATTGGTCTCCCTTTGAACGTCGAATCGGTGGTGCCTTTTACGGAGTCTCAGCTCTCCAGGAGCATAAAACGACGGGAAGATTAATTCAGCCGCGGACTCTCATCGACCCGAAAGATCGGCGGCCGGCCGGAGGAATTTAAAGGATTCCGAAGAAAAGCTCGACGGAACGCGCGCGTCGGAAGAAAGTCATTGGCAGGGGGGGAAGATCATCGTCGGCTGAATGGAGGCGAGCGTCGGCCGATGACGAACTCCAGACGGGTTCGATCCCGCCGATGCGAGGGAGAGAAAAAAGAAAAGGAGAGCGTGGCAGGGACGAAAATCGCGGTTCGAAGGGCCGTGGAATTCGGCGTTTCTTACCGATCGGCGCGCGGGTCCGGCGCATTCGGGTCGAAACGACCGGGACGAAAAGGAGGATCCGCGACGAGACGGCACTCGGGGGGCCCCGGGGATCGGTACCCCGAAGGTATCGCTGCTACGTGATTCATTGGGTTTTTCTCTCTATTGGCATCCTGGGATTTACATCGGGCCCAGGCCCGCGATTTCCATCGACGCGCGTGTAAAAACCGCGACCGGCCCGCCCCGCTGCTGATCAAAGGAGGACGGGCGAGATAGACGCACTGCGAAGAGGATTAGGGGGATAGAATCTGACAAAAGCCTCCTATCGGCGATCTTCGAAGGCGACCAGAAGCCTTCTTCCTCCGCGAACAGAGACACTCCGTTGTAACTCCGCTATTGAGAATCTTCGTGCGCCCCAGAAAGCTCGCGCGAAGGTATGAAGAAGCGTCGCGACGACTACGGAAGATCGACGGGTCGGTGAATTTCAGTCGAACGATCCAAACAAACTTCTGCCGGAATCGAGGACATCGAAATCGACGCTCGCCAGTTTCGGTAACGTTCGTTTTGGCTCCGTTTCGCGTTGAACGTAATGCGACCGCGGAAGTTTTTCGATGCACTTTGTAATGACCGATTATAGAATTATCGGGCGTGATTCATAGAAGGTTTCCTAAGCGGAGAATGCCGGGGCAACGGAAGATAATCCCGAGTGAGGTCGACGGACAACGATACAAGTGACACGGGAGGCGACGCCGGGTTACCCCGCGATTCCACGAAAGGAGAGAAAAAAGAATCGCGACGATCGGAGCAACATAGCCAAGGTTATGGTCGAGATAAACCGGGACCTGTGGACGGACCGATAAGACGGAACCGTCGCGTCGCTCTGGATTCCGGGCCGCGGCGGAGAGGAGCCAAGTGCGTGGCTGGCTTTAGGCCCGCTCGGATCTCGGAAGACAGTGGCCCGGAGTCGCTTTCAGTCCGATCCCCGATCTCTACCTGTCCATTCGCCTCGGTCGGCCTGCCCGGAAGCGCAAAAATCTCGGCCGGGGAATCTCAGTGATGCCGATCATCCGCCGCGGGAATGCTCGTGCCTCCGCGTTGAAGTGACAGTTTTCCTGTTTCGCGAAACGATTTAACTATCGTGTTTTTGCGGGGGGGCGGAGCCCCGGTGCGAGCCTGACGCGGTGCGACGCTGTCCTCTTCATCGGGGCGCAGTTCTCGGAGATCGCGCGTGTGGATGGGAACAGTGAAAATTCGGTTTTCGAAACTTTTAACCTTGATTTCTCTAGATACTTCAATAGGACTCATTCTCGATAAGAATGATTGAGGGTGTCGAGGTTGATTGATCGTCAACCTTAGTGCGTAAGCATGCAGCAGCACGTGTAGTTCAAGTTGAGCCGACGGGTAGATCGTGGCTCGCCTTTCTGGCGGCGATAGAGACGGTATTTACAAACAAGCCATTCAACCACTAACCGCGCTCGTAAACATTCGTAAGCTTTCGCCGCGGCTCAAGCGATTCCGAGGCGGAGCTCGCGATCCTCCTCCGTGTGATCGCCGAACTGACAGTCTCTCTGTCTACCTTGACCAGACAAAGTCATCGGAAGGTGACAGAGGAGTCTCTGGACGAGTACTTCGCGACAGCGCGTCGAGATTACGATGGAACTTTGACCGATCGATCGATAAAGCGACAAGAGCCGATTGTTGTCTGCATCCGCATCAACATCGACGGACTTGGAACTTCAAGAACACCCGGTAGAAGCAACACGAGGACATGAGTCCGCTTCGTGGGGATGATAATCGACCATGAATGGAGCAAAATGTTTTATTCGAGTGGGACTAGTAGATCAGTGATTAATCGATGCAGGTATGGAAATTAGATACACTCGTGGACACTGATGATGGGAAGCTTTGTTAATGAGACTCGCGACCGTCGTTGATCAGCAATTCTATGCATTGTATGTTCGCAAGAAACCGAGGGAACAGTGATTCAAGAATGTGAGGTGAACCCGTAGCGACGTGCTCGCGAAGGAAAGTGGATTCGTGGACTTCGGTTCGACATTAATTCTCTCACGGACTTCCGATTAAATGCAATTATTCCGTACGTAGATCCTTGGCGATTCGCGAGAAAATATAGATCAACGAGAACCTTCTAGTAAATTTCTAAACATTCCGTCGTATCCCGACGGAAATTTCTAAACATTCCGTCAGCACCTTTCGCATTGCCCAAAAAAGCTGAGACTTCAACTTCTGCCCAACTTCATGAAAGAAGGCAAAATCTCTTTCGACTGAAACTTCCTGCGTCCGACGCGAAGATCCGAAGATCCACCAGCAATAGATCTCTACCGATAGATCTCGAGAGAAGGCGTTGAAGAAGAGTTCCTGTCGACTCCTCGAGGAGACAGTCGCTCGGCGGCGGTCGGTGTTTCCACTATTGCCGGTTCCTGGTTTTATACTGGAGCTATACTTGCCGTACGCACCACTGCCGGGGGGTGGCGGAATCCTCCCGGCGGTGAGCAGCGGGCCAGCTTCCGGAGGGTGTCGTCCGGTACTGTTGGGTGGCGTCGATCTGTCGATGTCGGCCGCGGTGCAACCGGTCGCGACGCTGCCGACGCTACCGAGTGCCGGTCCGCCGGCGCTCAATCCGCTTCACCATACACCTGGGGGACTTCCTCTGCCGCCGTTGGGCTCGGCCCCGGTGATGATGCCGCGACCGCCGGCGAGCACCATACCGTCCTTGGGACCCTCGTTGCCGCCGTCGCACCAGGACGCCGCCGATCTCGCGGAGGCTGCGCCTAATCAGGACGTCCTTCTAGCTTTGCTCGCTAGGAACAAGAACCTTGAAGGTAAGGGAATCGTTGTGTGTTTTTACCTTGAATTTGTGGTGCACTTTGACCACGCGAGTTTGAAGTCTGATGAAAAATATCTTATTGTTGTGAAACAGGAATCTCTTGAGAATGAGAAATATGAAAGAATTTTGGGGACGAGGAATCTCGTAGAAATGAGGAGTCAATGTATAATATAGGAGTGTGAAATGATCAGGAAGCTTGATGATAATATTTATATATATAGCTGTGGGGGTGATTAAAACGATTTTAGGAAATTTGAGAGTTGAATTGTAGAAAGAAGATGAATTTGTAATTTGTAAAGTAACATTAAATGAGAGGAAGGCAATTTTGATTTTGGTTAGTATAAATAGATGTAGATTTGTAGTTTAGCACTTATTTTTGTACTATGAGTTGAAAATTAAGATATATTCTACTTTTGGTAAGTTCCAGCCATGTGATTGGTGTATAGAATTATAAATGTATTTCTCCCAAGAAGGCAAGTTATTTTTTTGGCGATTGTAAGTACATGTCACGTACCTGATAACGCATGAGCTAATAGATCAGATTGCTTCCTGTTGTTAGATCTTATTTTGACCGATAGAACCAAGTCAGAACTCGGCTGCTTCTATTACTAAAGATACGTTTAATGTATTTGAAGACCGTTAAGACTGGCGCGCACTATGGCGAAGCGAATTGAAGAAATTGATTTGCATTGGTTGCTGCACTTCAGCCTACTGTATGTGGCTCCATTCAATTGTTTATCAAATTTTTTCTTCACTTCGCCGCACTTCACCATACTGCGCGCCGGCCTTAAGAGGGAAATGCAGCCACTGCACTTTGGTTGGAACATTAATTTTTACCACGCTTTATAAATAAAACGGAGCACTTTGATATAACACAGTTTGAAACGGGAGTAAGCTATGAAACTCAACATACAAGATCTTATAAAATAAATGCACTGAAAATGAGCTGTAAACTTTGTGACAAAGACCGGAAATACAACAAACCTTATGAATAAACTGCAGACATTTATGTAAATTCATAGATTAAAAATTGAAACTTGAATAAAAATATTTTCTGTTATAATCTTTGTAATATATTTTTCATTTTTAATACCGTATACATTCATACGTTTCTACATATTTATCCTTCCTTTTTACATTTATGTATTTCTTTTAAAATTTTTGCAGATTTACATTTGTTCGAATTAAGGCATGAGTAATCATTCAACATTTTTGGAATATTAACAACACGGTTTTGGTAATACAGAATTAATTAAAAATATTTTGATCTTTAAAATTGTTTCCCTAAAAAATTTTAAAATAGTTTCCCTCTATGATTTTCATATGTGATTTCATGATATAGAGGAACGTGATAACTGTGATTTCTTTTACTGTATCTTGTCTTTTATCTTGGATTTTTGAGAGATTTTTAAAAAATTGATTTTTAGAAAATTGAAATGATGCAATTCGTCACAGAAGCATAATCTGAAACTTCTGATACTAATTTTGAGTAACTATCAATTCTTATTAGACAAGCATATTACCGTATGAATCTACATTCAAAAATACGGATAAATCTGATCTTATAAACATTATTATCAAGACATTATCAGACACAATCTAACAATCATTGAAGGGTTCAAAAGTCACTTATTGTAAGTCACTTTTCACTACAAATGACTTGTATCACATAAATATTCATTCCTCATAATTTTTTGTCGACAAAGCGATTTAATTATAATATTAAAAGTTCATTCATAGAAAATGAATAAAATGTTACCCTTAATCATTCTTATCATATTTTATGACTTACACAGATTTACTTCTGGATCCTCCAATTGCTATACTGTTAAAAGAATAAAATACATCAGGTAGAAAATAGTTTTCAATGAAAACCGATTATAATTAAAACAGAACATACACTCGTAATACAATGATGCAATTCTTATATACAATCTACATAATTATCTCAATATTTTTGTACATTCGCGACAGAATCAATTACACAAAGATATTTTCGGATAGTAAACTTGCTTCAAACATATTTACAGTCTTGAATCGCGACAATCTTAATGCTAATTATCATCGACTCGAGACTAATCGACGAAAACTAGATTCCACCTTCAACCTTAATCGACTTTACATAAACGAGGTGGCGATTGAAAAGAGCATGTTGCAATTACCTCCATGAATTTCTAGAGACATCCGTAGATAACGAGGTGCTCTAATCTCCGATAGTTTTCCTCCTATCGCAAGTTCTTGTAATATCGGGTCAAGTTAAAATTGTTGTGCTGCATTACGCGAACAGTGGCTGTCTACCGATAAGAGCTGTCGATCCAAATGATCGATAAGATTACACCCATTTCGAAAGCACACGATTGTCACATTTGGGCCACTGGTGGGCCACCTTAATGTCAGTCTTGAAACGTTGAGTCTGGTTGACTGTACAATTTATAGTCGTATGTACAATCTCTCTATGGACAATGCGAACTTCAATTTTTAAGTGCGCACAATTCGATTGTACGAAACCGAATTGTTATCGCTTTCTTTTATAAGTACGGAGAGTTCACTCGGTCACTACACTGTAGATTATGTCAAGTTAATGAGAAGCACAAATCAATTCTGTCAATGTAAAGCGATAATTACGTATATAGAATTTACTATTCGTAATGCGTCGATATCTGTGTGTAAATACGTGATTTAATCTAGCATTTTGAATCATTGAGAATATTTTGCTCATTTAGAAAAGGAAATTACAATTTTTAATTAACGAAATGAATATTTTTCATATGGCAGTCTTGTTTGATAGAAAAGTCTGCAAATGGCAAATATTACTTAATTTTATTCAGTATTATTCAGTTCGCTGATGAATTTGAATTTTCTTTTAGCAAAGCTCAGCTTTTGAAGTAAACTATAAAGTACATTGAATTATTAAAGGGAAAGCAAAATGTAAGAGATATGTATGAAATATTGAAATGTTGACAAACAATTCACGTTTTCATTTGAAATATAATATTAAAGTATTGAAGTATTCAATATGCATTTTAGGTGATACGTTTTTAAGCAACGAAATATAAGCATTATTTTAATTAAAATAACCTGTGTATATTATGAGAAATTCAGTTCTGTAAAATGTTATTGAATTATCATAATATATTTTGTATCGCATTATCGGCGTTTCACGTGTAATCTCCTACATTCGGAAATTATTACTACTTTGTAATTAATATTTTATATCATATGATTTTATTGAGCAAAAATTTCAATTGAGTAAATAACGAAGAAATAGATTCAATTTTACAGGAAATTCTTATCCAAACATCTAAATTCACCGTTCAGTGTTTTCGATATTAAAAAAGCGAAGCCATTCGAAAGATGCATTTCTAATTGTTTAACATAACTGTTTCATGTTTTCTTAATTTAACTCGATATATGATACAGAGATAGGACGCGCTAAATTTCAATTTTTCGAAACGTCAAATTTCACCAGGTCGTTCTTCACTCTTTTATAAATTGTCATTTTTCGAAACGCCCTTGTTTTGTTAAAAGGGCGCGGTGAGGGTGGTGGATATTTTAATAAGGTAAGTGCTGCAAGGCCGGTTGCTATGCCATTGGGGCGGTTTAATCATGTAATGTGTTCGAAGGCTCGGCCACCCCACAATCAATACGGTATTGCTTCGGGCACGATAGCGAATGTGCTTAAATCTAAACCTAAATCTAAACTTAGGCCCAAACACCAGGACCTAAACTGTACCAGTTAGTCAGTCAGCCTTTTCGAGGCTTGCGCAACACTCGATTAAATCTGGCCGTTCGCTAACGCGCGCCTGTTACGTTCTTACTCGCCGCGTTATGCCACGTATACACGTGTACGAAACGCAATACGAATCTCGCGATGACGTCTTTGTTTCACTAGACTGATCCACGATTGTCACGGTACGGAAGGGACAAAAGCTTCATGAAGGTATTCCTGGGATTCATGTTGCGACGCCGTATTCCATTGCACGCGTGTGTACGCGGCTTTAGGTCAATCGTGCGACTGTAATCTGTGTATATATTATTGTCAACGTTTCTAAAATTAATATATCGTTGTGTAATGTTAGAAAAGTCTCTTCGTTTCCCATTTTATTATCTTTTGTTTACCGAACGGAATACACAAAGTGTTACATTGGAGCGACTTGAATGGCACGTGAACGAACGAAAAGAGAGAATATTTGTTTGTGTAAATATAAGTTTGTTAATGCTTTATTCCCTAAAGAATAATGAAAATATTGCAGTGAATGAAATGAAATGTTTCAATTTGTCGATGAATTGGTTTCCAATTTAGGAATATGTATATTGAAGTGATTGTTTAACAAGAATTTTATTTTTCTATTTACGATTTTATGCAGTTTGCGAATATTTTTCCCCGCTTGAAAATGTACAATCAATGATTTTGCACTCACCTAATATATTTCAAACAATTGATGCTACTATAGTCACATATAACTTAAAAAAATTTCTTTTTCATAGAACCTCTTCTCCAAAGTGGTCTTAATTAAAAAGTATCTTTCAGACCCAAAACAAAATTACTTCTTCGTCGCATACTATTTTTCCCGAAACATGCGCGTTTACATTCAGAACAGAATGTCCTTAAGGTCCCACTGTGAACCTCTGAAAAATTGCCATTTTTTGGGATTTTTTTTGTACTAAACGAAATGTCCAATCTAAATAAAGTTTTTCCTATTGATTAATACACTCATTGAGAGTACAAACAAATTTTTTTGCAATTTATAATAGTTTATTTAACTATATATATCGCACTGAATTGAGCGCCTCAAGAAAACGATGTAGTGCTGGCGTAGATGATTGCAAAAAAATTATTTGATTAATCAGTCTCAAATTTTTACACATTATTCAACACATCAGTGGCTATCGCAGGGACCACGGAAACTTTGTTTTATTAACAATTTCATACTTTTTACAATGACAAATGACTAAAAATTCATCGAATTTGGGAACTTAAACATTCAAACTTCCGTCATTTGGTTAATTTTTTATCAATTAAAATAATTTTGGTTCCAACGATAACGACATCCGTGACGACTAAAAACCATTTTGAATTTTTTTATTCAGGTGCGTCGTTCTTCTGGAATCATCTACGCCAGCACTACATCGTTTTCTTGGGGTGCTCAATTCAGTGCGATATATATATTTAAATAAACTATTATAAATTGCATAAAAAAATTGTTTGTACTCTCAATAAGTGTATTAATCAGTAGGAAAAACTTTATTTACATTGGACATTTCGTTCAGTACAAAAAAATTCCCAAAAAATGGCAATTTTTCAGAGGTTCACACTGGGAAGATCCCTTAAATTTCAAGGTCAAGCTCCACCAAAACTCTCACCGACTCGAATACGCAGCGTTGTCTGCCGAAGCCGCGACCATTACTGTTTTACACCCGCGCGCATTTCTGATAACTCTCGACAAACGGAAAACCGAAATCGCCAGGGCAGAAAGCTCTCGCGGGGAACCGCTCAAGCCAGCACACTGGCCACGAGGCGAGCGATCAAACGGCGCGGGCGATAAAGCGCGCGGGATTGAACGCGAAAGCGCGGGCGAAATTTCGGACAGAGGGGACCGCGGCTTGATAAGGAATGGAGAGAGCTCCAATGAGAATGTCAAGCATCCCCTGGGCAAATGGTAACCATAGGAGACGGTGGTCCATGGCGAACAGGAGTCGGACCGAGACGAGGGGGTGGAAAGAAAATGGCGGCTGGTTAAAGGGCGGGCAGCGTTCACGTGTAGGGACGGCAGATCTAGGGCAGAAATGAGGATGATAGTCTATTTTTCGAATCCTTGTCGCGAAAGGCAAAGGATCCGCTTTACTGCTTCGAAAGGACTGATCCTTAAGTTCCTTTTCAGCCTGTGCGTCTAGAGTTCTGAAACTTCGACGCCTGTCGAGTGTGCATCGCTAACGTCTTCCTTACTGATATCTGTATTAAGGTTTTGCTTAGAAATATTTGTTTTTTAATGCATAAATAAAATAAAAATGCATAAATTTTAGGGATAAATTAGTTGCAAAATTAATATATTCAATCATGAAATGATGAACTCATAATTCTACTCATAACTTGTATTTCCAGTAGATGAACAGCATTATGAATTATTTTTTCACATATAAAAACACTTTTATTGAAAATTTTAGGTTTCTAAAACAACAAATAATTTCTCTGCAAAATAAGAAAACAATAATATAAATTGAAAGCCTAGTTTTTTCATAATTATCGATTATTCTAAGGTCTGTCTATACAGGGTGTAACAAAAATGTTGCAGTTCCTTGAAAGGGATGATTCCTTAGGTGATTTTAAATAACTTTTTCCTTAGCGAAAATGTTAGGTGAGGTTTTGTTAACGAGTTATTAACGAAAAAGACCGACCAATCGGGGAGCGAGTACAGTGGATTAATGATGACGCGGACGATGGCGGGCCAATGCTATTCACAGCTGGAGCCCGCGCTAAAAGTCATCTACTGTATTCGTGTCTCTATTGGTCGGTGTTTTTGGTTAATAACTCGTTAACAAAGCCCCACCTAGCATTTTCGCTGAGGAAAAAGTTGTTCAAAATCACCTCAGGAATCACCTCTTTCAAGGAACTGCAACATTTTTGTTACACCCTGTATACTGAGTACTGTCCATCTATTGGTGTGTTTACTCTAGTCTTCAATTTCAATGGGGTTCTTTTGTTTTATGCTTTGCAAATTGTGAATGAAGCGGTAATGAAAATACTAAATTTATTTTAAAAAATATAAGAAAGTTAGTGAACATATTTAGAGATTGTAATATAGTAATTAAACAGTCAATATTTACACAAATTCGTTTTTTTACAGATTGAGATAAGGAACTATAGTTTGAATAATAGTAAACGTTATCTTTTGAATATTGCGGAGTGTATCTTATTTTTTATATTTCATCGAATTTTATATTTATGCACATCCTTATACATTTATATAAATGCGTAAACCTCCATAGTCTAATATGATCAAAACTAAATTTTCTATTCTATAATATAGTAATTTGTATGATTATTTTGCTGCAATGTAATTATATGAATTATAGAATATTCATATAATGAAACAAAGTGGCTACAATTAAATGAAAATTAATTAATAGAAGATACCGTACAGCACCATAAAATATGTGGCGATTAAAAAGAGAATGATTCGAAATGGATATAAATTAAATTTCGAACCCGATGTTTAATTAAAAAAGTAATTTTCACTCTGATATACAGTAATTTCTTATTTTTTTTTCATTCCCAACTTCATTTATACTGCAGCATAGTAGTAACATTAAAAATATTTATAAAACTTCATACAATGTAGTCAGTCTTTGAAGTATGCAAGTGACTGAAGTAGCTCTATCACTCTTTATCTCCAAATTATTAAATATCAAAGTACGCGAGTAAAAAATTTGATACGTCAGAATTTCTGTCTTGTTCCAATCCGCGAAAATCTTATCAAACAAGTTCAAAAAGAAAGAACATAAACGACGAAATCTGAAATGGAAATATCAGAGGGCAAAGAAGATTATTTGATTACGCAGAGGGAGAGAAAAGTATAGTAATGGCGGTTTCATCGCGCATCAATTATAGTACGAAGGCACAATAAATTTTCAGGCGTAATAAAAAGTTGGCTGATCCTTTTTCTCCCCGCACAAAGGAGCAGGAACGTTTTCCCACCTACATTTTTCTCGGCGGAAAACTCGCGGACCAGGCGAGAGGAAATTGCTTTCCAAGTCGAAAGTTTCTGCGGTGGCGGTGGTTTTTCCCTTTTTTTTTTTCTTTTTTTATGGCATTGCCGCATCTCCCGCGCCGCCCATGCCGAAACGCCGTGAAACGAGAGAACCCCAACGCCGCTCTTTCGTCGGTTCCTCCTTTCGTTTTCTTCGTTTTCTCGCCCACGACTTCGCCCCGAGCGACCACTCGTTTTGATACATCGACCCTGGAACATCGTTAAACACCGGTTATCGACCCGCTTTGACCAGCTCCTGTCTTTATAAGGGAAAATTATTAGGCGCCCACATATCGATGGTCGTTCATTGTATCATTCCAGCCACTTGTCTGGAAGAATTACACACGATATTTCGAAGAAGGATTCATAAACCTTCTACTCGTAAAAGATTCACAAAGGGAAGCAAATTTTAAACAAATCAAAGGTAGCTTAGGACGTAAATAAAAGACCATTCATAGATAAATCGTGATACAGTAGAACCTCGATTATTCGACTCTACATTATTCTCAATTTTTATTAACTAGGATTTCAATCATTCAAAGGTTTAGGTACAATAGGACTTCAAGTAAAACTTGAACCATATTGCAATTATTTTCAACTACTCATTAGCATTATTAGATGAAAAAATAATTGTTGTAATACTTACCGAATTCGTCTTAATATTCCCTAAAACATAGGGGTAAAAAAATTATAGGTGTCTTTATAAAAACTTCAAGGTGACCTTCAAAATTCGTGGAAAAAGAATTGACAAAAAATTTACTATAATCATATTGAAGATCTCTCTGCACCGTGCTATAATTGATAAACAAATTTTCGATTGGCCAACTAATAACAGGGTAATCTAAACTGATCGCGTTTCGTGGTCACCTTCTATATTAGAAATATTAAGTCGATAATCGAGATTCTACTGTAGGTCTGTATTTATTCTTTTTAGCTGAAGGTTTAGTTTATTTTTATTCCCAGCAAATTTGTATTTGATTCATTAATTAGTTACTTAATCAATTCTCAAGCCCGTTGAGTGTTTAAATACCATTCTTCCTGAACATTAGGAAAGATTGTAGCTAGTTATCTAATTATTGTATTATAGCTGAATTTGCACTTGTATTCGCAATATTCAAAAACATGCAAATGATTAGCTCGATATGTAATGCGTTTTGGTAACAGATACTTGCGTCTTGTATTAGTAAAAACGAAAAATTCAAAAGCGCAATTTATGAAATATTTTTTGAGTTATACTGTACGTCAATTGACGCCATCAATTTCGAAACCACGGAGACCGATCTTAATAACTCCGCAGAAAACAGACATACTAACATTACTAACATAAACAAAATCTGTTTCATATTTCGAAATATGAACAGAAATACCCTAAAGGTTTCAGAAACTTTCATCAAACAAATATTTCATAAAAAATTTCTGAAAATCACACAGTTCTCAGCGGTTTACTACAGTTTGCTTAATAAAAAATCTATGTAATATAGACTCAGCAAATGATCCCAAAATATAATAAAGCCTGTAATAGATATTCGAAACATTTTTGATATCTCTCGAAAGCTTGAAACAGTAGAAAAAACTTGAGCTCAGACCCAGTTTCCCTGGCGGCACGCGAAAAAATATGCTCAAGCGCTTTGAACGGGACATATTAACAGCTTGAACTTCCACAATAAGATTTTTCAAGGCTACAACGGCATAAATTGACCAAAGTTGAGGCGTAAATTCTCCGAAGACCGTGCTCGTCTTGGATCACGTTGACGTTACGACGCGATAACTCAACTGCAAAACGCGGCAGTGCGAAAAGTTGGAAAATGGCTCGACGCGAAAGTGGCGTGCACCACCGCGGCGCGTTCCCGTTGCGAAAATTAATGCGATGATAAAAAGCGCGAGCGAGGACACGGAAGAAGGTGAGTGCCGTGTAAAGTATCGCTGGGAAAGGAACTCTTGTTCCTGGGTTCTTCGGGCACGCGTCGAGCTTCGGCGTCGAATTACAACGTCTCACCCACCGCGTGGATATTACAGCGTCACTTTTTTCTTTCGTCGTCAACGAGCCGATCGAAGCTCGGCCCATTTCCGCTCTGACGTTTCGAATTCGAGGTTTGATCGATAGTTCCTTTTTTTTGTTGAATGGGCTCTTTGTTTCTAATCCTTGGGTATACTCGTGGGATCGCGACTTGTCTTTTAATTTGAATATCATGTGGGGATTAATGGTGGTGAGAAAATTTTGGAGTCTTGGAAGGGAGGAAAAGTAAAATTTAGTTGAAACTTGTATTTTTTTTTGTTTGATATTTATTTTTTAGGAAGTTTCACTTTCTGCTTTTCGATGGACTGTTTAAGATTTTATTAATCCTGGAAAGTCTAAATTATTGGGAAACAAATTTACTCATTTATGGCAATTTTACAAATACAAAAATAACCTATAAGGATAGCCAGAGGTATAAAAATTATATAAAATGTAAAAAATTGAATACATTTTATAATATTTAGAAAATAAAACATACACTTATTTAAATTTAAGTTGCTGTATGCTTATAAAAATGTGAATTTGCATGAAGATCCACGGTTTAGTGATAATGCTGTTTTCTTTGCTCAAACTCTTTTTACCTCCTTAAACTTTTCAGTATTGTCTTTCTTAACGTTAAAAAATTTAGTTTTTATAATGTAATCTTAATCTATTTTAAGAATAACTGCTTAAATAATTTCTTACTCTAATATTTCGATTACGTATTATGAGTTTGTCAATTTTTTAATGAAGTGTTACTAAAGTTATCAACATTTTTCAACGAAAATTCACAATAAACCAAAGTCACATTAATAAATAATATATTTTATTGAATGTAATATCGTAGACTCATGTTGTTTACCTATGGTTTCGATACATAATAGAAATCTATATTTACCCTTGCAGAGAAGTTATTTTGTTTCTTTACATTCGTGCACACCATGAGACACAGAATTTCTTGAAATGATAACGCATCGACCTCCTTTTTAGAAGTTTCCACGCGACTTAGCACATGTACTAACTACTAACACTATGATAGTTACTATCATTGTACCTCGTTGATTTAGGTAACCGCCTGAAGAGGTTCGCTCTCGATAAGATTAAGAATTCTCATTATTACTGTTTATCTGCCAATATTTTATTACGCGTTAGATATACAGATGGAATAACGCGCACGGGAACTCCCAAAAAATTTGCTGACACATTTTGACGGTATCGTAGGAAAATAGTGAATAGTTAAGAAATTAATTGATAGCCTAAAAAAAAATAACTAATACCACAGGTTCATTAATAATAAGTTATTACATAACTGTATTTATTTAATTAACCGTGTACATTTCTTTAGGAACATCTTTTCAATACTAATTTTTGTTAACTATTCATTTTTCTCTATTTCTTAAACATTTGAATGAAGTGGAGGCACTAGAAGTCGATCACCCTCTAATAATCGACCACTTTTATTGTTTAATTTAAGAATTTACTAAATGATAATTTTATATTGTATTTCAAATCTGTAACTTAAAAATACGAAGAAAGTAAAGAAAACGATCTTTAGCTGATTTGCTAACAAATTTTGATTTTATATGAGGGATTGCACTTTTCAAACATGAGCTTTGAGTAGAAACAGCTAATGTAATTCAGTTGCCATTGTATTGTTGACATTCGTCACTAAAAAATGATGCTCTATGTTATTTAAAAAGCATCAACATTCTTACTTCTGAGCTTGAAAGATTTATAAAATGCGATAGAACAATTTTCATGTGCTAAGAAAAGATATTAGTGATAAATTAAATGATTTGAAAGTACTTTACTATATTTTATGTATTTTGTAATATTTACTGTTGATTTTTTACACCTATGGGCGAAGGATGATCATTTGTTGCTCTCATGTTTTTAATATATGAAAAAAAATTCTCAAGGACATCCTGACAAAGTTTTCTTGCGATAATATATTCTACTTTAAATGAGTCATTTGTGTATGTACTTTGCTTTAATATATGTACTGCAATAATTGTCTGATTATTCAGTAGTATTCCTTTCTGAAAAGATAGCAAAGGGTTGTATTTTCCAACTAGCATCTCACTGATAAAGCTATCCATTTTATTTAAGATCTCATTTTGTTTTTCTAATTCGACGTCAAAGCCGCGTAAACCACTATGGTTACCATATTTACATTGACATTGACTGGCATCAAACCATGGATATAGGAATAATTCCTGTATCCATGCATCAAACGCACACATTGTAAAACAAATGCAATGGATGCAGGACCGGCTCAAGGATATGCGGCGCCCTTAGGCCACGTTGATTTTCAGCTTCCTATTTCCTTTTTATTTAAAAATTTGTAAGCTGTATACATTTTACAAAAACGTCGGAATAAAAAAAATCAAATAGGTGTAAACTAAAAGCACAAATGCTGCAAACGATGTCATTTGCAATACAATTTTTGGGCGGTACTGCCCATATCACCAACTCTTCAAAATTCTGGTCCTCTTTAGTATTATCTTTTTTCTTTATGATGTTGCCGCTTCAGAGCTATTGCGCCTCTAGGCCAGTGTCAGAGTATATTAAAAAGCGTTGTGAGCGTTTAGATGCGACGTCGAATTCACACATTATAAAACTGAAGAAACAACAAATGCAATGAATCTCATATTGTGTGTGTTTAAACGCGTCTGGAATCAAACGCGTATAGAAAATTCCACCTTCGCGTCAGGTTAAGCTTTAAGTGATCGACTATTAGTGCTTTCACCCTATCCGATCTGGTATTAATAGGTGATTATTAGACAGCCGATTTTATGCATTTATGGCAATGCTAAGTATCCAAAAAATCTACAAAACTGCTAACATATTCTGAAAAATACAAAATATCAACAACGTGATTCAACTTAGAACATTTAGAACATTAAACATACTGTTTTTCAAGTTGCAAGTCTTTATTTGTGCTTGTAAAAATTTTATTTTGCATACAAATCCGCTGTCTAGTGATTATGAACGGCATTCCCGTTCCAAAAACTTTCAAAAATATTTTGTATCTGATTTTTCACGTACCTCGATATTACCGATGCCTGGAACGTGTCACTCCGCTGGTAAACCAACAAGTCAGGATTCCGACTGACGGCATTGATACTCGATGCAGGGCTGTCGGCACGATTCGATTAAGAAGCTGCGCAAACATCGAACCATAAGAGCAACACGCAACAGCAAAATACCGTGTAATCCGAAACGTTACACCGAGAGCTCGAGGGGGTTGGAGCTGGTCTTGTGTTGCCGGTACGTGGGAACGCGTGACTCGGGGGTTGTTTTCCTTGTAGGCGGTGCTCGTGGATCCTTTCGGGTTTTGCGGTTCGGTTTTTCGATGGACAGGCCCCGGCCGCCCGTGCGGATGTTGTGCCCGTTTTTCTGCCCTCCGCCACGTGACTCCTCGATGAAGTTTCGTCGGGCGTAATCGCGTGTGCCCCCTCCTCGGTCACGCGTACTCCATTGTTCCGCGAGTTTACGCGATCGGAGATTAAGTGGTTCTTGATGGGAACTAAACACCGTTTAAACCACGCTCCTGACAACTTGGTACACTGGTCGAACTGTGTATCCAAAAATATTTCTTTAGTATATGGACCTCGGTTCCGTACAAAATTTCTTGTAACATAATGCGCATAATAATTACTGAATGAAAGGGAGAAATGCGATAACAGAAGTTATTTAATAATTTTGCTATTTCTCTTCTAACAAAGCTTTGTCAGATATTTTGTTTTAAACGAGTTGCAAAATTATATTAGTGATTAGACTGCGGATTTTTATGCAACATAAAATGTTTAGACACGCCTATAATGAATAACCATTTGAACCACAGTACCTATGTTTTATTTTATAAATATTGTAACTTGAACTATATTTTTGATATTTTGTACATTTTAACGTCCTTCAACAACCTCGACGGTTTTTGCATAAAATCTGCAGTCTATTTAGTGATCACTGTTAAATATTATTTGTAATTTAATATTAAATGTTTTTAAACTATAGTCCATTATTTTTTTTTTTTAAATTGCAAGGTCCGGTATCATATTTTGTCAAACAGGATTTATTATGAATATTCAGTGAAAATAAATGGGAGCACAAAATGTCAGCCAACAGGCAACGTGAAATATCTCTCTTAAATATTTTGTATTTGTCAACGAAGTGTCCATAAACACTGCAGCAGGTTCCACCGTAAAAAATTCAATCTTTACCCGCGAGCGTTTTAATTCAAGCGAGTGATGAATCAGGAGATTGCGCAGGTAGGTCCACGATGAACGAGTGTACTCGTTCGCGGTTAAATTATTTATGATCACGTCTCGAGAAAAGTACTGTCGAGTTGAAATGTGGTTGACGCGATGTCCAATAAAAATGTTGTAGTTCACGGCAAGGTGAAACGGTATGCTGTCTCAGGGTTGCTGGAATCTGACGATGAAAGCGCGAACGAGATGGCGATCGTATCACTTGCGATTAAATAATTTCTTCGTACAACCGAAGCCACAAGTTTCTGTTGTTTTAAATAATTTTTTACGCTTTCCTCTGTTTTCTTTTTTTAACTTCCCGATTTATAGGGAAGTTATTTTTTTTTAATTTATGTTATGGAATTTTCGTTACATTTTATTACGTTTAAACTTTGCACACGCTTTATTTTAATCGACTTAATTAGTTTATTGTTTTCCTTTTGTTTTAGAACGGAAGATTCAAACACCAAGCTGTTTTCCGATCAAGGAAGAACGTGAGTCTTTTTTGATTTGATATTTGTTTTCTTTTCTTTCATTTATTCTTCTTTTTTTCTTATTTGCGTTTCGTTATTTAAAACGTACTTCGATATTTTCATACTTTCTCATGTTTCGTTTCTGAACTGGCTTTCGATGCAATTGTTTTTGAACATATGCAGACATACTTGTGAACATGGGAAAAATGATGAAAGTGTTCAAATACTTATTTTGAACATTGTACTATAAAAATTTAGAGAGAACGTCGCACACGATAATTTAGAATGTATGAAATAAAAAATTGTTATACTTTATACGTTTGAATTGAACGAGTTTAATCCTTAAACATGAAAAAATATCGATATAATATACAGTTAAGGTAATTCAAAGAATAAGTCTATTTCATTGCACTGCGAAATATTTATTGATGTACCCTTGATCTTCCATAATGACAATTTGCATATTAAAAATTTCGCCAATCTCTAGTTTAAAATTCTCGTAATGGTGCCGATGCATACCCCAAGAGATCTTAAACTTTTTCAAAGGATACCGCCGTGCTACGTCCTCGAGTCAGTATCAAAAGCGAAGATCCTTTTCAAGTAGTGACCCTTACCCTCTCAAGTAGTCATCGACCTTCATCCTACATGGGGTACAAAGGACGAAGCATTAAATACTAGACCATCGACTCCATCCCATATGCCGTCGAGTACGTAGTGTCAGACTTAGCAGTTGGTCGCATTCATTGTAAACTGGCATTGTTACGTGCGATTAGGAGTTGCGTTTCGAGTTGTTTATCATCGAGCAGGGCTATCGAAAGTCTCCAAGTCGAGTAGCTTTCGTCGGAAATGCGGGCGGTACTCATTGACCCCCTACTTACAACCCTTTAAGTTCTCTTTTTTATGTCATCAAAAGCAGTTATTTTGTTGAACTTGCGTTCGAGATAACATCCAGTCCATTATTAGTACCCAAAACGTGTCTTCATGTGTATCCATGTTATTTTACTGACAAAGTTTATCCTCGTCTAAAGTCCATAAATAAAAAAATACACTGAGAAAATATAAAAATTAAAAATGTGGAAGTAATGGTGACGTCCTGCGCTCTAAGCTATCAAATCTCTCTGAAGATTATTCGTTTATATACTACGATTGCATTTAATGATCGGTAGGAACACTAATCCCTTCTTAAAAAGTTCGTGTTCTTTTATATTATTCACAATGCGAAGGAAGAAGCGACATCAGGCATTTGTGGAATGATTGGGAATTATTTCTATTAACTAACTTAACTTTATTTCTCGCAACTTTAAACAAAGTAAACTTTAATGTTTGCAGATATAACGATATAAACCATCGATGTAATCCTATATTACCTTTTTAAATGTTCAAATTTTCTGAAGAAAATGAGTTTACATGTACCAATTTAAAAAAAAACAGTGTTTAAACAAAATAGTATATAATTTTATGATAGCGTCCATAATGTCAAAAGCAATATTATTACCAAGTGAAAAAGAAATTTGCGAATACATAAGGTAGTTATAATGTTTGCAAAGACCATTCAGAAATAATATGCAACGACTGTAATCTTCGTTCATTATACAGCATTAGTCATGAATACCATTACTGCTTTTTTTCATTCCTACTTCAACAAATTAAAATATTTCTCTATATATTTATGCCTTCATATTATAAATTATATATGAAAATAATGAAGTAGTAAACACAGAAGTCGTTTTACGCAGATAATAATAAAGTTGGAAATTCGAAGAAGGGCTGAAGTGAGTAACGAAACCTGGTTTGAAAGGCGCTAAGTCAGCGCGAGCAGAAAAAAAGGCGCGATTGCCACCCACTTGCTTGATGTTACATTGAAAAAAGGAAACGCGCGTGCAACACGCGTGCATATTCATTGGCGCACATGGTGCCAGAAGCGACAGGGCACCAGTTGTCCTCGCACGTTCCTGGCACGTGCAGCTCACGTGCCACCTCTGATGAGTGGATTGTTCATTCCAACGTTTTGCCAGCCATTTCTAGTCCAACCTGAAAGAGCCATTCGTCTTGTTGCAACACATGTATCGACGCGATAATAGAGAATAATTGATCGGGTCAAATACAATTGACAGTTCAGTCGAGCTACTGGCATTTGTCCATTATTTTAGGGTTCTGCGGTTGGAGTTTTAATTATTAGACTTCTTGTAATACATTTAACACATTGATGCATTTATGCATTTATGACGATTTTAAACATGCCAAAATGCATAGAGATCTGCGTACATGAGATATTGAAAACAAAATTCATTTTATAACATTTAGAAGGTAAAAGACATCCGCAGTTTATTGATTACTGTGCCTATTACTGCTGGATATTATTTTAGAGTCGACTCTTCTTAAAATGTTTATGGTGAGGTGGTAGAATTTGATGCGTACAATTTTCCTTGTTTTCCAGTGCACACATTCTAAGATTGTTCCGTTGTGAAAAATTACATCGCGCGAGGAATTGCTGTTACGAACTTCCGAGACACACGTGGAAAAGTATGTCAGAAATTTGTCAGCGAGCATCTTTCGAGGTTCTGTGGTAAGTGCCGCGACGTCCTTCGCAGTCCTTTTATGGATGTTTATGGATGTACTAGACGACATCTTTCCCATCCCGTGTTTAGGTCCTTCGGGAACAATATCCCTATTCTTTAGCAATGAAACGTCGAGCTGCTTGCTATATCCAAACTCCCCCATGCCTGTAAACTATCACTTAGAAACCACTCTATGGGTCACTTTCAATTTCAAGTCTCTGCATAGCCATTATGAGACACAGTCCTTCAAACCATGCAAATATTATGGGAGTTCACTCGCACAATTTCCAAATATCTGAATTTAAAGTACAATCATATACATCAAATTTTACCATCTTCTCGCAAACATAAAAATCGATTCTTGGAGAAAAAAAATCTCCTGAAAAAGTGTAAGATAAATGGCTCAGTAGTGGACATTTTGAATTTGAAATGCTATAAAATACCATTCAAAGGCGTTGGAATTGTGTGAAAATAACAGAACATTTACTTGATTACTTTCAGTTACTTTCAAGCAGTTCCAACGCCTTTGTTGTTATGTTCTAGCATTTCATATTCAAAGCGTCCACTTTGGACATTTACTTTGTCATACCTATTTTGCTTCGACTTGAAGTTACATTTCTACGTTTCTCCGTCGAAAAAATTCACAAAACGTATGAAAATATATTTCCTGAATTCCTTTCGCGTCTCGCAAACGGAGCATTCGCACACGGAGCTTCTCAATCCTTCATCGTGCTGGAGTTACGTGACAGGATAGCGGCGTAGCGACGTTTACGCATCGCACCGAATCGATAATGCCTGCCAGTGTCCGCAACTCCATTAAGGTAATTGTGTGGCCGCTTTATTTCTCCATCCATGTATTCGGCTATTCGTCTGTCTGTCTCGCTCGAGTTTCTTCGCGTGTAGTGACTGAAACGCGGGACACGAACAGGGAAACGACCGCGAGTTTCAAAGCCCTGGGACTCGAGACTTCGCTGCCGGTGGCTGAAACCACTTTGTATTGCACTACTGTCTGACCAGTATGGTTTCAATATACTGTCGTGGAGGAAGTAGAAGGAGAATCTTGAACAGACTGGGACGGACTCGCTTGACTCGCTTCTTCGTCTTGTGCAAGCTCCTTCAGAGTAAAACTAAATAGTTTTGAGTAGTGTTGATCTTCGGTATTTATGTTGCTAAACTCATTCGAGTGATTAATCATTTTAATAGTAGTTTTAGTAACCTCGTTCTCTTTACTTGGAGAAAAATAGTTAAAAATTAATTTTTATAATTCAATTTTCGTGCAACGTACAGTGACTCACACATTTGTTCACACATAGTTAAATTTGTTTAAATTTTAAAAAAGATATTTGCTTTTGCAAAATAAAAGTTATGGTAACCGAGAAACAATTAAATGTGGAAACTGAAACGACAGAAAAAATATAATGCTGGGGATTTCACAGTCAACCAACATTTGCAATACATGTGAACGAGAACCTGTGAGTCACTGTAAATTAGAACAGCAATACTAGGGTAATGGTCCCAATTAATGAGCCTGTACCTATTAATGTGCCTCTACACTTAAATAAATTGTAAAAAAGAATATCTCTAAGAAATAAAAGAAACACATCTTTTAAAATAAAGTCAAGGTATTAAATTTAATAAAAAAAAAATGTTTTCTGTCATTTCTAAAGGGATTCCTTTTTGATAACTTATTTAAATGTAAGGGCACGCTAATAGGTTCAGGCTCACTAATAGGGACCAGTACCCTAAGTGGTAAAAATTAAAAAAAAATCTCTATTCATAAACTTCTATTTTAAATACAATCTTGAATGTTGTCAAAAGACTGAGATCCAATGTTGAACAATTTTAATCATCAAAGATTTCAAGTGCTCCTAAACTTTTATAGTTCCAAATTTCTCACAGCAGAGAGCATCGTGTTTAATATTATTGCATCTCGAAGTACATCAGAAAAGCAAACCGCCCTGTCACAAGGGTGACAATAGGCGATTTGAAAATGCAGTCAAAGTGGTACTCGCAACTCTGAATAATAATTACAGTCGTCAAACATAGAGTTTAGCAGTGTAGCAAGACAAAAAGCTTCGAACAAAGCGCCTTAGCGACCGAACAACGTCGAGGACGAGTGCAGTCGCCTATCTTCGTTGAGTATTTGGCTTAGGAGCATTGATCGGGTCACGTGTCGACCCTTGTCCACCGGATGTCATAGTTTTGTCGCATTTAACACCTCTTTTGCGGGGCATTCATTCCGTGGTAAAGCCGTGGGCGTTCACTTTTCCGCCCAAATGATCGACGGTTCGGTTCGAGCTTGTTCCATGAGAAACAAACTTGTTCGCTTTTCAATAAGCATTTCGATTCAATTCGGAATACTTGCCGATTGTCGCGCGTTTGTAGTGGCAGTGAGACGAATATTTAAAATGGTAAAATAACCAGAGTTAAATGATTAATTAAATTACTTTCGTTAAAGCAAATGACGGCATCACATTCAATTCTTCCAAATATTTTTTCCGAAATGAAGGCTTGTATAAAATAAATTCGAAGCAACTTCTTTTTCGAATTTCACCGCATGTAATATAAAATAAACAGAACTGATAGATTTCAGTTTTTTTTTCTAGCGTCAGAATTTCAGTTAATATGATAACGCAGTTTATATTTTCTCCTATCCTTTCAACGCGTTGCCAATAAATACGATATGAGTTTGGAAAAGTGCATCGGGGGAGAAGAAACATGAAGGAACGTCGGCATCCGCGGTGCTATTTACGGGAAAAACGGATCTTCACGGGCGATTACGCGATAGAGCATGGGAACTGGGGCTACGGGACGTCCCGATTCACCCATAAATCCACCTGCAATTTGCAATGCATGCCATGGACATGGCCCATGAGGTATTCCTCTGGAAATGTTCCGCGTTCGTTGTCGTTGGTTACGTAGGTGTGGCGCGGCAAGTATTGTCGTGCAAAACTGTTTTCGCGCACAATAGTTGCTGACAAAACCGCGAACCGGTGACCGTGATGGATCGCCGCTTCCCTATTATGGTCGCATAGTGCGTACTGGAACTAGGTAAATCCATCTATGGAATTCCTGTTTATTCGGACGAATTATCTTGTTCCTCGTCTTTTCTGCGATCCGATTTGCTAAAATTTTCAAATATTTTTCATTTCTCTGTATAATTTTTAAATTATAATACATCCAGCGATGAAAACGTAACTCGTTTCTGATCTAATTAATCGCTTTGTAAAGTTAAAAGAAAATTTAATACTTCTTTTATTGAAAACGTAACGGAATATTCAATAAAATGATTTCTTGGGTAAATATAATACATATTACGTAGAGTAGCGGAACGAAATCGATAAACACTGAAAATATTTAAACACATTCGTCTGTTACCTGCATTTCATTTAACAATGGAGTGTTTAACCGGGCTTCAGGATTGAATGTAGGTTTACCATGATTATTAAGGATAAGCATACATTTTCTATTCGCCCGAAGCCCGCCAGCTTTTCGTTTTTTCTTGCGGGGAATTTCTTGAGCTTCTAGTTATTGTTCCGTTCATTATAATCCAAAGCGGATTATTCGACTGTTCATTGATTCTATACAGAAGATATAAACGTGACGCACTTATATTTCTATTTAATTTCATCCACGATTTCAAAGAGGATTTTCTCCACACGAGACTTAATTCCTTTTTTTTATTATAATCAGTGGCAGAATGTTTTGTTTCCTATTTCATTAGTACAATTTTGTGGAGAATCTTACATTTTTTATCCTTCTACCACAATTTACTGGAAAATTCTGTATTTCTTATTTTACTGCCATTAATTACTGGAATTACAACATTGTTGCCGATTCTAAACATTTCTTTCATTATCATAACTTGCTGAAAAATTCTTTTTATTTGACTGTAGAAACATTACATTCAGAAAAGTTTCACTATATTGAATAAATTAATGTGAAAGTAATTTTTCACCCGTGTGATGCAAATTTTAAGTGGACGTCAAGCGTGATGTAACTTTGCGAAATTAAATCCGCTAAAAGGTTTGCCTGATGAAGAAGCTAAAAAGATTTGAAATCCTTAAATCTTTAACATTGTCATTAGTAGACTGCGGATTTTATGCATTTCTGACAATTCTAGCTATGCAAAAAATCTGCAATATTATTAGCATATGCCAAAATATGCAAAATATCACCAATACAATCGAACTTAGAATGTTTAGAATATTAAACATACTGTTATTCAAGTTCCAGTTCTGTATTTGTGCTTGTAATGATTTTATTTTGCATAAAAATCCGCAGTCTAGTCATTGTAGACTTTGGCTTTGTATGCACTTATGGCAATTAAAAAAAAAAAAACAAAAACTTATAAGTAGACTGCGGATTTTTATGCATTTATGACAATTCGAGATGCGCCAAATTTTACAAGGCTATTGCCAGATGTTAAAATATAGAAAATTTAAAAAATACAGTTCAAGGTACAATGATTCGAAGATTAAACTCATTGTTATCAAAAATAAACTTGCATTTATATTACTGCTGTTCTTTTTCTTGTATGAAAATATGAATTTGCAAAAAATCCGCAGTCTACTCATCTACTTTGCTCGCGATTGTTATTATTAATATTCAAATATTTGTTTAAACGAATGAAGGTCCACGCCAGAAAAGGAAAATTCCCTTATCCGAATTTCCGCGTTCTCCGATTGATTCGTATAATCGAAACTTTGTTGTGAAACGAAATCCACGGAAGTGGAGAATTTTCCAAAACGAGAAACGAGGAATGCGCATTCCGCTGACAAGTCGAAAGTCAACGCTTCGCGCAGAAATCAGTGAAAGAGGAAAAACATATCGGTCCCCTAATGGCTCTCATTGACGAGAGCATCGGAAACGAGCTAAGGGGGTAGACTCTTCTGTTTTCATTCCAATTTCAACCCCCTTGGTGGTTGGGTCCCTTTTCGAGGCCAGATGGCTCGCGCTCGCGCTCTCTCCCTCGGTCGCGGTCTTCCTTGTCCGTGACTCTGCATGGCAGGGTTGCGCGCTCGTCAAGCGACGGTAGGTGGAGAGATCGAAATGATTGAACATGTCAATGTTTGGTTTGGCTTATACTGGCGCGCCTCTAACGTGGTTAACGAATCGGTTTGCTTTCCTCCAGCTTAGCTCGCTTTTCCTCGCTCCATTCAGTCGCGGACACGTTCCCGGCGATTGCGCGAATTTCCCGTGATAAACGCAGTACGCTGTTTAGCAAACCATTGACGACGAAATTAAAATACAGCGAAGGAAGTTGTTTGCAGTTGCCTCTTAAGGGCTGTTAAGTGGCATTCTTTAGTACTTTCCTTCATAATTATGAGTTAATGAATCTCTCCTGTTATCAGTGAAAAAAATCTACGTTTAACCAGATTTTTACTTCATTAAATACAGTGTGCAACAGAAAGATGGAGCCATTTAGATTTTTGGTCACAATTCTGGAGCTAACAAATGAATTCGATTGAAATTTATTTCAGCATTTAAGGGGTCTTCCCAGTGTGAACCTCTGAAAAATTGCCTTTTTTTGTGAATTTTTTTGTACTAAACGAAATGTCCAATCTAAATAAAGTTTTTCCTACTGATTAATACACTTATTGAGAGTACAAACAAATTTTTTTTGCAATTTATAATAGTTTATTTAACTATATATATCGCACTGAATTGAGCGCCTCAAGAAAACGATGTAGTGCTTGCGTAGATGATTCCAGAAGAACGACGCATCTGAATAAAAAAATTCAAAATGGTTTTTAGTCGTCACGGATGTCGTTATCGTTGGAACCAAAATTATTTTAATTGATAAAAAATTAACCAAATGACGGAAGTTTGAATGTTTAAGTTCCGAAATTCGATGAATTTTTAGTCATTTGTCATTGTAAAAAGTATGAAATTGTTAATAAAACAAAGTTTCCGTGATCCCTGCGATAGCCACTGATGTGTTGAATAATGTGTAAAAATTTGAGACTGATTAATCAAATAATTTTTTTGCAATCATCTACGCCAGCACTACATCGTTTTCTTGAGGCGCTCAATTCAGTGCGATATATATAGTTAAATAAACTATTATAAATTGCAAAAAAAATTTGTTTGTACTCTCAATAAGTGTATTAATCAGTAGGAAAAACTTTATTTAGATTGGACATTTCGTTTAGTACAAAAAAATTCACCAAAAAAGTCAATTTTTCAGAGGTTCACACTGGGAAGACCCCTTAACCTAAGCACTTGGAAGTATTTCTATAAAATTTAATTTTGATGAAAAAAATTCTTTATTCTTCGAGTAAACTGTCAACAAAATATTTTCCCCTAGAAAACAGTCCCTCCCTGCGATTCATATTTGCTCGAGGTCTCCTAACCCGTTGAGAACGTCCTAAGAATTCGGAGCAGCACCACGCACGAAGGTTTCCGATATTTATTTCAATTAACCGGTTCAATATTAATTCGCGTGTCGCACGATTGTTGACCAAAACCCTTCGCGGCGGTGCGCAAGACTCGAAAATCAGCGCGGAGCACCGGGAAGATTCCCGGGAGAATCGCGATATGTATTTTCAGAGGCGACGCGGTCAAGCACACCCTCGTTTCAAAAGTTTTGTTTGCGCGCGGTGCCTTTCATCCGGTCATATTTACCGTTTAATCTTATTATTTCATTCGTCTAAATTTAAACACTCGAGCCACCCTGCCCTATCGACGGTGTCCCCGTGGCCGCAGGGCTGATAATTGAGTTGGCGGCGTTGGAAAGATCCTCATCCATGATGCATCGGGACTTCAGTCGTCAGTCACGGATGTCTATTCCAGTTTTCCAGCATGTCCTTGAACGAAGATGGACCTACATTCTCGAGGAGCAATGTGCGAAGAAGCGAAATGAGAATTGAAGGCAGAACGATGCAACATTAGGGCCGAGACACGCTATCGGTCCGGTCACGGTCCGGTCGCAGTAGTTGAACGAAGAGAGAAACAAAAAAAAGACCTTCTGTATTTCTTCAACTACTGTGACCGGACCGTGAGCGGACCGATAGTGTGTATCGGGTCTTAGCGGGTTAGCGTCGACAGTTAACCAATGTTATTCACGTGTCGAGGGTGTGAAACGGCAGAAATCTGTGTCAATCAAAGCAGGCTAAAAAGAACTAAATGAGCCATTAAAAGTGCGGTTTTTATGCATTTATGACAACACTAAGTACGCAAAAATCTACGAGACTGTTAACACGTGCCAAAATATACAAAACATAAAAAATATGATTCAAATTAGAATGTTTGGGGAATTAAACATACTGTTATTCACGTCCTAATTTTTTATTTGTGCTTGTAACAATTTTATTTTGCATGAAAATCCGCAGTCCAGTGATAACAAATTTCAGAACTAAGGTGAAATACAGTATGTAACAAAAAGATAGATCTACTTGTACTTTTGGTCATAGCTGTGCAGCAATTAAATCGGGATTCGGTTGAAACTTGTTTTGTGGATGAAAAGAAGACTAAAAGTTATTTTTTTTAATGAAATTTTCATGAAAAAAAATTCGAAAGCTTTTTTCTTAGAGAACTTTTGTCCGTTTTGCCAAACAAAATTTCCATTGCGGTTCCGAATATAAATATTTCGATACTTAGAGAAACAACTTCAGCGTTCTTCAATGCTTGTATGGATTCGTCGTCGTATCAAAAAGTACTTGAGACACATCTTATGCCACATATGCATCGTTTTCCATCGGCTAAATTAAAATCTATGCAGGATAATACGACAATTCACATTTATGCAAACACTAATTGTAAACTCTCACCAGAATCCTTGGGGGCAACTTATACCTGACGTATATGATAATAGGCGGTCATTTGATATCATTGTAAAATTGAGAATCGCAATATAGGAAACCTGAAATCGCGTTACTCCGAAAAAGCTGCAAATTCTAGCCGATTCAATGACGAAGAGGATAAATGTATGAATAGAAAGTGGTGAAAAACCTATTAATGACAGAAAATCTTTATTTCTTTAAGTCACAATGTATAACTTTCTTAAAATTTTTATTTTTCTGCAAATGTATCTATGAAGTACCGTATAAAAATTAAATTTTATAGAAATACTTCCTAGTACTTAGGTTAAGTGTTGAAATAAATTTCAACCGAATTGATTTGTTAACTCGAAAATTAAGACCAACAATCTAAGTGGACGTATCTTTTTGTTGCACATTTAGACACTATGAACATTTGATTTCAGTGAAATGTAACCTAGATTTTTAAAAAGCTGAGAACGTATGTAACCCCTTACATATTTCTTTGCTTGTATTCTACACCAATTCCATATAAACATAATGTGTTTTCAAATTGCATATAAAAAAAATAGTCGTACGGGTCATTTGAACCCCGTTGGTAGTTCCGGTGTTAAAAGCCCAAGCATCGCAGGCAACAATCCCATTTTCCTCCACGCCAAAGAAATTATAAGGTATCGAATCGTCTCGGTATTTTCACCCCGATCCTCCAACGAAAAGAAAATCACGCGGTCAGATTTCGTCGAGCAGAAGCCGAAAGACGAAGTTGAAAGTCATCTCGCTAATTACGGGGATCGTTCGAACAAATCATCACGGGGCGACCGCAAACCCCATAATTGCAGGCCTTATGGTTTCACCCGTGGCACGAGCCGCTTCCGCAGCTGACCATCGGAGCACTACACGGAGTCTATAACGGGAACGCAATATCCCGGAACACCCGTGGACTATGGAAGCCATAATGTAGAGCAGCGCCCACCGTCCATGAACGGAGTGATTCACCGAAACGCGCGACAGATGCACGATCTAGAAGATAGCTAGGTGGATATAACAGTTAACGTTCGGAAGTAGCCCGATAACTTCTCGAAGCCTCTGTGGGGTTCGCGCCTGTTTTTGTGCCGGCCCTTGCCCTGCTTCCTCCTTCGAACCCGGGGATCGGGGATGGTCGGTCGTTAGGACGCTCCAAAGGATTCGCTGTCTGTTTAGGAAACTGCTCTAGGGAAGACCGCTGGAGATGGGAGCGAAGTAATCAATTAGAGAAATATGTTGGAAGGATTAATTCTTTGAAAACAAGATTTGAAGGAGACTTGAATCCAAAAAATCGGAAAAGTTGGAAATTATTTGAATTACTTTTTATTTGGATCTTGATAGACGAAGATGATACGTGGGACGTGTTAATTTACTTTTTTTTTAGTAGGGTTCATCGAAGGAGAGTGAGACTTGTTTTAGGCATTTAGGACGAGTCACACTCATAAGATGTTATATAAATCGTAAACTCTTAACGAGTTTTTTTACAAAATCTGATCATCCAAAGAAGATGTAGGGTCATTCGGGGTAAAAGGACGCACTTTTGCTGTTTTTGCTTCACTGAGCTGAAACTACCATGATATTAGGAATACCTTTTTGCGCTATCGGTAGCATATTTAATAGATTCATAAAATGTAACGAGTATTTGACGATACTCGAAAGAGTGACTTGGTCAGACTGCGTACCTTTACCCCGACATGTGGGTAAAAATACGCAGTCGTGCGGGTAAAAGTTCGCATGTAGAATAAAAGTAAGCATTCAGGTGTAGTTACAGAAAATGAACAAATAATACACAGATGGAACATAGTTTTATACATATTATTTTTAATAAATGAAGCTAAAGATGACAAAAACAACAGAAATTAGGAACTTCATTTAGAAAACTATCATAAAATTATAATTTTTCATAGATTCAACAAAACGAAATTATGCTCAAGCCTTTATCAAAGCAGATATGTTTTTACTCCAAATATTATTAAGAATTCAAAACCAAGTAGACAGTAACCTAAATACCAGTGCGTACTATTACCCCCGTCCTTTTACCCCATTTGACCGGTAACCAAAACGATTCGTACTAGTTCGACATGTCTTTGGCTTTCAAACGCAGCTATAACTTCTTCTTCTTTCCTGTTTTTCATAATTTAGTATCACTTGCTTCGATATTTGGAGTATAATTTAAATCGCCAGTATGACTCGTTATTATAGGGCAAAGGGTTAATTATCAATCACAGTCTTCATCGATCGACACGGGGAAACAATAAATATCGTGGCAACAGCCAAAACTGGAGGCTCCTTTCCGTTTCCTTGCGTCTCAACAGACACAAAATCGAAGCTTTGGTGCTTAGGCCGCGTTTGTATTAAACGAGCACGTGGAAACGGTAACGCCGGCTCGTCTCTATTCTTGATCATCGACTACAAAATTTCACTCCGTTATTCCTCTCAGTTCTCCATGGGAACAATAGGTCGCCCCCTCGAAAAGGCAACGAGAGAAACGGAGAAGAATGGCGGCAGCAGACGCGGAACAACAGCCGAGCGCGTTCGGATATAGACGAACGGCTAGGACGAGGTTAGAAGTGAAAGAGGGTGTTCGGTATTCGCACAAAACGCTCGGGCGTGCTCGTGCGCGGCGGATACCGGTATCTGTAACCTGGAAATAAGGGAATCACGCATAATCGGACGTGACAAGTGACGTTCTGGCCGGGTAGTAAGTCAGACTCTACCCTCCTACCCTCCTACCCTTCTCTCTCTCTCTCTCTCGCTCTCTCGCTCTCTGGTTTTCGTCGGAGCGTTACGATGCCGAGGGGAGATGCTTACTACCCCTCGGTTGTATTCACGGTACACCCACGCACAATGACTGTCCCTAATAGGTACACGCAGCCCCTTGATTAGAATCTAGGAGAGGAGAGGATGTCTGTGACTTTTGTGAGCTTACAATTGCATGTTTGTTGGGCGCGTAGGTGTTTGATTCGAGTCGGTGTTTTGTGAAGATGCCTCCTCCGTTCTGAATATTTTAGTGGAAACCCCTTTTTCTCCTTTTTTTAACATTGTCGAAAAGGAATACACTTTGATCGATGAAAACTCGTTTCTGGATGGACGTGAGGTTTTTTCCAGCTTATTTGGAGTGGAATTCCTTTAGGTTTAGTCTTGGATTTTTTTTTTTTGTAATTGGATTTATATTTTGTGTGTTCGAAGGTGTAAATAGTGGTTAAATTGGAGCTTTTATTAGGAGAATATTGGAGTTAATCGAAATACTTGTTATTTGAAGCTGATTTCAGAAGCTATTTTTGGGTATAAGAATATCTAAATTCGAATACAGACACGAGAATATTCAAGTTCTAGAAATTAAATATTCAAGTGTTCATGTTCTAATCCAAGCATACCAATATTTGAATTGTCCAAAGTCAAACGTTCAGATTAGAATCCATATGCTCGAGTATCTGAAGTTGAAACCAACTACTCGAACATCCAAATCCAAGGTAAAAAATCGACTACATACTCAGGTGTTCAAATTTGAATCCAAGTATCGAAACATCTGAATTCAAATCGAAGTATTCGAACGTTCAGATTTGAATCCAGGTACAGGAGAACCTCGATTATCAGAATCACTATCCTTATTTTTGTTTATCCAGGGTTTTAATTAGTGTACTGTAGTGGTAAGAGTAAGACTTAAACTATAATTTAATAACGTTCCACTAATTACTAGCATTTCATTTCGCAAATATCGAGTCGATTAATCGAATTTCTGAAGTTTAAGCCATTTCGAATATCCGAATAAAAAGTAAAAATCAACTACTCAAATGTTCAGGTTTGAATCAAACTACCCAAATTTCTGAATTCAAATCGAAGTGTTCGAATGTTCAGATTCGTATCCGAATACTTAGGTATCTGAATTTTCTGCCAAGTATCCAAAATATTCGAACCAGAGAATCCAGCTGCTCGAGTATCCAAATCCGAATCCCTTTTCTAAGATTATTTAAAGATCAAAGAGACCAAAGAGAAATGGTTCGAAGAAAAATGTAAAATTCTAAAAAGCAAAGTGAGTTCATAGTTTGACTTAAACCAGTGTTTCCTCCTCGCACCGTACGTTGAAGCAGAATACACCTCGTTACGAGTTCGCATTAAGAATTCCAACCCAGTGCTCAAGCCCGATCCGATCTTCCTGTGCAAATTACGTATTACGTGCGAAATATTCGTTCTTGTGCAAACTAAAGGCCCGCGCAGCACGACAGTCACGCGACATTCGCTCTTTCCTGTTTATTTATGCAACGCGTTAAAGAGTGGCGTTACGCGTAGATTGATCGGCAGACATCTGATAGGCCGTTACACGTGTGCTGCTCACGTGTAATTATAATAATGAACCGTAATTTATGATTTATGGCGCGTCTCTGAGTGGCCACTGGCACACGCGTGACGACGACGGGAAAGGTATGTCAGAATTTTATCGGACTGATGACCCAAATGTCGTACTCGAGGATGACGCGCTCGAATATTTAGAGGTTTGGTGGATTCCATGAAATTTTTTACTTGTCAACTCACACTGTGCCTTTCAAAGATGAATTCTGACGTTTCGCAGGAGAAAAATATAAAACTAAAAATTCTTTGTAATTTAACTATTTCACGTGTCAATTAAAATTCTTTTTTACATTGCATGAAGCAGCTTTAAAACGTGCAACGAAGCGGTTCGCAAAGGGAAATGTAGAGCTGTAATAGCAATTTCACGGATCCTATCTGCATATGTATCTGAGTGGCACATTCATAAAGCTCCTCTTCCCCTCAGAAGGCTTCTGCTAAAGGTCGTCACACCCATGTGGAAATAATTTTCGAGCATGTTAATGGATACCCAGAATCTCAGGGTTATCGTAAAAGCGACACGCTACGAGCCGGGTGAGTAAGAGTATGTCTCATTGGTAAAGTTTAATGATCTACCTTGAAGCAAAGTCGGAGTTAACACCAACCATGTACTCAATTATGCAGGTTTCATACTTGTTTTCGCCTAATAATATCCATGCGAACCCTTCAAGAAATCCTATCGATTAATTAAACCCTACTAACATACAAAATTTCTATTACTAAACCTTTTCTATTTCTATTACTATTTCTATTACAGAAATTCTAATTTTCCACCACAAGTAGTTAAAAATCAAAACAGTCTCTTCCCAAATACTGTATTCATTCGGATATTTTCTTTCCATACTGTGCCAACACCATCAATTGTGTGATTCGAAAAATTAATCTATATTCTAATTATCGCAATTAGACAATTCTCAAAACTATATTTAACAATTTCCTTGCAAACATCAGTTCCGACTTAAATTTCCGAGTTGAGCTCACGTCCAAAATAATTTTGGTTTCACTTGGAAAATGAAAATTCACATATTCACGCGGTTTTTATAAGAGTGACAATATAAGCTTCAACATTAAACGAAGGTTTTAAGCTGCAATGTAATTATACCCGAACTTGTATTAAAATGAAAAATATCAAGGAACTGTATTACGCGTATAATGGTATTTTTCGTAAAACTCAGCCGCCGTTGAACGCGCAACATCGTAACCGTGTAAAAAGAAGCAAACCGCTGACGTACACTGGAAACATTGTGCGCAGTTGGAAAGGGAAGAGAGAAGTTTGCGAGCGTGCACGCACAGTTTGGATTATGAGCCGTGCGAGACTCGACATCGAGTTCTCATGGGACGTTATTAACGTTGGCTATCATGCGTGGTGCAAATAAAGCGTGCCCGAAAGCACGAAAGCATTACGCTTGATTACTCAACTTGCCAAGCGATGAACTGGCATAATGCCGCGGTTCCTACGGTTACATTCACGATGCGGTTGCCCCGAAACTAACTAACAACTTTCAAAATTCGCCGAAGGAAGTTTCGATTGAAGGACAGAGTCCGTCTCGTGGCCTGGAACAAGTTACGACCCTTAATATTTCAATTCCCTCTGTGTTGCTTACAAATGTAATGTGCCTTGGTCTGTTTTTGCCGGAAAAAGGGGTGCGCTATATTATCCTTTATAAAACTGCTTCGTCAACATTTAATTTCTTTTTTTGGTGCATAGTAGAATAAAATTCTTCTTGGGATAAATTAAAGTAAAGTGTGTTTTGTAACTAAATGAATTTTTTTCATAAATTAATTAGGACTTCGTCATTGACTTCGGTGACTTACAAACATGTTGTCAATGATCACTGAAAGGGATAAGTAATAATCGGAGACCTAGTTTCCGAAATCAATTATTTACGATATCATTCCAAAAATATTGTGTCCATGCAACAGTCGACCCTGATAAATATTCCAGATAACAGAGATTCTGTGTGGTAGCAATTTGCAAAGCACGCATAACTTCCACGGGTATCGCCGATAACGATCTACCCCTCGGCGAAAAAAATTATTTTATTATCAATTTCGAATCTGCGCCCTCCGGTACAATCGGCAGAATCGGCACGGGCTCCTTGATCGTGGGATTTCGTATGCCCTTGGGGTTAAAGGGAGTGATCTGGATTTCATCCGACTGCCGCTATCCCCGAGGGGGAACTTGGACGTTCCCTTAATTACTGCGTCTTACCGTCGGTGGAATGATTAAGACCAACAGAGGCATTCGACGGAACGATTATCGTTCGGGGGGTGGAAAAATTCTTATAATTGAAGTTTACGCGCGCGACGTGGAGAAGAGTTTAATTCAATATAGCTGTTTCATATCTTTCCGCGGCGGCGAGGATCGTCGGAGTTTGGCCTCCGTTTCATTAGACTCTCAGACGATCGTAAGCTGCGAAACGAAAGATTATTGCGGTTGAGAAATTGATTCGCACCTCGATAACAAAGTTAATGCATTTGCCTAACGGTGTGGAGAATGGATAAGTATTATTTTAATTTGAGCGAAACTTCGGTAGTTTACAATTATTTTAATGAAACCGCGAATTTATGATTTTGATAAAGCAAACTTCCTTTATCCATTCTAATATCCCTGTTGCGTTACTATTTTCGAGGCACAGCGACACTGAAGAATAATTAATATACATAATTAAAACGAAATTTGAGAGTGCTGGCTCGGTGTTTTTGTTCCGACATTATTTACATATATTGTGTTATATGTATTTTATATACAGGGTGTAACAAAAATGTTGCAGTTCCTTGAAAGGGGTGATTCCTTAGGTGATTTTAAATAACTTTTTCCTTAACGAAAATGTCAGGTGGGGCTTTGTTAACGAGTTATTAACGAAAAACACCGACCAATCGCGGAGCGAGTACAGCGGATTAATGATGACGCGGACGATGGCGGGCCAATGCTACTCGCAGCTGGAGCCCGCGCTAAAATTCATCCACTGTATTCGTGCCTCTATTGGTCGATGTTTTTCGTTCATAACACGTTAACAAAGCCCCACCTAACATTTTCGCTGAGGAAAAAGTTGTTCAAAATCACCTCAGGAATTGCCCCTTTTAAGGAACTGCAACATTTTTGTTACACCCTGTATACACAGAATATCTGTTCAACATTTACTCAAATAAAAGAAGGATACCTAGTAAATATTATTGTGATAGTTGTTAGTCAATATACAAATTCTTTTAGAAAATTGATCGAAATAATTTATTACAGGAGTCTTGTTATAACAAAAAGTTGATAATTGAAATTACACTAATTTCTAAGCACCTATATTGTTGACTATCGTTTTTCCAAATGCATAATAGTAATTTAGTGTTCATGTGTAGAGTAAATATTTGATGATTAAGACTTACTTAATTAGATAACTCCGAAAATTCTGGAATCATCGCAGATATTCATCAACATCGAGTGTCCACCTGCTACCGCGATTTCCGCTATTGTAACCTGCCCGATAGATTTTTCAAGCGTTATCGATCGCAGAACATCAATGGGTACAATTATCTAGTCACGTGTCGATTCGAGTGCGCGCGTCCGCCGAGAAATCAGGGAGCTTAGGGAAAAGGTAGAAATGCAGCAGGTCCACCAGTCCTTTGAAGGACTCGACGTTGATGAATGTCACGGACACGTGACCACCATTCTGGTTTTTATTTGTCATACACTCTCCACTATGACATTCGCGTCGTTTCAATGTAACCTACGATACATAAGGATGCAAAATCTTTCGTTTTATCAATTTTTTATTTTATATATCTTCTAATTTTTAAACATCTTGTTTTGTTCATTATACAGGAAATTGTTCCTTTAAAGATTCTTGGAATCATAGGTTTATTATTAACCTGTCTGTGTATTCCAAACGTATTTCATTTGTTGTATTGGAATAATAAGATGAATTTTTAAATGAGAAGTTAACTAGAATTTTAACAACTCAATTTATTATGTTTCTAAATAAAATTGGCGAGTCTCTTTAAGCCGATTGTGCTTCTTAACTGTTAATTTTTCCTTTTACTGCAATATTTGCAGCATAACTTGTCTGTATCTCTGATGAACGAAAGCATAATCCAGTAGTGTAAACATAGCGCGTGTCGAATACGTGACTTCCAGTTGAATCGATGGATGACGATATACATGTACTTACGAATCGTTTGATTTACTTTTATCTGATCTTCGTCAAGCTCGTTTCGCTCATGTGAGGATTGCAAGGATGATTCACGCTTTTAATTCATTGATTTGTTCGCTTGACGTCCGTTCTCACAAATAGATATCAATGAAAGTACCGTAAAAACTTATTTAAATACTAATTTCCCATGTGCAGAGTCGCGTAATTTTCATCGTAATTGAATACAACAATTAAACGAAACATCCATGATTCAATACCAGTGTTGTATATCATAAGTAGCGAGAATGTGTTGTAGTTGCAATGATTTTATAATTAGAATTGTTCGAAATTGATTAAACAGGCCTGATTATTCTCATATATTCTCAGGAAGCAACGTATTTTACAAAATTTTCAGCTTTATTAACTAATTAATTACATTAATGTGTTATTAATCTGAATTTAACAAAATTTCATATTCTGTACTGTAGCCACATATTATTCATATTGGCATATTTATATTGTATATTTCGCAGAATTTTGATCTTGATTACGTTAGTCAAACTTCCTCTCGACATTAAATTATTTGTCTATAAACTTTGTTTATACATAAAATTTTATATAATTGTACATTTTAATTAACGGACACAAATTATTGTTTTATATCAATTATGAAGATTAATAAAAAAAATTTAGTGAATAGATTAATAAAACATACTGGATTAATTATTTTTTTATTTTTATTATGTTTAATTACAATTATTTGATGCACTAGCGATAAGAACGTAGTAAAATATCGTGTTTAATTTTAACTGTGATGTAATGATGTTATACTAAAAATAAAAAAATTCTGCATTGAGTGCAATCTGCAATTTTGACTTTGATTAAGTCGGCTAATGGAACTTCTACTGTATGTATTTAATTTAATTTTATGTTATTAGTACACATTGAATTAACTACAAAATCGATTCCATCCTTTGCGAAGTATTCTCCACTATTTTACGAGATCGATATATGTCGAATGGTCAACTAAAAATTGTCCGGTATTGAAAGAAAGATTTAATTATTAGACTGTGGATTTCTATGCAAAATAAAATTTTTATAAATGCAAATAAGAAATTGAAGCTTAAATAACAGTGTGTCATATTTTTAAAATATTGTAGCTCTATATTATATTTTTTAATAGCTGATTGTTATAAATGCGTACAAATCCGTAGTCTATTAATTACAGAAACATTTAATTGAATACCATTTACGAATGAATTGTCATTTATGGCAATTATTACACTACAAAAACCATTAAGGATGCCCACAGATATAAAAATACAATAAAATATCAAATATAATATATTATTTTATAATACTTAGAAAAAAAAACATACATTCATTTAAAATTCAATTGCTGTTGTATATCTATAAAAATATGAATTTGCATAAACTTTCGCGGTCTATTTATCACGAAACAATTTGTCATTCGCACAAACATTAAAACAGACTCATAAAGTATATTCCAGATAGTGTTTTTGTTATTAAAATTGTTTAATCCCTTTCAGATTAAGTATCGAAAGAAATGGCTCGCCAATTTCATCACAAAACATCAGACAGCTTCTGAAATCCCGTAAACTCGATTCAATCGAAACTCGGTTTTCTACAGTCATCAAATGCTCTGTCAAATTCGGTACCCTCCGTTCTTTCGGAACAACAACCAAGACTCGGCTAATGTCAACGTTCATAAAACGGGGAACGTATCCTTGGAGCGCACGCTGAGAACGATCCATCCGGGGTACCTAGACGGCGAAGTCCCGTACCTCCCTGATTTCCCAGGGGATTCGCCGGCGTTTTGCTTTCAGAGTTCTACACCCTCAAACAGATCCTCTTCCCATACGTATTTTCACCTATGGAAACAGCGAAACTTGCCGCTGCATGCTCTCCATGATTATCGAAGCGTCTGTATATAGTAAAGATTCGATACATGCAGACAATTTGGAAACAATGTTCAATATAAAATACAGAAACTGTCTGTGCTATGCAGAGATCATGCGTCATCGACGAATCATTTCATCACCTTGAGTCACGAATTGTCATTATTGTCTAATACAAGTCGATCGCATGCATTTCGTCATGCGAAGATTTACGAATCCGAGTACTTTACCCAATGATAACCATTTAAGATCCAAATAATTTTTGTTTCTTAGAAAATTATGATCTCTGCATAGACACTCTGGAGGTCTGAAAGTAGAGATTCTACTGATAGTCGCTCTTTATATACATTTTCCTAAACAATTTTCATTTTCCATTTCTCAAGTTTTTGAAGAAGTTTCCCTCTAATTGGATGGGAATAGAACACTGCACAGAACATGGAAAAATTAAATCGATATTATATCTAATTTGTATTTTCTGCCGTAGAAAAATTTGGTTTCTTTAAATTCTGATATCATTGTCACTGCACGTGTGTTTCAGATCTTGGTATGTTTTATGCGTATAGAATAAGATGTTTAATACTATCTCTATCTCTTATCAAAAGGTAAATTTTGTCGAGTTGATATTAGATTTTTAATTCGTTTTCTCGGTTTTCTGTACGATTCTACTTTATTTGAAGAAATTCTGCTCACCTTTTCTTTAATCAAGCCGAAATTATAACATTGCAAAATTGAAATATTGCATCGTATTTCGCCACTCGTTTCTTTATATTATTTTTAATATACGTACTTATTTCAAAGCTAAAAGTTCATTTAATTTGTTTAAAGCTTTTAACGTCAAAAATGAAATATAGAAATTTCATATAATTGGTCTTCTGTTCAAACGTGGTAGTTGAATTATAAAAGAATCCTTAATTGAATTTTTCAACTTTTTCATAAAATTCTATAAAACGAAGTTGAACGTTAACAACAATACAAACTTCGTTCCCACAATCCTTCGGATTAGAGACCTTTCCACGTTGATTAAACTTTTCCGATGATCAGATGCGCCGTAGCTCTCGTTGCTTAAAGTTAAACAGAAATCCAGGTCGACCGGAGCTTAGCGTATCGATCTTCGATAATTCCCATAGTTCGCGCGGGCGGTGTTTAATCCATTTACAAGAGTTGTTATCCTCATGTCATCCGATAATCTACAAATCTACCTTCGATGGATTGACAGACGTAATTCTTGCACGTGAACAATATTCTTCGTTTACTATTTCAAGTATCGTCACAATATCTAATTTAAGAAACTGTGCTCATCTTTTATTTCTAGATATTTAGTTTAAAAAAAGAAAGCAAAATTTTAGTTGTAATTACATTTTAAAAATAACATATGTAAAACTGTATTAGCATCAATATTAACACAGAGAGTTGAAACTTAATATTGCAACTGGCTATGTTTTTATATTTTTACATATTTCCACTTCTCATGACACAGTTTTTCATTTCTAGTTATCATTCTATGTGAGCGTTTTATAAAAAACCATTTTTAATTCTGTTCGATTAATTCACGCGAAACTCAGACAATATCTATTCGTTTAACAATGCCTAATGTTTAATTTAAGCGTAATAGAATTAGTTTCCGTAAAGTGTTTAAAATGTTGTATGAGTAAAACTTTCTTTTAAAATTTGAGTTTATGTCATGATTGAAGGCTAGAAAGGCAAACTTTGTATTTTTATTAAAAAAACGAAACACTATGATTCTTGTTTTATATTTTAGATCTCTTTCAAGCAATTATTACAAAAAAAAATGATTAACCAACTTAAAAAGTTACTCTAAAATTCTGTCACACGGGGAACGGAACGATTAATTCCCGTCGAGTGGCATCAGCGTTTTTTTCTCTCGATTCTCGGCGTGAGAAGTCGGCAAGTAGCCGACCGGCGCGGATCGCCCTTAAACCCATGGGTACCATCATGGAACGTGTCAAGTGCGCAGCAAGAACAGTCCATGAACAACGACCGTGAACACAATGGCAGGTCGTAACACTTACACGCTGCCCCATAAGCGCATCCAGCCCTCTCTTTTGCTCTCTCTCTCTCTCTCTCTCTCTCTCTCTCTCTCTCTCTCTCTCTCTCTCTCTCCCTTTCGCCAGTTTTCTCGGTCCGTGTCGTCGGTTCGCCCGACTTCCACCCACGGAAAGCCCAATGGGCGCCTTCTGCAATATGCTACGGGGTACATCGGATACTCTTGGGTTCGGTATTTGCACTGCCGTTCCCATAACTCCCTCGTGAGTTCGTTCGGCTTGTTACATCTCTGGGGATATGCGACGGTGATATAATGTGAGAATCGAGGCTGGAGACGCGCTTCGGATCCGCGGAGAGGATGGCTACTCGAAAAATTAACTTTTTTGAGAACGATCGAAGATTCTGATAGGACAGCGGAAGAGAACGTGGAGTCGCGAGGAAAATCAGGATTTCGAGGATGAAAGAGGAAGAGCGAAGGAGTTTGGAAAACTGAAATTTTGCAAGAAAGAGAGGGTGAACTTTTTTTAGATAGATACTTTTATGTTTTTGCGAAGTAGAATGTTTTTGTAGATTTTGTTTAGAGTTTACTGATACGAACGATAAAGGAGGATGTTGAAAATATGCTGAGTTTGTACCCGCTCAGGCACCTAAAATATTAATTGAAGTATCATTCTACAAGTCATAAATAGACTGCGAATGTTTATACATTTATCGATATTCAATGAGCCGAAATGAATTAGGATGTGCAAAAATACATGAAATATCGAAAATTAAAATACATTTTATAATATTTAGAAGGTAAATGACAATTTGGTTTAGTTGGTGTTCTTTTTCTATGTCCTTAAAAATACAAATTTGCATAAATATCCGCAATCTAGTCATTAGTAGTCATAAACATACAATTATTTATTGCAAATAATTGTCGATGCTCTAAAAGATCTATTGACGCTTTTTGGATTCAAATGATCGTAATTTCAAAACGAATATATAAAGTACAAAAATTCTAGAAAAGAAAAGTCTAAGAAAAGTCCATGCTTATAGTACATATAAGAGAAGGATTGAATATAGTAAAAATTTACTAATTACTAGCATTATTGATTTTACCAATTTCACACTTGAAATGCAGTACGCATAATTAGTTCCAATAGCGAGGATTCTTCTTGCGAATGCATCACTAGTAACTTTATCCATAACTGGTCAGCTACGATTCTTCCAACTCACAGTTTGAACTAATTGAAAGCGCATCTGTATTGAAGGGCAAAATGTTTTCTGATTGATTATATTCAACTTCCTGAATTTCGAATAAGTTATTATAATAATCCCGAGATTGTAAAAATATTTGAAATCAAAATAAAATAACAAAGAAGCAAAATATTCTTTTTCGCCAATTAGTCTTGCTGCTGGATTCATTGTTAAATAGTCAATTTCTTTTCAATTTTGTCATATTTAATGCACTTTATAATTAATCGTCACGAAACTATTTCACACAAATGCGGAACTACTTTTATACGTCATACGCATGGATGAACTTGTGGGTGTATTGAAGGACAGCTGAAATCTCAATTGTTTCCAGTTGCTCCTAAACAGCTGCAGCCTGAGTAACCACCGACATTTCATTCCTTTAACATAAATCAGAGACTTGGTATGTATTTTTTTAAATCCTTAAATTTCAAGTGAAGATATAATTTATTAACACCCTGCTTATAAAGAAAAATTAATGTTAATCTGTAAAAGAAGTTCGCGACTGAGTCTAGTACAGATAAAGAAAAAGAACTTTGCAGAAAAATACTTTCTCGAAACGGTTCTGTTTAACTTCTACATCGTTTTATTATTAATTGCAAAGCTTTTATCTTTTGTCGTTGTTCGGACTTCGCACATCTCTACATGCGTTAAGACATCATCTCATTTCTCATTCTACGTTACAAACATCATACGACTCTTTACGGTCAGTTTAACTGCTTGAACCGTTTATTCATTAATGTTAATAAAGTCAGTGAATTTATTAATGTCTTTAGTTTTGTTACCAACTTCCATAGAAACATATTTTTATTCTTTTCGAGTACGAGTAATTGTATTTGTAATCGTACTTACAATAAATAAATAAATAAATACATCTTCAAGATTACTATGAAATCTTATAAATTGAAAAGAAGAAGATTGTAGGTAATGAAGTGAATACATATACATATTTAGTATAGTATAGCAGTAAGTGGAATATCGACAGATGCTGTCTTCAAAAAGAGAAGTTGGCACGTGTCAAAAGACCAGGTGGTGAAGCCTGCAACTTTTCTCCCTTCTCATAGCATCTTGCGTGCTTCCCGTCGGAAGAAGTTGACCCATCTTCGTGAATGATTTTACAGATCAATGAGTTCCCTGGTATCTTGTTACTTCATTCGATATCGTTGGCTTCCGAGACTACGTGCTACCAGCGTGTCATTTGTAGCCTTTTATTCACTTTCGCAAGATGAATGACACCGCGCTAAAACTAAATGCGATAGTAATTATATCGATATTTTTAATTGCGATATGCATGAATTACAAAGTTATTTAAATGGATAAATAGAATATACGTATTATAAATTAATTTACTAGTTTCATACGATACATTATGGTATTTTATGATCATTTTACGGGAGGAACTTCGCGATCAGCTAATTACATTTAATTTTGATATATTTTGCGGAGATAATTAAATTATTATTGGACTGTGGCGATAATTGTTGCAATTTTACAAATATGTTTACTGGTTGGATACAATTTATACGCAGTATTTTCAATCTAACCGCTATATAATATTTATTCATTAACCATAATTAATACTGTAATTAATACTACTAAGTCGATGCGAAAGCAACGGGAATATTTTGCTAAATATTTTTGAAACGATCAGTTTTCATCGAGAGAGAATTATTAAATTGTTGACTAAATAAAAGAAAATATTACGTTTCACAGATACAGTGTTCTATTACCGAAGTTCCTGTATTTTCATTACTTTTGCAGCAAATCAATATTAATTCTAGTTTTAAACAACGCTAAAAAAGAATAAAAGTAATTTATATTCAAAATACCAACGATAAAGGTAAAAGTTTACTTCTAAGAATCGAGGTTGCAAAAAAGGGTCTCTTATTTCTAAAATTTAAATACTGATTACGTTACTCATTTATTCAAGTCACCTTTTCAATTATCCCTTTAGTGGCTGGTGCCACGATTTGATCGAAAACCTGTTCCGCAGGGCTGCTTTTCGATCTCACCACCCCCAATAGGGTAACGTATACAGTTGTTGACCCTCCTATACAATGATTGACCCTTTCAAGAAAAGTAAAAAATATAGTATAATCCTTTTCAGATATAGTAAAATATTAATTGTATTCGAATCAAAAATATTTGGATCATTGAAACATATATATATATTTTTTTTTATTATGTAAGAGAAGGAATAACTAATATTTTTTACTTTTCTTGAAAGGGTCAATCATTGTTTTGGGGTGTCAACAACTGTATACTTTACCCTATACGGCTTTAAAAGGAATAACAAAGAACGAACTTTCATTAAAGGCCCTTCCAAAGTCACAACGTGAAAAAAAAAGAGGCGAAAGAAAATAAGAGCTACCGGCAGCTGTGCTCGTCGAAGCAAACGAAAAAAATATTAATAACGAACCTCTGACCCGTCCACCTTGCAACCCTTTGATTTCCGGTTTTCTGACCTCTCTCCGGAAACAATGTCCTGCGCGCAAGTCCTCAGTAACGCTGCGCTTCACATGGAAATCACTGTGCGGATAATTTGTCAAGTCGCAGGAAAGAATATTGAAACATTTCGGCTCGAAGACATCTGCGTTTCCGGTTCGAAATTATAAACGAGGTGGACGAATTCTTGACAATCATCGCGTAGCAATCGATGATTTATGTGCGTTTCGAAACACTCAATGTAATCTTTTAAAAAGGTTTAAAACTAAAACTAATTTGGAATATGTGGATTTGGAACTCTTTTTCTTTTTACTTTTAAACCTGTTAAGGTTTTCAGATCTTTTTTGTTTCAATCATATATTTTATTCCTTCAAATAACTACTCACGTTTTAAGAAAAATGTAAGAACGTTAGTGTCAATATGTACATTTGATGTTCCTTGAAGTTCCATAACAATTTCATTGTTCAGATTTATAATAATGTGCTAATAATAAAATCAGATTTTTGGGAAATATGTGCATATTAAATTTTCTTTACAACTATCAAGCAGCTGGTGTTGAGTAAAAAAAAAGTAGTGAAATTATTTAAATAAAGAATTTAGAGTCTCAATTATCTAAATTGCTCGCGTGATAATTAGAAACATTTTTCCCAAGTACCAGAATTTTATATTCATAAATTCATTCATTCATTATCAAACAAAAATACAGAATTCAAGATGAAGTTAAAATATCAGAAGTAGAATCCACGATAAAGCATTTAGAAGATAAGACGTAATCGAGCTTCAACTTTTTATCTGCATGAATTTGCGTAAACATTCGTAGTCCAATCACAATAATTCTGGCTCATCATTACCAAACATTCAACGACTTCGGGCACGCTAATTTCATTTGAATCCGTTTATAGATCCCAATCCACGCGATTTATCATCACTACGGAAGTACAGTCCACCGTAAAGGATCAATTTAGAGTTCGTCTCGTCTAAACGAGCGTGTAACAAGAAGCCACTTCCAGCGAGTCGACCGGTAATAGATTAAAGCCATCTTTCTCCCCTGCTCCGAGGCGTATATTGTCCCCTTAACACCCCTATCCCGGTAGTTTTGCTTTAGTTCACTTGACCCTACTTGTCCCATCAGGGTCCGGTGCCATGCGTCGTTTCGCCCTTTTAAGCGGTGCTCCGCTCCGTTTCTATCTCTCTATCTCCTCCCTTACCCCGCCCCTCCGTCACCATGAAATTTTATTCCCCCTCCTTGTTTACCGCCGCTCGTCGCTTTGTCCCGCGTCTTCGTCTGTTTTTCCGCCCTCTGTGCGAACCTGCTCGCTCGCGTTCTGTTTCGTCGCCGTTCCCCGTCTCTGTGCCTCTGAATTAACTGTTTGCCTCTCGATGCATTCGACTCTCGTCTTCCCTCTGAACGCTCGGTTCCTTTGGAGTTGGGTTCCTCGCTGGTCAAGAGCCTTTGAACTTTTCCCGCTTCCTGGAAAATTGTTCTTTTATTTTTTCCTGAATCTTGGGCTCGAGAAAAATTTTGGCAGGTTTTCTTCAAGCGTTTGTGAGCTATGTGCTGTGGAAGATAGTTGAGAGAACTTTGCGATATTTTTTCATGTAACACTCGCAGTATTAATTAAACTTTGAAGATATTTTTAGATAAATGATTTGCTTTTTATCCCAGGAATAAAACTTGCACTGCATTTGCTTAAAAATATTTAAATATTCACAATTCTTATGCGAAATTGGACACTTTTCGGAGTGCCATCTCAGATTTTGGTGAAATCTGGATATGTTGTAGTTTTTAGAGATACACAAATGATAAATGTAAGTCAAAGGATTATTGAAAATTGAGGCGTTGGATGGAAGCAAGGAAGTTTTTATTTAAGCTCTTATTATATTATATACATGAAGTATTTAATACAGTTAAGCAGTAATCATATCGCTCAACACACTACAAACATGACACATTTACTACATAGAAAAACTATTTTACAATATTTTCTTATATTCTTAACTCTGCTTCTTTAAAGAAAACTGGTACACAGCTCGTGACTTTTCCGGATATTTGTTTAAGAATTTCCTGCATATTTCCATCAGATCTTTCAATTTCTTCTTTAATTTTCTCGTACAATCTTTCCCTTTCCGCGTTTCGTAATTCGTAGATCCAAATAACATGCTCCACGTCTTCGATATCTTCTAAAAGCGACACAGGCTAAAATACAATTTCAAGAGAATCGATTTCAGAGCTTTCATTGCGGTAATATTTAATTAAAATATAATGTAATTCCATTCAATTATCATTCCTGAATCTAATTACATTACCTTTCATGAAGTAATACTGGAATGAAAACGATGAAAAAAGATTTGAGCCCTATGAGTCTATGAGCCCTTTTCCCATCCAATGCCTCAATTTTTATAAATGTTGATTTCACAACTGCTTGAACTTTAGTGTTCACTTTTCTTCTAACAATTTCAACTCTCAAACTATTGCGTAATATTAGCTTCTTAGATTTGGCGTTCAGAAAATTTCAATTATGTTACAAAACCTCCTCCGGTCTCCCCTATCGGTAAAAATATTTGAGAATAAGATCGAGTTGAATCAGAGTCGGTGGAAAAGTAATTGAAACAGACACGCCGCGTCGTTTCTTTCTCGCAAAGTATTTCCTCGGCGTACATTTCGGCATCCTCCTCGATTCTCTGATCCCTCTATCTATCCGTCCACGAAAGCAGCGCGAAAGCCGTCCGTGTCGGTCGGGAAAAGGCAACCCTTACTCGCACCCCTCTCGCGCGTGTGGTTAATACGGAAGAATGCGGTACCGGGCTCCCTGTGACAGGGAGCGGTGCGAAGAGTCCACGCAATTTCCTTAATGTACTCGCTAAATGTTCTAACCCCTCTCGACGATGCGCACACTAGTCTGCGGCCCGTGGGACACACACGGCTCCTGCGTGTACGTGAACACCCCCTTCGGGACACAAGGGTGTGCGGTCACACGTGGAACGCTCGAAGGAACTAGGCTAAGCGGGCACGAGTGGGTATCATGATAGAAGCGATTATCGATTACGGACGAGACGTGAGATATCTATGCGAAGAGCATTACAGCCTTGTCCGATTTGGTCGTCTGCGTTTGTGATCATTTTTATATGTTCGCGTCCTGAGGGTATTACTCTTTTTTTTATGTGAAGTGTTTTACGATGGGAACGTTCGAAGCCTTTGTAATTTCTTCGTTTCGAAGTTTTGAATTTTTAGAACTCGGTGGAGTTGCGATTGTGGTTTCCGTGTGGCACTGAAGGATCTTCGATGGTTCATACATTTTTGGTTTTTTCGTATTTAGAAAAATTTTTGTACCAGTAAGGAGCTATTATAGTTTTAGATTAAGAACCACTTGTTTAATCACTTCATGAAATCTTTTTTTTAAATTTGTGGTTAACAAATACTTGTTTGAAATGATTTGTGAAGTTGAAAGCGAGAATTGAAAATGTAAATGTGTGATGCCACAGATGGTAGAATTGTGTATTTTTATGAAAATAAATTGATAAGGTAGAATAATAATTGCAGAAAGTTTTTGATTGACGTCATTTTTTGCTGATTTCTAAGAAAGCATCATTTAATAATATAGTTGATTTTTTTTGTGCTGTACTATACTAAAGGTTATTATCATACATTTTGTCTATTAAATAATTTATTTACAATGGGGAGCAAGAATTTCAGAATATCTTATATTTATATTATGTATTTTGATGTACAAATTAGTGATCAAGTTACAATTTTTTCTGTAACTTATTTTTTTATCACCTAAATAATAATTATGTTAAGATATAAAATTATAAAAAGAAAATTAAACTTATAATAGATACTAAAAATAAGTTTATTTTTTATTGGAATAAGTTTTATATTTACCATTAAATTCGTCTTCTGAAAAATTAAAAGATAGTAACATTTGACAAGAAGTATATTTTATGATTTTCGCATTTAAGATTCATTCAAGAAATATTTGATAAAAAATCAGTTCTTTATATAATGAGAAATTAATTCCAACGCATTTTAGATGATCGAAAAACAGTTCGTCACTTGATAAAGAATTAATTTCCATTTATTTTAAATGATCAAAAACTATAGTTCCCTCTTACCTTATTATTCCATAGCTTATAAATAATTAAATCATACTTATTTCCAACTTTGAAAAATTATTTCTTGAAAAATAAACATAAATTTACCTTTTAGTAACAAAACAGTATACGATTTAGAGTTCTATTAGTCTAAAAAACGACATCACAGCGCGAAGGCCTCTAAAATTATCAAAAACTTATTTTGAATAATTTCACAATCCCACTGTTAAAAAGTAAAATTCAGGAAAAGTTAGAAGGATCAGCTTCCAAGCTCAATAAATTTAATATTCATCGCTAGAACAATATAGTATTTTTCTGTTCCTTTGTTGTGTATTTTCTCTGTCACATTGCACTTGCGATTATTTATGTGTCTCATATACGTTCTCCATAAGCATTCATGCGATTGACCCGCGTGCGTCCTGATTCACATTCATCGCAGAGTCAGGAATATTAATCAAATCAGGTTACAGCTCGATCACTGTATCCTCCGTCATGGATCATTTTCGATCCAGGCAGTTTCTGGATAGAAGCAACACTCGGGATAAAATGGTTAATGGGGTAGCTAATGTCCCCATATGCCTAAGCCAGCGGGTGGATGTGCAGGACACGCAATGGGCGGTGCGCATAAATAATTTAGGTCCCCGACCACCATCCATCCTCGCGAAAGAACCCCATTTGGTCTGCGAGGCGCTTGCTTTAATCATGCGTAACTATGTACCTATGGAAAGTAACGCGTTAGCTTGATAACTTAATGAATCAAGTTCGTTGATCGTTGTGTAATCTGATAATATGAATCGCGTTTTATAAAATTACGAGCTTGTTGAGAATCGCGTCCGCCTCCGTTAACAAACATCTCTACCATGGATATAAATATCTTTGTCCACCGATTACTGATCGATAAATCATTTTACTTGTATTAAACGGAACTATTTGGATCGATTCTCGAAAAGGGCACGAGTCAAAAAACCCTTTTCCACTAAAATTACAAAGCATTGTTTGATATTTTTTGTGGATTCGAACGATCGCAGGCCATAAAATTATAATTTATAAATTGCAAAAATTCTGAAACTCTGAAACTCGAAGTGTCGAAAATTTGAAATGTTTTGTCAAATTGTATCGCGAATCCGAACAAATATAAAATTTTATTGTTTCAATGGTATTACCATGGAATTGAGGATGGGTCGCGAATGAATTTTCAGTAAAACAGGAGGAACAATAAATATTCTCGAAACAGCTGAATCGCGTGATTTGTGGATCTCGTGATCGACGATAAAATGCATTAGAGCGACTCGGTGCTTTCCTCCAAAAGGCTGAGCCGCGCGCGAGAAAGGGAGAAACAGGTCCATAGGCTTTTTATCGGGGTCCCTCGAGCCGCAACGAGCCATTCGCATATTAGCCGGGCCCGCGGACACATTGTGCGCATTTTATACGTGTTTGCACAATTCCCGATGAATTTTCGTCGTTCGAGCCAAATGTTTGCCCGCCAGGGCCAGACGGGAGGGACAAAAATGAATTCGACGACACGGTCGACGTTTTATCGGTTGGAAGATATTGGATTTATTAATGTCGTTGGTTAGACACGTCGGATTTATTTTATTGTCGGCCGGGATCGTTGCCCTTCATTGATACTTATCTTCAATACATGATACTCTCGCAGCATCCTTTGTAAAATGTGCAATGATATTCATAAAAGAAAGAATATTGAAAAGGCTTCAATTTTTCTTGACTCTTAGCTTTTATTTTTTTATATCCCTCTTTGAAAGGAGGAAATCTTACTTTTCTATTAATAAAATAGGTAAATTGATGACGTCATGCTTTCATCGAAGGATTTTAGGTTTGTTATTCTTTAACTTTTCGGTAATTTCAATCGTTGAGGAAATACATATAAAGCAATTTTATATGCAATTTTATATTTTATATATTATATATTTTATATAATATTACACATATTTTATATAATATTTTTATATAATATTGCACATATTATATATGCAATTTTTTGTCGTTTAGTATTAGAATTAAAAAATTAACTATTTATGTTCTTTACGTTATACAGAGTGTCTCGCCTTGATCTTTTCTCTACTGTTACTCATGACAAAAAATGCTTCACAGGAAAGTTTAATGATATTTTGGGGGAATATTTTGTTATTAGTTCTTCCATAAGTAGACACATAAAGGACATATAAAGGTAAACTTAATTTTTTGTAATAGAATGTTGCATTTTTAAATATATCAGTCGATGCAGCTCGAAATGTACTATATACAAAAATGTTATTGTATTTACAATGAAAAGGTTCTAATTTAGAAGGTATTTCCATTTAAATAATTCCAAAACGCCGTTAAAAAAAGGTTCAAAATAACGACTTTTTGCATAACAACATTTGTAAAATCAGTATAGTAACAATTTTTCTACATTGCGTATCAGAAGATATTTTTCTATGTGCAGCGATAATCCGTTGCTCCACATTAACTATTGTAGCTGGAGCTTCAAGATAATGCTTCAAGTTCTAATCAAGTTTATACTTCAATATTGTACATATCTTTGAAAACATAATAGTCCTCAAAATTAATTAAGAAATACTTATTCAGTAATTTAATTTCGAATGACACGCTTAGAACGCAGCGTTTTAAATGCATCCGTAAAAAAATTATTCGCTTCATTTCTACATTCAGTCTAATGATGTTTCACTTGTGACGTCCACGATCATAATCGTAGACACTCCGTTCCGTCATATTACATTCAGTTCGCCCTGTTCTTCGCACGACGTACTAGTTTCAATTCGGTCTCTGTGCACTTTACCTAATTGCATTCTCGTTGTAATAGTAATTTAGCCATCATTGCACACGTATATCAGTTTGATTAAAAAGAAATTATGCAACTCAAGAAAAGTCAAATGGAATTTTGAATATGATAGGACAAGGTTTATCGAATAGGTTCCTTTCTAATATTACTAATCCAAGAATAATTACATATCTTACTTGGAGTTAAAAAGTGAATAAATGACAAAATTATAAGTCTTACAAAACAATTTCAACCTCGAATATGATGTAAAACGTTTTTTATATTACAATTGAGGCGTTGCTATGGAAAAGCATGTAAGTCACTGAAACCAAATTCTATAGAACAAAGCAAAAAACGTTTGTGAGCCTGTTAGAAAAGGAATTTTATTTGTATAAACTGATAGCAAAATGACTTACTGGCTTTACCATGCCAACAAGCATGGGTTCTTATTATCTTATCCGCCAAAAAACTAATTTTCGATTTCTTTGTGAATTATATGCTTTTCCATGTCAACGCCTCAATTATTATTTTATGTGTGAGTATAATTTATTTAGTTATTTAGCTGCCTTAAACCAGATGTGGTTTATACAGCAATTACAGGTTGTTTACTTTTGGTGGAACATATATTAGCACATTATGTATTAAGGGTGCAAAGTAGGCTATGCCTATGAGAGCTAATTTGCAGACCTAACCAAAGACGAGGACTATGCAACTATATAGCACAATGTTGTTTGTCCTAACTGGACCGGAAGTGCGTGATTATATGCACGTAGGAAGGGTGCAAAGTACTGCAAAGTTGGTTATTGAAGTGGAAGACTTCTTAGCGCGCGCTAGGAGTAAAATCGATTCATGAAATGCAAAGCGGAACCAAAAACCGTCACGAAAATTTCTATACACAATATTCTCTATCAGAGCGGTGATGTATTACTTTTCCGCCCAGGGATGTTACTTTTCCGTCCTAGTACTGGAATAGGCGACTTTGCGCACGATCTACGGACATATACAAGGTGTAACAAAAATGTTACACGTCCTTGAAAGGGGTGATTTCTGAAATGATTTTAAACAACTTTTTCCTTAACGAAAATGTTAGGTGGGGCTTTTTTTTTTAACTAAAATTTTCCCATTATTTTTGTCATTCTAATACGAGTTTCATCACATTTTCTCGCAACCACAGAATCATCAATCTCTATCCCCGCAATTTCATCTCCTCCAAAAAAAAAAAAACAATTTCCCAAATACGAAAACCCTTCTAAACAAAACAATTTCAAAACCCAACGCACGCAAACAACCCCCAAAAAGCCAAAGCCGGAATCGAACGTAACTAACAAGTTTCCGCGTACTCCGCGATATTTACAAAGGCAAAAACTTTTGTTTATCTATAAAACGCAGCCTTTCCGGCGGCGACCGGATGCGCGGGCAAAGTCGGAGTCCCGATGCGCAGTAGCGTCGATCCCGGGGGATCGCGTTACTTTTGATTATCCCCGGAAAAAAGAGAAAGGAAAACGGACTTGAAAGGTTCTGCGATCACGGACCGGTGCACGCAAATGCGCGGGCGTATGTCGTTTAAGCCCATTTAACCGTACAAACGTTTGAGAGATCACGGCCGGTGCCAAGGAGACAATGAGAGGGAGCTGTCGTCGGGCTTTGTGAGGGGTCGCTTTTCATGAGAGGGGGGGGGCGAGGGTGGGAGGGTTTGCGCCGAGGATTGCACGGATCCGAATTCGAAATGACGAGGTAGCCGGCGAGGTTGGTGGGTCCGGGGTCGTCGGTGGGGGCGGCGGAGAAGGGGTTTGTCGGCGAGGCGGTGGTTATCCCGCCGCGACGGCACACCCACGCAGGCGCCCCTTTCACCCTCCCCCCTCCGTCAACCCCCTCGTTCCTCCGTTCTTCTTGTTTACTGCCGACACGGTACTGATAACTACGCCCTTACCTCCCCTCGTTCTCCACCCGGTTCCCTTCTTCTTCCCTCCACCACGTTCACCCCCTTTTTTTCTCTCTACCCCCTCGGTCGGCTGCTACGTATTCTCTTTTCGCGACCGCTTCTCCCTCTCTCTCCCTCTCTCTCTCCCTCTCGCTCTCTCTGATTCCCCCTCGATATCTCACCCTCCCTCCCCGATCTTCCTGGCTCACCCCTTCCACCCTTCTCTCCGTCTATCCATCCTTCTTGCCCCGTCAACGCTTCCGCCGCGCAGTCCTATGACACAATGGCACATCTGGTGCTAACTTCTGTTTTTGGTCGTCGCGCTTGTCGCGAGAAATCGCCTCGCTTTTTCCCGTGTCTCGCGACGGAGGCTCTCTCCGCCCGATCTCTCAGTCCCCGGCTTTTCGTCGCGCGCGCCCTCGACGCTCGCGATTTAAGTCAAACGGCGCGGACGTTTGTTCGCGCTCACCGTCGACGCGCCGGTGTAGTTCGCGCCGCGAACGGATGCAAGGAGGAAAGAAGGTTTATTATTTTTTCAGCGGCGTTGCCTTTCGCGAGCCTCCGGAGATTTCACCGGTACGCCGCGAACAATGCGGATGCGTTTAGAAAGGTTGAAACTTTGAGGATGACTCGGTTGCGCGTTGAAATGTTTTCGGCTGCGGGTGATTTCGATGCTTTCTGCGGCGTCGTGGATTTCGCGTGATGCCGAATTTCGGATCCTTTAATGGTGGATGCTTTGTGGAGGGGTGTTTGATTTTGGGGAGAGTTTTGTTGGTAGAATTCAACCCTTTGAGGGGAGCATCGATGGGACCCTCATTTATCTAATTAATAACGGAGTTGTTATCGGTGACCCTGAAGGGAGAATTTTTTTATTTTAATGGGTAATTATTAAATTCTTCTAGCTGTATTTTTATCGACAACGTATTTCGTATTAACTTATGCACTGTGGATGACGTCAATTGGCGAAATCGAAACTTATTGACCATGAACAGGACGTAAGATTTATTCAATAACAATAGGGCAAACATTGCAATGATTGAACTGCTATATATTTTTCTTAATACAATTTTTGTTTTACCCAAAAATAGGAAAGAAGTAATTTCTATACCTAATAGTTGCATTACAACAATTTTCTCTTTCTGACAATGAGACAAGAAGACGTACGTCACACGTTTTTATTTTTGAGATGTTGGTGTTTAATGTTCTGAATATCAATTGTATTCTGGCTTCAGATTTTGCTACATCATACAGTAGAATCTCGATTATCCGAATTACAGTCTCTTCAGACAATATTTCTTTAATTCTGCCTACATGAAGTGCCTACATTCTGCGTTTACCAGTAGGCAAAATAGGCACGTGCCTAGGGCCCGCATATAAGTATTTGTTATCACTGCGTGAAATAAATATCTGCATTTCCTAACGTGGAAATAATTTTGAGGTTTGTTTCTAGCATTGCTAAGTAGTAAACTGCGTAGAAAAGAACAATTGAAACTTAAATAGAAGTATGTTTTCTTTTTTAAACACAATAAAATGTATATTATTTTCAATATCTTATACATTTTTACATTTATGAACACTATTATAAGTTTTGATATATTTGAAATTCTCATAAATGCATAAACATCCGCAGTATGCTAATAAGTAATACCGAAGGAAAATATTCATTTTTCGCACCGAAACTAGTAAAATAACTCAACATACTGATGATAATAATAATAATAATAATAATAATAATACTTTATTAAACGGGTTGATAACCCTTTGGTACAATATATTATAACATATATACAAATCTAAACGACATATATACAAATCTAAGCTAATAATAATGCTGTACATAAACAGTATATTCTAAAAACTTTGTTATAAGGATATTATTAATAAGTTCGTAGACGCTAAAGTTGTAAAATAAAAAATGAATTTCTCTAATAATTTTGCCTCGACCGATTTGCATGCCTGGGATCCGCAAAACTCTAGTCGCGGCTTTACATGATAAGCATACCTTCGGATTACGACGCGAATAAATCGGAAATCAGATTTGGGTGCAAAAATAGGTCATTCCATTTAGTAAAACGTTGACATTATTAAAATTTCAGAAGATATAACCTTATGATGACTTTCACCCTCATTGCATAATTTCTCCCTAGAATATAATAACTTTCTCCAGAAACACTTTTTTGTATCGTGACAAATAAAAAGACATCCTGTATAGTATTTTATAAACAGTATCCTTGTCGTAAAAAAAAAAAATTATTCCAAAAACAAAGATGAGTTACTATTGTTAAGTAAAAGAGTTCCACCCACCAGCAAAAATATTCACAATTTTAGCAATTCGTTGCTCAAAAGTGGGAAGAAATACTCCTCATAATTTTTCTGGGGTGGTTTCGTACATCTTCCCTTGCATCCGACAAAAATTTGATGAAAACATTCATCTAGCTCTCAAGTTCAGGTACATACAGATACGTTGAAAGTCCACAAAGCGTTAACTTTTAATAAAGTAGGTACAAATTGCTCAATAAAATCCTTTACACTGCATGTATGTGCATGTTGATTTGCAACTTTTATCTATGAACTTTTAAACGTCACGTAAAAAGCTAAAATATTGCTTTATACAAAACATAAACTAAAATGATTGATTAACATCCACGACGAAACGTAGACAAACAAAAGTTCTCCCAGACAAAAGCGACATCGTATTCTATACAAAAGTTAACAAGTAATCAGAGGAAATATTGAACAGTCGATCCTTTCTGTCATCGCGCAACGCATAATCCACTTAACAGTTTAATCAAATCGTATTAAAAAGCGATCAATGTTCGACAGTTCGTTAATATTCATCGATTCCTAAATTTTGAATCCAATCCCATCCGAAAATAGCTCGAGTCGGCTCCCCTTATTAGAGCCGGAGACCGCGCGATGCATTCATGGCTAACTTAAAGGGCTTCGCGTCCGATCGAATATTAATTTGATAGGCACACGCGCCTCTATATGTATAGACCCCGAGCACAGTGGAAGGTTCACCGGCTGAAAAACCATATGCGTAAATGGGCCAGCCGAGCAACCGGCCGATATAAATTCAAACGTATTTACGCGGTAAGGGTGCCGTAATTTATTACCCGCCGATGTAATGGAAACGCCCATAGCGAAGATCTGCTCCGTGCAAATTCGATTATATGCAGTTGTATCTCGCCTCCGATTCCTCCTTCGTTCCTCCCCTTCGTCCCTCGCCCTTCGGTTACCGTCGAGAACCGGAGTTAGATTAAAAAACGTACGGAACGTATAAACGCGCATATTTCATCGCAGTCGAGTTTTTTCCGCTGCCGTGGAATTTTTTCCCCGGTATCAACCTTTGGATATTCGGCACAGTTCGTTATTCATGACACCGTTGAAACGAGCGTTGAAGATTCGTTTAAACAAGTTCGAAAATACGTTGCACGAAATACCGATGTGTGTGCGTAACTAAAAATCGAAGAACGGGGGTGGAGAATAAATAGACGGTGCTCGTTGTTTCATCCGTGATCTCACAGCCTCTCGAATTTTATTATGGTCACTGTCATTGATAACGATGGATCAATGTTTTATACAGTATGGTTCAATTTTAAATGTGAATAAGAAATTACCGTAGAGCATCAATTGAGCCCCTTAATTGACAAGTGAAGTAAGTCCCTTTTCTTAATATTGAGAAAATTGGACTTTTGTGTAATACTTTATAAGAATAAAGAACAGAACTTTGCTGTGAGAAAATTAAGTGAAAGAATTATACATACTCATGATGAACATGGTTTGAAAGAAAAACTACATTTCTTTCAATAGTAAACTAATTCACATTATTAATAATAAACTGGAGTTATTATTTCACATTTTCCTGTAACAATTTTACTTATGATGCAAATCTAGCTTTTAGTTTTTTATTAAAATAAAAGAAAATATGTGGAAATTGAATTCATAGATGATTTAAGTACTCGTAATACTATTTATTTTTGTGGTAGACTCATTTTTCGTAATTTTGCTCAATTATCTGAACCTCTAATTAACTGCTAATTAAAAATGGGGGAAAAAAGTTACGCGATTCGGCCAATCTGCCGTCGGACCAGTAGCAGATCTGCCAACAGGTCATGTCGACAGGAACTGCTGGGTTTCTGTCGTCAATCTGCCAACAGTCCTGTACATTACAGGTTCTGCAGCTGCGATTTAACAACAAAAGCTGTAATTGTAGATTCTGTAAAGATCTGCTGGATCAGATTTCGCTATCGGGGTAAGTTAACAGTTTTTGTCTAATAATGATTAGTAGACTGCGAAAGTTTATGCAAATTCATATTTTTATTGGTATGCGACAACAATTGAATCTTGAAGAAATATGTTTTATTTCCTAAATATTACGTGTCCTTTTCACTTTAATTGTTATTTCAACCTATTTCGATGCTTAGAATCTAATAACTATTTATATCATTTGATTCGAGAGAGTCCACAGAATCATTTCGTGTCAAGAGCAACTAAATAACTATTACGATAAAAGCACAAAAAAATTCCAAAGTTGAAAATTTGTCATTTTTTTCAAAATTGATTTTTTCAAAAACTGTATGTTCTGGAAAAATAAACAGTTTGCAGATTCGTATTCAGCACGTCGAAATCTATAAGAAATGTTTATTCAAGTTTACAAAATCGAAGAAAAGTCAAAATTTGTCGAACAGTGTTATTAACCATTTATGTCGATCATATTCTTGTTTATTGTTTTTATCGATTCTTCGATTCTTAAGTATGGTTGCTTCGTTGACGTCAATTATTAAGTAATTGATTATATTAAACGGAATCGGCCATCTCTACCCTGTAGAATAAATAACAATTTTAGCATAATGAATATTTTGCTTTGCTGCCGTAAATTTTGAATTCTCCCGAATGAAATATTTTAAGACGAAATATCTTTAACGTTATCATTAAACCTCATTAAGTTTTAGACTCTCCAATACCAAATCCACCATCATCGGTAAACCCACGGCAATAGAAAAAACCCTGAACCAGGGACTTATACCGGAACCGAAATAACCGGTATAATACCGGTATTTTTCGGTTATTTTGAAGATATTTGGGAGATATATCCAAAATAACCGAAAAATACCGGCTTTATATCGGTTATTTCGGTTTCGGTATAAGTCCCTGCCTTGAACACTGAACAGTACCCAAGCTAAGACAAAAGAAATCTCCCCAACGCGAAGTATCAGAAGCCCCCCGATAATGATTCAGTCGCGACCCCCCACCCTCGGTAACATTTCGCCCGACGAAGCCGCGGGTGATATTTACGATTATTCTCGAAGGCAGCAAAATGAAAAATAGAAATGTCATCGTTCGTCGGGTCAAGTGTGCACCGTCGACGGGAGGGGAGGAAACAGGGGGGATCGGTTCCAGACCGACGAGCCAGTGCCGGCTGTGACCCCCTTCTCCCCCCCGCGTGGTCGTTAGTCTCGCCACGAGCCAACACAGGAGAGACCCGTAGGCGAATGGATCTCCACCCTTGGATAGGCCGCGATAAACCCCCGGTGCTGACGCTTTTTACGGTGACGAACGACCCTGGAGGCGTGTCGACATGTGCAACGGAGCTGGCGAAGGGTGGGCTCGCATGATCGAAGCCTGAGGAGGACGCCCACGGAAATCACGGGGTCGCGCAATCGCAGAGACACCTCTTTAATGAATCTTTGTGATGGAGGGCGAGAGGGTTGGATCGGGTGTATCGGCTGCCGATGCGAATCCCGCTCTTGAGGCGTCGGAGGGTGTTTTAAGCTTGTGTCTTGCGAGCTGATTCATTTAATGCTGGGAGGTCTGCGGTTTTTAGGGGTGGTCCGTCCGAAAAATGACTCAGGTGGTTTCGGACCGAGTGGTGAGCCATGTACAGGGTGACTCAGCGGTGGTGATTATGAATTGGTATAAGCGGACGAGTAGACGGAGGATCGAAATCGCTGTTGTTCTACTTATTACAAGTAGAACGCTTGTTACACTATTTTTGGACAGTGTACCATACACCATTAGTCTAACTAAAGTCGCGTCTAGACTATGTAACAAAACAGTGTTATATAACAAATTATTTTATAACTTTGTTATATAACATATTTTTATAACTTGTTACAAAATTATGTATTTAGTACTGTTATTTCAAGTGTGTAACAAGTTATATAACATTTCTCACATCAATGATTTCTAACGTGGAGGATGTTTAGATAGCACAGCAAGATTCGATGTTAAAAAATAAATTAATTCTGTGGTTAAATTCTTTTTCTTTAAACAACTTTTGGAGCGGTTTTAATAAATCCCATGGCATTTACTACAGGATCGTAAAGGACAAACTTTAAAAATCATAAAATTTCTGACACATAAATGTTATATAACATTCAGAATGTAACATGTTAGATAACATTTTTCTTTTTCGTTTTCGAACAAGTTTTATAACTTTGTTACATAACGTGTTTTGTTATATAGTGTAGACGCAGTTTTAGAATACCAATTCCAGTATTGTACAGGGTGATCCGTTTAAGTGAAAACGGTGGAATATCTCGTAAGGTATTAGGTCCGGTTTTTATTCCTATGCTGGCTGAACTGGTGCTGAGTGAACTACTTATTATAGTCGATCGAACAACTTTAAGAAACAGTAGGTGTGATGTTTTGCTGTGCGACCCTCATTTCGGAATAAAAAATGCAGTGTATTTTTTACAATCCTGCACAGGGTTCCGAATTATTAACCTACCGTCAAGGACCCAATTCCTGATCACATAAGAGTAACTATCATGGTTTTTCTAATGGTTAAATGTGAACATTAAAATAATCCCAAAGTTTGTGTGATATTTGAGTAAATCCGTGTTTAATCTTAACTTTCGCATGTATAAAAGTGCAAAAAGAATATTAATTAAATTGTAATGTAAGTTCCAAAGTCAAAAAAAGCAAAGGGAGCAATTTCTGATCACCCAAATTAATTATTTCTAATATTAGCTTTCAAATTTTACTTTTGAAATTTGAAACAGTTAATAGCTATTTAGTAAATGTTTTGGATCAATTTTGAGCATGATAATTTATTGTATGATAGCTATATACTAAGCTGATCAGGAATTCGGTTCTGATCTGATCAGAAATTGAGTCCTTGACGGTATTATTTTGTCACGCTCATTGTCCGGTTGTCCAAAAAGTCCAGGAAAAATAGACATAAAAATCTTCAAGATTGGAAATAATTTGTAACAGGCTAAATTTTTACATCCACATTGTTCCTCATCGATCCTGTGCCTGCTAGATCAATTACGCAGGGTCAAAGGTCGCAAAAGGCGTTTTTCTGCAAATATCTCGGAAACGGGGAACTATCCGAAAAAAATGTTCAATACTTATTTATAGCTGAGATAATTTGCTACAAAAATAGCTTAAATAGTTTTTCTTTTAGCAGCAACCGTTCACGAGATATAAAGAGTTGTTGATAACTCCGCGCACTCTTCCACAACGCACAAGGTGTTGAAAGCTGTTGAATGCAGAAATCATTGGTCGAAGGGGAATAAGTCAGACTACTCGAACATGATTATATATTTAGTTGAACTTGACGCATTTCCGGTATCGGCTAAATCAGTCGCATCTACTTATTGAAAAGGTTTTTTTTATAAATTATAACTAATACCGATTTGGCTTTAATATCAGTAAGAAATCATAAACAAAAACGTAAAACTCTTTCTTCTACAAATCAAAAAACCATTATACATATAGTAAGAAATATCCGATTCGCCCCGAAACTTAACCCATTAACTGCCAAATTTGTTTTTTTTTTAATTTAGCTAAACTGTCAGGCGTACCAACTATATTTTTGGCGCCGAGTGGTGTACGTAAAATTCTAAAATCCCCAAATGGGGATCGTGGCAGCTAATGGGTTAAGATCACCTAGTTTATAAAAAAAAACTGACATTTTCAGAACAAAATCTTTGGAAATTACTTGAGAAAGTAGGATAATGGTCCCTATTAATGAAAAAAAAGAAAAACATTTTTTTTAATTAAGTTAAACTATTAAACTTAATGAAAAAAAATTTTTTTTATTTCCAAAAGCATTCATCTTTTTATAACTTATTTAAATGTAAATTCAAGGTATTTTTTTATCTCTAAATAAATAAATAAACAAAAGAAATATGAAAGATCGCACACTACTTTAAGAAAGCGCCTCGCGACGAAGAACTCCGCTCGTCTCCCTCGGCATCCGGAGCATTCAAAATCCGCGCACAGAAATCTTCATCAGCCCCAGTAAACTTCAAACGGGCGTTCATTAGAATAGCGAACCGTCTCTAAGTTCGCGTATTCATCGTGCCCAACGAACAGGGACAGAAGGCTCTCGTTTACGCATCGAAGACGCGTTCGCGCGGAGTCGCGACAAACTCGCGAGACATTAATCGGCCATGAAAACCGAGGATTATGAACCGAGTCGTCCGCGCGTTTATGGTTTCGCGGCTAGCGGGATCGTAATCGATGGCGCGGTGCCTCCTTTCTCTCTACGCCACGAAGAATATGCAATTTTCCACCTGACGTGGCAGCCAGAGCCGATCGGGCAACAGATGGTTCGACACTTTTGCATGCGCGACGGTAACCGTGCGCCCATAAAATCTGTTATGCGTGCGTGACGTCGTCTTCCCCGGGCCCCGAATCGGCGCGGCTTGCCAATAAAAATGTTCGATACGCGAGATGATTTGTCGGACGGGGTATGCTAGACTTTTTCGACGGCGAATAACGCTTGTTAGTTACGCGTCGTTACACCTTCCGATTCGTTTCCAGCGGGATTAGTCGATTCTGGTCTGATTCTTACCCTGGTCGATGATAAATGCCAAATAGCATGTGTTCAGGTTTGAGCGATGACACCATTCCGCTAACATGATGTTCACTTGATTGATCTTATTTGTTAGGTTGATGGGCCTCCGTCGAAAAATATGATGAGCAATCATTTTTATTAGTAGGATGTAATAGTGAAGTTTTATGTAATGTCAGAGGATGAAGGCTTAGAATATTAATTATTCTTCTAAGAGTTCTTTACACTTTTTCTCGAAATCGGAAACATTTTTAGGAAACAATAGAAATCTCTATGAGAACAAAACCTTTCAATAAAAACATGTATGTACAAAGCTCGTAGGTTTGTAGAAGAGTATTGCTTGAATTTCAGCTCGATGATTCATCGAGAGATTTTTGTTATCACTAGACTGCGGATTTTTATGCGAAATAAAATGTTTGCAAACGTATACAATTAATAGAAGTTTGAACAACAGTGTGTCTTATTTTTTAAATATTAACAATTTAATATTTAAAATAATTTAATAATTAACAATTTAATAAACATAAAATTCTCTTGATTGTAGGACAGTCCTGCTGTATACGGTGAAGTACAGATAATTTTGCCACAAGTACACACGATTTTCCGCAACTTTTGTAGAATTTTACAACCTAAATGAAAATTCTACGCTCCGTAATTATAAAATTTGGTTTTAATTCCTTTTGCCTGCATAAAGTACCTCGTTCTACTTATTCTCATTTAGCTTGGATTACGAGAAAGCTGTGGATGATTTCGACACAGTGGAAAGGGAATTCTAATGAAGAGTACAAATAGTGCTTTACCAAAATTTCCATTGCTCTACATCTACGCGGTTAAAGCCCTTTATGCTTTGCCTCCCTTTTTGTTTTATGAGAAAGAGGGAGATTAGAAGGAATCATGGTATTTTGTATTATGTATATAGAAATACACAACTCATGAAAATGATTCTTTTTCACAAATTCATCTACAGTCTAAACGATTATTAACGACAAATTAAATAATTAAAAAATAAAAAAATATTTATAGATCCACTTTTAGAGATAACTTTTTTTTATTCCTTGGAGGGTTGAGATACTTGTATAAATGTGCTCCAATCGCCAGTCATCAACTGTTCTTTCGTTGAAGAAGCATTTTGCCATTTGCAAAACCACAAAAATTGCTATTTCGCAGAATTAATACTGAACGACTAACGGCACTCGATTTACAAGGGTTGTAATCAGAACTACGCAGTCTGAAGAAAATCACCCTAATCAAAGACTAGGTTGTTCTAGTCATTAAACTGGTAATATTTATGTAAACACAAATGTTTACTCTCTCTCAGATAAAAAATTGTAGTTTGAATAACTATGTACCTTATTATTTAAATATTCTAACATGTTTTGTTATAACTGCAAAAAATTTGCACTCTACTAATCATAAACTGTCAGCCATCAATTGTTTTGTCAAAGAAAGTGTGGAACGAAATAGAGACAAAATTCTTTTTTCCTATCCATGGTTACAAATTAATTAACAAAACCTTCTGTATTGTTATTCAAGTTATTAAAATCTGAATTTGATGAATAAATTTAATGAAATGCCGTAAGTTGCCAAAAAACTACTTCTATTATTTAGTTTTACAAATTTCTTGATTTTTCCGAGAAATTTTTTTTTATGATTTTTTTTTTCTACTGCTTATGCGCAACAAAAAAAATTGTAAGAACTCGAATGAGAGATGTTTAATATAATTTCATAAATTAATTCAACTATGATAAGAAACATAGTTATTGGGTTACTGTTACAATGGATACAATCTCGCGCGATGTCACACGCAAAGAAAATAATATAGGGCATAAATACACAATATATTGCAGCTTTCCACGCGATACTCGGTTCGCGCTGTAATCAAAGCCTCAATTTAAAAGATTTTAAACGCACGTATATTAAACGAAAAAATGTGATAGTAAAGCTTCAAAGTTCTTTGCAGCAATTCAAAAATTTATTTTACAGAAACCAGGTTTACCATGCTTGATTTATATTACTAAAGTCAAGTTTTTTTTATCTTCCCGATTTATTTATTTAGTGATCACCAGCATTATGTTGCATTTACTTGTTGTTCAGGATACCGCTTTGTTTATTATACACAAACAACTGATTTTTATGCAAAATACAAGTTTTACAAGCACAAATAAAGAATTGGAACTTGAAAAACAGTATTTTAATGTTCTAAACATTTTAACATGAATAACATTGTTGATATTTTTAATATTTTGGCATATGATAGTCTCGTAGATTTTTCACATACTTACCATTGTCATAAATGCATAAAATTCGCTGTTTAATATTATAAGGAGTCTAATATTAAAAGCAAGTTTTTTCATTGCAGTAAAATCTCGATCATCCGAATCACTATTATCTTCATTTTTAGTTATCTAGGGCTTCAATTAATTCACGCACCAGCTGTAATAACAGAGTGAGACTTCCAGTGAGACAAACTATATGATATAACAGAGCAATTTGTTTGTTAATTGACGAGTTTGTTTCTTTCCTTCCACCCTACTTTTCAGGTACAAAAACGACAGAAACGTTAATTTTTTAAAATCAACCCCAACAGTATACTACACGGGACACCGAGTAACGTTACCAAATTTGCGACAGGTTGTGATCGGAATTCGGTGGTCCGAAGAAGATCGCGAGTTCGTGTTCCGCGTTTGAATCGGAGCGTAGGAAGTTTTCATCTGGAAAGGCGAAAGGGAAGCGAGACGCGGGGACAACGAGGAGTACGAACGTGACCGAGAGAAACAAAGACGCGTATTGAAAAGTGTGCCGGTTGATGGTGGTGGACGTGTCCGTACGTCTACTTATACGACGACCCGCGCCCCTTGCATCCCCTTCCCCTCGACTTATTCGGTTCGGTGTGGATGGGCGCGCGCGAATCACCGAGGGATGAGAAAAGAGTATACACGACTGATCTCGACTAAGATTATAAAATGGCGACCCCCACCCCCATCCGTCCCCCCTCGCACGGCTGTTCTTAATTTTGCTCGGATCCTTTTGTCCCCTCCTATATATAGCTGCCTCGTTTTTCCGCTTCTTCTGCTCCTTCCTCTCGTTCCCCCTTTTTTTTCCTCTCCTTTCGCCGAACCAACCTTCCGCCGCCCATTCCCCGACGCCCACCGCCACCCACTTTCTTTGCCTTTCCGCGGCGCTTGCTTTCACAATCGGCACGGCTCTCTAGACGTTGCCAAAGGAACTCGCCAAGGAGAGCTCTGGAATTCTTTTACGTGACGATTCTGATGAACAGAACCCGCGTAGCCGCGGGCAGCGGAAATGGATGCGCGAGTCTACCGCTGGATGATCATCGCCCGACGAAGAAAATGCAGGTACAAAGTACATACAAAGAGGGAGTTCCTTGTGACTCCTTTTCTTTCCCAAGATGCCGGGGGATGGGTTTTTCTTTCATTAATCCGTTGAACGGCGGGCGAGTCGATTTTTTTATCGATTTCGACAGTAGCTACTGTAACACAAGCGCGGAGAGAATTATTTATGAAAATTTCTTTCGTTACAAGGAAAAAACGACCAATTCCACGTGGTTTTATATTCGAGATATTCGCGTTCGAAATTTTAATCGCCAATATTGTAAACACTATGGCCTGAAGTTTATCAAGTCCTAAGGAAGAAGAAAACCTAAGGAACTCCTTGGTTCTATTTTCCTGGTTTAATGGAAAGTTTAATGAAAAATACCGAGCTTGGCTAATCTGCCAGTGGATGACTATTCATATTTATTTTTCTTTTGTTGTCTTGTCCCTTCGAAGCGCCCGAAGGCGCAAAATACAGCAGAATGCAAAGAAATTCATCTGCCTCCCCTGATAAGCGTTAACGAAATTTATGATGTAGGTATTAGTCGTTCGAAATTCTTTGTGCCTACATACGATGCACTCAACTTGTTATAATTATTACTTACTGATAGATGAAGATGAGGAACAGTCTATACAGTGTATCAAATATTTCAAACAAACACTTATAACATTGCTTAACTTATCTATATGCTTGAAATTAAGGAGCGCATTAGGCATGAAAGATTCGATTTTGAGGCCAGTTTATACGCTGACAATGAGTAATAATTCGGTTCTGCTTAATTAAAAAGGAAGATGAAAAACAGTGAAAATAGTAGAAAATAAAAGAAATTATATATGTACTACATTCTACAACTTCTTTGCTATGTGGTCCAACAGATTTGTTTGAAATGCTATTGCGGCTCAAATGTTTGTAAGAAGAAATTTTTAGAACTTGATGCACTGATGCTACTGTATATTACATCAATTAATTAGTTGTTATCGCAGGACCAAAAATAAATCACGATTTCAAATTTTTACTTCAACATAAAATAACAAGCAAATGACAATTTCTTATACTCAGACTTTGAATATCAGCAATTTTATTTAATTTTGATGTAAGTGGCTAATTATACTCATACGAATTAAGAATCTTTTTAGAATTTCCATTTCCTGCGTAAATCTAACAATCGAAAAATATGTACTCTACCATTATTTTTCAATGCACCACATTGGATTACAACTTTTAAACAACAAGATCTAAAAAATTAATGAAAGATTTGTTTTATATAATCTTAAAGTAGATGTCAAATAAAGAATTCATGAAGATTATTCAATTTTTTATCGGATTACCATAATACCTCCTTAAATTTAATTATCGAAATATTTTTTCAAACTAATAACTTTCCCTATTTTTCACGGATTGTTAAAAATTTAATAAACCTCGGACCTCGGCCCAAAGATTGAAAAATTCTAAACTATACTACAGCAAGGAAATTCTACACTGCTTCCACTTTCGGAGAATAATTGTTATTTAATCCTCCATATCAGTTGAGCCCAAGAAGTTTGCGCGATAAAATATTTTCAAAAAGCATTTATAACTTTATGGATCTTCAGATGAAGTGTTTTTGAACAGAGTTGGATAAAATGCAATCTGATTACAAATCAGAAATCGTGATTAAAGTGCAATTACTAATTCAATTGCGCATTATTTTCTGTAATCGTTTATCTTTATTAACTACGCAGTCAAATTGTAGTCTGTAGTCAGTAACAACCAGCAATTATAGAAAATAACTCGCAATTGAATGAACAAAAACACCTTAATCAGAATTTGTAATTTTCAATCAAATTACATTTTGCCCAACTCTGTTTTTGAATAGTCGCAATTCCTTACAATTTTTGATACTTGAACCCTCTGTATTTCAAATAAATATTGCCGCAATCCTTAAACCCAACTATTTCCAAATCCCTTCCTTAAATCTATACTCTATACTCTATACAATCAAATTTCTGTGGCTGTAAGGCAAAACTAGCTCGATTCAGTAAGTAAAGCTCGATTCCTAGACGAACCAATTGCGATTACAAATCATGATTACAATGTTTTGCTTCGGATTACAAAATTACAAACACTGTCGGACCGGCGAATTATATCTGACTTAATCTTTACATTTAAAATAGTTAACTCTAAAATAGATTACTCTGAACTTATCCGCAAAATCAATCTTAGTGTACCACAGAAAAATCTTCGAAATAACGCTACGTTTGTTTATAGATTGCTGTCATACTAATGTAGCTCTATTGATCCTGTTAATAGAGCATTGAAACAAGTTGATTTATATCTAGGTAATGTAGATTTGTTTTCTAATTCGACGAATTTATTTAGTAAAGCGATTAAATCTTGTCCGTTTTCAAAGAATTAATTTATAAAGTAATATGACTCATCTCAATTTGGATGCTTATTATTATGTATAGTAAAGGGTATATCCCGTTGATTAATAAATAAATAAATAAATAAATAAAAAACTACGCAAGTCACATTTTCAAAAAATTTGAGTTTAAAGCAGAATTTATATTATTATCAAGGAGAAAGTGTATTAAAACAATGTTTTCGTTTAGTAACTTTAAATGCGAATAACTCGAAAATGAAAACATATGGCACACGTTGTTTTCGTTGTCCCATTAAATTGGTCGTAGGTAAGCAAAAAATTTGAATTACATTTATAAATCAACTTTTCTCAATACCTTTATTGGATTACACACACATACACGTTAGCGGTACAAAATTATACTAAATACACTTGCCTTTTACCACAATTTAACGATACTTACTGAAATTTGGCAATTAAAATCGAGCGGACATTTAAATTGGTAGTATCATTTCGTCTCTTTCTAAAAGGAATTTTTGCAATGGAATGCCGCCTCTTATTATATCTGCTCTTTGCTGGAACCACGGATTTAACGACTCACTCGCCGAACACTACAAGCATTTCAAACATTGTCAACAAAATGGAACCTCCATCAACAAAGTTCAACCTCCATAGATCAACAACGAAAGCCACTTCCCTTGACTCGTGAGACCTCAGCGCCCGAATCCTTCCAAAGATGACCTTCCAAAACAATTTAAGGAATTCCAAAGAGTGTACGCACATGGTCACACAGTTCCAGAGGTCGCTTCCATTCTCTCGAACACTTCGTTCCTCTTCCCTCTCCTTCTCTCCGTTGAAGCACATCAGCATCGTGTCAACAACGCATCATCCGCGGCTCTAGACCAGGCATCGGCGAGCTAGGAGAGCGCCGGTCATTCAGAAGGCGCTTCATGATGCGTTGATCGCCATATTGGGGGCGGTCGAGCTTCCCTCCAATCGGCGCCCGAGCCTTGGAAGCGTGGGTGCGGGCCACACCCAATAACTCAAACACCTACCCCACCAGGAAACCGCCACACCCACGAATGTCACGTGCGCACGAGCAGCTGCAACACCACGGGAGCAGTCGTTCGCGAACTCTCACACCGGTCGGATCGAGGGGTTCGTTAGCTCGATCGTCCACAATCTGCAACTGTACTCCTGTCATTTGGATTAACGTTCCTCGGATCGGTGATTTCTTCGATACATTCGATAACAATAAGATCGACGAAAATCGGGAGGGATTCGTTTAAATAATCCTTTGTGAATTGCTCGAATCCCCAGTGAAAGTAACTGGAGATAAATCATTGTGGTGAGGACCCGATTGGATTTAGGAGACGTGAACGAACTGCTGATGAGGAATTTTTGCGAATCAACTGAGCTGAATGGTTCTAATTTAATAGAGAAGTCAACTGGTTCGAAGTCGGTTGTTAGAGGTGCTCAGAGTTTGACAGCTACAATGTTACTGAAACACCTCGTTCCACATTTGTGAGACCGATGGGCAAAGGTAGATAGTGAAAAGTGAATGACTGAACGGAGACAACGATGAGGAACAAGTGAAGACTATTGTGGCTATAAAGAGTTCCATTTATGGATATAAACTATAGTTCAGTGAAACGAGTTATGTGAGATGGAAGTGTTAATTGAAAAGCAGAATCAGTATCGGCTACAAGAATTCGAATCCACGTTGCGATACAAAACCCAGGAATAAAAATAAAAGCGAAATAAGTTCCCAATGAAAATATGTCCTCGAAAGAGATTGAAACTTAAACCTATTGCTCATTTTTATTGATCGCTTAAAAACAAGCTGCAACTGTACCCAATACGTCCAAATTTGGATCAGGAGGTTTTCTTCAACGAAAAAGGACACCGGCTATTCCCTAGCCGTTGCCTCCGAGTCCACAGTGAAGTGAAGTAACGGGACCTCGGATGCGAGATCGTCGAAATGACGAGACATTGGTGTGTCTAGGATAAATCAGAATCGCAGCAATGACTATGATGAGCATGGAAGTGTTGGGCCGCGAGGCTCTGCCTCTGGAAGGGATGTATCGGCGCGTCCGTCAAGACGTGTTGACATCGTCGCACGAGAGTCCGGAGCCGCGGAACATCCGGCGGAATGGCAGTAATGTCGGAAACGCGGGCAACATCGCCGCCTTCGATGATTCTTCCCATAGCGAAATGCATCCGCTCGATCAGCCGGCCGTGGAACTCGGTTTGCCGCCCCATATTCCCGAGATACTCTACTGTAAGTGGTAGACGTCGATGTTGGTCGGTCAAGTTCGCGTCACTGTGAACTGTGAATGTTCCGGCTACGTCGAGCGCGAGTGCATCGGGAAGGTCTTTGAAAGATGAAGAAGCTATCTGTATGATTAAAACGGCTGTGATCTTGGTATTAACTATGTTAACAAGAGCAATGTTAATAGAAGTTATCTAACTGGGGAGGGACAAGGGTCTGGGAGTTGAGAGGATTTGATAGAGTGTTAGATTACAGATTTTTCTTTCATGGTTTAAAGAACTTCGATAAGAAATTTGTAGAGTTGTGTTTGTCAAATAATTATTTGACTCTGAAGTTTGGAGTTCGATTTGGGTTTATAGCTTGCTGAAAGTCTGATATAAAATTTGAATAGGACTGGGCTGGTGTTAGATGTAGTATTTTGTTTTTGACTTATTGTAGTTGTCTAGGTTTTTTGGTTCAGTATTAGTAATTATAATACCATTTTTGCGAATAATGGAACAATGAATTTGCAATTCACAAAAGACAAATATCTGCGTATAAAATTGTAATAAATATTTGTGTATATTTATATTACTTCACTAATAAACTTTCGAATTCATTTAAAGCTCTCTGAACAAATTTACTGTAATAGGCAATTCTTCTAATAATTTCAAAAAGGTTGACATGGTCATATATAAAAATTTAAGCAACTATCTATTACAATTTATAAAGTTGTCCATATACCACAAGCACTGGCAAAATAAATATTCATCTATATTTAGGTAATTTAGATTGAATTTCTATTAAATTCATAAAAGTAATTTAGCTATTAATTTAGTATACATATATTTTAATCTAATAGAACGTCGATTATCCGACTTAATAATTGTAATAAGATGTTAATAATGCGTAGAAAATCATTAAATCATGGCTCGAGCTTTACTTCAAGTTTTACTGCATTAAATAATAGAAACTGTGGATAATAAAAATTGGGGATGATTGTGAGTCGAATAATCGACTCCAAAAAAATTATTCGCAATAATTTGTGACGTCAACAGTGAAATTATCGCTGACCGCAGGGAATTTTTGAATTGTTGCAGCTTCAATACCGAAATGTGGAGGTTGTCAAGAGGCGATCCTGGACAAATACGTTCTGAGGGTTCTGGAAAGGTGTTGGCACGCAAGGTGTCTCACGTGCCGGGACTGCGGTGCAAGGTTGACCGACAAGTGTTTCGCGAGAAATGGTCACGTTTTCTGCAAGGACGACTTCTTCAAGTAAGTACCAATAGTTACTCTTATTCGCTTAAGTCATCCACACGCTTCGAGTATTCCAAATGTAGAAACGAAGGAAGATTATTTCCTAAACATCTTATCTGAACGTTGATAACTCTTGACACTATTGATACTATTTTACTATAGAACAGCATAATAAATGAAAAATAAAAAAATGTTGATCTATTTAAATTCTGCTTTAAATGGTAAAACGATAATCAATAGAAGACATAATGATCTCGTGGTTAATATGTACCTACTGAATAGTAGAAAGCGTCATTGATAAGTCGTCTACTTAATCATTTTGCGAGATCCTTCATCTTACTCATTATCAGTTCCTTCGATATCAAACAAGGAACATTATACTTTGTGATATTCCCTTTTTATTAAAATTTTTTTTTTAATTATAGGGCAATACTATAAGCTACTCGCACAGTTAATTACTTTTTTTTAAATATTGTCACGTTAAAATTAACCCTTTGCTTTATAATAATAATCATCACTCGTGGTATAAGTTTTCAATTAAAGTATTCGTGTAGACAATTCAATAATTATGAATCTATTAATTTAACTTTCAATAATTATACGCTTTGTAATTTGTTCATTCGTATTTTTTTAATCTGACAATAAGTTAATCCTGACAGACACAACATAAAAAGAATGACTAAGCAAGGGGTTAAAATTTATGATATCATATTGTTAAGGAAACTTCACTACCACAAATACTCATAAAATACTGATAAATACTTAGGCTCGTGATATAAAATGGAATGCAATAGAAATGATCATTTCTCAAAAATCAGTTAACTTTTACATTAACTGATGATGCAATTCTAATTACTGATTGCTGCATACATATAATGCTATATGATTTTATCCATTGTGTATTACGTAATTACCAGTGACGAAAATTAGATGTACATTCTTTTTTCTATACGCGCTTATCGGAAAAGATAGTGAATAAACGTAAACGCTTATCAATGGTTGCTGGTGGTCGAGCATTTGGATAAACCAAAAACTTTGCACTATCCGCACCGTGCGTAATAAAATATAGGAAAAGAGAGGGAAATGTTAGATCCAACGTGCATACAGATCCGTCCTCGGTATTGATTGTGTCAGAAGAACGTGCCTTTTCTCATCTACCCACACCTTTGCGAACACGAGACGCCATTTTTCTTCTCCTGTTAGCCGAATTGAAGGAACTCGCTTTCCTTCCCCTTGGTCGTATCCTCCTCTACGGTGTTCCTGTCCTTTCATACTATTAGAATCTCCAAAGAGACGAAAAAAAAATCATCTCTGCAACTACCACAATTTTATGGTCATGTTGCGGCGGCTTAATGTACCATTTGTCATTTTCAACACATTTGCGGTCCACCGGAATATTAAAAAGTGTATAATGAAAAGTTAAAAAAAAAGTATAGATGTGTTATCAATACTCCAAAAGATCTATTCACACTTCTTCAAATGATTTTAATTTCGAAACGAATGCGCGGAGTGAAAAAATTCAAACACTATTTTATAGTGTTCATACTTATACAGGGTGTAACAAAAATGTTGCACGTCCTTGAAAGGGGTGATTCCTGGGATGATTTTGAACAACTTTTTCCTTAGCGAAAATGTAAGGTGAGGCTTTGTTAACGAGTTATTAACGAAAAACACCGACCAATCAGGGAGCGAGTACAGCGGAGCCCGCGCTAAAATTCGTCCACTGTATTCGTGCGTCTATTGGTCGGTGTTTGTCGTTAATAACTCGTTAACAGAGCCCCACCTTATATTTTCACTAAGGAAAAAGTTGTTCAAAATCATCTCAGGAATCATCCCTTTCAAGGACGTGCAACATTTTTATTACACCCTGTATAGTATATAAAAACAAAGCGCTAAAATTAATAATTACTAGCCATATAATGTGAAAAATTGATATACGGTATTACAATGCAAATACTGCATAAAATATGTTTGCTATTGTGTAACATATTTTTAAAACAAAGAATTTTTATTATATTTCATCCTCCTCTTCGATGCACTATAATATAAGCATGGAATTTTTTTTATAAAATAGTGTTTAAATTTTTTCATTCTGCACATTCGTTTCGAAATTACGATCGTCTGCCAGAAAGCGTCAACAGATCTTTTGGAGTACCGACAACTTCATCTATATTTTTGATAACTAGGCAGCGGATCTTTATGCAAAATAAAATGTTCGCAAGCACAAATAAAGGATTGGAACTTGAACAGTATATTTAATGTTCCAAACTCTAAACATTCTGACTTAAATTATATTTTTGATATTCTGTATATTTGAACATATGTTGACAGTCTCGTAGATTTTTGCATACATTCATTGGCATAAATGCATAAAATCCGCTGTCTATTGATAACTTTCCCATCACATTGGCAATAAATAACTGTGCGTTTATGATTGCTCAAGACTTATAGAATGCTACTTCATTAGTATTTTAGAGTGTCTGCTGTAATCTTAAATTCTACCTGATTAATTCGACAAACCACTAAAATTCAGAAAGCTATACTCCTGTCTCCTGCAATTTGATTTCAATTTGAGATATTCCTGGACACTGTCACAGATCGAAGATTAAACTTACCATCAGCACATTTGTCCAGGAATTTCTCCGTTTAATACCCATAATAGTTTCTTTAAGAATCCTCAAACATAACTCCTAAAACCTTGTCAATGGCGTCCCAAACCGCAGTGTCACCATAATATGTGGCGACACGTTGATGTCTCAAATGCGCGAACGTAATGTGAAAAATGTTGTATGTTGTTGGTGTGGCAGGCGTTTCGGGACGAAATGCGCGGGCTGCGGCCAAGGATTAGCACCGTCGCAGGTCGTGCGAAGAGCGCAGGAGCTGGTCTACCATCTCACCTGCTTCTCGTGCGCCCTTTGCTCCCGGCAACTGGACACCGGCGACGAGTACTACCTTATGGAGGACAGGAAACTCGTTTGCAAGCCCGACTACGAGCAGGCGAAAGCGAAAGGTAATCAGAATTTAATTACACTGATAACGTACTCGGTGATTCGTCGAAGAATATTCTCCTGGAATTTTCCCTTCATATCTATTTTATTCTGTTAGGCTGACAAGTTTTGAGCTTTCTAAAATTTACTTGAGTCCCTTTTTTTAAAAGTACCGTAAACCAGGATTACTTTGCACTAATTTTTAAAATGGTTGTACATTGTTTAATAAAAATTCGTAACTAAGCAGTTCAAAAAAGTTGGAATCATTCACATTCGTTTTTTTTTAGTTCCAAATGAAAAAGCACTCATGGATTTTTATACGAATAGGTTAAAAGACGCCAATCAATTTATGACTGTATTTAGTAATGTAGGAATAAAAACGGACAGTCAGTGCACAATGCTTTATTCGGCTACATACACTCGGACGCGATCCCGGATTTCGACTTCCTCGACTCCAAAACGGTTTCACGCTATGTCGACTACTTTCGACCTCGACTTCTTGATTCGACACCTCGACAAATTCTGCCTCGCGCCGCTGGTTTGTGTTTTTTTATAATTCGCATTCTCTTTGTCTTCGCGCGGGTCGCGATCGCGGGTCAAAGACCGGGTGTCCTAGTCGCGGTTCGCCCTGGCGTTTTTTCGCGCGTTCGCTAAACAAGCTCGCCGTCTTGTCGCTCGCCCGCTGGCTCGCAACAAGCTACACGAAGGTGATCTGCGGTGTAATGACCGCTTTAGCTAAACAAGCTACGGCACGTGTCTCTTCGCGATTCGACCTGCGATACGTCCTACAGTAATGTTAATTTAATCAAGGAGACAGTAACTCCGGTTTATGGTAGTTAAATATTTCAGAATTTTGAGTTAGTATAGAAAGGCAATTTGACTGAAATTTTCTTCCGAAATAATTAAATTTTTATGTATTCGAGAATTTAAAATGATTTTTATTCACATTCTGTCGGTTCAGCGTTCCATTAGCTTATCCCATTGAGGCTCAAAGCTGCGTTAACTCAACATTTTTAACGTATTAAGCAAATCCTCTTTGGTTCTTCATTGGTTAACTTCAACTACCTATGAGATGCTTTATAAATAGATTTTTATAATAAAATATCAATAATTTGTGCTCAAAAGGATTAATCGAATCGGAGTCTGAAATAGGGGCTCTAAACACATCAAAAGCTTGGACACAGTAACGAAGTAAATAGACGAGGTCATGATTTGATCCAGATTCTACATACTCACTGTTTCCCTATACGGACCCGATTTGCACTATTTGTTAGAGTCTCGTCGCTATCTCTTTATTGACACGAGTTGAAAGGAAGCCATTGGCGCGTGAATCGGGGCAAAAATCGCCGTACCATTTAATATACACGACGGGGAGACACTGAATATGTATCTCGTATTCCCTTTCTAATTAAGCCACTGCGATTTGCGTATCAATAATGGATATGAATCAACGTCGATGTAACTGTTTCCACTCCGAATCAGTCTGATTATCCATTAGTACAGTGTTGACATTTTGTCTCGTGATATTTTGTGCTTAATATTTATTGTCAATTCGAAATGTTTATACGAGGGACTTTCCCGAATTCTTGTAGGTCTTTTCTTTATCCTGGCGTTACGAAAAACGGGACAAATTGTTTATCGTTGTGTGCCACAGAATTAGCTGATGGAGGAAGCATAGATGGAGATCAACCAAACAAAAGGCCGAGGACGACAATCACGGCGAAGCAATTAGAGACACTCAAATTAGCGTACAACACCAGTCCGAAACCTGCTAGACACGTACGAGAACAACTTTCTCAGGATACAGGACTTGATATGCGCGTCGTCCAAGTTTGGTTCCAGAACAGGTACGTTTGTTCAAGATATAAATGTTTGGAAGCGTGAATTCTGCTGATTCGAATTTAGTTAGGAGACAATGAATTAATAGATGCATATTGTAGTAATTAAATTATATAAAGTCATAATGAAATATAAACGCAATGCAGATACTGATAAATCTAATCGAAACTAACAAGACAATTATTTTATTTTCAAGTTAAAATTATTACGGACATGATAATTATTCTTTACGCTTGTAATTCTTATTTCTAACTCGAAATCGCATTTTCCTGTTTAATATATTTTCTTTGATAAATTACTCTGCAACGAATAAACTTTTAAATGGTAACTTGATGCTTGGATAAATTTCTACATTTATAGGAACAGCATTTACCTTATGGTGAATCGTTTGGTTAAAAGCAGTTGAGATACCTTAACAAAGCAATTTCATCAGAGCTCCTGAAGCCATTTCCATCAGACTTGATTGTGAATTTTGATTAACGAAGACAATATGAATTTCCTTTCGTCGTTTGATTTTACCACGAATATTCTCACTTTACAAAATTACCTTTTTTTTATCAAACACAAATATTTATTATCGTGAAATGTGTGTTCAGTTTAAAAAGCGGTCAACATTTTAAGTAACAAGTTTCAAGAATAACAGACTAATTCCATCTAAATAATCTTTATCTCCCAATGACATTTTTACATTTTTGTGCATCAAAAAAATTCCTTAATTTTATTGTAATAAAAATCATTTAATCATTTTGCAATTTCTCACAAAGTTCTGAAACATCGACGAAACAAGGTCACTCGAGAAAATGATTCGTAATTCTTTCACTTTGAATCAGTTTATCGTATCACATGAAATACTCTGCTACATTCTACAGGGTGTTTCGCAATTCGTGGGAAATCTCAGAGATACAGGTACTAGACACGAAAATAATAAGAAAAGTTTTTATGCAATATACTCGAAAATGGTTAGTTTATTAGTTGGGCCCTTGCATTGTGGAAAAGTATCAGTTGTGTTGCATTCGTTATAATTTAAATTTTTAATTACGAAATATGTGACGGCGACGAAATATATACGCGGCTTTCTATTTCGTAAAATGCCGACGTAACACTGCTTCATCCCCTTTATGAAGCAGTTGAGATGAGATGTTTCTTCACATGAAAAATCACATATTTTATAATTAAAAATTGAAATTCTGACGAATGTAACACAACTGATAAATTTCCACGATGCAAGGGCCCAAATTGCGCTAACTGACCTTACAGGGGATGAGCCTTCGTTACGTCGACATTTTACGAAATATAAAACCGCGTATAATTAATAAACTAAGCGTTTCAGAGAATATTGCACACGAATTTTTCGGTTTATTTTCGTGTCTTCTGTCTACATCTCCAAGTTTTCCCACGAATTCAGAAACACCCTGTATAGAATGTAGATATATTGTACATATTGGAGATTACAAGTTATCGTGGGGATCTGAGTCTTCGGGATTTTTTTGCAACTCGGAGTTTCCTTATCAGCCTCTTAAAGCCGGTATGTGTGAAGTTGTGTACAATGCAGCAAATAAAATCGGAAAAGTCGCGTTATCAATACCCAAGCGCGTATGTCATAATCGGTTGCAAGTCTGCATTCAAAGCTAATCTTGCGGCTCTCTGTGTGAAACGGCGCACGTATCGTGATTTTTGCAACTGACGATCGCAGATAAAGGTACAACAGTTGCAAAATACACACGTGCCGTGTAGTTTTCTTCTCCAACATTTCTAACGTCGTTGAGCGATCGTTTCTTCATATTTTTTGCTTGATGGAAATCTTGCAAAAAAAAAAAAAGGTCTAGGTACTCGGGAAGATAAAAGTGATACATTGTTACGTGGTTTCCAATAGCCACCATCTAAAAAAATTGAATTTCCTGTAAAGTTGAATCGTGATAGTATTTGATATGCGGCGATAAGCTTCCTTTGCGATTTTGTAATCATTATTCTGGAACACTCAACCTTCTCATGACTTTGTTTAACTGTCTTGTGGTCACGATAATAATTTAACTCGGCAAATTCAAATAGTGTATTATTATTTCTTACTTTATTAATTTTGGAGAACTTCTTGAATACGTAAATATTGTTGCCACAAATTTCAGAGCACAGAATCTAAATAATTTGATTACAGTTCTTTGTAGAAAAGAAAATATATTAAGGTTCGTGATTTTGGTATTTGCTTTTGCATAATTCCGTATTCATTCTCATTTTGCAGGAGAGCAAAGGAGAAGAGACTGAAGAAAGACGCAGGCAGAACAAGATGGTCGCAATATTTCCGAAGTATAAAAGGAACAGGAGCCGGTGGACACTCGCCTAGGCACGATAAGCTCCTCGATAAGGACGAACTCAAAGTCGATTTGGACTCTACCTTTGGTCACCATGGTACGTACCTGTTCCCCGTCTCGTTATTCGCCGAAACAGTTTGTTTTTCATTGAAAAATTCTGGCGAATAATTACTCTATTTTTGTACCCTTTAAATTTCTTTACACGATACACGAATCTTTGAAACTCGAATTTATTTAGTATTTTCATATCAAACACTTTTCACAATCCTTTCATATTGGAAAAATCGTTGTCGGAGCTAGTATTGAAAAGCAACCAGTAACACGATGTTTGCACTTGCAACATCGCGAAATGTTCCCCTTTGTGTGCGCAAGCATCCCCTTCAATTCGCGTAATAAAGGATCGTCGAATATATACGCACTGCGAATTTTCCTGGCAAAAATGCGGAATTTCTAGGAAACTCTGTTACAAAAACGAAAAAGATTTTGGAAACGTTAGAGTGAATTTCGTGTTCTAGTTTTGACAAAAATGGTTGTAAATAATTATACAATAGACTAAACAATTAGATAATATTGTCTCTTGAAAGACAAGTTCTAATTGAAGGAAGAAATATTCTGAGACAATAATTTTGCACAAAAATGACTTGAACATGAAACATAATAACGTAAAATTACTTTTGTAATTTCTATTAGAAAATATCTTTAGATTTTTGTAGTCTGCTGATTCAACTGCGCCAGAAAATATATTCCATAAGTGTATTTGATTAAAAGGCGAGAAAAGAGGAAGAAAAGTACGGAATCCGAAAAAAAATCCGACTCCCTCTTGTTTGCGCTCCAATGTCGGTTACATCTAAGCTTTCATGTGCTCGAGCATTTAACAGAGGGGAAGACGATCTCGTCAATTATTCAGAAGTTCGTGGAGGCTAACTGCCGGTTCGCCGTGTCGAGATTTCAGGAAGATTGCGGACTATCCTCGAATTTATGCCTACCGTTAACCGTGCGCACCGTAAAATCATGTAGACTTCAGCTATTGCTGAAATTTTAAAGAACTTCATTACCGCGTGCCCTTCTTGTGCCCCATAAAAACACTAATTGAATGATAAATTCTCCTTGTCTAGTAAATACTACAAGTAACATTACATGAATTATTAATTCAATGTATTTTCTTTTTTATTTTGTCATTTACCCATGACAACCGAAACGCGAAGGACAAATTGAAAATTTCTTTTCCGCGATTCTTCAGGAAAGTTAGTCGCAAGGAATGAAAACATAAAATGCTTTTTTATATGAATGTTTTTAATTATCACTCTGAAAAATCGTAAATCGTGATCAATATTACGAGACAAAATTTAATCGATGAATACAATGCATTGATACAATACAAAATCAAGGAGAAAATTATAGACACTAATCTATCAACTAATCGCTTTTAAAACACTTCGTTTTTTATTCTGTAAACTAAATACTTTCGTATCATCACGCACGTTGCATAGAAGCGCTGATATCTTGATGGTTTGATGCGTCAACAATTGTGTGTGTACATTTTTTACATGTATTAGTAATCATTCAATACACTAAAGTATTAAAGCTTCAACATAAAATTAAACTAAAATGGGTGAAGCAGAATACACTTACATAGAGTAGAGTCTTTCCGCCTTTTTCACATTGAGAGAAAATTAAAATAAGAAATTAACTAATTGAACAAATTTTAAACTAAGACATTGCATAAAATTCGTAAATGCATATTGTATTAATTAGACTTAAAGGGAAATTCAAGTTTAGAAGACAGAAACCACCGACTTACTGGCACTATCCAAGATTTACTGTACTTTCTAGAGAAAATTCTTTAAGATTGATATACTAATTTATTGAATATTGTCATTTAGATTTGAGCAACGACAGTTACGGTACAGTGGTGAACATGGGACTAGACGGCGAAGGTGCAAGTCCAGGTGGGGGTGGAAACGGCGCAGGTGGAGGCCCTCCACGCGGTTATTTAGGTGCAACGACTCCCCCTTATCTTTCAACGTCCAGATCACCGTCCTTACCACCGCAATTTCCATATCCACCGGATGCTGGCCTTTCCGTCTACACCACCCTCGGTGAGTAAACATTCCACTCTCTTCAATTACGAGATTTTCGTAGAATCTCATTGTATCACTTTTTCCAAAATTTCAGTTGAACCGCGCTACTCATTGTCCCAAACTTTGCCCTTGTTACTGTTAAAAATTATTTTAGTCTTCCGTATATTTTTTAGGAAATTTAATATGTTTCTTGACTTCTTGTTGCACTGTGGCTATTAAATTGACTATTGTTTGTAAAACTAGATAATATGTAAATGAATGAATATTGAAGACTTCTTCGATTTTAAATTTCAGTTTTCTATTACTTTTAATATCTTAACATTAAAAATACAGAGGCCAAAATAACTCATACAGTTAATATTTGTATTATATGCAACATGCAGTTTCTGTGGCTGTAAGGAAAAACAACGGTAGTTACATTTTCAAAAAATTTGAGTTTATGCCTTAACAGAGATCTAGAATGCAGAATTTATGTTATTATTATAGAAAAATAAACAAATGTTTCTCTTTGAAAACGCGGATATAAAATTCAAGATCATAGTAAAGTATTGATGCTCAGAACTTTAAACGCGAATAACACAAAAATAAACACATCACATTATTTTGCCTTATAAATTCAGATTTATTTAAAAAAATAATTATTGCATTAAGAATGTCTGAAAAAATCTGTAATGTTGACACTCTGTAGTAAAATGTTTTCAATGTTAAGAGATAAATTTGTCATGATGCGCAGCATTTTACATAAAAATAAATTACTGTAAATGAACGACTTTAACATTTCATTCTCTATCGAAATACAGAAAACAAAAATATGGTGCCATTAAAAAAATACACGGTCAAAGATGAATTTGGAATCTTAGTTAACCCTGCTACAGTCTTCGAGTCTTGTTTAACCAATCGTATATTTTATTTTTATTTTTTTTTTAAATAACTGATCCAATTTTAAGAAAAATATAAAAAAGTGAGTGTTACTATCTGTGTTTGTAATTTCTTAACAACGGATTTTATGAATCTATGGCAATGTTAAGTGTGTAAAAAATCTACAAAATTGTTATCACATGCCAAATACACAAAATATAAACAATAATTATTAAAGTTACAATGTTTAGAACAGTGCCGGCTCAAGGGTATTTGGCGCCCTTAGGCCAAATTTGTTTTCAGCCCCTTATTTTCTTTTTCTTTATAATTTGCAAGCTTTACAAAATTTGTAAGTTTCACAAATTTTACAAAAGAGGCACGTCGAAATAGAATATACATATTCGACAAATGTTACATAAAATTTAATTTACAAATTTTTATTTTTATTTCAGTTGGTGCGTGAACTAAAAAGATAAAATGCTAAAACTGGTGTCATTAAAGCTGCGTCTACACTATGTAACAAAACAGTGTTATATAACAAATTATTTTATAACTTTGTTATATAACATATTTTTATAACTTGTTACAAAATTATGTATTTAGTACTGTTTCTCAACATTTCTCACATCAATGATTTCAAACGTGGAGGATGTTTAGATAGCACAGCAGAATTCGTTGTTAAAAAATAAATAAATTCTGTGGTTAAACTCTTGCTCTTTAAACAAACTTTTGAAGTGATTTTAATAAATTCCACGGCACTTACACTAGAATCGTCAAGGACAAAATTTCGAAATCATATAATTTCTGACATATAAATGTTATATAACTATGTTATATGTATAATATTTTTCTTTTTTCGTTTTCTCACAAGTTTTATAACTTTATTATATAACGTGTTTTGTTCTATAGTGTAGACGCAGCTTTACAATACAACTCTTTTAACTCTTTTTGAAGTTCCAATTCTTTATTTGTGTTAGGGAAAAATTCTATTTCGCATAGAGATCTGCCGTCTAACAATGATATACTAATAATTAAATTTCTTAATTGGATAATTAAATTTTTATGAAGAACGTACCAAGGTTAAAGAAAAATTGTCCTAAAAAATATTTTCAATCAAAGACAAGCAAGAAAAATATTTTTTCACGATCCCTGTCTGTATTCTTTAATTTCCCTCCTATATGCGACTCTCCCACGCCTCGGTTTACATTAGCTAACCCCGAACAACCGAATAAATGATTTCAGGAGGAGCAGGCAGCATGGTACCAGGTCCAGCGTCAGATTTGAGCAACGAGTCGAGCGGCGGCGGTGGCGGAGGCGGCGGCGGCGGTGGCGGGGGTGGTTACCCAGACTTTCCACCCTCGCCAGACTCGTGGCTAGGCGAACCTCCACCCCCGCACGCCCACCACCACTCCCACTACGCCACATAACCCGGCAGACCCGCGCGTCGCCAAATACCGTCAGCAAGAACGGATCGGCACAAGGCGTTCACCTGACCATCCCTTCGACGAAACCAGCCGCGATCGAACGGCTGACCCGTTCCCCGGGTCAGGCACTGGCCCAGGTCCGCCGACGATGGCCGACCGGCTGCGTCCTCGAGCCACTCGACATCGTGAGAATCCCGGGTGTTGCTTGGTGCACCACGGAGATCGATCGCCAGACCCGATCGAGGATCGCCTCGCAACTATCTGCTTGCCGGCAACTATCCAGCACCGTCCCGGATTCCCGTTATCGGAACGACGTCGTCGCCGTCGCCGACGACACGCTCCACGGCGTGCAACGGCCGCGCGACAAGCGTTCGATAGTACGATTAATCTAAATATATTTATGTACAAGTTCCTCGTTTCCCGGTACTATTCGAGTTTTAATCGTCGAGTAACAGAAGTAACTAGAGGGTAGTTTAGGTGTGTCCGCGAGCCGAGCGTCTTGGGCGATCCTGGAGAACGATCGACGACGATTCGATTCGATCGGTCGCCTTCGGTTTATTATACCGCGCGGTGTTGCCGCGCCGCGCCGTTTCGAAATATTCCTCGCGGTTTATCTCGAAATCTCTTTATCAACCGCACTTTGGACGACATCGTTCCCTCCGCCGGGAACGTTGAAACGAGACGCGTTTCTGCGGTGTATCCCGCGCTTTGAAGCTAGACATTTCAAGCGTCGTTTATTGTAAATAGTTCGAGTTAGAGTCTCTCGTGGCACAACCCGGTTATGGAGGATGGAAGCAAGAGAATGGATCGGCGTGCAAGGATCTTTGCACGAGCGACGCCGTCCGCGAACGAAACTCAAGATCGAGAGTCGGGAACCCTGAAACGGTAACGAGTTTTTTTTCGGATTGACGCGTCGGTCGATGTGGAAATCGGTTGCGCTCGAGATTTTTCGACATTTTTTATCGGCAGAGTCATTAATCACGCTGCAAGAGTTTTAAGAACCGGGTGATACTTTTGCTTTGATATTTTTAATTGTGTTGAATGAATGGAACCTTGGAAACAGAATTTTTATGTTAAATTTTTCAAAGCAATGCATGTTTTATGCAATTTGGTAAAGAACATTTTTTTTATGCTGGTTCGAGGAAAGGAAATTAAGAAATGATTGAAAAAATTGGAAATATGATTCCTCACAGTTTCTTAAAAAAAAAGTAATTTTATGGCGTATTGTTTTGTTTATAAATATTATAACAATGAAGATATTTCACTGAACTGTTTCTTATGAATACCTCTGGAATTACTGAAACACGTTGTAACAAGTCAAATTACCTTTGACTACAAGAAATATTAAATATTACAGTGATTGTAAACCTTGTAAAATGAGACAAGGTTATAACTTAAACAAATGGTTCTTTAGATGAAATCAATTTTATAAAATGAACGATCAATTATTCCTTTTTAAGAATCGTTTAATCTTTTAACTCATAAAAAGTAGTATCAAATTTTAAATAGAAGTTGTCTGGTGAATTTGGTTAAAAATGAAAATTTTTTAGATAAGAATATATGGCATTAAATTTTAAAAAAGAAAACTATACAAATCGAAATTGTAGAATTTCTTTTTTACATTTAGTGCCCTTATCACATAAATTACAATTTAATGAAATCCTACAAAATAAGGATAAACTAAATCGTGTTCCTTATTTTCGCTTTATTAATCCTTTTAGACTTGAAATATTAATTTATAATTCGTTAATAATACAGAATAAAAAAGTCACTAAGAAAACTCTAAAAGGGTTGAGAAAGTTCGCAGGATTTAACCTTTTTAAATTGATAAATTCATCAGATAATTAAAAAGTTTTAAGTATGACGTGGTCTTCCATTCTACATTTATTTACTCTTTTTAATTACATTTAAAGTACAAGGATAAATGGGGTAAAAAGTCGCGATGTTCTTCCACACTAAACGTATATTATAAAACGTACCAATTTCGTAAAAAAATATTGTTCAAAGTTGTGATCTAATCTTAACCTTACTGTTGAGTGCACCTCTTTCGCTATTAACCGGAAACGGTACCAAGCTCATTCTACCACATTTAAGAAAGCGAAAAAATGGTTAACAAAGCGTCATAGAAATGCTCCACGCAATCGATTCAAACATCGACCACCGCGTCAATCACTTTAGAAAATCCGATCTTTATTCAATGCGATTTTTAATTCCAAACAAACTGTAAATCGTGTCGTACTTTATCGCAGAAGCCTTATTTTGACATCGGCGAACAATAGAGCAGCTTCCATTACCGGATACTTCAGCTCACGCGCCTGTTTGATACGTTGCAACAATCATCGAATTTGTACGTACCGCGAAGCATCTTTGAAGTATTCGGTGTTCCTATTTGGCGTGATCGATGTCAACGTTTTCCCAGTTGTCGGTAAAAAAGTGAGTCCTATATTTATTATTCATTAGAATCGCTGTCTGGTTCCGCCCGCGTGCAAGGGATCATTAAATGAACGCGAATATCGAATCAGATCAAAATTCAATTGATAGGCTTATCGTTAATGAAACCACACATCGGAAATTCACTTTGCGTCACTGTCGAGCCGCGGTATCAAAAGAATCATTGTCGATCAAGATATTTCGATTGATCGATCCAACTCGAACGAACCTCGAATTGTACAACAAGGAACTTGCAAACAGAGACGTGAATTCGTCGAAATCACTTTTCGAAATCGCATCAATACTGGAGATATAACCTAAAACCGTGCGAAAGCTGCAACACAATTGCATTTCTTCGCTTTTTCCGATGAAAGACATCTTCAGGTCTCCGTTCGTAAGTACCGATAATTTTACAATTTCCAAATCAAAATCGTGCATGTCAATTGTACTCCCGTCTAAATGTGAAGACGCGTGTACATGTAAATAGCGTATATAATGCACTCAGGCGCATGCCAACGAAAACACGATTCAATAGATTGGTGCGAAAATTGATAATCAAAATAGCAGCAAGTTGGATCGATCAATCGTGATTTCCGAAGGGTGGTTGATTTATGAAGCGTACTGCAGTCGATTATGCGTCGCAAAATGCTGAAAAAGTATGTCGTTCGAGGAAGAAAATTTGAAAACTTCTGGAACTATTTTTTGAGAACCGCGCGCGCCTCGTATTATGCGACGGAGAAAATACTCGTAGGGCGTATTACGCGCAAAATCATGGATCGAGATAAATGAAAAAATATCACTGTAGAATTGTACATAATATATAAATATCGTCCCTCGTTCGTTTCACCCGCGAGAATTCGAATACTCGAAAAATGAAAGCAGGAAATGCGTGTTTCGTCGGGTAGAAAAAAAAAATTGAATGTGTTGTACAGTTACGAAAATACGTACTCCTCATTGGGTTTCGCGATATGAAAAGAGAGACAAAGCGAAAGATTCGCGGATTCGCGTGACTGGCGCAGTTCATAACTTCATCGACACGAGTTACTACGGATCTTTATATTATTATCTAGTCATCGAGTGATAATAAAAATTCTATCATAATCTATACCGCAATGTATTTTGTTTCTGATTTTTTTACTTGTCACCTATCTTCATTCTTCAATTCAATTTCACCTTTCTGTGATATAATATACAAGATCAGGAAACTATTTTCCGTAAGCAGGACGCCATTTTTGCAACTTACTCGCAAAATAATACAGCCTTTACATTTTTGAAGATATGCAAACTTTTTTGACGAACATTGTTTTATTTATATACGAAGTTTTTATTATTGACATTTGGTTGTGAAATAAATTCAAGTGCATCATGTTTCGTTCAAATGTCAATGGCACTTTATTTGCGAAGACTATATACAGATGCTGTATAATGATACATCGAGTGTCTATATTTACACGCGCACGAATTTCTGTCGTTAAGAAAACGAAATACGACAAATGGACAGTTTTCGATTCGATGAAACAGTTCCGTAGATCTTTGGGAAAAAAACGACCTACAAAGGGGCTCGGGTACGCTTACACGAATATGTACAAAAATTCACAATATACAAGTCGATCTCCTCGGCATTTGGGATCTTTGATCGTTCTTACGTTTCCTCCACACCTTCTCGATGTATGAAAATATTCTTTCGCAGTTTTTACAAAATATACGAGTCGCTGTTGTGCGTGAATTTATAAAACGGCAGATCATTCGATAACGATTGTTGGACAAAGAAAAATGAAACACAAATTGAACAACGCGCCAAAAACAGAAACATGGTAAAAATTGTAATAAATATAGAAGAAAAAGAAATTAAACTTCAAAATTTTAAATAAAATGTGCGCAACGTTCAGCGACTTTGCATCTTCTCTTCTCTGTTTCTTGTACAGATCTTTTTTGCTCGTGTTAGTCTCTCCATCTCTGTCAATTGTCCAATGGTTCTTCGTACGTTCTGGTCTTTTTGAGTATGTTCTTTGTGATCTGAAGCTGTTTCGTTATCGCCTTTTCGACGTTCTTCTTGTTCTTATTCGACGCCGAAAGATGCTGGAAGGTGTCCTCCAATGCTCTTCTCGTTTTCATTAGCCTTCTCTTCAGCGTTTCGTTTTCCTGCTTTAAGGTTTCCATTTCATCTAGACCTGAAAATATTTAAAATACTTCTTTTTAGCGGAAATGTTTACTATTTGATTCCCTTATATCAAATGACAGCAGTATTTCTCATACCACGGAGATTCAGTTTATTAGCTTTGATTTGTTTATTTTCTTCAGTTTTTATCAGCCTTTATAAATCTATCATATAAAGTTTGAATTACCTTCAGTTGGTAACGGACTGTCGCTATCCACTTCTCGAATCGACCTGTTGCCATTGATATTATCATCGTCGCTCAACAAATTCGTCATTGATTCCGTGATCTTCAACGTATCTTTCAACGGTCTCAAGGTTGTAACGGCCGCGTCGCTTTCAATTCCCAAATCTGGCGAACAACTCGATTTGCTGCGTCCGCCGAGTGTTGGATAATTGAATGGGATCCAGTATTGCGAATTCTGAAATAAATAAATTCCATTTACATAAATGCATCGCTCGAAACAAATTACACAGAGTTCGTTTTACAGCCGAATAGAAACAGTTATTATCTAAGAATGAAGATTCAAATTTATTCACAGAGATTCTTTACTAACATTGTACGATTGATATTCCTGCATGATGTCCTCGCAAGTTTGCTTGAGTAAAGTATCCGCAGGTATGGAGGACACGCCGCTAGAACTTGGCGCAGAATCGCTCGCCTCGCAAACAGCAACGTGCCTTCTAAGTTCTTTGTTAGCGACTTCCAACTCTTGCAATCGTACTCTATGCGACTCGTTAATTTGATTCAGGTCCGAAATCTAAAAAGAGAACACGAGATTAATAAACACATTAGTGTGCAAACTTCAAATTGATTTTGACGATTAACTTTGGTCTTACTTCTTTGTTAAATTTATCATGCATGCTACGGATAGTCAAGTCGCATCTGCTGTCCGTTTTCCTCACTTCTTGCTCTAAACGTAATTTGTCGTTTGTTAACTTCGTGTTTTCGACGAGAATTTGACTGTGCGATAGAGTTAGGTGGTCCAGCTCTTTCGTTAACGCGGTTATGTTCGCCCTGGCTGCTTCATTTTCGTCTTCCAGTTTCTTGATTCGCGTTCTTAACTGAAATGAAACAATCAGTTAGAAGTGGAGACACTGTGATCACAAACATGTTCCATTGATCTATGTCAGTTTACACTGTAAACTTTACAGCTAATATTAACCCCTTGCATCCAAATATTAAAGTTTGTAAATTTTGCTACAACATTAAAAGTGACACGAAGTCAATACAGCTTTTGAAAGATTTTTGTCTAATACTTAAATTATTTTGTTTTTCTGAAAATCGTACAGTAAGGAACTAATTTAGAGTTCTTTAAAGTTCTTTAAAGTGATTCGAGCACTTTTCTAAGAAACAGTGAATTTGTCCAAAGCACAAGAATTAAACGTAAACTATAATATCAGAAAGTGAATTTATTACTGCGTCATTTTCTCTGTTAAGCGTAATGAGCATTTCAGCGGTTTTCCTCTCAGAATTTTCTTTATAATGAACCAGCTCGGCCTTCTGCTTGGTCATCTCCGTAGCCATGTTCTCCAAATCGACCAGCTTCTTCTCCAACTGCGTCTTACGAGTGCTGTTCTGTTTGCTTTCTTTTCTCAACGCATGGAATTCGTGCATTCTTCTCTCCAAAGATAATTGTAATTTCTCGCAGAATTTCTGCGATTTTTCTAATTTGACGAACAACGGTGACATTTTGTCATCAAATGCCTGCAACATTCATACAGTTATTCAAAATATCTGCGAAAGCAATCTGAAAGGTTTCTCGCACATTTCAATTTGACAATCGTTTACAATATATTGAAAAGAAAAATTGCACTTACACAGCCGAAGGAAATCTTGTTAGTCAGCTCATTCCTGAGAGCACTAAGCTCCGAGTAAAGCATAGCGTTCGTTTCTTTGAGCCCCTGTATGTGGTGACTCGTCTCGGAGTCGTTCACATCATTCTGATAAGTCTTGTGATAAGGCACGTATTCTAAAGAGTCTTCAGAATCAGTGAACGTTTTGGTATACTTGGAGAACCTGGACCTGTTCAGAGATTTCTGCTGGGTCTCCTGGAGTCCAATTCTAGCCATGGAAACGGTTCTGTCGGGTTCCGAGAATGCCTCGGAGTCTGACTGCGTTGAAATTTGATTCTTCGTAGCGACGAGCAAATTCTCCGATCGACTCTTCTTTACGGAATTGTCGATGGATCTCAAATTGATCTCGTTCATGCAGAACGGTAGATCATTGGTCGAAATGCCTTCGAGGGCGTTGACAAAATCATCGGACAGTATCTTCGAGTTCATCAGAACGTCGAGAACGATTTTTTTGTGCTCGTTGCCGATGGCGTCCGCCTGATCGACGCTCTTCAACATCTCCTTCATGAATTTCACCAGGTCTTTGAGATGCGTGCGCAATAATTCGCAATACTTTCTGGCCCTCTCCGTTTGGTTATCGCCACATTCGTCGATCTCCGCGGCGATATCCGGTTTCGAGACCAGTTTCAACCACTTCAGGTAGTCGACCTCCTTCTCCAACTCGTTCTTCTGTGCCACCAGCTTCTGTACATAGTTCGTCATCGTTTTCACGTCGATCGGCTCCGTTCCGTCGACGTGATTCAACTGTATGACCTCATTGGTAAACGTCACCTTGATACCAATGTCGTTCAGCTCCTTGATCAGCGAGGACAGCTGAGCGCTCGCGCTCTCCTGCATCACGTCCGACTTGTTTCGACTTCGCTCGTGACAGTACGACGCGGTCATGTGATTGTGGAGCTTCGCGATTTCTTTGTTCTTGCTCCACAACTCCGTGTTAACCAGCTTCTGCAGGTTCTGCGTCTTCACTTGCAGCTCCTTCGACAGCTGCTCGATCGCGCGATCCTTCTCCTCGATCTCGCCGTTTCGCAACTGCAACTCGCGGAGGAGGCTCTCGCGTTCGATCGAGTCCTCGATTTCGTTTTTCGTGGCTTCTTTCAGCTTCTCGAGTTCATTCACTTTGTCTTGTAGTTGCTCCTTCATCGTCTCCTTCTCGACTTCCAATACTTCTATCTTCTGTTCCCTGTCTTGTAGACGCCCCTGCAGTTCCTGTCGAAATAAACAGTTCATTTAGGCGAGTTACAGTTCAAAAGTAAAGTAAATTGGTTTAGAACAAAATATTTATTCTCAGTTTTGATTGCGCAGTGAATTCGTAGTATTGATTCTTTGATATTAAGCGCGATGGAGGAACTTTTACGAATTTGGGAATAATCCGAATGGCGTGGAAAATATGTTTGTACATTTGTGTTTAGTAAAAGATATAGAAGATTTTGCAAGATTGACAATTATTCTGAATTAAGATGATTGGAACAAGATAGCAGTAAAATTAATATAAGGAAATTGCATTTCAAGTCGGAGAGACTGTAATTGTATCAGTAGTTTTACAAAACTTTGTCTTTAAATTCATTTAATAATTACTGAATTCATTTTGCCAGAATTTTGTAAGGCATTGTGAATTTTCATTCTATAGCCCAAACAAATTTCCTGGTAAGAGTGACTTTAATTTGCCCGCAGAAATGAAAACATTGGCGAATATCCGTTCTGTAAGCGAATAAATGAAGGATGGTATGTCAAATTTCGTCACAAGTTCTTAGAATCTTAAATAAAACCTATGCGGAAGGTCTAAATTTTAGTCAACTAGTTAAACTTCAGAAATGACGAACTAATTATCAGAAACTGAACAAGTGTCTTCTAGAATTTAAGAAAATAAATTGCAAAGCATATTAGACTTGATTCTTGTTAATTTTTTTCACAGCATTTATGTCATAGTTAATATTAAAATACTTGCGCACAAATGAGAGCAATACTTTTTGGGAATGTAAAAAGGAAACGAAATGAAAAGAAATTACCTCCGATTCAACTTCTATCTGCTTCTCCAAACGACTCTTCTCAGCTTTGATGGTCTCTATTTCGTCTCGTAGGTCGTTTATTTTCGCTTCCATTTCGTCGAATCGTTGCTGCACATATAAAGTATTGTTCTCGTCAATAAAACTCGGCAATGAATCGGTAGAACGATTTATTTGTAGAACAACTGCGAATACAAAGTAATGGATATGCGGTATACACAAAGTTGCGTACGATAATTTACAATGAAAACGGCGTGCGAGTTGAACAAAAGGATTTCGTGTGTTTCTGGAGAACCGGAGGAAAAAACAGGAGGGGAGGTGGGAGGGCTACATTGCATGCTAATTAACATCGTGTAGGATACGTTTCGTGTTAAGGGGAGTGTACAATTTTCGGTCTCCTTGACCAACTGCGCGGCGAGACAAGGGTAACGATATCTGGCCCCTAAAAGGAAAAAATGAATCTAATTTGTAATTTCTACGCTTGCTTACGTTTAGCCTTAGCTCTACCGCCGATCTATTAGACATGATCAAAATTGAATTATAAATGAGTAAGGAAACTGTATTGTTTTCAGTTCGAGTTCAATGTTTCTAGTTTCTTTTTTTTTTTTTTAATGAAAGATGAGCTGATAAATTAATGAAATTCATTTTAAAATTTGTTAAACTACAAGACATAGTACATGTAAACAATACTGAAATTTTAATTCATTTTGTTTGTTTAAAATGAATAGATAATGAGGGCAAACAATGACTACATTGTATAAAATTTAACAGTAACAAATTTTTGTTTAAGAGGACACTGATTCTTATTTTATTTATAATCTACTATACGACATCAATTTCGTTTACTGTTTTTGTAATTCAAACACTTTGGACACGAACGTTTTCAATTCTAGAAATTACTACGCAAACCCTGTTTGCTAAACAAACATACGAATACATTGAAACAGATTTGACAATCTAAAGAACATAAATTCTTTGCTCAAAAATTAGTTGAAGCAGTAAAATAAAATCCTTTTATATTGAAACTATACTTTTAATATTACTTTTAAAGATCTCACCGTCACTTGTTTATTTAACTCTGCAGAAGAAAATTTTACTTTACACTTTACACGATTTTCATTTACTGTACTAATAATAGAATTGATTATAAAAAAAACAGATCCCAAAAAATATAAAAAATTATTAATATTCACATATAATACTATTTGAAAAAAATGCTCTGAACCCAATATTCCATATTTATTTAATCTGTTTCGAACAAACTTTTTTGTCGTTATACAGACACAGTAAAATATTATTTGTAGGCTACAATATGCGGATGAAATAAAAATCTCTGTTTAAATATGTGCATGCAAAGCCAAAAGCAAATCCGTTTAAAATTGAAATTTCATACCCAACATTATCAACTGATTTTAGAACAAAGGGTTAATTTCTATCGTATCACAAATTACACATCACTTTGAAGAATTCTGTTACTTTTCCTCGGAAAGAACGCTCGACGTGTACCTACCTCCATTCTCATCGAGGCACACAAACAGGCGAACATTTTTACGAATCGTTCGATTTCGACTCGACTTGAATAATATTCAATATTCAATTAATCTTTAAAAGATACTCGACGCTAGTGCTACACGTTATCAGCACTAACGGATATCCGTGAAGATGCGAAAGCGACGTTGCTCCTCCGATCTTCGGAAATTCGCGGATCGAAGCTTTCCGTCGAGCAGGTAGGATCACGAAAATTCGTCGCTTCGTCGGCTCGATTTAAAAAAGAAAATTCTCGGTTCTATCTTATCGAGAGTCGTTTGTCTTTTCGTTTCCGATGGAAAACAAAGTTCACCACCAGGCCTCGGTTTCTCTCGAATGTCGTTCTGGTCGGATAAACGAGAATAAAAAAAAAATATATATATATGGGGAACGTCCCGACGCGTCTTCGAATATGTCGATCGGTGATCCGTCGATCGAGTGTTCGGTCGTTCTCTTCGTTTCTTCGGCTCTTTTTTTTTCAATTTGGTTGTTTTTGTTATCGTCGTTCTTCGTGGAGGAAACCACGGTGATCGAAACGGTCGGGACGAATTTTCGTGCGAAGACTGCCCGAGAGCGGATCGCGCAGACTTCGCGAGCGGACTGCCTCTATTATTAGACGGAAAGGCATGTCTTCGGTTCGGTATCTCCGAGATACTGTGCCGACGGGACGCGGTCTCTTCCACGAAAATTATTTACCGGCCTCGGTCTCTGAGCTAGCACCCTGTCCGCGCTCTCGATTTTATTAGCCGTCCGGCATCGGTAATTTGTACTCGTTTAAAGTGGAATTCGTGTGGGATGGCCTTAAGGAGTCCGAATTGTGATCTGCCTATCAGAGACGGAGGCAGAGTGCTTCTCTTTGAGGAGCAATTACGTGATTTCTTGATTTGATACGAGGAAAAGCAATTAGAAAACGCTTGGAGACATTGAAGAGGGCAAACATTGCTAGAGTGGAGGACTTCCTTTATTTTTTTTCTCTTTTTTTTTTTTTAATTACTCGCATTAATGTGCTTTTATTTGCGATGGAAGGTAATAATTATGATTCGATATTTCATGGAGGAGTGTTATTTTTACGGAAGTCGAGTGGTGGATGCAGACTTCGAGGATCCTAAATTGGTCTCTTGTCCCTCTGAGGGCTAAAATTAGTGTTCACTGTCATTTGAGAAGTAATTTCCTTGTCCTCTACTTTGATGGTTTGAGGGATTGAATACGTCGTAAAATTCGTTGTTGTCAGTGTCCTCCTGTTTTAAATTTAATTTTATAATCTTTCATTGAGTAAACAAGGTGGAACTGAAAGATTGATCAAGCTCTACTTGATAAATAATTTTATAATTTCTTACTTACTGCAATTTAGGTTTAACGTATAAAATTTAAGAAAAAGAAGCTCAAACTGTAATCTAATTGCAAATCACTCAAAGATTTTTCTGTGATTTAGCTTGCAATATGATTAAGAATAAATGATTATTATATATTTCAAATTTCTGCGTATCGTTAAATTAATCTATAAAAATTCAACTGAACATAGAAAAGTAGACAATTCGCACCAATCGTCATCATTGCAATTAATTTTATTGGCTGAAAACTTTGGCAACAAATTATTGTGCAGCGAAGTGTTTTAAATAATGTTCGTTCAATCTTACATAGAAAAAAAGTAAGCATGCTTCGAAATTAGATAGTATAGAATTTTTAGATTAGAATACACATTAACTAGGTAAAACGTGTGATAAAGTGATCTTATGGAATGGTTAGTTACAAAAGCGAGAAAAAAAAATTGTATAATTTATTAAATTTCGTTAAAGAGATTAAGAAACAGATTTGTTCTGTATAAATATTACATACTTGCTTTCATTTTCAGCGTCCATTAACGCTACAAATAATACAAAATAAATAAATGAACAAATTAAATAACTGAATAAAATTAAACAACAAAAATGAAAGTAACATTACAAGAAGATGTAACGATAACAACGTAAAAAAATATATGAAAAAAAAAAAAAAATTAAATTGTGACTAACGACCATCGAAAGCTTTCGTCGTTTCATTATTTCGTCCGTACATGTAAGTCGAAGTATAGTCGAATTGGAGAATGATGCAGAATGCAGGCTGGCTAACTTGTCGCAATGTTCGGTGTATCGTACAGATATTTAGAAATAGTGAACGGTACCCCAAAGCGATAGGTGTCATGCAGTGAAAGTGATGATGGCGAAAAGCAGAAAAGGAGAAGTAGAAGTAGATGTTAGGTGAGTTCAGTAGCTCTGAAAGAAAGAGAAACGTTTGATAATGCTAAGCCATTCCGTGATTCTCATTCCTCTGTAAGCGGAATGCCTTACAAAGTTCCAAGTATCATCTCTACGTCTTTGAACTCTCATTTTTTAATTATCTATATCAATTTTTTTATTAGATTATCATCAATCGAGCAGATTTATTTCAGTATCTGTCCAATAATTACCATAGTTCTCTTCTTCAAACCTCGCCACGAGATTCAAATGTCTAAAGGTGAAAAAGACAAGCTAGACAGAATAGTGCCCAACCGCGAACTCAAGAAATAAATTTTAGTCATCACATGATTGTTCAAAAACGTAGAGACGGCCGAGCAGAGTCCAAAAACCATGATGTCGACCTGATTGCTGTGATCACGCTCGGGATCATCCGTTATGTCGGTGCTGTAGTCCCATCGAACGAACTGATTCTGATCGTTCCTTCCTGCCTTCATGTGCTCGTACTCCCGTATCCTGTTTAGTTCAATCTCCAGCTCCATGATCTTCTGTTCCTTCCTCAGGTTCGTGTTCTCCAGCTGCTGTTGCCTCTCCATGAAACCTTGAATCGTTTTGATAGCTTTCTCATGATCGCCCTCCAACTTCTTTAACTTGTAATCCGCAGTTTCAGTATGTTTTTGCATGTTGCACAACTTCAGGACTAGCTGCTTCCTCGCTTCTTCCTGACGTTTCAGTTCCATATCCTTTTCATCTAGTTCCTGTAATAGATTCGTTGAATTAATTTCCGATAGTGGATAATTTAACATTGCGAGTATCTAGGGTCGATGCACTAAAATTGCTTCGAAAGGATTTTTATGACCATGTAAACTTATATTTTACGGTACTATTCTAATAGCTCTTGATAAGAACCACTATTAAGGTCATTAGGAATTATGTAAATTAATGTTATTTATGGCTACGTGATTCGACTATCAGTGACTTGGTAATTAAAACGTTAATAAGAGTATCTTTCTTCTGAGAATTCTTGATTCATTATGAAATTATCGAGCGATTATTTGCTGACAGTTTTGCTAGATTATTTTAAAACACGAATAACTATAAATGGAGTGTAAAAGACTCGCGGATTTGTGCGAATTTTCGCAAACCTTAATCAAATCCTTCGCGTCTTTGATTTCTCCGCTGATAGGCTGCAACGGCGACTTCACCCTCGTTGACCTTTCTCTGTTCGGCTCCCAATCGAGACAAGTGTTTCCTTTCTTCAGTTTCTGTCCCGCCTTCGCTTGTAGTGGATCTTCCATTGGATTTGTCGATGGACTGCTAGGTGGCGATCGTTTGGCATAGTTGTTCTCGATCTGTAAAAATCAATATCAGGCATTTAAAAAATCCGTCATGAACTATCGTTGTACTTTATTTAAATCACAATTATGAAGGATCGTAAAGAATAATTGATGATCCTTTGTAACGATGTTATTAATTTAATTGAGTAAACGGAGAAACGCGACCACAAACGGCACTGAATAATGAATAGACTGCGGACGTTTATGCTGTTAAACTATGTTGAAACATGCAATTGTATAGGCACCATTATTTACTATCGAATATGGTTATAATTGAAATTATAGTCAACTCGTTTCGCAATTTTGTTTCTGTGACTGGAAGTATTTAAATGTTGTACTAATTTTAATTTTCTGTCACAAACAATTTCTTTTTCACACACTGAACAGTGCAGAGATCCTTCATCATTCACGGAACTACCATGTATCTCCAATTCTATCAATTTAGCCTTAAACTAATGTGTGGTGACCATTTCTTAATTTGGGCATTTTATTTTTTTTTTTAAATTACTAGTTTAATGTATTACGTAATATATGTATATATTTATCATATTGCTGTTATGAGTTTGCTTCAAATTGTAGTGAATCTACATGGAAAGACTCGCAATTTTGTCGACTCAAGAACAATGTTTGTTAAAACTTTTTGGAGAATTGTATAATATTGTATATTATAGAATAGTACCAGTCACACTGAATTTATCGAGATTTTGATTTAATTTTCAGCGAATTAGTTTGCAAATTCCGTAAATAATATGGAACTTCAAAATACATACAACAAACATAAATAATATGTGCAATATACTTTTGCATGTGCGCTTAAGAAAATATATTCAAAGCATATGAAATATACGAAATATGCAAAATAAAAAACACATTTTTATAGTCTTCTATTTATATAATAAATACATAATGAAATATACAAAATATGCAAAATAAAAAAACACATTGTTATAATCTTCTAATCATATAATAAATTTCTGTCTAAATTTCTCTCTCGAGATTCTATAAAAATATGCAATTGTATAAACATCCACAGTCTAAATAGTAATGAAAGTACTATTGCAAGAATGAAACTAAATTAGTTACCTGCAGGAGAAGGGAGCGATGTTTGTTATTGAGATCCGTGAGGGCATCGTCCCTGGTTTTTATAGAAGCCCTCAACTGATCGATCTGTTTCTTTCTTTTCTCTGAAACCACGTTCAGCTCCTCGAACGCCCGACACTTCTCTTCCATCTGTGCATTTTTCTCCTTGATGACTCTTTCTTTCTCGTTCAGCTCGTTTCTGTACTGCTGAACAGCCGCGTCCCTTTTCAGCAGCTGCTCTTCCAGCTCTTTTACTTTCTCCCGTAGTTCCTCTGTCTCGCGCACCCTCTCCGCAGTCAGATTCTCCCGCAAAAGCGTCTCTCCGTCCAAACGCTCCCGAAACTCGTCCCTTTCGCTTTCGAGCTCTTGCGCCCAGGTACGCTCCTCCTCCAAACTATTCGTCACCTGTTTCACCTGGAATTTCACGGAGAACAATCGTACTTGTAGCCTTTTGTTTTAAGCTTGATCGCTAAAGACACTATGCACAAATGACAATGTATTTGGACACGGGAAAGAACAAAACAATTTTATCGTTGCGTTGATAAAGGAAGACAACCAAAAAGTCATGACTATACGCCTTGTTATTTAGAAGAAGCAGTGAAAAATTTTAATAAACGTTGAGATTATCGCGTATCAAGAAGATTAATGTAAAAGCGGTTAAACCGAGACCTTTGCAGTATTCATTGCGTCGCACAATTTTATGAGAAACGAAAAATACTAAAAACAACTTCAAGTATATTTTCACGAGAGAAAATAGTAAATCAAGTGAACTCGTCTACGGATGCAGACATACTGATTAATTTCTTATTTTTCCGGGTGACGATAGCCGCCTTATCAACTACACATTCTTGTCGTAATAACAAAAGGAAGTGAACGAAGATATCGTTGAAATTGTGGTGAATATACTACCCATTTGTTCTACGTACAGAGGGAGAGAGATAAATAAGTAGAATAGATTAATTTTACATGATATTATCAAGTACAATGCTCTGATCAATTTTCTGTTTCTGTATTATTTAGTAAAGTTCCTTTAATTACAGTATTTTAAATAAGTTTAAGCAACTACTCAAAATCAATAATTGTATCTGTTGGTGCAAGGAAAACCGACGAAAGTCACATTTTCAGAAAAATGTTGGCTGTCTTAATTCAAGAATGGAAAGCACAAATTATTATCAGGAAGAAAGTGTATTAAACGAAATTTTCTTTCAAAAACAACGATTTAATAAACGAAGAACTTTAAACGTGAAGATATTTTGCCATATAACTACATACGTTATTCTAAAGAAATTTCAGATTTTTAGAATACTAGTTCAACTAAATAAAAAATTGCTAATCAATATAAAAGAATTGTTCCAAGTACATCAATACGAAGGTGTTAAGTCGAGAAATGCTCAGATTTCCTGATTCGAAAAGTGCTTACAACTAATTGTAAGATGCACTTTTCGAAGCAAAACTGTAATCGTGGCGAAGAACGGTAGAAACTAAACTGTTTCAGAGATTTTAGCAAATCTAAACGAACGAAACTGAGTAACTAAAAATATCTGAATTACATTTTTCCTAAAACACTATACACTATACAATATTTTCTCTATATAAACTCGTTGATATTATTTCCATTTGTTTAACTTATCTCATTTTTCTAAGTTATGCCTCCGCTATGACAAAATTGAACAGTAAATGCATAAACTGATCTCAGAAATAAAATGACGCGTTATATGATGTGGTTACTGGTGTCGAGTCGCGAGCTTACAACGAGTAAGTATTAAATCTGCATGTGTCTTTTCACGATTAAGGATCGACATACGTACTAAACGTTCAGTATTAATATTTTATTCAATGTCTACTCACCTCGCTCTCGAGAGCTGCAACAAGTCCCTCCATTTGGCGTAATTTCTCCTCATTTTCCATCGCCTGCTCTGGCGTGATGCCGAACGTTTCCTTATAGTACATGGATGCATCTGACACCTTTTCTTGGTATTCCGCTAATTCTGTCGCAACAGAGAGCAGTACGTGGTTTCATCGCGCCGGGGGGGTAAATTAGCTTTTGCCGAAAAGCAACAGCGATAAATCAAACGAGAAATTTACTGGGTCAATGATTTAGTTAGTGACTGAGAAGTAATAGTCGAAACATCGTAACAGGCTGTAAGGTTGCATTGCAGTGGATGGAGCTTTTATAGAACTCTGTTTTACGAACGAATTTAGAAAGTCGCTTCCTGGAAAGGAACACCGCGATATTTTTAATCGGCTGTATTATTAGACCTCGGACGCACTCGAATTTAGATTTAAAGTGCAGTGGGACTCCGATTCCCCGTGTTTCAATTAACCTCGATTTTTATTCTTCAGAGTTTCAATTACCTAACGCACCAGCAATGAGACTACAGTGAAACTTACAGTAAAACTTGAACTACGATTTACTAATTATTAGTATTTTGTTTCGAGGTTCTATTTGAATCGTTCAGAAACTAAAAGATTAACTCCACGTTTCAAACTTTTACAAATTTTATTACTAAAACACCGAATCGGGTGCGCTGACAGTAAATTCGAATGCGGCTTGTGGATCAAAATGGATTCAAAGCTTTCATTTTAGTAATAAAGAAAAAAAAAATTAATTTGAATGAAACTCGAAAAAGTGAAGCCTAAGAACGATTCATATATTTCAAGTATCACGTACAGTTGTTATTAAAGTTTATTGTTGGATTAGAAATTAGATCCTATTGCCATTTTAAGGATTATAGATAACCGTTGAAGCTCTTTGGATTTCATAGAGGGAACTTAGGTTCGAGTACCTGTAGTAGTTTTCAAGTGTTTCTACTGACCTCTCTCAAGCATCCTGATCTTCTCTCGTTCATTTTCTAATGATTGCTGATATTGTGCTTGATTCCTCGAAGAAGTTTCTTTCTGTTCCTCGATCAACTCGAACGCCTTCGCTGCCTGGCTGAGAAGTTCCTGCTTTTCTACCAACTCCTTCCTCAGCGACTCAATTTCAACCTAATGAAATAACCACAACTTTTTTCATTTCATAAAGGACAGTAAAAATAATTTTTCGATTAACTTGTGGCAGTGACAATAGATTCAACAGGACCAATGTAACTGTCCCAATTACGGATGGTGTTCCTATTACAGAGGGTTAACTGGATATTTATCTATTAAAGACACTGTATTTGCAGATTACCGAAAATACTTTTTTATAATATATTTTCATTCCTATTTTATTCGGAGGAATTAAAATTTTTCTACTTGTAAATCTTTTATTTATTACTAGACTGCGGATTTTATGCATGTATGACAATTCTAGACGTTCTAAAAATCTTCAAAATTATCGACAAAAGCCAAAATATATAAAATATCAAAAATATAATTCAATTTACAATATTTAAAAAAGAAATTTTTATTCAAGTTTTAATTCATTATGTGTTTTTGAATATTTTATTTTGCATAAAAATCCGCAGTCTATTTATTACATTTCATATTATTTTGTACAATAACTGTCTTCAGTATTTCATTCATTTTTAATAATACCGTAAGAAAACTATTGTTTTAGAATTTCGAAAGAATTAAATTTAATTAAAAACAAAAAGCACGATTTTTATCAATCATAGTAATTTGTTGCCAGTTTTTAACAATAATAAGCCCGCAGAACCACTAATCTATCCGTAATTGGGTCAGTTACCCTACACATGTCTTTGTTCGCGAAAGATAATGCATTTGGGGTCCCAAAGACTCTAGATAAGGTAGAGCTTTATGCGCAGAGCAACATAAGTAACATAGCAATCTAAACAAACAATGCTTTCTGCACATAGAGCTCTATCTTACGTGGGATTTTTAGGACTCCCAAATCCATGATCCCTCGAGGGCAAAGGCCATTGGAACTGCCTAAGGCTAAAAGACAAAGAGGAAGATCATTGTCTTTAGCATTTAGTAGTAACTTAATTTTTGTGTGGATATTTTAATCAAATTTTAAGGTACGAGATCTTGCAAAATGATAAAAACCTTCAACTCGATGTTCTTTTTTACCGCATTCTCGTCTGCCGATGTGATTCCCATCCGTTCTTCGAGAAAATATATTCGTAACTTCAGGTTGAAGTTTTCTTTCTTCAAGGCCTCCAACTGATCTTCGTACTCCTTCATCGTTCTGCCGATTCCTGTCCCGTCCCTGGTCCCAATCACTCCCGTTGGGGAGGTTTTCCCATGCGATCTTGCATTAGTACCTGAAACAGAAAAATTAACGTTTCACTCACTCAACTCAAGCTAATTTTATGCAGAACTCTAAAATATTTTGCTTTTTCCTCTACATCAAAAATTGGAGGAGAAATCTTTCCCGATCGTGGAAATTTCCCCCGCGTCATTTGCAAAACTGTAGCGCCACAATTATGTATTACCATTCTTCAAAAATTGTAATCATACTTCAAAGTATGTATAATAAACGCCATGAATACATTTTGTATTCCATTTGCCATATTTGCTAAAAAAAATTCTCAAAATTGGGTTGCATTTTCCGGGCGCTGAAGTTGCATTACTCCCAAAGAAATTTCTCGCATCTCAGTTTCTATTTGAGACACAATGACTCACAGGTTTGCTCACATCTATTTCAAATGTTAATTGACTGTGAACTTCACAAAACTATTCAATATAATTTCAGAATTTAAACAAATTTAACATACCGTTTGCGAACAAATTTGATAAGAATTATCTGATAAGAATTACCCTGCGTTGACGCGAATGGGAGAATGAAAAGTAAGTAGTAGGATTGATTGAATTCTTACTTCCCATAATTAAAGGACAGATGACATCAAGCTTAATACCGCAAGGTATTTCGTCAGCGCAGTAACTCCCCTTAAGTCATCTCTACAATCAGAGTATACAAACGAGTTCTCGATGTCTGACACCCGAAAATTCCAACCTCACACCTCGGCAGACTTTCCACGAGCCACCGCACAGGTCCAATACCAATAACAACGGTCACGATTGCATCGATTCGGTGCCGATAACTTTACCTCTAACATTTACGTGCTGAACATGAGAACACGAATTTTGCGCGATCACGTTTTACTGTGACAGTTGGAATCCCTAACCCGCACCCCCGACTTGCCGGACTGAAATCAATTGAAATTATTCGACGAAAGTTGCCAGAAATGTCGCGGATAAAAGACGAGCTATCGATACGCGCTCGCGAAATGGCGAAAGACGGATTACGAATTCCGGGAATAACGGGGTAAAGCCCCTTCTGGGATCGGACTATTCGTGTAATTTAGTGGCGAGACTGATAAAGAAAATGTTATACTTGAGCCAGGAAGTTCTGCTTTTAATGTGTTCCTTGCTACATACATACGTGCGAATAGAAATAGAATTTCATTTCGCTGTGAAATTTATCGAACGTCTTTCGACTCACGACTGAACACTGCAACGCTAAAACTTCGCTAGAAGATGGAAATGCAACTGCGTGAAAACTGATTTACATTGAAAATCCATGTCCTCCTCAACCCTCCCGGTTTATTATTCATTTAATCTTCATCTGGATAATGTAGTCTATATATAAATATAAAATTCAAATAGATTTTTGGTCAGTATGACTGTCACTATCGCCCGATCTAATAGAATTAACAATTTATCTTCAAAATGAACAAAAGGACAGACAAAAATGTAAGAGGCAAGACTTTTGGCCTTTTTTTCTTGCGGGTCTTCAATGTTAAAAATAGGTTAAAACTCAATAAAAAAAACTTTGTTCTAGATCGGACGAAAGCGACATACTGATAAAAAAATCTATTTGAATTTTTTATTTCAGGTAAGTTACACAGTTGAAATCACGCGCGCAAACGAACTACAGAGCCTTTTAAACATCTTCTAAAAATCGCTTTGAAAATCATTTTAAAAGTATTAATTTTAATACTTTTATATTTTTTAATTACTGTAGAAGTACATATTACTCAATTGATAGAAAAAGATTTTACACTTTTACTAAAATTAATATTACTCTGTCCCTACTCATTCTACTCGTGAACTTCGAAGTATGTACAAACATGTACAATTTCTTATATCTCTTTTATTTATTACAAACAAAATATGAAAACTAGGAATACGAACTACTAAGTCATTACTAGACAGCGCAGCGAATCTTTATGCAAAATAAACTTTTTCCGAGTACAAATAAAGAATTAGAACTTGAAAAACACGTTTGTAGTTTGTAGTATAAAATATAGTATAATGTGAATGCAGTATGTATTTAATGAAGCATGAATATGGTTTCTATTTTAATGTAGTGTTTTGTCCGAATCTTTGTTCCCGATTTGGCATTCCGTTTGAAAACATCGAGCTCGTCACAGTTGTAACAATAGTAACAGTGTTGATAATTGATCGTGTCTGTTTGAAATTGTTCTGTGTCGTGAATTGACTGTTCTTAAGTTATGTGTTGTATTTGTGTTGTATTGCTTAGATATTCCACAATTTTTCTAATAAATTCCACATATATAATGTTCTAAACTTTCTAACTTTAATAATATTGTTGATATTTTATATATTTTGGCATATAACGTATATTTTTGACAAACTCCCCATTGCCATAAACGCATAAAATCCGCTGTCTAGTAATTACATTAAAAAATAGAAAATCGAACAGAGACTACATTAAACAAATGTTTAATGATCCAGGATTAAGCCGCGTTTTCGTCACGATCAATTATTACTCCCCGACGGTGAATAAAATTCCCCGTCCAATTTCGCAACTCGTCCGCGCGAGTTCCACATAAGGACGAATCCGGTCGTAATGCAAAGACGACTCCGTAGACGCGAAACTAAAGATAAATTCGTCGTAGCTAGGAGCCCTTTTAAGGACGAGACACGCGAGCAATGAGCGCTCGCCGCGAGCCGCTCGTCGACGCGCGTTTGCAAATCGGAGCTATCGTTTTTCTCCAGGTGCGCTTGTTGCAATAATTGAACGTTGAATCGATCCTATTCTCGAATTCATTCGAGCTACGTGACTGATGCCAATTTCGCGATGCTAAACGGGCGCCGCCGTCCTGCCCCGTTTTAATCTCTTTGGCGCGTCACCAAGCGCCGCGAAACCTTTCGGCCGATCCACGGGGGCCGCTGTATTCGCGTCGTCACATTTTTATGGCCATCTTCGTTTTTCCTTCGCCTTTGTTCCTCTCGTCATCGGCGTGACTCCCCACGCGTTCCTTTCTTTGCCTTTGGGTGCCATTTCGAGTGCGAGCGGAACAATGTTCTTGAGCGCGGCTGACGAATCCCGCGAGGCACGTGGAGCTTTATGAGTCGGACCAAAAATATGGAAATTCTATTTGGGAACCGAGAATTGGCATATTTTATCATTTTTATTGAATTTATGAATTACTGTTTATATTATAGTGAAATTCGGTTTTCTGGCGTATATATTAACCTTCGGTGAGAAACAAGAATGTCTTATTTTAAGATAACTGCATTTTTAACTCTAGCCAACTGTCTCAATGTCAGTTCGGTGGGAGAAAGTACAAGTTCAATGCTGGTGACTATTTAAAATACATTTCTGCGGCGCAAGCTACGAAATTTGACAGGTTTAAAAGTTAAAAGTAAGCTCAAGTTGTTCTGGTGGCTGGGAGCTTTAAAACGTACTCGATTCGTTCGACTTAAAGTCTTACAATGGGATTTATATACCTTTTTCTTGTATTTTATCGCTTATGTAAATTTATGAGATACATAGAAAAATTTCAAGTATCTAATCGCAAGATTTGAAAGTGATATACTGTTAGTATTAATTATTTACAAGCATTATAACATGATTACTGTCTTTATAAAAATTAATTCATATATGAATAGTTCATAATGTTCTCCCTTATTAGTTTCTAAAAGGTTTCTCTAAAATGTTATATGTTAAAGATAAGAAATGGAATTTAATATAGCATCGTGACCCCAGTATTAAGGCATCAATATAGCAAAGATTCAAAGACGCCAAAATATTTTCTCAAAAAGGTAAGGTAAATGTCCCAATTTCATGTCCCGATTTCTACTCATTTCGTTTTTTTTTCCTTATTATTACAAATGTCACATATTGATGTATTAAAGGCACTGTTGTATTTACACAACACCTGAAATACTTTTTGTATAATATACTTCAATTCCTCTTTCATTCGTATACAAAAAGTATTTCAGGTGTTGTGTAAATACAGTGCATTTAATACATCAATATGCAGTTAACCCTCCGTAATAGGTACACCATCCGTAATTGGGACAGTTACCTATAGACAATATTTGATCATTTATGCGAGGGATGCACAGTTTTGATACAAAGAAAGTGCAAGATAAGCAACGAAAAAAATTTTAGAACAAGGAACTTATCTCCTAAAAACGTATCTTATAAACAAGTGATAACAGGTTTTTTAATACTAAACAATAGGTTACACGAACCATATTTTGATTTCAGAATTCTTCTGCGAAAAGACGGTTTTGGAAATATAAATAGTTTTTTGGAAAAATAAAAATGTTATAACTTCCACAGGCAGTTTGAAATATAATTAATTCTTCTTTCAACATTATACAATAATAATCGTGTCGATCAGTTTACTTAAAAATGGCGATACTTATTTTGAAACCCTGATATGCTCCAAACTTTTGAACGCGAGTATAATGAAGATTCGAAAGATATAATTGATACACTGAACGCCGAAATGAAATTGATTCAAACATAAAGGAAAGTCTAACGAAAATGGCGGACCTGGATAATAACTTCTGGTATCAACACATTTAGCCGACCGTCAGAAGCTGTCATTTGTGCTTTAATAGAGTCTGTTAAGCTCGGTAGTGCGCAGAATGACCTTCCTTTATGCGCCACAATCGGCGCAGGGATCTGACAATGATTGTTGAATATATTTGTCACTATAAACATTTGGAGAATCAATTACTATTTTTTCTTCTAAAAATAAAATTATAAAAAGTCTGTAAAATATTAATGACTTCTATTTCAGAAAATTGAATTGTTACTTTAACTGATATTATTCAATTTTGCCCGATTAAAAAAATTAACAGGAAGTATTAAACAGTAAAAAAGAACACGATTTGATAGTATAATACTCATTATTATTCATAATCAGGAGGTTGTTCACAAGCATCATGGCAGTTTATGAGTGCAATTACCTCAATTGAAGCTCCTTTCAATGAAAACATTAAAAGGAGTAATTATTCAGTTATCTAAATTTATAAATTCAATTTCCTTATTTTGAAATTATTAATTATGACCGGGTTACTCCAGGGGAAGTGCAAATATTAGCGGACGTTATTAAACCAATAATAAAATAGTGAGTAATTAACATGTTTCGATTTAACTAATCTTCCCACATCATATTAAAACCTTTCGCGTTGATCGTAGATCAATCTTTGCACGAGTTAAAGTCAATATTTGAGTATTCACAAGATCATATTCCAGCAATAATAAATTAAAGACGATTTGTTTACTCTAAAACAAAAGGGACGATGTCCACTAACCAAACATTTCGCAAAGATCAGCAAACTATAGAGCAGTCATTAACATATTACCCAAAGCTTTGCCAAGTCTGAAAGTTAAACTCCGGCGTATTTACATTTTTACTCATTGTCTGTGGTATTCTGCTATACTTGTAACTTGCGTCAAACCACTTTTCCCATTGATTTATTTTCGTACAGAATTGACTATAATATCGCAATAATATATAATCATGCAATTCCGTTGAAATTCGCATACTGCCAATTGCTAAAGTATTTTCACTCGTTTATTTTGTGATACATCATCGAATAACTAGACCGAGTGATCACTGTCAATAATACCGCGATAATGCAAGGTGTAATTTTGTACAGTTGAGGATCAAAAATAGTACGAAATGATAATTAAACAATGCTCAGCACTTTACAGATGGAGCGAATGTAAATAATTTAGGGAGTTGGCAGTGTGTTAACATTTCTGACAGTTCTCCGAATCGCAGGCGAGACAGTTATCGACGGAGTAACGGAGCGTTATATAATTCCGTCAAAAACTTTTCTTTCAAAGTAACTTTAATTCAATTGATACAGAATATACGAGTCTTCGAAAACAATGAATCACTAACATAATTTTCTTAAATAACTCTTTCTCATAAATCGCTTTCTACCATAAAATTGCCCCTCAAAGCTCTCTTGAAAATTAAATTAACTAAATGATCCTTTCGGAATGAAACAACTGCATAGGTGTTTACAGTTTACTGCCATACTAGACCATCGATCTCCATTAAATATTATGTAATTGATTATCAAGTAAGTAACGAGTAATATAACGTAACTAATGAATCATATCACAATCGAAGTGGAATTCCGTACCGAACATGACTTGAACTTGTACTGGCCTATCCTGAATGATCTCAGGGAAGGCTGAAGCTGCGGGTCGCGACCAGCCACATCCCATGCCACGTGGAATATCCTTCGAGACGTCACATATTTCACAGTATTTGTTCTACGTCTACGCTAAACGAAAACTACGAACGGAAAACGTTTCGCGGCAATCTCAGATTCGTGGGTGTTTCGCGACGGTCGAACAAATACCAACTGAGACAGAGAACGGCAAAGCAGCGCCAAAGTTTACATCGCAATAACCTACAGTTAAAATTATATTCCAATGTATATATATCGCGTACTTCACGTAGAGAGTGTAGAGACGGACGTTTCAAGGATTCGTCGAACTGCGGCCGCACGAAACGATGTGCTCCTCTTTGGACAAATTTTTATCGATCCTCTCCTTTACGACTTTCATCGAGAGAAAAGTGAGGGAAAGAGAACATGAATTTATGTTAATACTTAGAGATTAATAATTATTAGATGCAAATATTATTAGAGGGGAAGAGAATATGAGTTTATGTTAATACTTGGAAATTAATAATTACTAGATGTTTATTACAAATTTGTATGTTCAAAGGCATATGAAAAGAAAATCAACTGAAATAAAAGTGTCTTCTATCTTCTAAATATCATCAAATGTATTTTATTTTCAATGTATTTCATCTAGTTTTGCATCTATGTTATTTTTGATGCATTTTAGCACATTTACGCCGTACATGCATAAATATCCGCAGTTTAATAATTATACACAGTAGAACCCTCAACTCTGCGATCAACAATGCGCGCGGACAAACCGCTAATAGTGTGATATTTCTCATAAGATTTCCATGTGTTATGCGACACGCGGAGAAACCGCGGCGGTCGATCTGCGCGGATAAAACGCAAATGTAGCGCCGCGTCCGTCTTATTCCTGAATTTTATTATTCAGAATATCAATCATTTAATGCAGTAGGCGTACAAGTAGCGCGGGATTTCAAGAACAACTTGGGCTATGATTTAATACTGATTTGTGAATTTCAAACATTTTATATGACAAATGTAAAGTCGGTTAATCGAGATTCGATTGTAGTAAGAAATATGATGGTGTTGAGTTTATTGATACAGAAGTCTAAATTACTTAGTGTCATTATAGAACAAATTTTAGAAAAAACTGAGGATGAGATAATGAAAAGATCATATCAAACTCTGATCAAGATCGCAGCTACTGTCATTTGATAGTTCATATTTAGTAACACTGGATTAATCCTCATTCTTGTGTTACTGTAAGTCTTATATACGGGCAAATATCTAGAATTACAGTCTAGAATTCTAATAAATATAGGAAAGGGAAGAAAGAATAAAAATTCTTTAAGGAATGGAATGCTCTGCTAAAATTCGAACTTTTTATCTAAACTGGAGCTGTTTATGCATTTCTAACAATTGAAAATGTACATAAACAAAATAAAAGACATAAAATATTGAAAATTAACTGCATATTACAATATTTAACGAATTAAACACACTTTTGTTTAAGCTTTAATTTCTCGTCTAATCTCACTGTAATTGATTACTTTACGTGATCTAATTCGAAGTTCAGAGAGAAAGTAGAAAGCAAATCTGATTCCGCATCGATATATGAAACATGAAGATCGATCACCGGAAACTTTTACACCCTCCTAAAATGCGTTTCCCTCTTGTGGACATAATTTTGCTTACGAACCAAACTCCCATTTCCACTTCAATTCCACTCTTGGTACACTTCCTGTGCAGTGTCTTATGTCACGTGCTTTCATCCCTACAAGTATAAATTACTCTTTCTACCTACGCCCACGTGACAAGGAAGTGAAACGAGAACGCTGATACATATCTTTTGCTAGGTTAGAGGCAATATTACAGTGCTCTTGTTAACCTTCACATGCTATATTCTGCACTGGATAGACAATAATATTTTAATTATCAAATAATTGGTTTTTTTCTAATGACCGGCAAAACTGATCTAATCGATGTTCAAATTTTCATAAACCTTCCACGATTTTTGGACAATTCTTTATCCTTATATTTTTCTATTGATTGCTTTATTTTTTTTTTCCAATAATTGTTTTCATTTTCAATTATATTACATATGAAGATTATTAATAGCAAAAAAGGTTAGGTTTTCCATTCATCAGCCATCAGTTAGAACACTTCAACGATATTGTTTAAAAATATAAAGTGCTGAAGGATTATTGACTTCTACTTGCATAAACAAACAGTTGTAAGAAAAATATAACATTGCATACGTTTGCAATATTTCTTACACGTATATTTTCTTTTTCAAGTGTTCCATTTGTTTATAGCAGTGGTTATAGAAACAAAGTTTTATTATTAACGAATTTTTATTTTTGGAAATCAACTAAAAACGACACTCATTCTTTTTTTATTCTTCATTTTACAGAATAATAAATTTAACATGATTTTACAATTACAAGCCAAAGGGAATGATCGCTTTCATTGATGCTTTGATACTAATTTTACCAAATTTCCAAATTTAGCATACAATTTTAATTGTAGCTTTATTTCTTTCTTCTTCCCATTTAATATTTATAATTAAAATAATTCTTTCAGTAAAAGTTGAGGTAGATTTAGTATTGATAGAAAAATAAAAACAGTTTTAAGGATGTTACACAAATCAGTTGTGTTTTTAAAGAAGGTTTGCCACTTTTCACAGGTAGTTTTGGATTCAAAATCTTTATTTTTTAGAATTGTGGTAAACAATATAAGTTCTAAAAATAAATTAACATTAATTTTTAACTTATCTGCTAAGTTAAAAGATTCTAGCACGATGTTCTCAAGTTAAATTCAATTTTTGTCCCAACTGAGGAATTGAATTTGATGAAGAAAATTTGTTGCGTGAAAGTCAAATCAGAAAGTCAAATATAACATCTTGATCAATAAATAATAACAGATTCCTAATAATTTTACGTGAAACTTTTGTTCCAATGTTTTGATTCTTTTATTTATATCGTATTCAAAGAACTGGTTTCGATTTCAACCTTCGCATATTACTACCTTCCAAGTAAATATAGGTGAAAATTCAAGTATTTCCCGTATACATTCTACTTTAGATAGTATATAGTACAATTCACCGAACCCGGTGGCAACCCTATCTGTAAACATAATAAGTTGCATTTCCAATCGCATCGTGCTTTCTAAAAATTCATAATTAATTCTTCTTTCTGTACATCCTTTTCTCTAACTAAAGACATTAAAACTAACAATTTAACCACACTTCGTTCGAAAATAATCGAGCATGTTCAGCACCTAAATTTACCCAAAAAGAGAAAACAATCGACTACATAGCGTCATCAAAGGAAATTGCACAATCCGCTCCTTCCTTGAAACGGATCTACACGGTTCGATCGATAGATCCACCATCGATCGCCGGCTCCAATCTCGCCGACACGATGTGTGACCAATGGCACCGTCGCGTCGCGTCGTGTCGTAACGCTGCGGGCATCGCGAGTGACCCGAAATAACCGGACGCGGAGTCTAGCCCGTCTGTGATCTTGATTCGTGGCCTAACATTTAATGTAGGCAGACGGTACAAGCGGCGAAAATTACAATTGCGCGGCGGCCTAAGCTCGGGACCGATTTCTCGGTGCTTTTAATTGCGGAGCCGCGGTGGTCGTTAGACAGACACCGGGGAGGACTGGAGAGTGCGATCTGCCAAAATAAAGATAGTCGAAACTCCGTTCTGGCCTAAATGTGTCATCTATAAATACGCGAGCTCTCTTCGCGCCTGTTCGAGGGAGCCTCGGCCCCGAGTCGATATTGCGCTCGCGGTTGGCATAGGCGTTACCTGAATCGCGGAAATTCGGCGATCGATGCGAAGGGAAATCGGAGGGACCACCGCTTGTCATCGTTAACTCGTCCGCTATTAAACTTTACCGATAGTCTCCAGTCGGCCAAAGTTTTCGTGTTGGATCGAATCAAGCTCAACAGGGAGATTGAAATGGGCGTTCGTGTTAAAGGGCACGGGAGTTGTTGCGGAACTCAGGTAGACTGCAATTGGGTCGCTCGTTTGATGGGAGTTCAATTAATTTAACTATTACGTATGACTTTATTGGTTTACCGATACAAATTCCAATTTTTGAGAGTAGTATTATTACATTTAGGAATTGGGAAATTAATTTGGAATAAGGTGTATTAGGTGCAAGCTGAGGCCTCATCTTTTATGAAGCCACATTTCAAAGCTTTGTACTAGATAAAGAAAATAAGTTCAAAAGTTCATATACATATTACTAGCTATTAAATTTATAATATAAAAATTAGAAGCCGTTGAAAATTGCTTCATCATTTGAAATAGTATTTTTAATTCGATCCACAATTTTTAATTATTCAAAACTCCAACTTTCAAACATTTTTACTAATTTTAATTCTAAAAATCTTTTAATCTGTAAGTTAAAATCTTCAATGCTTCCATTGCAACTTAAAAGTATCTAAATGTCTGAAATTTTTAAACTGAAATCCTAAAATCTTTTAAATCTTCAATTTTTAATCTTTAAATATTCAACTTCAAATCTTTCAATTTCTAACTTCCACTCTTAAAATCTTCAACTTCAAATCTTCAAATAATGAATTTAACTCTAAAAATCTCTAAATCAGCAACTTGACATTGCTTAATCTACAACATGAAATCTTCAAAATTTTTATTTTAACGTTTCAAATTTCTTCTGCAAGCTTTTCAATTTTTAACAAACATTGTATTATATAGTAATTTTGGTAATTCTTCAGTAATTTTTATGAAATTATTCGTATTAATAATTGCTATTTTTTATAAACATAATGAAATAGACTTCATTTTTTTCAAATCTCATAATGATACATCTAGGACCTCCAAAAGTTTAAATGCATCCCTAAATTCAACTATTACGTATAACTTTTTCTTCTATTGATAGAAGTTTCAATTTTTGGCTTACTAGTATTACTACTAAATTTAGGTATTAGAAAATTAATTGGGGAGTGGTACTAATTGCATAATGCTTAATGGACTGATTTTGGTTGACCAAATATCAGAGTTCTTTGTAGAACAATTTTAATTACACAAATATACACTGAATACTGAGTTTGATATCCGTATTCCTTTTAATTTAATATTTTATGCGTTCTCATTTATATCCAAGCAATTATATGCCACTTGATAATAATTTGTCATAGTGATTTAGTTCTACCAAACGAATCTAAGAGGCCGAATTAAGTGAATTATTTTCACTGCATAGTTCTCCCGATACAGCAAGTCAAGTATAGTTGAAGGAATATCCAGGATCCACAGAATTAGCAACAAGTTGGAGACAGATCATAACATACCTGTCTTTCTCTTCTTGCTCGCGAATGTTCTAGCTGCCTCTAAACTTAGCCTGTGTATCTCAAGCATAGAGAATAAGAAAATTAAGAATAAAGTTACAAATTAGCGGTGAAAGTGACTCAAATCTCTGAATGCTAAACGATTCTTAAATTTAACTCGTCTAGTATCCATCTTTTTAATTATTATATAACGTTCATAGCGGCAGAGTCTACTCTACATTTTAAAGCAGTTACGGTTAATTAATTTGAAAAGATGACACTCCAAAAATGAAAGTTTATTGCCCTACCACGTGCGTTTAGGACAGCAAAAATAGCAGAACATCTTGAATTATCATTCAATTCGGGTGGTCAGCAGGTTTTTAGTAGACCCGTAGGCGGCTGGCTTGATCCCAATAATGTCAAAGTATAAATGAAAATGACTCGTAGGAGTTCGGAAACGGATAATTGACTTTAACTGCAAAACACGTTGAAATCGCCGGTTAACTAAACAATAAGTTTGTGTGGCGCTTAATGATGCGTTCGAATTGTCATTATAATTAGACTGGAAACTAGACTGCTGTGTAAACTTTGTCTATCTTTCTAGACACAAATAAGGAATTACACGAATAAGTAACTGAAATATTAAATTATTCAAAGAAAAAATGATATGAAACTAATTTATTTGACTTGAGCCCAAAATAAAAAATGTGAAATAATTTACAATTTTAAATGATCATTTGTTATCTTATTTTAGAAAAATTAATTCAAGTGATATAAAGACACCAAAAATTGGTGTAATTGGTACAATTCGACAGAAAGTCGAGTATCTGTATTTTCTCTGATATTTCTAAAATACTAAATCAAATAGTCATACTGTATATGAGTTACAAAGTTTGTTTAAACGAGAAAAATTAATTTAATTAATGCAGGGTTCAAGTTGAGTGCCCGACGTACACGAACTGCTTTCTCCTCCAATACTTTTCCGCCGCGAAACCAAATAGAAACACTATATACACGATGAAAAGTTGGCCTAACAATGCTCGCAAAGCACTTGCGACGGCTTCGGCATTCGATACAGATTTTGCATTCCTCGCCGCGTGCGGAGAAGCTTAAAGCGATAGGAGAGAGTCGGTCCAGCTGGAGCAACAAACAAGGGTGTTCGATGCAGACAATGCACCGGTGTGTGCAGTATCTGCGCGCAGCATCGCGGCGATGGAGAACGTCCAAATGTTCGCGAAGGTGGCGAATAACGCGGCGGTGTGGCAGCGCGGGGCAACGGTGTTACAGAAATAAATACAGAGCGGAGTCGCGACACGTCTCTCCTGCGGCTCCTCTTGCCGCGAACCCACCGAAATAAATGGACCACCGCTTCCTGTAATTTGAGATCGCGAAAAACAGTTTTCTAGGATGCACAAAGGGGATTCGCCCGCCGGGAAAGACGCTCGTTCGCGCGGCTGAATTATGACAACACTGATCTTCGGGATCGTACATTTTGTCGCCCGGTGGGCTCCTCGAGGGATCATATTTAGCGTCACTCTGTTTTAGTTTCGACGATGGTATTGAATACATACGTTTTTGAAAGGTGGATTCGCTATTTGCCGGTATTTAAAGCGCCAACGAAGCAGTTTCACGGCGGAGGTATTTTTAGTGCCCACGATAAAATCGTTCCTTTTTGGTACAACAAAGGCGAGCTAAATCATCGCCAGAAAATTTCTTTATGCTTTTAAAGAGGAAAGATATTCGGGAGAAAATCAAAAATTAAAGAGAGTAGAAAGAATTCAAATCTTTGCGAGCCTGGTAAATGGCTCAGGTGTGACAAAACAGGTGTCCGAATTTTTTCCGCGAAACTGTATCAGTAGATTCTACAAATAAAAATAAGAAAAGAAACGTTATACAAATATTTTGAGTGTTTTATTAAAAAATTATAACAATAATACGAAATCACAAAGGATTGCTTTCTCATTCTTTTTTTTCCAAAATGTTTGTTTTCTTTAATTTCAAAAACTTTGCATTAGTTCCTAACATGTATTAATTTGTGTTGAATAAACTATTTATTTATCAAATCTGCGAACAAAATAGACGAGACAACAAAACAAAAAGGAGAGGAACTATAGAAAACTGAACCAGCTTGACTTAAGGATCTTTTAAATTTACAAAGTGAATCGTTAAAAAAGTCAAGAGCATGACACTGAGAATTATACATCATAATTATACGGTTAATACAGTTAAATGAGTCATAAATTAGAGATTTCTGAATGGTACGTAAAGTTTAAGAAGAGATAAAGGTTCAGGAATGTTTATTAATAATCTCTCTTTTCCAGCGTCGTTAAATTAGTTTTAGAAAAAATCAGTTCATAATCGTGAGTTTACTTACAGAATGTACCGATACAGTTTTGCAGATGAGAACTGGCACACCCTGTATGTGATTTCAGAAGCAGACGGTTTATAGTTCGGGAGATGTTAGATGTAATAGTGAAGTGTCGAGAAAGTTTGTTTTCTGTGGGGCAAGTAACATTTGGTTAGATGTTTGCTTAACTGAAGATTGACATTTTCGTTTCTGCGCTCGTGTAACGTCGTGGTTTTTTTTCGTTAAAACATACAATTGCAACGGGTTATATTAGAGGTTAATACTTGGGTTTTGAAGTATTTATTGAGGCAGAGATTTATTTCGTGAAACATTGGAAGATTTTCAGTGGATATATGGAAGAACACGTCCCGTTTGCTTTATTACGTTCTTTTTATATTCTTTGCAAGATTAATAGCTCACTTCGTGAACAGGACGTGTTATCAGGAAGCAATAGACGCACAGATGCGTTGCGCTTTATTTAATTTTTGATAATAGTATCAGAGGAAAGTTTGTTCTTTGGCTGAATGATATAATCGGCAACTGAGTCATAGGAAAATAAACAGTAGAATCTTTCTTCGTGCCTTTCTTACTTGGATTTTTATTATCCTTCAGTTTCTTTATCCAGTGGAACTTTTTTAGTTAAACTTTAAGTACAATAATTTGCCATTAAACTGAATAAGATATTCACTTAGCAGGAGATGTCAAATTAATATAAATGAATATAAAAACAAAAAGTATACGATTAAAAAGCTAAAAATGAGTACAGACAAATTATATTTGCTATATAATGTAGAATGTAGAAAATTTTGAAACTCCTTTATTCTGAAGAAAATTATTTAGATCTTAGAACGTAAGAAAAATGTCTTATACGTCTAATGAACAATAACTTCGCTTTCTACTTTCTTTTAGTGAGTTCCAGTAACGAAGTCAATGAAATTTAATTAATTGCATCTCCGTATATCACTATCAATCGCCAATTTCCGTCAGCCGATCGGTATTAACTTCGTCAGAAAAGGAATGATACCATCGCTGTGGAATTCAATCGTTTCACTAATCTGAACTATAATACTAAACAAATAAATATGTATGCTTCGAAAATATATTTTTATAGAATCCTTCATTCCTAATGAAATAAAGAAACCAAAGAAATGCTGGAAAATATAAATAAAAAATAACAAAAAAGAAGTTATCATTTTCATTTCAATGAAATAGAAAATAATGGTGTGCAAATAGTATAGTATTGTACTATATTTCGGTAGATTGTACTATATACCGTTAAAATAAAATATAGTACGTCGAATACTACTTTTTATATTTTATAGTTACTTTAAAAAAAAAATGGAACAAAATTACTCACAAATTTTAGTTAAAAGTATTAGGAATTTTTCGTTGTCTATCAGTAACAAAGTAAATTATTCTACAACTGGTTTGACTTTGACTCAATGAATATTGAATAGCGAAAAGAAAGAAATAAAGCTACTGGTTAATAGAACCTGAGCTATTTGTACTCCAAAATTCTAATAATTTAATTCCTTGATACTAGAAGCAAAAACAAGTAACAGACACTTGATAAAGTAAATAAAAGAAAACAATGAATCTGCATTTTTTATTTTCTTAAATTTCTCTGAAACTACTATATTTTTTCAAGATTTCACAAAAATACTATATTTGATTGCCCAAAAAGGTGGCAACCCTGAGTAGAAACTATGTATGTATTTTGCGCTCCGTCGGATTTTTTGAATAGTCTATCCATTACGTCTTCATAAAATACTGCGATCATATTTATAGTTAACTACCAAGATGTAAATATAATTATTTTAGATATTACCAACTTGAAGAGGCGATTAGTATGTTTAAAGAAAATCATTCTAGGAACTTTCGGGATAAACTATGTATATTTAGATTGAGAGTGTGAGATCTTTGACCCGCGTCGAAGCATTAATCTTCTAATTACTATTTTAACGACTGACCCCTCGACCCCGAGAGAAAGTGGCAAGCAAGAAATAGCCTTGTTGTTATCCATAATCTGCAGAATGCGACGCGGAAATCAAAAGTCGTGCGCAGCTGTTGTCTCCGCAACGCGTGTTTCGCGTGCAGACAAATGAATTGTGGATGGAACGGCGGACACGTGCGATTTTATCTATAGATCTAGGATCACGGAAACGTAGATGGAACCAAAGCGAAATGTCGGCCTGGCGCTGGCACGGATTCGTTTACGAAAGGCCAAATTTATGCGTTACTATAAACCAGCGGTGGCCAAGCCAGTCTAGCCGCGTCTTGGCCATCTGCCATTGGTTCTTCCCTGTGCTACAACTTTTGCGCCACGTACTTTTCAAGTTTCGGAGGTCGCGGACAATCGCCGCTTCTCCGTGGAAAATTACACGGTGCCGAATTTAATTTCCGTGGAGCTGGCTTCGCTAAATTAATAAACTATTTGCGATTTTGTATTGTATTGCTGAAAGACAAATCGTGGAACTTCTGGTGTGACCACCCCCTGTTGTCGACACCAGATTGCATTACTGTCAGCCGACGTAGACACAAAATAGAGGTTCGTTGCCCCGTTTTCATCGCAATAGATGCAATTACCGAGATGTCCCGCCGCGTGCGAATTCTCGCGGACTTCGTCGTACAGGATGTTGCAGTTACTGTTACTTTAACGTAAAACGGAGTACTTTTGATTTCTACCGACATCGTGGGCGTGCAACGACGATCAAAGTAAAGATAAAAAGTCACACGACTATCGGTTTATGATCATTGATAGTTTAAATAGAATAATGCGAATTCTCAGCCCTTTGAGTGTCGTGTGAAGCGAAAGCATTGCTCGCTGTTCATGCCAAAAAGAATCATTAATTTGTTTCGATCGACCTAATTAGCGGTGCTATTAAGTTGTGCTGCACCGTTAGAGACACGCGACAATTCTGCTTGGCAATATCCGACAGAAAAATATCAATTCAAGACACTAAGAAGGATACAGTTCCATTTTTAACAAGGTTTTAGTTATGGTGTACATACAACATACAAAAAAATATTCTATAGGTTTCATGTAAACTCTATAATAAGTAGACAGCGGATTTTATGCATTTATGGCAATGCTAAGTATCCAAAAAATCTACAAAACTGTTAACATATTCTGAAAAATACAAAATATCAACAACATGATTCAAGTTAGAACATTTAGAACATTAAACATACTGTTTTTCAAGTTGCAAGTCTTTATTTGTGCTTGTAAAAATTTTATTTTGCATAAAAATCCGCTGTCTAATAATAAGTGTGCGATTCAATTTCAACCTGCAACCATTTATTAAAATGGTTATGGTTATAATAAACATACAAACAGCCACAAACTACGTTCGACTAGGAGAATGACTAGGAATATTTTCGTAAACGATGATCAACAAACTCAAGAATAATGCGACTCACGGATTTGATCATATCTATTTTAAATGTTTAATTGACTGTGAAGTGTGAAAACCACAATATTAAATTTTTTCTATCAATTTAAGTATGTCGTTCTACGTCTACGTTTAATTGTTTCTCAGTTTCCATGACTTCATTTGGTAAAGACAAACACCTTTTTCAGAATTTAAACAAATTTAACATACTCTTTGTGAACAAATTTGTGAGTCACTGTATGTGATATTATACATTAGTAATTAATAATCTTTGTTTGTTCTAATTTAATGGCCAGGGACTGTAGATTTCGTTTTAATTCAAATAAAGAGTAGTAAGCAGTGAATAGTATATATATAAAAAAACTGATGCTTACTAAAATACATTTTGTCTCGATGAATGCATGATGAAGTTGACAATATTTTAGCAGTGTATTCATTGGAAAATAAGTGTCTCATACAACATTGTGACAATTGCTGAAGGGGAAATGGCTCATAAAGGTAGTTTTACTAGGGAAAGAGGAAGGTAGCTGATCACTCCATTGTCAGCCCCAATATATCGGTGGTCTCTTATTTAAGCAATCAGTTAATCTACAGGGACATCTGTACGTGACACGTTTGTTCAAGTCAAGAACAATAATACGTATCTATAATCGATTCTTACGTCACGATCTGCCTCGATCGTGGACCGTAAAATTATATCCGGTTCATTCTGACGATCGATCGTCTTTATATTACCGATATAAAGACAGTAACGAGTCATTGATCTCTAAATTGTGACATCAACTTTCACGCATCATTGACGGAGATACTCTAATATGTAATTGTTGTCTGAAAGTTTTAATCTTATTGATCGATCGACAACGGGATACTTCACGTCTTCTTTAATAAATGAAACGTTAATTTATTATTTCTTTTTTATTTATTATGTGAAGCTTTGGATTTCAAATACAAAATATCAGTAGTCGTTAAAACGAGCCCAGAAAAACATGTATTTGTTATAAATACATTTGTTTCAGTGTGAACAACCAAGAAGAAATAAAATTAAAGCTTTGAGTACAAAACAAATTTCACATTAAAAATTGAAATATCAAAATCATGATAAGAATTACTATATAACTTTTAGTTACTAGACTAGGTGTTCAGTAAAAATTGAATTTAATAATTAAATAAAAATAAACCAACTCTTCTACTCACCATTTGTTAATGGTAGAGTTTGACTCATTGTAATGTCCTGCAGTGGCATATTCGTGCTGAAACACAAAACAAAAATACTAATTAGTCCACATTTCTACAAAATGCCTTTTACACAATGCTATTTATGTGCTCGATTGAAAAGTCGAAAGCAACGCGTCGAAGCGACAAAAATACTCAAGAAAGACAACCCCCTTTTTATCTTTTCGAAGAGCAATAATGAAAGGACACGAGCGAAGCTCAAAGACAGTTTATTTTTGGAATAGAGTCGAAAATGGAGCAGAGGCACGTGGTGCCTCCTGATTTCACAGGAAATAGACTCCACGGACTAGACCGAATTAGATGAAACTTTTTAAAAGGATCATGATGAAGGTTGTCTTTTATTTTTCACGACAACACGATCAAAAGTCGGTTGAATAAGATGCACGTAAAAAAAAGTACCATCGTTCAAACTCAATACTATTTTTATTCGAATAGTCTGTTAGTTATAAAGACTGAATTAAATGACTAATTTCTAAGTTCAACTATGCTGCTCAACCGTAAATCGTTTTAGAAGGAAGGGGTGTTGGTGTCGGTCGGCCCAGACAGCTTGGAGCTGGCAAATAATAACGGAACTCTTAGAACTTGTTAAGATCGGCGACAACCGGCTGGAGGGGCGTTACATCCCCGTTAATTACTCATTTCGCGTTTCAGCGCTGGCCTTAGCAGAAATAGGGTTTGGATGAAATCTAAATTAAACCTTTCTGGAAACCCTGCATTTCCTTATTGCTTTTGCGCAGTTTCGAGTGGCCCGGCACGATAAATCACTGACATGTCACGCAAATGGTTTCACATCACGTTAAGACACCGTTCATTAGAACCATGGAAATCGCAATCAATATCTGGGTCGCGTTTAATTATAACAAATCGCTCCTTCGAAATTATATTCGATCATCGTCGGAAGATGAAACGCTTGGATAAAGCGTAATGCGAGGAATGATTCGCATATTATTATTTGTTATATCAACTTTGTGTAGATGGTATCGATTTTGTTGGAAGCATTACGCGTTCTACATATAAAACGACATAAGAAGCATGAGTTAATATTAGATACCAGAAAAGGTTCATATGAATTATTTAAACGAGATTTAAATATTCAGAACTTTTGTGAAATGTAATTTTATTTAACAAAATTCACTGTTTACATCTGAAACTCTTTTCTAGCATGCTGTAAGCTTTTGCATTTCTTTATAGCAAAAGTCCTGATTTGAATTTGTTGGTAACGAAACAATGGAACGAACTTTTTTCGGTACCTAATGTAATATGAAATTTACTTATGAGTAGACAATGCATTTTTATGCAAAATCAAATTTTTAGAAACACAAATAAAGAATTGGAACTTTCACAACAGTATGATTAATGTTCTAAACATTCTAACTTTAATATTGCAGATTGTTTACATACTTAACATTGCCATCAATGCATAAAATCCATTGTCTACTTATAAGCATATTTATCTAAGGATTAATGAAGTCATTAGCCACTGGCTTGGATTTACGTATTTTGGGGTTTCATTATACTATGGTGCTTGCAATATTTGTTATACATTGCTGACACTGTGGAGTTATAGAGATTCGAGTAGATTTGTTTCTTTGAAAAACTGAATTACATTTTGGCTGTTTTTGGCTTCATTTAGATTTAATTTCAGATATTTGAGTTTTGCGTGGAATGAACTGAGATAACAATGTTAATTTTTCAGTTTATGTGAAAGACCATTTCATGCATTTATTATTCTTATTATTATAAACACAAAAGAAAAATATAATGTGTTTTTATCTTTCGAGTAAAATTATTGGTAACCAAATCCAGTTTTCGTATAAAAGAACTTTTATCTGAATTGACGCAGCAGAACTTATTTCTACGTAGTTCAATTTATAATTACTACAATATTATTAAAAATGTATGTATAGTCTACTAGAATAGAATATTTATACACGATATGGACTGTCATTTTCACAGTTAGATACCTTTTAGTATAGAATGAGTCACGAAAGTATTAATAGATGCAGATTCTTTAGGTTAAACTTCATCTCTCAGTCTCCTACACAAGCATCTAATTTCAGAATATTAAATGTATTACAATTATAAAATATGTACTTCTATAAAAAAATGTGTGCAACAGTTTCTTTAGCTATTAAGTGCAAAATTAAATTGAACAAGTATACTGGCACAAATCCTCAAATAGTAAAGTACAATTTCAGTTACATTAATCACTTCTCTACAGTTTCACTTCTTTTTGCACAAACTGTTATCAATTCCTCTGTTCTTTGTCTATTATTTCTTTTATCTGTGATATAATTCTGTTTTTTAATTGACGGTATGTTCGCCCCAAAAACGAACGACACTTTTTTCAATCTAAGTCTAGCCTATTTCCAAGCCGCAAGACACGCGTAATCCCTTCACCTTGCAGAGAAGTTTGTGCCGCCGTGGATATCCTGTTTTCAGCTGCACCCCAACATCCGACTCTGATATATTAAGCGCAACCCCTTACGTTCGAGTTTAACTAATCCGGGTCCAGACTTCTCAGAATCTTTGGACGCCTCAGAAGTCGTACGAACCGGAACGACGACGAGGGCCTGAACAGTGACAACTACGCACTGATATTATTATTGCGCACTTTGTGACACCGTCGGCTCGAGCAAAGGAAACTAACCGTGAAATTCGCAAGGTGCTCCCTGATTCAATGACGAAATTATTATATCAATAAAAAAATAACCATGGAAAAAAATGTATTATAATGTATTTGTTAGTTCCTGTCTAGCGCTGCTTCAACTAATTTTGTTTTAATATTTTTGCTTTCAGTGGATATGAAAAAAAAAAATTAAAAGAAGACATCAAACAAAGACATCTTAATTATCGAAAGACTCTTATTTAGATGAAATTGCAGCCACTGAGCAGCCTGAAATCTAATTTAAGGTATTTAGAGTTATGATTTTAATGTAATAATTTTAGTAGTTTGTGGATTTTTATGCAATGTCCCATTTTTGCAAATAAAAATAATGAAGAAGTTTAAATAACAGTGTTTTATATTTTGTGTTTTGCGATCTATAAATATTGTAGATTTTTGTTTACTTGAGATTTGTCATAAATGCATAGAAATAAGCAGTTTAATAATAATCAGTGTAAAATTGCTAAGGTATCATTTTTTATCCTTTGTGTTCAGTTAGTTTACTCAAAACAACCTCCACGTGGGGAAACTTAGGCGATTGTTAAACTTAGGTGATTCTTATGCAAAATAAAATGTTTAGAATGTTTAAGAATAGCAGTATGTCTTATTTTTTAAACATCATAACTTGAATATATTTGTGATGTTTTGTATATTTTGGCATTTGTCAAAAACAGGATTTTTAGAATACTTGGAATTATCATACATGCATCAAATCCGCAGTCTAGTGATAACCGAGCTAAATTAACAGTAAATTGTTGATACCTATAAGACTGCAATTGTAGAATTATAGATATGTATGTATCTTAGAATATTTAAATTTAAAAAAAATATAGATTTTAGTATTTGAATAAATTCGTATAATTTATACCCATACTCGTTCTTACATGAATCGAATATACATTTAAAAAATTCGGAAGCCGTAGTATCAAAATTGGAAACAGAATAAAAATGGAACTAGAAATACTTCAGTGATAGCTATAAACATAAAGACTGATAGAAGACTACGTAGTTTTACCGCATAATGATAAAATAAAGGCTTCTAAAAGGAAACCTGAATCAAAATTTAAAAGCGATTCCCTCGTATCCCTCAGGTAACCCTCGGATCGAAACTCATTTGGTCCCAACTGTAGGAAGTAATTATAAAAAGATAAAAACGACCATCTGCGTCGTTTACGGAGCTCCAATTGGTCGCAATAAAGATTCGTTACATAATTCATAACGCATTTCGTAATATGCAAATGCAAAAACTACCGTTTCGTTTCGCGCATAAAAATCAATTATGATACTATTTAGACGCGACCTAATGAAGTCATACAGCGTAAGCCAAAGTTCTTGTCAAAACACGTTAAAGACTCGCTGGGCGAATATTCTAAAAAGTTATCACAAAATAACGTGCAATGTTTCAGTATTTTACTATAGTATTTAACCAAAGCAATGGCAAGGTGAAACGCCTAAAAATGTCAACGGAGAAAGTGCCAACAAAATGAACATATGTTGTACAGAAAATGCGTTGAGATTGAAAACAGTTTTATGAATTGACGCAGAGAGTTGTCGTCATCTGGCAAGATGGAGGGTGGTTGTGTAAGTAATCAATACTTGGAGAGCAGATATGGTAGCATGGACCGAAACAGGAACACGCAATACGAGCTTTAATTCTTTTCAAAGGGTTATTTACTTCATAAATCATTTTTGTCAGGTGAGATTTTTAAATATTAATTACATGTCAATTTCTATTATGTTTTTAGATAGTGTTAATGAATTAAACTTTTGTGAGTTTCCAAAAAATAGACAATCACTATTCTTATTTTCATTTCATCGTAAAGAAGTCTATAAAAAAATTTTAAACACAAGATAAAATGATTCATGTGCCACAATACTCATACTTCCAGTTAAAGGTTAACAAAGATCAACGATAATTCGAGTATATTTATCATTCAGCGCTGCGAGTTAATTAGAATATTTACAGTATTTGCTTTGAGTATGCAAAATGAATCAAATTATTTATATTTTTAATGTAAAAACTACAATCTTCTTTGAATAGTAATTATTTTAAGTATCTAAACTATTTATTAATAGAACAATTATATTATTTGTCAAGATGTTACAAAGAAATATTTTTAATAAAAATATCAGAGTAATAAAATAAATTATACTATAAATGTACTAAATTATACTATAAATTTAAGTTAGGTATACTCTGTACACTCTAAGCAAACACACTTAGAACATATACACACAACAATCACAAGAAATCCACTATCTATTTGATTAAAAACATTATCGATTTTATTCTAAATGTGCAAACAACTCTAATTATTTATGTCCAAGACTAATATTCCATAACGAGCGAAGTTCGAAAAAAAATTATCCACTTCCGCCAGGAATTCAAACGCGTAGGTGATCATTAAGGGTAAAGACCTAACGACTTGGAGCTTATAATTAAATTCAATCTAACGATAATCATTACTGGGTCATTCTACAGGGTGTTTCTAGAAATTCTGAAAAAAAATTTTTTACAAAAACTGTTTGGTATAAGCGACGACATTATATGATGTCGATTATTTGTTTACAGTTCGAGTGATGTGGCAGATTTTTAAGTAAAATTCATTTTTTTTAATGAAACTATATATTTATTTTTTTACTATTCGATGGACTTTGTTGAAAAAAAATTCAACTACCTGCAACATGAGATGATTTATTATTGTAAAATATAAATTACATTTCAAAGTGAGTTCCTGAAGATTTCAGAAAGTTTTAATAAATGGTCTCACATGGCAGCTCCTTGAATTTGTTTCAATAAATACCATCGAGTTGTAAAAAAAATAAACGTATAGTTCCATTAAAAGAATGAATTTGACTTTAAAAATGTCCCTCACCACTCGACCTGTACAAAAATAATTAACACAATATACACTGCGTCTCTCCTCATAAACAGCTTTTGTAAAAAGCAACACTAAACAACTTTTATAAAAACATTTTTTGATAGGTTCAGTCCTTCACGATATATTCTAATTTTGCGAGATAATGGAAACACAATGTATACAATATATTAAGGATTAATTTCCAAATAACCAAATTACAAGTTTCCTTTTTGTTTACATAAAAACCATCAAAACCATTGAATCAATTATCCAAAATTTGTGGCACTTTGGTTCAGGATTTGATCTTTCTGTACTCTTAATTTTGTGTATTTGTCAATACCGTGTTTTCTCATGAAAAAAGTTAAATAATTAAAAAACTACTAAATCAATTTTTTTTAATTTTCAAAGATTTTTGCTTGTTTTTAATGTTACTGAAGTCCATCCTTAAATTAAAAATTAAATAATTTAAAAACTACTGAATCAATTTTTTTTTTAATTTGCAAAGAATTTTACTATTTCATAAAGATTCTTGCCTCCAATTTTCAAAAATTTTTGCTTATGTTTAATGTTACCGAAGTTCATCCTTAAAGCTTCTACAATTCCAAACCTTTGCCGAGCCATGAAACCATTCAAACAGATAATCCTTCTTCCATTACGAACAACATATTGATACACGTCTACCGTCTTGCGTTTTCACTTAATCACCTTAAATCGGCTCTAATGCCGTATCACCTTCGAGCGGACAGCGTCGAACGGTGTTAGAACGGCCGCGTTCGCGTTGCGTCGCGAATTTCCCTCAATTACCGTATCGTTAAACGTATTAAGTTGCCCGGTTAAACAATTAGCTCCCTGCCCGGTCGAATGGAACATTGTTCGCGGGGCGACGCTCGTCTCGCTCGCGGTATCCTTAAGACCGCCTTAAAGCCGAGTGGGTGTCCAGTGGGCGAAAGTGTTCATTAAGGCCTTAACGAATGCACGCGGCAATCGCTGGGACCGATGCTACGTATGCAGATCGATGCAATTTAGTCTGACGTGTTGCAACCGTTCGACGTGCACACGGCCGCTGTGTCACGACCCTTCGACGATAAATCAGAAGGTTTCCTGTGTGTTTCCAAACCGATTTCTGCCACGGCGAGGAATGGAGATCTCGCGTGACGAAAGTGGCACGAGTTTACCATTGTAAGTTCTGAACAATCGGACGGGATATAGGATAGAGGACACTTAATCTTCGATTAATGTTGCTGATAAATCGGAGCATGAGTTTTGAGACAGAAACATGCATGTCGAGACAGGAATAAAAATAGGAAGGGAGAAATTTATTTTGCTTAACATGTGATTACTTATTAGACTTCCTTAGGTTGTGGTTCGAAATTTGAATGTGAATTTTTTGTAATTATTCCAGAATACTTTCTGCATTCAAATTTCTATGTTTATTTTCCAAAGATTTTCTGTTTTGTAATAGTTGAAATATTAAGGATGAACTTCAGTGACATTAAAAATAAGCAAATATCTTTGAAAATTGGAGGAATTAATTTTTATATAATAGTAAAACCCTCTGCAAAATTAAGAAGAAATTGATTCGGGAGTTTTAAAATTATTTAACTTTTAATTTAAGGATGAACTATAGTCACATTAAAAATGAGTGAAAACCTTTGAAAACTGGAAGAATGAATCTGTATGCAATAGTAAAACCCCACGCAAAATTTTAGGAAAATTCATTCAGTAATTTCTTAATTATTTAACTTTTAATTCTTAGGAGAAAACGCAATATTCAGGAATATATTACAAAATTAATAGCAAAGTTGTTAACAGTTGCATTTCCAGCACAAACTTTTCAATAAACATTTTATGACAAAAGATCAATATTTCTGACTGGCTTTTATTACAAGAAGAAGACTTATTAATATCTTTTGGTTAAAATTGTTACTGAAGTTCAGCTTTAAGTAGGAGAAAACTCTAAAATAAATACCTAACTGATTTTTACTAGGAAAGGGTTTAATTAGTTTAAGAGGCTTAATTTCTGCCCGTATTTTTCACAAAACTCTTTTGGAGCCACTAGTACTTATTTTTCAACGTATTTAAGCAATGCAAACTACCTCAGGAAATTTATACTACACTAGTAATAAAGTTATGAATATTATCAAGTGATTATAATTCAATACATACTGTCTTTGCAAACTATAAATAACATGACTTAATGTATGATTATGGAACGTTGACCTCTCGTGATCTAGTAAACAGTTCGATGCACTGTGAAAGTTTATTAATTTATATTAAATATTTCTCAAGCAAATGTATAATCGTCGAATAAAATACTACAGGTTCATGTACTTAATTTAAAATTGAATCTGCAACAGTAATTTAATTTGAATAAAATTGGATTTCCTTCTCTGAATAAGTTAATGCCGATTTCTACGAATTATCTTCTTATTTCTCCCATTATCAATATCGTGTACAGATTCTTCATGCGAGAATTCTATTTGATTTTGATAGTTTGTTCGGCGTAAATAGCGTGCTAAGCAAGACGTGAATCATTACTCGTTACTTATGAATCGTTGTCAGTTTCGCGGACAAAACAATTCGTTGTTTGAACTCGGGAAACCGTTATCAACTGTTCACAGTAGTTTTCCTATTGCAACTCGTATAACTAAAATTTATTGAAGAGGCATTGTAACGACGATGAAAACAATTCTTATAAAATTCTTCTTATAAAATATAAGCAATAAATATTCGCATATCTGACATACCGAAGGCTAAGAAACACGAAATATCTTTAGCGTTTGTAAATGTAATAATTTTTAGAAACCTCTGCGTAGAGATCGTTTCAACTCCAAGCGTTCGAGATATTTCTGTCAACATATGTTTATCAACCCTTTCAAAATATCTTTGCGCCTATTCCCCTACTTTCATTCAATTGCAAATAATTTACTTCACCAATCATTTATTTCACCAGGAGACTATATTCTTTGAAAAATATGATTCTTCATGTTTACAAATTCCATTTCGAACAATTTTCTTCATGGAAAGAAGAACACTGTTCATAAAAAAGAAGAAACATTGTCTTTAAATGAAAGACAAATAAAAAGTAAGTATACAATATTAAAGTTTCTTCGGCAATAAAAAGTTTGTTAACTATCTTTATGAATTACTCGTACCATGTAAACATTCATACGTGTATTCAATTTCAATTGTTAGATGCTATAGATAGTAACAATAAAAACGTGTGGAACTGTTCCTTTGATATTTAGAGCTAATACAACAGAACATCCAATGTCGCTATTTGAAGCTGTCAAACTGAAGCTAAAGAAACAGCGAAAACTTTGCCCCAAAGATTATTCGCCACAAACAATCTAAATTTAGGTAACGAAGGGATAAACATCTTTTATGTAGCTTTGGCCGTTTTGAACTAGCAAAGAATCATTCCCACCATGGAGTTTATCTTGTTCATCCTTTTGTAGCAGTTACCCCTTTGAACACCATGAATGGTAATTTTAAAATTCAAGGTAAAGGGAAGAAAATACGATTCCGGTTATACATGTATGTATTGCCATTCTAGTTTCTGATATTTGTTCATTATTCTCTGATTCCATAAAATTGAATTTCTTATCAAGCTAAAGTTTACCAAAAAGCTAACAACAGACTCCAAAATTGCTTGAAGAAATTGTTAAACAATATTGTTATTTATTTCTATTAGGTGTAGAAATGAATTCTTTCCGATTTTTGGGTAAAATAAAAACTTCATTTTAGAAAAAAGATATAATAATTCAATCACTGAAATATTTACCATTATTATTAATGATATTACGCCTTTTCTCTGGCTAATAATTTTTAACTTTATGTAGAATCAAATTGTGTGAAAAAATTCGTCGGAAAGAACTCGTTTCTACATCTAATACATTTAGTAATGATCTGAAATCTTAATTTAATCTTTCGCAGTGGTTCAAACTTCGATTACGGAGATTTTTGTTATTTAAATATTAATTTGTATAACATGTTATTAAAATTCAAGATACATTTTAAACACAACTATACACTAAATAATCAAAGTAAAGAAATCTTTGACTACTCCAAAATTTAATAAATATTGAACTCATAATTTGAGTACAACATAAAATTAGAAAAAAATTAAAAAATAATTAACAAACATCAGAAAGGGCAGCAGAAGGGAACAAAACTAATTTTCCAATGACTCCATCGCATAAAGTTGAACAAATTTCATTTCAAATGAAAGCTAATTGTGCCCTCGAACAATTTACTCTTCAATTACGAAAAATCTTCATTTTAATCCCCATAAAAAATTTATTAAGTAAAATTTCCTTTTATATTTTATTCACTGATAATTAGACTACGGATTTTATGCATTTATAACGAAACGAGGTGTGCAAAAAATCTACAAGACTTAACATATCTCAAAATATACAAAATATAAAAAATACAATTGCATTTAGAATGTTTAGAAAATTAAACATACTATTATTGAAGTTGCGATTCTTTATTTGTGCTTGTTAATATTTTATTTTGCATAAAAATCCACAGTCTACTGATAATGTTCAGAATATGTCCACAAGTATAGCTCTCGATTATTTTAATAAAAAATTACCCACCGCATAATTGAGTTCACGCACAATCTCTATCAGCCTACCCGTGCGCACCAACGAACGTTAAACATTAAACTAAAATAATCGTTAAATAGATCTCTCCTTGAAATGATCAAAACGATCGAAACAGTAAGCGATATCAGTGACGAGGGACGAACGATTTCCTCTGGATGCACCGTGGTGACGATCGGAGCCAATCATCGCGGATACTCACTTTCGAAAGGGGCTGTAAACGCTACCCCAGACGCTGGCCCTGTTCGACGATGGCGGGCTGCTGCTCTGAGGTTGATTGGAATATCCGTAACCGGCGAAGAACATGTTGCGGTAATTGTTCCTCATCGATGTGTCTCGCCGATCAATCAACGATCAAACAGTTCCCGAAAGCCCTAACACTCGTATAAACTTACTTACAAATCGAAACTACAACAACGATAACAACAACGGTAACATCAGTAACAAATATAGTTCCACTCTGGAAATACTAAAAAAAAATCTTGTACTTTCAATGAAAACACTTTGGCACGTTTATTTGGCACCAACGTCGATCGACCGGAGGCAAAGTATCAACCGGTCATTATCAGCCGTCCGCGTTATCGACGCCGAGTCCCGTCAGTCTTAAAGAGTTCGCCGTCGACGAGTCCACCTCTGACGGTTGCCGCAGCGAGGTCCAGGATGCACCGTGAATCCGTTCCCGACGCGAAACCGCGTTACCGCGAACGACTTATTTGCACCAGGACCGATCAATGTGAAGATAACTCCGTGCGCTGAGACGACACGCCGGACGATTCGCAGTTCATCCTTATCGCGAGCCTTCGACGTGTTTATCCGTCTTCCCGTCGATGCCGCGTTCCAAGCGAGTTCGACCGAGCGGAGCTCCGAAAAACGCGGGGTCGCGCGCGTTGACCCCTCGGAAGCGTCGCCCTGGAAACGTCACTGAATCAGCAGCCTGTACTCCAGCACCGTCCTCTCAGTGGCAAGCGATCGCTCTTCCAGCGGCCTGTCGTCTTCCATCGCGAACGAAACACCCGACACGTTTCACCGTGTAGAGAGCAACTCGGGGATGGAAGGTTCCTAAGTGATTCCGGGGCCGCGCGAGATTCCGGACGCTGACGAAACCGCTGACCTTATCGATAACCACGCGACCACGATCGAGAAACACGAACGTCCGTTTTGTCGTCAGAACGTTGCGGGTGTCGTGCTCCAGCGGCGGATTGAACGCGACTGAAGACTGAAGGCAGGCGGGCAGGCGGCGGTGCGGCTCGGATAGAGAGGAGGCAGAGCCGCCCGAGCGGAGGGTTTAAGGTCGGAAGATTCGTGCGGGTTGGCGAAGGAGCGACGAAAGCGGAGCGATCGACCTCTTGCGGATGGAGGAGGACGGGACTACGGGACGACGGTGCCGTGATAAAGAGCAGATGGGGGAGAGCGAACGGGCGGGAGGCGAACGACAAAAACAGATAAAAGCGGGGTTGCGAGCGGACGGAACGAAATGCGCGTCGAGTTGGATGCAGCGAGAGTCTCGTTGGCGCTTAGGAGATGGTGTATGGTGGACCAGAAGGCCTGAGAATTTGGCGAAAATTTGGAAATTTGAGGTTTAAATGGTGGAAAACTATATGCTTCGATGGAGGTATTGCACGCTCAAAACTGAGGTGTAGAATTTGAATTCGAATGTTGCTAAATTTAACAGAAACGAAAAACATGCCTACAGAATTTATCGCAGGTTTTGTATCCCATGTACACAACAATACTATCGATAATGTTAATCGCTTGTTTGATTTTTTTCTGAGACGCATGTAACGCCGAGTTAAAAGTTCAAACATTTTATGCAGCACCACAGAAAAAACGTGAACTGCACTTCTTTGAAGATTTTTCGTATGTGCTATGCCTATTGTTTTCAACGTTGCCGCTATTTGTTCGACATTTTGTAAAATGTATAAAATCAATTGCAAAAACTAATTGAAAAATTGATATTTTATGCAAATCGCGGTGCCTTTTTTTCATACGATGCCGAGTTCCAGAGAACGCATTAAAAAACCTCATAACTTCAAAGTTTTTAAAATATTTTTAAGTGTTTTAGAGTGTGTAAATATTTTTGTCTGTAATTTTTCATAAAAGCATAAAAAGTGATGTGAAGCCATAGCAGCAATAAAAATTTGCTTAGGGGTTAATAAGTATTTCTAGAACGCAGTAAAAACATTGATAAATACTTTAGAATTTTTTTTTTAATTTCTTGAAAGCCTAGAACATCATTAAATTAAGCTCCTATTTACTGTGCTCATGAACTGTGAAGTGTCTACGAAGTGTTAATATCCAAACATTTTGTAACAAATATTGTTAATAAAATTACGATGCTTATTACAAATAAAAAAATAAAATAAGACTAAAGTACACAAATATGGTGTGTATAGAAGGCGCATTATTAAGTGCAATAACATGCGTGAATAATTTATCAGTAGCTAACTAAGGCTGCAAGAAATTGCATCTATTTAAAAAAAACAAATACTTAAATAACGAAATAAGATATCTAAAGAAATTAATGAGCTTCATTACTTTAAATAAGTTACGAGAGGTCCACCTTTTTCCACGGCAATTTTTACTATTTTAGAATAATTATTTATGTAGTATTCATCTACTATTAATGCAAAATATAGCTGAACTTCGGCCCAGATACTAATTTCTTATCAAATAAAATTGTACTAGCCCCTCCTAGACTCTACTAAATTATACTCCAATCGATTTAGACACCTGAATAACCGGTGATGATGCAAGATTCCACGCAATTGAAAATTGTTGACTACAGTGTCCGCTCTTGATTACAGAGTTATTTCAGAATATATAACTATAGGAAATGCTAGAGAATACCTACTAACAAATAAAATGACAGGATTTATAACGACATTTTTAATTAATATTATTTCATGAATGCGTTGAGCGATCGAAACTCGTCCAAATTATAAAGTGAAATATTACGCAATCCTCTTGTAAAATTCGAAATGACCTTCCATATTTTACAAAAAAGCAAAATACAAAAAAATTTACTATTGACATTACAAATATCCTCCATATAGATTATTTAATTCTTTCCATATAGTAAAATTCAGTAGTTTAAAAATAATTTTGGTAGTAACAAAGATGTCACCAAACAATAAGATTAAAGACAGTGCTAGACCCTCATTGCAACCTGCACTATAGAAGAAGGTACTAGGAGTCATAAAAGTGGTAAATACTGATGATTCATCAGGGGATCCCTGAATATTTCAAAAGCTTTCATATACCGAAAGTTCACGATCATTGACTGGTCGGGGCAATTCCGTGCGCGGGGATGGAGAGGAATTTCCCATTTCCTGTTCCACTGCGCAGTAGGGGTTGCCTCTCAACGACCCCGATCGTCTAAAATCTGTGAAATCCGGTGTAATTATCTATCCCTGGGTCACTTTGCGGAAAGAGAGTTTCCTTTTTCGTATATTTCCCCGAAAACCGTAATTTTTCCGACTGTATTAGAAACATCTGCGACGGAGAAGAATACAGAAATCTAACGATATATGGTTGAAAGAGTAAATTATCAGAAATTTATAAATTTATATTATTATTAGACAGCGGATCTTTGTGCAAAATAAAATTATCAGCATGTTCTAAACATTTTAACTTGAATAATATTGTTGATATTTTGTATATTTTGGGATATGTTAACAATTTCGTAGATTTTTTGCATACTTAACATCATCATAAATGCATAAAATCCGTTGTCTAATTATTATAAATTTAATTCTATTAGCGTGCAGAAGTAAAAAATATTGTACATATAGCTAAAATTTAAGGCAATGAAATTATTATAATATTGTACATACTGTGTAATCATAATATTTTACTTGCTTTTTAATTTCGAAAATTAAATATATTACTTCATTAAATATTAATATTTAATATAAAACAAATAATACACAACATTTTATCTCCTCGAAATTTGCTCAATTATTCTTTACCGATGAATGTAGCTGTGTGCACTGTGAATCGAAGAAATTTCGTGGATTTATGACGTATAAAATGAAGAAAGATTACACACTGATTACTGATTAGTACTCGCTATATCTGACGTCGAGAATTTTATGGAATATACTTTTCTGTTAAAGCATAACCTGTTAGTCTGCAATTTAGGGAAATCGAACATTAACGTGTATGTATGTAAATAATTTGCGACGGAAATACTAGTTTAACGAAGGAGCCTAAAAAAATAATAAAGGACATAAAATAAGATTTTCATTCAAATGTGAACTTCGAGTTAACACCAAGATTCGGATTATAAATGTAAATAGAGGATTTGGAATAAAATTGTTTCATCTTCCGAAAAAATTGGAAATATAATCTCAACTTATCTTATAGTTAAGAACTTTTACTTTTAAAAAATAATTCATAGTTTAAAAAAGGGACAGAATACTTAATAGCTAGTCATTTTTAAATATTGAAGACTGCTACTGTACTTTTTTTTCTTGGGCTCCAAAATGCACTTAACCTCAAAATTTGAGTTAACTAATCTTATTGAATGCATCGTCAAAATTTGTTAAACGCATCTTTTCTTATGGGAAACTTACATAAAACTTACGTGAAAGGTATTTAAAAATTGCATGACACGAATTTGTTTACATACGACTCATTCAAACTGTCGATAAAATTATTCCCTACTATTATTCCCTGTTTGTATACATCGCACTGGATTTACTAAAAATTCAGTGAGCACATGATCGTACAAAATAAACTGTAAAACATTCTAATTACGTTTTCAGTGTGAAAAATAATTTATTAAGTTGCGAAGAATTTTTCATAAAATTTATGTACCTCACAGATACAGAAAATCCTAAAACGTAGTAATAAAATGTGTCTAAATCTGAAAAAAAACCAAAGGTGCCAAAAGCGTATGAATCAAAATATAATCAATAAATCTCAAATGTCAGGAAACAAAATACAAAGACAATTTATGTAGAAAACGAACCCCACGCTGAGAAACAAAAATGGCAACACACACAATATCAAAATCTTAAAAAAGGTTAACTCACATTTCGAAGTCTGTTACAGTTGTTTCTTGCAAAAAGGACTCCATCTTTATCCAATCTCAAAACGCTCAAAACAATAACACATCGACACAACACACGAAAAAATCACAACCTGCACAGAACTCGTAAGCTTCAAAACCGTCAAATTTAAAAACATAGTACTCAACGTTTCCGCTGCATGCGCTATATGCACGTGCTGCTCATGATTCACCATCGGTTCTGCCAACTGTCAATTGCACCTGCTAACAAAAAATATCCCTAGAACATCGATCGTGTCATTGGTTCGCAAGCAAGGTTATAATCGGTCGTAACAAGACGCAATTAGTAAAAACTGCTGTGACAATATTATATAATTATTCGTACGCGCCAGAAAATAAACAGAGCAGTTTCTATTTGGTGCTTACGTTTCGTTCTTTTTTAATCCAAGTGGTTCGGAAATTTAAGACCGTGTGCGTGGTGACAAGCCTATATATTATGTAAATAATCGACACTTACGTATAGTTGTGTAGAATCCTATGTAATCAGAGTTTGCATTTTGCGCTGAACACAGCTATATTAATTTTCACAAACAGTTCACACCGGCTATATATGCACATAATAACACACCACTCAACACACACATATACACCGCCAAATGTCACTGTCCACCACTGTCCCAGTATGGCAGTTGTCATCTTCCGTTGTGTGATTTGTTACGCGTAAAATATTCGTCCTCGCTAGTGTACAACGTTATTGAACAATAATTTAATGAGGCCGTGTGGGACAGTTTATCAGTAACCGATAAGTTACGTTTTCATTCCCTGAATTTCATTAAATTCGTCTCGACGAACGGGGCCAACGAAGTCGGCGTAACGTTAACGTTGACAGGTGGTGGTTGTCATCTTTTGGCCGTCTTCTTGGAGGTTATTGCACCATGTTCGCGATACTGAAGAATAAAATAAAGGACGAAATAGGGAGTGACGTGTCGGAAGTGGTTAGAACCGTCGGCAACATGCGATTTATTACTTCGAGGCATATGTCCCAGGTAAACATACACTTTGTGTTGAATGTGTTATCGGTAACGTTGTGATATCGCGGTTATAAACGCGCGACAGTATTTATTTATAGACTATGATTAACTCCTCACGGTGCCTTCAAAACGCTATTAGTTACCGAGGATATGCGGACAGTAGTTCAACTCACATATCATTTATTATGTATGCATATGTTTTCCAGACAAGTCATCAGTATTACACATGCTTATTACCTCGTTACGATATTCCCTGCGCGTCTTTCGACGATATGTTTCAGCGTTGCTCGCGTATTTAGGTATTATTTCGCATTGTCTAATATCAAATTGCATTTATGAGTATCAAAAAGGATTTCCAATTACCAGTAATTGATAACTGAATGGTAAAATGTGTCTATTGTATAGTAATTCAGTTCGTGCTAACAGATAACTGAAATCCTTTTGTAGGCGGGATCGACAAGTAGCATCAGTGGTTCGCAAGTTTCATTAGACGGTTCACGAGAGGAAAATGCAGTGTCGCCTTCTCCGCCAGCTTCGTTAAAAAGTGGTAACAGTTTTGAGTTGAAATTAAGCGACGGTATGTTACTTTCTGAGAAAGATATCAAAAGGTTTGAAAATAGAGAAGAGGAGTGGAGGAAGAGGTTAGTCAAAAAAGATATGGAATTAGTAAGTGAGAAAGTGAAGCTTTTCGGGAAGGAGAAGGAATGGAAAAAGCTTGTCGAGAAGCAAGAGAAAGAAAAAAGCAAATTGGAAGAAAAATTACGATGTACAATGCATGAGAAACATTTGTTGGAAAAGGCTTTGAAAGATGCGGAAGGTAAATACATTTTGTAAACGAGAATTTAAAGAATAACCGATAACAGTTTATATTACCATGTTTCAGAGTATAAGAAGAAATTTTACAGCTTTCAAGAAGATGCAGAGCTGCTAGAAGATTTGCAAACCCAAGAAATGGCAAAAGTAAAACACTTGGTATGTTTCTTTCAATAAAACTGTTCTTATATGTTCGAAAAGAATGGTATTTATTATGTTTCACATATATTTCTTTTTCTTTCATTGAAGTTATTAGTTAAGGAACAAGAAGTGGAGGAGAAAACGCAACAACTGAAAGCAATCACTTCAGAAATTGAAAGTTTAAAGTCTGAAGTCTCACGTCTCAGGCGGTACGAAGATGAACTAAACAATGTACAGGTGAGCACATAATTTGACAAATACTTCATTTGATTCTGAGTATCATAAAAAATATATCATTTTCATGAAGATTATATTAACGTAGTTATTTTACATAACTGCGTTAATATAATTGACGTCATTTGAGTAAGTAAACATGGAGCATATTTAAATAATTTTGGTTTACACAGGATTTATAATTTGTGCCATACTTTTCTTTTTGAACACTTCTCAAATTTCATATGGTATCTAATGTAATACAAACTTTTATGTACATTTATATGATTAATAATTTAACTATGTGTGTTGTGTCATTATACACACACTTAAGATTAACATGAGTATAAAATATAGTATTTATTAATTTAAACAGAAATTTTAGAGTTTATAGTATGGATGACAAGAAATTTCTATTACCATCACGAATTACTTATTAACGAAATTTTATCGATCAAAAGTTGTATTACTAAGGACATTTGGTACATATAAGTTTTTTAATCGATACTTTTAATACGATGAAAGGAAATATTAATGATGGAGAACCTGAGGTACTTGCCTTGTCTCGTTTCCTCTACATAAATATTATTCTGGATATATTGCAGATTATTTTAAACTCAGATTAAGTTTCAAAAAGTTATTTTCCTTAAGGGGTCATATATGTTTCTCGGGGCTAAATCGTAGTCAATGTTTAAGTGTTACTGACAAACTATTAAACCGATTGGACTAATTCTTTTTGTATTATAAAGATACTTGTTCGTAGAGTAGAAAACAGGTATGACAGTTGTGAAATTATTATAAATATGGCGTGTGCGTGCAATGGCGTAAAACTGTTTTTTTTTTTAACGGTGGGCATGATTCAGCTCGTACCAGTGATCTGAACCAAAAAGTGTTGATATTTTATTACTTTTCGAGATCGTAGTTATCGTGCTATGAAGGCTTTTTTGTGCGGCAAAAAAAAAACAGTTTTACGCCATTGCTCGCAGACGCCATATTTATAATAATTTCACAACTGTCATACCTGTTTTCTACTCTACAAACAAGTACCTTTATAATACAAAAAGAATTAGTCCAATCGGTCTAATAGTTTGTCAGTAACTAACACTTAAACATTGACTACGATTTAGCCCCGAGAAACATATGACCCTTTAAATTATGCCTCATACTACGTATTTGTTAATAATACATTTTTTTCAAGATACAGAACAGAGATGCATGGACAGTCCAAATATGTTTTGTATCTACTTTACTATTTTTCTTTTAAATCTTTTCGTTTAACGTGTCGTTTGGTCTCTACGAAATTAATGACCATATACTTTTGTTTTTAGATATAAGCACGCTTCTTTTAAAAAATTTCCATTTTATTTTATAGTCTTTCATTTTTTATTTATTTATATACAGCTTTTTGTTTTGTCACGATTGGCCACGTTTTTTTCTGCACATTTTGTTTTTTAATCGATAAGTAATACCAATCTACAATGTATTTGCGATCTGCAGTAAGAACTATCGAGTCTTTGATCGTTTCGAATATTCCGGACATTCGTTACAATACAACATATACGCATATGTTCCATAACTCTTATTTCTACACTTGAAATGCTTTTTCAAACGTTCGATTGGAAGCCTTCCGTTTCCGTTTTCGATAAAAATTTCGTTCAGGGAGAAGTAGGTGTTTTAGTTTTTCCTTGAGACACGAACAAGTCGTGAATGAATAATATTCATCTATCGGTTATGGAACATGAGCAAAACCTAAGTGATACTGAAAGTTTTGTGAAAACAACAAACGCATGAAGATTGGAAAACTTTGATAAACGAGAACATTGGAGATCAGAGTAGGCGGTAATTTCCGCTAATTCGCTGCTGCTACTGCTGATGCTAGAGGTACGTCTTCAAAGCTTTGCTGCTATTCTGCAACGTAAATAACTTCTATAGATCTTACTTACATCGATGTTGCTCTTTGTGTAATTCTATCTTTTGGTGCAAAATTTTATAATATAAGAGGAATGCATTATTATAATTAAACGTCGTTTAAAATGTTTGAAGTGTTTCTACTGCGGTACTCACACTCCAATGTTATTACTCTCATAACAGTGTGAAATAAATACTTTCAGATTATGAAACAACATTAATCTATCAAAAAGAATTCGTTTCTGAATGTATTCGTTTTTTAGCCAAACAAAATACTTTTTATTTTTGCAACAGAAAATTTGCGCGTCTTAGCATTTGTTTCTGCTTCATAAATTTCTTTTCGTTTTGTTCACTTTCAGCACTGTTGACATTAACCATCAAATTCATCATCACTCGCTTACTCTTGGCTTCATAAGGTTTGGATTATTTCTAACATTTCATTCATCTTTATGTATTAGCAATGCTTTGGTAAGGTTTGCAACAAAGCTTCACGTAAGAGCAACACCTAACAATAAACAAGAGCTTGGGTCGTCCTTTGCTAACGATGTCACCATTTCCAGGATGAAATGGAGACATTGCGTCATTCTACCCAGCGAGAGAAAACTCAACTTTGCTGTCAACTGGCGCAGACGGAGGAGGAAGTGCGTCATCTGAAAGACAAAGTATTTGTGTTAGAGCAGAGAGTCGCATTAGGAGCTAACGATCAAGTGACGGTCGACGAGAGAATAGCCGATCTTATGAGAAAAAGAGCATTGTTAGAAAGGAAGTTGGAAGAGGCGCATCTTCATTTGTCCGACATAAAGACGAGCTGGTCGGGAAAGATAGCCAGTCTGGAGACGCAGGTCGGAAGACTCAGCAGGCAGGCTGGCGAGGAAGGACTGGAAAGAAGACGAGTCGAAGAGGAGTGCGAGAAACTGAGGCAAAGGATCAAGCAACTAGAATCCGAAATAGAGGTGAACAATGTTGTCATAGCGACGAAAGACGCCAAGCTTTTGCGCATGGCTGAGGACATCGACGAGATGGCCACGGAACTGAAAGAGCTCCGGGCCAGCGTCGATGATGAGGTGGAAGAGTTTAAGCGGCAAATTGTGAGTTACCGCGATATGTAGTCATGCATGGACTAGATTTGTTTTCTTGGCGAAGATGTCTCGTTAGATTTTGAAATGCAAAGGAACGAACATTCCTTCTTTGTCCGATGATTTTTTTTCAAATGATCACAGCGTTAGCAGTGTATAACTTTCGTTTCAGTCTCTTTTATCACGTAAGCCATAGTGTAATATTACACGATACATAATTACTATTATGCAGTAATGAAACTTTCAATTTTTTATATCGTGGTTAGCTTTTTTTTTTACAACTTTGTCTCTGAGAATGATCAAACCTTGAAACTAATCGCGAGGGAATGGGGAAATAAGGAAAAGCAGGCACGTGCACAACGGCTGACAAACCATAAATAACAATCGACGCGACATCATTCATTGAAAAAGATATCATGATTTATGACTTGTTCCTGTTGTGTACTCCTTAGTCGCCGCAGTAATTAAAAAAAAAAAAAAATGTGAGAATAAGGACGCGGACAGTCTCAGAGTATGAAAAATTAATCGTATAAAAAATTTGACAAATTTTTAGACAATATTTACAAAACAATCATTTCATAATCGATTATTTCATAATTGTGAATAAATAACTGTGGTCTCGCTACAACACGTTGCTTTTTAGAAGTTTATTGATGTTTGTCGAAGATTTATTCTAGTTGTTTATCGTAATAAATAAAAATTATCATTTTTTTATGGTTTTATAGACTACTGAATGCTTAAACCTTAAACTATTAAATAATGAATGCAAAAGCATTGAAGTATGTGTACACGAACACATAGAGGACGTTGTGTTTTAATTTTTCTACTAAACAACTACATATCGCATCTACAAACTTGCATGTGTTTTCGAAAATGCTTGACGCTTAACGCACAAAATATTTATTTTACGCAGATTTGAAAGCACATTCTTTTATTTGTAATATTTAATTTCTTGTAATAAGCATGCAAAGGTTTACAATGTATATTATACTTTATTGAAATCAGCATCACTTACCAACAAAGTCCCATTTGATCGACTTTACAGTCCCACGTTTCTCCCAAATTTTCTTTGTATATGACAATTAGATAGTACCGACGAAATGACATTTTCATGTATGAACGCATTTCTGTATATTTTATTTGTTGAATAAAGAGAGAAACAAATAAAATTAGATAGTTGTTGTATTCGTTTTGTGCTTGTTTTCAACCCATTTTTATATCCCTTTCTCAAGCAGCTTTTTACATATTACACACACGAAGTGTACACTATTGTTTTCTTATTTCTTACAGGGTAGCAAACTATATTATATTTTGCTACATCAATGACACAGTCTAATTACATTTACGTTGCTGTAAATATGTATTAGGAATATCTATCCCGAAGGAAATAATCCAAGGAAAACGTATCGTATATTACATAGAATAGAAGACAAAATAGTTCAATAGAAGAGTTGCAAAATTTTGTTGAAAACTTACAGTAAAAATTTATAGATTAAACACATTCGTACTGAACTTTATTATTGGTTCCAATTTTGGAATTGATGGCACAAGTTAAATTTTTATAATTATCTGTCGTATAAATTAAACATTTACTAACGTGCAACCATTAAATAATTTAAATGATCTTGCCAGGAGTAAAAAATAAAATATTACTGCATATTTTAAGACTATTAATATAAATTAATATCATCGATTAACGTTACTACAAATTAATTAGTAATACATAATACTGATAAGTTACGTGTTTGTGTGGAATAAATAATAAGTCCGATATCAAACAATTGTAAAAAATGTATACAAAATGTTTTCTCTCATCTCTAAAACTCCAAGTATTGCTCCATGTTAATTTTACTCATCCATTAACTAACAAATTAAATGTTCTTTTTCCAGAACAATGTACCTTTTGTACTACTAAATGTCGATTGTACCATAAATTCCAAAGATATTTTTTAAACTCATACTTAAGCGAATTTTATCAGCGTAGAATTACAATTTTCGTATTTGATATTTTTGATATTAGATATCATTCACGTTACTTTATTTTCTGCTGTCTTATCAGGAATCGTCGTCGAAGGAAATCGCCCGGTTGAAACAAGAGTTGGAGGAAGCATCGAACAAACTCGTAACTGCCACGTTAGAACTATCACATGTTCGTACGACTTTAGAAGAAGAACAGACGAGCAATTTCTCGTTGCGTTTAGAAGTGTCGCGTTTGAGGGGTGATTTGGAATCAGAGCGAACATCGTCGGCGTCGCTACGAACATGCTTAGACGAGGAGAGAGGTGAAAAGGACTCTATACTGCTGCGAAACGCTCAAATCTCCCAGGATATGGAAATAGTGAAGCAAGAAAATCGGCGTCACGAAGTCGAAAACACGGAAATGCAGAATAGGATAGAAAGTCTAGAAAGTAATTTACAAAGTAAAAACAAAGAGGTAGGGGAAGTGATGACGATACTAGAGGAATGTAAGAAAAGAATGTCAGAATTGGAGGAAGTAGTGCAAAACATGAAAAAGATGGAGAGAAGTGAAAAGCTTCTTAAAAGTAGCTTAATGGATCTGGAGGAGCAACTAAATGAAAAGACAATGGTAAATTTGTGAAAGATATGCAAGGGAGAGGAAGGTGTTTCTCAGACAATTGACTTTTTAATGTTTTTAGACGATCAAGGTTCTGCAACAGCGATTAACAGACATGAAAAAGACGCTTCAGCGAGAGTTAAGGATTCCCTCATCGTCGTTAGACAGCGACGCGGAACCTTCTGCGGCGATCCTCAAACCAAGTTCGTCGAAGACTGTCACTGCTAGGCACAACAACACAAAAGAAGACGATGTTAATTTTAAATACCTTAAGCACGTTCTCATAAAGTTCCTAACGAGTAGAGAATACGAGGTAAGTTTTACGAGTACAAATGAAATTTCCGAGTATTATTTGTAGCTCATTTATACATGTTTCACTCCTTCTGTTCAAGGCTCTTCATTTAACAAGAGCAGTCGCCACTCTCCTCCATTTTTCACCCGAAGAGGAACGACTACTTCAAGAAACGTTAGTATGGAAAATGTCGTGGTTCGGCACTCGGCCTAACTTAGGTTTTGGACAAACTGCCAAAGCAATACCACCCAGTTCATAGTCGAAGCAAATTTCTAATCCTATAGGTATTATAAAAGTGGTTGTGGACTCGTGGTTCAAGTCGAGAAGCTGACTTACACTGATGATCTTTACATGAATAATCATGAATACTTAAAAGAAAAAAAAAATTAGGAAAGAGACGAACAGATTTATAAACTATAGAAATTTCGTAAATTTTGTAAAATATTTAACGTTTATGACATGTATAATTTATTCGTGAAGACTGTAAGTGCTGATTCTAGTGAGGTTCAGAAACGTGCGGTGGAAAGTGTTGAACGTTCCGTAGGTAAATTTGTAAGTTAAACATAGGACAACTCATACCGGTATTTATCGTTTGTAAAAATTGGAATCTAGCAAAGTTTACACACATGTGAAGTATGGTATGTGATTAATAGTGACTAATAGTGATCGAAATGACTCCAGTTCGCTTATTTTGATACCGTATTGAATAGTATTCAACGTGATTAATATCCGTTTAATGTTTCTACGAAAACATTGATATCCATTTGGATATCGTTACGTTCGTGGAATATCGAACGAATATTGATTCAGTATAGTATCGCTTCAAGAAGTGTCGGTGTCGAAAATTGATACCAAGTACCTAAAATTTCGATGCCTCGCGATACTTCCCATTAAAAACTTAGCGTCGAATCTAATTTTAATATTGTTTATTAATGTATCATCTGCATGTATCGGTATCGGGCTGATCACTATCTAATGATCAACATAGAGTTAGTAGACGACACATTGTTTTAATGTGCAAAGAATATACGTAATCACTTTGCTATATTTAATACACGAGAATTACGATTAGACTCATTTTCGTATACGAATGTGTAATGTGAGTTAATTCGTTACGACACAAAGTTTTTAACTCTTATACGGTCCTCAGAATTAGATTTAAATTAATCTTATAATATTATATTTTTATCTTCGTATGTAAATAAATGATTCTACTATGCTATATACAATACTTCACGAAATGTATTATAGTATATTTTGTGATTCTTATTATTTGCAGTTACATTTATAAGTCGTGCTTTTGTGTTCACATACACGTTACAAATTTCGAATGATACAAATACTTTTCTATCGTTCCCAATACATATTTTACAGTACCTGTAGATATTTTTCTTTATTATTCGTAGACGTATTTTTATTATGACAGGAGGTGCATGGAGAAATAAAAAGTTCAAAAGTCGAAAAATTTATTATTTTTTTTTTCTATTGTATTTGTCTACAAATACATATATGTATACATAAATGTTCCAAGCGAAATGCGTTTCGTTTATAATTTTATATTTTAGACAAATATAAATACAGACTCAGAAGAAATGTAACATTCTATAAAAGTTAGAAGCCGAGAATAGATCAATTTTCACTTTAGGGCCGTATAAGCGTTAGTGTCCCAATATGTGTATATAAACTTTAAACATGAATCGATTTTGTATACAAAAATTATTGTACCATGGCATCGTATCCTTTTAATCGCATAAGTTGACTACTTTTCACAAAGCATTAATAATTGCATCGTTATATGATGTAATCAAATTAGTACTCTTCTAAAGTTCAAGATGTAGTCATGGCTGCAGGTCGATTGTAAACAGTAGAAAAGATCTGCCTTGCCTTGGCTTTGTTGATTGCGAAGCCAAGAATTGCCATAATTATTATTTGTAATGTGAACTTCGCTGTTGCTGTTCATGTTTGTAAATAATGCAATCATGTTTCTATAGACGTAATTAAAATATAAAGAGTTTCTTGACATCTGTTTTAATCATATTATCCGAATATTTATGTCTTCCCATTAGTTTGAAATCCCAATGACGGAATTTTTGTTGAGAAGTTCATAACGCGTATTATTTCCACATCGTTTCACGTATTTATTTACGTTTGAAATACATTCTAAACTTTCGTTGACAATTTTTGAAAAGCACAGAGGGATGAAATAGCTTTAACGCACAATTCATTTTATAATTTATATTTATTATGAAATATACATCAGTTGTTGGACATTTGGTGTTTAGAGAGACAAGTCATTTGTGAACTAACAATTTTTTTCAATTTCGAGGACTGTTTCGCTTTTGTCTGATTGAAATTAAGTAAATTGAAAGTGCTCTTTGGATTCTTATATTTTACAATGTCGTTTAAAGAGAAAAATTCGGCGCCAAACAACACGATGCGATAGTGTTCCTTGTAAAGGTTTATTGACAATTTCCTTAAAAAACATTCGAACTTTTTTTTTTTGGTTAAGTTATTCAAAACCTTATATTAAACAGTATTATGTATACTAAGAGTAATATAGAAGTTCCTTAAGTGTTATACATTTTTCTTTATTATTATGTGCAATAATTACCAATTTCAATTTATATTTTTATGTAGTTACGATAAAAAGTTATATAGTGCTATGAGAAGTCTAAGTTGCATTTATTAAGAAAAAAAATTGAACATAATCGTACAATTAAAAAAAAAAAACAAACGTTAAATATTATTAAGTATGATTTTATTTAAACTGTTTACCTATCTACAATGACAATGTTCTTTTATACTACACTTCATTCATTCATTTCAAAATGTACAGACGTATTTATAAAATATACAGGAACATGTCACCATATTCGTTTGCTTCAGTATGACTACGAGCAAAACCGAATTTATCCCTTTGTGACAAAAATTCCTTACTACACAAGCTTCCTTTGAGCTTACGTAAAAATAACGTTATCCGAAAACTCCCACCTAAATTCTATGATTTACACAGTAATATTATAAAATCCTATGCGTTGTATCTACAAGGCGCGTGCACAAAGTCATGTTCATGTTGTAAAAAAAATTATGTCTAACTTTTAAAAATATTTTTAACCCTTAGAAATTGTTCGCAAAGCGTTAAACACGATGACTAGAATTTTCTTGACCCAGATATGATCTCTTGGTAGAGTTCGGGCGTGATCTCGATATACTCTTTGTTCCCGGACAAGAAATACATTTTGTCTTGAATTTTGCTCGGGTCGAAACCTTCCTTCTGGAGATTCATCTTCTTCAATTTAAATGTTCCTGTCATCTCGAGCTCTTTCACGATTCGTAAGAAAATTGGTCTCGCGTAAGATGGCAAAGCTTTCTCCAAACCTTCCGCTAGGGCTTTGAAATCCAACAAACTGTCTGGATCTACTATTGCCGCCATACCTGCCTTTCCCTCCATTCCGGGCACCTTAGATCACATTCACAATTATCGCAACAAATATTTCAACCCATCGAACGTGTCAAAGCAAAGTTTCAAAAATATACCTGAACTCCATAGACAGTGGCATCTCGTTGACCGGCAATATTACTAATAACACCTTCTACTTCTGCCGTCGCTACATTTTCACCTTTCCACTTAAATGTGTCTCCTACTCTGTCTTTAAAGAAGCAGTAACCGTATTCATCTTGCACCAAAATGTCGCCTAAAACAAAAGTTACGTCGCGTTGGAGTTAAGGATAATGGAAAATTACAAATTTGAAGAGATCACAAATCTGAACAAAACTTACCGCTCAGGAAAGCTTTATCACCCTTGTTAAATACGTTTTCTATTATCTTCTTCTTTGACGCTTCCTTGTTTCCTAGATATCCATTGAACTCTCTCAGTGGATTTCCCTCTTTTATTAATCCTATGAACATCCCTGGTTCATCTGAAGTGACGAAAACGTTAATTTTACTAAAATAGCAAGAGATGTTGCAGAAATATTTCTCTGCAATACTAAACCTTGCAGATAATATTGTCGGAATATTCTTGTAGTAATTTCGGTTAATAAGACATTAAAAAAAGATTTGACTATCATCACTTGAAAGCGTTAAGTTTCCTCCATTCATTCGTGTTTATTACTTTATTTAAACAGTTCATTGCTACTTGTGTTTGAGTACTGAGATAAAGATGCAGAAACTCTACTCAAAGCTAGTTTTTAGGCGTTTCGTGTTCGAATACAGGAATTGTTTACAATTATTTACAAATCATTTTAGAAGCATTTATTTTCTTCTACTTTTGAAAACCGCGTTTTGTTGTATTTTAAAATTGAAGACTTAAAATACAATATAAAATTGTCGTTTAACAAATATTTTATTGAAATGTTCGTTTTTTAAGCTTAAGAAAATAAGAGTAGCCGATTAGTAAAAGATTGTAGACTTTTAGTGCCTCCGTCCAATACGAGAAGTAAATGATACACCAAAATTTCATTGCAATATTGGCGTAAATATTGCGTATTTGACCATCGTATGTCAATATTACGGTAAGATCACCACAATATTTCTATCCAATATTTATTCTGTAATATCGCAGGACGATTCCTGCAACATTGTGAATATTGTGCAAGGATGCAATGTTCATGCAATATTCCTACAATATTCTTTGCTGTTTGGGTATATCGATAAGAAATCGTTCGTCTATTGCTTCACTATTTTCTGAGCTCTCATAATAACTTAGCAATGCCTGATTCTTACTTATTTCAGCTCTTATGCACAGTCCGTCTTGACCTCTGATCGGTTCGTACGTTTCCTTATTTACTCGAATAATTGCCATAGGTATAAATTTCTTTGGTATAATATTTGGTAAGAAACCAACAGCACCAACGCGACCATCTAAATTCGCTGCAACGTAAACACAGACAATTAATTACTGTGAGGTTTCACTTTGGAGACTACACAATCTTATATAAATTATATTACGTTTATGTGTAATGTAATTATGATATTAGATCTTACTGATATTAGCGTTTCCTTCACTGGATCCGTAGAACTCGCAGATCTGATCGACGTTGAAACGCTCAACGAACTCGCTCCAAATTTGCGGTCTCATACCATTTCCAAACATAAGTCTTATGTGGTGAAGATTATCTTGTGGCCGATGTGGTACATTCAACAAATAACGAGCCATTTCACCAATGTACTGTGCTGCCTAATAAAACGAAACCCGATTTTAATAAGTCTATATTATCTACAGACATATAACTACGATTGTTTCTAGAAGTAATATTAATACATTCCTGTAAAAATTGCGATTTATCATTATACATGGTTAAAAAAAAAACGAACATTTAAAGAACTCAATTGATTTTGAAGAAACGACTTGATATTTCAAATATTGTAAGAAATAAATTTCAGGAATTTCTTGATTTTCTTTCTGCATTTTTTTCAGAATCTCCAAAGGATTCTATTAAACAGTCGTACCTTACAAATCAACCAGATTTTTTGAGTATTCGATTGCAAATCATCCACCCTGTATAAAGTCTAAATCGACAGGAAATATACTACAAAACTTAACGATATCAGTAAATTAAACATTTCTTCCCACTGTCTGCGACTAACATTCGTCTTCCAAGAAGAAAACAGTTTTGTAAGATTAGAAATTTTACGAATGTTTTGCTAAGAATAAAGCGGTTGCGAATTTTTTCTTTAACATCGTACTTTAAATAGTCATATACTCTCTGTCTTTTTATAGCGCGACGAGTGCAACAACTCGATATAAAGATAGCAATGGTCGTGCAAATATTAACTTCACTGAGATCGCTAACGTGTATAAATTTCGTAAGCCACCTACGGTACAATTATATTTGATGCAATCTTTCCAATAAGCCGTCACTGAAAACTTGGGCCTTAAGACGACTGGTATACCTTTCAGAATCGCGAAACCTACTCCTACCATTCCACCAGCCGTGTGATACAGTGGATTGGGATTGTACAGGATATCGTTTGATCTGATTCCTAGCAATTTAAATGGCATTACGACCATCAAGAATCTGCAAACAGAAAAATTCATATTCTTTTTATCTTTCGCCGAGTCAGTCGACAAATCTGCGTCGTATACGTGTCATTCCGTTTCGAGAACAATGCGTGCGAAAAGCTGACATCGATTCGAATGAATAAGATAAAAGACTGTTCAAGAGCAAAGTCCGAATTTCGTCTACTACGCAGGTCGTTCGAAAACTACTTGCAGTTAAGTAATTTGAAATTAATTTGAACATTCGTTATAATTAGCGCATTATGCTGTGAGCATATTGAATAAAAACGTGCTTTCGCACATTAATACGTAGGAGGATTAAATATTCTGTAGAGAATATTTCACATTGTTCATATTACAACCAGTCCTATGTACAGGTAACCGCGATTACCTCTATAGGATTTACTTTGTAAATTTCTACTGGTTAAATAAATATTAATTATACTATTCACTGCTAAACAAGCCATCCGAAAATATGGTAAAACAATAATAAGAAATTAACTTGATCGCAATTTACTCAATAGAAATAAAACTTCTTGTATTTTACTAAAGTCTGTAAGCTAAATTTATTCAATTCTAGATAATTTAAGACTGGTTGCTTTTTTTTATAATTTGGCTCAGTTGTCCTAGATACACAAAACATGTGTTCCAAGAAATATGTAATCATTCATACAAGTCTACATACATAATTCATACATCTGTAATGTATAAAAACAGTTGAAGTTTAAAGAGTAAAAAGAATGTTAAATTATTAGATTAATTAAATTAGAAATATTTTGTAAAAGTAAAGCAAATATGAAACATAATCTCTGCAAAGACTACTATTCTTTCTAAAATAAATTACAAATTTTGTCTGTGAATAATAATATAAAATTCAAAATTCAAATGGTTAAATTTTGAAATAAAATATTTGTGAATTAGCGAAACCATTCAGAAAAGCAAATGTACATTTCTTCTTCTTTCGCAGTTATGCAAGTAGATTCTTTAACATAATTTAGTATTCTGATATATTTGAAATGTCAGCAGAATTCCATCGAAATGAACGATGAACTCCAAAATGATTCGAAAGTTGAAGTTTCTGATATTATGGAAAGAATTAAGATGAAATTGTAAAGGAATGATATTTGAGAATCCGAAGAATGGAAAATCACTAAATGATATAAATAAAATTGAGGATAAAAAATATCTTGAAGCGTTTCTTCGCGGATCATGGTTTATCGATTTTTTCGTCGTTTAAGAAGAATTTTTCTTCTTAAGATTAAAAATATCTGTGCATTGTTATTCCGTGCAATTTTATCGCGTAAATTGAATTGTCTGCAGTTTTGTAACCTTCCAATCGCATTTTGCGACAATTCAATTACGTAAATGAAATTTAAAGCAAAGAGGAATGAATGTTGCTAGGGACTGGACATTACGTAATTTTGCTAGTAAAATAGTTATAAAGCAGCAAAACAAGATGCAGTCTCATGTGAAACGACTACATTTACATGTAATCTCATTCTGGACGAGTCGTAGGGCTTTCCTGAGAGGATTATAGATCATTTATACGTTCGGTAGGGTGGTGATTCATTCCCTTCACGGTTCCGCGTCTGAGAATAAATGAAAATTTAAAAACTGTTCTTGGAAATTGTAAACCGTACGGAAAACTATCATCGGTAAAAATCAACATGAAATTAATATGTAAAGTAATGGAGAAGCATCGAACCAAAAACCAACAGCGATAATCATGTTTTTTGCATTAATTATGAATTATGCATATTTGAGAAAACCTTTCTACTTTAGGTGCTAAATAAATAAATTGTTTCCCGTAGTTATAATCGCTTGCGAACCTATCAATATGCAAAAACGATCGATTCGGCTATAACTTTCGAGTATACCAAGCTTTTGAGTGTCCCTGTTCACTTTATTAGACTGACCTACATGTTCTAATCAATATTTTTACATAATGCAACAACTGTTGCGTTCGAGACTATGGCAAACCACCCTTGGCCATAGTGCAAAAATAATATGTAAACGCAGCGTATGAACCTTGAACACTGGCGTAGTTAGAGTTCATTGTAAGTAATACGAACTAAGAGTATAAAGATTATATTCCTGTGGCGATAAAATTATCGCCATACCATATTTGAAACAACAAACATGTAATAATCATAATTACGAAATTGTAAAACGAGTTGCAAAAACGAATGGCAAAAAAAAATTTAACAAGAATACTAGTAATACTTTAGGATTATAGTCTGACATGTGTATCTGTGCTAAGAAAAGCTAGTCAACTATCCACATTCATTATGGAGTGTATTAAACAAGTTTTACAACTTAAAGTTCCAAGAGAATAGAAAAAAAAAGGAGGCGAAATTGTAAAATTATAGTAAACAATTTAAATATAATTGTTAGTTTTCTAGTTTCTTGCATGAATTTCAGCACGCGGGGCGAGTTAATATGCGATTAGCCGAAGTCACAAAGTGCGACGTCCCGAACGATTCGATCCTTGGCTGCAGTCATGCCTTGCCCTAACGTTTTACTGTGGCTTCGGCGACTGTAGATTTAATTCATACACCTGCGTCAACTTACCAACTGTTTTTGTTATCGCATTTTCTCAGCAAATTCGTCCATGAATTTTCGTGGACGATATTTTATAAATCAAAATGGAAACTAAATTCCGCATATTTCTAAAATTTCGCGGATAATCTTATGGAGAATGCATTTTCTTGCATAACTCGGTGTTTTATTTCAGCACTCTCTGAGAATTTTCGCATTGCATTTATGAATAGCAAACAGAATGCAACGAAGTGTAAAATTTAACAGTTAATAGAGTTTCGTAACACAGCTAGTTTAACGATCAAAGAATTCGTAAGTTCAAGTAATTATTTAATACCGGTTTAAAATAATGGGATAAGTAGAATGGAAGAATACCAAGTGCATCGACACAAAAAACGAATCGCTCATTAAAAATTTTAATTTGCACCCTCTTCGTTAAAATGTCAACATTATCATATCAAGTTATACAGCAATTACTGTCAACTGGAATTGTGACAAAATGATACCATTTAATCTTTTTAAGATAATCTCAATCGTAAAAGTCTTCGAACTAAAACGTGTGTAAGTTCCGCACTGATTGATTTGGGTATCGCTAATTTCAGTAAATATCAAATATTTGCTATAGTAATCAAAGAATTGCTTGCGCGTGGCGCGTAAGGGAATCAACATGGTGGGGATGGTTCATAAGTATGTAATTCATTGACTCGCGATTAAGCTACGTAACCAAGGAACCGGTACGAAAAATTTCATCGTCGGAAAAGCGAAAATAAAAGAAAACTCAGTGTCAACCCCAGGAAGTCGAAGCTGCTGGAAGGCTTAAGGTCACCCAAGGGAGGTTCGTTTTGTGCCCACATGAAAGAGTGCGCTAAAAATAAAATACCGTCCTACGCAAATTATTTTACGAGAGATACTAAAGCGTGAAACTGCAGACATTTTTCTGTCCCCGCCTTGAGTTTTCAGGGTTAAATGGCCACGACCAAAGGTCTCTTAATCTCCGGCTAGAACCAACTTTATTCAGTCCACGGTAATTCGTTTTTCTAATCGAATTAGACCGACGCATTAAAGGGAAAATCCTTTTTACCTTGAGTTCGGGATTATGGCCACCTTCGGTAAGCCAGTGGTGCCACTCGTGTAAATATACATTAGCTTGTCTCTGTAGCCGAGTTCCTCCTTCACCACCGGTTCCTCGGTGCTGGCCGCGGCCACAAGCTTGTTCAGATTGGTGACACCCTCCTCCTCTGCGTCGGAGCTGTCGCCTAGGCAGTACTTGTACCTCGTGATGCCCTGAATGGAGTCCTTTATGTCTTCGATAGCTAAAAAAAGATTCGGTATTTTCCGTAAGTTACAAAAACAATCTTCTAGATTTTGTTAAGGTCTTTAGGAACGCTAAAAATAATTGCGACACGTGCGCATCGATTCCGGGTTTCACAATTAAGTGTTAGAGTGATATCACGTGTGTACCATGAAACATGCTTTCTTTTCTCTGATATGTATTCTTATAGTTAGCATGTTTTCCACTGTTTGCGAACAAAAAGTGATACAAGTTTCCTAAACCCAGAAGTCAGTGCGTGCAACGCAATGTACAGGGTGTATCTAGTAACTGGAACAGACTATAACTCCGTTCCAAGTACAGTTATAGAAAAATCGTAAAGGAAAATTTTGCACGGTTTAACACGTTCTATCATACTATCGGGCTACTTTTTTTGTGGATGCATCGGTGCAGTTGCAAAGTGCAATTGTACTATTTTCAGTCAACGAATACTCAAGACTTCTCGAGATATTTTACTTTACTTTTGAAAAATAAGTCCGCGTTGGTTGTAATCGATCAAGGTTGATATTTGTTGCGATACCTTTCTGCACTAGTCGTTAAATTTTTGTGACACTTTATGTACACAATAAACATGTCAACTTTCTCATCATTTGAAAAAAAAAATCATTGTAATGATGCGTTTATCAAAGGAAATAAATTGTTAAGTCTTTTGAAACGATTGCTAACTCAAAATTGCTTGTAATGTTCGCAAAACAGTTCACTAACGTGCTGTGTAAGAAGGAGAGGTGCGATAAACTGTAAGCACGATGGTAGTAAACTTGATAGCATCATATAGTGGTTCCAATTTAATATAATATTTCACGTAACATTACATTTTCGAAGACAGTAAAATATCTCGAAAAGCATTAAGTTTTCGATGACTGTCTCTATATCTTTTATACGTAAAATGACATGGGAAATCGATTTATGCAAAAAAAATATAGAATTCCATTTAAGAAAAAGTGCGATTGCACTTTGCAACTGCACCGATGCATCCGCGAAAAAAATAGTCCGATGGTATGATAGAACGTGTTAAACCGTGCAAAATTTTCCTGTACGATTTTGTTCTAACTGCACTTGGAACGGAGTTATACTCTGTTCCAGTTACTAGATACACTCTGTATTTTAGCAGTTTGCAGAGTTTCTTAAACCGGCTTCCCACGAAGGTTCCACGAATCACCCCCAACTTGAATATACTACGTATCTCGTGGGAAGCCGACATAATGTAAAACAGGGACAGTAAGATAAGTATTCTCCGTAGTCAAAGACGGTTACGGGTTAATGTGTCTCTTTTTCGGTATGACAGTTATAATTATACCCTTTGCTCGTTCACTTACCAGACGCGTATTCATCAATATAAATAACACTTTTTACTTCAGCGATGCGAAGGCAATGAACCAAAGATTGGCAACGTAAATTCGTGTTGATCAAAGCCGTCACGACACCGAGCTTCCCCAAACCAAGCCAGATCGCGACGTACTCTGGCCTATTTGGCATCATCAAAGCCACAGCATCCCCTTTACAGTAGCCCGCCTTTTGGAATACGTACGCGATCCTGTTGCTGTATCTGTTCACCTGTAAATTGCAAGATCTACGTGTTATTTCTTTTTTTTCCATCACGTTTTCAATTGGAACTTTCTACTTAATTCTAAGTAATTTTTCTTTCCTGATTCTCTCGAGAAACTCGATCCTCAATCTCTGATAACTGAACACTTTAGCTATATCATTATGAAAGTATCTATCAAAATTTGTATAAATTAGGCGCAACAAAAAAAATGAACTTTCTTGCATTTTCTTCAGAATTGAAAGCGCTGTTGAAAGAAATTAAAAGCGCAATAGAGTCAAAAAAAGATTTGGACACCCCAGGAGAAATCAAATCGCAAACAATCTGTGTTCATTCAAGCATAGCATTTGCGAAAAACCTGTTTTGGTTTCTTCAAGAATATTTGTTCGATCATTAGAGCTTTCACTTTGAAACATTTCTTGGAATACTTCGTATCGTTGTATAGAGAAACGGATAAGAATTTCTAAAGAGCACAGCGGAAATGAGCAAAATGATAAAGAAAAGTAGCCGATTAAAATGAAATTCGTGACATTAGTGCATCGCAAAGAAATTATAGTGTTTTAAAACTCATTCGGATGCGATACCCAGTGACTGGAAACTAATGTTTTAACCATAATCGTTTGATAGCCGCTTGATCAATGACTCCAACGTCGGAGTCACATGTTTCCCGTATCGCGGTATCGTGAAGTATTATTTTATTCTTAAACTCCAGATGAATGGTGGATGTAATCAGTGTAATCTTACGAGGCTAAAAACATAATAGTTAGGATTGCAAATATGTGAGTACGTATTTAAGCCTAGAGAGCGAGAGAATCTGTACAACGATTAACTATGCCTATGCAAATATAAATTTACATGACTACACATAGTTCAATAGTCATATTCAAAAGGAATTTGTACATGTTTTACATTGATGTTTCAAACATGTCTTCATAAGAATTTTTTATCCACACAAATCTACAGAATTTAAATCTAAGAATTTTAATGATGTATGAATATTGTATCTATTAAGTATTTGACAAACTGTTACGATCTGTTTATTCAATACTGAGAAGAAAGGAACTAAGTTTCAGGTAATTTTACTCTCGTGTTTGTTAAATATCTTGTAACTAAGACTAATTTCTTTTTATATGTTTTCGTAATAATTACTTTAAACATACTTTAAAATTCATAATTGTAACGCTCCATTAATCAGGCATAGGTTGGATGATTTTTGAAAGAAAATTTGTGTTTGCTACTCTACACAAAATATCTCGATAACGCATATAGAAACAAACAGTAGAGTTGAAAGAAGGGAATGATCCATGACCCCATTTATCAATAATAAATGTATCTGGAAGTATGGAATATATTCCATAATCTAATAATAGAAAATTTAATGAAGAGATTTTATATGCCTATTTCGAGAAGTACAAATTTTGTAGAGTGTCACATTATTAATAATAAACAGGAGTCATTATTTCACAATTTTCTGTAACGATGATCTGATTCTTATGTTTTTATTGTAATAAAAATGTATGCAAATTGAATTGATAGATGCTTTAAGTATTCTTAATACTATTTTTATTTTTGTAGTAGACTTATTTTTCGCAATTTCGGACTTACGCCATTTGTCAAGTAAGGGACTCCATTGTTAAATATAATTGTCAATTGCTGAACGCCGCGCGGCTTTATCAGAGTATTTGCATATCTTAAAGTGTGGTGTCTATAAAAAAATACTGGATACAATCATTTGACACGTACATCAGCGTTCGTCCAAACAGTGTCCTCGAACAGGAAGCAAGTCTGACTCGGATACTGGTCCACCCTCTTCTTGAAAATCCTCGCGACGGTCATGTTGTTCTTGCGTTGAGCCTTGATTTCCATCTCAGCCGTGACGGTACGATACAGCAACCTGGAAACGTATCAAGGAAGTGACGTTATGTTTCAGTGAAGCGTTTGAAGCGTTGAAAATTCTATCGAGGTTTTTTTATAGCGATCCAACACAATTTCTAAGCTGAATTCTTTTTTCTTTTGCTTTAAAGATTCTGTTTTCCAAGAATATGTAAACAATTCTGGGTGCAGTTGCATTTAATTGCAACTTTTTGCAACGTTTTGACAGAGCAAAACTTTATTTAACGTAGTTTAAGATATTTAAAAACTACGAATATTTATGCATATTCTCGAAGTTTTATAGACTCACAAAATTGCAACTTGGATAAAAATATATCGTATGGTCCAAGTTTTTTTTTTTTTTTGTTCTTGTATATCTCTAAATGCTCATTTACATTTAACATAAATACATAAACTTTCGCAGAATAATTATCACACCAAAATTTCCACTATGTATTATTATACATAGTATAACTATCAATTCTTGGGACATTGAAGTGCATAAAAAACTTATGAACTTAAACCATTTTTAAAATTATGGTACTAATTAAGATAAAAAAAGGAAATAAATTGTGGTGTAATATTACGCGCTGATATCAATATCATTGCAAATGTATAGTACTATCACAGGGTTAAACTAAATGTCGAGCACGAGTCATCACGCCTGGATGCAGCATCAAGTGGCAGAAAATATACCGAAGTGATTAATAATAACTGCAAACTACAAATTATAAATTGACATTAATTACTGTCATTTTAATTTTTTGGTGATCAAGTTAAATCAGCTAAAAAAAATAAATATTATATATTTGAGTAAAAAACATAATTTGAGTGAGTTGGTAATAATATTCATTTAGTTATGCTTAATTATAAGAAAAGCAATAACCACTCCTTGACGTTAACTAATGACCGTGCATGTATATAATGGTTCCTAAAATTTGCAAGTACACTACTACGCTTTTTTCTCGAACCGAGTTGAAGGTGACGTAAAGGTTGAATAATTAAAATATTTTACTGCATAATAATAGACCAAAATGTGCTACTTGCATAGCCAGTCAACCTTCGTTTACTGCATTTTCTACCCGACTTTCATACACATCAAAATGTATAGAATTTAAAACTTAACTTTCATTCTGATTAAGCGTGCTGTACCTTCGCAGAAATCTTCGCATTAAACGAAACAACGTGTATACGATAGTTTATAGATATAAGAAGATTTTCTTCTGTGCAAAGAAAAATCCAATAGACTTGAACCTGATGGTCGAAGGTGAACATGCAACAAGCTACGTGTTATTATTTTTTATTTATAGATAAATAAAAAAAAAAACTTATAACTTGGGAACACGATATTTTCAAACCCATCTAATACACATAAATAAAAATGTATCGGTATTATAATATACATTTTCACACATTTCGCATATGAAATTAGTTACCACAGCTTAATATTTGCAAAAATTAATCTTATTCAAGGTATCGCGAGAAATTGTCAAAACAGAAGATTTATACGTATATATTTAATGGAAAATGCTGTAGAATTGAAAGTAGGTGTCTACAAATCTGAACATTTCTGAGACGCCAAGATCACCTTGGCCTCTTTAGTTGGAAGATACTGTTTTTTCCATCACGTCGCGTTGCATCTAATGCAAACATGATTTCAGCGATATACAATGTTTTGACCTTCAAACAACCTTGAATCTGTTTCCGTGTCACGTACTGTACCAATATTTGCGCATAGACGAAAGGAGTCTTGCAACCATGCGACACCTCTGTGAGCAAACAAATCTTGATTAGTATCGGATGAAATTCTGAAGACTCCGAATTAGAAAGAAGCAGAGAACTTGAAACATTCAATTAAATAATTTCCAATCGAAAGAAGATTCATCTTAACAGTTTCCACGGAAATCTTGGAACGGTTTGTTTACAATTCAACTTGTTTGAACATCAATACTCGGAGCAAACAGAAGTGCACCGTTAAGTATGTACGAATAAATAAGATTTGTTGAAGATTCAATAATTTATCTTCTCCAACTTGAAAGGAAAAAACCAGCGTCGCCTTTGCCACTTTCTACACATCGACGACTATATTTATTTCATAAAAGGCCGCAGCGGTCGATTAAACGTATAAAGAGTTTCGTCGGTACGTTCAATAATTCCGTGGAAAACGATTTTTACTCCCTCACACGGAACACAAATTTTCTAGGTCCGAACTTCATACACGTGTTATCTGAATGCCGACATGAAAAATCTAATTATTAGGTGTAGAAATAAATTCTTTCCGATATTTGAGTAAAATAAAAATTCTATTAAGAAAAAAAATAGAGTTGAAGACTGCAGTAAGAGGAATGCAACTGCATTCTTGTCTACTTCGAGTGAATAAGAAAAAAATATTCACAAAATTATTGCTTCGACTTAATATTAAAACAAGAACATTAAACAGAATTGATAATAGTTTCAGAATTTGGAGAATTAATGTAAAATTTCTTTTACGTATATTGTACGTCGTAATTATGAAATTGTCAAAAATGGAATCGCATATCTTTTGTTGTAAGGTTCTCATTGTTCAAGCATTAAAATACTTGACGTTATCAAGGAAACTACTATTCTAATTAGGTGAATAAATTCGTCGGAAAGAACTCATTTCTACACCTAATACAATATTACTTAGGAACAATTGAAAAAAAATGATCAAAGTTCAAATTGCATGACATCCACATTTTCACATCTTTATCAACGTATCAATATTTAATTCTCGCTGCTAAACCTTTCGGACTTTGCACCATCATAAATGTTTCTAGCAAGGTGAAGACGATGAAGGTGATTTGGCGCTTTGGCGTTTTGAACGTGCATCCATTCAAACGCAATAAATTCCGTTCGATCAAAACAATGAGTGAATCTATTTGCTTTGCCGATCGGATTGGATGAAATGCAGATGACAATAATATTTATGCCCTTCGCCGCGGTTGAAGAATTCGCGCTGCATATTCAAAGCGTGGCATGTAAGTTCAACTTTAGACAAAGAATGATTACATAGTTAGTCAGTCTATAGATGCGCATGGACTTTGAGCGGAAAGTGTGATTAATTTGTTTTGGATACAGCTATACAGGGTGGGGCAATAACTATTAGCACCTCAGATATCTCGGAAACTATAAGTTTCACAGAAATATTTGCTGAAATAAAATTGCACAGTACGAAGGGGGCCATCCGGTGGCGATAATAGTCTTTTGCAGGTGGAGGTACTTCGGACATTTGAAGGTCACCTCCATTTTTTTTAAATGGATCGGTATGTTTTTGCTTCCGTATCATGATAGAGGATTTTAAAACGAGTTCAACGACCTATTACATAAGGTCATTGAAGGTCATAGAAAGTAGAGAAAGGCGATAATACTTACGGTTTTGGTAGTAAATGAATCGCCTTTCTCTACTTTCTATGACCTTCAATGACCTTATGTAATAGGTCGTTGAACTCGTTTTAAGATCCTCTATCATGATACGGAAGCAAAAACATACCGATCCATTTAAAAAAATGGAGGTGACCTTCAAATGTCCGAAGTACCTCCACCTGCAAAAAAAACTATTATCGCCACCGGATGGCCCCCTTCGTACTGTGCAATTTTATTTAAGCAAATATTTATCTCGGAAACTTACAGTTTCCGAGATATCTGAGGTGCTAATAGTTATTGCCCCTCCCAGTATAACTGCGTATATCAGTTAAATCCTTTTAGTGACTCAGGACCAACAGAAGGTTTGTCCAGCGCTATAGTTAACAAGGAGTAACTTCTGTGAACGTATCGACTTGTTCGTCAGGTAGTAGAGTTTCGAAATAGCAATATTCTCCGCGTAGAAAAGCTGCCAACATTTTCAGAATGTCTTGTCGTATCAGCTGCACCACGTTTCGTGTCATTCTTTCCAAATAAGATAAACTCAGGGTTGAAGTATCGCAATGTTCTTTCTTGTCTTCTGTTATTTTCCACGTTTGTAAAGGATAAACAATGAGAACTGCGACGCGTGCAAAATGAGATCTGCGCAGTTCCGGTATTTCTTCAATAAAGTAATATTCTGTCAAATTGGTGCAATTTTTCTTTTCAATGCAAGCCGAAACGCGATCAGTGGCTCAACAAATCGGGCTATTTTCAGGAAATAGTAGAGATAGAGAGTTCTTAATGTGAAAGTCACTTTGATTCCCATTTGGAAAGACATTACCGTAATAGTCGACGAATTTTTCAATCCTACAATGGTATGATCTGCAGAAATTAATAGTGTTGCTGTGGTTACGCGAATAAACGATTGTTCACTCGTAATTTGTTAAGCTATTTTGACAGTGGATATTTCTAAATTAGTTTAATCGTCTGTAGTAGCTCCGATAGTCCAGATCAATAAGACTGATACTCGAAATGGGTTCCTACTTCAAACAGATTATCTCGAGTGGTAATCACTTATCAAAACTTGATATGATTCAAAAATATCGAAGACAATGATCTTGAATGTAATTTATGTATACCTTTGTTTTGTCGTTTTATGACTTCCTGAATTTTTTTCAAGCCACCTGCTTCATAAAAATACAGAAAAATTCAGGTGTGATAACTCGATGGTCGATCCCTATAACGATCTACTTTCTTGTCTTATCGCCATGAGTGATCATTTTTAAATATCGTTAAAAATTGTAAGAAATGCGCCATGTTTATTACTAAATACAACAAAGTTAGACTTTGTCTCTTTATGTCGAACTTTGGGCTTAATTTATTTATTTGTAAAAAAAAAAACGCAATGATAACTATAGTGCTTTTTTCTGTTAACAGATACTGCATATTAGACATAATGATAATAATGATAAGAGATTAGAATTATGTTATAAATAGACGAAGAAAAAAAATATCATTATACTTTGCATATAACCTCGACTCGGTATTATTGAATGTAATGTTCACGTTGTAACGTTCACATTGCTTTAAAAACCTATTAATTTTTTAAGTCCCAAATGTTTCTCACTAAAATCATGTAAGGAATCGAAATGCGGTATAGTATTTTATATAAATAGTAATATGTATATGATAAAGAGTATTTTAAAACAAAGATTTCGCAACCTGACACGCTCACCTACATTTTAAAAAAAGGTTAATCGAAAACACAGTTCCCTGTTTTCCCTTCCAACAACGATCCGAAGATTCCTCATTCAATTCTAATCACACACTTGCAATCATACCATCGGTTTAGCCAATCGTATGCGGAAAGGTGGCTCATAGAACCAATCACAAGCACGCACTTATAAATGTAACGTAGAGACGAAATAAGTTAGATGCTTGAAAAAATAAATGAATTTATCAATCATTACTTTATCAGTACTTGAAGCAACAAACAATGCATTCATTTTATTATTCAAAACTCTAAAAAAAAACGTTGATGCAACTATAACGTCAAATTATTAATCTTTATTTTGACTTAGTGTAAAATCTGTTTGTCATTTAAGAACAAAGTACAAAAACCTGAAAGGAATGTAGATAATAACTGCACATAATTTGAATAATACAAAATGTACGAAATCCACGAACAGAATATGAATTTTTTGACAAGCAACAAAAAAGAGAAACATGGGTCGTACAAATCGCGGAGTCGTTAAAGAAAAATTAGTTTCCCTATATTGAACCAATTACAATCGCCCGTTTGACCACATAAGCGAACCTTCGTGAAAACTTCTGCAAGGATTATTACTCTATACGAACTAACATAGTCCTCGGAGTGCAACGGAATTAGTTTATTACGTCGGTGGTTTCCTATCGAGGATCGTTTGTCGTTGCACCGACTGCTTTCGCGATGCCTACGATCGGCAGTTCTTTTGCTTAACGGTCCTTTCGGGCAATGCGCGTAACCTTGCGAGGGTCAGTGACCGCCCACAATCCAAGAAAGTGTGCGTCGGCTGCACGCGGCCCTCGTAGATCAAACAGGGGAAGCATGGGAAGCCGGGGCGAAAGAGAAAAGGAACACGGGGTAATCATCAATTTTACATTAACGCCGGGGTGAGATAAGCCCTGATAAAACGAGCCACATGTGGAAGTTAAATTAATCGGGTCAGACGAATGATAACTAGCGTTTTCCACAGTGCAGACGCATCTGTTACACGCTACGCGAACTGCGGGCCAATCTTCTCCATCGAGACGTGAACATTCGTACTCAAAATCGGGGAATTTAAGGATGAACTTCAGTAACATTAAAAATAAGCGAATATCTTTGAAAATTGGAGGAATGAATCTTTATGCAATAGTAAAAACCTCTGAAAAATTGCAGAAAAATTGATTCAGTAGTTTTTTAATTATTTAACTTTTAATTTAACCTGTATATTATGAGGAATCTTATGGGAAAACGCACTATTGAGAAATATAATTACAAAGTTAAGGGTGAACTAATAGGCCAATGTTTATGAAATCTTGTGTACAGAAAGATCAAACACTACACAGAATTGTCACAAAAATTCCTGACAATTGATCCAACGATATTTTTTTGAGAATGAACTTCAGTAATATTAGAAATAAGCGAACATCTTTGAAAATTGTAGGAATGAATGTTTATGTAATAGTAAAACTCCACGCAAAATTTTAGAACAATATTTCAAAATATCAAATATTTTAACATCAAAATATCTCCAAAACAATTGAAAAAATAATGCGGTACCATAAATCCTTGATTTCAAATACATTGGAACAAACAAGTTCATGGCAAAAGATTAACATTTCTGACTGGTGTTTATCACAAGAAAAAGCCTCATTACTAGATTAAAGATTTTTATGCAAAATCAAATTTTTATAAACATTAATAAATTGAAACTTGAGTTATATTTTTAATATTTTATATATTTTGAAACGTGTTAACAGTATCGTAGACGTTTTCTGCAGTCTAGTTATTAATATTTTGGAAACTGATTAACTTTTGGATGAGATTGCTACTAAAGTTCAACCGTAATCATCTATTTCGCAAAGTTTTAGTGTAAAAGAAATTCAATGAAAGCGATAAATATTTTATCACGAAATCGACATAATTGTAAAAAATAATTGAACATTTTTTATATCGTAATATGTAACAATGTTACTTTTTATCGCGTATCTCTGCATAAATTTATGAATTTCAACGTTGAACGAAATATGTAATGGAATGTTAATTTTTAATACCGGAATTTGAAACGTTCTGTTCTCGATACCCAGCTGCTCGTGCTTCCTCTGCCACGCTGTGTAATTTCGCATTATCCTTTAAAGATATGTTAATTCTGCAAATGTTGCACGCATTAGATATTCGATATATTATTTCGCTGAGCGTGACGCGAATCGGAAGGAATTAGAGCAATACATCAAGCTAAATTAACTTGAAACGCATCGAATCGAACAAATTTCGCCCCAAACAATCGCGTAGATAAAACTTTATTGATTATTCGGGAGTAACACGTCAGTTATAACGTTTTAGTTTACAACATTCAAACGTGATTCATTAATGTCATGACATCGATAATTTATTCATAATTTACGATACAGTTATTTTAAGGATAACGTCGATTGACTTATAGAGTTAAGCAAAAATGAAATCATATTTGAATAATAAAGAATGAACATTGATTCATCTATTCCTTTACATAGTACATATTTTATTTACATAAGAATCCAAATTATCATTTCTCTTTGTTCTATAGTCCAAAAAAAACTTAGAAAAATGTGTTCTTGGCTACACAAATTGATGTCTACATGAATCACTTTTTAGTTCAAAGAGAATTTGCTTTATAAAGAATCCTTATAAAAAAAGTAGTTTACTCTTGTACCTTTCCTCTTTGTTCTATAGTCCAAGAAAAACTTAGAAAAATGTGTTCTTGGCTACACAAATTGATGTCTACATGAATCACTTTTTAGTTCAAAGAAAATTTGCTTTATAAAGAATTCTTATAAAAAAAGTAGTTTACTCTTGTACCTTTTCTCAGTTTCTCTTTCCGAAATTGTTCCGAAATTACAGTCAATGGAATTTTTATTACTACCGAAAATATTTTTCAGACTACTTTTGTGCAAAATGAATTGCATTTTAAAACTATTTTCCGCATTTCAAGCTAGAAGCTATAAATTCCGGGGTTTTAGATAACAACACATGCGCAAGTATGAACAGTAGTGTCCTAGATAATTATCGTAGTATAACTTAACTATTTCGTTGGTTGTACTAGAAATAAAAATGATGCACCATTAAACGCGAAGTATGAACCATTCGTAGCACCAGAATAATAAAAAAATTTGTTAACAGCGCTTTGAATTCGGTGGTATTTAGTGATAAAAATTTTAAAAGTTTTAAAAATAGAGTTAATCACTTTGGTTTTTAAACGACTCAAATATTCGGCGATTACATATTTCTAGTAATGGTAGAGTCTGTACATTCAACCCTTCAAGGTCGGAAAATTTCCGAAGATTAAGAGTTACTCCGAAAGGGTTACTAATATTCCGTAAAAAGTATATATAAAATATGTACCATCATGTTCCTTGATTCTAATGATAGAAGGAAATACGCAAAGGCAACAATTCTACTTGAAATAAGTCTTCTATTCTTCGCGAAGCAGTAAGTCGATACGACACAACGATTCTCGAGGGACTAATAAATCGTTTAGGACTTACCTCACGTCGCGCGGCAAGGTCTTAAAAATGATGTACAATTTTCGATGGAATCTGCATAGCACCGGAAGGAAGACCACGACGAGCATTATTTGAGCGACTTTGTTGAATCCGGGAAACCCGAATCGAGTCGCAATAGTGGCGACCATCGCCCCGATTATCCCCAAAGTTAGCAGCAGCAGCCTGATGTCCATGTTCCGATATTACACGAAGTCGCACCGTCTGGTTCAGGTGGCCAAAACTGCGAAATGTGTCACGATTACTTACGATCAGTTCGTTAGATCGGCCAATGAGAACATAGATTACCACGACGCGTACCGATTCGATATAGTTCAGGGTTACGCGCGGAATACTGAAACGAAAACCGAGCGACTGATTCGGAGCAAATATTGCGATTACGACCGATCCGCGAATAATTTGAAGATTCAACGCGATCCCGAGCGAATCGAAACAAGACAATCGTTTCTTCTGTCCGCGTGCATAATTACGTAATGTGCCACGATCGTTTTCTTTAATTCGGGGCAGCGCAAGATGCAAACGATCAATACTTTGCATTTGAGAGACACACGAATTACTCGCGATCAAACTTTTACAAACGAAAAACCCACAACGGGTTACACTGATCGATCCTTGAATATCCGATTTACGTACCTGCACGTTAGTAAGGCCGTGCACGATTCGATACCTTAGAAGTGAATCAATGTTAAACGCTTCAACGATACGACGAATTTTGATATCGTCGACGTAACAGAACTACACCACGCGTAAACAAAATATAGATATTTTCCACACCGTAGTCTCTTTTTCGTTTCCTCCCTTTCGCTCCCGTTTCTATTTCGAAACGTTCACGAATGCGCGGAATGATATAACGCGTAATGTATCACAATGCACTCATTCCCTTTGTTTTGCAGTTACACAGGAGTCACCGATCGCTTTCTTTGTCACCGAGGAGCTGCACATGACGCAAGGATTAAATGCGTCGCCCGTTTTCGTTATTATACGAGAAACGCCGCAATCAATCCCCTCGCGTCCGCAGGCATCGCGGAGATGCGTGCCACGATCAATACCCCATGTGTCAAAGGTGCGTGAAGTGTCAGGTCCCGATTCACCTTCTCGACCATTTCGGAAATTCGCGACGCGAACCCCTCGACGTAATCGCGTCCCTTTTTGCGATGCGGGATCGGCCGCGACAACCGACAGCCCCGTACCTTGTGATTCAGGAATATCAGCCCGAGCGTATTCGCGACCCGATCCTTCCTTCCCGTCCGTTTTTCCGATGTCTCTCCTCGCAGAGCTGGGCTCGTGCTCGTGCCTTGACGCGCAGTACCACACTCGACGACGATTGCCGTCGACACTAACAACAGCCGGCGAGAGTGCTAACTGAAATCCACGTAACGCGTTCCTCCAGTTTCGGCCGCTCCGCTATTGCGCCACCAACCCGAGAATTATTCCTGTGCAGCAGTGTTCCCGGCAGCAGAAAATCGAAGTTTTATTTTAAGGGGGAACCCCTACCCAGCCGACTTTCCTACGGTTAAGCACGTTTCCGCGGCGGTTACTCGTTACTAGGCATGCTCGAATGCTGCGGACCTTTCACGAGGCGCTTTCGTTCTGCCTCCGCATTTTCATTTCGCCGACGACCGCGACGCACTGGATTTTATTTCACGCGCACGTCGATTTAAAGGAAGCACCCGCCGAATGACACGAACAGAAACTTACCGAGAAGCGTGCACCGGTTTTATCGGGTCGATGTCGCTTTTCCGCACCGACGATTCCGTTTCTATCGACCGACTTTAGATTTTGTTCTCGCGTTTACTTTTTAGGGACGTTTTTAGACAACGCCGGGGAACCACGGGGAACGAAACGTACGAACAAAATAAATGTCCGAAGCCCAACGAAGTTTATCGATTTAGACAGTGTTTTTTTTCTCGATTTTGTCATTTGTATGTGCGCACGAGTAACTTTGTAACGTTTGTTGTTCTTGTTATCTTAATAAAAAAAAACTTGCGATTAATTATATTTGCATCCTTGCATAACAATAATTCAACTTTTCCGTCATTTTTTGTCCATTATAAACAATTTCTTCTGATTCTGGTCTAAAATTATTAAATCCCAATTCGTGTTCAAGGTGTGATTATAAAAAATATAAATAACTTTTCTAGATATTTAATCGTTTTCTTTCTTGCTATAATATTGAATCTATTAAAGTTATTTCATCTAGTCAGTATTCTTGCTAAACTTTATATCATGCGATCAGTAGATGTTAAATGCATTCTGTTTTCAGTATTTTTACCACAGAATCTGTTGCAATCGATTCACACGTGGAAAATGTAACAGTGAGAACTGTTTATGTCCAACGTATAAAGTATAAATGATAGTTAAAGTGCAACTCAATATCATTACATTGACGTTACACCTCTGAAAAACACGTAAAATATGAATTAGAATCAAGCACATTATTGTAGAACATTTTATTTTGTATAAATGATTCTGAGATTACAGAAACAAAAGAATATATAATGTCTGATTGAGGTTGCTAGAATTCTTCTGAAATTTCATACCTGAAAATATTTATTGTATTGAGTTAATGTTTCTCTCTTACCTTGTCAATTTATAACTTTAACATTCCTTATTGTTAGCATAATCTTAATAAAAAAGATTTTACTTTTAATTCAATATTACAAGATAAATATTATACTTATGGTTATTCTTGTTGAACTATTTGAAAAATTTGTAAACAAATAATGAAAAAAGTACAAAATAATGAACAGTAAGTACTTTGCATAATGTAACATCACTTTTTTTTTACAAAAGATAGTTGATTCTTTGACCTTTATAATTTTATGTATATGAAAAAAATGTTTATTATGTATAATGTTTATTAATATAAATCACCTGTGCAAAAAATTCATGTTTTAGATTCCACTTCAAACTGAAATTACATAATATATATTTTTACTTTTACTCATAGAACTTACATAATTCAGTGAGAAAACCCTTAAGTTCTGTGTATAGCATTCTTCTTTTAAGTAATTAAAATTTGTTCAGTGCTAACATAATTTTCTAAAGGTTACTGCCTTTTATAAGTAATTTTTCTGAGGCAATAAAAAATCTTTGATTTACTGCCACGTTTATGTGAGTAATTTGCATATGACCTATGTTCACACACTTTACTATTCCTCTTCTTAATAAATTTTTAATAGCCCTTGCATCTTTTGGAATGTACTAGAAGAAAAAGGAAGCTTTTTTAAATTGATGCATAGACAGAATGTGAAAAGTCAAACTTGATTAACAATTGTTCCCTTCTCTATTAGTGTTTTTAATACGAGGAACATATATGTAGGATAAATGCTTGAATATATTAATATATTTTATTCGTACAAAAAAAAGAATTTATAAAACAGAGTGTATAATTTAAAATAAACCCAGTTAATATTACTAGAATAGCATTAATGTTTTTATTTTTAAAAAGCAACTGTTAATTTTTAATATCAATAAGAAATGGTTATTTGCAATATGAAAGCAGGAAACATTGAAACAATTCGCTGTATTCGTAAAAATTTGAAATTTTAGGCACAATTACATACACTTAAAAAGACAGTTGAATTAATGATGATTATAAACAGAAAATAATTGCGGAATAATTCGTTATACAATTAAATCTATCATGTGTACACGCTGCACGAGAGCATAAATGATAAGCTTAGCAAAATAATTGGTAAAAGCATGGTAGCTTTTTTTATTGTACCTTATGAAGTCTGTTATATAAAATATTAATAAAATCGAAGTTAATAGTAGTAATGTTCCTGAAACAAAAAGAAATTGAATGAAAGGTTACTCAAATACATGCTTCAACTTTCAACATTTACTCTATTCACTGGTCATATTAACTTTATTATCTGTATTTTATCATCTTCAATACATATCTTTAAGTCTTTTATCAGCAGATCACATGTATTACTATACATTCATTATTATCTAACAAAGAAGTAGATAATATTTGAACATACTTTAACTAGTCCTCAAACAGTTATTGATGTTGAACACAACCTCAGGAATGTTATTTTTTAATGGAAATATTCAATTCTCGTACTTTACAGAATTAGTGTATTAATGACGGAACACGTACTAATTTGTACAATTTTTAATCGTGCAATTATGTAGTAAGTGTGCAACGACCTTAACATGAATTCTTTCTATCACTGTATTAGAGTTGCATTGTTAATGAATCGAAGCAAGTAAGAAAGAAAATTAATCAAATAAGAATATATATGTTTCTACCTTATTAATAAGCACCATTAGCATTTTACTGGAACTTAATTTCGATATAATCGATACATATGTGTATTAAATCTGGACAACAGCTCTTTAATCGAATAAGTCACTTATCAGCCTGTTATTTAATGAAATCTTCGTGAGTATTAACTAATTGTAACGTAATTAACACATTGTATTCTTATTATAGCTTTACGTATTCAGAGCTAAGGTAGGAAATGGGAAGACAACGAATGTCCTGCAAATGAATGTAGATTTAAAAAGAATTCGGTGATTTTTTTTTTTTTTTGTGAAAAGAACAGTCATGGAGAATGAGAATTATTTGCCGTTATTGACTAAGGCTTTACCTAAGTTTGTCGGGCAGGGGTACAATTTTTATACATTGATCTACGGGTGGTAAATATTCTAGAGTAATTATAAATTCCTTTTGTTCAATTTTCTGCTTTCTTTTTATACTCTTTAACATCTTCTAAATTCAAAATATCGAATTCTGTAATATTCTTTCCTGCAAATTGCCCGAAAGCACCGCTTGATATGCTACGTTTAACAACTGTAAAGAAAAAATATACGAATTAGTACACTAGAAGATAGTGTGCAAAAATTGTATTATGGTAAACATTGAATTTAACTAACCATTCGTTGAATTGACTTTCGTCAACATATAAGTTGGCAGTCCTTGACATTCACGAGCAATGTACGTTCCGACAACTGATAGATCAGTAATTGGTGGTAAAACTACTTTCATTGTTTCTCTTACGATTTCTGTGTCCACCTCGTAATATCCTGTAAAGACAGTATAAATATGATATGCGTCATTGCGATTTCGTTATAAAATTCAAATGCATTTTTCCGAAAGTAAACGATGTTTACCATTGGAAATTTTTCTGAGAAGGTCGTACATGTTGCGCGGTTGTAAAACTCTTTGACGATTCAACGGCATGACAAAGCAGCAGCGTCCGTCGATATCGATGATGCCGGTTTTGTTCTGCAATAATGGAATTCAAACAGTTTTATACTATCAGTTGGAAAAATTGCTTTTCCATAAGACAGAAATCCATTAAACTCACAATACTAAAATCGTGTATAAATCGACCTTGACGACCTCCGCGAAAATCGGGGACATCGATTTTCTCATAATGCTCATTCTCTAAATCAATTTCAAAACGCTCCTTGAAGAATGCTCCCCTTCTAGCATTATTATTCTCGTTTGTATTGACGAGCATCGCCTCCTGTTCTGTAACTCTTGTCAGGATTCTAAATAAGTCGGAATCTGCTAGCAATCCTTGATGAACTGGGTCTTTAGTGTAAGACAACTTGTTCGTGTTATCATAAGGGATGCTGTACCATCCTGTTCTGAATCTGTGCATTTGTGTTCGAGCATATTGCCTATATATGTAGAGACCACCAATAACACCAATTATGAGAATTATTTTTGCAAGGAGAAACAGCAAAAATGTCGCCGTAACACGAACGCGTATACTGCTGACAACATAATGATTTCTCACATTAACTTTCTCCTGTTGAGCTTCTGGATCTCTTTTTACATCTTCCTGTTGACAAAAATATATTTATCAGTCAAAGTAAACAAGAGAGAAAAATGTAATATTTTTTTTTAAGTAATTCAGTCAACTTTCTGCTAATTAGAGAATAAATTTATAAACACTTTTTACAATTTACCCAATCAGAAAGAATATTAATTATTCGAAATAAAATTGGAGCAGGTCATTCGAAATGAAAGCATTTTACACATATATTAATAAAATGCCATTTCTCATTAATATGTCCTAATTCTTATGCAAACAGTTTTTTATAGGAATTATTAAATTATTTACTTCCAATGATTGAAATATATACAATATGGTTCTTTAAATCAGGTCAACTAAATATCTTTTCAATTTGTAATAATGTAACAGATATTTTATATATAATGTGAGTGATATCGAAATATCGGTATTTAGCGAAAATATTTTTTTTAAGGTTGTTTTTTTCGGGATGAATGAAACCTGTTAATATTTTTTACACACAAGTAGGTATGTGCATATTGTTATTGTATGCGTAGTTTATCATGAAATATACTCAGAAATATGTCGTATGTTAATATAGGCTTGAAATGATCTTTTACTCCGAAAATTGAAATCTTATTTTTTATAAATTATTGATTATTGATTATCAAAATTACTGAAAATTATTGACCTCTGACAACTTTGCATATGTATCATACAATGTGATGGACAAAAACGTCCTGGAAATATATCAATACTCCAAACTGATCAGGATTGTCCAGGACTCTGACCCCTACGGGGGTCATTAGTATCGCGACAGTAAACATGTTTTTTTGTTATATAATAACAGGCTCTCGATTGTTGCGTTTTGATAAAAGTCGGCGATGTCAATAGAGAAAAATTTCATTTAAATCTTTTATTTTCGGTGTAAAAAACCATTAAGACTATGTTATTATAGATATTGAAACGTATTTAACGATCGCTGCGCGATCCAATAAAAGAGCTATATATTCAACGTTTATATAAACATTTCGAGTTATTTAAACCTGTCAAGTTAATCGTTTGAAATTTAAACGCTGCAGACACTACGTAGAAAAATTAAAAAAAATGCTCTGACAGTAACCGGAACTGTGATAGCACGAACAATTTGATAGTAACTGTGACTAATGCAATCTTATCAAACGATAGTATTATATGCGCAACATATCCTGATTTAGAAAAAAATACTGTTACGTACATAAACTTATTCGCGCACAGAAAAATCACCGAAAGCGTTTAATCTCAAAAATGGGAACGGTGAATAATTCAATGTTTATTTACAATAAAGAGATTACCGTCGAAATATCTAAGAAATGTATTAATTTAAATATCGGAGAAAATTGATAAATAACAAGACGACGCTAACCGTTGAATTATCCTCAACAAACAACGGTTGATCCATTTTGTCAGTCTTCTTCTCGGTAATGGCCTTTGTAATGATCGTCATCTTGGTGTTCCTAGTTTGAATATTCTTCCAGTAGAAATATCGGTACACCTTCCGCACAAAAATCTACTTTCGTGCGTGCGATCGTACGATTGTATCGATGATCACCGCGTTTGAATGAACGTTGACGTAGAGTAACACAATACCGATGCAGAAACGACACGACAAAACCCACAGAATTTCGGGATAAACTGCATACATACAAATGCAACCGAGATTGATCGCTGACAACCGCGCCCTCAATGCACTAATAAACACTGTACGCGCATGCGTCGATTCTTAGCAAAAGATGGTCGAAACTTTTCATGCTTTTCATCGATGATTACATGTTTAGCTATGCATACACGATATGTACTAATATATACACTCTTCATCCGTTATAAACTTGCTATAAACTCATTGTAAACCATGAGTTTTTGGAAAATAATGGTCACGCTTTTGAGGTTATACCATCCGTTGATAACTCGTTCAGTCGAAAGTTGAAGCGAGAGAAATTAGAACTCCAAGTTCTTGGGTTAGCAACGAGCTTGCAGGGAGACGTTATAATTGTTTGTAAAAACGTGTCGTATTAGGGGAACTACGAGATTTCAGTAATATTGTTACGTTCAAATATCTTCTTCTCTTATCTTTAAATTCTTCAAAACGATACGGAAAAGTTGTAATGAAAATGCAGAGTAACGTCGAAGATATCAAACCGGGAGATTCAAAGGAAGTCGAAGGCAAAGCTTCATTTAAACGAGAAGAGATGATAAATAAGAACGCAGAGTTCGATCATGAGGAATTGGTGAAATTAACGAAAAAAGCGATTGATAATATAATCGAAAGCGATCCGCTTTTGTCTGGTCTACCAACGGACGTTACGATCGAGGAGCTTAAAGCTCAAGCTGCTGTTGCGCAGGGACAAGCGATAACTGTGTATTTAAATCGCGGAGACCTGCCTAAACTTGGAGTCGTGGTAACGTATTTCCTTATCATTTTTATGTTATCTCCTCAATTTTTATTCTTAAAAAATATATATTATCAATAATAAGGAAATTTCTGTACTAATAATGACTTTTGAAATCTAGGTGTCTCCTCACAACACAACAGTCTTGGATCTCAAGAAAGCCATAAAGCGTCACACAAATATATCCCTGAAGAGAGAAAAAGTTAAAAAAAAAATCAGTTGGAAGCATGTTTGGAAAAAATATTACTTGTGCTTCCAAGATGTGAAACTAGCAAATGACAATGAGAATATAAAAAATTATGGAATTACGAACAGAACTGAGTTACATTATGTAAAAAGGCGTAGGGAAAAAAATAAATTTGTAAAGAACAGCTAGTTACCAGAAAACAGATGCACTATGTAAATACGTCATTTTCTTTTTATCGAATAATTTATATTTCATTAAATACACTATAACATTATGAAAAAATGTTCTTATTGGGCACATACATCAATGTGATGGCAAAAGCTTTTTTTTTGGTTCTAAAATTTCACATTCTAAAAATGGATTGATGTCTTCCAGCATCAAACAAGTCAATTCCATTGCCACAGAATTGTAAAAGTTTGTTATAATCAATTTCTTTAAATTTGGCATTCGATATAAACATTCTAATGCTCTTTCCGTTACGTTTATACATTCAGAGATGTCAAAATGTTCTAACTTTGGATATCCTGTAGACAATTTATCTATGTACCAATCGTCAATTGTTGTGCAACCTTTCAAACTAAGCCATTTCAACTCGTACAAGTTTGATATTTGAAAGAGATTATCGAATTCAATAGGATGCCCTTTTAAATCGATTCCTTCTAAAACGTAATTCGGATCATAAGTATCTGGCAACTCTTTGGGAATTTGAAATTTATTAGCCAATTCTATCCATTCTTTGTGATCCTTGAATTTTACTCTGCCACCGCATCTCAGGACAAAGCGAGCTGTTGCTATATCTGGACCCAGAGTCAAATGCTTCTCGTACTCCTTTCTTTGGACATATTTTCGGTATTCCTGTTTTTGTTTCGCCCACCATTCCTTCAAATTTAACGTAATGAAATCATGTACATTAGGCGCTTCCGTAGTGCCTAATAGCAGCTTAGTTCGACTCTGCGGTGGATTACGAATTATCTTTGAATATTTTTCTTTGACCAAATCATCGATATTTTGCCGTTTATGTAAATCCTGAGACAAAAACGTGACAGCTTGCTTGTCGTTGTAATACGCACGTGTCACGATATCGTATAATTTACGGCGAGAGGTTATGCGTCCTGAGATTTGGTTAAGTACAACAAAAATAGAACACTGACGCAACATTTTTATAACAAAATTAATGTATATATAAATACCACTCTTCCGTATTAATTCTTCCTCGTTTTATAAATTGTTCGGTCTTTATAAAGTGACATTATTTCTCATAGAAATAACTTGCACCAACATCATCTATACTGGAGTTCATTAATACAGATAAGTACCATAAGTACAGGTCTTTAACAGGTAATACCTGGTAATACCTGAATATACACACAATTAAAAAATACTTCGTCTGTTTGATGCAATGCACGGAGGCAAAAATATTTTTTGCAAAGTATAGTAGGAATAAAAATGCTAAAATCAACTTATATATTTCTTTGAAATATGTACAACGCTTGCACTAATATATATAAATTTCTTACCGCCTTTGTAATTTCAAAATTGTGCGAGACATAAAAAAGTATTACTAATTATGGATATATCAATAATTTATCAATAAGTCTAGTGCGTCTAGTGGAAGTAATATAAATGTCATTTATTATTGTTGGTAACACTGCTAAACACCGCAGTGGAGACGTTACCAAAAAAAAAGCTTCGTGAAACGTGAAAGAGATATTGAACATGAGAAATACTGTGTAATTTTATTGTAACCGGTATTTTTTTTATAAGAATACATAAGGTATGGATTATCAAAACATGATTCCTTAACTTACTTTTTGCTTGTAGCAGTATCAAGCAGTATATATACTATCGTCAGGAACGAAATAACATTTAATATTGACGACACCAGTTTATCAATAATAATTTGATTGAGAAGGGATTGATTATTTTTGGGTTAATATATATAAAAGTGGAGTGATTTATTAAATATTTGGCAAAATGATGGAAGATATGCAAGAAGAGGTTAGTATGACTTTTTTCGTGCGAGATTTGTTTACCACGTTCGAACTGTCAATGTATAATTATAGTTGTCCATCACTGTTTATCGATTGCTTATTAACATATTTGGCTTACGTTTTATTATTTTAGACCCAATTTGTGGTCGATGATGTGAGCAAAATCATTAAGGAAGCAATCGAAGTATCTATCGGTGGAAATGCTTATCAGCATAATAAAGTAAATCAATGGACATCGAATGTTGTTGAAGGATGCTTGGGAAATTTGACAAAATTACAAAAACCGTATAAATATATAGGTGAGCTTTTAATATTTTCGATTTATAATTCTGCATTGAATCTTTAATATACATCATCTACGAAGGTCCGTTCAAGTTTGAAACATTATAAAACACTTTTTCAGTTAATTGTACTATTATGCAAAAAAATGGAGCCGGCCTACATACCGCGAGTTCCTGTTTTTGGGACAATGCTACGGATGGCAGTTGTACAGTGCGTTGGGAAAATAAGACAATGTATTGTATTGTTTCTGTTTTTGGTCTAGCAATTTAATCGATCTATTCATATTTTAAAAGCTTCTAATAGGAATCAAAGAAGGATACTAAAATTAAATTTAATGTCTCACACAAAGTTATTAATTTCGGTGCAGGAAGTATGAAATTTATTTTGTGTAATAGGTTTTCCCTTCTGGCAACACCATGTATTTTTTTATACCGCAAATATATTGCGTTTGGGACACTAACTATTGTATTTACTAATTAGGATGTTTTATTTAATGTATTTATGTAAATATACAAATTTATTTTTACTATAAATGGATATTAAAAACATTTTCATTGTTTTGTACTGTTCAAATGAGTGGAATTATTTATTATTTACATTTTTCGCGCGAACATGTTACTGTGTATCAGATTCTGATTGTATTCTACAGTAACTGATCATATATTTCACACAACACAAATGGACATGGTCATATGCTAACTCGCATATGTCAAACTTGCAAAATATATGAATATTTTATGGAAACAAACATAAGAAATACTTAAGGTTGCTTGTTCTTCCGCAAAGTAATTCCAACGGTATTGGAACTAAGTAATTCATTTCTTGTACTTTAGAAATAAAATTCATTAACTTATCGATAGTGCGTACGTAACAGAAACTAAAACTGCTATTCTATTATATCTCTTATTTCCGATACATCGGTTAAGAAATCCTCGTCTATCGATAAATCTTCATCTAATAAAACCATATTAATATTCAAATTATCGCCGAATTCGTCGTCTATGTATAAATCTTCGACAGTGTTGTCTGGAATATCCTGTAACAACATTATAATCATGTAATAAAAAGCTTTTATATTTTTCCAATATTTATAAATTCTTAATATACTGATAATTACTAATCTCCTATAAACTTTCATTTAGATTAAAATTATAAAACGAATATTTTTGCTTAGACATTTTTCAGAATCGTCATGAAAAAAAAGTTGCACGTTGATGATATAGAGTCATTCCACGCGAACTCGGACACTTTTTGGAGTAACATTTCGGATTTTGCTGAATTTTTGATATGTTGTAGTTTCTAGGGATATATAAACGTGTGCGAAAGGATTTTTGAAAATTGTTAATTTTAGAGCTCTTTGAAGTTTACTGTTCACTTTTCTTTTCTATCAATTTTAGCTCTTAAACTAGCATTTGTGTGCTGATAGAGCAGACATAACAGTACCTAATTAAAATTATTTCAGTTGGAAGAAAAACTTTTTTTAACCATTTATTTGGCAATTATTGTTAACAAATGCAGGTTTTTCATAGCGGAGAATTATTTAAAAAATTGAAAAAAATTGAGAATGTAGCCCTACTTGTCCCCTTTACGGACCACTTTTCAAAAATACGGACACTTTAAAATTGGCCATAAAAAAATTAATTGAATTGTACGCTGCGCGTCGAAATCCACTGATTCGACCAACCAAGTGCTGCGCCACTCGATTTGACTGCAAGGACCGCGCCAGGGACCCCGCCGCGTTCGGCTGGTCGAATCAGTGGATTTCGACGCGCAGCGTACGATTCAATTAATTTTTTTATGGCCAATTTTAAAGTGTCCGTATTTTTGAAAAGTGGTCCATAAAGGGGACAAATAGGGCTACATTCTCAATTTTTTGCGATTTTTTAAATAATTCCCCGCTATGAAAAACCTGCATTTGTTAACAACAATTGCAAAATAACTTTTTCTTCCAACTGAAATAATTTTTATTAGGTACTGCTATGTCTGCTCTATCAGCACCCAAAAGCACATTTTTATCAGTTTGCTAGTTTAAGAGCTAAAATTAATAGAAAAAAAAGTGAACAGTAAACTTCAAAGAACTCTAAAACAATTTTCAAAATTTTCAAAAATCCTTTCGCACACGTTTATATATCCCCAAAAACTACAGCATATTCAAAATTCAACAAAATCCGAGGTGTTACTCCAAAAAGTGTACGAGTTCGCGTGGAATGACCCTATAAAAACAGCTCCTATTTATATTTAACAAAATACTTACCCCTCTGCGTATAGGTAACTTCCCTATCGTCGAGTTATTAATTCCTCTTAATTGGCTCAATGCCGCTGGTAATGAACGTCGCCTTGGCAAAACGGATTGGTGACAAGACTTGCAATTCTTAGTTTTCGAAGAATCATTCAGAAACATCAAATTGAAGTTTGATGTTACTGCTTTTTTCTCATCCTCTTTAAAGTCTATTTTAAATTCGGCGTTACTTTTCTCATAGATGCTATCGGTGTTTTGTACATTTTCTGTAATCTTTCTCTTGTCTTCGGCGGTGGTTTCAATGCTGCTAAACGTTTCGACGTTTTTGTTTAATTTCGGATCGGTAGAGGAATTGCTCAACTCAGCAGACACTTCGGCAATAGATTCACAAATGTAGTTTCTGTTGAATGTTGTATCGTACGAGGAAGCGGGGTTTTCATAATTGTTAACATTAACGGTGATACTGCTCTCAGTTCTCTGATGAACTTCATTACTATTTGCTGTACTATTAATATTGTCTTTATTAAACAGAAACGTGTCATCCTTCATCGTTGATTTTTCGATGGTTTTGATTTCTTCACTGTCGTTCGTCTGTAAATTATACAAATTTTCAAACATAGCCTGAGAAGCTCGACTGTCATTCATTGCGCTCTCGAAATCAGTGTAAGTTTTGAATGTAGGAGACAGACACTCGTCCGAACTCGGTGAGGCAGGTCGTACGATTTTCGTCGCTCGATCTAAGGCGTCTTTTAAAACTTGCAGTGGTTTACTTTCACATTTGTTCGTCGAATCGGTTACAGTTTCATAATTATCCGTTGTCTCTTCTTGATTGATTTCCATTCTTCTAGCTGTAACGTAAAGAATAAATTATGTGACTATTAAACTTGATTATTAACGAAAAGTGGGAAACCAATTATTACCTTCTGGTTTTCGATTTATTATGTAGGTATTATCACTTTTTTGAGAAGTATCATCAATCATTTGATCTTTGCTAAAATCGGCAGTAGAAATTGTATCATTAGCGTCGGGAGGTTGCACCAAATAGTTTGCCTGTAAACAAAAAATAAATAGTCACGATTACTTGAAATTCATTGTGTTTCATTCGTATCTACAATGCTACATTAAACAGGTAATATAAGTCGGATTGCTGGTCGGTAGGCGCATTTTAATTCGCAAAATTAGTCAAGTACTTACTGATACATCGCCGCACGATTTTCTCATTTTAGACAAGCAAATTAATTTTTCTTTTCTCCACAAAGAGGTTTCAAAGAAACTCTGAGGATCGACGTTTAATTTTTGCGGTTGTATTATCGCATCTTTAATGCCCTCAGGTGCGTGTAAATAAGGTATCTGCAATATAAAATGAGATACAAAACTGAAGTGTTCATAAAAGATCATTCTACAAAACAAAATATGAATTTTTCAAATCATACTTTACGACATTGATTAAACGACGATTTTATGCAAGACGGATCATATTGACCGGGAGATTTACAATATTTCGGCTCGAAACTAGTCTTGTGACTAGCCGGTTTATGTGGCTCGTAATCTTTGCTTTTCGTCTGAACGAGTCCTTTGGTTTTATTTGTTGGAGGACCTAACAGTACACGCGCATAAAACAGAAAAAAAGCAAATTAAAGCACACCTCAAGTGCAGGTAGAATAAATTTAATAAAGATTTTCCATTGCGATTGTACGCACTTGTGTCTGTAGAGGCTGGTGACGAATCGCTCCCGCAAAAGAAGTGTTCCCGTCTGTTTGCCAACAGTTTCTTCAGCTGCTTCAGATTGGTTCTTGCATCTTTGTACGATTCATCGTCGGTCGATTCCAATAACGCAGATGAATACACGGACGTAGTTCTGGAGTCTACAATGATTTCTTGGGGTGCTTTGACTTTTTTGTACGTAGTGTTCCATGGTTGCAAAGTTTCCTCTGTATTACCTTTTCCCGTTTGATGGGTATCAGAAAACTCTGAGTCAACATAATTCGGATGATTACTCATCTTGTCCTTGTTCGGAGCGTTACAAAGCACGTTCGTATTTTTCTGCATGTCGTCTTTGTTATGTTTCATGTCGGTAAATAAATGTATTAATTCGTTATGCGTCGTAGACTTTAAATCTACGCTTTGCCTCGATGTCAGTTTTTTCGTCGGATGCAAATATTGTCCTGCGGGGAACTCGGAGGATTTTGCGGGGTACAACTGTTTGGCCGAAACGCTTTTCGTTAGTCTTGTACCTTTACTCTTTGATACTCCAATTGGAGATTTCGTGGGTAAAACGTAAGTGTTTCCGGTCTCGTTGTTGTTGTTCGCGTACTGATCGATATACATCGGTTCTTCGTCTTCGTATTGCATCTAGAGATATTATGTTAAAGTTGATACAGTGCGTCTTAAACATAAACACAAATTCTAGCGAAAAGGTATAGCGCGAATGTTGCACCGAGATTCCAGAGAAATGCACCTCTAATCTTTGAAGAAATCGACGCATTCTGTTCATGTCCAGCGTCCTCTTATTGGCATCGAGTTGCAATCCAGCTTCTAGTAAGTTGTTAAGCAACGGAGGAAAGTCGTATAAATCCGTAATAACTCCACGTTTCCAGTGTAGATATTGTCTCTCGACGTCTGCTTTGGTGTATCCACTCCATGGTATGTGCACTGTTTAACGATTAGAGATTATTATTAGAATCTGATTTACAATCTCGTACAAGAGGCTTTTTCAACAGCAAACGTCTCGGTTACACTTTACAAATGGAAATTATTTAATAAACGTATGTTTCTTGCGTTTTACATTATTTTACATCAAGGGTCAACGATGAATCTCAACGTACGAGGATCGATGATTGAATTAAATTGAACACTTACTTGTGCACATTTCCCAAATCAACATAGTTAGCCCGTACACATCGCTCGCTTTTCGTGGTTCGTAACTACAAAAAAGTTCAGGCGCTTGCCAACGAAAAATCTCGGTTCTTAAGCGTTCCTCGTATTCTCTGTCTGGTTTTGGCTGTAGTGAAATTACGAAAAAAATGTGGTAATAAGGGAAACAAAAATGGACAGTGACTCACGGATTTGTTCACACAACAGGATTTTTTGCATTAAAAAATCGTGAATACCATTGATAACGATGACTTAATTATTACGATATTCATAAAAAATAATTTTTCTGAATATTCGTATTATTTTATAATTAACGAATGAATCTGTGAGTCATTACATAACATAATATAATGAAGAAAAAAAACGAATTAAATGAAGCTCAAGGATTTAAATCATGCGAATGAAACAAAAAAACTGGATAATTATTATTATAATGATAAGAAAGAAAATAATGGGATTCCAAGTTACACAAGGTGAACGAATCAATTTATGTGTGTTTTTAATTAACTCCGGTGTCTAAAAATAATGCACATCACAGACAAGTCTGCTTATCACATTGAAGCAAATATTTACGGTTCAGTCGGTGAATGTAATTAAGAACACGTCACGGTGCAGCGGATTCATTCAAAACTGAACATTTTGTGAGAAACAACGCTAACCATTTCCTGCTGCAAAGTACCGTTGGGTGCGGCAACGAAGAGACGGATATGACGTTGCAAATTCATTCCATTTTAACATGAGTATGCACTACTCACAATAATTATAAACTGTTAAATCTAGAAAACTTAAGGCAAGTATGTAACATTCGAAAAATGAGCAAAATACGAAGATCGAAGTCGAGGCGAATAGCTTACAAGATGTTTCAGAAATGAGCATTTTCTTTCAAATCTATTTAAGACTTTTAAGAATATAGTTCAATAAAATTTAACAATCTACGAATAGGAAATGATCGCGGAACTCGTGAAAGTTGGCCTACATTATGCGAAGTTGTAATAATTCCTTTATTTTCGTTCATAAAGGTTTGCATCAATGAATTTCTATGGACGCGTGGAACAGGTGTATTTTCGCCACACCCTCCAGCGAACGATCTACACAATAGCAGGGAAGCTGTGCTTCGAACCTCTTTATTTGCAATTAATTCCATTCGGCGAACGAGCGATATCCGCGTCTTTCACAGGTTAATCAGTTCGTTCATTCAATCCGAAAAAATGCGCAACGCTACATAGTTCGTTAGATCAGCGACCGACAGGAAATCATCAATAATTCATGGTGATTTTACTTGCGTGATAAATGAAAGTTTACAAACGATGAACGGACGTACATACTTTATATTATAATAGCAAACAAAATTCCATTTCATAATTTCACACATTTCGTTATAATTTAGAGGAATTACTGGTGAATATTTATTAGAGAAGAATCGATTATTTCCGAACACTACGGAGATTAACATTCTTTACTAAATATGTACACACAGCAATAAAATTGAACATGCTGTGTAATCTTTCAGTGTTTATCTGCTTCCTTGTTCGCTGCGTTGTAAAACAAAAGGAACTCGAAAAGATCTCCTTTTCTCGATCTAAGGTGACGGATTTCGGGATCAAGCGTTACCTTAGATCGAAAGAATTCTGTACGTCGCACAACTGTTAAGTGATTTCGATTTATTCGAATAAACTGCAGCTACTAACAACTATGCGAAAAAGTTGAATTTCTTTACTCACATTATTGATATTCATTGCCAGTTCCCATCCTCCAAGTTTTACGACACCGCTAGAAGCCAGATAGACGCAATGCGAGCTGATGGCAGTGTGCACGTACCCGCGCATGTGAGAATGCCTCAAGGCATCGGAGAGTCTTCCGCCGCACTTCGCGATACCCTGTATGGGCATTCGTTCACCCTGATCGTGTATGTAGTGGTAGAGGGTGCAATCGACAGACTCGAATATAGACACTAAGCCGTGGTCGTCTGTGTGGGTGGTGGCCATTAACAGTAACACGTTCGGATGACGAATTTCTCTAACAAATGTGAAACCAAATCAAGAATCAACATCGTGAATGGAAGACAGAAGAATGCTAACAATAAATTATTCTATAACATAATTAAAAATAATCCTGAGGAATTCATTCGTAACTAATATTTTGTCACAGTTGTTAAAATTTTTGGAAGTGTCAAATTCTTCTTTGCGATTTAACTCTGTGAATTTTAATCTAACTCGATAAGTAAAGTTATTTTATATAATTATAATTAGACTGCGGAAGTTTATGCATTTATGGCAATTTTCAAATTACAAAACCCTATAAGAACGCCTGCAGGTATAAAAATGCAATCAAATATAAAAAATATAATGCATTTTATAATATTTAGAAAATAAAACACACATTTATTTAAGATTCAGTTGCTCTTGTATGTCTATAAAAATATTAATTTGCATAAACTTCCGCAGTCTAATTATAATATTGCGGTATTAATTACCACAATAATGATTTTATTACTGCTTGTAGAAACTGAATCGTGTTTACTATAATTTAACATGTAAAACATTATGATAATTTTATGAGAGTTGTCGATTATGAGGTAGTTTGCTTTCTCTTAATTTATGTTCTTATGCAAATACAATTATAGTCCCACTTTCTGACATTATCATTAACTAATAACTAAACAAACTCTACTTCGATCGACGGTAATTATTACGTCATCCGATAAATAATCTCCCGCAGTTATGTTTCATTTGCTAAAACACTGTTATTTTTTGTGCTTCTAGCTTCCAATTAATGTTAGAGATTCTCCCTCGAAAAATTTCTAATCTCCCGGGCCTAACTGCGCTCACGCGACGCGACAATAGCTAATGGGATGACCTAATATCTCTCATTATTCATGTGCAGCGCACGCAATACGAAACAACGTTAAAAAGAGGCTTAAGAGGACGTAGACATTAATCCAAGCCTCCATTCCTCTAATGATCGCCACTGAAAACAGACATTTGCATGGCCATCGACGGTCTCAATCAACTCGCTGTTTCGTCTGAAATGATACCTACGAGAGTACATCCAAGTCCGCTTTCACGGCGTCTTTGCATTCCGGATGTATGTGCCTCTTTAGAGAAACTCTGGTATTCTGCCACTCGGCAAAAATCAGCTCCAGATATCGATCTTCCGTTCCAGCCACCCATCCGATTTCGAAGATGTCTGAGGCTGATATGTGCGGCACGCCCGGCACGATTGACTTCGGTTCCAGAGATCTTCGCTCGTTGTCGCATTTATTGTTGTTACTTTTCGCGAGGAAGTCTGCCCTCGCTTTGTCCGGGCTGCATGGCTCTTCGATTTCGAACTCTTCCGGAAATCTTCTGCGATCTATGAACGCTTGCAGAGCATTACGGTAAGATTCGCTGAAAAATAGAGTAACAATTCGTGTGGCTGATGTTTGGATCTATTTATTAAGAATGTGAAAAACATTTCTTTAGTCGCCCAGATAGCCAAATTTTTACAGAAACTGCCATTATGGCATTTGTTGGTAGATTGACGGGAGATCTGTAACGTACAGGACTGTTTGCAGATTGGCGACAGAAACCGAGCAGGTCCTGCTGACATAACATGTTGCCAGATCTGCTGCCGACCTGACGGCAGATTGGCAGCAGAATTCGAACGGATACTGCTGACGGACCTGAATGGAGGGTCGGCTGAGACGAACTGCTCGGTTTCTGACGCCAAACTGCTTCCCGATTTGCTAATACAAGCTCTGTTTGCAAAATAACAGCCTAACGCGGAAACAGATGGCTATAGATTTGTAAACAGATTTTCTGCCAATTTGCTGCCAATCTGCACGCAGATGGTTAACAGGGCTTGTGCAGTAAACGTATATTTTTAATTTTAGAGTATTCGATAATTTTATTTTATTATTTCGATTTCTACGTTGTTGTGAAATGATTAAATTCTTTAAATCTTTTCCTATTTATTATATTATTTAAATTATTATAAGTGAATATAAAAATCGTCTATAGAAAATTGAAAAAAAATTGGATGTATAATTTTTCTATGAATTTTAATAAAAAAAAAAAAAAATCGAAAGATGTAGAAATTTAAAAATTAATTAAGAAGTTTAGAAATTTGTTAAAGCCAATAATATAACACTGCCTACAAATTATATATCATCATATCAAGATTGGGTATTATAATCGTCTGATCAAAACGGAATCAACAATAATATTACTTTTAAATATCTATGTATAATGAGTGTAATTTGAGAAACACTGCTTGCATTGAAGAAAGTCAATATCAATTTAATCTCAATAAATCAATATCTACTTATCCCTAATCTAGTATATTTGGTATATTCTTTTATACTGTTAATGTCTGTCATGCGTCGCTTGTAAAACGTATTTACGCATTTTTATTGCGCATCGTGAAAAAACAGTCTGCATACATCGAAAAGATCATTCGCAGCATTGAATTCGTAGGTTGAGAACCACTTCGTAATTACGGGAAATTTGTACCGGTTCACAGACAAGCTTATTTATAAGGAAACGATTGACAATCAATATTCGCGTGAGACGCCAAAGTAACACTTCGCAATGGGATGATTGATTGTTTCTTGTATACAAGATGAAAGTTTTAGAAACACTGATCAGTGTCAGAAGCAAAAGAGTAATTTATTTGAGGAAAACGCGACGTGACTTCGATCAGAGGAATCACTGCGGATGCTGTCAGTTCGAATTATTCTGTACGAAGTACGCGACGAAATAGGTTAAGACGTTCATCGCATTTAGGGAAATATGACACCTTACGTGACAGTTCGTCTGCTATTATATTTCGATCCCTCTCGTTTTTGCATTCTATCTAACGTTTCTGACATTATGAACTCAGACTCGCTTCAAATTGGAAAGTTATCCTTCAAATCGTAAAATGGTAACACCGGTGATGATGCGTATACTAGATCGAATTGTCGACTATGCATGGAGAAAATATTGACCATGATGCGTGTTATTGGTTATTCTCAAATTTCTCGTATCGGGATTGGTTACGTAATTCATGGGGTAATGAGTTCATTGTCTATGAGAAATATTATTTTAGCTTTTTGTTTAAATAAAATATCCTAAGTCTTCTTATATATTTAACCTGTCCTCTAAATAGTTACTGCAAAAAATAATATTGAAAGCTATTCGAAAATTTCTGTAAAATTTGACGCACTGTTGTTTAGCCGAATGTGAAGTTCTCACCTGTATACTGTATACTAAAAGTTTTATGAACTTCATTCAAGTTGCAGTTTGTTACGGTTTCCCGCGGGAAATATTACGGAGAGTGTTATGTCCTCGTGAATAGTTTAGTTTGACATTTTTATTCGAAGTTTGACTCTGAACAGTGAGCTTTTATTATGAATAATTTATAATTTTCTCAACACAATACTTACTTGTTCAACCCGTATTGCTTTTGAGCTAAATTCCACCCATTACGTTCTCTTTGCACGATGTCTCTGCAAAAAAACATAAAATTCTATTCCTGTGCATGATTGAAAACAATAAAATCAGTAAATAAAAAATATAAAATCAATTTTGCTGCAGAATTTTCAATTGTTTTTCGTTTATGTGTAAGATAAAAGTTATCGTTCGAAAGAAGTAACAGTGGTTGGTGCGCAAAGTGTTACCGAGACAATCTTCTGTACGCCATTTTTTGCTTCTGTGGAATCTTGCCTTTTTAACGGTTTTTTTTTTTTTATTATTGACGCCATATTGTTCAAACTGTTTAGTGCAGTGCTTCAGTTTCGTACTGATTGATCGCGTAGTGAGAAGAGATTCGTTTTCGGGAATAAGTGATTAGTTTACAGAAGGAGAGTTGAAAATTTGAGTTCAATATTTTATTATATCCTGTGATCTCTAAGTTATGTGGATGAAAATGTGTTTTATGTCTTTATTCGATCATAAAAGTGTGATTAATCGTAGGTGCTATTGAGGCTGTAATTCGTGATTCGTGATTACTTCGTCGTTACTGATAGAAAAAAAATTCCATCTAATAAAGTAAGTAATTTTGTAAATTGTTTTTTTATTTTGGAGACGTTTGAAAAAATTGAAAGGTAAAATCGTAACAACTTTTCTTATAATAGAGAATTATTGTTGAACTTATGTTTTATGCCAGCGGTTGTCAACTACAAAGTGATACATCGCATTGATCATGATCGGAGGGTATCCCCGTAAAAAAAGATTTAGAACCGCTGTTTTATACTGTTTTGTAAAATAATTATGTATTTTTTAAATTTATTAGTAGACTGCGAACTTTTGGGTAAAATCAAAATTTTAAAAGCACAAACGAAGAATTGAATCTTGTATAACAGCGTGTTTTATTTTCTGAACACTATAACTTGAACTATATTTTTGATATTTTACTTATTTTGGCGGCTGCGAATATCCCTATTCATTTTTGCATATTTAAAATTTCCATAAATGCTATTTATAAGTTTATTATATTAGAATTAAATCTATTTTCCTAATTTCCTGGGAATTAAATTTGTTTTGAATTACAGTAGAACCTCGATTATCTGAATCACAATTATCTTTACTTTTAATTATCTAGGACAGTGGTAGACGAACTTTTTTTTGGGCGCGTGCTAAAAATTTATGAATAATATTTATGGAATTTCCAACGTGTCTTGCAGTTTTTAATAAAATACAAAAACTTGTATGATTTTATAACGTTCTACTAATTATTATAATTCTATTTTATAAATATTAATTCAGTTAATTGAGGTTTTACATATATACATACTGCTTTCAATAAAATGTTAGATAAATAAAGGTTCAATAGTTCTCTATAAAACGAATATCATTAATTCCATAAAAGTTAACTGTTCATTAAAGATGAGAGGTGAACGAAACAACTCGGCGGAAAAAACTCAAACGATGCAGAAAGGGAATAGGCGATAATGTTCGTTCCTCATCCGCGAAATTCACAGAGTCCGATTCTACTTTCTCTGATTCCTTTTTCATGGATCGCAGAGTAACAACACTTTTCGCGTTACAACTTCCTTTAGCACATTCGCGTTTCTTTGTTCCTTCTTTTTCTATTTCTCGTAGACGGTAGATTACACCGCGATCGAATGATAAAATGTTGAACAGGTATTTAGGACGCATAATCGGTGAGCCAAGTCATTTACGCGAATCATTCACACAAATCTCCTTTCTTTTTTCATTTCTAATTACTTATCGTTCCTATTGTTCGTTGCACTTTATTTATAAGTATTACTTTTTAGAAAACAGACGTTTTATCGAATTTTTAACGAATATTAAAATTTTATACATTATTTTCATTTTTAATTAGTTGATTCTATTTCACTGACTGGCGACGAGAATAGACTTGCTCATGATTGACGGAATCATGCAAGTAAGCTGCAATTTCTTCAATTGAATTTAATGATTAAGCAGTGTTCGGTTAAGAAATCTTTGCAACTGATTACCAGAACATTCAATTAACTGAATGGTTGAAATTGATCGTAATGGCATCGAATTTTTCTGTCTGCTAGTGTTCTTATTCCTGATCTCATCTTTCAATTGAATTAATTTTATTAATGACAATTACAAACACATGTAATAATATACAATAAACACATGAATAAAATACTTCCAGAACATAAATCGAACCAAAAAAAAATAATTAATTTGGTGTACAATTTAAAATAGTAGAATAATTTCGAAAAGAAAATCAAACTAAAATTGTACTATATTATAAAAATTAATTTTGTTATAACTTTTCATGATTCAGTTACAATGAAACATTCATGACATTAGTATCCCATTAAATTTTCGATCATACAGTAGATGAATGTAATAGTAATTGATTGATTTATCGAATCGACAAGTAGTAATGTAATTCGATGCCACGTTTAATCTGACAAACGTGTCACTTAACTTCTCTTCTTACTGCAAGTATACTGTATCGTCTATTCGTTTCGTTTGTTTATAATCCATTGTCCTACAACTTTTTTCAAGCTACAAGTACATATATGAACTATTTTCAATAGGAGATGAAAACATAAAATATCTAATTAAACTTTTCTTTTCCTTCACTTTTAACAATCTAACAACGTTTATTCCAACATTTGAGACATAATTCGTCTTCGCCACACATTATTATAAGACACAGGGTTAACAATATTGATATTCCTAATATGTAAATTTTTGTATTTTACGTTCGTAAAGTAAAAAATGACCTGTCGCCGCACTCAACACGCGCCGTCACGATTCTATTAATAGTAATTACATAAGCCAACCTAAGATCTGCAAATTTGTCACAACAAACTCGCAAACTGTAAATCAAACATCGCGTTGCTAAAAATGTAAAAGTAACAACTGTAAGAAAATTTGTCTAACTGTTTTAGAACTTTTTTTCGATTCCCACAAAATGTAATGAATTCTACACACGAGACATGACATAAATTCCAAACATATATCATTATTTCCGCGGCAAAAATTCTTTGCTTCCTCATCGGGGATCGCAATTTACATAATTGTGTCCCAGCGATGTGAAACCTTTACGTTGCATTAACAAGTAAGGCGATCGGTATTCCCTGTACTTCATAAATTGCTCTCGCGCGGGGAGTGTTCGGTATAAACAAGTGTACCATCTTGTGTAGTTCAGAACGTAATGAAGGTCATTATACGGTGGCAAAACTAAGCTAATTTTAGCTAACGGTTCATCTATGCCATGCTTACCTTCAGACCGCACGCGGCTCTTCCTTCTTTTCGAATGTAATTAACCCGTGTCTTCGATACGCTTGAAATTTTTCGGGACAAGAGCAGAGAGCAAGTGGGATTACAAAAGAACCCGTTCAGTCAAGTTTTTTTTTCACGCGGTCCTCTATTGTTCTATTGAAACCGTAAATTCGACGTCTGAATATAATCGTCACTCTAGCGTGTAGCAATTCTATTTTTCTTTTATTCTGCTTTTGATTGTCACGAATGGGCAAACACGCCATATTCTTTTATTTTTATGTTGACCGTTGAGTGCCACGTGACCAACGTTTCCCAAAGTATTTTCGTACTTTCAGAATCTAACTTGAAATTGAAACAAAATTCGGAGAAGAAAGTTGGATGAGAAATTGAAGTATGTACATAGAACTATCTAAAATCCGAAATCATGAACAATTTTATATGAGTATTATTGAGTATCATTTTTATGGAAACTTATTTATACACCTAATGCTTTCTAAACAGAGTTTCAAATTTAAAAATGTTTAACTGCCTAATCAATTCCGAATCCCTATTTCTCATTAATCCATTCATGCATAAATCAGTAATTGGGTCATTCCATGCGAAATCCGACACTTTTTGAAGTAACATCTCGGATTTTGCTGAATTTTGGATATGTTGTAGTTTTCAGGAATATCTATTATAAACGTGTGCGAAAGGATTTTTGAAAATTTAGAAAATTGTTGATTTTACAGCTCTTTGAAGTTTACCGTTCACTTTTTTTCTATCAATTTTAACTCTTTAAACTAGCAAACTGATAAAAATGTACTTTTGGATGCTTATAAGGTAGACATAGCGGTACCTAATAAAAATTATTTCTGTTGAACGAACAACTTTTTTATTTTGAAATTGTTGGGGTATTTCGTAGCCGGGAATTATTTAAAAATTATAAAAAAAAATTGAGGATATAGCCTTATTTGTCACTTTACAGACAAACTTTTAAAAATACGGACACTTAAAAATTGGATGTATGAAAATTAATTGAATTGAACGCTGTGCGTCGAAATCCACTGATTCGAGCAGACGAGTGCTGCGCGACGCAACACGGTCTGACTGTGCTAGGACTGCGCTGGAACTCCTTCGCGTTATGTTCGGCTTGTCGAATCAGTGGATTTCGACACGCAGCGTTCAATAATTCCAAAATTAAAATGTCCGCAACAATTGCAAAACAAAAGTTTTTCTTCCGACAGAAATCATTTTTATTAGTTACTGTTATGTCTGCCGTATAAGCACCCAAGAACATTTTTATCAGTTTGCTAGTTTAAGAGTTAAAATTGATAGAAAAAAAGTGAACAGTAAATTTCAAAGAGCTGTAAAATTAACAATTTAAAAAATTTTCAAAAATCCTTTCGCCCACGTTTATATATCTCTAAAAACTACAACATATCCAAAATTCAGCAAAATCCGAGATGTTACTCCAACAAGTGTTCGATTTCGCATGGAATGACCCAAGTAAATGACAAGGCATTTAGCTATCATCTAAAGAGGATGATGGTTGGCTCTCCCTTCGGGACAACCTCGACAAGAACTCCCAATACCCTCGGCACATTCAAGATGTCTTAAGGTGTGTTCAGACGAGCGAACCGAACGCGAATCGAACGCGAACCGAACGTGAATGCCTATGCCACACGGCAAGCGCTCGTCGTGCGCCTCACGTCCACACGCGCGAATCCTGTTCGGTTCGTGTTCGATTCGCGTGTTCGGTTCGTTCGTCTGGACGCACCCTTATAGGATAAACCTCACCTTATCCCCGCCGCCGCACTGAGGTCGATCCTGAGCTTCCCCGCGATACGGCGGCCCTCACTTCCCGGGGGACTTTAACTCCCGGTCAGCCACCGATAGGAAAAGGCCGCCCTATCGGCCGGGATTTAGCGGCGGGTCCGCATCACCCGCGGTTTTGGTCAATCTCGATGCCTTGCTGTAATTAATCGCAACATCGCAACACACCTCTACATGACTCTCCAGATGTTTGCTCTACCTCTTCACGTCTTTTTTGGACACTAGTTAATACGCTAGCATCGAAATGGATGTTTAACACAAGTGTGAAAACTCGGTCGTTCGGTTCGAGCTTCTAATAACCTTCCAATTATTAACCACACTCGGCGAATGTCTTCACGTTGACATTCAGAGCACTGGGCAGAAATCACATTGCATCATCATCTGTGGGGGACATCCCAAGCATTCCAATATTTTATATAAAATCTTCGACTTCCTAGAACTTCATCTGTTCGTTTCACTTCCTCAATAGAAGCTATCTTCGCGTGAGAGAGAGACTGTCCCATGCAATTTCATAAAGCGATAGACTTTCAATGAAAAGTCATTTGAACGGAACACCGTGACATATAAAGTTCGGTTTCGAACGGTTTGGAACACTCGCGGTGGAAACGAAATCTCCACGTAAATGAACTCGAACCATAAATTCGATCGGAATCGCGATAACGCGATCTACGGTTGTCGGTGCAGCGGAGCAACTAGCTTAACCGATCTGTATTTTATCGCAAATTGTTGCGTGTCGGTTCGGAGCGGGGGAACTGGTTGCAGCGACGTCTATGATAAAACGTAATTCCGTTGTCAACGGGTTACGTTATAGGTGAAGGTTACAGAGATCGCGTCAGCCGGTCTGATAAATAGCCACCGAAAAACGAGTCGAATTATTGCCGTGTAGTGTACCGCGATCTGTCGCCTTACATTCGCCAGGAATGCGAATGCAAAACGTCGTACTTTCAACAAAATGTAGAATAAAACTGCGTGGATCTAGAAACGTTCGAGGCAGAAGTATGTCCGTTATACAGGATGTCTTCTTTAATCTTAATAGTATCGCGCGTCTTCGATGAATATTCCGCGCGAACAGCGTGAAAGAATATTTCGTCAATTTTAATTCGCCTAACACTCGCTTATCAATTTTAATTTGAAAAAGTTATTGTTGGTCTAATAACAATGTTACGCATAATTTAAAAAGAACTGTTTTTTATTTTATTTAAATGGAAGTTGTTTTGAAATAGTTGCACGTGTTAATTTACTTGAACAAGCATTTTTTTTTGAATTACCACATTTTGTTATTTAAGTATCAAAGAAAATTAGTTTTTATTTTAATTCTCATTCGAGTCAAAGTTTTTATTAAATGAATACTGTTAGAAATGTACATACAAATTTCTCCATATTATTCCTTTAGCTGTAAATGGAACTCAATTTTATCATTTTCAATTTTTTCCATATCCTCTTTTCAGTCTATCTACGAGATTATAGATTGTAAACGTTTGAAGGAGTCTGTTTCCAAGACGTTGCTTAATTAAGAAAAATTTTTATCAGAAAGAAGATTTCACTTCATAATTATTAATCAGTTAGTTCAGGAAATTGGTTGACTGAGTAACGTGGAAACTCTAGCGGAAAATGAGTTCATTCATCGCGGAATTTCAATACTAAATTCTATTAAAGAAGAGAATACAGTCATAGTTCATACATAAAATTTACTTTAAGCGGAATGCACTAATTTGCTTTGAATGTTTGGAGTGCAAATATTTTTTTCACAATTACTAGAACAGAACCCCGGAGTTTATCATTATGATATAATTAACCACGAATAAAATGAATCCTAATTGACTAAAATTTTTGAGTTCCCATGGCATCGCAATAATTACCATAACACTCGGATGCGGTTTCATCAGAAAAATTCTATGATAGTTAAAATTACTTCCTGCTTCTCGTGTTTATTTTTCGATCTCGTATCCCAATGGACGTTCGTGAAATCCCGATCGGGGATAAGTGATTGCATAAACTTATTTCGTTACAATTTATTTTCATTGAAAGTTTCAATTTCAAAGATTTCCCGTGAAAGTGCTGACACTCGCATGGTTAATTGATGCCAGTCACTGTGTTTCGCTAGACGATGCGAAACGCGGGCTAACAATAGCTCTGCTTATGTTTATATGCAAAAGTTGCTGGTGTCTAATTATTTCTTTTTTTTTTTTATTATTATTATTTCACACTTTCACCGTCTTAAGCAACACTTTCGAAACTTTGACAAATTCGCAGGAAGTGCGTTTGTATCTGCCCATAGAAAGTCCCAGATTCCCATGAGATATTAGTTATTAGACATAATAAGCGCAATGCCCGGAATGTAATATAATTTTCAAACCAAAGGAAGCATATGCATTTTGTTTCAATTCACTTTCATGCTTTGTTTATTTCTAATTAGATAAACTTGTCGGCGTTCGATTAGATCGAATGATTATTATTGCTGATACGGCGCTATGTAAAAGTGGATCATTTTATTCAAATGCAGAGTGGAACACGGAACAATTATAATAAGTATAACACGTGTGATGCGTTTAGTAGTTGTAATTATCATTGTTATAATGCGACGAAGGAAAAGCTTGGACGTTTGTCGCGACTGTTTTGAACAATGCGATGTCTCAGTTTGTTGGACACCATTTCCTGTGTTACGTTTGGTTATTCCGGAAATAAAATAACGAGAATTTCAGAAGTTTAGTTGTTCGAGATTATCTATTGTATTAGGCATCAACATTCCTTTTCCCTTCTTTAGATTTTAGATTTAAATCGCTGGTTCAAATATTAGAAATGTAAATATCGTTAATAAATTGCATTTTTCGTGTTTTTATTAAGTTTTAGAGCATAATTATGCAAAAGGTATAAAATTAATAATGTAAATTGTTTTATAATAGATTTGAAGTGTTTTAGAAATAAGGGATAAGAATCATTCGATGAAATGAGACAGTTAAGTGTCATGAATTTGTTTTCTCCTTAAAGGTGAACTTTGTTTTCTCAGAATCTTACAACGTATATATTCGTTCCTTGAGGTTTATTATTTTCATTTAAATGTTGATTGCATTTGTCAAAGTATGATCTTGAAAAATTTGTTTTTGGTTTAGATTTACTTTGATCAAAATTGTACAAATTATTGCATATATTTAATAATTGTGTTTAAATATCTGTTAGATTTTTTTTATTATTATTTTGCAGAGTATGTATGAGATTATTGTACTTTTACATTCGCTCAACAGATGGTATGAATCTATGAACTAAACTTGCACGGTTTTTATTGCAAATGAACACTATTGAGGTCGTAGTCCCTACGTAGAACTTTAAGACGAGCCTCTGTAAATACACATGCGTGCGACGTGCAACTGTGACATTAACAATTTCTCATTTCGTGTTTTATTTGTTTATGTTTCATGTCTGTATTCTACTTTTCCAAGTAAACATTAATACTCTTGTTCATTTCATCGTGAAATGATGGAAAAACTTTATTTATGAAATGTTCTTTTTTTCTAATATTAAAACTAGTTTGGAACTTGATATTTCTGTTATAAAATACTGCAAATACATAATTATTTCGTAGTTTTCAAAATACAATTTAAAAAATTTTAATGACGGATGTGCAGACGTGGTAGATCAATTATCTTGATACTCTCGTAGCTTCTCTGTTTTCGTATGCGAAAATCGTACTCTGTTTGGTATTCTATTTATTATTCTAATTAATATTCGATACTCCGTTGTGCTGGTATCTTGTGAAAGTTGTGAATGTATTCATAAACACGATTAGACCATTTCTAAAATGCTACATCCTTAACAGTATTACTATCATTTATAAATTTTAATACAATATAAACAAGTCAGAAGAATTCCAATGAAAATGTTTACTTCAAATTAGATTAATTAAAGTTCTACATTTTTTTACGAACATAAAATATATTGCATCTTACTTTTTGCAACACTTTCGGCAATCTTATTCAATCACGAATTTACGGTTAAAAGTGTTAAAACAAAGGTTACGTATACGGAGTTCGAATTCAATTACGAAGTAACTTTTTCCGACTATTGTTTTTAGAAACAAAGAAGTTACGAATATCAAGCATAACGTTCCGATTACTACCGTTACCCAGAAAAAGTGGTGGTGTATTTAAAATCATTTACATAACATTCAAACTAACCATGTTCGATAGTAAACATTCACATCGGTCGTTCTTATAGGAATGACGCAATTGAAAAACATCCATTTTTAAAAGTTCCGTTACAATTTTGTATAAGCGGCAATGTTAAAATATACTATAAAAGCATTTAAACGGACAAATAACACTTTTTATCTCTTAAAAAATGAAGATTTTTAAATAACTTATGAAGTTTATGTATTTTGATTGCTATTATTCTTTTCACTATTGATCGACACGATTAGCTGGTAGAAACTACATTGAAAATTTGTAACTTTGAGCTTTAAATTCAGAAACAGCTTTAACATTCTGTTTTTATTTGGGAAAAAATATTGCAATATTTTTAATTTGTATTGTATTAAGACGAAATATTGTCCTAACGAAGGACAAATTAAAGATTGATACCATGCGACAAACCGGTTTAAATATCTCTACTCCAACAGGTGTCATTAACAGCAAAAGTCCACATTCATTTTTTAACAAATATTATCAGCATATCCAAATGCGTAAATAGACAACATCTAGTAACAAACGAAAATAAGAATTCATTTTTCAAGAAATTGATATCTTCGCAAGCGAATCTTAATCATTATCTGTTCCCTAATATCAAGCACAGATAATTGACACCATGTCACTCTATTGAAATCCTTAGCAATTCAAAACTCGAAGGACTTCCAGGAAAATTTCCTTCAAATAACATCTATCGTTCCCACGGGAACTTTCAACGTCCTCGTCTTTTGGACACTCGTCCATTTATCCTTTTCACAACATCTCGACGCTGTCACGCGTCTTCGAATCCTTCTCCTTCGTCCCTAACAACGCGAAACGAATAAAAGGAATATTCGATTAATCACTTACTTTCTGAGCCATTTGAACATTCCCATCATTCCCATCGCGCACGTGGCGCATCGACGAATCGTCCGTAGATAAGACTCGACGAGCTGACAGGCGAGCACCGCGGCGCCGAAGATCACGGCGATCGCGAAGTTTCCGTCCGACGAGTGACTCGGATCAAGGTGATTCGCTTCCCTTTCGCGACTGATGAGCTGACGATCGCTCGTGCCGGCGCGATACTTCCTTCTGACGCTCCTGACAACGCGACTGCCTCGCCGCGTTCGCGTCGTGCCCGCTCCGAATCCTATCTGTCGCGCGTTCCACCGGCCCCCACCAACCGTGTCCTGGTCGAATCTGTCGTATCCTCGCCAACTGCGCCGTCAACGTTTCATCGTGTCAAAAATTTGCGTCTTTGCTGGGTTTGTTTGGCAACAGTCTTTTGGGAACGAGAATTCAAGTTGGAGAATTTTATTTGTTTCATGTGGGCGTAGGATTAGGTGATTAGGGTGGAACGTTGGAAGTTTGCAAAGAGTGTGGTCAATTTTTTATGTGGTAGGGAAAGCGGGACTCCTTTGGGCATGGGGCACATTTGAACAGCTTCAATTTTGATTCATTAAATATATTCTGTGGAATTATTAAATTATCCACAGAATTTAATACGAACTTTTTTCCTTTTTTCAGTATACAGTCGCTAAATTAAAGTTTAAATTTTACTCGAAATTCTACTGTTGCTATTCGTATAATTAGCGGACCATATAATTAGAATCTAGAATTATAGAAATATTAAGAATTATAGAATTATAGAAATATATAAAAAGTCGGAGAAATTAATTTAATTAGTTAGTAGATTCTGGGACTAGAAAAAATAATTTGTGTCGAAAATTAACAAAATTACCTATACTAAAAATTCTTCAGATAAGAAACATTTAATTTCTTTATAATCTATTTTTTGAAATTTACTGAAAAAAGAAATACAAATTTTTTCAGTTATTTGCACCAGAATGACCTCTTAAATATTGGAGCTTGTTAGTTTATTAAGAACGATGACAAAGGGGGAGATGAAGTGCCCTTCGGTAGATTGAGGAGTTCTGAAGTTGTGTTATTAGTAGTCATGCCATTTATGTTTTTGCTTTTCTTTAATTAAGATGAGGGTTATTTACTTTTATCTAATTTAAATACAACAAAATGGAACGAGACAAGTTGAAGATTTTTTGTTTGAAAAAGGTATGAGTTAGTGGGGATTCAAGAAAATGATTCTCTTACTGAAAAAGAAATCGAAAAAAGACAAAAAGATCGAAGTGTATTGAAGTGAAAGTCTTCGATAATTTCATTCTTTCAACTTTACTCGCAGTTGTAATACATATCTAATTTAAAATTTAAAGAATCATTTTTTCTTTTAGACTTTTTTTTATGTAGCCGTCAGTAAGAGAACAAATTAAGAAGACAAATTTTGATATAACCCAGAGGCAACTTTATCGTAAAAATTCTGCGAAAATATGAGTTCAGTTGAATCAACTTTTTGTTCTTAGATCAGAAAATGTTTGATTGGGAAAGAGAGAGAGAGAGAGAGTAAATTCTCAAGCAAAAGATTCAATTTAGTGTGCTCTGATCGTGATTTAATCGAATTATGTTGATATTCGGTAACATGAATGTTGTAAAACAGTGCAAAACGCGACAAAACACAACGTGGCATCCAAGCAGCCACTAAAAATTCTTTATTGTTCAAAATCTTTTAATTGACAGGTAATTATTAGCATTTTGTAGTATAAAATCGAGAGAACATAATTACAAAAAGATAAAGAACTAAAAAACCTGAACTTGTTTTCGAGCTTCTAAATAGAGACAACAAATTGGTCATGAAAATCGTAAAGTTAACGTTATCAACACATTTAATAACATTTTATCCTCAGTATCGCCATGCGTATCATATTATTTGATATGTTATTGCAGTTAAACAGAAATTTAATGACATTAATACGAAATAAGCTGATAAGCTTACCTGTAAATGCTTTTCACATCCATCATTTTTATGATCTTTCTATACAAAATAGCTGTCTATTCGAGTCTTCAATTCTTCCTCAACAGTGTATGATATATCGTCAACAATAAATTATTCAATAAGATCGTTTCTCAACAAATTTCAGTATTTGTTGCGTCACTAACTTATAAAACTTAGCACAAGTCACACTTATTATTTATCTTCACTTGCTTGTCAATTAAACATTAAAAATGTTTAATTTTACTTGATTTAACTGCGCAAGGTACGTACAGTATCTCCACAAACAGTTCAACTTCTGAAGTCACGTCTCTCACTGTCAGTGGCAATCGACGTTGCGTGTTACGTTCAAGTTTGATAACAACTTTCGACTTTAATAAGCTGCGACAGTTATTAACAGTCTTCGGTTAGAGTTTACTTGTTCTCATATGCCCAGAATTATTTCTAATTTTCTTAAAATTCAATTCTTTCTGTTTAATATAAATGGCACTGAACATTTTTTCATTGCTCAATACAATAATTTACAGATTTAACAGCTTTAAGTATGTAGATATTCAGAAATAAAAATTACATTATTTATGTGAGGATAAACTTAATTGAAAAGAAATTGAATTGCAAACAATTTGAAGAAGACTCATTAGCTATTCAAGTAAAGAAAAATATTTAATAGTTCAAAGTAACAAACTGTATCCTCAATGTGACTGTAACGATTTTCATAGTCATATTAATTACTCAGATAATAGTAAAAGCAATTTAACAGGACAGACTATATGAGGAGAATTCGACAGCACTGATCTTATCAAACAAACGAAGCATTCGAAGTCAGTAACTCTTAAAACTGTCTTAACAATCAGCTAAACGAGTCGTGCTTTGATATACGCCGCTGGAACAGTCAGAAAATTGTGTTCCTAGACGGTGCTCGTTACACTGGAACTAGGAAGCGTTTTCGCGGAATTCTCGTTCCGAACGAAGCTCGTTTGATGCCGGACCGTGAAGACAAGTAATAACAGTCCCTCTTTTCGCCGACTCAATTTATGCGACCACCAGACGGCAATCAGTGTGATGAGTGATAACAAACAACAATTACCAAGCGCGCCGTGTAGTAGAAAAAAGGAGAACTGGGCCATTAGTGGACTGCACGTGGGATGAATGGCATTTTTGCATCTTCGAGGGGGAAAATGGATCCTCGTTGACACTATTTAGTTGCTGCATTTGCACGCTGCAATATTCTCATTATACGTATGATAGTATTCGCGATTATTTTAACAACTTTAAGCTGAAAGCTATAAAGAAACAGGAGCACATATTTTTTTAACGAAGCGCATTCAGGTTTTTATGCAGTCTTGTAGAATTGAAATTTGATGTGTCAAAAAATTAGGAATGAAAACTTCAACAAACTTTTTGCTGGATTTCTTGGCTAAGAGTTCGAGTTTTAAAATGGGAACCGAGGTGATTTGAAAACGCTTTAAGAAAGAGGAATTCATCCCTCGGAGGCAATCTGTTTCCCCGCAATAAACCATCGACGCATCGCACATTTGGTGTGCATTTGAAAGGATGCGAAGTGTAGACTCTGGGCCTTAACGCAGCTGGGAGGGAGAAATTTTCTTTGAGATTCGGCAGGGTCAAGTTCCTTCCTCGCATGATTGCCGTCTGAATTTTCTTGAGAGAATCTTCCAGTAACTTGGTCGAGAGACTTTTCCCTTCCCCAAAAAGAATTCGGCCAACAGAGCCTTGGAACCGACCAAAGTTCCATCTTCAAATTTGCAACTCAAGTTTCTTGGGAAGCTCCGCGACGCGTTTCGGATTATTGTCAAACCGTCGCGTCGAGCGGTGTTTGCCGATCGGTTTGAATAGGTCGGTCAAAGATTGTTTTAATGTTGCTCGTTTAACGTGGTCGTTTAATTAGGCTGCATTATGCAATTTGTGAGATAAAATATACATACTTTGTCTTTATGCTGTAATGGTTGTTGTATTTTTGTTATACAGGGTGGGCCAAAAGTATGGAAACGGTTAAATATTTTGGAAATATTTTTGAGAAAAATGTTTTAAAGCAGTGTTTTAGGGGTTTAAAAATTATATTGAACGGTAATATCCGTTTGACCTTCAGAGGAGTGATGAAGGTCACGCCAAGGTCAACATGATTTTTTTAAATGGAACACCCCATTTTTTATCATGCAGTGTTAAAGCTGTGACGATGAGACCTTTTCAAAACACTAGCTGATGACCTATTTCTGTTGAGAATTGCTTAAGTTCTGAGCGTTGAGAATGAAGAAATAAACTTCCGCTTGTGTACAATGATCATTCCAATGTTTGCCACGTCACTCGACCGAAATCGCAACTCAAAGATGTTACTGCATGTGCGCTAGAAATACCATCGAAATCATGACGCCGATTTCAGTACTACTGAAATTTTGAATTGCTTTGATTCGCGCCGTTGTACCACTAACAACATGGCGATAGATAAGCTCAGCACTCAAGCAATTTTCAAGGCCGTTTTCAGACAACAGTGTTGACTCGAAGAACGGCTGGGTTTCAGAACCGAGTACGGTCCTTTTTCGAGTCAGGTTCGATTTTGATCACGGCGGAACGAGGAGACTCGCACCGGCGAAGAAGCGGTGAGGATAGAGAAATCCCTTTTTCGAATCGAACTCATGCGTCGTTCTTTGAGTCAACGCTGTAAGATTGTCCTTATATCGGGACAGTACTGTATTTGGTACAGTAGACTTTCTTCACTCGCAATATTCAGAACTCAGGCAATTCTCAACAGAAATAGGTCATCAGCCAGTGTTTTGAAAATGTCTCATCGTCAGCTTAAACACTGCATGATCAAAAATGGGGTGTTCCATTTAAAAAAAATCATGTTAACCTTGACGTGACCTTGACCGTTCCTCTGAAGGTCAAACGGATACGACCGTTCAATAGAATTTTTAAAACCCTAAAACATTGTTCTAAAACATTTTTCTCAAAAAGGTTCCGTTTTCGAAATATTTGACCGTTTCCATACTTTTGGCGCACCCTGTATGTGACAATTTAGTGACAGTCTGCAACTGGCAGATAATGTGCGTGGTTTCGAATGGGAAAGAAGGAAACATCGAACAGCGTGGAGGGTAGCCAAACAGTGTCGAGTTCATCACAAAGATAGGATTTTTATTATTTCCTGTGATATTGAATATTTTGTATTGGCGTTAGAAGGTTCGATTGATTCTCCATCTCGAACAGTAAGCAGACTAAATAATAATAAAAGTTATTAACTTCTTGAATTTTAATATCGATTTTTAACTCGTTAAATCCTAGTGGAACTTAGAGTCATGTTCATTCTAAAAATTCTTTATTAACTATTTATTGCTAAAATAGAGATTCGATGCGTATAATGATTTTTGGTATTCAAGAAGGATTTCTGCTGTCATAATTCGAAGTAAATGGTTTATTGCAACGAAAAAATCGTAGTTGAATTTCCGTTTACTTTACTATAAAATAATTGTGACAAGTGATAAGGTAATTTAAGGTACATTAAACTTATGTAACATTCGATAAATATTTATTTTCATATTAGCAAAAAGTTTAATTAATAATAATGAATACAATGGTAAGACCAATGGCAATAATACTTTCAGATTGTTGCGTCAACCCGAAATCTAAATTACAGTAGTTATTGAAAACCCGAAAAATATCTAATAACATGAGTATTATTAAGTCATTTTACAAACACCTACTTTTGCTTTTAGTTTCACATTTTAGCTTATAACAGTAAGAACTTTTTAAAGAAAGAAACTCTTGGAACTCGTTTGACTTTGACATCGTATTTATAAAATGATATTCAGTGTGTCACTGCTATTATAAAGGTAAACAATTATTTTAAAATTTTATAAAATAGTAGGTGTTCGTAGAATGATTTAATAGTAGGACTAGTACAACGTAGCTAACATAAAAGGCAGCGTAATAATCGTACAAGTATAGAGGCATAACAATATCAGTAAACATCAGAGGTAGAGAGCGATAGTCGTGCGTATCATCGAACAATAATTAATATTATCACAATATAATCGATGCGATTAAGACTAGTATTTAAAAATTATCTAGGATTGCACTTTCTATTCCTCGATGCTCTGTACCTGTACGTAGTTCTGAATCCCTTAGTTGGTTTTTATTCATTGACATGTTTTCATCTCCTGTTTCACGCAGTAAGTAAATGCTGGCCAACCCTGGCGTCGTTGTTGTGTCTATAATGAATAGGTAATGCCATTAATAATTATAAAGAAAAAAGAAGCAAAGGAGGAGCGTATTTTTTTTTTTTAGAAAATCAATTCTTTCTTAAATTTGAATTGTTTCATTTTGTAGGCATTACCTTGAAACCTCTGTGAAGTCGATCCTTCATTATTGCAATAAATTCTTTGTAAGACAATTGACCATCGCCATCCTCGTCGAATAGTGCAAAAACTGTGTCGATCATGTGTTTAGAGAGTATGCTTCCCGTGCATATTTTCACGGCACGTTGAAACTCGTCTTAGAAGAAACAGAAATTAATTAATTTAAGCTTAGGTTTTCTAGTAACATACATTTTTTGTAAAAAGGAAAACAAAATTAGATACCTTTAGATATTGGGTGATCCGCGAGAGTATACATTCGCATAGCGATTGAAAAGTCGTCTAAATTATTCAGGAATTGATAGAAACGCCGAAATTCTTCAAACGTGATGCCGATCTGAAGCTCTGAATTGTGCAATATCCTATCCAAATAGTTATCGTACCTGTGAAAAAAGATCGTTCATCTTAGATTAGGATAAATCTGTACTTCAAAATTTCAGATCTTAAAATAATGTAAAGTTAATTGGTGTTAGTCTCTCATTTAATTAATGAAGATAAGAGGTGCACGTTAACAAAGCTTAGTATATCATTCACACTTGTAGATGTATTGTTGGATTCCGATGTTTTAGTATAAAACTTTATTAATACCAAACTTAATACACGAAATCTTAACGAGCACTATAGTCTCGGAACTCGGCAATTCGTCTGTACAATACATAAAGCGTGTCGTGAAAAGTGCGAGAAAGGAAGCTTCACTTATTCTAAGTTCATCCTTTCAAAAGTCTTGTGAGTAATTGTGTACGAAGATACGGAAGAGTTTAGAAAGTCATGAATAAGATATAAGAAGCTTACTAACGGTGTGCAAATATTTTTAAGTTGGAGCGGCTTCCAACAGTATTACTTTTATATCTAAAAACAAATTTCTTGGTTGGAGAAAGGATACGAACTGATCGGTATCTAGATGCGTGTAGCGCAAAAATATTTTAGCGAAATCTAGTTCGGAGATGGTGTCACGCCCTTTACTATATTCGTGGAACTCGAGCTCTAGAACTTCCTGCTGCAAATTTTCCATGAAGCCCTTGAAATCTTCATATTTTAATTCATTCGTGCCATCTTTTCCGAAAAAGTGCACCATTAATGATGTATCAACAGCGTGTCTTCGTTGCAAACCCTGTAAATAATAGATGTAACTTAGTAATTAATATTTCATTAATTTTCTTTATGACATGAAAAACGAAAGAAAGCTAATATAGTAACAGTTTATAGTCAAGTCAATTAACTAAGGGGTAATGCTACTTTAGCGCCAGGAAAAAAAGGAGTTCAGTTTTGAAATTTTTTTTAGAGAATATAGTGGAATGAAATACAAAATCAGTTTCATGACTTTTATTATACATACTTCGAAGTATGATTACAATTTTCGAAAACTGTTTGTTAATACAATATTGCGGTGTTATATTTCTACAAATGACGAGGAAGAAATTTCCACGACCGGAAAGATTTTTCCTTCAATATTTAACTTGAAAGAATAAGCATAGAATGATTAAGTTCTACTTGAGATTGGTTCGAGAAGTACTTACAGATTTTGCGTTTCGTTGTAAACTTTTTTGTTATAAGCAATTTTTTCACGTAAATTTCATTTAAATATAAACAAATTCGTTTTCAATAAAGCACTATTCTTATAGGAAATGGTATTTTTTAATTTCTGTAAATAGTTCTCGAGCTAATTTTATGTAAAACTCATTCTTCGCTTTTTCCTCTGGGTTAAAAATTGGAGGAGAAATCTTTTCGGTCGTGGACATTTTTTTCGCGTCATTAGCAGAGTTGTAACGCCGCAATTTTGTATTAATTAACATTTTCCAAAAAATGTAATCATACTTCAAAGTATGCATAATAAATGCCATGAAATAGATTTTGTATTCCATTCACTAGATTGGTTAAAAAAATTCTCAAAATTGAGCTGTTTCTTCTGAGCGCTAAAATTGCATTATCCCTGAAGGATCAACTTGCCAGACGGATCATTTTTGAATTACTTTCGGACCACGCGGCAGTCACAAAGACGATACGTTGACTACTTATGGATCCCTCTTCGACTACTCTATGCTAAGGGTACATTTCTGTTGGAGCTGCGACAAATTATAAGAGCGGCGATATAAACAGAATGACAACAGAATGTTCTCTCTTTTGTTTTCCTGCTATTTTGTCGCTCTTATCGTTTATCGCAGCTCCAACATAAATCTAACACATGTGTTTTGTCTGTGTCCTGCGAAATTCATTTTCAAGAAAACAGTGCCAGGAGTAGTTTATTCGAGCTAAAAATCGACTACAATCGATCACCGTGTTGTGGTCATCGTGTAATTTTAAAGCGGTCCGTCAGAGTTGATCCTAACTTTCTATATTAAAAATAATTTTATTTTCGTCGTACCTGCTCATCGTCGATATATTGAACCTGAATTTCTTCAGGAGTTGTCTGCCTTTCGGTTAGATTTTCCATATTTTCTTTGGTTTCGGTGCCGTGACGACCTCTCCAAGCATGACTAAAAATCTTCTCCATCTGCATGAAACACCAAAAAGAAAATTGATCAAAACTCTTCGATAAGCTTTCAGGTCGTTGCGAAATCTTCATGAAAAAACATACAGGCGTATTTGCATAATAGATAGGCAAAATGGCAGCAATGAGTGTAGCATCCAGAGCTAATGTGTCTGAAATAAATGGCAAGAGAGTTAGCGTAGCGATGATTAACGTGAAAGCAGACACACTATTTTTAGAGCTTATTGCAATAGGCAGTTTACGATAATCACACTGCGTGTTACCTTTTTATGCGCTGAGGTTCTACGCAATTTTATTCTACTTGCTTTTTACTTACCGGGCGTTGATATTATTGCTCATAATTTTTTAAACCATCGTAGTTCTATTTTTTATTATTTTCTATATTGTTTTATATTTTGTACCTATGTCGTATTTAAAGAATACTATGTGAAATGTCTCAACGGATCATGATAAAATTTGTCACAACTTTCAGCTATAGAATATTATGTTTTAATTGATTGCAATTTTTTAAGTAACGTTAGAACGATTAGAAGTTAGTTCAAAATCTTTGAAAACATACATGCAGGTATTAGAATATTTTGAATGCCTAGATAATTGATTAATTGATCAGTGCTAAATGTTAAATATTTTGTAGTAACTTGCAGTAAAAAATTCAAATCCACTCTCGTAAAGAAAATAAAAAATTTAGGCACAAGTTTTATGCGGTTGTGCAAAGACAAAGACAACTTACGTAAGAATTAGAGATAATTTCTGGTTTCTTATCCCCCGTTTGATTCATACGAAGTTTCGGTTTAGGAGTGAAGTCCATGTTCGGAGGAATTATACGATTCAACTAATATATTAAAATGAATTACGAAATATTAATGAGTCTTATTCAAATCAGTATGAAAAAACGTAAGCTTCTGCATCTGATGTTTGAAATAACAAAATTAAAATGCGAACGAAAGTACAAACAGCAGAATAAAACAAATATAAGCATAATAAGAAAAATGAAACAAGGAAAAGTATGACAGTAAATTAATTAAGAAATGAAAGATAACAAAACGGAAATATCGATGCAATTTTCAAAGTAAAACTTGATGCACTTTTGGCGTTAAGAATTAAATAGAATTACGCAAAATTATTAAGGTTTTGTAATTTCAGAATTCATAAGAAAAGAATTTCTTTCTTTTTCTGTTTTGTTGTAAAAACAGTTGCAAAAAAACATACAACGACATGAATAAAGAAATTAATTACAATTGAACTAAAAAAAAAAAAAACTTTCGCAACAAACTAAAAATTTGTTGGTAGTAGGACTATAATTTTCAATTTAATTGTGATTATTTATCTAATTTAAGAATTAGTTGGAAGGTACTTCAGGAGCAACCTGTGGACATTACAGTGTTAAGCAAGATCAGATGACGATAATCCCAGCCGTCATGGACTGATTATATCGCAAGCAAATAGAATGAATCGCACGGTACTAATCGAGACTAAGCTCGAACGTCAATTCATTTTCTGACGAATACGCTTAAACTCACGGCATCTTTCGTTTCTTTGTCGAGGTCTCGCTTCTTCATGTAACCACCAAGCAGCCGCCGAACCTGTGAAAATTACAAACGTATGCATGCAAATAATCGGAGTGCTATCCTCTTTCGGCGAAACTGCCCTTCTTCTCGTTCTCTGTCAAACGATTCCTTTTCTGTCTCCGACTCGCGATTCCCCCTTAGAGAAGCAGTTGACGAAATTCATTTCAAATTTTTCACTTTCCATTTATATCAACCTTTTGGATGGTTGATATACTCAATCATGCAATTCGACGTGCGCAAATAGAAATATTAAAAGCTGATATACTTCGCGCGTGAACAAAATTAATAGAATCCATTTAAGCAGCGTGCCCAAATAAAATTTTCATCTACACTGTGATTCTACTTGTCAAAATCATTATTTTTCTTTGCTATTTAAACTATTTGCTAAAGTAAACTTCTTTAGAAAGCTAAATAATAGACTGGTTTTTTTTTGCCCGAAGAAAGTTCATGCAAATACGTGATAGAAAAGTTCAGAATTTTGTTGTAAAAAGTTTATGGAAATCGAGTAAAGTAGAAATAATGGTCTTACCACAAGAAACTCGGTCTTGTCTACGCGCTCGTTTCCGTCTGTGTCGAACATGTTAAATGCAATTTGGAAACCAGTCTTGGGTTCTAAAAATTTACGTTTCTCATTAGTTTTACATTCACACAAATATACAATTAATTTCATATGTATGTAAATAACAAGATTGTGGATTTTTATGCATTTATGACAAAAATGACGAAGTTATTGACGGATATAAAAAGTTACAATATTTAACAAATACGAGGCACTGATATTTAAACCGTAATTCGTTATTTGAATCTGTAAAAGTTTAATTTTGCATAATAATCCGCAGTCTAATATTAAGAATGTAAATACTTACTGGTTAAAATAGACAAGAGAAACAAGTACTCCGTGTAAGAAATGATTCCTAAAAACAATAAAAAATATTATTATCGATAGTATCATACAGCTATAAATATTATCAAAATTGTATCGTTTTACGATGAATCTCTGGCTCCCTCACATTAAAATTAGTTTTCAATCAACGAAATTCCGCTCCGCCAAATAATAAATCGTAAAGCGACCGACTCCCATCAAATTGATATCCCCTTAAAGACATTAAATCTATTTAGAAGAAAATTATCTATCGCGGCGAGTGCTTAAGTTTGTTTATGACAACATCGTGATAAAGCTCCGTACTAATTTCCACGGTAATCACGTTAACTCGTGTTTGACCGTAACAAGCGACAATGGAAGACATCCAGAAGTAGCCGTAAACTCGTAAACGGTATTAGACACGCCTCATAGCGTTCCAGGCATTTTCTCCCGGAGCACCCTCTTTTCTCAGGGTTCACGAAACCCCAATAATTCACAGTTTTAACGGCAAAACCGGTGCTAGAAGGATCTTCGTTCATCTAAATTTTCATCCACCGGAATACATATTCTTTGCACGCCCGACCGGCCGACGTAAAATCAATTTTATTGCATCGTAAGCACCCTATAAAACGTTTTCACGGCTCCGATAGCAAAGAAAGCTTACAAAGAGGAAAGCGAAGAAAGTGGGTGGAAGGAAACGGCCATGTCGAACCTCCTGATTTTCAGGATACATTTCTCTTTCGATACATTTTTCTATTCCAAAGGGTAAATGGACCAACGTTTTTCTCATAAACAGTATTTAAAAAACAAAAATAGAAGAGGAAAAAGTAATACTATATTTTACTCACAACACGACAGTGTATGTGATTTTTTCACATTAGCAATATTTTTAGAGAAATGAGGGGACCTTCAATTTTTTAAATGAAATGCTGTACATTTTTTTGATGACATGAAAGCATGTTTCAAGACGAATTCACCCATATGTAACGCAATCGGTTCCAAAGTCATATAATGCCAGAAATGGAAGAAACAGATTGAATATTCCATAGTATTGTATTCATTAGTGTGTTGTCAATATAAATTTTCTTGTACAACATACTAGTAATCATAATATTAGTAAATATTCGATCTATGTATTATTTTCATTCCTGATATTATATGGCCTTTGAACCCACTGTGTTACATATGGATGAATTCATCTTGACAGACGTTTTCATTTGATATAAAAAATACATATCATTCTATTTAAAAAATGGAAGGTCTCTTTTATTTCTCTAAAAATATTGCAAATGTAAAAAAATTACGTACACTATCATGGTGCTAGTAAGTTGCAGTATAACTTTTTCTTCTTCCATTTGTTTAAATTATTTATCATTTACGAAAAAACCGTAGGTCCGTAATATGGCGAACACCTTGTATCTTCCATTTCATGAACATGTGATTTGTGATTAGGTTCATTTTAGAGACTGGAATTTCTGAAATTGATTGGAGTTGCCAAGTTCTAACTTTGAAATTAACTTTAACACTGTAAAATGAGTTTTGCTGTTAACTTTTTGATTAGTTTGAAAAGGTCTCTTTTACTCCAAAAGGAAAATTCTCACGTTCATAGTTTTTATAATTTAGGATTACATTATTCTCAATTTTCTTTTATTTCTAACTTAATTCACTTGAACTTCTTCAATATTTCAGCTGCTAAGGAATAATACCTTCACTTAAAGTTATTTCAATGTACTTCTCACAACAGTTTGCGAAATTTAGTGTCGAGTAAATCGTAGGAGAACATGTTCCGCGTGAGACTTCATTCATAAGACTGCATGATTCATTCATGTACAAGATTTTGAGTAGTGCTTTGAACGCTGAACCGTGGGCGGTCAATTTTTGTGTAGTTTCATTCATAACATTTCGCGATTCATTCTAATACTCCATGTAGTATGTAATAGTCTTCAGAAGTCACATTTACAGATTGTTAATCCTAGGAACTAGATGCATAATTTTCGTTACTCTACCAAATTTTTTACACAGTTATTACTAAAATGCGAATTTTTATACACTTATGGCAATATAAATTTTACGAAGCTGTTGGTGGATGCCAAAATATACAAAATATTGAAAAGGTAATAAAAGTTATAATATTTAAAAAATAAAATTCATTGTTATTCAAGTTTCAGTTCCTGATTTGTGTTTGTAGAAATTTTATTTCGTATAAAAATCCGCAGTCTAGTTAATATTGAAGGCAAAATTTTATTATAAAAAGCAACAGTTTATTACGAATTGCATTGCAACTGACGATTTAAAAAAAATTCTATTTTGTATAAAAATCTGCTATCTATTATCATAGTTTAAGGAAATATGTTATGCCAATTTATGGCACTAATTTTTTATTTGTCTTATTCCTTTCCAAAACTGACTAAATTTCTCATAAAAAATTGTATATAAAATTGCAGTACCAAAACTGTATGACTAATTTAATAAATTTAATAAAACTAAAACATTTCCTAGATGTTTTTTTCCAAATTTTTTTATTTCTTATGTATCGAAAGTTGTAGTTACTTTACATTGATGTTTCAGATTTTTGTACGTTATAGTATATTAAAAATTCATATTTAAAGAGTTAAAAAACGAATCATTCATATTTTGTTGGTTGGTTTTGAATGAAGCCATGTAAATCATCAGAGTTATCCAATTTTGATGTAAAGTTAACCCAGTAGGTAAAATACTTCGCACACTACAATTTTGATATTATAAGCCGCTTATAAACGTTTAAATTTATCGCATAAAAACGACATAATTTTAAAGAAAAACTAATTATTAGAATTGGTAATTAAGTGGATTAAAAAGAAGATTGAAATTGTGACTTACCTAGTGAAATTATTCTTTACAAATACAAATATAAAATGTTTAGCATACATAAATATGAACTTATACAGAAAGGTTAAATATTCTTACATTTTTGTTTTACAAAATGTTCATCAATTTATGACTGTATTTAGGAATTTTAATTTAACTTTTGGGTTACGTATTTCCCGGTTTGAATTGGATGTAATAAGATGGCAGTAGAACCAATCTGCTTCGTGTTCAGATGCAAAGTAACTTCATGGGTGCAAAGTGAATTCAGATTTATGGTACCAGAATTAAATTAAAATTCAAGATTAATCTGAAATTTTACTCTACTCTTATTTCTAGTCTAGCAAACAGTGTTGAAACGCAAGATAATAGAAATAGAAAATAATTAAGGGCCAGTTAATCGAGGTTCTATTGTACCTATAGCAATTCCTCGAACACCAACGTGACCGAATGAATATTAACGCGTGCGACCATGAATCGTAGGTGGGCAATTTTCGCGGGAAATTTCATTTGCTTAGTTTTACGACACATTTCATTACACAGTACTGTTCGCCGCGCGTCCCAGCAATAAGGAAGTGGGTAGTCCGGTTACAGTTCGAAATAGGTTCAGCATAGGAGACGAACCGATATCGGCTTGTTTCGCTCGCTCGTTCGTTCGTTCGTAGCGTTTCGCGCCCGGTGTCCCATAATCGTAACGAATGTCCCGAAAGGAGAGTAGATCAAGTCCAGTTCGTATATATTCGACCATGAAATTCTGGCTCGCGGGAGTCGAGCGTGTGCGCGAGGGTAACGCGTCCAGGAGAAAAAGAGAAAGCGGGAACGGAGAGCGAACGTGGCTCGTTTATTAGAGGGAAGTGTGAAACTGGCTTCGTGCACGATTATTTGCATTTCCATTAGCGCGACAAACGTGCGGTGCACGCGCAAAAAGCCAGGAAGAGGCCCGACCAGCCTTCGTCGGGGACTCGTTAATGATACGGCCCTGTTGTTTTGATTATCCACGGGGTGGCGGGATTAATTACTTAAGGAGTCTTCGAAAGGCCGATCGGCGATCGGTTATAAATTTCGAGCGGGGAAACGTGTTTGGAACTGATTGTATCGCTGTTTTAGTACGAATTACGGTGCAGAATTCTTTTCTTTTTTTTTATTTTATTGGGAACCGTTTTTTCTTATTATTTTTGTATTCGTATTTAAAGAAGTGAGGAGAGTTCACATTTTCTTCAGTCAAACAATCCTTCTTTTGCAAAGACCTTGTGCACAAATTTATAATTGTATATTTGAATGAATTGAGTTTCTAAGTAGGTAAACTAAAATTATGATTCGAATAACTTTCAAGGATATTCAAGAATAATATTTATAAAAAGAAATGGTACCCAGAAGGGATATTAAGTCGCGTCTGTAAAAGCACCCAGTGCTTCGTTTTATGTATAAAAATATTTGTTCTTGGAAGCAGTTTCGAGTCTGTTATAAAAAAAGAAGTGTTGGTAATGCAATTTTGTATACAACATACGTCATTGAAGTCCCCTGAGGTGTTTGAAGATGGAAACTTTGAGTGTGATATTCTTTGACTGCTTACCTTTGTCCCGAAGGTTTCTGAACATGTGTGGATTTCCTTGACGCAGTAAAGGGACGCTATTTCTCATCACATCCAGTTCCTGATCAGTTAACACCCTTCGCTTCAGTCTCGCTGAAATATTACCGAACTCTGTTTATGTTAGTTCTATGACACCGTAGATTTTGGGGACTACGATTTCATTACATCGTCGTTATCAGTTCGCGCGAGTTTATTTCAAAGTTTACTTCAAAAGAGTGAAGAAAAAACTTTTGACGTCATTCGTTTAGATTTTTCTTTCACATATGAAGGCCATTTCGGTAGTCTGAAATTTTTATTTAGCCTCGGGATAAGATATTTGATTTTGTCAGTTGAACAGAGAATTATCTCTTCTTTAAATCTTCTTTTGCGGATTCTGTAGATTAATATTGCACAACAATTTGTGTCAAATTATTAATGATGAACTCGAACTATAAATTAATACGGATAATGATGTTTGGTGTTTGAAGTTACGAGGGCATTTGCTGCTATAGACAAAGGCGAATTATTGTGGGCTGACATTGCCATTGCTGCTTGTGCAAATTTATTTAATACTCACGCCTAGGTTCGGGTTCAACAACACTGTCAAGGAAGTCCTGCGGCGTCATGTACAGTTGTCCATCGTATTCCACCGATGCAAATTTTATAAATCTCTTTTCTCTCATCGTCAGCTTTACTGCCTTTTGTGTTTCATCGTCACGCTTCCCCGCAGACTGCAAGTATATTCGTCATCAATACCTTTCGCACGTCTCTTTCTAGCCTTTGTGGATCCTTTATTGCAATACATTTATTCTATATAATATACGGAGGTATAAAAAGTTATTGTAGTTGATAGATATTGAATTACTTGTTTAACTCTTGAAAACTCATTTCCAAATTTTCACACAATAGATAGAAAATTGCAAGGCAAGTTGTAAGACCTACATTTTATTCAGAAAAATTAGTATCGTTGAATTTTTTTATTTTTGTATTGTTAACTTGTTTAAAATATTGGCCATTCAATATTTTGTGCTAAACTAGTTGTAAAGAGGAGTTTTTTGAGATGAGAAGATTATACCTCGATTCAAATCAGGAATTAATGGAATGCAAACTAGTAAAAAAAGAAACTTTCTCCGTATATTGTAATTTTTTTTCTTAGGTTCATTGTTTTGGTTCTTTTCAATGCAAATAGGTACCAGGTAGCGACTCCCAGAGTTGGTGTTGAGTGTAGAGAAGGAGAAGAGAAGAAAAGAAAAATGAAATCTTGGAAAAAGAGTCATAAATTTCATTTGCAACGAATCAAAAGTGTTAATTTGAACTCTTTTCGTTACGTAACAACCGAAGGTCAAAATTATCTTAAAAAGTACGAATGTAACTGATGGTTAAGTACATTGAAGGGAAGATTTTTTAGACAAAAAACTAAATTTCTTTTCTTAGTGCCCTCGAGAGTCTTGTTAATGTCACGCTTATAATGAATTCGCAACTACGCGCCGTGAAATCCGCAATTTTCTGTGTCTCGTGAAGTTCATAATAACGAGATTAAAATGACTGTGCAAATATAGAGTATTGATAGAATCTAACATATTTACGCTGCGCGGAGAAATTAGATACTCTTATTAATACTTTTTATCTATTTAAGTAGCTTACTCACTAAAAAAAATTAATTTCTTCGTTTCTGTGAATTATTATTTCACTTAGAGCTTTCGTTACGAATTTGAGAAATGTGATTTGCAATGGATCATAAATTCAGAAATCAGCAATGCACTTTAATCACATTTATATCAAAGCATTTTGTAGTCAAATGCAGAAGACACTTTTTATTCACAACAATTTTCCAATTCCTTCCATACATCAATTACTCGGAGAATTCACGGAAGATTAGCGAGTGTAACTCTCTCTCTCTCTTCAAAAAAAGAAAGGAAAATGTAATGGTGAAAGATTGTCAAATTTCTAGAAGGGCGGGGCTCTTTTGTTAAGTTCATATCGTGGGAGCCTTACGCCCACATTGTGCCCGATTACACTCCTCCCACACCTACCTGCTTACCTACACCGCAGTAATGCGCGCAGCACGTATTTCGCGACCTAAGCCGCAGTTAAGCCCTGAAAGATATGCACACAAGCGTCATGTAACGACATGAATTTGCGATCTAAGCAGTGCAGATTGAATCGTTCATTCTGGGGACGCGAAATTGCTGTAACAGAATGCGACTCGAGCTCTCGCGCCGAGAACTTTTCAGAGGAACTGATTATGAGTTATTGTCATAGCCGCGTGTATACAATTTTCGGCTCTTTTCTTTCCCTTTCGTCCCAGAAAGGCGCTATGATTGCTGAAATAATGCGATACGGTGGATTTCGAGGCGTTTCGAATTTTCTCCCCTCATCTTGCGGAGATATTTATGTGTGTAGTTAATTAGGTACTCAATACTCGCAATATTTTGTGCGAGGGATTATAGCAGGACTATAATTTTTAGGATTATTTCTTTTTTTTTTTTTCATTTCTGGTTGATCATTATTGAATCATAATTGAAGTTTTAATCGGAGTGTCTTACTTTGTATGCGTCGAAAATAAAATAAATATAGACATTACTAAATAAGTATAGAAAGAAGAAAGTTATATAAAATTGCTGTAGAAATATTTAGATATTCAAATCTTATCCGTCCCTCATTTTCCCAGGGTAATGAATTAATTTGTCCCTTGGCGTGAGATTGACACAATGGTAGAAAGTAAATAAATGACAAGATGAATAGATAATTTTTATTGTGTTAAAAAATAAAAATTACAAAGTTTCGAGTGAATGTTCCCATAAATGCCTGAATAATAATAATTATAATAATATTTTTATGAGAAAATTGTGTGAAATTGTGAAATTGATATAAATGACGGATGAGGGTTAAAAAATTTGGTGTCCTGTTTTTTTCTCTAACATTGTGTGCAATTGGTTTGGGACTTCATTGAAAAAATGTCCATATCTAGCATTTTATACAGTTGTTTTCAAACTTCTATTAAAGAAATGTCCATTTTTAGCCTTTTGTACAGTTACTTCAAAGTTTCATTAAAGAAATGTCCATTTTTAGCATTTTATACTGTTGCTTTGGAACTTTATAAAAAAGTGTCCATTTGAATGTGTTGAAATCACAGTGGTCTCACAATAATCTCAAATAATTAATTAATGGGACAGTTTATACCAATGGATGGTTAATACTCGAAACAAATCAAATTTATGCCCCACGCATCATACTTCAACCGTAATTCGGTTTCCATGTCAGCAAATCTGATTGACCATTCAGAAAATCGCGTAGTAGCCTAACAGTTAGTGTCGTTCGGTTTTATTAAGAACCTAGTAAAAAGATATCCATTCCTCGAACGGATCACGGGCATGATGAACGGGAGCGATATACTCATTACCCCCCGATAGTTAGTATCCAGCTGAAGGATCTAATTTAAGAGGGATTACCATTTGTAGCAACAACGTATTACATCATACAATCATCATTATCCGTATCAATGCCTCGCGCACAACGGTCATTTCGCTCGGCAGGAGTCGTGGCCACGAGGAAGGAACACGCAGGCGTACAAAATCACCTTAAGGATCTGCACGGTCGTCTTGTTGTTCGATGCCATTTCCATAAGCGCCACCGTAATCGGATACGGCGTCTCTCGTGAATCTCCGTCTGACCGTAAACCAACCTTCTTTCTTTTTTTTTTTTCCTTTTTCGCGATAAATCGTTTTTACAATGGTTACACTTGTAATAGCCGTTTCCTGTTACCGATCAAGATTACCTTCCGTGTAACTTGTAGATCCACGTAGATACGCGAACAGGAAGGCCGGCCGTTTTTGCTAAAACCACCACCACACCCATTAAGTGTGAAATTATAGAAATAAAGTTGCCGTCCTTCATACCCGAGCCACCCGTGTTGCGATTCGCTTTATGCGAGCAGCTAGTAAGAGTACTTTGTTGTAAATATACGCGAAGTCTTTAATCAGATTGCGGGCAACATTGTTGCAACGCATTAGCGATGTATTATTGATAATTCATTACAGTAGCGATGCTGTCAAACAGGTGTTCTAGGGTCTAGGGAGGTCAGGCATTGTTTTTCTATTATCATTAAAATACAGGGTGGAAAAGCAATTGCAGTATAATCGGGCCTTGTGTAATTCTAGGTGATATTTCTTTCTCTGAAACATAGTTTTCGAGGAGATCGATTTTAAAGAACAGTCGATTTCATAAACGATTGAATATGGCTTAGGCTTTGTGTATTTGTAATATGACTCATTTTGTAAGGATTATTGTAGAATTATTAAAATTATTATACAGTAGAAAATTTATTGCAAATCTGCGATCAATTTTTGAGATTTTAGAGATTTGCAAGTTTAAAACTAAATATTTGAAAAATTAAAATTAGATATTTTAAGATTTTCAAGATTTCAGTTTAGAAATTTGAAGATTTCGAGTTGGATATTTAGAAATTTTTAGTGTTAAAATTGTAGATGTAAAGATTTATACATGGAAATTGGAAAAATTGAAGTTGGAAATTTGTAAAATTTGAGTTCGGAGCCGAAAATTTTAAGAATTGAAGTTACAGATTTAATAAATTTCAAAATTTGATATTTTTTTAACTTCAGACAATTGTTTCAATTTTTAAATAAAAGTTTGGTTGTGCTATTATGCTAATTCATATAGCTTTATATATCGGAGTAAAATAAGATCTTACATATTTTTTTTAATCAGCACAGAATGCATTTTTTCGAATATTCTACGAAGTTTATAAGACATTTAATTTCGCATTAAAAATTAAAAAAAGAACACGTGGAAATTTTTACTAATTTTACTGCATGAATCAGTACTATTGCAGTTTTACATATACATCAAATAAATATTTAGTTATGATTTAAACTAAGATTGAATTAATATTTCGATTAACTTTTTTTTAACCTTGAGAATGAAATAATTGATCTTAAAGTAACAAACACACGTTCAAAGTCTGCTACTTTATCAAATATGATCCTATCGCATTTATCATAATTCAGACGTCAATTCTAATTGATGATGAAAATTAAATTTCACACAATCAAAAACATCGTTATTTTCTCAAATATTATTCCATACCATTTACTCCAATTCAGACAACAATTGCACTCATTTAGGTTGGAACAAATAAATAAATTGGTTTAAATAACCTAATTAAAATTTTGAAGAAAGCGCCAGGCGAATATGAAAAATTTCAAACAAGTACATCCAGAGATAAAAACTGAAATTTTAAAATTCTCTATCAAAACCTTTTCATAAATTGGTAATCGAAGTTCTAATCAAGCAACAACGAAACTAAAGAGCCTCCGATTCTTCGCGCGCCCCGAAGTTTCCCGAATCGAAATCCCTTTAATCACTTCCGAAGGTCACTCACGGGACGAAAAGTTTCGATACAACCGTAAGTCTCTTACGAAATAACCTTCGCCCTCTCGGCATCCAGGAACACGGTCTCAGTGATTCCTCATTCAGAAACACACCGGCGCGGCGACAGAGGTTGTTGACTCTCGTGGGGAAAAGATATTTCCGCGAGAATGAATTTACGCCACAGCACACCCATAAATCGCCTCCGTTTCTTTCTCTGTGTTAATGCACGCCGCGGGTAATTTATGGGATACCAAACGCCGTGGGTCTAATCTTCTCGTTAGAGTCCGAAAAGCGTCGAAGGTGCCGGTGCCTTTGTACAAATTGCTACCGGGTGAATTCGTGGGCCCCCCGGACCACCGTGGCTCTCTTCGTGGTCTTCGGAAATTAGGCCTTGTGTAACAGAGCCAGACAAACGGGATTCTTCTGTTTCACTTGGCCCTTTTGGTTCCGAAAGTCACAAGCGTGCCGCGTTGCACGGTGTTTCTAATGAAATATCTGCCTCGTTGTTCAGTCGTTTTCAAAGTTGCGCTACGATTTCTTTCATTCTTTTTCTCCGTTTTGTGAAAGTCGAGTTTACCTAAATAGTTTTGAGCTATGAGAAATTTGTGGTGACTATGTTGATTTGCTGTTTTAAGAAATATTTCGGAGAGGATTGAAAATTAATGAAAAGTGATTGTATAATTCTTCTGTTTAGAATTGTTTTTAAGTAATACAATTTTGTTATAGCGGAGTAAAGAAAGTCTATTTCAGTAAGGGAAATTAGAAATCTCCGTCTAATATTTTTAAAGAGATCCATTGAACCAAATGAACTCAGATTTTTTATACACGTCTTGAATATGCAATGAAGAAATGATTCATACTTTTAAAATTTAAAGTAATACATAGTTATAAAAATATTTGTAGTGGAATGTAGAATGTAGTGTGCACAGTCTCTATTAATTGAGTAGAAGTAGAAAAGTAAATTATAAATTCATTTAGTATTAATACAATTATTTCTTGAAAGATTGTTAATGCATTATTGTTAGCTTAGCTAACTTTTGAAACATTGAGATGTTCAATAAAACTCATATTTCTTCAGGCACGAATAAAAAATAGAGATTTCGATAAACAAAAAGTGTTTTATCTTTCAAATTTTACAGCATTTTTTTGACAAAAAAGAAAAAAAATTCATTTTATTATTATTATTATTATTATTATTATTTATTCATATAATCTACGGGATGAACCCTTTGTTACATAAGTGAAGACATGGTCTATACAATATAAGTATAAGAATAATTATAAGTATAAAATAAAAAATAAAAAATGATAATTAGATAATTATATAATATATACACGTATAATATTATATATGCAATAATGTAATTTTATAATTATAATAAAGAAGAAGAAAAGAGAAGAAAAAAAAAAAGAAAAGAAATAACTAAATGCATTCTTTACAAGTTGCGCATCGCCGATCGCACAGAAGTCTTAAAGCTAGATTCATAGTTCATTTACAAAATTTAAGGATCATATTTTTAAGCAATCACATGCTCTAACGATGAAGAAGTCGATTTCTCAGTTCCTTTCTTCCCTTAAATATTACCAAGCTCATAAATTCCAAAGCAATTCAATTCGGAGAATCGGAATCTAAATGAACTGTTGGCTAAAAACAGCGGCTATCGCTCGCTCCACATTGCATCAATTCCTCCGCCTCGTATCTCGTTCGCTGGATTTTCTATGGCAGCCCGTTTTCTTCGACAAACAAGTTGACGACGATGACAGCGACGTTCCGACCGGACAAGGCAATGTTAATGTAAGCAGGCTCCTTGCGCACTCGTTCCGATCGATATTCGTGATAAGATCGTTCGTACCTTCTTAGCCGTGCGATGCCGCCGCGATGTTAACTAACGTTTGTTGCAAAGACCTCGCGTGTCTACCGTGTCCGTGCAGAGTGTTAGGTTGCCATGTTAGCGGTCCAGGGTAATGACAGACGAGGTGAGCATTATGCTAAGTGCGAGGTATCCGATCATTTTTTATTCTATCGTCCCGAAACTCCTTCTTTTTTTGTCGATATCTCCGCGCGGCACCATGGTGATTAAGGCCACTTTCATTTGCACCTGTAAACGCTCGAACTTGGCCGCCTCTTATCCCGCTTGACCTCTTCGCCACCCAACAGGATCGGTTGTTACAGCTTTCAATAAAGAAGCACGCGACGGGATCTTCCGTAGGGACGATTTTCTCGGTTCCAGTTAAACCGATGCCTGCGAGAAACGATCGTATCTGGGATCGATGGTCTGTGGAATCTCTATCATTTTTAGGCGTGTTATAGTTCCCTGAGGCTCACGATCACGATGGATCACTATTATCTGGATTAGTTTAGAGTGTTGCTTTGTCTTTGTGAGGAGAGGATCTGTGCCTACTTTGCTCGACAATTTTAGTATCGGGAAAAGGTTTCCCTTTTTTTTTGAGTACCACTGTGACGAGTTATTAGGTTGTTGCAGATGACATGGTAATTTTTGATAAGTCAAACTTCTGGTCTTTGTAGCTTAGGTTTTTCGTAACAAATGATAGTTTAGTTTTGTCATATGAGAAATGCATGTCTCAGTCGCGAATAAGTTTATACAATTAAATCCATTTTTATCGTTTCTCATTTCCAAAAATGATTCCTTCTTCATTATGGAGAAGAAAGAAATTTGAATCATTTGCTTTTAAACTAAGGCACAGTGTAGCTGAAGCCAACGCGAAATAGAAATATTGTTTCTGGAGAAAGTACTCTAAACTCTAAACGATTGGATCGTTAGGCGTTGCTCTGAAAAATTTCGGTCCGGTGATAAAAATTTCGAAACCTTGCGTTAATAAGCCGACAGTTATTCAAGACACAATTTTAATGGATTTCGTTGAAATAGATTCACGTTTAACTAGTTAGGAAATCGCAAATCTGACCAATTTTTGCTAGTCCAGGTTTGCAATTAGAGAATTCTGCCTACGAAGCAATAATTTGAATCAATATAGAGCTATCTTTAAAAAAAAATACTAGTTTATAGTTTATTTCTTAATGTTGCTGTTAAATCATTAGATATAAAAAACTTTTTTTACACAGTTTTGTTAATACAGTGAAAAGAAGGAAAGTGTCCCCATGAAGTTATAAAAATTACATTATTAATGTTAAAATTTGTTGTGGTTTAACATAAAAATTTATAAAACATTTCCCTAATTTTTTACATTCGCTGCATTCTAAAGTATTTCCTGTGTGTCATTCAAACTGTCATTACTTACCTCAACTTGGACAAGATTAAAATTTCTATTAATGTTACGCATAGCATTTTCAAACATAATCGTGCACTTGAATTAACGAGATAGGCAATTATAAAAGCTCGCAATGAAATAAAGAAATTAGCTACGCTTATTGATAAAAGCTACCTACTATTGTTAGACATATAATCATTAGATTGTGAATGTTTATACAAATTCACATTTTTAAGGAAATTGAAAAAGAAAATCAACTTAAATACAAGTGTCTTTTACATTACAAATATCATAAAATCTATTCTACTTTCAATAGTTCATGTATTTTTCCACTTATGCACATCTTTGTGAACTTTAAAACATTTCAAATTGCTATGAATGCATAAACGTCTGTAGTCTAATAATCATAAGTATAAAGAAATACACAAATAAGTATAAAGAAGTAATTACAATTCTATAATAATTTACTAAATTATAGTCACTTACAGTGTGATTAATTCTATTCTACAAGTCAATTTAATTTCACACTAAAAAAAACTATAACATTCTTAACAATTAAATGAGAAAACATTTCTCTCGCCACAGTTTTATTAGCAATCCAGCATCAACATTAGGCTCATTTACACGTACAGTTTTTGAATGAACATTCCAAACACGCATAAAATAATTCATTAAATAACTGACAAGAAACGCTGTCTACACGCTACACGATCATGTTTATGTTTCATGAGCAAAATCAAATTCTAACCTATAACCCAAACATGATTCAACGCATATCATAATATCATATCGCATCACATATTTCTTTTGACAAAAAAGACACGCTGCACACCTGATCAGGGTACAATTAAGTTGATCTCATATCATTCAAAGCCAATATCAAAGAAACCACCAGAAACATCGTGCTCATTACGAAAAATATCCGAACATCGGTGCTCGTCGCGCGTATCATTTATTACAAACGATACAGCAACATTATTTAAATTGTTGACCGACAATTTGTCTTAATAAAACACGCGTAAACATCTCAATATAAGAAAAAAGTAGGAAGAGGGAAGCAGAAGAGAAACAAGCGTCTGTGTTTACAAACCTTTCGAGACTTCAGGGCGTGCACCACATCGGGTTTCGAGTATTTATATCCGATCAGCAGCGTGATTGATGTCACAGTAAAAATGCCGACTCTTGTTTTCCACTTTCTAAACACACTGTCATTTCGTCCCGGGCCAGAAAACCGCGTCGAACCACGAAAATTCCGCGGAAACGATAACACTTGTCGAAACAACCTTGCCACGGTCGCCATCTTCGAGCAACTGGATCACGATGACGAGCGCATGCGTCTTGATACTCTTGATGCAGCCGGCAAATTAATCGCAAAGGAATCAGTTTTTTTGTAATTTCCTGATTTCTTTTATAGAGGTAGGAAGGTCAGGATTTTTTAAATGAAATAGTGTTGTTTAGTGAGATAATAAAATATACTAAATATACTATAAAAAATTCTATAGTGTATAGTATAAAATATACTATGGGGTGTTTACGGTATTATAGACCGAAGTTTTTCTCATAAATAGACAATGTTTGAGATTGATTAAGTTTACAGTTTTGTTTATTAAAAAAATACCCAAAAATCAATATTTTAGACTAAGAAAAAATGAATTCCCCCCTTAACAACACGATAGCGTGTCATTTTTTTTCACTTTTATAATATTTTCATTATAACATCATTATTAACAGTTTCTTAAATTTAATGCTACAGTATTATGTCAATTAATGTGAACACGGATTAGTTTATTCGAAATACAAGGAGAACGCAGTACTTCTAGCTACATAAGCTAGAAATTCTATAAAATTTGAACAAGTTACACATTTCTAAGTTTCTTTATACTAATTGATAGTTAGAAGGGTTGGTAAATGTTCACTTTAGGGTACACCTCACCGATTTTGATGAAATTTAGATATATTATAAAACTCGAAATTCTGAACAACTTTTTCCTATACATATAACCGCCGCTCTGCTTTAGGTTTCGAGATACTCGCGAAAAACCGCCGCTACTACTACATTATAGTTAAACTTATAAAAACGCTATTTCCTCATCGATTTTGATGGGACTTTTTTTAATCACTTTGTTTGATCATTCCCAACAACTTTTTTTTATACATGTAACCATCGGTTGGCCTCGGTTTTCGAGTTATATATAAAAACAGTTTTGTTAATTATTCGGAATTGGGATGACCTCACCGATTTTGATGACCTTGAAATATGTTGTCAAGGTCATTGTTCTAAACATTTTTTTCCTACACATATACTAGGCGGTCGGCTGTAATTTCCGAGATACTCGTAAAAAAAAGCAATCTAACCCAGACCTAGTTCCGATCACTTTTTTTGAAAATATCTTGGAAACTAAAGCCGAGCGGCGGTAACATGTATAGAGAAAAGTTGTTCAGAATGATGACCTTGACAACATATTTCATGGTCATCAAAATCGGTGTGGTCGCTTCTATTTCGAATAATTAACAAAACTGTTTTTTTGTGTATAACTCGAAAACGAAAGCCGAGCGGCGGTTATATGTATAGGAAAAAGTTGTTAAGAATTTCGAGTTTTATAACATAGTTGAGTTTCATCAAAATCGGTGAGGTGATATATGACCATGAAAACGTAAACTTGCGTTGTAAAAAAATTGGAAATTTAAAGAGAAAGTGATCATTTGGTTGGAATTATCTCTTGGAAGTTTGTTTGGAAAGAGACAAGAAGCCTGTTAAATTAGCGCAGAATTGATTACACTGATGCGAAGAAAAGAATTTTGTCTCGAATCATCGGTAGCGGTTCAATGACTGCTTTTATATTAATCTAGGTATACGAATATAGGGGAAACAGGTGCCGTTGACCAACGTGAAATTTATTCGGCGAAAATAGATACCGTTCGAAGGGCGTTATATAATGAAATGGTGCCATCTTCACCCACGATATGCTCTGACGTAACACTGAGGAGTTCCTTTCAAGCGTTGCAAGTGCTAAAATTATGCGGGCTAACGTACTCGAGGCAGCTAGATTCTTGCTACTGGTTACTTTAGTAATTTAGTATATTATAAATTCGATACCTTCTGCAACAAATATTCCGTACGCCGAACAAACAACCTTGACTTAACGATACGCAGATAAATTCTTTCTACTTTTACTCCGGGAAAATGTATGGACACGCGTTCAACGTCGAATTTTTTAAAATACTTTCACTGATTGAGCGACGCGGTGCAAGTTGTCGTTCTGTTGCACTTTCATGCATATCGCGATTGAATTATATATTTCCGCACGTGCAATTGCAGATGCTTCCACGACGTGAGAGAGAACAAAAATGCTTCTCACTTTTAAATACAAGTCGCACGATTGAGTGGCGCGATGATTCAAATTGGCTTAACATTTGTGAGCGAGGTTGATTTTTTGGTGCAACGATGAAAGAATCTGCTTCGTCACTCCATTAAAGTAATAAGAGATTTATTCAATAATTGGCGTCAATCTGAAATTAATTGTGATGGAGGGACAAATTGATCTGCAGAACTGCTTACAAAATTATTGATATTTTGAAGGAGTAAGTGTGTAGAAATTATGTAATGTTCATCCTTTTTTTTGTAATTTGTGAATAGAGATATAATTTATAACATTTGTATTAGTATAAACTAGAGTGATCATCAGACATCGAATATCGAGGGTCATTGAACTCGTCTTTTAATCGATCATATGTTCCAGAAATTTATGAATATCTTTATTATCTAAGGTTTTATTTCCCGAATAATTTTTGCATTATTTTCTACCCGATTTCTATTCAGTTTCAAGTGGAGCAAGTTATTTCTAAAATTTGGGCTACCTATTGTTATATTTAGACTACTTTTCCAGAAAGTATGACGCACAGAATCTACTATAATTCTATATTTATGCACGATTTCGCTTTCACACCTCCCTGACCGTGCCCTTTCAATTTTCTCGGACAAAATAATGTACACCTTTTACACACTTCAAGTACGCCGATAGCAGTAATTAATGACAGCAATTAATATTGACTCAGCTATTATTATTCGTATAGCGTGGTAGAGTTTTGCACATATTTGAGAAGAACTGACTAAATTCCCAATGCAAACCACGTAGACGCAATTTGTAATAATTGATCAATTATTTACAACGCGATATAGATCTCGCCTCTGTTTGAAAATAATCATTTCTACCTAAATTAATTTTACTGAAACGCAGAAAGCATTTTTGGACATTGAAAATGAAATAAAAGAAAAGAATAAAGCAGATGCGAGAAAATTTTGTATCATTAATTACGTAGAAAGCCAAAAAAATCGGGCCAATTAACATAAGACTATTTTAAACTGCAGTGTTATCAATTACGAGGTTATACACATTATTAATTAATGAACAAGCGCAGAAATTTTTAAATACGAGTACAGAAACTTTTATGGCGCGGAACTTCGAATATTTTGAAGATAATGATAGAAACTGAATAAAAAAAGGCAGTTCCACTAAATTAACCGAATTTTTTAACTCCCACAATTTCGTAGAATTCTGTACCTTCATTTCCAAAACTAGAAATAGTATATTTATTATTCACGTTGTTATCAACAAATACTGATATCAAATCTCTATCACCGCTACTTCCAAGTACTTCTATAGAATCTTTTTGTCAAGCACCGTACGATTAATTCGAAAGACTCTCGGGAATCGCGAATTAGGCGAAATTCTCCCGCGCAAAAAGCCCCAACATCAGCCTCCCGCGATAATTAGAGGCATTCGTTTATCTCACTGTTCCCGCGACTCCGCCGCGACCTGACATCCTGCGAAGAAGAGAACCTTCAAATTCTTCGAGTACTTGCCGGTGCTCGGCATTCCTGCCGGACCGGAGAAAAAAAGATCAGGGCGGGGATTGTCGCGCGTACGACTCCACCCGGTTGTGACGGTGGTAAAAAAGAAAGTTGTCGTTACCTGCGCGACACGGTCCGCGAGTCAGCCGTGACGAGAATTCTTCTGTCCGCTGGTCGTCCGTCCGGGAAGCTCGACTTCGACGGCTCTCGGCTCTCGGTCTTCTGAATGACGCGATGGAAACCGTTCGGATGATCCACGTTTACGCAGGAACGTAATTACTCCCTCGACACTTCGTCGATCCGAACGATTCTTCCAGCGAAGCGGGGATCGTTAAGCCCCGCTTTACGCGGCTCCCCGGGGCCGCGAGAAAAGTTCATTTGACTCCACAGCGGCGCGGCGGCAGTTGGCAGAGGGAGAACTCCTTCGAGGAGGCATCCCGTCGTCGTCGTCGTCGGCCCGTCAAGACGGCTTCGGGGAAGATCGTCTAGGAATTATGGGTTGCACCCGCGGCCACGGCTCTTCCTCGAGCCTAGGCTCACTTCGACCGTGTACATCCGCTAAGGCTATCGACTCCCTCATCTGCGCTTATTTGAATAATTGAAGTCGATCCGGACCGATCCCGGGGAACCGAGGCGGCGCACAGTGTTAAAAAACGACTGTCTGACCGGGAAAAATTATGTTTTGAAATGAAAGTGTATAAATCATCGAAAATAAGTTAGATTATTGATAATTTCGACTTCTTAACCTTATGTTCTGTCTAAATTCGAAATATTTAAAACAAGAACTAAATTATTTTTAAAAAATTATAAGGTTAATTTCTTTACGATTGGGAAAATATTTTACTTTTATTTATTCCAATACAGAATACGGTAAAAACAATATATATGTATATAAAAATATAATAGTTAATTTAACAACTTAACTATTGATCCATATTTTTTAGTAGTTCTAATACTTCCAACGGAAGATGTCCAGTACTTTTCTTAGTTTTAACCCTTAAACTACTTATTAGTGGATCTGAAGGCATCAGGAACATATGGAACAAATCCTCCATACAGTCTTTTCTTGATTGATTAATTGATGTTTCAGCTGAGCACTGCTGTTTGTAAACCGTCTGTGAAGTATTCGCGAAATTCAAAATCAAATTATGCAAAAAGTTGCAAAAAGTAGCACTTGATTTTTACAGCAACTATAGTGCTGACCCTGTACTATAAGATAGAATTGAAATTTTGACCAATCCGTACCAATCAAAAAAGTTGTACTTAAAAAATCAAAGTGCATGCGTATCAAAATTAGCTATTATTGAGTGCGTTTGTTCGGATGTCCCATCAAACTTTTTTTTAATCTTCCTATTACAAAATATAAGTATACACCTTTGTCTACAAAATCTGTGTTGCGTAAAATAATTTATTGCACGTTTCCTCTTTTACGAGAAGGGAAAATCTCGAATGCTAAATGACATTTCTAATCACAGTACAGGTTAGAAAATTCTATGTACATATTATGTTATTTAAACAATCTTTAGAAGTAAATAATTGTACAATCAAAGCTCCCGAGGATTTTAGGAATCTAAAACAATTGCGAAATAAGTAAAACAAAATTATTGTAATTATGACTTTTTTCCAGTCAGACAGTCGTTTTTAAACACTGTGCGGCGCGGCGGCCGTCACGTGTGTGCGTGCGCGCGTCCACGGCTTCTTCTTGGACGCGACTCCACCGGGAGGGTATCCCTTTAATGACCGCGACGATGACACCAATAATCCCGATAACGCCACTCCCGGTACCGTCGAAATGCGTTTCGCAAAATACGATAAAACGATACTGACAGTAATGACACCGTGCCGGCATTTAGTGCTCTTGTTAATGATATGATTGGATTGGCCAGAGTCACGGGGCGATTCGCCTATCACGCGAGCGTGGATTAATCGCGCGAATGAAACGATTATCCCCGGGGTTCGCGTGCGCGTTCGGACCCCCAATGGTAATTAGGTGCACGCTTCTGCTTTATTTTTCGAACGCGCGACACCGGCCGGTTACCTTTCGGAGCATCCTGGATTATGTCCCGGTGGGAGTTTAGTTTCGGGCTTTGATTGTGAACGGTACAAGTGGGATGCTTCTGGAAATTGGGTCAGAAGATGATTCTATTTATGGCGAAGTTAAAGGGTCATATATTACGTTTCGCAGCATCAAATAGTCATCAATGTTTGCAAGTGATTGGAGAACAAACAGTAATAAAGAGGATACGATAAAAATGTTTATAGAGTAAAAAGTTGAAAGGAAACAATCAAAAACGATAACAAATATGACGGGTTGCGCAAAAGACTGTCGTTTCAAACGGTGGGCATGATCACTGATGCATCATGCATCTCATTGGCTTCATTTTTTGTCAGAGAGGCTTTTCGAAATAAATTGAGGCTTTTTCAATGAAAATCGCGAACTTTTCTATTAAAATTTTTGCTATTACCACAATTTTTATTTTTTAAAGAAAACCTCTCGTGAACCGAGAACTAAGAGTCTAAGTTTTAAAAATGCGAAAATTCTTATTTCACACCACTAATTTGGGCTAAATTTTAGCCGCTAAATTGCCAAAGCATTTTGCGTAATTATATTTCGATGCCATATTTTTAATAATTTTTCAATTTTCATTCTTTCCTATTCTATAAAATGTTACCTTTACGGTATAAAAAGAATTAAGTTAATTGATTTAATAGTTTGTTCGATGATAGTTCATAAACATTAACACGTTTTAACGCAGAGAAACGCAAATGATCCCTTAAAAAAAATCTGAAGGAAAAGCCTATCTAACAAACATTGACACTGTTTTTTAGATACATTTTTCAGTTTTTTTTATATCAAATATAAATACAAATTTATTAACGGGTAAAGAACCCTTTGGTATACAAAAGTAGCAAGCAATGTACATACATAGTATACACAATTGTGGAATACATTAAAGTAAGTGCAAAGCATGTGTGACAGATCTCTTAAAACTATGAAAAGAGTTGTTAAAAAAGTCGTGACCTTTTTATAGCCTAGAGTTATTTCCTGAATTTTGAATATGGATCTATCTAATCATACTTTAAAGTGGATCTATTTGAAAGTGGATCTATCTAATCATACTTTAGATCCACTTTATTTGTATAAAGCTTTTGTATACCGCTAGCATAGCTAGCGATAAAAAAGGAATTCAACCACGATTAAAACCTGAATGACTTTATTATAATACTCAGACAAAGATAAAAGTCTAGCCCATTAAAAGAGCGCCTCAATTTTTCTCGATCTAGCCTTAAGCCGGTTAATCGACTCGCCACCGTATTCGCCGATTAACACCAACACCAGCATAGAACTCCTCGAGCTTGGTACCCTTCGACCACAAAAGCTTGCTTCGTTAATTCAGATAACAAAATACTTAACTCGAGTCGATCTCTATTCGGTAGCGCTACGAATCGAACAGCCTAAACGCGCGATAAGTCGACAATATTGCGTTGGAAGGATTAGCTTCGTTTTTCGTATAAGAAGGTACTTTCAGCCACTGACCTTGATTATAGCCAGGATAAGAGAGAAATTTATGCAACGTAATTACCTATTGGTCAGTGTTTCTAATCATTTCCTTCGCGATACGGTATATCGATATAGGAGCACGGATCGAATCTGTTCCCACCGGTGGCAACATTACGCCTGAACCGTCGATGTTAACGGAACTCGGCGACGATGTAACGAAATTAGTATTATCATTGGGAGGGGGGATCGAATGGCTAATCGTAATTACGTTTTATATCTTCATCGTTACAGTGCGCGTACAACGTCGACGCATTTAGAGCTAACGGATGCGAAACGATCAGGTTTGCGGTTCATCAGCGATTTTAATTCCTTGTCTCGTAGGCTTTTCGATATTTCGTGGTTGCGAGGCTCCTTTTTCCTTCCCCTCCCTCTCTGCCACCCCGTTCGACTATTATCCGCTGTCTGATTGGACGTTTTCGTTCACCGTTTACCTCGATCGATCGCTTGTCGCTCCTTCATAATTTTGTTTCTCTTCATCGCGCTAACCCTCGATCGATTTTTCTCCCGCGGTTAATGATATGCTCATGCTGCGAGGCTACCTCTTTAATGATCAACCGTCGTAAATCAATCGTTTAATAGGTTTCTAATTGCTGTCACACCTCGATAGCCACGCTTTCGATTATACTACTGTAAAAGGAAAGTAATAATCAGCGTCACCGAAATGACTTGATCCACCTGCGGCAGTCACTAGAGTTATTTTAGCGACTTATTTTTCGGCGCGGATGTAATTGAAAGCTTGTTGCAATTTGATACATTTCATTATGTTATTATCGTAGATGTTTCTTGTAGCGTATTTTATTTCTGCAGAATATTCGTCTATATGTATGTTTCTCGTTATCATCATTTTTATTCTTACAATTTTTCTTTCGATTGAAATTTTAACGATGGATCACAAATGATAGCTTTTCTAACATGCAGAAGTCTTGATAAATTTTAATTGACTTTGAACTATTGTATCATAAAAATTATAGAATGTTTATGAACATAGTGTAGTCGTTAAAAATTAATTGTATGTAAAATTATGTACAGTTGTGTTACACACACACACACGGTAAAAATGTTTTCGTTAAAATTATCATACTCAAAGATTAGAAACACTATAATTTCCATGGACGTCCGTGATAATTTCAACATTGTTAATCTACCTTTCTAAAGTATATGTATACAGTATCAAACTATTTGATACTTCTCAGTCACTTGGAACGATAATTAACAAACCTTACCTTCCATTCATTAAAAATCCTTCTGATGCTTCCATGATAAGATTTTAATAATATTATATAGGTTATTAAATTGATCATTATCGTTGTTTTGCATCAATTTACGTGGTGCTCAAACCGTAGACACTTGTTCGATACCCAAGGTTGCAAGTCCGTTACTGTGACCTGACAAAGTTCATAAATCGGATAAAAATTTGCATAATTCACGCTCGAATATAAGCTGTAGCGCAATTTCTAAATAAAATCAGTCGATGGTTAGCATTGGTTACTAGACACTAGGTTATAAAACGTTGAAGAATGTACAACATATAAAAACATGTAAATCGTATGCATAATGTATGCAGAATAATGCAAGATATATAGAAAATGTATGCAAAATGTGCGGGAAACATTTAAAACTATATGTATTTATGAAATATTAACATTTTTATTATATATCGCCGGGCGCAAAAAAAAGAAAAAACGACGAGTTCTTCGTTTGTCAATAATTCATACTTAACTTTGCTTGTTATTATGCACTTTTTGCCGCGCGTTATTTTCCCTCGTATCTTTTTAGCTCGCATCGGCGATGTTTAATTGCCCCTTAAAACGCCGTGTGACTGGTAATAAAAGATGTCACCGCGATACAAAGGAAACCATTATTTGTAATATCCGTATTGCGACTACGTAAACAGTTAATATACCATACACATAGATGCTAAAATATTGTGAAAAAGTTAGCACCGATAGATTATTTGAATACATTTTTCACTCGATCAATTTCTATTGTCGAATGCAAATCTTGAAAGTTGAATAATAGTCTACGAAATCGTACGGCATTGATGGAAGGTGAATGGTAAATAAATAACAAGATCATATATATATAATAATATTTCATTTATTATTTCGAAAAATGATGTGACGACCATGTGACGGGGTTCTGCTTCACAGGAACGGAAATTTATATATAAATAAATAAGTAGATTTTAAAACGTTTTTTAAAGATTTGAAATTCTCTTGTAATTTATATTTTAATATTTCTATTTTATACCATAGACTAAATGATTAAATTCATTTTAATTATTTGTATATGCATTATAAAAAAAATCACAAAGTTACATAATATTTTTGTATTTTATTTCTTATAAGAGGGCGATAAGGGCGTTCGGTCCGCCAATGTTTAGAATCCTACGGTCGGAAAAAGTTAAAAAATTGTCTTCATTACTAAAAAGAAATTTAATAGTAAAAGAGTGATAATTTTAAACGAGTCTGAATCAGAACATAGTTAATTATCAAATTTTTAATTCCATATGTCTGTTGATCCTAGAAAAATTTCAATTTTCTTCAAATATTTATCCACAGAAATTTTTAAACTTTCAATAATTAATTCCTCAAGAATGGTGGACAGACTTGATATACATATACCCTCTTCTACATCTGAAAAGAAATTTGGTTACAAAATTTCGGAAACTTTCCACGTGCTTCGTCAATGTTCACGCGTTTCCTCCGTCGAGTTGTACGAAAATATTAGTATACAATTACCATGTAGTGTGTGTATGGTTCCCTTGGCGTCTCTTTATTGCGATTTTCTTATACGATTACAATGTGTTTAACATAGTACTTGGCATTACTCGAATCGCGTTCGCTGCGACGACACGTGACGGATTCCATTTTTTCATCTTTTCTCGAATGACGTGCGCAGAAACGAAATCACTCTCAAAAAGGCCGCTCTCTCTCTCTTTTTTTTCTCTCCGCGTTCGCGTTTTTTTACAAAAACCTCGCTCTTCTCTTTATTGTCTCGTTACAGACTCGTACAGCCCCGTATTTATGCGCGCAAGTGCGCACGTTATCAGTACGAGAGTTGTCTTTTTTTTTTTTTTTTTACCTCTAGTCCCGACGAATCGCTCGCTGTCTCATTCGCCGGAAAAAACACGCATACTTCATTGCATTAGCGATGGCACGGAACTCGCCAAAAATATCGACGACCGCGGTGAACATTCCTGCTCCGAAATCTTGTCAAACTTATTGCATTTTTTAGACAATGCTCTCATTACGGACGTTTATGCGGATAGAATTCAATCTGGAGGGTCACTTTTGACTCTTGAATATTGTTATATATAAATCTGTGTTTCATATTTTATGCGTTTTTGGATTTATGCACGTGTCTAAACTTGCTACGGTTTTCAATGATAGTTGATTCAGTGATATCAGCCAACAGCAAAAATGTGAGGAAGTCAATGTCATTATCTATGTTTCTTATGCCTTAACTTTTTATGAAAATTTCTTTTTCTACGTTTATAATGATTGCTACTTAATTAGAATTGTTATGAACCAGATTTTAAGAAGGAGCGTTGCAGAGTTGAATAATTTTGATTTTTACGCTTATCGTAAATGCATAGACATTCGCAATTTAGTTGAAATTTTAGTAATTTTGATAGTAGTGCCTGTGTGAAAGGAAATTGGAGAAAATTGGTACGAATAATGGCACCATATTGTATAAAATTGACTGAAGTTAAGGATCGTTACACATTTTTGGTTATTTGAAACGGACCGAAAAAGGTGCAGTGAAAAGGAGAAAAGTGAGAAGAGTTTAATGAAGTGAACTTCTGGGTATTTTGTTCATGTTTTATTGTCGCAATTTAGGGAAGCCGAAATACAAGCGGACGTAACGCGCGATCATCTGAAAATGCGAATTTAATTGGTTTTGTTGCATTCAAAGGGAGTCCGATTTCAGTTCCGCAGGAAGTAACAGCGCACTTTGTAACTATTATTAACTGGGTTGCGTAACCGCGTTTCTCTTGGGAAAGTGCTTTTTCGCTGACGAACGAAGAAACAATTTCACCTCGATATCATATTTTTAGTCCGTACATCATCAAAGTGTCATTATTCGCGTCATATAGATGTCAATCAACTTGCATAATTATAATTAACCGCGTGCAATCGTTCGTGTTGTCAATGGAGGGTTGATTGAAGGAATAGAATCGATTTGAAATTACAAGAAAAAAAAAGTAATATATCCATCGTGTAACGTTATTATTAATCCATAATTTCAATATACAATTTTGTGAATTACGATTAGACATAATCAGACTTACTATGATGTATTCGTTTGCGATCTTATCCTCCCTTTGCTACAGTTAACAAATTCTTGGCACGTGATACGCTCGAATTTCGCGCTTCATCTCTGTCTATTATAGTTTTCTATGGTACGCACGCGCAAGTCGACGGAGGTCTCGCCGATAATTTTTGGCGAATTCGCACGCCCGATGAACAGACACAACATACGAAGAACACATGATCGATGCGCATGATTTGATAAGTAATTATCGAAGACATATGTACACGGAGTCAACTGTTTACAATAAATAAGTCTTTAATAAATATACTACTAAATATTAATAGGTCGTTCCTACAAAGATTCGTACGCGAGGTCAAGACATTTCTGTTGGACGCTTGTTTCTTCTCTTCCACCCCCATCGCTCCTCTGGTTATTGCAAGTTATCATTTCATCGAGATTCAAGGAGACGTCACGGCGCAACGGAATCTCCTTTTGGGAGACGCTACGACTGCTCCTACTTTATAAATGATCATTGCATTTTGCGAGATACGAAATGCGACTGGCGATCCGATCGGCGCGCGTTCCTTTTGCGAATCGGCGGTACTTACAAAGTCGTGTTCGTTAACATTTCAAATCGCGAAAGGCACACGAACGTCGCTCTGAAAATTCTATAAAATAACTTGTCTCCTTTTGCCGTTTCCCGCCAGGCTTACTTGATATTGCGAGGTTCGTACCTACAAATACGTTTAATTATTGCTAATTCCTCGTAATCTCAATTAAGCGTTCGAACGAACGATCAATAATTTACGGACGCGAGTCTTTAGGTGTCCTTTCTCGAATGTAGACATTAAATTAAACGCGGGAACAAGTAGGGGTGAGATGCTCTGAAAGAGACGGATTTTGAATGGGACAAATCATATTGTCTAAATTCTAAACACGTTACACGTGCAAGTCATTACGCTTTGTCGCTTGACGCAAATTTCATTGCAGTCTCACTTTTAATGCAATTTTCGAATGTAAAAGCCCAATTTTTTTCGATTTCTATATCGTTTTACAAAACAAAGTTATACACTAAATGTTAAAGTGTTATGTCATTAAAAAAGCCTATAATCAACTGTAACGAAAGTATTTAATAAGTATGTTCGATTATTTTCTCTTTTAAGATTATTTGTACTCATGGTTTTGAATGAGACAACACTTAATAAGTCTTGAATGCGAGATACGTTTCATGTCCATAATAGTTTCTGACACAAGTTTTATACAAATGTTTACTTCGTAATCAATAAGCTGCTAAAACATTAAAGATAAGCTATACTTTATAAAAATCGTGAAAAATATTGATGATTTATAGTAATTTGGTCATAGATTTTAATGTTTTGTAGTATTAAGATTCAGGATGATAATTATATACTTATAAGTTTATTTCCATTAGCGTGTTTATTCGGCTTATTTAAAAATCTAAAATTTTGTTAGTTTCCGCTACGATTGATGATTTTGCAATATACTTTTATTGGAGACTAATGAACATACTTTCTATTAATGGACTTACGTTTTAAATATCTATAGCGATATTATCAGAAATGGATACTAAGAAAATTGTCCCTTTCATATCACCTCTCCCCTACACGAAATAAAAATAATAATGAACACAATGTTTGCACGGGATTACTGCGTTTCGATGGTGAACGCAGTCCTCAGATTCTCTTTAATTCGTTACGTCGATGAAGCATTCGCGCGATTTATACGATAATAAAAAATACAATCATTCGATCTTACGACACTCACGGATGGCGGCGAGTTTTCGCGACTTACAATAGTTTCGCTGCGCTAATCATTATTTTCGTTAAGCCTATGTTATTATAGTATTATGAATTTTTTGGCAGTCAGGTGGTGCCTTCCGTTAGAATACAATTTATCTTACTGTTAACTTCAACTGCAAATATATCTAACAATTTAATACTCTTCTCAGTAATTTAATACTTTGGATCTCTCTGTATGAAATTATTTATTTACCCATTTATTCCGTGATTTCTTAACAGTTATCGACGCTATTCACATTAATTTTCAATCGTTCCTACGCGCAAGAAAATACCTGCTGTCTCGTGAAACGAACAATAATTTGTACATCCTCGCTAATTAATTACCGCGATAGGAATCGATTGATGTATTTTTAAGAAAAGACGTTTTCCTCGAAGTTGCCTGGTGAAACTTCGCTCTGTTTACCCTAAAAGGAACATTCACGTGATTCGTCACCTTAAATTCCGCTACTAAATCTGAATCAAGGCATAGAAGTAATTCTTTTTTTTTTTTTCCTATCACATCGTGCCGCGTACTCTCTCTATCCTAATCGTTATCGACGTAACGCCGTGTCCTTATCGCCTCGGTTATTATCGCGCCTCCAAGCCTTTCCAGCCGGTGTCCCAGCCGTTCCTCCAATTACAGACACTGCGGTCGTCCACGTTCCAGTCCTCGATGTCCTCGCGTTTCCCGTCGCAAATATCATCTCATTTCCCATGCTTTCCGTCGCGTCGGGCAAATACTATCGTCGTCCCTCGCAGTAAAATGCTCGTAGCGCTAATCGGGACAAGTTTTCGTCGGTAATGTACAAGGTGTTCCCCGTTGACGGAAAAACAAAAACGGGGATCGAACTATCTCGGCGTCGAGCGGAAATGTTTCCTCGTGATCGAATCGGCGAGACGCAAAAAGCCGCCGGCGATTCCGTCCAATGAAAATCGGATTTTTCGTCCGGCGTCGTCGAGGCGTGTCGCGGTTACGAGCGATTTTTCCTTCGAGCGATCGAGCGAAATGAATCCGCGACGGGAAACGGTCGCATTCGCAGAAATGGAAACCGCCGCTCGCCGCGGAGAGATGGACTAATTACGGACGATCGACGGATCCATTCGTTTCTATCGCCTTCTGGAACGGTTCGCATCAAGCTCGAGCGATCGTCGTGGAATACGCGTCGACTCGCCGCGCCGTTAAGACGATGCGCCGCGCGAATCGCGGCTCGTGTAATTAGCTAGATAGCTCATTGACTGCGCTCGCGAGAACAATCCGGAACGCCGCGCCGCGCCGGTTTTGCACCGCGAGACCGAACCGCTCGAAGATTAAACGCGAGTTTCGTGCTCGTTACGCGAGGGCCCGTCCCTTCCCCACCGCGTAATTACGTCTTTTGGAATAACGAGGGTTTCTCGGAGAGGAAGAGAGGGCCGTTCTCTCTCGCGCGTATTTCGAGAATGACTGTTCGGTTCGACAGTTTCGTTCGACGCGGCAGCCTCTTTCCGTCAACGAGGGTCATCTCTTTTTTTTCGGATGAGTATCGGGAAAGTGGTTCAAAATTGAAGTTAATGAAGATCGAGGCGAGTCGAGTCTGAGGTGTTTATTGGGTGAAATTGTTCTCGGTTTTGGCATTTTAGTGACGTTCATTGGTTCGGTTTTTTACATTTATATATTTCCTACTGTTTACGTGTACTTTTTTATTTTTATTTCATTTTATTTGACTTAACTTTTTGCGGTACCGAGTATTAAATCCTGCTACGGTCATCGGCTCTTTTGTTGACTCAATTAAATAGGTATGTATTTCATTTCAGTTTTAAGAAAAATAAGAAACACTTTGTTGTTACCGAACATTCTATCAGAATTTCCCTGTGCGTCTAAAAAACTATTTAGTAACAATTAATGTTCTAATAGATTCAGACTTTTAAGAGGAACGTAGCAGGATTAAGTAACGCATCTACAAGTCTGTTTTTTTGGGTATAAATTTATGTTTATGGTTACTTTTGATGAATGAAAAGAAATTGTATGTTGAGAAATTTTTTAGACATTTTTTTAATAAATTCTTACTTATTCAGGTTGAAGCGTTAAACGAGATGTAATTAACATTATTTTTGGGATGATCTACATATATTCCTTAATATTCAACAATTGAAGGGCCCCTGAAAAGAAAAAAAAACCATAGAACGTTTCAAAATGAACTTGAGATTGTTATATCTTTAGTTAAAACTTAGAAAAGCTATCAAACTGTAATACAATAAGAAGACAGAACGTTGGTACTTCTGAAAAATTCAAGACGAAACTTTGGACAAAAATTATGAAAGTTCATGTCGGTGATTTTTATAAATATGGGTAGTTTAGAAAGTTCGTAGGGTTTTAAAATTCCCGTTTTTCAAACATCAAATTCTTTTAGGAAAAAATCCTAAAATCAACCTACTCATCATTATTTGTTTAAATCACGTTTTATTATGTATCAGTCAATTTTATGACTTTTGCCCTAAAAAATTTAGCGCGTAAAAAATATAAACTCGGAAACACTACAAATCGTCTGAACTATATGATAGTCTGATAATGATGAGTAAAAATTCCCATTGTCTTTTAATTGCATATAATAATTTTTTCCTTTCGTTTATTAGTTTCTTGGAGTCAGAAATCTCTACAAGTTAAAATAATTTCGTGTTTTTGTGAACAGTAATTCTATATTTTTGGCGAACTCGTGAACAGGAATTCTATATTTTTAGTCCACTATGAACGTTTTAGCTTTCACTATGCATATAAAAAAAAACAAAAACCTCAATTCTTCTTATATTCCTATAAAACCGAATTAAAAATTCAATTTCCCAGTAACCGACCATATAATAAAGCCATAAAAACACCTCAGACCCGTTAAAAAATGTCCAACCGATCCACCTTTCCCGAACCAGAAAATACAAATCAAAACGAACCCCGATTTTCCCAATTTCCGAAGCGCTTGCAAATCAAACACCGAAAGTCTTTCGCGCGAGACGCATCGCGCGCACGCAGTCGTACATGAAGCGGAGTGCGCTGTAAATTGTAACATACCATGATTACTATGTACACGTAAGTTTACAATGCTTCTCGTGAAAACGATCGATCTTGGCCTCACATGGCCAGTCGTTCGAGCGAAATCTCCGGGGTGGTCGACTGGACGATCTCCGACACGTCGAACCTATCTTCATCGGCATCCTCGACATCCTCGGTCGACCTAGTGTCATCCTCGATCGTCCTGAATGTCGTCGTTCCGAGGACTTCGCTCGAAGTGGCGAAGATCGGGTCGATCGTGGTCGTCGCGTGTTCGCTCGAAACGGTCGAAGACGAGTCCTCGTCGAGGATCTCGGACAGCGATTTCTGGACGTCATCCTCGGTGGAGGACGCCGGACTCTGGATTCGCGAGGATGGATCGGGAAGGGTATCAGGAACTTTCGTGGTCGCCGATTGATAGATCAGATCAAGGACCGTGGTGGTTTCTGCGGGGGTGTTTGCGGGAACGCGGCTCGTCTTCGTACGATTTCTCGCGAACGTTTTCCCGGTCCTACGGGGACCGGGGGCGCGGTCGTTCTCGCTCGGGGACTCGTCCCTCGACTTCCCCTGTTTGCCCTTCCGCCTAGGCGAGTCCCCTCTCCCTGAAGCGGCGGTTGACGCACCAGAAGACCACCAGGAGGAGGAGAGCGTGGCGTAGATCGGTGCGGAGGTTGCCGTGGGCACCGCAGACGTGCTGTCCATTCGGCCGGGCGTGAACCTCTTCCGGCCTGGGGGCCTCGCCGCCGGGTTCCTCCGCGCCGGTGGCCCCTTCTTCTTTCTCTTCTTCCCGTCCGTCAAATTAGGCTTTTTACTTTGACTCGTGCTGCCAGCGGCGCTTACTTTTTTCGCGTTTGACGCGGCTGTTTTGCTCTTACCGTTGCTCGCGGTGACGTTCCCGCCGCCGGAAGCCCCCGCCGTATCGTCTACCCGCAGCTTCCGCTTCTTGGACGACACCGAGAGCGCCTCCCTGCGACAGGCCTCCTCGCTCGCCGCGTCCTCGCACGACCTCTTCGACTCCGGGGACGTCCCGTTGGGCCGTAGACCCTCGTTTCGGGCCAGTGGCGACGTCGGCTCGCTGCCCTGGCACTGCGGTCCCGGCTTCTCGCCCGGTCTGCACTTTCGCTTCCTCTTCTTCCTCTTCTTTCGCTTGCGACACCGGAACTTATCCCTGCCGTCCTTTTCCTGCACCGGAAGAGTGGGGCAGAGCGACTGTTGGATCAGGTCGCCACGGTGGCTGTTGTGCCGGTGGCGGACGTTGTGCTGCGCGCCCAGCATCCGCCTCTGGAGCGCTTCGACTCGCTCCGACGGTGCAACCTGGGTCAAGACTCGCGCGTACGCCGAGAGTCTGCCCAGGTTGTGACCTTTCGCCTGTACCCTCCTCGGCTGGCCCCGACGGTTTAGACCCAGGTACAGGGTCTTCTTCGTCGTGGACCATTTCGCCGAACTGTACGTGTTGTAGTTGTGCTGCTCCAGGGTCTCGTTGAACACGCAGTCGTCTGTGTACTCGCGCTGCAACAAAAAATGCGGGTACATTATTTGGGGTTGCAGTGAGAGAGTTGTTATTTTGATTCGATATACGCTTTTTAGTCGTCTGATTTTTATATTTTTTATATTTGGTATAAACGAGGGTTTTTGCAACTGATGCAATTCCTGAATTGAAATTAAGACTTTAAATTATACCCATTCATGTTCGTATGCAATGTTAAGTAAATTCAATTAACCATTAAAATTGAATGTTAAAAGTAATCGGAATTTAGCTTCGTAGAAAAGAATGTGTTGAAGTTCATAATATTAAGTGAAATTTTAAAAAACTGCTTTTAAAAGTTTAAAAGTTTAAAAATTTTTAAAGTTTAATTCATTTGCTTGCTAAAAAAATGTATTAAAATAGAATTTTATCCTAATCATATTGAGATCGAGGCAATTTTTTTGACAATTGTTAGATTCAGTTGCAAAATTCTATTGCTATTTTATGTAGTTCATTAATTTTAGGATAATTATGTATGTCATAATATGCATCGCAATACATTTATTAAAAATATAAAGTTTTGTAGAAAATTGAATCATGAATCAACAGTCTTAATTTTTTTGAAAGTTTTAGTGTACTCCAATGGCTAATGTATTAAATAATCGAAACCCTTGATTGAGATTTGTACAATCGACGTTTAATTATAACTAAATCTCTTGTGCTCTAAATAATCCTACTACATATTTACTTATTTGTTGGATGTGAAAAACGCGATTTGTAGATAATCTACCAGCAAAATGAAACAATATACTTTTTAATTTTCTATTCAATATTTATTAACATGATGAAGCAAAAAATGAAAATTTTTCCACTTTTTTTTTATCGCTGATGCATTTCTGTTACATTTCCGTCTCGTAAAGAAGCTTTTTTCGTCGCGATGTTCTTAAAATTGAAAATTGTTGCTCGCAATGAGGGGAGGAAGTGAGAATGAGTATAATTATTCAAAAGAGATCCATATTCAATCAATCGAAAGTGTAACGTCTCGAAAATGGTACGTAATTCCATTTCTGTACAATAGCGGAAGTCTTAAAAAAATGTTTTGAAAAATTATGGTACTTTTCGCCGATGATTATTGGCGAGTTGAAGCGTGAAAATTTTATTGTCTTAAAAGCAATCCGTGGGGATGACCCAATAAAATCCCGCGAAATGCATAACGTGTTCATAATCACGCGTCGTATGACTTAATGAGAGGAGGATATCCTTCGAGGATTCTCAGAAGCCTTCAAGGATCCTAAGTAGCGAGTGTTATTAATTCCGCGCACCAATTATTCGTCATTATCACGTTGTAATCGTATGGCTGGACGGTATGCATACGAGGCAATCGTACACGCTCGCAGAAACGAGTCACGAGAGTTGGCCTATCATCCGATGCATTTTCGCGGACCGATTTTCTATTTTCTGGAACTCTGCCTTATCATTTCTGTGTACATTTAATCGCTGCTGATAGAATACTGAGACATACATATAAATATTAAGATATCCTTAAATAATTTTAATTAAGCGTAATTTCACACTAATTTTAATGAGAAATAATTTCTATCGTCAGGTTATCATAATTTCCTCACAATTTTCATAAAATCAGAACAATTATTGGAAAAAATAACAATACCAAAGTGACACAAGAAAGATAAATTAATTTGAAAATGGTGAAGTTCAAATTCTAAGGTTTAAAGTGAGAAAGCTTTTCTTGAGGATTTTAAATAATAAACAGGACATCCACATTTCTTACAATTAGTCTGATATGTGCTTTACTGTTTCTACTTCCCTATACTTGTGGCATAATAAAATGAACTCTCATGATTTTTCACAAACATCAATAAACACACTTATACCTAAAACGGGATTATTAAGAAAATTTTGTTACTGCTACTCTACTGTAACTAATTTTAAATATCTTCAATGTCTACGAATTTTTTATCATTAGATTCCAATTCAGGATATAAGGTGTATTACTTAAAATTTTCTGATTTATCCACTACTTTCGATGAGTTCAGTATTTCATATTTTATTACATGGCTAATTGGCTGTGGATCAATACGCATAATTAATCATACTTTCATATCCCTCTATTTTTCTTTGTACTTATTTGTACTTGCGAAATATCACGTTTCAAAGTTAACCACGGCATATTACACGAGTCATCCTATACTTACGTAACAAGCTACGTATCAAAGAAAAGTCAGAATCACAGGAACTCAGAAAAAATCGAAAAATACTCCCCAAAGGAACATAAAAGGCAATAATCGATGGCGCGATAAAAGGCACAAGCAGAAGCGCAGAAAAATGCGGCGGTCAACGTGTTAACACGCCATTCCGTTTCGCAGCTCGCGTTGCGAAACGGGGCTAACGCCTGGCGAAATGTTAACAGGCGCTTTCCGATGGAAACTGAACGAGCATTAAACGTAATGCGGAACCAGCCTCGACCGACCGACGATGCCGCACACCGAGCATTACGTTTTCGCTAGCAGTTGCGCCGCGCTGTGATTTTCGTAGTCCGCTTTATGGTAACTCGTTTCTAGATGAGCGGAAGCGGCCGACGATCTTCATCGGCTCTAATCACAGCGTTTATCCGTCTCGCCGGCGGAAAAAATCCGCATCGGCGCGGTCGTGGATACGCGGCGGCGATACGAAAAATCGTCTTTACGGCGCGCCGAAAACGACCGACCGGCTATTTTTCGTGCCGTTCTCGCCGTTTACGAGACTCCGGTGAACCGTTGTCGGGGGAATCGAATCGATTCCGTGTCGGTGGGCCCTTAACGCCGGGAACTGCGCGAATTCTGCGCTATTTTTTCCGCGAACCGTGCCGACGCAGGGGAACGGGAAAAGCCGATTTTATTGATTGTTAAGACGAGAGATGCTCGCGAATGCGGGCTGACGAACACCTCAAAGGCATGCTGATAGTTCGAGGAGGCATCGGCGAAGTCCGCAAACTGCTCACATTCTCTAATTTGATGCGAGAAGTGAGAAGTCGAAGGAATGGAGTTCGAGCTGCTCGAATCGAGAACGCGCGTAGTTAAGCTGGAGATAATTGTTTTGGGTCAGTGTTTAATTAGTTTTATATAATTAGCCCGTGAATCAGCCTTGGTTTACGATATTATTGTAAGAATCGTTTTCTATAAAATTTGAGAACAATTTTATTTAGCTGTTTAATTCTTCTTCATCTATAATCGAGACATTCAAACAAATTTTATTTAATACGAAGGATAGGAAAGCGTTCCGTTAAAATGTTCCTCGGAGGAGAATAAATTTCCGCAATAAATCAAGATCGGTGGCTTCGTTGTGTTAAAAACTATCCGTTCTACTGACATTAAACGGCGTCTACTCATCGCGGAGCTCAAAAAGTAAAATTTCTGTCGTTATAAAAATTCTTTGGCGTCGAGTTAAAATGTTACAGTTCTTAAACGATGTAAATTTGCATGGAACAGGTTTACGGAGTTTGTAATTATAAAACAGGATACAGAGATGTGAGAGACGTAATCTCTCGGGATGAGATATAATTACAGCAAGTTTAGAAATATTGTGGTTTGGTTACTGACAGACGACCAGAATCTTCAATTATCTGCATTTACTTGCTCTTTCGTCTGAAGAGCCTCGGCAACTAACGGAGGGAAATTACTCGTCTATGTTTTCGTCTATTAATAACTTTCAGAGAAACTATGCGCTATCAACTATTACTCTGCTGACATATTTTATGGAAAATTAATAATTTCGAGTGGAGATAGCTAAACGCTTCAAGCTGCAGCATTAAGTAGTATAGGTCTACCATATATTGTATTGGAAGTTTTTCGCATTGCCAATTCTGTGTTTTTAATCTACAATACATATAGTAATCTTTTAAAATGTATGCTGAAAGTCTCTTAATAAATTCTTTCAAATCACTTTGCTATCCATAATTTCATTTATCAGTGATTTATGTCAATAATATTCTAAACTTAAATGCATATGTATATTACTTCTGAAAAAAATTAATTTATTGCGTTTAAAACTTTAATTAGCTATTACGCTACTCGATATCTTCACAAAAATGAAAATTGAGCATTAGAATTTCTTCGGTACATAAAAGTTTCTTCTCCAATTTATTTTATACTTTATAAATTAGAGAAAATATGTTCCACGAGTTCTTATGGTATCTTAAAAATTGATCACGAAGGAACATTCGAGCGAACTTCACAGATACATTTTGTTACGTGATTTGCACGAAATTAACAGCCCCGTTAATTTTCATGCCGTCGGAGAGAAAGAATTCTGATGTTTGGCATATTCTCGTTTATAGCAGCGATAAATGTGGACTACTCTGCGAAGGAGCAATTTCATTAAGCCAGCGTATGCACTGCGCGATTGCAGAAACGATCGCATTGACCCTCGAATAATGTGATTTATCTCGCAAGATATATTTGCGGATTCTTGGAGGGTGCGAACCAGAATAGCTTTACGATTTATGTATTTTTCGGCGGAAACGTACTTACCGCTCCGTTGAAAGCCCATTAATTAACGTTTCTTCAGGCTCTTATATTCTATTATCTATTGCAAGATCCTTTGATCCCAATGTTGCACTTAACGCGTCCGACTTTGCTGCTTTCCATCGAGAGGAATCAGAACGCGGATGTTTATTTGACTTTTCGAAAAACAATGCAGCGGTCGATATTAAAAATAAATTTTTCGGAGAAGGGAAGCTTTCTATTTTGCTTTTCAAAAACAAATTAAGGCGGACCACATGTCTTTGCATATTTTGAACGACTCGGAAAATACGAAAACGCGAAGATTTCAATCATTGCGTCCGGATATTCTTCATTTGAATCGTCGACAGCAAGATGAACCGACCGTTCAGCGTCCCGCTTCATAAATTCGCGATTTCGCCAGCGAAAACACGAGGGTTTGTTTAGGTTTCGCGTTTGGTGCATGTTTGTCCATTTTCATTTGCTCAATGGAATTCGGCGCGATCGCAATCGCTGCCAATTAACTGCGATGCAACATGTGCCGCACAATTAAATGCCCTTTTTCATGGTATTCTATATTTATCGGCGCAAGAAATCCTCTTCATAATTGTATCATTAGTCGACTCTAATGGCTCAGTGAAAGAATTTTGAAATTAATTAACCATTCCAGTAACGATTAAATTATTTTTTACTTGGAAATTTGTGAGCTGAAGAAATTTGAAGTTTGCTCATACCGTATCGTTTCGATCTAACAATGAGAACAGGGTTTCTGACTTGGTACGAGGTAAACACTAGCCCCATTGCTTTGTAAATAATTGCGACGAATGCTCTTTAATTCTCTCATCTGCTACCTTGCAGAACAAGAAAAAGAGAAAAATAAATCAAAGAGACTTGTCATTTTATCTAACGTGGCTTATGATCTAAAAAGAACACCAAATGTTGTGGGATAATAAATATCCAAAGTATAGAAATCGTGAAAAAAATTGTTTTTAATTTTTGTTTTCTCAAATAGAACTTCATATTTTTTTCATAGATTTTTACTTCACAGTAAAAGAGAAGAAACTGGCAGTGAAAAATATAGAGTTCCATTTAAATAATCTTAAAAACGTGCAACAATTCAGTATTCTTTCTCAAATTGCATTGTTTCCGAAATTATTTAAATTCTAACTTTTTAGAATGAACATTCTGTATGTACATATTATTGGAATATGTTTATTATAAATTAGATGTCACGGAAATAAGAAAATGTCCTAAGATCCAGCAACATTTACGTTGCATCTTCCTTCTTTTTAGGATTCTGTGAGCAATAATTGAAGTAATAAATTTTTTCACATACATCTTCACGATTTGACTTCGCTTACCGTTTGAAAGAAATTGTCAAGAGCAAAACAGCAAATTAGATCGAGATAAGTAAATAATAATACATACTTATGCGTAAACTTGCACCCCATAAAATAATAAAATCAATTTCAAAAAACGAAATGAACAGCATAGTCGCCCCTAATAATTTAATCCAATCAGGTAATAAACACTTTCGTTAATTTTCATCATAGAGAACCAGTTTTTATAATGTACGAAACAATATTTTTGAACCCTCGTTCGCGCGACTCCCTTACATCTTTACGAACATTTCCATGCGCTGGCGCATTACGTACAAATTATAAACGTCAGGTGCCACTAAATATCTGTAATTTCATGAAAGCCGCCATATCCGTTCGCGTCCTTTAAAATTCGTATGGGATTACGAATTACCTGTGAAAACGTTAACGTACCCATAAACACACCCGGTACACCTTTGCATCACGGCCGCGAGATCGGTATCGATTAATTTATACTAATCCCAACGCGACGTATGATTACACGCGTACCCGTTCTCACTTTAGGCGAATTATTGAATGTGTTAGCACTTTAGGCGCGTCTAACTTGCATGTAAGTACGCGGACTGCGGGAGATAACACGCGAAGTCGTGCAATTTGACGGACCTAAGGCGATGATTTGCTATACTCGCACCTGATTATGACGGTACCAGGAAAACTGATATTTTGTGTCGAGATAAAATCGCGCGATAACCGTTGCGAACGAAAATTTCATGACGCCTGGTCTTTTTTTATCAACGACCGTAATTATGGGGTATTATGAAGTAACGCGCATCTTGACGTCGACTTAATTGTTGTACGATAAATTGAATTATTCGCCGATTTTTGTTGCTTCCTTAGCAGAGCAGTGAAATAAAATTCAATTCATACGAATGAATGTGAGGTATGAAACTATGATTGTATTTATTCTTTTATGAAAATGAAGTTAGATCGAGGAATATGAATATACATATAGGACCTCGATTAATCAGTTTAATGTATTAAAATAAAACTTCAAGAATTTTTTAATTTTTAGTAAATCATTATTAAGTTACAGTTGCAGTTTTCGTAAAAGTCAGACTACATTCTTATCATTGATGCATTAAATGAATCGTTCAGAAGCCAAATAGATGAACTCCACTTTTTAAACTTCTTTACTAAAACACTGAATCAAGTGTACTGATAGTAAATTGGAATGAAACTCAAAGAGTGGAATTGATCGTTTTGGCCTGAGAATGTGAATGACAATAATAGAATGATCGGAGCAAGAAAAATTTGGCTCCGTTTTTGTTGATTTGACAGGAACTATAAGAAACTGTTTGAAAAATTAAAAAATTGTATAAAATACGATATGAAGTTGTCGTAGTCTTATTATTTTTTCCAATATACGATGCAATCCCAATTTCGATAAAAATAGGAGCCGCGTGATATTCACACCCAACCCAATAGAAGTTTTGAATAATTGAGAGCCGGTTAATCGCGCAATTTCTTCATTGTTACTGAAATTTCACAAATACTCAGACACTCGCAGCTCCCGGAGCTTTTAAGGGATGCCCGAGGTAAACGCTTAATCTTCGCAGAAGCAGACGCTTCGGCAAAAGCAAAAGGACGGTCGCCCTGACAACCGATCTTTTACAAGTAATTCCAGAGATTCGAAACGAGACGCCAGTGTGCAATCGTGTTGAGTACGTACGCGTACAGTCGGTGAAGTTGAAGCGTCGATCACGTAACTTTCTAACGAGCCTTTTCCTTTGGCACACGAATGGGACTTGGCGGCTAAGTGGCGACTACAGAAGTCAAATCAGACCTTTAGCTGTATTTATCGTATCAACAAAGTCGTAACATTTCGAAGCGGACGTAATTACTGTTATCTGGTGTGATCGTTATTTCGAAGAAGGCGTCAGCGAGGGGGATGCATATTCGTCGCACCCGAAGCGTTCCAAAGAGACGAATCGCAAGATGCGAAACGACGCTCTATCCTCTTCATTTTGACTTGTTGCTAGAACTTCATTTCCTTTTCCCCTTATCTGTTTTCCGTCGTCTGTCAATTAGCAGCTTTTACAACCGTTTTCTGTTATCACTTGTTGCCGACGTAGAAATCGGGTTCTTGTAGAAAAGGCAACTTAGTGCAGAATTATTATTATTATTGAAAGCATATCGTATACTGTAGAATTTATAGCGAAGTTACACTGATTTTACTTACGTGGTTAGTCTAATTATTTTAATTACACAGCGGAAATACATTAAAGTTTCCTCGGAAATTTTACTGTTCCACTTTTTGATATTTTATAGTAATTGTAATTTATAAAGTTTCATTTCATTATTTGTACTGATATGAAAACTTTTATATTAAATGTTTTTATACGTAGTAAAAAATAAATAAAAATAATGTCACTTATTTAAAAAAAAAAAATCAGGACATTGATAGAAGTTTTAAATATTTTAACTGTCTAAAAAAAAGAATCTACTTATTTGCTTGTCCATTATTTATTCTTGTTTAGTAGTTTAAAAATAAAATTGAATAGTGCATCTAACAAAATTTTTATCAAGTTGAACTACTTCTAATCAAATACACATTTTCATAATTGAGTGAGTCAATTCATATCCATAAATCATCTAATCTAATTCGTCTATTAATTTTTTCAACAATCCCTAGACACATGTATAAGTTGAGATCGCTAGAAATCGCAAGGGGCGGCTTCACCGGAATCGGAAATCCATCCGAATTCCACTCGGAGACGATTATCTCGTCGCTTGATTTTTATCAAGCCCCGGCGCGGCATTAAATCAAAGGCGTTGCCGGGCCTCGTGAACGTCGACGTATTAATGCGGCGAATTCCGAAACGAGACTCGGCTTAATCGTGTAGCAAAGCGGTTACCCGCCCGGGGTTCGGCACGACGCGCGTTTCGCCTCGGAACGACTTGCACGCGTGGATGCAACACACGCGCGAGAAATATGCACCGCGTTCGACGGTTCACGCGGGGTCAAAGTCAACTGGTTCCTACCCCACATTCAGCGTGCACAACGAATACCCGAGCGCAATTGCGTCACCGGTTTCATCCGCGCGATCCCCGCGCGGCCGCCATAAATTGTCCGCCGCCTCTTTCAATGCGCGAACGACTGTGTGGCGAACGGCGACGTGCCTGTCTCACGGCCGAGATTATCATTTTTGCATGGCCCTCCCGTTAACAAGATTTGATTTGTTTCCTGTGGAATCCGCGCGGCGCGACGGCCCCGAGCGGTTTCGAGCGGAACGTTGCGTGTCTCGAAGTGTTTCGGGTGGAAATTCGCGGGGGGATGGACTCTTTGTTCTTTTGCTTTCGATCGTTTGAGAGGTGCTGAATTTCCGAGTGCGGTGCAGAACGTTCGGGCAGCGTGAGGGGAACACTTTGGTAGCCGATTTGGAACGGTGTGTTTCGTGGATTATTAGGATCGGGAGAATTGGAAATGTTGCGGCTCGTTTTCGAGTTTTGAGTAATAAGTAAGAGACTCTTTTTATGGGACATTACAGCTTCAATTATGATATTGTGTGGAATTTTTTTGTGCGGAAGTTTTCTTTTTAAATGGAATGAGAAAATTTGGAGTTATTTTTATATGTAAAACTCTTAAAACTTTAAGTAAAATTGGAATTGGCTAAAAGTTTAAGTAGTAGAATTGGAATTTATCGCTGAGGGATTGTAACTGGTTTTGATAGTTTCATACAAAAATATTTTAAATAGAAGTTTTATGATATTAGATGAAGAATTTATTGATAAATTAAACCTTTAGAATTTGGACCCTTTTTCCTGTTTAGGGAAAACAGTTATAGTCTGTTTTATCGAAGTCAGTGTTTTAGTATTGTGTTTAGTATTATGTATTCCTAGACTACAAATTTTCATGCAAAATACAATTTTTACAAGCACGAATAAAACATTGGAACCTGAATAACAGTATCTTTAATTTTCTTAACATTCAAACTTGAATAATTATATTTTTAATATTTTTATTATTTCGGTGTATGTTTACAGTCTCGTCTATTTCTTTCATACTTAGTAGTGCTATACATATAAATGCATAAAACACATCAAAAGTGTCGTTCAAATTTTTTTCAACAAAAACAAAATTGCAGAATTGAAATATGGTACAGGTACTTTTTCACTACCAGTTGTAATGAACAAGAATGAAGATCGTACAAAATACCAACATTAATCAAATATTGAAGTGTAAAGATTGTAGTTATACAAATTTAAACTCCAACTTATTTTTATTCACTTAGTTTTTTCATCAGTTTCATTGCTTTATAAAAAGCATTTCACAAGCTCTAAATAAGTACAGAAAATTTTTTGGAATTTTAATATCAACATTTATTTAAAACAACTATGGTATCATTCGCATAATTTACTTTTTGAACTTTCTTTGGTTCGTCACTGTAGGATAAACTGGAGCAAAAATTTTGGGTCGAGTATATTTCCCCTCCCTTCTATACTTCAAGGTTATCGAAGCTTTTTTTAAATGATATGTTTTTGTCATCACAATATGATAGCTGAGGTCAAAGGGAATTCGACGACTTATAATACTATAACCTTCACGTGACCTTAAGTACAAAAAATGTATAATAGTTCACTAGTTCCAATCATTCACTATTTTTCATTTTCTCCATTTTCAATTATCAAAGATTTCGATTAATTCATGCACTAGGCATGAGAGTATTAAGAATTCCGTGGGAAACTCAATAAAACTTGAACTACGATTTAATAACGTTTTACCAATTATTATAATTTTATCTTATACATATCAATTCGGTTAATCGAAGTTCTACTGTAATTCTATTGTAACAGAAAAAAAAAATTTCCGTAACTACAATCGTTTCCCTCCCAAACTCCTTAACTCTCAAAACGCTGTGCAGTTCAGTTCCCGCATTCACGTTTCTGCTTCCTTCCTTACACATCCCAGTCGCTATACCCTCGAAGCTAAGTAAGTCACTGGTGAGTTACTATTCGCATAGGCGTGCCGAAGCACGTATTAGCGTTATCCGCGTAGCTGTTTTCCGTGGTACTGTTGTATATTCCATTGTATTCGCTATTACACAATGACAAGACGGGTAACGGGCAAAGAGCCGAGAGACGATCAATGGATCAAGTCTCGTTATTTTGCGGGCCGCGCGCACGTTTCCGCAAGCGGAGCGCGCGTCGCGGGATACGCACGTTTCTCGCAGGTACACTCGCAAGGAGGATATTGTCGTTTACGGCGAACTTATCGTAAATAATGGTCTCGTTAGAAAGAAACTACTTAATGGAGAGCGTAATCTCGCGGTGGCACCGACGCCGAGTCTGCCCCGGCACCGCCGCGCCGCGCTGTTTTATACTTAGGTGAGAAAACTTTATGACTTGCAAAACTGGTAGCCTGTTGCCTGCGGATAAGAGATTTATTATTACTATAATGCTGCCCGGTCTGTGTGTACCGTGTTACAACTGGGGCTTACCGTCCTCCAAAGAGATTACCTCGAGCTGCGAACCTCTTGGGTTCCGTGCATGATGATTATCTTCGAAATACCGAGTTCTGCTATTTAATTAGGACGCTTCCGAGGATTTTTCTCGCTAACTTTTTCCGGGAGCGCGGTATTAAGCCTTTGAATGACAGCCGGTACAGTAAAACGCCAACCTGGCGGTCTGGTAGACGTTTTTGCGAATTCCTTGGCTGCGGGGAATGTATTTTTATCTGTACAGGATGATTCAGAAATGCAGATCAAACGAGGGACGCGCAGAGGGGCAGAAATCCTCAACATTTTTCAAAATTGAAAGTCTCCAAATTTCAGAATTGAATTTTTTAAATGTATTTGTTCGTATATAGGTTTATTCAAATATACAGGGTGTAATAAAAATGTTGCAGTTCCTTGAAAGGGGTGATTCCTGTGTTAATTTCAAACAACTTTTTCCTTAGCGAAAATGTTATATGGAGCTTTATTAACGAGATGCTAAGAAAAACCCCCGACCAATCAGAGCACGAATACAGTGGACGAATTTCAGCGCGCGCTCTAACTGAGAGTAGTATTGGTCCGTCATCATTAATCTGCTGTACTCGCTCTCCTATTGGTCAATGTTTTTCGTTGATTACTCGTTAATAAAGCCACACCTAACATTTTCGCTAAGGAAAAAGTTGTTTAAAATCAACTCAGGAATCATCCCTTTGAAGGAACTGCAACATTTTTGTTACACCCTGTATAGGTTTGTTCAAATGTACTCTAAATGTTAATCGACTGTGAAATCCCTGTGAATGTATTACAATCTTTTCTATGAATTTATGTCGTCCCAAAGTCCTCATTTAATTGTTTCTCAGTTTTCGTAACTGTTATTGTGCAAGAGAAAATACATTTTTTAGAATCCAAACAAGTTCAACATAATCTTTGTGAACGAATGTGTGAGTCATTTGTATCTACAAGCTCTGTATAAACATATCTAATACCTGCACACAGCGTTTACTTAGAAATACTTTGAAACACACTTGCGCAATTTAAGTGATGGTTGTGTATCATTGGAGTAAATCAGAATGAGTAGCTCTACTTCTGTTAAATAATAATAAAAAGATACCTCGATCTCTTTTTTTGATTAAAAAAGAAGTATATTTTAAGTAATAATACAAAATGTTAGTTATTTACCTTCCACAATCTGCAAAAAGATTTAACCAATTTTTGCCAGTGGATAATATAAATAATTAATAGTTTTGTTAATTTTAACAAGTAGGGAAGAGTTAAAAAAAAAGGAAATGACTCAGGCTGCTTGTTCAGAAAATTCAGGATGCAATAACGAATTCGATAACACGAATGTGGATTCAGCATTAGAAAGAACGCTCATTCATGCAGTGGTCATGTACTATCGTGAATTTAATGTGTCGCGTAAACATACTTTGAAAGCGCCATTCGAGGTTCTTACACACTTTACCATTCAGAACGTTTACGACTAACTTGATTTCTAACCACTCGAATTTTAGTATGCATTTGCATTGAAACCTGGATAGTTAACATATCTTAATGGTTAGATAGAATTTTTTCTTTATTTCGTCGATGTCTGCGAGTTTTTTTTTTACTTACGTTATTAGAATTCAAGCAGTAGAATGTATTCATTAAAAAGAAATTCGACGTAAATCGAAAGCGAAAGAATCTGCAATTCTCTGAGTGCGAATATTTGACGCCGTTATTTACGAACGAACTTATACTTGTTGTGTCTAGGCACCATTTTTACTGTTCGTTTAGATTTGGATACTCGATTCAGAGAAAAATACGATTGATAGTAAACATTTCTTTCGTCGCTTTTCTCCTTTCTTCTCGGAATTTACATTTTAGTAGAATATAAAATACAGTAAAGCAATCCCAAAAGGAAGATCGAAGAATGTCGAAACACGTGGTGTTCGCAAACCGCAACAGGCATTTAGTTGTCCAAGTTACATAAATTAAATTTCCATCATAACTTTTTATGAATTACAAAAACAGCACGAACTCATACACAAAATTATTAATTTCTGTTTTTTTTCCACTATGCGAACTTCGGACACACTGCATGTCAGACGGCCGATATTGATTCAGTTTCGCCGTGATTATGCAAATGACAGTTTTTCTCGGATCTTCCATCAGCATAATTAAGAAAGTATAGGGAAATTTCAATTATTTCTCGAGACCGAGATTCCTCCTTGGAAAATAATCGCCCGTATAATTCTAACTTTCCATGTAAAATTATACCTATCCGGTGGTCATCGTGTTCCTGCACGTATTCGTTTACCCCTCATTAATATTCCATCAATTTTGTTTTCCCCGCCAAAGCGTGTTCCGTCCGCTTCGAGTAATGTGTAAAGGGGACCACCAGGTTGCTGGCTCGTCGGCGCGATATGCGAAAATATATATGTACGCAGGAGGAAAAACAAAAAAAAAAAAAAAACTAGACAGAACGTGAAATAGTTAATTTCCGTGGTTTCGCCGCAGTTCCAACGTTTATCGGGGAAAAAACGCTTGACCGTTGCATTTAACGCTCGAAGTACAAGACGGTGATCATTTCCCCCTAATGATAACCACCTCTGCGTAATCGTGCTTCCAACGGACACGATTAAATGTCTTCCTCGTTCGCTGATGAACTTTCAATCAAAGGTGCAGTTGTCCCGAAGGAAAACGCGATGCCTCCGTGTGACGTTCTCCATCCGCGGTATGAGAAAAAGTGTCCATTTGGTCGGGATCAGTTTTTCCTCGGACGACGCGACTAATTATAAAGCGAATGACTTCGCCGTTTCCTACTAACTCATCGGCGGTTTGAGATTCTGGAAACTCGCAGTCTTCGGTTGACAGGTTCACGATCGCGAACGAATAGAGAACTTCGCGCATGATGGGAATCTAAATTATAGACTCGTAAGAAGCGGTTCGTGGGTTTCATTGTAACGTTCCATTGCTGGAAACTATTCATTCTAGTTATATCTGCAGCTTCATTGAACGAGTGTTCGAAGTATAGATTCCGGTCGTACCTGTTAGGCGTTTCTTTTAAGCGACGCGAGTATTCAATAGGAAGTATTCTGTATTCGTTTGGATTTTAACAAACGGTGTTTGCTTTTGCACAATAAAAGTTATGGAAACTGAGAAACAATAATTAAATGAGGAATCTGGGACGACATGAATTAGTAGACAAAATATAATACTGGCGATTTCACAGTCGATTAACATTTGGATTACGTGTGAACAAACCTGTGAGTCACTGTAGAATAAGTATTTAGCAAAAGTTAGGATCCCATTTTTGGCATGAAAATTTATTGCATGATAATTATACATATACTAAGCTGATTAGAAAATGAGTTCTGATCAGAAATTAAGTCCTTGACGATACAATTGATTCATTATAGGAATTGCAAATATTAATTGTAATATACATATGTATAAAGTGACATACAGTAGAACCTCGATTAACCGACTTGATATTTATGAAATAAAATGGAAATAATTAGTGGAACTTTATTAAATTATAGTTCAAGTCTTACTCGAAGCTCCATTGTATTCTTATACCTAGGGTATGAATTAATTGAAACTCTAAATAATTAATAACTGGTGATAATAATGAATTATTTTATTCATAGTTATCCTATTAAGTTAGTGGATTGAGCTCCATTTCACTTTTTAATCTCGCGTTACACATTAATGAAAAGCACAATAAACGAAATAAATTACCTGATTTAAAAAATACTAACAGCTGATTTTAAAGCATAGTTTGATCCCGAAATATCTGTATTTATTCCTGCTGGAAATAATTGAAAATATATCCAATTTCAACAGCTTTCTAGAGAAGTATACTTATTTTTTTTCCATTTTTGTTAAGTTCAATATATTTTTTAATCGAAACATATTTTTCAGCTACCCTAATGTATTTAATGTACATTTATCTCTTTCGATTTCAATATCACACATGAATGTATCAAATAATTGTATACACTGCGATTTCCAGCTAAAAATGAATTACAGAAGATATATTTTATATTAAATTAAACGCATGTTTGTTTACATCATAGAGAAATAGAATTTTGTAATTGAACACTGTTGAAGTATTTCAATCGAAAAATAGATAATTACGTTGTGCGAATAACCTCTAAGAATGTCTTCTTTCCTTTAAATTAGAAAGCCGAGTCTTTGGCCGATAATTGTGGGTCGTACCCATTTGTTAGCCAAGTTGCACACGTGCCCGACAATTTTGTAGAGTCCATAGTTCTATTCTAGTCTCTTCTCTCGGTCTGTCGGACCTGCACGCGTCTTTGGTTCTAATAATTGAATAGGCCATTGCAGCCTCTGCCTTTCCTTGCGATTTTCCCTTCGCTATCGTTCAATAGAAACGTAGACTACTTAATTCCTTGTTCCTTCTTAAAAATTAACACTTTCGCTGCTATGAAAATTTGAACATTGTTTCAGAAAAGCTACAAGTTTTGTTTTATTGAAAATAGACTTCTTTTGGGTTATCATATTTATTTAAAATTTTCTCCCTCTTCTAAAAATTACGAAGTAAAAAATGTTGACTGTAACAGTGCTGCAGAAAGTAAATATTTAAAAAAATTGTGTGCGTCTGCAACAGCGAAAGTGTTAATTATATCCAGAAAGAAGTTTCTTCAAATACTAAATATTAGAAACTTGAATTGAATTGAATTGATTTCGATTTGAATTAATCATCTATAGATAATCTAAGTACTTTTATAACACAAAGAAAATTAAAGAAACTTTTATTGAAAATAATCCCAAACGTTTGACTTGCCAAACAATTATAGAAACTTTGGTATCTATTCTTATAAAAAATTTTGCTTAGGCCTAATTTGTTTGTCTGTATGGAGAGCTTAATTTTCCCAAATAAAATTAAGTTCCCTATGATTCAGTTTTACCAAAAAATCATAAAAACGGAAGACATAGTTTAAATAAAAACACACTGTAATGTGTTCACAATTGAAGGTTCGATCAAGAATCGTAACCAGCAAAAAAGTATAGTTAATAAATAGTGAAGATAATAAATGATCCGCGATCGTTTGAAGTCGACAGACTAATTGATTATAGTTGAAGAATAATTGACACGTTGCTAATAGATAGTATCCAATCGGCTCACACATGCTATACATTTTATTCTGCTGTGCGCATTGTCGGCCCACAGCTACGTTCTACCCCCTCAGTGCAATTAACAAAGTGCAATTCACTTGATGATCGCGATTAGAAACGCGTGACAGTAACATACAGTCGTGTAATAACTTTCTCACGCGAGCGCGATGCTAAGAACCACTTTACGTTCTTAACGCAACCTTCGACACGCGTCTGCGGCCGGAATCCGTAATTAAAAGTCGTTTAAGAGAGAGCTTAATTGTTTGTTATGTCTCGACATTGAAACGGGATTTCTTGAAGCGCTTCAACTCGTAGAGGATAATTGGATGAGAGCGTGTAATCAGCAGAAAATGATTCAGATTTCTTATTATTCGCGAGACACCTCGGTACATTAGTCTCTGTCTAACAAAAGCAAGAAAAATTGTTCTGCCTTGGCTTTACAATTGTATTTTCATTTTTCACTTTGGTCTTTTACATTATTTCAGACACTTTAGCGAAGTTTTTTTACCACATTTCTCTGCGCGTGTGTGTTTTTTTATACACGAACATTGGACACAAATTTTTAATATTTTAGGACAGAAAAAAAATTAAATTACATTGTACAAAATAATATAAACTGAAAAAATTATAGTTATTTCCAAAAAGTGTGGCTTCGAAGAAAGTTGGATTCCATTTCAATATACCTCAAAAAAATTCATTCATATCTGATCTCGTGTAACAAGTGATTCACTTCGCACGCTAAAGGAAAAAAAAGACGCGTGGTCGATGGCCGAAACAGAGATTTACGGTACCTTAATCGCGCCACGGTAATTTGTAGAACTCGAAGAGGCGGCTCGCTAATCGAATTAGCGAATTAATTGCGTTATTAGATGCCACGGGGGCCGACGCCTATACGAGCATGTGCGTGCCAATAAGCATAAATCATCGGATTGAATTTTGAATGCTGATTCTTCGCTCTCGCGTCTCCTGAGAATTCAAACGATCTACGACTGGAATTCTTCTTTTTTTTCAGGCCGACCAGTGTATCACTGCTTGCTAATTCTGAGGTGTTAATCGTTTAATTTAAATTGATGGGTTTGATGAGATTATATTTTTTATGATTTAGTGGGAATCACGATTTGTCTCTACAGGATTTAAGGAACTGAGTTGTGTTTCTACTAGAATTTTGACGATTGATTCTTTGATAGAAAATTAGTGAATTGTAATTATTTATTGTGGCGAATGTAATGAAAATTAATAGACTAATAGATGAAAGAGAAAATTTACAGAAATAAGAGGATGAAATGGAAAATATTTTGAAAGATTTAACTCGTTTCAAAAATTTATATAGATAATAGATAGCATATTAAAATAATTTTACTAAAAATTTCCTTCCTAACAAAATCATTAATTGAAATATTAAAGATTACAGTTACAATACTAAATGTAATCTGTAACTTCTGAATTTAAAAAAAACTCAAAGTACAATAAAAATACTACAAGAATTTACATTTATTGTAGTTTTTCAAAGTGGTGGTAAAATGTTATCAAATTTTAATTTGCCAGATAAAATGCTCCAGCTCACAAAACGCTTGCTTCGGCGTAGCGTGTTTGGGTGAATTACGAGATTGGTTGCAGCAGCGTACGACCAACACTCGTTCATGCCGGGGTTACACTCTTAGACAAGTCTCTAAGGTTAAACTAGCACCAGATCGAGTATGCATCGTGTATTTTCGTGTTAGCATGTCAAAAGAACCGCGCTCGTAAACCAAACGAAATACGATGTCAGTGTCTTCCACGCGAGAAGATACATTGCGACTCGCGACTTTCAGTGGTTCTTAGCTCTGTTCCTTCGTGTTCTCTGCCTTTGGATTTGTTCTGATTAGTCTGCGCTATGAAGGAGCAGCCTTTCATATTTTTTTAGTCGGCCACGTATTATTTTAGCCGTGGAATTATTGAGCAATTCCAAGCGCACTATATTAGACTTATCAAATTAAAACTATCTAGTTTGTAATATCTACGTTAAGAAGTGATATTCAAGAAGAAAAAATATAAATATAAGATATTTCAATTAGCATCGTTTTATTGTTTCAATTACGAACGCACCGAGCGATAGAAAATAAATAAGAACCGTTTGTATCGACAGTCGGGAATCGACGAAATCATCCCATAAAGATACCTTTAATTTGAAGCCTCGCCCCTCGAGGAAAAAAAGGGAAAAGAACCAGGTCTTTATAAATCTCATGCAGAAGGATTTTTAAAATAAGACATCACAGCCTCGCATCCGTATTGCTTTCCCATGGGCAACCCTGACGAAAATTTGAGAACCCGAAAAGGGTAAATGTTACTGCCCCGGACGTGGACCGAGAGGAGGATCCTCCTTCAGGATTATTTAGGGGCATTCTTTGAACGCCCACTGGTCACCCACGAGCCACGAACCGCCACCACAAGATCAGAGGAGTCCCTGAGTTCCTCCTTTCGAGACACCGCTGAACAAGATGAAATGGGATGCGAGGAATTACGTCTGCTTTCGACCCTCGCGACTTTCGATTTTCAAGTCTTCGAGACAGATTAGTTGCTCCGGATGTTACAATTATACTCATATTATTCTTGAGTTACTAGGGGAATGGGTTTGAGAATTTAGTCAGTGGCTTGCAATTTGGAAAAATAATTAGAAGACTTTAAGGAATTTGGAAGTAGGTTTAAAACAATTAAGATTTGTAGATAAATGTAGATAGGAAAGCAATTAATTTGAATGCATTTCAAATTTAAGGGAGAACTCCGCGCTGAGTGCTATAAAAAATGGCAATTTTTAGGAGCTTTTTTCTAATACAAGAAATAATGTAAACGTTTCGGACTTTTGTATGTTGTTGAGACATTATTTAACGAGTTTTACATTGAGTTTTTTATGGTGTTCAGGGTGGGCTCCCCCTTTAAATAAATTTTGTGTATTCGGTATGAATTATTTAAAGAAACGGAAAATGATTGGAAGGTTTTGATTTGACATTGCATTCTCTTAAACTCTAATAGATTCTTTTCGTAGAAATATTATATATATTATTCAAGTTTTAGGTATTTTATCGGAATTTATATCTATAAATTCCATCCGTACAATAAATCCAGATATCGTGGATCGTTGAGGTCATAATTTGTCGAAGACTTCTGGAAAAGATGCATGTGATACAAGAATAACTCTCGTTACACGGGCTAAAGGAAATCTATCAAATCTGTAATCTAAAACCCTTTCAGAGTTATCTTTCAGATAATGAAAAAATCTGAAAGACACCAGCGAGCACAGAATCTAAAAAAAAGAATTTGAAAGACTTTCTCTTACAACTTGCATATGTTTCAAGCTCATAATTCTGTGTCAATTAACTAATTAACCACTGTGATTGTTCTTGCATTCTAAATATTTGAAGTCTTAATTATTGAGTTATATCAAACGGTAGTATCGAGGAATTATTCAGATACCTATAAGTATTATTTAAGTCTATAGACTTTCACTTTTCTCGTGGAATATGAATCAACTTCACACGACAATTAATTCTCAAATATATTTTCTCCGTATGTAAATTTATTTTCTTTCCCTTCATCGGCCAACTGGATGCAAGCCCGACTTTTTACTGTTCCAGACTGCCAAAAAGTAAAAAAATTCTAGCACACTCGGTATCTACTCCCTGCTAAATTATACAATCATTCCTACAGCCAAATATTTAAAATTCCCCTTGAATAAAAATAAAAATTCGAAGGATCTTAGACTGCCTGCAGAGGTTTGAATCGTAACACTGATTCTCCGACAACATACATTTCCTCCGTCTGAATTCTCAAACAAGTTCAATATTCAGACTCCGAAATTTGAGACAATATATGAACACAACGTGGGCACCTTGAGTACCATGAGTACCATGAAAACCAAGGGAAGAATGGAGCTCCAAATTCTTGATTTCGATTCGCGGGGCGATGCTCACGATATTTCAACGCGTCGCATTGAAAACGGAGTAGAACCGAAAGCATCGAAAAGGGGAGCGGCACGTGTGACGCGGGACAGAATAAAACAGCGCGAAAATCAAAGGCAAGGACTCCTGGTCCTCGATTTTCGTTTCTGTGGACGGGTGGCTGGTACCGACGCACGACCGATCGTCTATCATAATATTTGTGCCCGTGTCGGCGGCCTGAATTACGTTGTAACGAGTAGTCACGAAGGGAAGAGAGAAGAGAGATGGAGAGAGAGAGAGAGAGAAAGGAAACGATCGCTCCGACTCCCGGTGTGTCTTTGTTCCACGTGTACGCGTGACGAAAAGAGAAAAAGGGCCAGAGAAAACGGGCCCTGAGACTCCGGTAAGTATGAGTCTGATGTACGACAGGCTGAACGAGCTAGCGTCGTGTCCGATTTTAACGAGAGTCTAGTCAGATTAGCCTCTGATAAACTATCGCTGGTCGGGGTTAATTCGACCCTGACCACCGACTAGACAGGGATTAATATTTCTCGATGGTATTTCATTGATATTCTTGATCAAAGTGTGCGTACGTATAAGGTAACGTTGAAAGTGCTGTGAACATATTTTGTTGGATTTTCTGGTTCTTTGGAATAGGTTGAAAACGTGTTGCGAGGATTGCTTTTGTATTACAAAATGTTGCAACTGTCTTCTTTCGTTTGTAAGTCAATTTTAGTAACCTATAAGAAAAATTTTAATTCTTTCGTGGCACTGAATGTGTTAATTATACTACACCGAGTATTAACTCTTATCTATTTCTTATTTCCACAACTTAATTTGTCTCTAGGCGACTAGGCAAAGGAAATACAAAATACAATACAAGGAGATTCACTATACAATACTCTTCAAAATACAAGGAGAATTTTTTGCCGCACCCTGTGTAAGATAACAACCCTTTTATACATTGAAGTTAATGGTATCATTGATACAAAAAATGATCATTATTCGTCCACAAAAGTCGCGCAAGTATTCCTATCCTCTCGCAAAGTTCGCAACGTCAAAGATACTATTGTTCATATCAGTATCCCACGACAGCAGCTCGATAAGGACCCAATTTCGAAGCGATTTCACCACAGAAAACTTACTTAATACCGTTCTTATCCAGCACAGAATAACTACCGTCATTCTTGCGCCTTATCCGGCGCATAAACCAACCCCCGTTCAAATACCCCATTTTATTGACTCTATCTCGTCCTGGCGTTAATATTAATCTCCCGAACGCGTGACGTTAACGTCCCTGTAATTCAAGATGACTGGAAGCCGAGCCGATAACCGACGCGAAGGTGAATCCTCCTTTTCCATGTTGCCCGTGGCCTATGATTCATAAAAGAAGAAGGCAAAAAGCTGTCGCACGGTGAAAAAATACAGGCTCGACAGCTCCCCGTATCTCGTCGGACGTTATTCGCAGGAGGTCCGTGTCCGAAACGAGTTCGATCCGGAGGATCGAGCAACAAGTGCGACGGGGGACATCGGTTTTCCATCCGCTCGGGTCTCGCGGGAGATTCACATGTGCTGCGGGAAGAACGGGTGTCTTTTCGGTCTCTTCGTCGGCGGGGATGAAGTTCGGGGACCGCTCGGTGTCCTCGGACGCGCGCGTAGACGGTCCGAGCGTATTTATGTGACACCCTGAACGATAAGGCCGACAGCCAATTAAAGTTGAAAGCCGACCGAAACTCGTGGACCAACCCCCCGCTGCCATTTGACGTGGCTTCAATCACCGAATCGCGCCGCGACGAACGTCAGCTTTTCACTCCCGTCCTTTTGTCTCCCTTTCACCACGCCCATGTGATGTTCCCGGTCGAGAGGATCATCCTTCGGGGATTTAACAAAGTCTCGCGAGACAACTTTTTTAAAGGTTCAACACCGCGTAAAGACTCGGTCTCCGTCGCGCACGGGGGAGGATTCGGGAAAATGTGTGCTGGATGGGGTGACATTTCTGGCAGTTGGCATTTTAGATAATTGATGGTTGATGGGGACAATTTTCGGGACGCTGCTTCAAATTCTTGTCGCCTTTGGAAAGCTTTATAGTCGCGGGCATGTTTTGTATTTATGATCATTTTAAATATGCAAACGTTAGTACTTAAGTCTGTGGATTTGTGTCAAAATCCATTAAATATCTACAATATAATCGAAGTTACAGTTATTAGGAAATGAGAGACGCTGTTATTTAAGTTAGGATTCTTTTTGAGTATTTGTAAACATATTTTATTTTGCATAAAGATCTGCAGTCTGGTGATTAGTATTGGTTCAGAATATTTTCTGTGGTTATTTAAAAAAAATAGAAATAGAAGTTTTTTGGGAATTGAAGGAAATGTTCTAGACATTTCATCAATAATAATTCTAATAATCCGCAGTTTACTTATTAGTCTTGAAATTTTAGTAGCTTATTATAATTCATCAGGCTTGCTACTAGAAATAGCAAAAAATACGTAATATTTTTGTTTATATAACGAAAAGCAAGTAGAATTTTCCCTGAAACTTCAACACTTTTTATTTATTTTTCAAAAACAAAAAGCCATATATACTCAAATCCTTTCGGGGCTCTTTCCTCAACGAATTAAAATATTGCCAAGGAAGGTAGAGCATACTGATAGGATCCCTTTAACTCCTCGACTCCTGACGCGAGTGAAGAGGTTTCCACGGCGATCGACGAAAACTGGGCCCAAAGGAAACGCGAGGCCACGATGAAATCGAGCCGAAGTTTATCGATGCAGCCAGTATTTATTTCACGCATTCCATTTTATTGGTTTCGAGAGCCGGAGAACTCTCTTCGGCTGTGAGTTCCTCGCGCTCGTCGAGTCGAAGGACTAAATTCTTCACGGTGTCCGTCGGATCGCCATAACCACGGCCTATCTACTTTTGCTCCCTCTCGCCTCCTCCCCTGTTAATTTATACGCGTTTAATTCTTCCCGCGATAAGTGAAGCCGTTCTTTCGAATCACGTCTCGTCACCAGAGCAGCTCTCGATGCGCTGATCGCGTGGGTTGGATCGTTTGGACGAATCTCGGGTTCCTTCTTCGAAGGCTGAGATTCCAGCGCGAGTTATGGGTGGTGGTCGGTGATGGGGCCGAGTTCACGCAAACCCCCCTCGGGAATATCCATCAATGGAATGGCTGAGTATCATTTTGTTGGGATTGAGCGGTACGGGTGGAGGTAAATGTCTTGTTTAATGGGTTTGTGAACTGTTTCGGTGTCATCGAGGTGATAAGTAGAGAGTATCGATTTCCTGTGAGAATAATATGTGATGCTTGGGAAGGTTCATGGTGATTCTGGGGGCTTGGAAATGGGGAGATAGGAGGGATCTAATTATATTAGGTTGTATTATAATTTATAATTAATAAAGTTGTAGAAAAAATTTGGGTTCTTGTACTTAATTATTAGACTGCAGATTTTTATGCAACATAAAATACTTTGAAACACATACATAATGAATTGAAACTCGAATAACAATATTTTTGATATTTTGTATATTTTGGCATCTGTCAACAATCTTGAAGATTTTTAGAATATATATAATTGCCATAAATGCATAAAATCCGCAGTCTATTTATTATATTTTGTTATTAGTATATTTACACATTAATTGTGTATGTATTAATTATATTTAGTTATTAGTATGTTCAATAACATTTGGACTTCGGTTAGATTATTTTCCGAATCATATTCTTCAATAATTTTGAATTCTTTTGGATTAAAATGTCAAATGAAAAACAGTGAGGTTTACAAGAGGATGTAATAAATAAATAATATTGCAAAATTAATATCAGAATATTATAGCATATCCCTTTATGAATGTTGAATCTACAGTTAGTCCCAAAAATTATTCTATGTCGTTATACAATATATTATATTTTATGGAGTTCTACATCATATATTTTGACTTGAAATCAGAATAAGATTTAACATAAGATTAAACAATTGTTATCAATTCCTATAATAATTGAAATTCCTAAATATGTTGCAATGTTAATTGTATATTAAATAAAATGTTTCTGAAAAAAGTTCATTTTTTCAATTCAGTGATTCTATGTTTAAATATTGTGTCTATAATTCTGTTCTAAATACTTCTACCATTCATTTAGATATTCTTTTCAGGTTAAGAATAATTATCTCCTCGTAATATCGATATTGTTTGTGATATACTTATTCCCATCACTGGTAAAACGAGAGCACCGAACAAGTTTCTGAGACCTTTCTAGGGAAACATTGGAAGTTCGTGTTTGATAAGCAGAAAGAGCGAGTGAATTAAACGAACAAGATGATATAACTGGGTGAGTTTCGGAACAGCTTCGAGTTTCAAGGAAAAATCGATATCTATACGACTAATCTATAAGACTGTATAAATTTAGATTAGACTAATTAATATATTTAGTTTCCTCACGTGAACCGACAGGTGAAATTAAATGATAATTATATTAAAAACATCTATGCTCTCATTTCCTATTAATACAAATTTCTCAGTAATAATGGAGCACCAATTAAATAAAATTAATAGAATGAGAAATTTAAAGTAGTATAATAACAGATAAGATGTAATTTTGTCTATTTTATGAAGTTAATATCATCTATAATTTATACCCTCACAAAAATGTTAAGCTTTAATATTATAAATGTTAAATTTCAGAGCGCTGTTTCAATGAATTTAAATTATTTTCCAAAAATTTAGTAAATTAAGTACCACATTTAGAACCGAAGTGCAATAAAGTTATTAATATTAGATTAAACTGCAGTATTAAAGTGTGCTCGCAATTATTTCTGGAGCACTGATTTCGATCAAAATCCTACACAAAAATTTTCAGAAGATTCCTAAAATAAACTGCTCTTTATGTCAAAAATTCCATATTCAGCATCATATCGTTAAAAAATTCCCTACTCCAAAAAAGCATTCAAAAAAAAAAAAAATCAACCAAACTCGAATCCACTTAACCATCGGCAAGTCAAATGAGGCGCATCCACGATAATTGACGACACGTTTCTTCCACCTCTCACTTCGCAAACGATGCAATTCCGTGACTCCGTCTCGCGCGTTTGACCCCCGGTGCGACCGACCCTCGGAAAAGTCTCAAATTCCCCGGTTACAAATTAAGTATTTAAGATAATTAGCCCGGCAGAGGTGCGCAGGGATCAAAGATCTTATCTGATTCCGGCCGATTCGGCTTCTCGCCCGGCCGCTTCTGGACCCGTCTGATTTACGTGGACGCGCGCAGAAACACGCACCGCCCCGTCATTATTTTTATCTCTCGCCCGCGACTAAACAATTGCTTGGTTCCTGGCCACCTGTGCCAGGAGGCGAGAGATGCGGCGGCCGAACGCATCCCCGCGGCGCATTACCGCGACGGTTATTGCGTTTAAGTCGTCTTCACTTAGCAGGACCGTGACCGGTCCCAGACCGTTCATTTTTACACATCGTTACGACCCTGGCTCCGGCGGTAATGGCAACCGGTGGCTGCGCGGACCGTCTCGGTGAAAGGGGAGTCTGTGTTTTCTGCACCGCCCGGAGTGAACCAGAAGACGCCGCGGGGTCGAGGACGTGTCGATCGTTCTGTTTCTTGCATCGATTTAGCGAATTGACCCTCAGGCCTCAGACGGACGCAAGATCGTTTTGATTCGTCCGTGTTTCTGTTTCTACGTCAATCCTTATTTATTCTTCACTCCGTTCTTTGTTATTTTACCGTGTTTATGTCGAAGACCGTGAAGAATATAGCAGTGTACATCATATTCCAGCCGCGGCAGTAATTGATCTGAGAAGATGATTTTGACGCGGAAAATAGCGAGAACCTTTTTTTTTTTGTTTAGTGTTCTGACGATGTTGTTATCAGGGCTGCGGAGTCGGAGTCGGAGTTTGGGAGTAATTTCTGATCATTGGAGTCGGAGTTGGAGTAAAAAAAAGCTATATCCACTCCTGGAGTCGGAGTCAGAGTCAGAAAAAAATATATCGACTCCGACTCCGACTCTGGCTCTTTTGTTTACAATAAATCATTAATAAGTTTATGAATACATAAATATTTAATTTATAATTTAATTTAATTTAATTTAATTAATTTATAGGTAATTTATTTATATCTTTCCAAGAAGCTTGGAATTACCTCCCTATGGTTCTTATAGAAGAAATAATTCATTTAGTGCCAAAAAGATAAAATACAGCCCTAAAAGCAACAAGTGTCTCTACGAAATATTAGAGATTATATTAATTTTCGAAAAAGGAAACTTTTTCTTTAGTATTTCTCAAATTGATATGTATTTTTTAATTATGTCTTGAAATTGAGAAAGTAACAGTCGTGTTGTGATGATTATATGAGAGTTATCTGTTCCATATTCTTAGACTTTAATACAATATTTCAACCATTTATTTAATTTTATTACAACTTTTAATTATTTTGAAGATATATTTTTTCAATTTCGAGAGTCGAAGTCGGAGTCGGAGTCGAAATCGGCGTCGGAGTCAGATTCAGATTCGGAGTCGGAAGTACAAGGATTTGAAATCAGAGTCGGAGTCGTGAATTTTTTCTACCGACTCCGCAGCCCTGTATTGTTATATTCTTGACGTCACTGGAATTGTAATAAATATTGTTTAGCCATTTTGCTGATTCTACTAGTTATTCAAAATTGTCTTCCTTCGAACTCAAAATTGACAGAATTCGCAGACGTATTTATTGAATGCACATGCAACCAAGTCATTCGAGATTTCGCAGTTCTTATCATCTCCTTGTTAGCTTTCCGATTTGCGATTGTTGCGATTTCATGTCAGTGACATTGTCCGATTCATTTGCATATGTAAAGAGCGGAAGCAGTTTTCTGTTTCGAAAACCGAAGATTTATCCACGTATCATTTTTCATGTATCAGCAATCAGTTGACTTGGTGACGCTGAACGATGATTGAGAAAAGGGGTTCCGGTTCGTAGAAATTGTCTCGAATTCATTTAAATCAAGAACATGAAAGTGGAAGCCTCGTAACGGGCGAATGTCAATTACCATAAAATTCATGTCAACTACAAAGTACTTTGCGTACGATAATATCCCGATGCTGCTGTTACGAGCGAATTCTTTCTACATTCTTGTTTTTAGCCGTTAATTCGTCCACTTGCGGTGTCATAAACCATGCAAAACACGGCCACAAGGTAACACCGGCTGGAGGACAAGATACATTGTACACTCTTGACTTTGATTTGTCGGATAACCTCGGGCAGAAATAGGTGATCGAAGTCGGTCACATTTCCTACGGATCAGTCTAAATGTACAATTAACTGGTATGGTGTGAGTATAACGTACAACCGCCAGCTATTACTGTATTTAACAACTATAAATTGAGATACAAATTAATATTTATGCTGCTATATTTAGTATACCGTGATATAGTCGCCACGACGTAGTTTCGAGCGGCCTTAAATAGTCCGGCTATTACGAGTTTTTCACTGATTGTTGTTCCAGACGATAATTTTATTCTCTTTAACGACAGATTGATTGTATTTTTTTCTAATTAGATGCTCCGCTTCAACAGGACGATATTCACGCGTCGATCATATTATAAATTGCGAGGAAGGAGTAAGAAACGACGTGGAAGAAGATTGTTTCTAAATTATATATTTCTGTATTAATAGACGCTTTAGTTATCTAGATTATAACCGACTTTACCCAGTTGTTTTTCTCTTTTAATGTAAATGGATAAAAGCTACCGTTGGATAAATATGGAACTACCTTATCTATAATGTTGGGATATTAGTGTTAACATTGCTTAGTGAAAGTACACAATTATCTAACTTCTGGTAGTATAGATTTGTCTATCAATAAATAGAGTTGTAGACTAAAATACTTACGACCATTAACAACTGACACCGCTGACGAACGACGAACGTATTAAAATACTGGACGTAAGTAGAACTGGCTGTCTGTGCGGACTTGTCTAATAATAAGCGTGATTATTACGTAAGGAATTTAAGAAATGTGAAAATCACAGAATTCCTGATCTATTCAAAGTTAAATTCAACGCATCAAAATTTTTGTTGAAACAAATTCTACTTTCCTGTAAGTCTATTATTCCTACAAAGCTGATTGTCTGCTACTGTTTTCATATACAAACAACACAACAGATATATAACAATTTTATTGGTTTAACAGTGTTATTAATTTTTTGATACTGTATTAGTCTGATACTGTAAATTATATACAGAGGAAAAGAACTGAAGTCAGACTCTCAATTCATTTTTTAGACATTTTGATTTTCAATAAAAGATTTATTTTTAGACACTTGAAAACTATTTTGTATAGAAACATTGTATAAGAATACATGACATTTACGTGTACGCAAGTTCATTCACTAATAATAATTTACGTGAATCTTTACCTTAATTACGCGTCACGGAAATCTTACTGCGCACCTCGCGATTGTTTAGTAAGAAGTGTCGTGCACATGTGCATCTCTTTTTATTCCGAATGTCGCAATGGTGCTACTTTCCGGTCATTGCTTTCACCGTTTCCATTACTAAAGGCATACACACACATTTGCACGCATTCATTCTGTTCGAAGGAGCAAATTGGACACATTCTGTATTGTATTTCCGATTCTCGGAGTTCAATGAAAAATAAATCAAATGTTCGTTACGGAATGCAACACATGAAAAACGGAATAAAGTCCGAGAAGAAAACGAAAAACATTTTAATGAACAGAGCTACGTTGAAATAAAAACAACTATCCTTTCATTTAGTCGAAAAAATCGCAAAAGTTTCTTACTAAACCTAATACGGTCATTCGGGGTAAAAGGACGCAGCGGGTAAAAGTACGCAATGTCGTTTTCTCTGAGGGGGGTGAGAGGACGGGGACGCTGACTCGTCAGGATTGAGTGCGCGTGGGCCTCCATTTTGGGTCAACGCCTGTTGAGCGGTGCGAGTCGCGCTTTCTGAATTAAAAATAAAAATTTAAAATTGTCGTGTTATTTCGATCTTTTTCGTACCAGGGAAAAGTTTGTGGACGTATTATTTATGTATTATTAGAGGTAAGTTGTTTTTGTTGGTTTTATACATATAGTTATTGAACAATTTTTTCCAGAATAACATTTTAACCTAACTTTATTAGAATTCGAACTAGTACGAATTGTTTTGGTTACCGGTCAAATGGGGTAAAAGGACGGGGGTAATAGTACGCACTGGTATTTAGGTTACTGTCTACTTGTTTTTGAATTCTTAATAATATTTAGAGTAAAAACATATCTGCTCTGATAAAGGCTTGAGCATAATTTCGTTTTGTTGAATCTATGAAAAATTATAATTTTATGATAGTTTCCTAAATTTGAAGTTCCTAATTTCTATTGTTTTTGTCATCTTTAGCTTCATTTATTAAAAATAATATAAAAATATGTTCCATCTGTGTATTATTTGTTCATTTTCTTTTACTACACCTGAATGTATACTTTTACTCTACATGCGAACTTTTACCCACACGACTGCGTATTTTTACCCACATGTTGGGGTAAAGGTACGCAGTCTGACCAAGTCACTCTTTTGCTTAATTTAAAAAAAAAAACCGTTTGGCCTATCGTCAAATACTCGTTACATTTAATGAGTCTATTAAATATGCTACCGATAGCGCGAAAAAGTGTTCCAAATATCGTGGTAGTTTCGGCTCAGTAAAGCAAAAACAGCAAAAGTGCGTCCTGTTACCCCGAATGACTCTACTCATAATCTCCACCACTCGAACGTGGCATTTTTTAAACACACAATGCCCCGAGCATCCTCTCCCCTTTAATAACACGCGATTCCGAGTGTAACACTTGGCGAGTCTAGGTATCTCTAGTCTAGGTATTCCTCGCGGTCATCCGGCGGCTTTAAAAGGAGAAGCGCACTGAAAGTGGTAGGTAGCGTACACGCTGAGTAAATTACTGGCGTGCGATGCAAACCGCCCGAGCAGTTACTGTTCAAACCGACGGTTCGTCTTCTCAGGATGCGCGGCACGACGCTGCAAACCGTCCGAAGGAGTGCCAGCTGTTCCATACGCGAGCCACCGCCACGATCAACGTATCAGCGAGCGTAAATCGAAAATCGTCGGGTTATATCGCGGATTACGTTTAAACAAGCCCCGTTCCTATTGATCGTTAAGAATGACTCGGTGCAAATGGGATCACGAAGGATACAGAGACTCTCGGGAGAGAGAATGTTAATGCGCCCCCCAGTGAAATCGTCGACTGGGTGGGTACGAATTCCTGCGCGATTCCGGATGTAGAACGGTTCTTCGCGACACGCGAGCCGGGACGAAAAAAAAAAGGAGGATAACTCGAATGACTGCGCCGCTTCATGCCCTAGAGGGATGAAAAACGTTCACGGCATCGATGTTGGCGGCGGATCACCCGGGGATTTACACTCGCGTTAATTCTAGCTCGATAAAGCGACGCGCCACGAAATGAGGATACTCCGGTTTTCCGCGCATTCGTGGTGCTCGATTTAAAGTCGCGCGACGTGTTTATCCCGGACTGGGGTTAGAACCGCGGCAGGGGAAAATGTTTTCCGCCTACGTGTAATTAAGAGGATGGTTGTTACGCAACCGGTCTGATAGGGTGTAATCCTCTAAATCTGTTTCCTCGGTGACGGCTGGAAGTCTACAGGACAGATCTTGGTTGTCGTGGAAACCTTCATTATGTATTTCTGCGGTTGATTAAACCTGTGATCAATTTATAGATTTGTGGAGAGTTCGATGTCTAAACTGTGTCTACGCGTACTTAGTTACGGGATTCGATAAATCTGATTGGCTGTAATTTAACTTCTTTTATATTGTCTGAATAATTACTAACCGAGAGTCTAGTCAATTTTTTTTACTGCATGAAGTATCATCAAATTTTTTAAAATAGCATTGCCCTTTTATTTCCGCCAATAATATTTATTCGAATTGAATTTTTGCTAACAAATAATTATACAGTGGAACCTCGATTATTCGACTTAATATTTCTAATGTAAAATGCTATTGGTTGAAAATGATTAAAACATGGTTCAAGTTTTCCTTGAAGTCCTACTGTAGGTACACATTTAATAATTAGAACCCAATGCATTTAATAATTAGAACTCTGATTAATGAAAATTGAGGATAAATGAGTCAGATAATCGAGGTTCTATGTCAAATTTACATTTTGGGATGAATTGACCAAGAGCAGAGATAAGTAACTCTCCTTTTAAAATTTTCTGGTTTAATAACAAAACTGAAAAAGAAGAATTCTAAAAGTGAAGTCTGTTGTTTCATTCTAAGAAGATTCTAGGTGAACTATGATAATAATATTTAGATTACGTCCTCCTATTTTTATAAATACAGTTCATAACATTGTAGAATGAATTTGCGAAAAAAAAATTTTTATACATAAACAGTTTGATTACCTGTTTTAGATTTATTTTGGTTCGAGGAGTTATCTTGCACTGGGTTGTAGCAGCTGTGTTACATTTTATCCTATGTACCAGCCCGTCTCTATTAATCTGCCTCATATCAGAACGTTCTGCTATCATAACATACTTCACTTACGATATTTTACCTCATAACCAATGTCTGATAAAATTAATCGAAACTCATTGGAAGTCGCTCGCTATCTCGAAATTTATCATGTTTTATGGTACACTTTACTCTCATTTTTCGGGAGAGAATCTTAAAAAGATCAGACGTCGGCGTATTGCGCTGCTCGATTTTTATATATTCGAAGCTGTAATTTATAGTGGTCTATATTCTATTCGTGTTAATTGACCAGCTTACGAGGACGTATATATTAATGTAATAAAAGAAAGTAATCCTTGCGTTTAGAGACGGATGGAGTTCCCTTACTTATCTTAGCGTTTTTCGATAAGAATTTCTCAGGTTAAACGAATGACGTTCGCATGAACTTTTTATCGTAAAATAGATTTATAGTTCCAGATTTGTGTATCTGTGGGGTTCGATATATTTAGATCAACTGCGCTTTAGAGTTGTAAATTTTTGTTTATTTATGGTTTAGGAAGTAGAACATCGGATGCTTTTAATACTTGCAAATGCAAATATTTTAATAAAATCTGGGTTTGGATTTTAAATAAGCCCGATTTTAATTTTGACTGAGATAATTTTGTTTTTCTAGTTCGATTAAAGAAAGGTGCAAGAATTCACAATGCAAGGTTGATAGGAAGGTAGGAAGATTTCTTAGAATATCTTCTGTAAATGTGAACTAAATCGATCGAGTGGTTCGTGAGATATAATAACCACCGTTTTACAAAAAAGTATTTTGAGAAAATTGCTACCTGACGATATCGCTGTTTTAAATTTTACTTTAAATTTTGCAGTAGTTTAAAAAAAGGAAAACTTTTGCATCGAAATTCCATAATTCCGCTACAAACAACCGAGACTTTATAATAAAATTAAGTTAATCAATTCAATAGATTTTCATAAATGTGAATGGTCTGTTCTTAAAAGTTGCTGGCTCACATTAACAAACATTATATACAGGCGTATGAAAAGTAGACGAATGACACTGAGCAGGAAAATTAAGTGATTTTTTAATTTGTTATAATTTTGTCATAAAGCGCGGTGTGTTGCATTTACGTATATATATTTCATAGTAACCGTGTTACAGTATGATTCGCTACAAAACTCAAATTAGAAATTGTAGAAGAACCTTCGCATTTTCTGAACCGCGTTATAGAAGAGTTACCTCTACTCGAATCTAAATTGAGTGAATGAGTATCCGAGTACTTGAATATATTCGGGTACTCGAATCTAAATGGAGCGGGTATCTGAGTATTCAAATTTAGGTACCCATACATCCGTGTAATAATAAAAGCTCTAGCTTCATACTTTTACTTACAACTGGTTGTACACGTGTATTTCAAGTAAACTATTGCTCCAGTAAATAATATATCCGTGTAAAAAAACATGATTAATCGACTGTATCTCATCAAATAGCAACTAGAGAGAAAGACCACCCTAAATGGAGTCGAACTGACAGCAAAATCGCCGTTTGGTGAATAAATCATTGGCCTTCCGGCTCGAGGTAACCAATGCACAGCGTTATCGCGCATTATCGAGTAATTGAACGGGGTAGCCAGCACGGCGTACACGACCGCGAAGATGACCCTGCACGTGCAAAGTGCAACTCGCAAACCTGCTTCCACGCGGGAAAAAGTCGGCCGCTTTAACGCTCGCGGGTGCTGGACGGGGAAAAAAGGGAAAGTAACTTCCCCCTTCCCCATTTCTCGCGCGAGCGTGTCCGCGCGGGCCACGGGGGTTGGGGGCCGCGCCCGGGGAAGGGTGGCCGACGTACGAGAATGGGCAGCGAGGGGCGTAAAGGAGGAGGGAGGAAAGAGGGGGAGCGATCGACGCGACGATGTAGTCGCTAATTCTTCGCTACCGCGACGAAGGAACGCGAAGAATGCCTGGTAACAAGCGGACGTTTACGGTTCACCGGCCCGCTTTACCCCGTCATCAAACGCGCCGCGGTCGTCCCTCTAAATCGGGATTTTCGTCGTCCGGAGTTCGTTTAACTTTCAAATTGATCCCGATTTAAACCAGAAAGAGAAGCCGAAGAGCGGCGCCGCGCGAGAACGGAAGCTCTTTCCGCGCAGACACCGGCTTTCGTCGTCGCGTCACTTCCTAGCCGCGGGAAAAGGGTTCCGGGACCGTCTGTGAAAATAGGAACGGGTGGTAATGCGTCTCTTGAGTCCGTTTCGGTGAAACGTGTTCGGTCCGTGACAAGTTTGGGAAGTAGAGAATGGTTGATTTTCATTGTCCAAAATGTAAAATATAAGCGTTTGTTCGATTGGTTGCGAAGAAATATTTGGTTGCTCCTGTGCATCGAACCTTTAAGTACTTTTGTGATGAGTAGAGAAAGTTACGAGTAGTGGGAAGCATTGCCAGATTATTTTCAATAGAAAAATCGGGACATGCAAAAAAAATATAAGTAAATAGAAAATATATTTTGTTTCATATTGATTCATCAGTGAAGTGGTAGTATCAGTGTTATTGGTAGTTTCAGATTAATTATTTGGTGCATTGAGATTATCTAATTGTAAGATCTTTAAAATCGGGACGTCTGGTAACGCTGGTGATAAGGAAGAAGGTGGTAAAATAGATCGGGGTTGATAAGTAGGGTTATTATCCCAATTACAGTTAGTGTCTTTGTTGTGGAGGGTTAACTACTACTTAGAGATGGAAAGATGATTATTAGACTGCGCATTTTTATGCATTTGTGGCAATTTTAAATATGCAAAAATGAATAAGGATATTCGCAGACGTCAAAATAAGTAAAATATCAAAAATATAGTTCAAGTTGCAGTGTTTAGAAAATAAAACATAGTGTTATACAAGATTCAAATCTTTATTTGTGCTTCTAAAATTTTGATTTGGCATAAAAGTTAGCAGTCGAATGATTATATTATTTACAAAATGATACACATTATTATTTAGCCTTCAGTTTCTTATTTTTAGCTGTGCAAATATGAATTTGAATAAAAATCCATATTCTGAATGTTCCCTATTGCCACCAGATAGAAATTGGCACATTTATTTTAGACAAAAAGGTGAAAGTATTTGTTTTTCGTCACCTAAAAGGTTTTTCATGCTACGATTAGATAACTTATTTTGTCAGTTATAGAGGCATAATGAGATTGAGCTCCAAAGTTATTTATTTAGTTATATGCTATTGTTTCATGTTGATTTTGTTTATTTTATCTCTTTCTTTGAATTCAATATGTGAAATATCCAAAATTAGCCCTTCTTTTTACATAACACACAATACACCGACTGTACTGAAGAGAGCAAATAAATTATATTTATTCGTATGCAACTATATAGTCGTATAAATTTTCATTAGCTTTTCTGAAATTCGTTTATATTTTTAAATATTTTAATTTTTCCATCTGACCTATATGTTAAATTAGAAAATCCATAAAAAATCAACTATTTGATACGCGCTGTTTACGTTTTCATATTACTATCATATTAGTGTTAATAAAATTTCGTAAAAATAGCACCGCGGCATAGCATGAAGATTTAACTGTTTTCATGCTAAAACTTACTGCTACATTATCTCAAATCTATGATCCAGCATTTTTATTCTACGTTTATATAATCCTTATACTTTTAGTATACATAGTATTATCCATTTTTTAATAATCCTATTAAATTCTGTAATATTGTTGTAACGTATAGAAGTACCTAATGTACAATAACTCACAAATTTGTTCATTAAGGCTAGGTTAAATTTTTTTTGAAATCTAAAAAGGATATTTGTCTTTGCACCATAACAGTTAATGAAAACTTGTATGCTGCGGATTTCTTGGAGTACATGTGAACGAACCTTTGAACCACTGTATATTTCCCATAAAAGGAACACCACGAGTATTCTGAAATTCTCGCATCGAACGAACACTTTGCGATCAAACAAACGCACCAAAGCAACCGCGTTGTCAACGATTGTCAGCGAAAGCAACTAAGTGCCGCTTACTAAGCGACAAGGTCTCACCCCATTGCCGAAAATATACGGTAGGAAGTCGGGTGGCGGACAGACAGGCGGAACGGTAAACACGTGGACAGGAACAAATTTGATCAGGGCCGTAGCCGTTGGAGGGACCTGTTGGCAGGCGCAGGATGCAACCGGCATTCAAAACGGCCTTCAGATCTATTCTCGACCTAACGCAATACCTGCCCCCGAGACTTTCCTCCCGTATCTAAGTGTTCCATTTGCATGCGGTAAACTGGGCAAACCGATAATCAGACGGGCCCCGCTTTCTTGCTCCTGTCGCGGCTTTCATAGTCCTCTTCCGATTAACCGGCGAGCGCGTTGCATTCCGCGGCATTTTCCAGCGCACACCGCATCCCGAGAGCCCTTCGCCTGGGCCCGATTAATGCGGCAGTATCCGTGGAAAGCAGCTGCTCTCGCGGCGCGCGGCGTTTTTAGTCCGATTGATTTTATCGCGGCGCGGAGGGAACGTACCGCGTGTCGTTAGTTTCAATCTCGCCACCGATATTTCATTTTCAGCTCGGGATTGCGCGGATAAATCTGCGACACCCAGCACCGCCCCTCTCGCACTCTCCCACTTATCCGTCAGTAAATTATGCCTTCGATTGACTGAAATTATTTGGAGCATCTTAATTGCTTCGTAATGATAGCTGCGCATTTCGATTCTTTTTGGTGCTCGTGGTTTTAGCTTTAATATCTGCGAGTACTTTTCACTTTTTACTATTTCAGTGTAACGTATGGACGGATGCTGCCTCAGTTAAAATCAAGTTAATGTTACCCTGCTACGATCTTTGAGTCTTTAAAGCGTATAAAATGCGCCTTGTAATAACCTTATGTTATTTATAGGATGCACACAATATTTCTCTCCTTGCGTTTTCTGTTTCGCATCTTTAAAATGGTGTAAATAGAAATTTCGACTTCTGTGTCATCCATTTTGTTTGTATGTTTACGGACAACGTATTTTATTTTTTCTTTAGCAACTGGTTTTTTTGGGGGGGGAGGGAATATGAAAAGTTTAATGTTAATATAGAGATTCCTTATTTCTTGAAGTTATATTAAAAATTCATTATTCATATGTTTTAATAATACAAGGATAATAAAAATTGTTAATACTATGTTATCTTCGATTCTAAGTTATAGAACTTGCAGATTCCAAATAAAATAGCTTCTTGTTTTATATTATATTTAAATGTTAGCTTTCTCAAACAATTTTTCATATAATTTATATAAAATTTGCTTAACCATATCAATTTACAATGGCATAAAATTGTAAATTGATGTGCATAGTGAGGCTTACATTTTACGACACAGATATGTTCCACGAATTCAATCTCCAGATTAACTTTACGAGTCTAGTTAAAAAGAAAAGTCGTTCAGATTGTGATAGTGATTCATGATAGACATCAGTATCGTTCTACGACACTGAAATTAAGACCCTCGATATGCCTTTTTATTTGACTGCCAGGTTTGCGTAATTCGTTCAGCCGTCAAAGCGCGTTGGAACTTCTGCAACGAAAAAGGAAAGTTTCCGATGGATATATGGCACTGATATCAAACTACTGTATATCAAGCGAGCGGTCGTTCGTCTCTCTCGCTCTTCCCTATAATAATATACAGTTCGGAACGATAGTTTAAATTACGTTACGCGCATGCGAGGATTTACTTCGCAGTTACCAATAAAGTGACAGAGAAAACGTGAAACCCGTAAAATTTATTGGAAGTCGTATTCCGCTCCGAGAAAAATCATTCGGAGTAAAATATTGCTTTGATCGCTGTTAGTTTATTAAAAATATTTTATGGTGCTGAAAGGTACCGGCAATCACTGTAAACTTACGAAAAAAGAAGAAAGTTATACAGTCTTGAAAAAGTTTTCATCTTGAATTTTAACTGATTCATATATCTAAACGGGTTAAAAATATTCTAAGATTACGTTCTCTTTATTTTCGAATTTTAAAGGAAGAAGAGATGTGAGAAGTATTGAGATTAATTCGTTAAATTAGCGAAGACAATTAGCAACGCTCGTGCTGATATTGATACAGGTTTGCAAACAAAATGTGATAAATTAAAGTTTGGCAAGAAACGGGAGGAGGGCAAGAAAGTAATTCAGTTAAAAGCAACAGTATAAATAATCTCGCTGTAAATTTTGCTGCACATCGTGGTGATTATTCTCGGCGCGTTTCAAGCGGGAAGATTCAATTTGACTTCATTGCGAAGCGCATGCAACGATCAACTTTTGCGTACATCTCACGTGACGGATTTTTTACGCGTGCCCTCGCCCCCATACCCAGTCTTGATTAATTACCGCCGCTCGCGTCAGGAATACGTATAAATTAGGCGATAGGTGCAAAGTAATCATTATAAAAGTGTAGACTGGCGGCAGCGCGAGTCGATTTTTTCGTTTGTTTTAATTACCTGCCAGCTGGCGGTCCGGAGCGACAGATAGTATAAATATTCTAATTATAAGGTGCGATAGCTCGTAGGAACAGGTTAACGCGCGTTTATGTTCACAGTTCTTTTAGGACGCCGCTGTAGTGGATCGAAGTGGGAGGAAAATACGACAAATGATCGGGAAGTCCGCGTGAAGTCTTCGCGATGCTAAGCTATTGACATTGATATATGTATAAATGCTACACTTTTTAATTTTGCATAAATGTAGACCAAATTAAGAAGATTGTATTTCATGTGGAGCTCTAAATTTATTTGCTGCGATTAAAAAATTGATCTTTTACTTAGCAACAAGACACATTCTATGCATAGGTAATTTTCAAATTTCCGTAAAGTAATTGAACAATCATGATAGAAATCTGAGCATTCTCATACGTTATCACAAAGTGATACGTTAAGATATCGAAGTTCCCACGTTTTTTCTCGATAGCAAAAGTGTGAACATCAATTTTTACGCTAATAAGGCCACTGTATGAACCCGGCTAGGTAAGAATGGGATCGCGGCTCTTTCTTGCGGCGGCGCCACGACATTCCTTTGATCCCCACTCGGCCACTCGATCGAAATCATAATTACATGTTTTCAGTAGGAGAGGCGCTTATAATTACGACAGAATTTCACGCTAAGCCCTTTCCAGCCGGAGAGATTCTTATACCGTTTTTTCCGTGATTCTACCATGAGGAACGCGTTCGCGATTAACACACGAACAATTTATAACTGCGATTATTTAATCCTCCGGAGACATTATCTAATTTGTTCGTGCCCTGTCCGTTTCTGATTTCACCTTAATTAAGTTGTCCACGCGCACCAATCGCGGGGATAATTACGATTTATTGGCTTTTGAGCAACTTCGGCTCCGAAAGATCGATCTCCACCGAACTGTAATTTTATATTTTAATCCGCATCCGTAATTTATCGAGCTATTATTGATCCAATACTCGGCTTCCATTTTAGCGTTACAACTATCAGAAGTTACTAATGGAAGTGTTTCAAGTATCGTGTATTAAATTGAAACATACATACACAATTTCAAACTTACACATTGCACTCAGCGTTGCTGGTACATATTTTTGTATTCACTTTTTGCTTTAGTTTCGTGGATTATTTTTACATTTTCTGGCCATGTTTCCATTGCAGACGAGTTGAAAATAATTGGAAACTTTATGAATCCATTGATAATGCTGTCACAAGTGGAAGATAATGAAAAGTAAAAGGAATTGAAATCTTAATTGAGGGAATACTTCGTATTTTATTTGGAGGTAGTCGATGCACAGTATAACAAGTACATTAGCATTGCGGACTAAATTCATATTTTCTAAGCTAATCCGTCTTCATCTAAAGACGCCAACATTTTCTTTTTAAAAGGATACAAAGACGCATCGAAAGATGAAAAAAATTTAGGATTTCATTAAAAGAAGAATAAGGTAGTTTTCATTTTTTTTATTAAATGAAGAGTCTTATGTGATTATTTGTGATTGTAAATGATTGTCATATGATTACTGATTGATTTTTGTTTGAAAAAGTTTTTTTAGAGACAAAGGATATTTTTGTCATTATCTTTTGTTTATATATATATATTTTTTTTTGCTTATAAATAGAGATATTATTGTATTTGAGCTTACAATAAATTGATTTAACAAATTCCTGTTACTTTTATTGGAGACTTAGAGACTATGTAGAAGGTTTTGACGCTGAACGCTTTAATACATGCAGGTTTAAACTATTTTCTCTATTTTTAACAGTTTCGCCCATCAAAATTTGATGTGAATATGAAGTTTAATACGTCTCCAATTAATATACAAACAATTACAGTGGTACTTTTTGGTACTTCCTTTACAATTGAAGTCAAAAGCTGAGAAGCATTTAACAAAAAGTTGGGACAAATTGTCAGCATTGTAAAAAAGTTCTACTCTTTGAAAGGCTTTACAATATTAAATATAACTTATAAAAATTATAGTTCAAGTTGTGTTTTAAGTCCTATTTTACTCTTATATCTACTTCATTAAATGATTTATACTTCGGACAATAAAAATTCTGGGTTAATAGTGATTTCGATTGTCGAGGGTCTACTGTGCTATTAAAATCTACAACCCTTTATTATTATTTTAAGATACGATAAGCTATGAATTCGAGACTTAAATTAGGTTTTTCACTTTTTTTCAAATGACCGACTACGATACAAAACAATAAACTAAGTATATGTATCCCATAAAAAAACACAGATATTGAAAAATAGATTATATATAGAATATAATAGAAGTCGTAAAATCGAACGAGGAAAAGCGATAAAAATGAATACAGAATTTTTAATCAGTCGTTTAAAAACAGTCATTTGACGCTAGTAGTTTCAGTGTTAAAACACGATGCATCTTCCTAAATACGATCTTCTTCTCGCGAAAACGTAGAACTCGCTAGAACCCTTTGCCACCAGTTAATCCGCCAAATAATTAGCCGTGAAATCTATATATCCGTAATCGGGTATCTCGATCCCTTTCGATTTAACGCGAGCTTCCTCCAACCGGCATGCGGTCCCCGATATTTCGTAATAACTATAATCTGCGATTCTTACCGGTGCCACGATTTTTTTGCACCCCCGATTGATTCCAGTAGATCGGGGCGGGCGTGCAACCGCCGGGGCTGGCTACGCACGAAATGCTTGTAATTAAGTTACAGTTTCACGGTTGATCGGGCGAATATGACTGCCAGCTTTCGTGGACTTTATCATCATGGAATTACGAGACGTTAAGGCTGTGATTATGACACGCTGCTTTGCTTGGACGGAAGAAAAGGAGCGTTTTGATGCGAATCGATGTTGCACTCACAGGGAGAGGCCGCCCATGCGGTGTTTCGGTTTTTAGTAAAATTTTGTGGAGTAAAAGTACTGATTAGATGGAGAAGAAGTTTGAAAAAATTGGGAGACGATTAAATACTACGTATTATGGTAGCGTCGAATGTCATTTCAGTAGGACTGTGACTGTGCATGGGAATCATGAAATTGAGAGATCGGTTCATTATCCAGTTTCATTTTTTTTGGCTTGTTGCATTTGTTTGCTTAGATAATTAAAATCTTTGACAAATTAAGTTTCAGATTAAATATTATATCGAGCTTCAGCTTGTTTTTGTTGGGGTAAAATCCCAATAAAGTTTTCCACTATACAAACGTACTTTTATTATGCGTGGATTGGAGATCTACAAGATTAAAGATTTTGTTTTATTAGGATAGAGGCATTTTTTTTTTTATTGTATATTTGTCTTATTATGTTCCTAATTTTCTAAGCTTTTACAAAGACGTAAGAACTTTTTGTGACAGTAACAAATGAATTGCTTTGTATTTATTAAATTCTTTATTGATTGTAAGTTTTTTCCATTTCATTTGTTTAAAACTGAAATCAGGATCTTACGTTCTTAATTCGGTAAAATTCAATTGCAGTGTATTCATATTCATATGAATCATAACATATTCATACATATTCGTTAAATTTCCGTTTTAACGGTTGGCTGGTAATCGGTTAAAATCTGAAACATTGTTTGAGCAATTTCTTCGTATCAGTCGTCGACCTAATTTTAGTTTGAAAAAGGGACGAACTCGTGTTATTTCTGTCGTCAAAGAATTTCGTATCGATGGGTGTGCCGAAAAATGATTCGATTTACGGTCTCGATACGCGAGACCTTGATTTTCGAGGCGAACGGAGAAGTCGGAAATGTTGATCTGCAGGTTCTGCCTCCACGCGGCACATGAATCGCTCCCTGTCGAGAATACTGCACGTCATTTGTTTACACCCAGGCAGAACGTTGTTTCAGCGAGTTTTATCGTTACGATCTGCTACTTGCAAGAATATTTCACATTTACCGCGTATCAGTTACCAATTTTATTGTGAGGCGCCATGCTTGAAGCACGCAGCGTATTTATCTGCGAAAATGTTGCTCGTCGCTCTTTTGCAACTCTTGTATTACCACCGTTTATCACTTTCCATCGTTGACTTACAAGCGTAAACCCGACTAATTAAATAAAATACGTTTAGTCGTTTGAGCGTTAGACTAGAACCGGCGCGATTTCTCTGTCCATTAACGGTTCTGTTTTATTTATTAATAGAAACTTTAAGTGGTCGAATAAACGGCTCGTTAATTAACATAAATTCGCGTGGTTCGCTCGTCTGTCCGTCACTTCACTCTAATTAATAATTCACAGATAAAACGTTTCCATGCTTGTCAGAAGGTACAAGAACGATAATTCCTTTTTGACGGTGAATCGAGTTCAATCGTTTCCGCGTAGCTTTCGAACGGATTGGAAATATCGGTGGCGGCGCAGAAATGCCGTGGCGCTGTGCTCGGTTTACCTGACAAGATGCCCAACAGAGCATTAATCTGTTACCGGTTGCATTACAGAAGCAATGAAATGTTCGCCTAGCTGTCCGTGTGTTATGCAGATTAGTTATCGGGTACACTGGTATCGGGGTTCGTGTTGGAACTTCGGCAGTCTAGTCGATCCTTTTGGTAGTTCTAAGGTTGTAAATTGGATGTCCGCGAATTTATTGTGGTTTCTGTGATTTCTTCATTCGATGCCTCCCTTCATCGGACACTTTTGCATTCAGTCGTAATACAATTGTTTAATTTTTTACATGAGATTATTATTAATTAACATTCTCATCCGAAAATAAATAGGACCTTATTCAATCATATTTAAAATATCTATTGTGCAATATTAATAATAATAATAATAATACTTTATTAAACGGGTTGACAACCCTTTGGTACAATATATTATAACATATATACAAATCTAAGCGGTTATATTTGAATTTAAATTTACGCAATCAAGAAAACAAAGTACAGTTACGCAATCAAGTAACAAAGAAAATAGATAGAGAGAAAACAGTAATATTAATGAAGAATAATAGAATATTATTAAAGTTTAATGACATAAGATCATTTTTAAAATAATTACAAACACTTTGGAAATTGAAAAAATTATAATTTAGAAAAGATTTTAACTTGACACAAAGTTTACTGGCAAAATAATGTCTCTATGAGAATTATTCTATGCAAACTATAGAATAATGTATTACATATTTAATGCAATCATTTTCATTAAGTACTATACCAATGAATTTTAGTAATCTGTTCATACCCCGATACATAATATAATCTGAAATAGATGCGATCTATAAATGGAAGCAATCAAGATCCGATCTGCAACAAAATGTACAATGTCATAATCTTATTCCAAGTAATAACCTTATTCTGCGCATCCTTTTCTATAAAGGATTATTTCACGGTGGATCACCAATAACGAATCATCCCGTATCATGTGTAGTCATTAAACATCGCGTCATTAATCTTACTATATACCGGGAAAAATAGTCTTCTTCTATCGCATTCAATGAAATCGAAATTAAATTGCGGGATCCTCGTTACCGTGAATCCCAGTGGCGAGTTGATTAAGGTTGCCCCTTTGCATTCTGAATAAAACAATCATATCAATCTTGTTCTGCAAATTGCCTTAGGGCTTCTGATTCGAATTTGCATTGCGATACACGTTTCACTCGCGATCGATCAAATTCACGGTGCACCAAGTTTTTAAGTTCACTAAAAATGCGCCGCATTCACTGATAAACTATTCATGGATGCTAGAAACGCTCGCAAAAGTTTTAGAGATCATTATTATTAAGAACAATGGAAGCTCTTCGTTGCTCGCGATCGTTCACACTGTCGACGAGCGCGGCTCGCAGTCCGTTTGCGAATTTCTTGCAACAACCAGTGCGAAAACGGCATAACAGGCGATTTCGCATGATTCAGAGTCCAGAGGTACGCGAGGTATGCAAGTACGCGACGTACGTTCCGCGCTGACGTTGAGCAGATCGACGATACAGCTCCGCTCGGATGTTTCTCCAGCTGATACGAAGCTGTAGCGTGTATCGAGCGACTTTAATGAAATGCGGTTCTTAACGAGACTAGTTTTAAACTGGGCGTTTACCACGTCTTTATTTCAATCTCTGCTTATTCTATCGGACTGTCTAATCGGGAGGCATTGGAAGTCACTCCGGAATCTGTGACGTTCGCCGGGGCGTTCGGTGGTCACGGGGACTCGTTTGGAACGGTACATGAAATTATTTTCGATCGCGTTTGCCTCTGTTTCTTCGTGCACATTATCGCGATGAACGTTCGCTTCGATTTCGCTTCCCTCTGTATCTGCTTGTTTTATCGGAGCAGTTAGCCGCGGAACGTCGAAGATTACAGCCGGGGATACTTGACGCTCGGACGAATTTCTTCTTCCTTTTTCCCCCCACCGATGAATTTTACATCGCTCCGGTGGGACCTGGAGTCACTCTGTCAACGGATTTGATTAAAGAGGTTTCGTAGGTTGGGAGAAACTCGTCGCGAATTTGTCTTCAGTATTTCAGAGATTTACAATCTTGGAGGGAATCCAGAAGCACCTTTTTTTTTACTGTTTCGTTGTACTTGATGCTTCATATCTATGCAGCTTCTATTTTTTATTTCGCGGTCGAGTTACGCTAAGCAATGCTTCTGTTCAAAATATTCGACGCGTAAATATAATAAATTCAGTGTCCTTTTCTTCAAAGTTCAATATTTGGTTGAGTACATTTTCTTCTGGCATATGCTTCTAGATAACGTTAAAACATCGGCTACTCATTCAGCGAATAAAGTAGATAAACGAAAGCTTGAAACGCGAGTTCGGATTAAAAATTCGAAGGTAGCTCGACGGTGGAACACCTTTTCCCACAGGATCAAATCAAATACCAATTTCCTCGTAGCGCGATGGTACGAACAACCGTGGAAATACCAGAAAAATGTTGAAAGTAACAAGATTAATCGGCCATTAAACGCATCCTCCTGCGAAATGGAACACAGTCAAGAGTGTATCAACCCCAGGGGAATGCATTCCTTTTGTTCGATACTAGTTACAGCCGCGCGGAGGGGAAAAAAAGGAACGAAACAAGGAACGATAGTAGTTAAGGGCTAAACCTGTTTCTCAGGCTCGCACAGCTGCTCCTGTATTTCGATCAAACGTCATCGGCTTTAATTAAGTCTCGAAAATGTCGATGAAATTGATCGTACGCGAACCGTCGACTCTCTTCGCGTCGAGTACCAAACACCGAAGACGGATTCCACCGCGAGCACCAGGAGAACGAGGATGCTTGGTGTCGCGAATATGATGCATTTTTGCTGGGCGAGTCACCTGTCAGCATATTAAAACTCATTCAAGAATTGTAGTCCTGCATTCCATGATAAATGCGTCCTGAAAACGTTTCGCAACAAACTGCTCGTAATTGTTGCTTGGATTCCAGTTTCCTTGTATTAGGATTGTCGCGGTGGCATATTGATAAGTTGTCCCATAAATCGTGCCTTCGAAAGCTGCTTTATTCGCGAAGTAGTTAATGTTCGCGACTTTATATAAACGTTTCTTATCTTTTAAGCTTTATGCGATATATCGTGCGGAATATTTTTATAGAATATTTATTGAATGGATCACAGATAAGTAGATGATCTAGTGATATTTTATTCCAAAAGTAGTGAACTTCAGTTTTTCTGTGGAGTTCGAATTTATTCGCCAGATATTTAAAAGGATATCTTTCAAAGTTATGACGATTGCTTTAGTGAGAAGATTTTTTTATTCGAAATCTGGTGTATCTGCACTTACACATTGTTCCATGTGCCTAATTCTAACAGCTCTTATAATATAACAAAAGAAAGTTTCCAATATTATTGTTCTGAATTGAACAACGACTGAATAAAAAATTTGTCGAAATGAATTTAGGGATAAGAAAAAAGGGGAATTTATTGAAGCGCGTACAAACAAGAAACAGAAAGAATTCAATAAATTGGGCATTATGAAGTGTTGTCAAAGATTAATGATAAAATAATTGGATTGATCATTCGGATCGCTAAATTTAAGATAAGTTCTGAAAAAATTAACACGAAAGACAGGAGGATTTCGAAGAGGACGCGAGTTGATATTGAAATTTATCAGTTGAAGTAGCGAAGGACAATCAATATAACTATTTATAACTTTAAATATAAAGCCGACAATCTTTCTCCTGTCTTCTAATGTCAACATTTTCATTACATGGAGTTGTCATAATTGCGATTATATCTATGCATGGGACAGCCGAGAGCACGTGATAAGAATCTCAGGAATTTATGTTGAGTTCTTTTAATAAGCTGGATGCAAGTACTTTGATCCGGAGACCAAATAACACATGCATACTTCAAATATTGTACATGAGTTGTACAGGACTTTCGGCGTAAAAGAATTTCTGAAATCTTTGCTGAAACGAAAAATAAAACCAAGGGTTCTATTAGCATTGTTGACAACACTGGCAATGTGTAAGGTGTACGATAATTTCTCGTCGTATTGAATATCTAAATCGTTTTACACCTGAGACAGAGGAAAGATTAAAATCATTAAGCTTATATGTGTGGTTAAGTTTGTTCCTGCTACGAGACATTCGCATCACGTGACACTTGGGCAAATTTAGGAATAATTTGTTACGTGAACACCAATTAGATAATTTATTGAGATCGTCTTGTAGTAAGAGTGCATCAGAGCAATCTCTTATTATCATGAATAGTTTGAGGTCGTCAGCGAAGAGAATAGGAGAAGCATTAATAATTATATCTGGAAATTGGTTGATGAAGATTATAAAAAGTAATGGCCCCAGGTGAGATGCTTGGGGAACTCCCAAAGAAACATTATACGAATTTCTAAACTATACGTGACCCAAGAAGCTCTTGTATATAATAATTCAATGGTTTATATCAAGTTTCTATACAAATCGTGATATACGAGTAGACTTGTTTCGTGTAGGGTGACGATTCAGGGCTGAGGCTCATTTGAGATCGAGATAGGGAGTTGTTTCGGCTTCTCTGTATTGTCTTATCGCGTAAAGCGAGGCAGATTGCGAATCGCAAGAGAGCACGCGATACCAACAAGCCATAAATTACGATGGACACTGCCGCAAGGTCGTTTATCGAAAACGGATCGTAATTTATCGCGCGTCGATGTCTCGTGTCTTTGGGTTCGTCCTTAGCTCTCTAACTCACCTCAACAGCTACAAAAGAAATATTACAGCGTTCACTTTGAACCGAGTCACAAAGACCGCCCTAAATCAAGAAGCACTATGCTTCTATTAAATTCGACAAACAAGGAAATTCTCTTCCTCGAAGGAACAAAGATTCACGAATGTATGAGAACTCGGTAATTAACGTGGGTTTTGAAATACTGAAGAACTAAAAAAAAAAAAATAAAAAAAAGAAGAAAAAAGATTTTTTCATGGATTTGAAATAAATCTATCCATTTGAAGTAAATTCCTCCTTCACGAAGCACCACGAAATCAATTTCCCTTGAGATATGTTGTATCGCGTCGATCGCAGTTGGAAACAAAGTCGTCCAATAAACGAGAGATCGAGAACTCGAAATACCCTCGTCGACCGATCCTCGTTCTCTCCTCGTTTCTATAATTTAGATGCCGCGATAGCGTATTACAGACTAGGAAGAAGAAGAAGCGGAGAAGAAGACAGCGTCGCGTGGCACCTGACCGTTCGCCCGCTTTTCCTCCGGTGGAATGTGTCTTCGACGTCTGTCAGAGGCGTGCTGCGAGCAACTTTATCGGAAGGAAGAGCAACTTTTTCAGACGGACAGCTTCACTTACCGAGCCGTAAAGAAGACCACAGGAATCCATGCACAGGTACAGGCAGGTCGCGACACCTTGAATCCTTAATTGACCTCTGGACACCGACGTTCTTTGAAATATCGCTGCGAACAGAAATAAAAATATTTCGTTAATCACAACGAAAGATCCACACTTTGCACTTTAATTTATTTCCAACTTTTTCCGGAGCTTCTCTATTTTATTTTCATTTGTAGCGTGTTATTTTTCTAACGGTTCAAGTGATTTTTAGAATTTCTGGGAAAAATTGTTGAACGAAGTAAAATACAAGATCTAGAGACCGAGTATTAAATTAGTAGAGAAATAATCTACATGAAAACATCGATTCTGCTCCCCTTTTCAGGACATGAATTATATAGCATATATTAATATCTACGTTTTTCAGTTTCCTCCTATGTATCATATTATCATGTTAATTGCCCACCCATGTCGATTAAAATTTCTTCAGAACATGCAGCGATTTTAATATGAAATACAGTTGTTCCAATTAACTTTTTTATTTATTTTACAGTACTTTTCTTCTAATAATCTCCATTAAGACGTCTTGTTAACATCATCCGCAATCTTGTGAATTAATATTAATCATAATTCTGGACATACGTAACATGATAATCCACGTGTTAAAATTTTAATATCCTCATTTATAATGATGCGCTAATTATCACAATTGATACGAGTAACAGGGTTAAAGACCATATTTCAAAATTAATTTCATTTTGGAAATTGGAGACAAGTTCCTAAAAATTCCCTCTTCATAAATTCATTTTGAATTTGAATAATCGAGAGAATTCAAAGGCTTCCATAAAATCTGATGTAACTATTTCTCCCTCATTATCGTAGTCTAAGGCTTCAAACCTCCTGACAGGAACATCTTTTTTCGTCAAATTACCCATCCGTCCGTTTAGCTCGATTAAAGCCCACACACGCTCGAGCGATGCTCCTAATCGAAGTAAACGCGAGATTAGCGGGAGTTTGATCAATGTGGATCGAGGGGTCTCCATCCCTTCGGGCCACCAATCGAACCTCAAGCGTTTATTAAAATCTTTTTTGCCAGAAATTTTCCGCACGCTAATAACCCGTGGCATCGATTTATCCTCGGGGTCCGGATGCACCTTGGCTCGTCTTGACTCCGTTGCGGTGTAATCATTCGTATTTTTCGCCGCGCGAGCGTACAAAGTGTACATACGCACACAGACGCCCGGGCAGGAGCCTTCTTCACAATTTCCCAACGAATACGGCGGGGCTCGTCTGTTCGTTGCGCGTCGCGAAGGCATCGATTACGGGAATCGAATCGCGCTAAGGGACGGCAGTAATCAAATGTTTGTCGCCAAAAACGACGATAACAGCGGGTAATTATCGATAGCGTCGTACGAGATGTGTCGTAAATAACACGTCTCGCGCTTTCTTCGTCGCGCCCGGCCCTCTTTCGCGAACGCATCTACCCCGTGTCATGTCGCTTCTGCTTATTAACTCGTTCGTGCACGGGGCCTCGACGAATCCGCGTAATGACATTGTTCGCGGGGATCGCTGATTTAATTCGAGACCGATCGTAATCAGGCTCAGGGGAAAAGTAGTAGAAAGAGGTTATTCTCTCGTTCTTTATCCGACCGTAACTGTGAAATTAGCTGCAATGAGAAGAAAACGGGCGGGAACCTTGACGGTGCGTGTGGTATTAGGGACGGCGGATCCCTTATGGATCAATTTCAGATAATACTTGGACGGTGAATTTGACGGAATTTAACCGCGCAGATAATAGTAATGTTTCTCACATACTCTTTCTTCACTGTAGAAATCTTACGAGGGAACTACTCCAAGTGTTACGCTCCTTTTTTAATGAGCTTCTACAGGGTGGTCAGGTTTGAAATGGAGATTACTATGATGTACACCCCCGCTCAAAAGTATGTGGACACTAACCATTTTTATGAAATTTGTGATATATTATGTATACTGTTGTTGTTAGACGGTATATATTGTTAAATTCTGTTACGTACATGTATGTAATGTATTCTAGCAATATTCTATTGTTTCCAAGTAATTGTATCCAACGTATCAACTCAAAATCAATTCCAATTTTATATTATTAGTATCATCGAAAAAAATAAAATCCTGTTGTTTCCAAGTAGTTGTATCCAACGTATCAACTCAAAATCAATTCCAATTTTATATTATTAGTATCTAAAGTATATAAAAAATAAAATTCTATTGTTTCCAAGTAGCTGTATCCAACGTATCAATCCAAAATCAGTTCCAATTTTATTTATTAGTATCATCGAAAAAAATAAAATTTTATTGTTTTCAAGTAGTTGTATACAATGTTCTAGTAATACATTACATACATGTACGTAACAGAATTTAACAATAAAAACCGTGTAACAACAACAGTATACAAATTTCATTAAAATGGTTAGTGTCCACATACTTTTGAGCGGGGGTGTATAATTTTGAGGACGTACGGATAATATAAGTAACGTGTAGTCTATAAGTTTGCTGTTCGAATCCCACCAGTGCCACAAACATTTTTCAAAGGTAAAAACGGTTTAAATGTAGCATATTTACAGCGCAAACGATGAACTGTAAGATAATATCGAACGGGGTACCTCGAGCCATGTGAAATTAAATTTTTAAAAAATATTTTTTTTAGATATCAAGTATAATACTTACTCAATATTGTCCGAATATTCAATTAATATTTTATAGATATAAATGAAACATATTTTAAAGATTTATTATAGATCTTCTGAATATTTCTTTTATATTTTATGAATATGTATATAAGCTTTGGATACAATATTTTCTTTATATTAAAAAGTGTGGTTTAAAAAATATTTTTTCATTATTTGAAAAAAAATATTTTGTGCTTGTAGGGTAGTTATTGCAAGTTTAGTCAAATTTAATACAACAATTTTCCAAGATCCAAATCTTGCAGTAGGATATAAATAACAGTGTTGAAAGTCAGTTTAGAGTGTTTAGATGTCAAGTCGCCATGCCACCCAAATATTACGTACAGTTAACGAGAAAGGGTGTCGAGTTGCATGGGAAACAGAGTCAAGTAAAATCATTTTGTTTCGCCGTGGCTGCATACTGCATATACAGGAAATCGACCCTTGGGTGTCGTTGACTCGCGAAACGTGACTTGCTATTTGTTAAACAGGCCTACTTGTCGTAAATAGCAGAACGCGGCAGAAGGCTCACGTTAACCGAGCCTGATTAGAGTTCATCAAACTTTTGCTTTTAAGGACATTCAGTGTGGTTAGAGTGACTTTGGCTGATTTGTTAACTACGTCCAACTAAACATCTCATCGAATTAATTTATTTAGATTGATCAAACGTCGTCCAACAGAAATTGCACTTTTATCTGCTACTTTGTTAAAGTACCGCACCCACACGGATATCGTTTTCATTTATGCACTTCATAAAAATTGTTAGAGACTTCTTGTTTCTACTGAAAATTTAAAAGGAGATCAAAATTCTTTGATATTTAAGAAACACTACATTCAGTTTCCATATACATTACCATATACGTTTTTTAGAGTTTCTCGAAATTTCCATGAACTTCCATGAAGTTTAATTTACATTTAATACAGTTTTACATATTTTTCGAATACAATAGAACCTTAATTATCTCACGTTTTTATTAGCTAGGGTTTCAATTGTTAAATATATAAGAGTACAGTAAGACTTCGAGTACAATTTGAACCATGCTTTAATCATTTTTAACTAGCAATTAACATTTTATGTTAGGTATATTGAATCAGATAATCGTGGTTTTACACAGATTTTGGGTCCTAAAAATAGGCGCACACGAGTTTTGGGGTTCTAAAATTAACCGTACACGAATGTTCGAGTACTCAAATGGAGGATACACAAATTTTACGGGCCCGAAATTAGAGCTACAGAAGTTTCAGCGTTTCGAAATTAGGAGTACACAAGTTTCAGAGCTCCGAAACTATCAACACTCGAGTTCTGGGGGTCCTAAGATTAGGATGCACAGAAGCTTCGGAGTCCTTAAATTAAAGATACATGAATTTTAGGGTCCCGAAATTAGAGATACACGAGTTTCAGAGATTCACAATTAAAGTTATCGGAGTTCCGGTCCCCGAAATGACACTTATCCAAATTTTGGGGTTCCGTAATTACACCTATTCGAGTTTCTGAGTCCAGAATTTGAGGTACTAGAATTTTCAGGTCTCAAAATTATGAACACTCATCTTCCAGATTCTCGAAATTATAGTTATCCATGTTTGAGGATTTCTAAAATCACAGTTATCCAAGTTTTAGAATCCTGAAATTATAGTCATCTACATGGTTAGATCCCAGAATCTACGCTGATTCGAATATTTGGATCTTGAAATTATGGTTATTCAGGCTTTGAATCTCCGAAATAGCAGTCCAAAATTAAGGGTACCGAAGTTCTGAAATTCCTGAGTATTCAAAGTTGAAGTTGCGTCGATTTTTGTTGAAATCCTTGAAGCTTGTTACTAAATTTTTTTTTTTATAGTGTTTTTATTAAAGAGTGAAGTTCATTCTACATTAAAGTGTAACTTGGTACATTCCGCTATGCGAAAATCGGATTATAAAGGGTCAAATCATTTTCAGGACCCAACAAGTCTGAAATAGAAATTCCCCAATATCAGAATTCAATTTCCTCGCAAAGAACGCAACAGAAAAAGTCTCAGTCTGCCCTTTCGACTTTTTGCAAAGGTATCCTTTGCAACGGAAACTCGTCTCCACTTCGATTATCGCGAAATACCTCACCAAGTAAGCATTATCACGATCCAAGGACACTCTTACTCTTCTCGCCATCATAAGTCTGCGGTCGGGGGTACATGAATTCCTCTTTATCACTAACGCCTCTAAGCGTTCCCCTCTTATCACGAAGCCCACTCGACGCAGACGTAGCGCTGTCGTTACGATTAGACGCGCGATCGGAACAGCGCGAACCACCTGGCCACGACATCTGCGATCTGTAAGCTCTCGCCGGGGTGTAAACACGGGGAACGTTAATCGTTTCCACCTTTTCTTTTCTTTTCTTTTTTTTTTTATTTCATTTCTTCTAGTCGGCCCGTCGTTGCGCGTCCGTGCGATTAAGCGGAACGTTCATTTTCCGCGGCGCGAGTGATCGAGAGCAGCTCAAATGAAATCTCCGAGCAGGAGCGTCCGAGACTCGCTCATGGGGAACGAAAAGGTGTCGTGGATAGCAATTTGTTACAGGAAATTGACGCCTCGGACTCCCCACGCGAAATTATCGGAACCCGAAGCTAGTAATCTTCTTGTTTTGTCGCCGCTTCCTTACCAGTATATCAATATTTGCGCCCGGAGGACGTGTCATACGATGAGAATTATGTGACGATTCCGGACGCTCAAGTGATCTTAATTCGCGTTTATCCTCGCCTTCCTGGTTTTACGATATTGACGCCCAGTGATTTACAAGTTCTGAATGATGCGCTTCTTCCATTATTTTCCACGGCTTCCACGTTTTTAAGCTTCGAGTGACATGTTTAGGGGAAATTCGGAAGAAGCGAAGATGTACAGACAGAGAAACTTTCATTGCACTTTTTGGGTTGCATTTTCTCTCAGTTATTTCAAATTTTTATTAGCCAACGTTTCAATTATTAACCCCTTGCCCTACAATTTTTTAGGCTATAAATATCTTAATTATTTTAAACAATTATCCAACTGACAATTACATAAGATCAAAAGAATAACGTGGGAGATTTGCAGTTATTGAAAACTGTTTCAACTTCTCTTTTTCTTCAGTTGCAATGATTTAACAACGTCTATTCCAATACTTGAGACGTAATTCGCATCACAAGTGTCACACATTGTTATAGATCAAGTAATTAAATGTGTAAAAGTAGTGGAGAGTTACCGACATGGCAACACAACGTATTTTACGTTATATTTCCTATTTGAAATTAATTTTCTACAGTCAAATTTTCTATTAATTTACACAGCTAAATTTTGATAGAGTAGGTATTAAAGAACAACAAACGTTAATGGTAAGACTAATTTTCTTACATTTTTTGTTAAAATTGAACCATTTCTTGACTAAAATGAAATACGTGGTTGTAGGGTTAATTAAATATGTGTTACAATATTATATAATACATATAAATGTACATCTGCGAAGAATAATTTTCACATTTTACCGCCTTTGAATTTCTTTAAACGTTTCCACAATTAGAAACACAATCAATTCAAAATACGCAATTAAATAACACAAAAAAAAAAAATCTAAGAAAATTCATTATGTGTGAATTATTCCGCTTGTAGTTTGTGGATGCAAATGGGTTGACGCAATTTTTAATTATTTAGAGTATGGATGTATGCTAGCAATATTATGTTTCTAGTGAACTGTGTTTGAAAATTATTCTTTCTACATTTTGTAGTGAATAATTAACATAATATATGTTATAATTTTTTTTACTAGTCTTCTATTTATGACTCTTTTTTTACTATCAGAATTATTAACCTTCTTGTCATTTTTTTCTTTTAGAGAATTCCATTTTTATAGCAATTGTTTTCATTCTCTGCAATCTTCAATTATTCATCTAGCATTAATTATAAATATTCCTATTTTATTCTTAAACGTTCTCAACTTCTATACATATACTTCATACAAAATAAAGTGTAAAATCTTCCATTTTTGGAAACATTCAATTTATTCCCGTCTCTAATTGTATTCTAATAGGCAGAAAAAGAAACATGCTTTCAGTCTCTAGCCTAGCATTACAACATTCACAAACTAACGTCTTTCGCGCGTTTTTAATTAAATTTTCAATTAAACACGTCCTCAGAAAAAATAAACAAGTAACCCTGGAATAAAACACAGCAATAATCATAAAAGACCATCCAGTTACGAACGCAGTCAGTACCTTTAGTACCTTAGTCATATTTTCCCGAATAACGAAGACGTTCGGACTCTCGGTCGCGCGTTTGCGCTATAAAATTTAATTAGCGTAAAATATCCGTCTCGCATTAAAGCAGCTCGGATCCTCGGCGACTTTTTAATATCCAATATCGCGATCGTGTTCGAACGAAAAGGCCGCGCACGCTCAACAATATTGTCAATATTTGTCAACGTTCGCCGCATAAGGAGAAACAAAGAAGGGAGCGACGCGCGCGCGTATCCGCGACTCGTCGTTCGAAACGGTTAATTAACTAGGGAGCTCGATTTCACAAGTGCTGTCAGTATTTAATCCATGATTCACGATGACGAAAGGGACTTCGTTGACCGAGCAGATTACAACCCCGGCTGCCTGCGATCCGCCGTGCCTATCGCGGATTCCACGCCAGTTATAAATTACTAATCTGCAGTCGCGCATTTTTCCCGAGCGCGAATCTCGGATAATCTGCCGAACGCGTCTCCCTCTTCTATCCCCTCTTGCCGTGCTCGACGAATTTTTGCTTCCTGTTTCCCTCTGCTCGGCCGATACGATGCGCTCGCCGGTTGCAAACTCGTTCCGTCGTGAAAATACGACTCCGGCGCGGCGCGGCGGTTGTCTACCGCCTCGCCGTGGCTTCTTGCTCCTGCTCGCCAACGAATGAACATATTCTAAAGACAATTAAGAACAACTCGGCGCATCTCCCGCCGGGAATATAAATTAGGGTACTGTTTCAGCGCCCGCCACCTCGAGGAATCGGCCACGATAGCAACTTATTCAGAACCAGTACATATTATGACCGTAATACGGGATATCGTCGCGGTGGATCCGGAAAAATCGGATAAATCGCTTCGCTATCGGTCGCGTTTTCAACGCGATGGGACTATGGATAGTTTAATGCAGCGCGAACTTTGTTCGACGGAGAGGAACGAGAGGGAAATCGTTTAAATAGAATCTATTGAGTGTAGCGATTCCGTTTGCTCCAAAGCTCTTCTTTTATTTTTGTGAGTAATTCTATTCCTTCGTGTTTTTAAACTTTCTATGGGTCTTGTAAGGTAAATGTCTCAGTGGTTGGGCATGTCCTAGTAATTGGACACTGTCATGAATTTTTATTAATATTAAAGTAAAAACAATATTGACGAAGTTGAGGAAATAACATTATTATCCTGAGTTATTTCTTATACTAAAAATCATTGCAACTGATCAGAAATGCATGATATATGTTTAAAAAAGAAATATTATTACCTAGCATTCATGAATTTAATGCATTATGAAGAGCTTACTAACCGTTCGAGTAAGATTCAGAGCGTCTTTGTTAAGTTCACAATTAATACTTTGGTTATGCTTCTACATCAAGTAAAGGTTTTTTAAACTTATTAAAGTCTGTTTAATTGATAACAATATATTTTCAAGTCATTTTTGTTTTGTTTCATTTAAAACCTAACGTGTCTATACACTAGTACATGAAATCGCCGCTAGCCTAGTTATTGGACAATCTGTCCAGTGACTAGAGCAAACATGTATCGGCTTGGCCCAGTGCTTAATTGTTTTTAGATACTTTATTCGTCAATTATTATCCTCAATTCGTCGACTTTATTTGTCAATTTTAGATTTTTTAAAAGAAATCTATATTTGTTGATAATATAACCTATATTCATAATAAAACATTTGATTCTTAATAAATCATGCTAAAGGAAAACAGAAACAGAAAGTCTTATACACCAAAAGACGTGGAGAGTGCTGTTGAAGCTGTTAAAAAAGGCATGTCGTTAAGAACTGCCAGTAAACAGAAAATTCTTAAATATATCAACATCGAAGGTCAAAAAGAATAAAATAATTGAAGAAACTTCTAATACATTGTAATTTTCATTTATTATCAATATATATTTTAATATCTATTCAATGAAATAATTAATGAGCTCAAATTAAACACAAATTGCCCTTTTTACTGTTACAATTGCGAATGTGTGCGTGCATACGTAAGCGCGCTTAAATATTTTAAGTTATTCGGTTATTTACTAAGCTTTTATTTAAAAATTGTATTATTTTTGTATATGTTGTCAAACTTTTTAAAGTTGTACAACATAAGAATTGTTAATTATTTTTATATCAATGATTTTTCTCAAATTTAATCTTCCGTCTAAGCACTGGGACAGCTAAATTTAATCACTGGGACATACCGTAAATTCTGTCCAATAACTGGGACAAATGAACGCTTTTATAAACATAGATTTTTACATTTTTCTTTTATATAAACGATATTCTATAGCCAAGTTTCTGAAAGAAGAAAACTCAATCTAGCGATTGAACAAACATTCATATTAATTTACATTGTTTTAAACTGTAGACAATTTTAATAACAGGAACATTGTCTTAAAAGTCCAACCACTGGGACATTTACCTTATTATCTAATTGTACATTTCATTTTTTTTCAATGGTTATTCTAATTTTAAATATAAGAATCACAGGGTTAGTAATTACGTTTCATGATTGTTAGCATTAAATTCAGAGTTTGTTATTTGCATTCATAGCAATGCGCACACATTGTATGTATACTGTGAGATCTGTACCTACTACACTGTATTGTATTATTCCGGTACTGAAAACTAGCGAGTAAGTGCGAGTGAATCAACCTCCGCGTTGAAAGGGTCAAATAGATAGTCCCAACAACGCGGACTCGATATATTTATTAAACAAGAGAACGCGAAACGTATTCGTCTAAAACGACAAAGTATCGCTTCATCAATTGCCGCGTAACGCAAAGCGTTAGGTAGTAACAGTAATCAAGTAATAAACGAGTATCAACGCGTGTCTTATTTCAATTCAACAGCCCATAAGACTTGATCAGGCGTTCGCTTCTTCTGATTAACGAAATGGTCCCGTTGAATAAAGTGTTTACGAGCATTTTTCGCGCATGAGGAAGAATGAAGTACCAGAACTGTATTCGATCAGATCAAACAAATATATCTAACAGAAATTTGTTTGACAATAACACATTTGTTTGCCATAACACCGGCAATTTGATTACCTTTATTACAAATTTTTCTATGGACACTTAAAGTAGGTAAATATAGATCGTAAAAATTATTTTTTTTTGTAACAATTTCATTGTCGGAATATTCATAGTGATTTTAGTAATTTTTATACATTTTCCACTACAAAAAAGAAAAATAATTATGAAATATCTACATGAAGGCACAAAAATTTAGTGTTAATAAATGAACTATTTACTATTTAGTTCAACTTCGCTATTTAGCCTTTACTAAAACATATTTATAGAAACAAAAATGTTCGAGAAAAGAAAGAAATAGAATTGAAAGTATTATTCAACACGTTAAAAGGGCGATTTACTTACTAAAAAAGAATCTCTGAGAACTTCATGATATTTTCACTGTCCTTAAGAACAGAAATTCTGACACTATATCAAAAAAAAATCTGCAAACATTTCAGACATGCAACTCTCCCCCACAACTGTATCTATTTATAATAAACCACTCGTATGTACCAAGTGATTTCACAGATTAAAAATTATTTATTAATTCCTTTTAAATAATCCGAACTGTAATGAGTGGCGCATGCACTGCACGTCACCCGTTTTGAAACATGTCGAAATAATAATCGCTACCGTCGCATCTCCACGTACCTCCAGTCAAACCACGACACACCACCTCGGCCGTCGGGACCCGACAATAAGAACGAAACGAGGGTGAAGTGACAAGCCTCCCTTTCTCGATGTCGCATCCCGATAATATAATCGGTCGGCTGCGTCGCGCGGCACGCCGTCGCGGTCGGTCGCGTCGTTGCCGGAGGAATCGTCGAGGTGCGTGTGAAACGATGCAGGGAAATCAATTAGAGCGTTGTCGTTCGTTAACGCTGCAGGTCATTAACTGCGCGCCGACCAGCCCCGAGCATCGAGACGCGTGACTAATCCGCGCGCGCGAGGGACGCTATGCCCACAGGTGAGACTCATTTCATGCACGGACCCCCGTCCTGACGTATTGAGTTATTAAAAGAGCACGGCCGGAACGCAACGCGACGAACGCCGCTAACCTGTCCCGGTTTTATCGGTCAGAGCCGCGCTAATGGCTAATGGCGCGTTTAATTTGCGAAATAAAATACGCGTTATACCCGGGGGACTATTACCCCGTTACGAGCGGATGATTTGCGACGGTCTGCGAAAAGCCGGGATCCGTCTGCCGCGGGAGTATCGAGATCGAACCGTGAAAGAGTGTGGAGTGTCGGTGCGAGGGTTCCGTGCGAGTGTGCGGAAACGAGGAAGTGCGTGGACCGGTGCATGCGGAAAATTAACGGAGATGCGACGATTGCGGGAAATCGGGGAAATTGTTAGAAGGTTGTTTGTCGTTTGGCTGTGAGTGGATAAAGTATTTCTTTGGCAATTGGTTATTTTTGTAGGTGTTTCTGTTGTTCAGGAAAAATTATTTAGCTAGTTTGCACAAATGTTCTGTTTTATGGCATTTAAATAGATGCTTAGATGCTATTTTTTGGAAATATTGACTGCCACTTTAGACTTTTGTGTTTTTTTTTCGAACCTCTCAATTGCAGAACCTCTGAAATTGAAGATCTTCCTTGATATAAAAATTTGTCTATGTTTTGTAGACCATTATTAAATCAAGGTTCAAGTTCTACCAAGAATTTTGTTGTAATTTTATTGTTGGTATATCGAATAATTGAAACATAAGATAATAGAAGTATGGAATAATTAAGAACCTGTTAATCGATGTTTTACTGTATATATTAGATGTAGAAATTAATTCCTTCCAGCTGTTTGGGAAAATAATGGTTCTATAGAGAAAAATGTATAATAGTTCCATCATTAAAATATTCACTATTGTTATTAATAGGAATATTACATCATTCTTCTGAGTGATAATTACTTATTTATTTATTTCTTTTACGTTACTTTAAATTATTATTTTATAAGTACTATTTTAAATAATATCAATATTGCATGAAAATAAAAAAAAAGAAAACAGATTACTTAGATAAGCTTCAAGTATTATAAGGAAATATGTATATGACTACCAACTGTGTTATTTACCGATGACAACGAACGTGCTAAAAATGAAAAATGAAAAATGGTATGCATTAAAAAAATGTACCAAAAGATACACTTGCAGAAGCAGTCCTAAAATTAATTAAGTGGCGATTATACTTCAGCGTAAGAGCCGCATAAAATTTTTATGAGAAAATGTAGAGCTTAAAACAGAATCGAAGCATGGATCACATCCGGGATAGCATTAGGTATAAACGTGAGAAACCTAACAAGAATTGGTGGTCCGAACGGACACTGAATGTAAGTGAGATTGGAATCAATCGATTTATGACTTCTCGATAGGACACGTGATTATCGCCTTTCATTCGAGGCGGTGAGAGACGCTTGTAATTACGTCGGAATCTCACACCCGGTCCCCCGAACAGAACAATCTTTAATCTACTTTGTTGAAGCGCCGAGAAACTTCAAAAAAAAAATCTCACGATTAGCATAAAAGGATTTACAACGGAAATTACTTAATCCCCGAAATTTTGTCTACTTTGTGCTTTCGTAATCCCTCCCTAGTTTCGCTTTAATCAAATCATTTGTGCGCGGGAACGGGATAATTAGAATTTATAGGATTTTTAGACAGCTTGGACTATTATTAATTCTAAGAAGCGTACCAATAATTTATTTGTGAGAATCTGGATAGCTTAAATTTTTACTTATTTTCTCTAGTAAATGTTTTGGGTACCAGTTTTTTGTTTTAGTAATTGAGGGTATGATTTTTTATGGATATAGTTAAGAAGTTATAGATGATTTTGAGAATAAGGGGAATGTATTCCAAGCATCTGTAATTGAAATTTTCAATTTTCAATTTGAAGATAAGACATGATTACATGTGTGAACATTCAGTTCTCAATTTTGAAGTGACATCATTTTTGTTATTTTATTGTGAGTATATAGAAGCCTAGAATTTAATATTTAACCTTTTTTAGTGAAAAATTTTCCAACTACCTTCCATAATTTTTAAAAATCGTCCCTTATAGTTAAATATTGATGAATGGTTAATTTGAAAAAAGTGATAGTTTTGTAGAAATTAATGTTACAGTTCTTTTTAAAATACTGATTTATTAAAACTTTAATTACTAGCACATCATCATAAACGTGGACAATAGTATTTTTATAAAATATCAAAAAACAACAAGCGTAGATATTAACACTAACCTTCTTATATTTTTCTTGAAATGGGAAGAGTTATTGTAAAAAGGAAAATAATATGCATGATTGGACCAAAAAAGCCCCGAAGCAGGGTTAAAAATGTGCCTTACAAGGTTTTGTATAATATTGTGTTCTGTACTTTGTGAAATAGTGTATATTTTCAAAATCAAAAGGGTACTAAAAATTCAGCGTGATTAGGTCCTCATTTAACAGTAAATTATCAATCTATGCAGATGGTTTTAATAATGTGATCACTCAATGTATATAATTTCTGTCAAATGGCATTTCTGTTTCGATTATCCAGAGTCCCAATTACTTGATGCGCTACTAACAATTGGAATATAGTAAAATGTCCAGTAAACCTTCAAATGTTATTTAACAGTTTTATACTAAACATAAAACAATATTGTATAAAGCAAACGCTTCAGTTGTTACTCCAACTTCAAGTCGGTTAATCGAAGCTTACTGTAATTCTAAAAATTCCAAAAATGGTCGAGCTTCCATTTCCATCGTCTGATTTACAACAATAAATTTCTTCTTACTTCTAAAAAATTCTCACCTACGCGGAGAAAGATCCAAACAAGCCCGATCCACATCTCGACGCATCGAAAAACGCGCATACCACATCACCGCCAAAAATCGAACTCGTCTCTTTTCCCGACGTTATCGGCCCACACCCGCGGTGAATCTAACGCGTCGTTTCCGACCTCCCAGAACGTATCCCTCGCTCGCCGCAAACAGAATCAGCAAATTAAACGAATTACCGCACGTCGAGTCACGAGCCCGTCCAATCGCGCAAAGACGCGGCACCGTAATCCCGATCTATCGATTTTTTCATCGAACGATCCACGGCTCCCGTGGCGCTCCACCCCGTCCTCCTTATCTCTCGTATCAAATTGCCGACCGTGTAATCGTCGCAGACGCGGGGCGCTCTAGTAAAAATACCCCCCGCCGGGTGTCCGGGACTAAATGGCGACGACGCGGTTTCCGGCAGCGGCGCGGCGAAGTGGGTCACCGCGCGCCGTGAAAAACGAGCATTCGCGATAAAGGTGTACTGTTAACTCGCGGACGCTCGACGCCGGAGAAAGCTCTGACACGAGAAAAACGCTAATCTCGGAGGCTCTTGGTCGCAGGTGGACCATATATCAGCTCTGTGGCGGCTAAGATCGAAGGGAGCCGGGTAAAAAGCCGACTAAGCGTTCCTTGTCGCGATACGTCATGCGAGCGAACGCGGCGATGTCAATCGGGATGGAGGCGGGGAAAAAAAAAGCCCCGCGGTTTCTCTCATGCAATATTCATTAAAGCTATTATTGGCGCGAGAAGTGGCGATGATTGCTAATGCTGAGTTCACACTGCGAGCGGCTCCCGCGATCTGTGATCGTCGCCTGGGTGACTGGGTGGACAGTTTCGCTAAAGACAATTGAAGACTTTGCAGCAAGAAGGATGCAACTTCAGTTTTACCTACTTCGAGTAAATTAGGAAGAAGCATTTATAAAATGACTGCTTCAACTTAATGTTAAAACAAGAACATTAAAGTCGTTAACATAATGATTTTAGATTTTAGAATGTAGAAAAACGGATGTAAAATTTCTTTTACGCATATTGCACGTCGTAATTATGAAATTGTCAAAAATGGAGGTGCATCACTCTTGCTGCAAGGTCCTCAGTTTGAGACTAATTGCAGGTTACTATAAATAATTTATAGTAAAAAATTTTATTTTTTAAACAAGCTTTTATTAAATATTGAAAATATACTAAACCGAAGAAGAGTGAGTGAAAACATGCGAGAGTTAATTTTAGAATGATTTTAAAACCGAATCCAGTTTTTAGAAATACGCTGAAATAAAGGTTATTATTATTATTATTATTATTATTAGTAGTAAACAGAAAAAATAATTTTGATACAGGTTTAAATGACTGTAGAAGAATTCTGTCGATGGTATGACTAAAAATGACGTTTGAGGAAAAATGAACCAAGTCTCAGTTTTTATACAATTTAAATGCGCTTACATATACTAACTTATTGCAATCATATAATCCTAAAATAACAGATAACAAAGCTTTACTATGTTATAAGTATAAAAACGATGCGTTTCATACATACATTACGTTTGACGAACTTTCAAGTAAAACATGATTCCGGATTCCTTCTACTCAATCATCGAAAAGCGTTAATTAATCTAAATATTTTATATCTAATTCTAATTCAAAATTATCAGCTTTAACTCTTCAAAAAATCAACGTCTCAACAGATCATCGTGTCCCAAATTTTTGTAACTTCTTCTGCATTCATACCCGGTGTCCAGAAAAATTTCACTGACTTCCGGAAAGAATTGCTCGCGAGCGTTTTCGTTCAGTGAATACGCACAAGGAGCAGCGCAGCGGCAGCGACGTCGATCGCGAACTATTGCGAACATCTTTCTCACGACTCACGACACGCGACCGGACGGGACTTCTTTTCCACCGTGGCGGTCGAACGAAAATTGATGAACGGACGGCCCCCTGTGTTTTATCTGCGTGATTTATCGCCGTTTTGCGGCAACGTCGGAGCCGGAGCCTCGTTACCGGCGCATTGTCGCGCGAATTTCTTGTTTGCTCGGGCAATTAATCACACGACAGTTCGCGATGGAACGCCGCCGAGCCGAGGGACAGAGTTTAGAGGGATTGACCTTTACTCGTGAGCGAGCTCCGACCTCCGCTGACTCTAATCTCTGCCTTCCGAGCTAGCTACGACGTGGGTCCACTCAGGTGATGGTGTTTTAGTCAAATGTAACGGTTATTATTAGCGGCGGAATTATTGGTTGGCGTTAACGCGGATTAGCGAGATTATGGTGTTTGCCGGCTGATATGTGGGTTCAGAGGGTGCTTAGCAATTTACGAATGCCTTGAATGCTTCTATATTTATCCAAATGTGCTGTTTTGAAAAGTGGAGAATTTTTATGAGGATTGTTTTTTAATTAAAAATTATGTGGGAAAAGTGTATTCAAATGAGTAGAAATAATTTTCCAATGGCTTTGAGAATTCAGTTGATCTCAACTCGAAGTATTATTTGAATAAAATATTTTTTTTGCAATGGATTTTTTAAACTTCATAATAATAATAATAGAGATTTTATTCTTTTTTATTTGAAGATAGAAATTGCTTCTAAATAACTGTATGATAATTTAGCTGAATACGCATATGATTTTCATAAAATATCTCGTTTAACATAAAAAAGTTTCAAAGAAATCGGTGAGGAGGAAGTAATTGTCAAGAATTACCCATTTAACTGCCAAATGGAATACACTTTTTATTTTATTTTTCACTTATCTAAATAATTGCTAATGTATTATAATTTCTAAATTGGATTCTGAGTTTAATGTCTAAGTTATACTAATGTCACATCATTTTCCATTTTATTCGGTTGAGCTGACAAAAATAAAATGTTAGGTGTAGAAATGAATTCTTTCTGATTTTCATTGAATGAACTGTACTCAATTATTAAAATGTTCGCCATTGTTATCGATAATCTTACGTCATTTCGCTGGCTAGTAATTTTTTATTTTATGTAGAATCAAATTACTGTACCAATTGTGTGAAAAATTTCGTCGTAAAGAACATATTTTTACACCTATTATTACTAAAAAATAATTGGCTCAATTTTGGCATAAAATCAAGTGATAGATTGTAAGTTACTTCTAAAACAAAAGAAGTAAATATGTTAAATGGTACAGTATTTCAAATTTGCATTTTTTAGCTTCATTCTAAATACAATTCAGTCGCCAGAGATTGATGCTTTTTCGAATTTGCGATCAGCCTACTTATTACAATTTTCTCTTTGGTGAGAAAAAAAGTGAATAGAGAAGAATGAATTTTTTTCATCTACTCCAAAGAGGCGTTTCTGTAGTTCTCGTATCCTTTCGATAATCGTTTTCGTTGAGCAACGCCTGTTCGACGTCTAGTGATTTGCGTAACAAATTAACTGCAAAAACATCCTAATCGTTACCTGATAGGTCGATTTCACCTATGAACAGAGCAGCTTTAAGAAGTTTCTTACACGTTGCAGCGGCTGTTGAATATCGATGGTTGTCTGCGAAAAACAGAAGGCATTCGAAACTTCGTCAATGCAATTAATTTGTCAACTCGATTATTAGCAGAATTGTTCGTAATTGCTAATTGCTAACAAAACTCCCAATGTGGACCTTGGTTAATAACGTATGAGCGAATTGCGAATACCAATTCGTATCACGAGGCGCGTAGCTCTATTGACGTGCGAGAAACCGATCATTATGCGATATTTATCGCCTTTTTCGATCCCGATAAATCTTGCACGCTTTATGCAACAACGCTTTTCACCGTTTTTGCCCTTTCCACGCCTCTTTTGTTCTTTTAACTCTCTTTCCTCTTTTCATTTCACAGCAGATGACTTCTTTCTCCTTCGCTTTTGAGGTTCCTCGTAGCAAATTTTCTTTATTTTTCGCAGTCCCTGGTTTCGTTTTGACTTTCGAGCAAACCTGCTACGTGCTTCCTTGCATGAGCAACCAAGAACGTTCCTTCAGATAAAACTGATAACAAGTCGAAAGTGTGAATAAACGTGCATTAATTCGAATAATTAGATAACCTTCGTAGATAAGCCAAAGCAGCGAATCAAATGTTAGGAAGTAAATTATAAATCTTGTTCATTGAATAACGTTCCGCGAAATCGGAAACTTCCAACCAAAACAAGAACACATTGTACATTGATTACGAGTATGGAGTTAAGATAAGGGCAATCAAAATGGATGCGACAGAAAAATTATAATATTTAAAGAGTCAAGGTTGAGTCACTTTCGTGCGAGTTACCACGCGATGCTCCATGGCGAAAAAAAATCGCCAAGTCGCGTGTTTCCATATTGCTTATTTTATTCTGTGGGAATGTTAATTGAAGTTCCTTCTTTTTCTGTTGCAAGGCGCTCTTTAGAAAATATTTTACACATGGTACACTATTAGTTATCGCTCAATTCTGATAATATTGCCGAAGATTGCAATATAATACAATCACTTAAACATTGTTCTCTTCGCACTTCTGTATTGGCATTTGACGTAATTCTCTGCAAAAGATTTATTTAAAAATTTCTACTGCTCTAAAGACTGAATTATTAATGTCTCAAATAAAAGTTAGAAGGTAATGAAAGTATTCGAAGTCAATTAATTTCGCTGGACGTTCATAGATATGTTGATATTTCGTTACTTTTTAATCACGTAAGAATTCTTTGAATTCTTAATTATTGGTATGTACGTGCCAAACCAGATTCGTCGTTTTCTTGTTAAAATCTGAACCGCAGTGAATTTCCATTTCACATGTTCAAACGTCCTTCGAAGTTTATGATATCAAACAAGTCACGTGAATAGATTGATAATGAAGGAAAAGTAGAATGGAAAGTGCGAAATAAAAATGTTCTTTCCATTACGCATGATCTTGATAACTCCTGAATATATATCAATAATTTGTTATAAATATACACATGATTACAAATAGTAATTATGAAAAAGCAGCAAGTCCATTAAAGAAACTTAGTTAAAACTCGAGTAAATAAATAGAATGTATTGTAGGTTTGCAAATTTTTGTGTATAAATGTTAATAGCACAGTTCCTTCACTATTCAAATATTAATATAATTACTTAGTTTATGTATACATATATCCTCACGGTAAAGTCAAGCTTCTTTTTTCTCTATTTGCAGAAGCGTTATCTGTTTTGAACAAGCAAATATTTGAACGTCGCAAGATGTGATGTATGAAGATCGATAAATTGTTTAAACACCGTTTTTGGAATCAAAACTGCAAGTAGAACTATAAATTATTATCTAATTACAAATTCATCTTATTCTTGCATAGATACAAATCTTGCCATAACACTTATCAGTCTCTAAAGATAAATAGATAAAAGAATACCTAAATACATAGATTAAAGATATTCAAAGAGAAAAAGTGCGAATATTTTAAGTAACATTTAATTAAAATAATTTCAAATAATTCACGAAATTATAAATTGTAACAGTTCCATAAATATGTCCAAATATTTTTCAAAATCAACCTTTTCTATTATTACTTCAACAATTATTCAGCATTCAATTTTAAAGTCGAACAAAATTCTGACATCTCTAAATTCCATCGATTATCTGACTTTCGCGCACATATCAAATATTGTAAATTTAATCGAAGCTTCGTTATTAGTTTTATAATTAGCCCAATCGTTCGGCAACAATCGTTGAAAGCATCGCGAAGGTTAAGTTCAAACGATACGCGCGAATGAAGTTCAAATCTTGACCTGTCGCCGCTCCCATTCAAAAGAGAAGCGCTGCGTGACTCGATTCACGTCGTTCGCTTCAGATAGATGAATGTTACGTGACAATGTGCGCTCGCGCGACCTTGCCCGAAGTCAATCGACCGATTCACGTTCACAGTATTCTAAAAATGAGCGCGCGAACCGGCGAAAAATCTCGGTCTCGGTCATCCACCAAACTCTCGTTTTCGTCGGAGTATTTTAATCCGCCACGTGTCGCTTCCAGCCGAATCGATTCTAGCGCGATTACTCTCTACGAATACCGCTGCGCAACTGCTCGCTTTAATTTACAAACCATTTATTTCTATTACCTCAAATTTTTACATTGAAAATTACACAATATTTTTTTTTAGTTCAGTGAACAGAATCCGTTTTTTTTTCTACACCTATAGAATATATATCTTATATAGAAAAATGTTGGGATTAGTAGTTTTAAAGAATTTTTTATTTTTAAGAATCAATCGACAGAAATTAATTGGGATTTTCCGTGGTTAGATGATTAGGTTCAAGGAAATATAACCATACACAGGATTTTTCTATTCATTTTTAATTATGAAGATTTTAAAATTCTTACAATTATTATTATTATAGTATTGTTATACTACTTGTTTGCTTAAAATTTGTTGATAATTCGAGTAAACATTGATAAATGGAAGAAAGTTCTTCTAGCGCTAATACAGAACTTGAGATTGATGTAAAGAGACTATAGAATGATAATTGTATGGTATTTCAGAAAATACTGATATTTATTTTTCTTGAAAAAATATTCTAAAGCAGAACATTTTATTAACTCTATTACTTTAGTACCGCTTTGTAAACAAATTTATTTTATACAGTATCTAGAAATAGAAAACAAATTATTGACTTATTGAATTATTGACAAATAATACTTGAGGCTATATAAAACGAAACAACCTGTGTATTTTTCAGTTAAATTGTATTTTTTCGGCCACTTTCGGGCGACATGACAGCCACAAAACTGTCAGTGATGTTGTCCGATTTATTTGTGTTTGTGAAAAACATAGTAGTGTCGGCCGAAAGTGGCTGGAAAGTGGTCCGTCTGAGTTTACCCTTAATTACATATTAATAAATAAAAATTGTAAGTTACAAATAATTATAACATCATAAGGATATTTATAGATGAACTTTACAATGTTTTAAATTTTAAGCTATATATTATTATAATACATATTAGTAATTCAAACAATTGAATAACTATATTTGATTTCGACTGCAGTCGCTAATGTCTTTTAGACTAATGCGACAATAAATAAATAACTAATATATAAAAAAAAGGCAATAAATATTAATACAGTACAATTTTGTACAGAACCTTATATAAAAATTTATGAATTTCACATCTCTTTAATATCTTAGCAACGAAAAAATGTTCGACTAATAAAAAATTTAGTAAAGGAAAAATAATTTTCTCGCATTAAGAAGAAATTTGTAATATAATATAAATCATTGCTGAGTCAAAAAAAAATTCAAAGAATTGCTTCCTTCTGGTTCGTTGAAGCGTATAATAGTTTCTAAGCAAATAGGAGTGCCGAAAAACAGTAATGCATCGAAATGAAATGCTCCCCGTATGAAAATTTATATTTTTCAAGTCCCGTTTTTATCTGATCCCCAATCCCGAGAACGGAAACAGTGTCCGTCCCAGGAGAGCGGTGTCTTCGATGCGTGTAAAAAAATTCACAGCGCTCGCGACAGGCCGTCCGATTAGGTTAACGAAACAGAAACAGGAGTTCAGGTTGCTCACATTTCAGACCGGGCGCGTCCGTTTCTCCTTTCTTCCTAGTAGCTCCGGTGCCTCGAGATCGGAACCGATGAAAGAACGAATCGTGGGATTTATTACGCTGCCGGGCGAAATTTATGCCCATCTGATTAAATTCCAAACGTCGAGCGCGGTTGAATCGTAAGGAATATCTCCGGGCAAATTAGCGCCGATCCTGGTCCAAGTTAAGTGGAAACTAAAAACTTTAACGAGGACAAATAACTGGAAGGGTGATGCATAACGGCTAGACGCGTTACTCATCTCGTCGCGTTAAATCCTCGCCGGTACCGAACTTGTGGGCATTCCTACTATCCGAAAGGATTAAATGACGCGATTATAAATCGGTCGGAAATAGAGGATTATCTGAATCTCGATCGTCCGACCTCCGCGAACACGACGACGGGGACAGGGAAAGGCGTTGCCTTCTAATTGGAAGAAATCGCCGCGATCGGAAAAACAATTTCACGTGGTCGTGTTCAGAGACGAAACGAGGGCTGGTACGGAATAGGAACCGTGAAACAATACACAGTCGGGAGAAGTGGGGGTGGAATTAAGGAAGTCGGAACAGGTGCAAAATCCCGGGTGCATCCGTATCTTCAAGTGCCGTTCGTTTATTTTCTACGCAGCGAGGTTTATTGACCGAGCGCGACGGAGAATTCATGATATCGCTTACATACGGCAGACCTATACGTCCTACGAGTAGTATTATGAAGGCTCCCAAGTTTTAGGGCACCGTAAAGTGCTTTGAGCTTCGCGCGAGGTCGAACATTCGTACGGAAGTGTTTACACGCGGCGACAAATTAGTGAAATGGAATGTCGACGCGGTTCTTTAGTACATTTGCATTCGCATCGCTTCTGCTGCACCGCTGAGTATAGGAATTCGCCAGACATTTTTGGAATTCCCAAACTCTGAATGAACAGTCAGTAGCAGTATTGGTATTCAGTCGAAATTCAGTCGTTAAACATTTTTTAAATTAATCTCTTGTATTAATAGAATTTCTTAAAGATCGTGTCTTATGTTTTACAGTTCCATTTGCATTGCCGCTCAAAAGTTTAGAATTTAGAGTATATTAGGATTTAAAAAAAAATAACAGCCTTCTTTTTACACTGAGAAAAATAATGTTCTAAATTTTACTACATTTTATACTAAAGTAGCAGGATGAGTGCACGTATAATAAAAAGCCGAATACAGTGTAATAAAAATTGCAACCCAGTGTAGTAAAGGCATTTGAAATTTCAGCCTTTCCTAAGAACATTTGCTACACTGTGTTGGAATTTTTACTACACTGTGTTCGGATTTTCACCCCACGTCCTACTATCCTGCTACTTTAGTACAAAATGTAACAAAATTTAGAACTTTATTTTTCTCAGTGTAGTAAATTGATTAGCAAAAGATTAGTTATATTTAAAATTGTCTGCTGTAGTTATAACATTTTCATTTTCCTAAAATACTATTCATGTTTACAAAAGCTTCTTTTCGCAGAAGAATCTTGAATAGAAAATATGGTTGATGTAACCCATTGCTTGTTAGTAAAGAAAAACCTACTGTTACTTGTTTATAAGGTTTCATAAACATAAAGAAGAATTAAATTACAAAATAAAGTCTTTTTCTTTGCTTATTAAGAACATATTTCATAGTAGCCTTTCTACAGAATATAAGATGATATGCTTTCAAATCTAATAGCAAAATATGTTAATACAATGTTATTTTAGTAATCTAAGTGCAGAATTTCTAATAAAACATTCGTATACGTTCAAAATAATTGATTTCGTGAGAAACTTAAGGATGCTCCAAACTTTTGAGCAGGAGTCTAAATAGATCGCCGGAACTCGCTACGAAAAGTCAACGAACTAAGAACAATCGGAACTCGTGAACCGGAAATAAAAATATTTTCGCATTCGGAGGAATTCAGGGTGATGTGGTGGCGTTTAAGGGGTTAAATAACGCCCCGTAAAGAGGGTCGGTTTATTGTGGTAGTCGACAGCGTCAACAGGCTTCTATTAATATTTTCGGTCCCGCGCCACGAGGAGGACGCCGACGGACATACGGCGCAGCTCCTCCTCGTGACATAACCTCGGGTTAGTGGCCTCTCGGTGACACTCATAACTCATTTGCCGGTATCGCAAAACGCATCCGTAATTTATTTCGACGTAGCACGTGCAGTCGCGATCTTTCGTGCGCCTTCGGTTTGTCGCATTTTCGGTTGCTCCATTTATGCCGGGCTGGAGGGGAAGAGAAGGCGAAATGTTAGGCGAGGGAGGTAATTAACCCTCTTACAATCTTTGAAATATTTCGAAAGTGATCGGACCTTTACTCCAAATTTAAGTAGACAGTTGAACTACACAGTGTCAATGCTACAGGCTTTGCTCAAAATGTAATTATTTAATTTTGGGTATAAATTTAGTGCAGTTTTACGTAACGAAAGTTTGCGAATCTTGGAGCTGACTGGTTTACAACGTCGGCTTTCCTCTTAAGCACTAGAGTTAGAGATAAAGACCCTTTTCACCAACAATTTAAATGAACCTAACTAGAGCTGGAAGAACGCCAGGAATCAATTCAGAGGAACAGAGGAACTAATAGAATCATGCTTAGAATTTGAATGACTCTTTTAGTAGCATGATTGAATGAACACAGAGCGAATACGAGTGAATATTTTCGTGACTAGAATTTAAAATGCGCTCTAAAAAGAACTGCATTTCTGAAATATTAATTTTCCTGGTGTGTCCTAAGTTCTATGTACATACATATTAGGTCATCCAATAAATTCATGCGGTTTTTATTTGTATAAAAAGTATGAAAATTTGCAATTTAATGAGTCACGATTCAGAAGATTATTAGATCTTGATGAAGAGCATTTGGAAGCTAAACATTACAGAAAGTAATAAAAGAAAAAGAATAATAATAAGTGAAATTTTTACATCTATAAGAAACAATACAAACTTATTGGACAACCTATATTTTAGAACTTTTATCGAAAATCTTTTTCCATAAAATCGTGACACTCGTAATTAATATAGCATTACGAGCATTGGTATTTAACTATAGTAAAGTCTCGATTATCTGAATTGATATTTATAAAATAATGATAATTAATACAACATTAATAAATCATAATTCAAGTTTTACTCGCAATCTCACTGCACTCTTATACCTCGTTCCTTCATTAATAAAAATTCTACGTAATTAAATGTGGGGATAATTGTGATACGGATAATCGAAGTTCTACTGCGTTATGCATTAAAGTAGTCCACAAATCTAAAAACCAAGCAGGAATGGTAACTCATTGAAACTCCGATAGTGTAGCTTAGTTGTCGAGGATTTTTGGTGAGTCGTGTGAACGGGCGCCCAAACTAGGAGTCAGAGAGCAACGATTCAAAATTCAAAGTCAAAAGAGAAAAGGTACACGATGTACAGTAGGGACCAGTTCGGTGATAAATCGTGGTTCCTCTTCATTTCGCCCGAGTAATTTGTGCCGCTAAACGATCGCCGGTCGGCATAACTCTTTGGGAAGGCGCCTGTTGGAACAACGACAACGTGAAACACGGGTACCTTTTTATGTAAATTCGTCGCTCCAAGGAGTTCGGCAGTCGTATAATATCCGGAAGCCGCTGGGCTTGGGGAAACCGTCTCGAAAACGGTCGGTTACGGGCGGAAACTTTGATGATGCATCAAATTACCTGCCAGAAAATTGATGGTCCCTTTGCACGTGCAAATGTACCAGCTATTGAGATTAAAGACATTAATATGCGAATTCTTTTTCAAAAAGGAAGGAATTTTTACATATTTATAATTAAAAATTTCATGATGCTTACACCACATTCCTGAATTTGAAGTTTTTATATTTGGGACTTGCGAAAATTATTGAGCATCAATTTTAAAACAATCAGTTAACAATTGGTAAAATTTATTCCTTACGGTTCGTTCTTTTCTTCTGTTTGTAATTTTGTTTGTTTGGCCATTGAAATGAAAGTCATGGAAACTGAGAAACAATTAAACGTAGAAGTTGGGACGATATAAATTGATAGAAAAAAATATAATATTGTGGAGTTCACAGTCAATTAATATTTGAAATAGATGTGAACAAACCTGTGCGTCGGTGTATGTACATAAAGTTTCATAAAAAAGATAAATACTGGCAAAAACTTTATTCGCAGTATAGAAATTATCTTTCAAGCAATAAGATAGTCATCAAATTCAATAATCCCCAGAAAGCGGACACAAAGCAATACTTCGAGAAATGAAGTGAATGGAGTAAGAGTTCCAAGTCGTGTTGAAATCTGATTCATGAAACATATCTCAAGTGGCTACAAGCAGCATTCGCGCAAAGGGGGTTACGATCAATCCTCTGCCGTTGTTTCGACGAAGACTTCGAATTCTAATTTCGGTATCTTTATTTCCCCGAGGTTTCTTTTTCGACGTTCGAGCACCGGCACGATCGATCTTTTTGTCTTCTCGGTGTATTAATCTTGGCCGGGTGTCAAGACCGCCTGCCGGCTTTCAGGACCGTAATTCACGTTTCAAAGAAGGAATAAGATGTTTGGAATTTTTATAGATTCTCATCCGCACTGCTCCCACAATACAATATTCATCCGTGCGCTCTACGACCCTTTCCGTGGCTCGATTCTCGAATTTACATAAACGGTCCCCCAGTGTTTCACGCGCTGCTGCCGTGCATCTGCTACATGGCGCCTGATAGAACGCCCTCTCATTGTTTATCACTGGGCTTGGGGATGTTTATGCATTTGCGACAAGTGTAAGTATGCAAAATGTATAAAATGAAAAAATAAAAAAACATCCTACAACTTTTTAAAAAATTAGTCTGTAGGGTCATTCGAGGTAAAAGGACGCACTTTTGCTGTTTTTGCTTCACTGAGCCGAAACTACCGTGATATTAGGAACACTTTTTTGCGCTATCGGTAGTATATTTAATAGACTCATTAAATGTAACGAGTATTTGACGATAGGCCAAACGTTTTTTTTTTTTTTAATTAAGCAAAAGAGTGTCTTGGTCAGACTGCGTACCTTTACCCCGACATGTGGGTAAAAATACGCAGTCGTGTGGGTAAAAGTTCGCATGTAGAGTAAAAGTATGCCTTCAGGTGTAGTAAAAGAAAATGAACAAATAATACACAGATGGAATTTATTTTTATATTATTTTTAATAAATGAAGCTAAAGATGACAAAAACAATAGAAATTAGGAAACTATCATAAAATTATAATTTTTCATAGATTCAACCAAACGAAATTATGCTCAAGCCTTTATCAGAGCAAATATGTTTATACTCCAAATATTATTAAGAGTTCAAAAACAAGTAGACAGTAACCTAAATACCAGTGCGTACTATTACCCCCGTCCTTTAACCCCATTTGACCGGTAACCAAAACAATTCGTACTAGTTCGAATTCTAATAAAGTTAGGTTAAAATGTTATTCTGGAAAAAATCGTTCAGTAACTATATAAAATCAACAAAAACAACTTACCTCTAAAAATACATAAATAATACGCCCACAAACTTTTCCCTGGTACGAAAACGATCGAAATAACACGACAATTTTAAATTTTTATTTTTAATTCAGAAAGCGCGATTCGCACCGTTCAACAGGCGTTGACCCAAAATGGAGGCCCACGCGCACTCAATCCTGATGAGCCTGCATCCCTGTCCTCTCACCCCCCTCAGAGAAAACGGCACTGCGTACTTTTACCCGTTGCGTCCTTTTACCCCGAATGACCCTAAGTCAGATCGGATTTTGTATTCAAGTTTAAGTTCTTTATCCGCGCTTGCAAAAATATGAATTCGCATGCACATTCGCAGTCTATTAATCACTAGGTCACTGAAATAGAACGTGAAAGTAGAATTTTTTTGTTCTCTGTTTTGTTCTAATCTGATAATTTCATTGATATAATCTGTGATTTCTTAACTGATCTAAACTGTCTAAATACGATCAATGGAATTTTCTTAATACAAATTGTTTAATTTGCTAGATACAATCCTTTATAATGGAATGTATTATTTAATTATTAAATGAGCTGACATTTTTTAAACTTTATTTTAATTCTTTGATATTCATTTTCAGAATTTTTCTTTTTAGTTTAATTATTTAATAGATATGCCTGTTGCATCTGAAGATCTTATTATTATAATTTTGAAATAGTTTCGTAACATTTTCTGAAAAGTTTCTGGAAAGTATTGGTATAAATAAGGTTTGAATATACTAAATTAGAACTGAAAAGAAGAGAGTATTATTTATGTAACTAGTTCAAGTTTGTTCCAAAATCGTCACGTGCTAATTAAGTCGCTTGTTCATCGGTGAAAAATCAGGGCGGAGAAATCATTCCGAGGCGTGTCAAGTTCGCTAAAAATTGAGGAACGACCATCTATCTTCGGAATCTTCACCCCCATTTCTCTTGCTCCCGTCCAGGAATAACTCGTTTCGTCGTACTATAAATCTTCGGCTTGTTAACCGAAGTGCAAGACAAAAATCGTAGTTTATAGATCCCGCGCGTTGGGACAAGATCAAGGACTGTGCAATTCGAGCTGATAGTAATCGTTCGATTATAGGCTTCATCACTTCCACACTCGCACGAATTTGATGTATTGACTTTAATGACTGCCATATAAATGCATGGAAACGTTGTTGCAAAAGATCGGTAAATTCCCCAATTTCCTATAAATTAAAGTGATGCATTGCTTACTTTAAAATGTTAATGCGTTGTTAGTTTTTGGTTATTTCGAAATAATTGACCACCGTAAAATGGGCAGGCAAGAGTCTGTCAAACGTGAAAATAGCTATTAAAGCTAGCCTTGTCTTTTCACACCATGAGAATTTATTTACCTTTTATTTTTATCGCTTTTTTATGCATTTCATATTTTTTTATTATTACCAGAGAGGAGGAAAACAATTATACTCTCCGGAAGAAACAATTTTTTATTGTTTTCGAGGGATAAGGAATTTTGAAAAATTTAATTTGAACGTATGTATTTCAATATCATTTCATATTTCAATATTTGAAGCAATGTACAACGTTTATTTGAAAAGTGTAAGTGTAATGAGAAATCGATAATTTATTGATTCGAGTTAATCGCGATCTCTCAGGAAGTACAGTTGGTCGCGGCCTCGACAAAGAAGCCGTTTGATGTATCAACTACACCGATTAGCAACATCTCTTACGTATCTTCATTAATTACCCCGGTGAGCATTGGTCTGCTTGCGCCAGAGTAATTACTCGTCGTCGGTTTCACGGTCGCGCGCTGCGATAATAGAACTCGTTTGCCTTCAAAGGCAAGATTCTAAGTACACAACATGTCCTATCCACTGTACACGCATAGAACCTAGAATCATTATACTAATAGTGTAGCAATCTTTGCAATTTTCTTCTAATTGGCGTTTGTAAATATTTCTCCAATCAGTATTTATCATATCATTTCTTTAGGTTAAGATTCCATGTACAAAATACCTTTAATTAGGAATATTGTTTTAACCTACTTCTAGTATTACAGAAAAGTTCATGAAAATCTGATTATACTTCGCTATCATATAGATAATGGAATATTCAACATTTTAACCATTAAATGGAAGTTTAACTTGTAAAGAACAGCCAACTTTTTCTTCTCGCTTAGTGATGCAATTTTATTTATTATTTCCTTTCGTTTCAATTTTTAGTATTATCCCAGACAAAATACTGTTAATTAGGAACATTGTTGCAACCTACTCTTAGCATTATAGTAAAATTCATGAAAATTTGGTTATACGTTACTATTATATGCATAGATATTATGATATTCAACATTTTTAGCCACTGAATGAGAGTTTAGCTTGTGAAGAACAGTCAACTCATTTCTCTTGGTTAGTGATGCAATTCTATTTATTATTTCCTTTCGTTTTAATTTTTAGTATTATCCCAGACCATGCATTTGTCTCGTAAAAATTCGTTCAAGCTAGTTTTAATCGTCCATAATAAAACCAGTGGATGTGCACTTCATCGGATCCTTTTAATAAGAATGAAACATCGAGTTCTGGGTTTAGCGATTAATTTTCATGCCCATATGCCTATCAAATGAAAATATTATTTATTCGTGCTAAACTACGCCGACGTAAAGATACCATTTAAGAACTAGGAAGGGCAGGAGGCATAAAATATCGAAAGTCAAATGATACGCGGCGGGCACGAACGACCGTATACTTAATGCCTGACAAGTAAGACATTTTCGATCCAACTGGCAATTATTTCCAATTTACTTAAACGGTACGTTTATTGGAAGCGTTTAATTAGCGTGCGGGGAATGCTTGCTCGCTGTTTAACAAGTCGATCGGGTTGTTCGACGGTTAACTGTATCTTCGCGGTCCGTATTAGATCGGAGTGTTTCCGAGAGCAAGCGTAGGAAACATCCTGACGGATACCTCTTAGTATTAATGGTGACCCTGAGAAAACTGGATCGCGGTGGTAACCAACGCCTGGATCGACTATTGGCCAGTGCTCTTATTTTTAGATGGACCTGTTTCGGGAATGTAATTAGCGCAACCCGGTGTCGCGTGACTCTTTCCAGATATTGTTTGCAATTACTTGCGCGGATATCCTTGAGAAAAGGGGAAAACCTCGAGGCTACGGTATGAGCGAAAATTTATAAGATCGTATCGATTAATTGACTTATTGGGAAGGGATGTGACTTGAATAATTAGTATTAATAATTCGTGGGAAAATTGCTGTGCTCTCGACTGCTCAGAAACTTATTTATTTACCTATGTATTAGGGCTTTAAAATAACACTTCATTTATAGTTGCTGTTTGTAAACAGTTGGCAGGATGGTAACTGTTTTTCTGTTTCTTTTTTTTTTAAGTATAAAACTTCTCTTGGGGGTTTTTTTTTGTGTGAAACCACAACCTAGCAATAACTTGCAGCTTTAATAATATCATCTTACTTTTTTATATTCGCAACAAATCTTGGCACTAATTCAGCAAAATGATATAAAGAAACTATTCAGAGATGAGATTCTTCTGGAGTTATTGCTGCATGCTGTAAGAATAGGCAAAAAAAACAATAACACAATAAGAAGGATCGCAAAAGATTATTATATACATATGTATGTTCCATACAATATGCTTTCTTGAATCGACTTTTCAGTTTGCAACAATCAATTCCAGATATTGTGACAACCAACACCTGTTTAGGAGATGTTAGGTATTTATTTCTACAGATAATACGAATTAACCCTTAATGTCTTATTTAATCTTTTTGATGATATCAATGGGAACGATGTTTTTTTTATAAAATCAGATATAGGAACTTTAACCCCTTGACCTACAATTTTTCAGGCTACAAATATATGAATTATTTTAAATAGCAGATCAAAACAGAAAATGTTTAACTATTAATTGCATAATATCAAAAAATAACGTGTTAAATTTGTAGTTTTTGAAAGCTCTTCCAATTTTTTTTTTTCTTCACATGTAACAATGTTTATTCCTATATTTGAGACATAATTCATATCACAAGTGTCACGCGTTATAATAGATTTCATTAAAAACATCATTGAAAGAAAGTTAATTTTTCTTAAATGGAAGTTAATCGTTAATTAATATTAAAATTGATCTGTTTTAGTTTAAATAGCCATTAAAAATGACTAAAATTTTTATCTCTACCGATAACTATTATTATGACAGGAATTTCGTTTCAGTTACGAGTAACCAATATCAATGGTGAAAGTTTTTAGTTATGGGGTAACCAATAGTCGTAGGTAGAGTTTTGTTTTGATTACTTTCAACCAACATCGATTTTTCTTAATATTATTCATAATTAATATCACTTAACAATGTACAAGTTCATTTGGTTATTGCTATTTACTCTATTCAAGGAAAAACCGAACGAACTTATTTGCCGACTCAATATATATAATAATTTATAATAGTTATTTATAACCAAAATCACTTAAAGAAGGATATTAATTCTTATGCCATAATTTAGAAACTTTAGATTATAATAGTTATAAAATAGACAGCGAATTTTATGCATTTGTGACAATATATATATGTAAATAATCGATGAAACTATTAACATATGCTAAACTATGCAAAAAATTAAAAATATAATATCAGTTAGGATGTTCCGAAAATGGATTGTAGCATTATTCAAATTCGAAATCTTTATTTGGTCTTGTCAAAATTATGATCTTTTGCTTAGCCTTTTTCACTCGAACAGAGGCAAAATAGAAGAAAGTTCAGAATTCCGTGTGCAAAGGTTTAAACTATGTCTGCATAAACCTCCCTGTAATCATAACCTGCCAAAGAATCAAAGAAAAAAACTTACACAACCATTCGCAGTCTCCGCCCTTCGTGTCCATAAAGCAATTATACAATTTTAGATGGTTTAAAAAAATATGTTTCACTGGAACTGTAAGCGAAAGTGCCCACAAATTTCACGCCATGCAAAATACTTCTGTCCCCTCCGTTGGATTATATTATCAAAATAATCGATGGCCACGATTCACCGCAGCCACACCGACGATTGATATTCTTTCGCGGCGGTGTCCCCCTTGATTTATGAATAAAACAGCGCACACTTTTACTCTTTATCCGGCGCGAGTGGTACACGCGTTTCGGCCAGGAAGCTTTGCCATGAGATTCGAGAAATGATCTACGGGCCGTTCGTGGGTTTCGCGAGACAACCGAGCGACCCACCCCGACCAGGCGTTCCCGGATTTCTCCTTTATTTTATGGACGGCCACACGCGTTTGCCACCTACCACTCGATACATTATTGCCGTCGTCCAGACCGAGGGGAGGTTAATTCGCGCGCGCCTAATTGTTTCGCGTGGGCGGGACCCGGTTTCGACAAATTTCTCGCGGCCTTTTAGAATTTCTGCCGACTCGCTTTGCAATCTTACTCCAATTCGATTATCGTTCTTTGAAATTTAGAACAAAATGGGTACCGAGTACACGAATGAATTTTGAATAACATTCTGTGTGGCCTGTATTTAAAGTTTTTTTTAATCACTATTTATTTCACGATCCACACTTTGTGAGGTCTCCTAATGCGGTCTTGGGATTCGCAACAGGTTCGATTCGAGTTGGATGTCTGCTAAAGTGACTGGAACGATCCTGTAACTTGAGAAGACAAGTTCTTGATATTAGCTGTACTCATGGAATTTTGTTAATGGACTTAGATAAGGTTCCCGTTCAAACTATCGTGTAATTTGAGAATAGAGGCTCTCTCTCTGCTGACGTTTTAATGACGATACGCTCCTGTTTGATAGACGGAAATTGATTGAGTTCAAAGCCCTCGAGACATTTTCATTCACAATGAACTACTGAAATGTGTCCATGCGAAACGAAATTACTTATAGTACTCATACTTTGTTGCGAAAAAATTGGCTCGTCGAGATCAACAATTATCACCTCAGAATTACTCCAAAATTTTCCAGACTTTTCCTACTAAGATTTCCCATTTTAATTCGCTTGATCGTTATTGGAAACGACTGAGACCAACCAGCGCTTTCACTAATCCATCTTTACAATTTCTATGCTCGAAAAAATCACTAGGAATTCTATTGCAGAAAACGATCGTGAATGGTAGATCGCAGTGACGGCTAACGCGTGAAAACGCAGGGATATTTATTGTTATCGTTGCAGTTCAAAACGCTTGTTACTCTGGCGCGTCGTAAACCATATTGCCCACGTGTATGACTTGCTGACAGTTTACAATAGGATCTGAATTGCCCCCCGACGTCGGGGGAACCGGGGGGAGAACAGTGAGGGCGTGTTGAGTACGCCTCCCGTGTTTCTCCGGTGATGTCTTTGTCAGATTGGCACCGATCACCCCGCTTAACGGTTCCTCTGCGCCTCGAGAAAGATGTAAATGTGTATCCCGCTGACTGATAGATAAGACAGCTCGTTGGACGTCCGCGCGCAGCTAGTTCAATGCATTTAATTAGGGCTCGAGTGACGTAACTGATTGCAAGCGCGTCCGATGGGGCGTTTAGACGAGAGTCGAGAGATCGTGTCTACCCAGGAGCCCGGAAAGGGATATGGATATAATTTTTTTTTAGAAAGGTTTAAGTAATAATTAGACTGCCGATGTTTGTGCACTTGTGGCAATTTTAAAATTGTGAAAATGTATAAGAATGTTCAGGGATATAAAAATACATAAAATAAGAAAAAAAAAATACATTTTATTAGGTTACTGTAAAAATTCGTGCACGGTTTCTTATTAAAAATCAGCTAGTTATTCTGTATAAACTTTGCACTCACCTAATACAATATTTCGAAAATAAAATATATGTTCATTCGAGATACAATTGCTCTTGTATGTCTGTAAAAACATGAATTTGTATAAACATCCGCAGTCTATAGTGATAATTAAGTCAGACATTACGTAATTAAGTATACTTTTCATCTCATAGAGAAAGAACATTCTTTATTTTAATTTGTAGGTCTTACATTTTTTAATAACAATTGTTTAAAGTTAGTAAATTGTATTGGTGTTTGTTGTGAGCACAGCAAAGCATTAAGTCTTTCAGAAAAACCTTAAGAAAATAAAAGTACAGCGCATAAAACGCAGTGAAAAGGTTAATTCGATCTAATCGCGTTAAATCAGGAAGTTTTTTGCCGTGTCATAATTCTCGCACGATAATTACACAGATTACTAATATTTTTACTGTTTCTACTTATAGATCGTAGTAGATACAAAGTGGCCAGATAAGTTTTTGCCGGCATACCAACAGAGACTTCACTTAACCATAATTAAAAACATAATTGCCTTCAGTAAAAGCGATTTTTATTGGCCGTAATTAAAACCAGAATTGTCTCCGTCTTCCCGCAAACTCGTGTACCCTCTAATCGACAGTGTTTCGTTAATTAGGAATTGACACGGTCGCCAGTACGCGCGGTATACGAAACTAATAAAAGTGGAAAGATGGATCAGTTAATTTAGAAGTCTAATACACCGTTGTTAGGTTGGGAAAAGGAGGCTTTCGAGCAATGTCGTCGTGTAAGAATGCAGAAACAATAATGGTGCAGGGAGATAAAAGGATGATCGGTCACCTGCGATGTTTCCAGCGTTCTTCTGTCGAGGTATACTCTCTGGATAGTGTTCAGGTATATAAAGTAGGGGTCGATAATCATCGAAGGCTCATAAAACCAGAAGAAACGAGCTATTGCTTAGGCGACGTGATCTCGGTCTATAAAAACGCAGGAACAAGTTCGAAGCAATAATGACATTGAAATAGCGATGCAGACAAGGAGCAAACGTCTCGATAGAGTCATTTCCCATTCTTCCTTTTGTTTTCCCCTCCTAGGCCGGCTGGATTCCCTCTTTACATGCAGTTTCGATTCATCTACGGATTTCTATCTTGGTTTTCAACTTATTCGGTCCAGTTCTTGATATATTTACAGCGAACATTTCTTAGTGCAGTCTGGCATACAATATTTTATGATTGAAGCAAGAGGGTTGCAATTTTGCAACTCCATTATTAACGATTTCCTAATTACAACATACAATTATAAGTGAATGGAATTCTACATCGTTTTTCTATATTCTAAAACCATTACCAATACTATTTAGTGTTCTTGGTTTAATATTAAGATAAAGCAATAATTTTATAAGCACTTTTTTTTAATTAATACAAAGTAGCTGAAAATGGAGATGCGTCCCTCTTGCTGCCAAGGTATTTAATTGTTTTCCGTGAAAATGTTTGACAATGTTATAAATAACGACACGAAATCGCTGCGATCATCTGCGATTATTGCAATTGCATGTCAGTGACGACGTCCGATTTCTTTGTATTTGTGAAAAACATATGTAGCAGTATACGGAATCGCAGCGACTTTTTGTCGCTCGTGTGAACCGGGTCTTAATCTACTTTCTGATTTTATCCGTTATGTAGCGCTGAACTAACAGAAAATCTTGGTCAATAGCTAAAGAATTTTAATGCCATAAAGAAGAAACTTTTCCAAACTCTCTAGAATTAAAAAAAAAACTGTTCGACACTCAAACAACATTAGAAGTAATTCGATACGGGGCGCGGATTAAATCGATCGGGAATTTACAAGGGAAAGGATTAAACCTCTGTCATTAGTGGCAAGGTCAACGCACACGAACGAGGAGCGAATGGTCCCTCGCCCGATAAATCAGCCGAATGCAAATGGCAATCGATAATGAACTTGGTTCCGGCAATTAACAATCGCGCATGGGCGAGCGCAACACTCGACAAAGATTCCAGAGGGATAGCCGGTGACAAGTTCGGTTTAATCACAATTTGCACGGTCCGATTTTTACCAATGATTAATTAGCCCGGCGAGACAGACCGCGGCTAGCCAATTAAATTAAACTGTCGTTCCGTGAGGTCGTGATTAGTTAACTGTTGCCGCCACCAAGAAGGTAGCTGGTTGATTTATACTGGAATAATCGGACGTCACGATAACTTTGCTAGGAGGTTTGAAGATAAAAAGAGGCATGAGCCCACGGGCCGCCACCTACACGCTCACTGTGGACGTGATACCTGTGTTGTAATTTGTCTGGCGTTAACTTGGCTGTGGGATTTATTAATCGCCACTGGGTACCGTTAATTGGCCACCGATTGGTGCGGATTTGTCTCCTGAATTTTGAAGGTGTGATTAATTCAGGATCCCTTCTGATTGGAGAGCCTTGAGAAATATGGAGCTCTGTCTCTATTTATCACACTCATTGCGATAAAATAATTCTTATCTCTTTTTTGAGGCCCGCACATTCTGTATTTATTAGGAATCGCAAATAATAGACCGGTTTTTTCTCTTACAATAAATCAGAAGGGTACAATGGCAATAATTTCTCTTTTTCTGAAATATAGCTACGGTCTAATTAATTTTTGATCTTCCAACTGAATGAAGAATATTATTATATTAAGTCTCAGATTTATAGTTACAAAGTGATGAACATGTAGAAATGTATTATTCCAAATATTAGGTGTAGAAAGAAGTTCTTTCCGACGAATTTCTTCGCGTAATTAGTAATTTAATTTGATCTTGTATAAAATAAAAAATTGTTTGTCAGAAAAATTACTCAAAACCATTAATAATGAGAAGTATTTCAATGCTTGAACAATTCTATTTTGTTCTTAATAGAATTTTTATTTTACTCTAATATCGGAAAGAATTTATTTCTACGCCTATAGACTGCGGATGTTTATGCATTTATGGCAAGTTTAAACATTCTATGCAAAAATACATGAAATATTGAAAATAAAATATATTTTATAATATTTAAAAGGTAAAAGGCACTTTTATTCAAGTTGGTTTTCGTTTTCTATGCTCTTGAATATGTGAATTTGCATAAATATCCACAATCTACTAATAAATATTTCTATTAGTAGACTCGATCAGATAGGATTGAAACATAAGTTGGTTTGACAGAGAAGTTCGAGTTCTCAGAATCCCCCTTCTCTTGAGGAGCATTTAAACCAACGAACAAGAACGTAGAGCGAAAGCAAGAGCATCAATTCGCGCTCGTTTAGTGTAAACGTCCATCGAGCGAACTGTTCCTAAACTCGTTTACACCGAAAGAGCATCTTCATGGCGAGTACGATCAAATATTTTTGGAACAAGGAAACACTATCAAGTATCTCCCAATTTTTTAAAAATTTAGTAAAGGGCTTATGGAATAATTTCAGAAAATGTTAAAGAACAAATTTTCCTCTGTTTTTGTAAAATAAATGATTAAAAAGAAGGAAAAGTTCAGTTTACGTCAGTCGACAAATTCATCAATAGGAATTTTTACATTTTGAATCGAATTATTTCTCCAAATGAAAGGCATGCATCTATTTGCAACTTTACCGAGGTTGTTTTATATACCTTTCCCGATATAAAAAAAATTTATGCAGAAGAAATCGAAGCGGAAATAATTACTAAACGTTCTGATAGATGCTCGACTAAAACTCTACAAATATTCATTATTATCTTCCTAATTGAATTGAAATGGCGGAAAGACAAGTGTTTGGTTGTCCCGATTTAAACATCTTTTCCGAAACAGTTTAATTCTCGATCGTCGACGTTTCTTCGAGCCGAATCCCGTTTTTTTGCGGCTCGCGGCTTTTTCGGGTCACGGTGTAAACGTGCAAAATGGAAATTCGAGACCGGCCCAGCTGTTCACCGAAGGATACCGTGTTGGCAGATGCGGCCCGAGCAATAATGCCACGGCAGAACCGTACGGGAAAACCGCAAACAATGGTCGTCCGATCGGTCGGATCGTTGGTCGTGTAAAACGGTCGTTAACTGGAGAGACAATGGCCGGGAGAACGGAGCCGACGGTGTTCCAGAAACACAGCGAGCTAATTCACAAATGGGCCAGAAAAACCTTTCCGTCCCACCCCCCCATGTCATTCCCGCTTCACGGATATTGGTTTTCTCGCAGCCTCTCTCTCTGTGCGCCGATCTTTATCGATCGGGAGAATCGTTCCTCGCTCCTTTGTCCTCCGAACGAATTTTTCGAATTGTTTCTAGCAGATGCGGGCTCCACCAATCGAACCTCTAGAATCTAGCTATCGAACCTTCATACTGTATTTGGTGAGTCGAGTCAGCAGCGGATATAAATAAAGACTCGGCGCATTGAGTACATACGTGATAAATGCAGTGACTTCGTTAGACCGTTGATCAAATGATCTTGGGAGACGAATTTGTGTCATTGCTCCGTCTTGACTCGGTTTAAACAGATGATATTTTAGAGCGATTAGAGTTGTGGTTGATTTTCTGAATATTACAGTCTTCAATATTAGAAGTCATAATCTTATCTTATATATTATCACTATTGATGGAACAGGAAGACTTCAGAAGCTCCGCAGCTCCTTGGACTCATCTCGTTTATCGTGTACGATATATCATGTAAGTGCATGTAGAAAGATCGATCGATAGATTCTCATTAGGCTGCGTTTCTACGGCACATTTAGCAAGTGTGACAAGTAATGAGAAATGTCCATTAACATGGAGACAAAGGTGGAGGAAAAGTATAAAAACAGGAGATGCTAAGGAGAATAGACAAATGGAGAAGACTACTGCGAGACGAATTGCAAAAATTGATGAGATTATTGGGAGATGAGATTTTAATAAATAGACAAGAGTAGGAATAATAAAAACGAGTCAGACTACAGAGAAGGTTAAGTTCCGAAATTCGATGAATTTTTAGAAATTGTTAATAAAACAAAGTTTCCGTGGTCCCTGCGATAGCCACTGATGTGTTGAATAATGTGTAAAAATTTGAGACTGATCAATCAAATAATTTTTTTGCAATCATCTACGTCAGCACTACATCGTTTTCTTGAGGCGCTCAATTCAGTGCGATATATATAGTTAAATAAACAATTATAAATTGCAAAAAAAATTTGTTTGTACTCTCAATAAGTGTATTAATCAGTAGGAAAAACTTTGTTTACATTGGACATTTCGTTTAGTACAAAAAAATTTCCAAAAAATGGCAATTTTTCAGAGGTTCACAGTGGGAAGACCTCTTAAACTAGAGACTTTAATAAGTCGAACAGAATTTTTATTTCAGACGTTTTGAAAGCCTATAAAAAATCAAGTCCCGGTATGAAAGATCGGCCGCGTTAGTGCCGATATAGGGTTAAGTTTAGTTTTTCTTGTATTTATTGTGCTTGTATATTATACAGGGTGTAACAAAAATGTTGTAGTTCCTTGAAAGGGGCGATTCCTGAGGTGATTTTAAACAACTTTTTCCTTAGCGAAAATGTTAGGGTTAGGTGGGAAAGTGAAAATAATAGGTGGGACTTTGTTAACGAGTTATTAATGAAAAACACCGACCAATCGGGAAGCGAGTACAGTGGATTAATGATGACGGACCAATCCTACTTACATCTGGAGCCCGCGCTGAAATTCATCCGCTGTATTCGTGCTTCTATTGGTCGGTGTCTTCCGTTAATAACTCGCTAACAAAGTCCCACCTATTATTTTCGCTAAGGAAAAAGTTGTTTAAAATCACCTCAGAAATTACCCTTTTCAAAGAACTGCAACATTTTTGTTACACCCTGTACATACATATATTGACGAAATCCACCAAGAAGAAATCTTACTATAACCTTCGGAACGAAAATACAGATGCTCCTATCCGTATCCTGAACAATCGCCATCAATCTGACCAATTTACAAGTTCCGCCTCCACCTGTATCTCCATTCCCTTGCGTCACCGTCTGATTAGCCAAACGATAAGCCGCGAGAACGCGGCTTAACGTATCTGCGCGCCATCGTACAATTATACCCCCGTGGCAAAAATAGGGGATTGTACGCGCAGCGTGGTTAAATCACGATCGTCGCGGATCGCGTCGAATTAAAATTCGAGAAGCCAAGAGACGATGACGCGCAGTCGGTTGGACCAGCGGGCAGATAATCGTTCTCCCCCGGGAGAAGTTATTAAGGGAGATCGCGTGGCGATTAGAATCGCGTGGTCGTCGGTGACCGATGAAGGCGTTCCGCGGAAGGCGTTTCCTTTACGGTTTCGATTTCGCCGTGAGGAGAAGAATCCCTTGTCAGTAACGGACAAGCAACAGGTTATTCTTACCTGCCACGTCCCCGTTGTGTCGTCCACACGTGCGCCCCGCGACGTGCACGCGCGCCTCTGCCGCACGGTTACGCGATTTAATGCACCGCACCGACCGACTGCGCACGCCATGCGCGTGCACGCGTGCACCGTGTACGTGCATCCCGCGTGATTAAGTCCTTCGATTATGGCGGTCATTACGGTGGACAGCTGTCTCTCGCGAGCGTTCGCGGACGCGGGGTTTGACGAGCGAAAAAATGAAGGATGAATGAGGGGCGGGCGGGAGAAACGTCCGGAGGTAATTAAGCGTATTTTTCAGCGAGTCGAAGTTGGTTTAGGCGAAATTGAAAGACGGGGGGTTAAATGCAGCGTGCCTCGATCTGAGAACGATCTTGCTCAAGGTTTGTTTTCTGTGTCTGCACTTTCCGAACTAGTGCAGAACACTTGCCATCTCCTTCCGTTTTGTGAAACAGAAGAAGATACCGATTGATGAGCTCTGAACTAGCGCAGCCAGTGCAGGAACAGAAAACAGACCTTCAGTTTGAGATAGTGCGTTATTTTTGTTTTTCATAGAAATCTGTGGGAGAGAAATAGGATAATTGAACATAGAGGCTTTGTAATTAATGTACAGGGTGTTCTAGCTTCTTTTTTGTAACCAGTGAGTATCTGAAAAAAATGAAAGAGGAAAAAGCAATATTGTTTTTTTGTAAGCAACCTAATAGTTTTTGCACCTTTTTTTTGTATTTACACTATTTTCGGAGAAACGAAGGCGACCTTCAATTTTTTAAATAGAATGTCATGTATTTTTTTAATATTATTTGAAAGCGTGTGTGAAGCTGAATTCATTTTCGACTGAGAAAAGAACGAGAAACTTCTGTCAAAATAAACTCAAAAGTCACCTTCAATCTTGGAAAAGTTCAGTTTTCAATCAGTTTTAAACTCGAGGAACTTCAAATTTTATGTTAGAATTTTCAGTCAAAACTAAAACTCAGTTTTAATAGTGAGTAACTTCAATTTTGTATCAGTTTTAGGCTTCAGGAAGAGAAACTTGAAGGGAAGCATGTATCTAATACTAAAATTATCTCGTCATAGCGCAAGCAGAAATAAACACTCCGATACTAAATGAAATCATGTAATTTGTTTGTGAAATTTGTAATTTATTAAGAATATTCTAAGAACCATTAAAACCAATCAAATGAACAATTATTATCGTTTCAATGAAAAAGCAAAACTGTGATCATAATTATCTTACCTTTATTCTACTAACTATTCTAACCTTACATGAGAGTCTATGCGTATAATTAAGTTTTCCATTCATAGCGATCGTCGTATAAGATAGTCATCTCTCATGATCATTCATGAATATGATTTGACGAGCTACAAATGAAGGATGAATGAGAGGAAAGTCAAGAAAAGACATCTGAGGGTAATGAAGTACATTCCTCAATGAACATCAGTTAGTTTCGCTGAATTCAATGACTACATATTGTTCTCTATTGTCTCGATCTAAGAACAATCTAATTTAAGCTAAGGTCAACGATCCTTGCTGGTACTTTTGAATTACTAATAACTTTATCTGTACAAATAGGGAATTTGTGACTTTTTTCCACTGATGTCTTCTATAAATAAGCTGGCCTTAATTGATAATCGAATGATCACTTAGATTTAGATAGTATTATCTCGAACTAAGGGCATAAAATTTTAAAGTTTAGTCAAAAGATGAAGCCTTTATTATTTTTAATCTTTTTCTTATTTCTTTAAATTTAAAGGCACAGTGAAAGGAGCATAAATTGAAAGGAAGCTATTTACGTGTTAGATATATATCATTATAATTTTATGTGACATAAAAAGATGATAAAGTGTCATATAAATGTAAACAGTGTGTCGTTTTGAAACACGTTTGAGTGTCTGATAAATTCCGCTCAATTTCATCATCGTGGCAACGATAAATAATTGGATCGTTTTACGAGGATCCGACGATTCCAGCCTCATTTCTCTGTGCCTCTCGTCGAAATCAAATTGTAATAAAATATAAAACACATTATCTTACCATTAGACTTAGCGACAGCTTCGGAAGGAAAAGAAAATATACGTATTCAAAATGCAGCGTTAAAATCAGAATTCTCTTAAAATCATTTCACCAACAGTTCGATCTATTAACCTTGCATTAGAGTCTCACCAATTTTCAATTTCTGTCGTATAAAACGTCTATCATTTTCATGGCAACACGAATTCGCTAGTTACTCGAGACTTTGCGCTGCATATAATTTGCTTAAATTATAAGGATGATACACAGCGTGCTCTGTGCATCGCGCCGGCAAGGAAACGCGTGGGCGAAAGAATCTTTTAATCAGCCATCTGCCCATGAAATTTGCCCTTACGTCAGAGACCTTCGTGACCTTGACCGGCTTGCGATCGCGTTCTCTGGTGCCGAGTCGAGAAATCTGGCGTCGAGTACCGTTAGTCCCAAGATTTCGAATCATTGTGTGCTATATAATTACGTGAAATTTACTTCGGTGAAGAAATTGTTATTACCGGATTTTTGCATTTTTTGCAGATCCTGTATGCTCCAATTCGGGTAAAAAAATCAATAGTGAAAGTTGTTTATACTGCGAATATTCAGCATCTGCATCTAAATTTTAAGTAACATTTTCTAAGACAAAGATTTCTAATTAGTATTATAAAACTTTTAATCAAATTGGATTTCAAAGTACAGTAAAACCTCAATTAACCGAACTGATATATGCGAAGTAAAATGCTAATAATTAGTGGAACGTTATTAAATCATAACCCAAGTCTTCGGCTCCAATCTTCTATCTCAAATCAGAGTCCCGTTGTATTTTTATATCTAAATGATAACAGTCGATAATTAAAAATAAGGATAATAGTGATTCGAATAATCGAAGTTCTACCGTAGAATAAAAATGGGAAAAGTAGTTATATGTGTCGGACCGTGCAGAAATTGAGAAATCTGATCGAAAAACAAAAATTGTGAAAAGTAAAAGTGAAGCCAGAATAAAGAAATTAAATTCTTTAATTTAAAAACTCTATCACCAAAATTATCAGCTCGTCGCCGTGCTTCGCGCGTGTATCAATGGTCCCCGAATGAACGGAATAAGGAAGAATGTTAATCGTTAACGATGCAAATGAAACGACGGTGACGACCATAAAGGAATATTCATGGGTTACCGGCGCGACGCCTTCGAAATTTTTATAGGGCAAAGAAAACGGCCCTAATAAGGGCGTGTGTACACTCGTAACATTCCCGAATAAATTATTTAATCTGTTTCCCTCTTTCTTTCTCTCTCGCCAGCTCGGATATCGCGTCATTATCATCGCGCGGAACTCCGCCGTTTGTAATGTAGATGAGCCGTTATCACTGAACCAACTCCGACACAGATAAAATTCGATGTCAATGAACGCTCCTTTCTAACCGTGTTCCGCGTTTAGACGTTTTTGTCCTAATTGGCTGCAATGCTCGTGAATACACGCGTCGCCGCCCTCTGCTCAACGATTGAGGAACAAAATCCACTTCTTAACGACGGTTGCGATCATTTTCGACCAACTGGTCCCTTCGTTTGATCGATAAGACGCGGGAAACCTGTTAACGCGGCTAATTACTTTCGTAATTAACTCGTCCAATATTTAAGAGTCGGGCCTAATTCGTGCTTGGGATGAAAACAATTTGTTCTTCTATTGAGAAAGTATCCTTTATTTTTATTTATTAGAATTTCTGAACCGCGTATTTTAATTATATCAATCGCATGTTTTTGGCTGTTTCGTGGAATGTAAAAGTTAGGCTTAAGGTATCTTAAGTATTTTTGTATTTCGAAACAGCATTTCCGGTTTCCCGCCGGTACATAAATTTCCTTTTTCACTGCACGATATTTGATGACACTTTATCAGTTTCGGAGTTATATCGCGTAAATAATTATTTAATTACCATCCATAATTATCTACTCTTTTGGTTGTGAAGGTTCCCAAAAAATCTATCGACACTCAATGTCTGAACGTAATTTATGCTTGACCATAAGGGTCGATCGAAGCGAGCGTCAGGGTTATCGATACGATCTCTCGCCTTTCCGACTTTCTGACGAGTTTGACCAGAAAGTGTTTACGCAGACAGAATATTAACAAGTGCAACAATATATCAACATGCTTCGAACGCCGTCGTTTAGTCTTATTATCAATTTCTATCGAATTTAATCAATAATTTATCGTAATAATTATTCATGGTCTGTGTACACGTTCACAAACTTCTGATTTATTATATTCGTAAATTATTAGCATTATAAAAATTCTCGATAGATCTTATTTTGAACCTACAGGATTAAGTCCACAAACCAAGTAACAAAATCGCGCGGTCATTATCCCATAACATATTAACATTGTGTCGGTAAAATAGCTCTGTGTGCAATCATTGGCAGTAAAGTTGACTTCTGTTACTTCAACATATTATCGCGTTACACAATCATTCTTTCGCGTGCCTCTGTCTAATCAAACCGAACGTGTTATGTGCGTGCAGAAAGCACGTGTGCAATTCTATTCATAGTATTTTACGATTCATCGTGTTGGGAAAAGAAGAAACATGGTAATGCAGCAATTAGTATGAAGAGTAAATGTAGGTACTATTAATTGGCTTGTAAGTGAATTCACGAATCCTGGTTGGTGAAAATATAAATCAGAATTGCAGAATAAATGAATGAACGAATGAAACTTGGAAATCTGAAACTCTGATAGGCTCGATCATTTCGGGAGACAAGCTATTACAGATTTTTCTTGAAATTATTGACGTCGCTTCACAAAATTTTGAGGAATTAGATTTTCGGCTTCGAAAATCGATTATTTTGGGAGACAAGAGATTATGAAAATATAATGTTCACATATTGCAAACGTACATTGCGTCAACAAAAGGAAATGCAAGTGAATTGATTTATAATAATCAGAAAATTTCTTCTCCACGTAAATATATGTAGTTATGGACAAAAGTTTCCGAACGATATCGATCTCAATATTTCATGCAGTTTCATGTATTTCATTTGGAGTAATAGACAAATCTAATTATGTACAATATAAATACATTTAAATTTAATGAATTCTAGAAGAATTCACCGAGATCTTATTTTCTGAAAATTTGTTTATTTTTTTAGATTAAAATTTTATGTTTTCTTGAAATGTGGCCCAATAAAAGTTTTGGTTAATTCGATTTCTCCGCGAATTTTAAGAGCTACTAGTGTATTCTTCTTAGATTTCCAGGAATCTACTTTTTAATAATTATTATATTCTTCTGTTAAAGAATAATAGTGAATAGTGAAGTTAACTTTAAGTAAAAATTTTTAGTCACCACATTTACAATTTCGCAAAATGAGCCACAAATGCATTGACAAAAAAAATTGAATCTACAGTTGGAAAACAGAAGAAACTATCATAAGAAGAATAAGCTATCAATTGGAGTCATTTCCAAACATTTGCAAATATCGAAATCAGCAGCTTTCGAAATTTTAAAGCATATGATGAACTGTCAACACACAAATGAATGATTACTATTATTAATAAAATAAACGGGTTGATAACCCTTTGTTACATTAGTATAAATACAAATGTGGTAGAGGATAAACGTGTATAAAAAATAATATAGAATACAAAATTACAACAAATTCATAAAGGATGTCAACATCACAAAATTTAAGAAAATTTTCAATAGGTGAGCAATTCATTTGCAAAAACAAACCGAAATTGCAATTCCTTATCCGAATCCTATCTGCAAAGATTAATCACAAGCATTTTAAGAATTTGTTCGAAACATTTATCAGGCATGCATGTGAAAATGAAATACAAGAAAGTGAATAACACATAATTAGATTTTTCTGTTACTCCAAATGAAATATACGAAGCTGCATGAAATATGGAAATCGATATCATTCGGAAATATCGGATACATCGATGCAGGGATCTCAGAAGAAGAATGGCGATGGTTCAAGTGGTAGTCGTGAGGGTCACCTGGGGGTCGAGATCGAGTTACGGGAGAACAGTTTAATCTCCATAATAAATGAGCTGCAGCAGTCAGTTAATTATTCATTTTTAATATAGATACACACACATATATATATATATACTCGGTGATAGGTCCAGCGGTGAATATTATTGGTACCGCGGCGTTTAATGGAGCGATAGAGATTCGACGCGACGATGCATGGTGGCGCGTTGGTCCCTCGGTGGATTCCTCTCTCAATGGTCGAAAGATACGGATCTCCGATAAAGTAAGGTACATCGGCCGATATCATCTGACCGCGTAGTTCACACGGCCAGAAGAAAGTGAAACCAGTTTGATACCGGCACACGAGTGTCCCCTTTTATTTCGACGCTCGTGCAGACAGTGGGACGCACGATCCAGACGCGTTTATTTCTGGTCTCTCGCGGGCTTCTTTTTTCCTCCGTGAAACGAGTCTTTATCGTTCCGAGGAAAACCACGGCTGTGCTCCGGGGACACACGCACACGCTTCGTCTCCTTTTTTCATTCTCCCTTCCGTCGTAAAGAGAGAGAGAGAGAGGGAGAGAGAGAAAAAAAACGCACGCGCCCGTGATTAATCGAGGCTGGTTTCTCTACCGATTAAATTCTGACGCGCAGATCTCTTTTTCGCGGGATTAACGTTGGGTGGAGCGATACCAGAGCTCGTTGATACGCGCCGTGCGATGACGTCGACGCCGCCACAGTGGGAAGAAAACCGATTTCACTGGCCAGAAGTCAATTTTTTGGTTAAAAAAAATAAAAGAAAATAATTTACTTAAGTAATAGAGGGTTGTTTACCATGCACGAATATAAAAGGTTTCTTTTCTAGGATCTCTTATTTTCAAGTTATACGACTTTGAACTAATCTAGGTGGATACCACAACCGTAAATAAATTAAATAGAATTTAACAGAACAATATTTTTTGTTTCATTTCCTTTTAAATAATAATACTGTGAGTCTTTTACGATAGAATGAAGCGAGTATGGATGAAATTATTTAATTTTACCGCCTAATACGCCTTTGAGTTGATGACGTATATGAAACAAAAGAATGACGACATTTGACAGTTCTGTTGTTAACGCCATATTGTTGCATCATATTTCTCCGATCACAGTGCCAAGAATTATATCCATCTGTAACCGTATTCAAATATTATACTAGTTTAAAGATAATTATATCTCAAAGGCGTACTCAAAGGCGTACTAGGCGGTAAAATTAAATAATTTCATCCATACTCGCTTCATTCTATCGTAAAAGACTCACAGAAACAAAAAATATTGTTCTGTTAAATTCTATTTAATTTATTTACGGTTGCGGTATCCACCTAAATCAGTTCAAAGTCGTATAACTTGAAAATAAGAGATCCTAGAAAAGAAACCTTGTATATTCGTGCATAGTAAACAACCCTCTATTACTTAAGTAAATTATGTATTTTATTTTTTTTTTTTAACCAAAAAATTGACTTTTGGCCAGTGAAATCGGTTTTCTTCCCACTGTGGCGCCGCGCCGTGATTCTGTTTATACGAGGTGGTCTACCGAGAATGGAGCACCTCGGGAATTTTGTTTGGTATCGACAATCCGCTGGAATGTACCGAATTCAATTCAAACTCTTCCGATGTGGAATACGATGCGCGAGGAACTCATTTCTCCGGTTCCTGAAATCCTTGTCGCCTGCTTTAACTTGAATAATATATGGCGACCTTAATTACGCGCGAGTAACGCAGAATTTATGTTGCAGGTATGATAAATGCTCCCTCGAGTCGAAAAATTTAACGTTTAATCATGATGCATTGAGATGAATAGAAGTTTAATTGCTGAGAGAATTACATTGTACAGTTTTATGCAAGTATTGAAATATTGACTGGATGTTCGGATTGCATAAAACTAAAGGCAATGTTAATAGTTTTGAGACAATGCGCTCAATTCTTTCAAAGAAACCAAAACAAACATAAATTATCATAAATCAAAGGTACAATAGTCACGTCCACAATATTTTTCGACGATGGGGAGTAACTGTTCCCATGCATCGACCATGAAAACACAAAGCGTCGCAACTGAAAGCGACTTCACGCCGCACCATACCCTTTTACATTTAAATATTGTGCATGGCCACGTAAAAGCGTGCATAGACGAAAATCGTTGCGACACCGAACACGCTCGATGGTCAAGAAAAATCTTCGAATTCGATATGGCGAGTCGGAATTCCCCTTTGAGCGGCCCGTAAAAATGATACCTCAGAAACGATGGAAAATTTGTTGTGAAAGGGGTTCGAAAGCGCACGTACACTCGACTGATTTGCACACGAATGTACTCCGAGATTCCAGGAATATAAGGAAAGCGTCGGGCGACAAAGCCGGGCATAAAGCATGCGCTGTAAATAATTTCTTCAGACGGGAAACTCAATGGCGCTTACGATGGGCCCTTTCAGAGAAGTCGCGGGTGCAATTGTCCGCGATACCTACGTGAGATTTCCAGATATTCCTTAGCGCCACGGTAAACGGTTCTTCGTTTCTAACGAGCAGTGGATGAAAGTTAGATTAAACTTTAAGCTGAGTTTGATAACACAGATTGATCCATTTCTTCTAGAAATCATTTGCATATGTTTCTTTTAGAGATTTCAGCGCCGAGTATCAGAATAAATACGTGCCAAATTTTCTTCAGTCGTCTAAGCATCAGTTTTGCACACTTATAATTATTTACAACGTTCTTGAAAAAATATAAAACAATTTCAAACATCTAATCCAATAGGTATGTTTTCTGTTCCTGTAAAAGTTCAGTAGAACTTCGAGTACAATTGGATCCATGTTTTAACAATTTTACAATTAATTAGTAATATTTTATATAAAAAATATTAAGTAAGATAATCGAGGTTCTACTGCATATTCAATCTGATGTTTCTTGTTTTATTTCAAGCCCAAATTTATATGTTAATTTACTTGTGTACACTCAGTGAAAACTTCGAGAATAATAAATGAAACAATAAATAAAATACTGTAACTAAAACATCCAAATCGTTTGATTAATACATGGTTTTCTTTATTGATCTAACTCAGTTCTCCATAATTAAGAAATTGGAAAGAAAAAGAAGTGTCATTTTTTCGCAAACTTTTTGGACCGATAATTCGAATAGAAAATGTTTGTTAATTTTATGAAGATCGCAAGTCAAATTGAATATACTAAGATAAATTCCATAATGCATTTAGTTATCTCTTTTCTTTTTTTTTCTTCTCTTTTCTTCTCCTTTATTATAATTATAAAATTACATTATTGCATATATAATATTATACATGTATATATTATATAATTATCTAACTTTCATCTTTTATTTTTTCTTTTATACTTATTCTTATACTTATATTGTATAGACCATGTCTTCACTTATGTAACAAAGGGTTCATCCCGTAGATTATATGAATAAATAAATAATAATAATAATAAAAATAATAATAATAATAATCGGTTTATATTCGCAATTTTCAGAAATGGACAATCCCATTGTCTTTTCTCTAGAGCTCTTACTATTACTCGGATCTATGGGTATCCGAATTTGAGTACTTTACTCACAGCCAGTTTTAAAGACCGAGTTTGGGTTATGACAAGTATTTTGGGTACTCGGGTACTTGAGTAGCAAGATCATTACTCATAACTGGTTTTCAAATCCGAGTTTGGGTTATTCTGAGTATTTCGAGTACTCGAATACCCGGATACATCGGGATAATAAGAGCTCTACTTTTCTCCAGTCACCTCTTGAATCGACCATTACATAAGACGGGGTCGATCGCGGAGGTGACAAAACGAGACTTAGGGCAGACGCTGCCAGACTGCCTCTACTCATCTGTTCGCACAATTCATGGGATCTCTCCCATGTCTATGACAAATGTTCCGCAAGATAGTAATGGACCTAGAGAGTGTGCTGAAAATAGTCGTCGACTAAATATACACGTCGTGCACTGGTCGCAGCCGAGCCGAAAGACAAATGGGGACTCGCCCGCTGTACCTGAACGTGCAAACTTTGCGTCGCAAAAGTTCATTGCTTTCTGCCCGTCGGATTTCGGGTCACGCGATCCCTTTCTGGCGTCGAATTCGCAAGGATTCTCACGGATCGCAATCTAGACGAAATCTCACTGAAACGACGACACTTTTGTGTCCGAGTAATTTTCGCTTATGCTTGATAGCCGTTTTTTAATTAAATATCTCGCTAAATTTTCAGCAATTTTCCAAGTAATTCAATTTAATTTATATTTCTATTGTAATAGATCTAAATATTATTTGTGGTTAAAGAACTGTAGAGTGTTTTAATTTCCCGGCGTCGAATCGAAAATTCTTCATTTTAGAATAATCCAGTGTATGATAATAGAAGGACGAAGGTATTTCGTTTATTATTTATAAGATTTTCAATTTGACATGATTGACAAGAGGGAAAGTCTTTTTTAATACTCTTGAACATAATCGACAGCTCTTGTAATTACTGCTGAAATCAATATCGAGTAATTAACCGCTTTAATCAATATTACGACATGCAGTTTCAATACGAATTTTCGTTTATTAAGTATCCATCGATATCCTAAAAATTGATTAATAATGTCTGTTGTAATTGATAGTGAAATTAACATGGAATGATTTGCAATTTCGATAATCAAATCTTGATAAGAACTGTTGCTACTGTTTTGCATTTCGATGATACTCCAGTTCTTGCAATTTCCACTAACATTTCTCTTCAACGTTTCACAATTTCAATCACAAAATATGATTTTCTTTGGTTTAGTTTAGAAGATAATAAATACTAGAGCAATCAATATTTTACAGATTCGAATTATTCATTATCAATCTTTTGCAATGCTTGTTAAAATCCAATCTAGGTCTGTATTTCACACGATTATACCTTTCTTCTATTATTAATCATGGTGACTTTTTTGGCTGCAATTAATTGTAATACATATACATCACTGTTTTATTTGTACCCAGTAATATGAATCATACAACGCGAATGACAAATTCCGTATCATGGTGATAATTAATTATAGAACTGACGCGGTTCCTTAATTTTTGCGATGGTATGATAGTAAGTGTCGATGTCCACATTGTATTTTATTTGGCAGTCTATAATTGAAGATTTGCAATTCTTCCTACTAAACTACAACTTCCTGCAAAAGGAAAAAAGAGCGCAGAACTGAAAACGCTTTAAGTTAGCATAATTTATTCGAGAACGATGACTCGATGCAGCGATGACACTGACTTGGTTCCGAATTCGTGAATCTAATTTCACCTGTCCTTGTTGACGCGATCACGTTTCGCGAGTCACGCGATCCCGCAGTGTGTCCTGCTCTTATAATCGACCGATTGACGCGATCATTTGTACGCAGGCTATAAATTAAATTACGGACACCGAGCGTCGATGAAATATGCCAATGCGTCGATCTGGCAAAAAAGATGACGAAGTTTAACAAGCGCGAATGTAAATACCGGAGCCGCGAGAGAATTTGTCGACACGCGCACGGAAAGACTTCCCGTGGGTTTTATTTTCAACGGGAGAAAATTGGAAAAATCGAGAAAAAGAAGTCCACAGTGGCCACAACTCTTGGACAACCATTTATTAAATAGTTGCTTCCAGCAGAATGCGCAGTGTGCTCGCTGGCATGGCAACTTCACACTTCCAGGAATTTCTCCGTTTCCAGAACGGTTCTACCAATAAAAAAAAACAGCCTCTTCTTTCTGGGGTAACTAAATAGTTGCCCAAAGGCGCTGACCAATGCGACTGGCCTTAAAACTCAATTAGTATCTTTATGATGACCAGGCTTTAGGCCGCGTTCCCATTGAGTGCGATACCACAAGCCCGAGCCAAGCTTGGAAAATGACGGCGGAAAGTAGCTCGGCAAACTTCGGGATTGTGGTAGGTCTCGTGGAACGAATCGTATCGCGAAGCTTGGCTCGAGCTCAATCCCGAAGTTTGCCGAGCTACTCTCCGCCGTCATTTTCCAAGCTTGGCACGGGCTTGGCTTGTGATAGCACGCTCAATGGGAACGCGGCCTTACACACCGTATGTTTTACTCGGACCTTGCTCTCAATAAGAGTAGAAAAATTATAAAGCCATAACATGGTACGCACAGTTGGTTAATATTTTACGGTTTTTAAGTTCTGAACTGCGACATTTTTACGCAATTATCATTGGTTTATTTTCATTTTGTATTCGAAAAATTATGCATAATAAATAATAGCCTTATTACTTTAATATATCTGGAGACATGCTTGCACTGCGGAGGGCTAAAATCCTTCAAACCAGACCTTTGATAAAATTTTTGAACCATAAATCTGTAATTCATATTCGACATGTGAGACAAATATTACACTCCGAAAAATTTATTTAGTAGAAAAAATAATTACGACTGATTTGCTAATTTTAATACCACGTTTTGCAAATGTAAAGTTATGAAACTTGGTTTCATTCGTATCATACCTTAGCCCAGTAAGGATATAAAATAAAAGCATTGCCAGGCAGTAATGCAGCTCATGAGTGATTAATTTAGCTTTGAACGTGTCAGCGTGACATGAAAGCTGCGAAGATGAAGGCGATAATCCATTTTATATCAGTACCGGATTTTTCCACCGAGAAATATGTGCAACAATGATTCTACTTGATTATAATTTCTTCACGTAGAAACTGATCGCTCGACAAGACAGAGCAATTAATTCGTACTTCGATCGGCGTACAGGAAGTCGATCAGGTTGGAAAGCGTTCTCAACTGGATATGTAAATTTCTCTGATCTCTTCCACACTTGATGTAAGCGCAGGGATACATACTACTCTATCGTGCAAGCAAAAGTTACACTTGTTGGAAAGTTGGGAGTCACGGGCGAATATTTTAGCTTAGTTATGGTGTAACTATTTTCCTTATACCAACTGGTTTACCTTGCAAAACAATGCATTCATAAGTAGTAACTGGTATTCAGGAAATTAAGGATATTGGATTGTAAAATAAGTCTACGTGTTTTTGATTATAAGATGTAAAGATTCTCAGAGCTAAAATTGATGATTTGGTGATTTAAAGTTTAAGATATAAAAATTTCAGATTGGAAATTTCAATATTTCCATTGGCGGATTTAGAGATTTTCATAATCGAATTGTGAAGATTTGGTGGTTTTCAATTGGAAATCTGAAAAAATTAAAGTTGGGGATTTGAAAATACGAAATTGAAGTTTGGAAGACTTAAAGCTGGATATTTTAAGAAAGTTTCAATAATTTGACGAAGACATTTGAAAGATTAACATTGAAGATTTCAGGTTGCAAATAGCAAGTTGAATTAGAAATGAAGATTGAAAATTTGAGAGTTTGAAGTATAATATTTGATAAATTGAAGACAATGAATAAAAAAGTAAATGGAATTCTAAATTTTAAACAGCTTTTAATGTCAATATTATGAATTTAATACTTAGCAATGTACATTTTAACATACTTTGTTTATGTGGAGCAAACCTTTAGGTGGTCCCATAAAAATGAGGCCCCAGTTTGCGCCTAATATAGTATTTATGTTTATATCCATTTAGAATAACCAAAAGTGTTAAAAAAATATACCACAACTGCAACTTTTCTACGAGCAAGAAGACATCAGATCATACAAAACAATTAAAACAAAATTCAAAAGAATTCTTATTAAGTCTGAGGGTTAAAATCACATTTCTTACGTTCCTATTGCAGTAGAATATCGATTATTCGACTTAATATTTGCAATATAAGAAATAATTACTTGAAAATTAATAAATCATTTTTCACGTTTAATTCAAAGTCCCATTGTACCCTTAAATCTAATGCATTAAATGATTGAAACCCTAAATACCGAAACTAGTGGATAATTAGATATGAGATAATAAACATTGTGCTGCAGCATCTTTACCTTATAATTATAAGTAGACAGCGGATTTTATGCATTTATGGCAATGTTAGGTATGCAAAAAATCTGCGAGATTATTAATATGTGTCATAATATAAAAAATATAAAAAATATTATTCACGTTAGAATGTTTAGAATATTAAATATATTGTTCTTTCAAATTCCTATTTTTATGTGTGCTTGTAAACATTTTATTTTGCATAAAAGTCCGCTGTCTAATTATAAGTTTCTTATCAGGGTGCATCAAGCTTTAAGCCCTTAAATCACCCTACTAAATCCCCAACTCCTAGTTAAACACAATTCACAAAATCTCTTAGTTAAACACGATTCGCCAATCAAGTATGAAATCCTCAATACACGTGCACCATTTCTCGCAAAGTTCTGTCACCGGATCCAACGATCCCGAACCGACGCCAAACCGGAGCCGGGTAAGGTGAATGTCCCAATTTCTGCTGATTTAAGCGTTCACTCGTTATGAAAAGGATATAAAAAATTTGTTTGCAGTAAAAATTTGCAAAGTAATTGATTAATACCTCGATAATGAATCAATTAATTCAAAAATATTTTGAAAAGATGTTACATGACGTTTAATTATTAATAACGGCTAATTCAATGTAGCATTCTAAATGTCCGTATTTCTGCTCACGACAAATAACTCACAAAAAATCCAGTAAAAATCCAGAGTAAAATACAGTAAACGTTTTTAGTATTAAATACGATTTATTTCTGCACACACTACATTCGATCCGATTATCGAATCACAATGAAATTGCTGTTCTTTAATCTAAGCAGTAAGAATACGATCAGAACGAGTAAATTCCTTGTTCTAAAATTTTTTTCGTTGCCTACGTAGCACTTTCCTTCTAACAAACCTGTTGCATCACTCGCATGAATGATCAAAGAACTTACAGTTATTTTTTTACAATTATAGTACAAACGTAACATTTACAATAATAAGAAAAATACGAAATGATTAGAAATCGGGACATGAGCAGAAATTGGGACATTCACCTTACTCAGAATTCGACGGAGTGACTCAATGAACCCCGGAGCGCATTGAAAACGAGAGAAGCCCCCGCTTCAATGGAAGCCGCTTAATGAACCGGGGCGCGTACTCCCGCGCCTGCAGCGAGCCGAAATTCGTTGAAGTCGCGGGGTGCGCCGGAAGAAGCTCTCCCGGGGGAGCAAACAATGGCGATCGGAATAACGCCTGAAAGGGGGGAAGAGACGCAGGTGAGGATCTAGGTGAGTCTAACAAATGTCACGTCACACGATCGAGCGTCTCGACGAAGGATCCTCCGCGGCGCGCTCGATGCTCGGGGGGGAGGAGGAACGTGGCGCGCTCTCTGGGTCCCCGGAGGATTCGATAATTCATGGCGCTATGAATAATGCATGACCGCGACGCACGAATTCATGAAGCACGGACGTCGAGACGGCGGACTCGGTCGACTTTATGCTCCGCGCCAGCTTCCATCCCGGGCCGAAACAATAGAGAGGAGCACCTATCCTCGGCGGAACGGGCCCCCGGGGCCATTTGAAATTCTAACAGGCGTCTTTGAACGAAATGCAGTCTGGTTAAACAGCGTAATCCAATTAGCGTTCCGCTTTTGCGTGTCACCCCGGCCGAAATCTCGTTATACAAATGGGAACGTCGATTTTCGGATCGATCGCTACACGGGGACCGTTTCGGGGGTTGGGTCTTTGGGGCACGGGGACTTACCGCCTTTGGGGGGAGGGGGGGTTGCTTTTGTTCTTTTGACTGTGCGCGGCGGTTCGTGGCGTGGGGAACAAATTTCTGTGTCGAGAGGGCGCAGAACGATCGGTGAATTTGATTTCTGTTGAAGAGGATTCGGAACAGAAGGATGCGTTGGATCCTGGTGATTGATGTCCTGATGAACGAGCAAATCTGAAATTTGCCCATCTTGGTTACGGTTTTTTAATCTGTTCCTTGTTGAGGCATTAAAACGTTTGATGTTTCTCGATTTTTTGTTTGATGTTTATTCAATTTGCGGGATAGAGAGCAGAAAAAAAAGAGTTTTAGTAATAATCTGTACGAAATTCGAATTTTGCAGAAAATGTGAATCTAGTCGAATTATAAATCTTTACGACAAAACTTTCAAATTACAGTAGAACCTGGATTATTTAAATCAGAATTGGCACATTATTTAATGCACCAAGGTTAAGAATGAAATAGGACTTCGACCAAAAGTTGATTTATGATTTAATAATAATGTGGTTAAAATTTTAGTATTTTTATGTTACAAATAGACAGTCGGATAATCGAGATTATACTAGGATTTATTCTCAGACGGAAATTCCTGGTTGCATTTATCTTTATAAGATCATTAAATTTGAAGTGAAATTATTATATTTAAACTTAAATTATTTATTTCAGTATCGTAATCGAGTGTCTCAGATAAATAGTGAAAAAGAGAACGTAACGATGAGTTTATGTGCTTAATTCTTATTATTGATACAACGACAGCACAGCACAAGATTTTTAGAAATAGGTAAAAATAGTTACGTATGAAAATACTTCATCGTTACACTAATAGGTATTTTAAAATTATGTAGATTTATTCTTAAATAGTGAGATTACAGATACGTCACTATTATTCTAAGTAACGTAATTGTAGAACCAAGATTTGAGAATATTGTTTCTAATAAAATTCAATTTCTCTTGAAACGTTGCATCCGTTTCTCACCACTTTCTCTGTCCGCTGCTATAAAAGTTTATCTGCAAACTGACTTCTACGCGGAGACTTTAATAACTCCATGCACGACACGAAAATTACACGCCTGTTACTTTCTACCTCCTTTTTTTTATTCGAGACAAACAACGTGCGAAATATGCTCTCATAGTTCTCCGAAGGTGGTAATTATCTGATTATCAAAATCGATGAACTCGGTACACACCTGAAACGGCAATATTATTGAATTTCACTTATAACTGCCTGTAATTTAATCTCTGGCAGTTATTATAATTACTTGCAATTAGATTGCGGTAATTGCGCACGAGAGGAAAAAAAGGCGTCCGCAACGAGCGGCGGAGTTTATCACACTTGTTCATCGCGTTATGCTTTTAACCGGCCGATGCGAGCTTGCAACGTTGTTGCCGCGATGTTTTTGCAAGTTAATTACGCTCAATAATACGCATTGTAATTATCGGGGGCAGTTTAACGGGAAGGCGAGCTAGAATGCGTTCGTTGCTTGAAACTGTTTTCTTCCTTATCGGATGCAGCAGAATATTTCCTTCGCACAAAGAAATATGAAGTCTTTGTTACGGTTGGTAAAAAGTTAAATACTATTACTATTGTGTTCGCGTTAATTGTCATAAACGTGTAAGTGCCGACTTACACGACAGGCGTAAGAAAATAACCACTTCTTTTATGGATCCATATACGCAACCTTGATTGATGATAATTATCACAAGAATTTGTTCTCATTAATATGATAATTGTACAACATAAATTCCAAGGGTTTTCTTTTATTTCTACGGATTCCTTGAAAAATGCAATTCAACTCTTAGAAGTCAAACGCACAGAGTTATTTCTACTTGTCTTTAATAATGTTTCTATACCGAAACACTTACCAAAAAATACCCACCCTCCTCGATAGGAAAATTCGTTTAGAATTGTGTAATCAGATTTTTTCTCCCTCTTTATGGAGTACAAATGACGTGGATCACAATTTTCTAGCACGAATCCTGTCACAGTTTCCCACGATCCCAATTTCAGCGACTGGTCACTTAAATGAATCCTCTTCACGCGGAATGAGGAAGCCGACATTTGGGATCCAAGGTGAGTGCCTCGCATTAAGATTCCAACCCTAACCAGTTGGGACTGTTCGCGGAAGATAAAGAAGACAGGGTTGATAGCAGTCGCGGACTTATGCCGTCATTAATTAGAGCTCGACCGATATCGCAGGCGCAAAGAGATTTCGGTGAAATTCCACTCGAGCCTCGCGGCTTATCGCGATTTTCTCTGGACAAAGCTCCACGGTCGCGAACCGACGGATACGGTTGCCGTTTCGCTTCCAATTGCCTTGGCTGCCTTCCTCGATAAACGCGCGCCGACTGTTTCACGGGTCAGTTGCAATCTTTTCGGATAATTCGCAATTAGCTGTCCGCTCGGACCGTCTAAATAGCAACGAGGGTTCCGCGGTGATTAGATTCAATTAAAGGAATTCTATCTGTCGATTGCACTACTTTCCATGGAATTATTATTCGTCATGGTGGGGTTTTACGCGCGAGAAGTGTGATTTATAATTGTTTAATGTTTTGAAAGCGGTAATGAAGCACATTCGTGGGATGACTTAATCAGTATGTTAACTTTGAGAGTGCATATGAAATATGTAAGTGCGTATGTATGAAATGAGGGATGGAGTCGCAAATTTACTCTTTCAACAAATTTTAGAAATGGAAGTTGTTTAATTTACGTTCCAAAAATCATTAGTCTACACATTTTTCGTAGTTCTATAATTTAGATAGTTTCTCTAATGAATTCTTCTCAATTAAAGGATTAAAACCAATGTATCTTCATACACTTCAAGACAAAAAGATAGCATACTTTATAATTATCGTAATTTTTATTCATTTAACATCATAACAATTTTTTTTGTACACATTTTTTGTTTTTACTTGGTAAACTTAAATACATGAAATCGAATTGAATTTCGTCACTTTATTAAATTAACATTTTAGTCCAAAATTTCAGTCTAAAAAAAAATTAACACGTTCAAGGTGATACATTTGAGACAAAATGATTACATATTCAAGTACCAACTAAATCGAATAACATTTACTACTTAATATTTAGCGGCTCCTCCTTTACGCTTAATAAATTACAAACTGAATTTTATGGAAAGAAATTGAGAGTTCCATATAAATTGGATAAACCCACCGAATACTATTATAATTAGCGTACGATTCTTTTCCCAGCGGCATCGATGGCCGGCCAATACGCGCGACGCACGCTTCAAAAGGAAGGAGATCGAAAGATTTCTCGATCCTGCGTAATAACGCGCATCTCCCAGGCAGAATCCATCAGACCGGGGTATATCAGATCCACGCGGGTCCGCGATGCTTCGCAGAAAGAAAGACACCGAGAAATTCCAGATCTCCGGATCGGCCTTCTCTTTTCTTCCGTGTACGTTCGAGCGGTCATTTGAATTTATTACCGGCGTATTTCGACCACCCAGAAAACAGAGCCGACCGTCGACGGGTCCCGAGGCCGAGTTTCGGCTACGCGCAGGAGGGAAGAAAACGTTCTATAGGTCAACTTAGAATAGAATCGAAAGCGGTTCGAGTCGCCGCGTTCCTGAGCCCCGTCCGCGCGCACCCCAATTTCACGCACGCATCTCTTCGCTTTTACCAACAGTGCGAACACGATAATACTTACACTACGAGAGCTCCTCCGTCTCGACGAAACTTTCGCCAACCGGGACCAAAACATTGTCACTTTTTCCGCGTGCTCCGTTTTTGTAGGGTGCTTTTCATTTCGGTGAATACTTCATTTCTCATCTTTACTGGCTAATACTCATGCATTTTGCCCACAAAAACGTTTAAGACATGAAATTTTATTTTACTATAAACTTCTTATGTTATTAATTAATTTCCACATATTCAGTCTACAAGAGTTAGTCGCAGTTGTGTAATAATTAGGCTGTGAATTTTTATGCAAAACACAATTTTTACAAGCATCAGTAAAGAATTGGAATTGAAATAACAGTACGCTTAATTTTATAAACATTCGAAATTGAATTATATTTTTAATATTATAATATTTTGAATATTATTATAATATATTTTGTATATTTTAGCATGTGCTGACAGTCTCGTAAATTTTTCGCATACTTAGTATCGCCAAAAATGCGATTAAAATGCAAAAATGCAAAAATTTGCAGTCTAGCAATAATATTAGATAGGGTTTAATCATTTCTGCGAACTAAAAGAATGAGAGAAATTTTAGGGGTGAGATTTTCTTGGTGCATCAATATTTGGTTCCATTTGATTCAGAAAATGATTGTAGCAATGTTATGTTTTCAGTACGAATTATGTCGAATTTTCTGTTAATTAGAACTGCAAGACATTAGGTTTCACTTCGAATTTTTAGTGTACGCAACTTTCTTCGCTTACGAGGTTCCCTAGCGTTGCGAGTTGAACAAACGGAAGAACGGATGAACAAGGTCGACGAAAACGAAAGTCGAACTTTCGCTGTTTCGCCATCGAAAGCAGGGTAACTGGTAACTGCTCGTAGCACTGTGTAATAATTATGCATCATAATTTTGATGCAGAGACATGTTTGTATAGCCGAGTGTAACGATTAAATAATATTAAAACTTTTAACAAATCTTAATTAAAACGATATTATTCTCATTTGTTCTTTTTTAATATGGTTTAAAAAATTTGTTTAGTTGCTTCGTTTCTTATTAAGTAGATTAAGAATTCTGTCAATTTTTTTTTATCGGGAAAAATACTTCGCTACGAATCTTGATTAAAGTTGAAGATAATAATTGGTACTATATAGACGAAAAGGTAATGTAGAAACGTAGCAGAAATAAAAATTCGGAACAAAAAGAAAAATTTGAGCATTAGATGAGTTGAATGATGAGCGAATAGGCTTTTAAATTGAAATATTTCTTGAGTTTAATTAGAGTATATTCTCATTAGTTTTCATTTATCTTCAAGGATTCCATAATTTTTCTGTACCAAGATTTTTATGAAACTTTCTACATTGAAGTACAGAAAAAGAATCAATTAAAGTAACTATATATTATAATGATATTTATAGGGTTAATATGCTAGTTATAACAGAAACTATTGGTTTTGAAACTTAGTAATCAATAAGATGCTTTCGTTGAGTAGTCTTGAATGTGATAAGTGTTTTGGTATCTTCGAAACGGTAGTATTTTATTTACGACGAGTTAACACGATGCCTCTGATATTTACATGGCGCAGAGATCATAAAAAAGATTTGCTCTTCTGGAATTCAGGGAGAACGAGATCATTCTGCTCACTTGCTTGTAATTTTGTAAAATATTACTTCGCCTTTTCAAAGATGCTCATAACGATCCACAAATTAACATCAAATAAAAATGAATAAATGTGTAGACAGCTCTGAACATTATTTCCTTGCATCACATATTCCTTCACAAATTTTTTATGTCGATTTTGTATAAAAATTAAAAAAAAAAAAATAAAAAAAAATAAAAAAATAAAATAAAAATAAAAAACCAAATAGAATTAAAAAAAAAAATCGAAATCCCAAAGATCCAAGCATTCCAGAAGGATTACTTTCGAATTTTAACTCACAATCAAACGTCTTACCGCATTGAATTAATATCAAGGCTCCATTGGATATCCCAAAAATTCTGAAAATCCCAGTAAATATTCAGAGGCAACGTAGAATGCGAACCTGGGTCCCCGATACGTGATACTCGAACGCGTCACGGTCTTTGTCTCCGTTCGTTATTACAACATCATTATGTTTCTTCTAACCATAGCGCGTGCGTTTGGAACAATGAATTCGCGAAGGAATCAGGCCTCTTAACGCGATTAAGCGAAGAAAGAGGCTGACCGGGCACCCAGACAGGTGCATTGGGGAACAAGAAGCGCCTATTTACGCTGCTCTACGTACCTGAAGGAACGTGGTACGATCACTTAGAGGGACGATTAGCCGCAACAGGTGCATCGAACTTGGCTCATTCCGCGCGACGGCGATAAACTCAATTTTATTGCGACGACTTTTCGCGGTGCGAGACCATGATAGCCGCGTTTCCCTTCGCTTTTTTTATCGCCAGACCGTGCACTCCGCTGTGGTGCTCTCTTTTTCCTCGTGGCGACTATTTTTGCGCCGTTCACGGAGCCATCGAACGCATGCAAATCGTCATAGTTGTCGGCCCGTAGTGATTCGGTCGCTTTTTCGAGGACGTGAACTACCCATTACCCGGGACTAAAAACAGAGACTGACTACTCTTTCATTCAAACACACGCTGATTTTTTTTTTTTTTTAGATATATGAAGAAGATTTAGAGGTGATTGCGAGTGATGCAGGCATCTCAAATTTCATTGGATGTATGTAGCAGTTTTAGCCTTTTTTGTTTAAATATTAATGCATAATTACTTTTGTTAATATTATGAATAATTACTTTAAGGGAATTATGTACAGAAGATATTATTTTGTGTGGAAGTCGAAGAATTGTTTAGGTTTAGATACTATTTTAATATTTTATTTTTAGTTAATTTATTTGTATAAAATGATAGATAATTGATGTGAACATGTTTCATGCGTCACTATTAAAAAATTTGTGTGCCTGACTGTGACATAATAGAACCATAGAGAACTGTGATAGAATATAGAATGAAATTATGAAAAATTACTTGTATATTTTAGGAAGCATTTATTGAAATAGAAAATTAGTGTATTGGACAAAAAGTAAAGTAATACAGAAAATTATAATTAAACAGCGAATCTTTAGGCAAAATATAATTTTTGCAAGTATAAATAAGAAATGGAAACTCGAAAAACAGTATGTTTTTATCCTAAACATTCTAACTTGAATAATATTTTTGATATTTTGCATATTTTGGCACATGTTAAAAATCTCGTAGATTTCTTGTACATTTAGCATTGCCATAAATGCATAAAATCCGCTCTCTAATTATAATAAACTAATTTAAATATTCATTTTTAGAGTATTTAACTTAAATAATGTTCAACCTTAACCCTTAATTAGTATGGTATTAATATTAATTATTAAACAGTATATGCAGTAATAGGGTTACTTTAAATACATTATACAAATTATATGACTATACTACATGCATAATACTAGAAGAAATCTTAAGCTTGAGTGATATCCGTAATAAACTATTCTTTTTGATAATAAAATATTGTCTTTAATAATAACTAGATTTCGAATATGTATGCAAAATCAAACTTTTCCAAACACAGGTAAAGAATTGAAGCTTGAAGAACAATATATATTATTTTCTAAATATAATTTACACTATATTTTATATATTTTGTATATTTTGTCATCTGTCAATAGCTTCATGGATAGATTTTTGTTATAACTGCATAAAAATCCGCAGTTCAGTAATAATCAAAATAAATTTCTAATACATATATAACACGAAAAGTTGTAAAGAAAATTATATAACAAGTGTTTAAAACATTTTTCCAAAAATCTGAGACCAATATCTTTATCACATGTAAAAGTGATAGAAAAATAGTGATTTGATTTACTTTTTTTTTTTCCTAGCTGAAGTTTCTTCGCCATCAATAGATAAATGAAGCAGCCTCCTTTGCCTCCCTCGACTCGCCGAAGGTTTCGATTCAGACTGGTAACGAGGTAGGTAAGTTACACCGATTTGATTTATTTCTGCCCCGGCGCGGCACTCATTTTCCCAGAGAGCCGCGAATACCGTAATCCACGGAGTGGACAGCGATCTTATCGGACGGTTCTTTTCACGGTCACGATGGCCACTTACTACAAGACGTGGACGACTGTAAACGGTGTGTTTTTTAATTCACAATTAGCGGCGGATTTCAGTAGAATATTTTCTTATATCTGCGTTCCCGTTTAAGTGCTCCGATGCTATCTAGTAATTTTATGGAAGGCAAAGGGACGCACCGGACATTACGTATTCCCTTCGCCCGTTTCAGAAGAAGCCTCTTCCGCTCGGGCCGAGGCATCCTCCGTTCCGTTTCTTCGACGGCGCGTGCTTTTATTTCTTCGTTCCACCGTCTCACGTGACACGTTGGATTCCCTCGGCACCTTGCTCCGGAGACCCCCATTTCAATAATTTCGCCCCCGAGTTCATCTTTCCGACGGTATTTAGGGCGAGCGTCGCGTCGTCCGACGATACCATCTGGTTAGATCCTCGAGGAGGGAAAGAGGCTCGCTTCGAAATACGCGCTCGATCCGCATCTCGGCCTCTAATTAAGAGCATGGTCCCTTTAAAATAATAACACACGGAGTTGCTCTGATTACTTCGTTCCTGGCTGATTCAGCCCCGTCGATGGACTTCTGTTTAATGTGTCTACGTCCATGGGGGTATCATCAGCCCGACTTTGCATTCAAATTTGTTGATCGGGGGTATTACTCTCGACATTAACTGCACAAAGTTACACACTTTGTACAGATAAGGTTAATGCGTTTTAACCATCTTAACCACGTACATGTTCCGGGAATAATATCGTACGTTCGCGCTGCAAGCTCTATCTGATCTATCCGCCTCGTTGCGGCATCATTCCTCCTCATTTTCTGGAATTACGCGGAGCGGACGCGTCTCGTTCTTTATTTTACCTGCGATGCGATGGAAATAGTCGACGCATGAATCAGACGCAAAAACGGAAGCGGCGTAAAGTACAGGTGCAATGCACAAATTTTTAAACAAATGCCAACGCAATTTCCACGCCCCCGATTAGGGATGGGATCGAGTTTAATATATACTCACGAATTCGTGTCGGTTTTAATAATCAAGTTTTATCTCGTGGGTTTCGATTTTCGATTACTACTCAAAAGCAGTAATGTTTCGATGATTATATTTGAAAAGTATTCATTCTATACAAGCTGTTATTAATCGATAGAATGAGTGCTTAATGGTGTCGAAAAGATACTTATATGTAGGGTAGATGCACCAATAGATGAACACGTACCAGGGAATGAACAAAAACAAATAAAATCAGTTATTAAAATAAGTATATGACTTAATATTGAATTTTATTTGTTTTTGTATATAATGTTCATTCACTGGCAACGTGTTCATCTATTGGTGCATCCACTCTACTTCAGTGTTGAAAAAAATCGAATACTTCACAAATAGTATATTCAACATATATTGAATATATTTTCACTAATACGCAACAAAAAAAATTAAAAAGTTACATTACAATTGACATTAATAACAACGTCAGTTATATTATTTAACGAAAAGAACATAACAGGTATGATATCAATTGAAAAAACCTTCGAAAGACTAATAATTTCAAACAGTTTTATAATTAATAATTTAGCAATAATAATTATTAACCATTTTCACAAAACTATTTGAAAATTGTTAATAATACCTGTGGTTTAAATTGTTATTACAAGCAATAATATATTAGAAATTTCAATCTTTCGCGGTCTGATTAATTCCTTGACTTTGACCGTCAATCCGTTATAGTCCGGGTATAAATAGACGCGGATATCGAAAAATTGCTCAGTCTGCGGCGATCCGCCGCTGGGAGCGGATCGTCTTCGCGATGTCTGAGGTACCTGGGGTGGACCAAGCGGCCGTGGAGAGACTTCCGGTGGATGTCCTAGACTACTGAGTGGACACTGGTCATCCAGCCAATTCCAACGAACATTACCGGTGCCAATTGACTACAACGCTTGATTTACTCGTGAGTTTTCAAATACTAACCCTTTCTTTTCTTATTTAAGAGTTCTCATCGAAGGGGTTAAATCGCTCGTGCGATTCTTTCTGCATTATCCATCTTCGAAGGGGTAAGATCACTCGTGTGATCCTTCTTATAATAATCTCCTGCCCAGTCCCAACCCTTAGCCACTAGTTAACCCTAGTTAAGTAGGCCCTACTAATCTACTAATCAATTTTACTCTTATGCTTAGTATTCGAGTCGACATAAGAAGAGAATGCTATTAGAAGACATCGAACGAAGACATCTCACCCACCGCGGGATTTACTCCAAAGTTAATTTAAGTTTAGTCTAACAATAAGACACTTAGACTTAAGAATTTAGTGTAATACACAATGTCAAAATTGCCAGGAAATCATTTTTTAACGTCCTTTACCCGCAACTGACGGAAGTATCTGATCGATACCGATTATGGATCGGTACCGATGGGTCAGTCCATCCCTTGGGGGTCTGGCCAAGGGAAAAGTGTCTCGGACGTTGGGGGATGCATGGCAACACGCATTTGTCTGTGGAAATCTCGCAGGGGTAGGTAGACTCTCTTCGTCAGACGTTTGGAACTGGTCCGGTACCAGGTCCACGCTTGCGTGGCTCCTGCGAGGTCGCAAGGGAGGGGGATTCTGGTGATGCCGATCACTTTCCTCTTTACTGAGATCTCGAGGTGGTAGGATGTGCATGATCGAATGCCGATTCTCAGTTGCGTTGAGGTAAAGTTCCAATGTTCTTCTTCTTATAATGATAGCTTGGCAGTTGTTTAGATTAAGACTCGAACCGAGGAGATGGATGGAACTTTGATTCCATCCTCTTAAAATTCTCGTTTATTACAACACTATTAACATATTACAAATCTAGTCAATGAAATTTTTACAGAACTTCAAGGAACAATGAACATAAATAGTAATATTAACTTCCTCATATTTCTCTTGAAATTGGAACAGTTGTTCAACAAAAGAAAATTCAGGATTGAGTCAAATAAACCCGAAGAGGTCTAACAAGCAGGATTAAGAAGGTTAAAAAGCCTGTAACTATTGGATTATGGCAATTTTGGAATGATTATTAATAATTAATTGATTTCAAATTAACTGTTTCTTCTTTCTGACGAATGTCTTTATTGTACGAAGGATCGTTACAAAGTGAAGTACATACGTACAATAGAACATCAATAACATTAATACTAGTTTCATAGTTAAAAGTGCGTCTCTACCAGCGTTTGCGAACGGTTCGCGAACAGTGTAACAGTTAAATCTCGCAGAAATCTTCTGTTCGCGGTTCGCGTATCTGTTCGCATATGATTCTTAAGTAGTTCGCTGTTACACTAGGCACCTTCACCGGCAAACAATACACAAACATTGTTTACGAATGTTTTATGAACATTACGCGATCCGTCATTACATCCGTGTTCACAGTTATTCTCATTACATGATAATTAATTTTTGCAAACATACGCACACACACTTAGAATCCAACAGTAAGTAATAGGAAAAGATGTATAAATTGTAATGGTTCTTATTTCAATTAACAAAAGGTTACTTAAAACTACGGCTAAAAATCGGCTATTTCATACAAATGTTGTATGAAACCGAATTATTACAAACGTTACAACCTAATAATTTTTCTCCACGACCGCCCAACCGCAAACTTCCCCCCAAAAATGAGTCTACTTCCCCTCGCTTCAAAATCATTAATTCGAATGCGAACGCGCCCCTAAAAAGAGACGCTTCGTGAGAAAAAAAAGCGCAAGTGGACATGGGTGGTCAAGTACTTAGAAGCAGGCAACGTGGCTCGTTCCGATTGTTATGCTAATCGACCTCGTAAACTTTCGACGCGCGCGCACGCGGCGTCCAAACCGAAAACACGAAAGGAAGCTGACCGTGGCGCGGCGACGGTGCCGAGACCCCGAAGTGTCCTGGACCATAGGCAACGTGAACGCACGTAGACCCCGGTGTGATTAATCGAAGGACCACACAAGCGTGGTTTCGACCTCGTGACAGCCGATAGCGCGACGAGCCGTCAGCATTACCGGCACTTCTTGCTCGAGTTTGATTGCATAACAAGGCGGCGGTATGCAGCTGATAAATGGGGAGATTGGAGAGGCTCGAGGGCGCCTCGAGGACGCTCCGACGCTCGTCGACGATCTCGTATCTTGCCCCCGCCCCGGGAGGAAAATTCGTTCCTTCGGGATCGCCTGGCCCCGAAAGAGTCTCGTTCCTCGGGAAGGTCACCGGGGGTCGCGAACGATCTGATTGATCGTCCCTGAAATCGTCCGTCATGATCGTCTACTAGGTCAGTGGTGCGCAAACGATGCCTCGAGCAATGCTTTGGGAAAATTCAGTCGGGGATATTGGGGTAGGTTTCAGGGAATTGCGATGGGATGATAAGCGGGAGAATCTGATTCGACGATCAGATGCTTTCTGTAATGATAAATATTGATCTTGCGGTCTGTATTATTGACCCCGGGATGTCGAGATCAGGTCAAAAGATGTCTACAGAGCTCAAGTTTTAGTTTTTCTTTAGTAGGCTTCAAACTTTCCAATTATTTGGTCTCCTTCTAACTGTTTATAACTTCCTTATCGTTTCCTTTTGATAAATTTGCCTTTCGGGTCAAATTCAAGTGAGTAAAGAATCGTCTGCTTTTGAGTGACTTTATTATTCATATTTAATTATTAGTAAGTAAATTACAATGGTAATTATTGTTAGAGAATTCTTTCCCAAAAAGTGGGAATTTCTTGAAGAAGAAACTTCAAACTAATCTAGCATAAATTAAATAGTAACAAAATTTAACCCGATACGTTAGAATTTTTTATCGATTTGGATAAATGATTTTCTGAAATTACCTTATATTTCCTTCCATTTCTTTGAAGTTCCTAGAATTTTCTTCATTTTTTTTTTAAATTCCTTGAAACTTCTTGAATTATTGATTTTTCTTGAATCTTTTTGAATTTTCTACAAATTCCTTGAATTTCGTTGAAATTCCCAGAATTGGTTGACTTTTTTTTAGTTTTTTAGATGTTCCTAGAATTTTTTTAATTTTCCTTAAATTTCTTAAATCTTCATTCAATTCTTATTGAAATTCCTCGAATTTTCTTAATTTTTCTTAGATTCTCTTAAAATTCCTTACAATTTCCTTACATTTTTGTAAAATTGAAATACCTTGAATTTTCCTCACAGGTGTTTAAAATTTCTTAAATTTTCATTCATTATTCTTCATATTTCTTGAAATTCCTAATTTTCGTTAAATCTTGAAATTTCATTAAATTCCTAGAATTTGATTTAAATTTTCCTGAGATTCCTTGAATTTTCCTTACAATTTCTTAAAATTCCTAGAACGTATCTCGTCACGGACACGAAAGGGTTAATAATATTCAGCTTGCCAATAATTAGATACAATAATAAACATAAATTTTTATATAGATAAATTAACCTAGAATAATCTAATAAACATTTTAGCATTAATTAAGTAATAAAAAGAAAATAGTACAATTTGAAAAGTAGGAAATATTTTAAATGACTTTATTAAACAAAAAAAAAAAAGAAAAAATGAAACTACAGCAGTTTGTGATAATCATTACATCAGGAATTACAGGACAAAATAAAATTACATTGCATTCAATAAGTATAATGACTTCTACTGAAATATCTTCATCCATTTAGGACGATGATACGCATAATGTTGCGTGTCACTGCGATGGATCGGGTAAATCCTGCGACAGGATTTCCAGAAGCGATGTTTCCGTGCAGCCGAGTGGAATAATCTACATGATTTTATTTCGGCCCATCGACCGGAACGAAATCGCATTACGATGATAGCTATTATGCCATCTTTGATAAGGAGTTAGATCGTTTGTGAGAACGCTTCTGGAATTGTTCGTCACGTGTGTCCGATTAATGGAATCCTCCCACTGGAATCTCTCAATCAACGATTGATAAGCAATTTATATACTTGCTTTCGTCTGCTGTCGTTATTTCGGCAATTGCATCGAGATCGATATCAGCAACGCTTGAGTCGTCTTATCAATATTAAATGTAGCGTTGTACTAAAAATGATTCACTCAAGTTGATCGAGATATTTTTTTACGGATTCTGTTAAATTTGGAGTTAATAAAAAAAAATCTATCGATACAGGTTTAATATCAAATATAATAAAAACTTTGAATAATTTTTATAATACCGTGGGATAATTTTATCGAGCTGTGTAATCGTGTTCACATGATTGTTGAGCATGGAAATTGGGACAAAAACCGCATGCTGCGTGTTTCATATCTGTGACATTCGAACCGTTACGACAACGTGTATTACATTTCCCGCACGAGTGCAAATGATTGAAAAATATCGTGCGGTACTACCATGAGTGTATCACCGTAGAACCTGCAAAGATCTGTGATAATATCGCATGATATTTTTCACTCGATTGTAGCCCGTCGAATTTATTAACGTTTTCTTTTTGTTACGCTAATTATATAATTAGAACTCAGGTATTTTAGAAAAGAAATGATTTTATAACTAACGATAAGGAAAACGAGGACCTAAAGTTATTTTATATTTAAATTGAAATGCATGAAGCCTTGATATCTCAAGAAAAAAATTTACAAAATGATGTCCGACTATATTTTACATCCAATTACTGAATAATAATTTCCTAGTATCGACGCAAGGTGGACGACGAATATAAATACGATATAAACTTCATTACTTTCACTGAATGACGTGCGTGTTTTCCGTTCGATCGACACAGGGTTCGATCGATTGTAACAATTTCATGCGTTTCTCGCTATCACTTGCTGATACACGGAAAGAAGTGATAATGAAAGAAGCGAGGTGGTTCGACTTCTCTAGCGACAGATGCACCACACGACGGTCAATAATTAATCTGATAGTAATTCGCGTATGCAGACAGCTTGATTAATCGTTCGGCTGATTTATCCGCATCACGCACGTGCCAGGGGATCGTCTTAAAGTGCACGTGAACCTGATCAACGAATTCTCCAATTGATTTACGACTGCTGGTTAAGGATAGAAGCGTCTCGTTATCCGCGTCCTCCGCCTCATCCTCTCAACAATCATTTCTCCAAAGATTATTTACTTTTGTGTGCATTATTCATGTTATTAAACATTGAAAACTTCGACTTCATTATTGTAGAATAATTATGACATTCTTGTTGGTGACGGAATACTCAATGCTGGCAAATTTGAAGTACAGTAGATCCTCGATTATCAGACTGAATATTTTTAATATAAAATGCTAACAAGTAGTTGAAAATTATCGAAACATGGTTCAAGTTTTACTTAAAGTCATACCATGTTATACCTAAACTTATTAATAATTGAGATCTTAGATAATAAAAATTAGGGATAATTGAAGTTCTACTATAAAATATCTTGAACACGTAAAATGGTAAAACAAGTATGAAAGAAGAAATTTGCACATTTCTTGAAAAGTAAATATTAATTGCCCATAGTTTCAGTTTGAAAAAAAGCAAGCAGTCAAGCTCTAATCTCTCATTGCACAATCGTAATAATAATTAAATCTAATCAACCATCTATTTTCTCACGGGTAAAATGAAAGGGATCAAGAAGGAGCGAATAACTAATGATGCAACTCGAAAGACAGGAGAGGTCCAAGTACAGACAGATGTCTCGAAATTATCGAATTAAATAATTAAACTCATTTGACCGAAGCAATCATAGAGAAGGCACGAGCGAAGAAAGCGAAACCGCAAAGAGAGGATTTTTCTCGTCGAGCGGTTCGACCTAACAACAAACGACGCTAGTTCGCAATTACTCGGTGTCGTGGGGCGGCAAGACGATTGGAAGAATCAATGAGACACGAAAGGGAAGGATCGATGTGCGCGGCACCTTTGACTAAACGAAGGTTGGGGAAGGTAGCGCGGCATGCATCATTCTTTTACCTCCCTCCTACGGGGTCGATAAACTTCGGGCGCACCTAATCAGACTCGAGGCTCATCGCCGGTATCTCGATGCATTATCCCTTTATTGCCGGATGATCTATTGCGGTAATATTGAAAAATGGCCCCCGCCGCCTCGTTGTTCCTTTGACGACAGATCCGAAGATACATAATATATGGCTGGTCTCATTGGGAACCTCCCGGCTTTTCGGTGGGATTACAAAAACCGACGCCCAGCGTCCCGCTCGCCGAACGGAAGGAGACTCGCCCGGTTATCGTTTGCACTCTGTCCTAGTCGACTCGAGAAGCCTTGCGATCGTTACAAAATTAAGTAGGTCAAATCGTTAGTAATCCATTTTAAGATTATTTTATATAGAAGATATCAGCTTTTAATTTTTGTATGATTTTTTAATCCCATTTTCTACAAATTTCTGATCTTTTGAGTCTGAATGTTGTTTCACCTTGCTTTTAACAACTATTTTAATTTTGAAAAAAATGTGAGAATGTTAGTAGTAATATCAAGATTTTTTGTTGCTTAATATTATATTAAAAATTCTGTTATCTAACGTCACAATAAAATGATAATAAGGAATGTAGTAATGTTAACATTTCTGAATGTATTCTACAGAAATTTAAAAACAGTTTTATTTGAGTTTAACCAGATTTACGAACGATTAACTTATGGTTTTTTTTCTGTGAAGTGTTAACATTACAGATTTTTGAAAAAATACATAATTCACGAAAACAGTATTTATTTATACACTTCGTTAACTCCATTTGATGTCGGTTTAAAATACACATAATGTTTTCTCAGGTTGAATTACAAATAAAAGTTAATGGCACTCGTCAATTTAACGGGTTCCGTAAATTCAGTATTAAAATCATTCCATATCTTAAACAATTTCAGTAGATGGAGTTTAACAGCGAAAGTATCAGAAAAGCGGTATTATGCTCACAATAAAATTCTCCGTAAGCGTCAGAACTAGTTTTACCAGAAATCGATACAAAAATGCAGGCAATCGTAATTAATTTCCTTGACCCATTCGCAACCTTGCTAGCTGATACTCCAATACTTAAAGAATTCATCGAATCCCATCAGACAAGCACAATAACAAATTTCCATTGCACTGCTAAGTAGCGTACAGCAAAAACCAAGCAAAAAAGCGCAGGGAAGACCGTGAGGATACTTTTTAAAGACATGTTTCGTATTTCTAAATAAGTTTCAGCACCCGCTTATGCTTATCGAGCGCAATCCCACGCACAGACGTTGTACGGCAACTAATTATACGACGGTCGAGGGGTCCAACTCGTCGTAGAATAACGTTCTCTGCGGAGTTTGTTGCGTGCACGTAACGCCGCTCAAGTGTGACTGAATCTCAAAGAAGAGGTCCTCTCACGAACCGGCGAAGAATGTCACTGTGTTGTAAATTAACGCTCCTGTCTGTAACAGCGATCGTCGGAGCGATTTATCAGCTTTCATCGACCGAAGAGCAGCCTGTCCGAGTGAGACCGAATAGTTGGCAAGCGTGCAAATTTCGGACTTCGAGAACTAACGCGGCAATTGTCATTTTTCTGACCGCGGAGGACCGTAGAAAATTAAATGGACATGAAATTTTTAGTGGAGAAAAATTTTCACTAGAAGAAAATTGTTTCTGTTTGTAAAATTGCTTAGAAAAAGATCTTGACTGTTTTGAAGAAATCAATTAATGGGAATGAGATTAGATCATTAGAATTATGCCTCAGGTGCATTATTGTATACTTTTCCTTCACAAAGTTATAGCAGCTCAAAGATCCAGAATTTTTTGGGAATGATACGATGATTCCTTAATTTTTGTACCCAGTTTTCGTGTTCGTTAAGAGGAAATCAAAATCTTAGTGATATTCGTTTGATTAGAAGACAAATATTTTCAGTTTTAAGTTATTGATACCTGGAAATTTAAGCGATAATTATGGAATAAGATTTGTTTCATTTCTTTTTCATTGAATGAAGACAAGACTCCAAAATTTTCAATAAATCTAATTTCTGTTATTTTACTTTAAATTTTCAAATTCGTGATATTAATTTGCATCACTTCAATTCATATTGCAAAGAAATGTCTGTATTACTACTTAGTATTAAGTCTGTGGGTTTTACAGAATTCCACAGAATTCTAACAAAAATTTATCAAACAATATTTCGTTGCAATATGAATTGAGGTGATGCAAATTACTATGATGAATTTGTTAATTTGTTCGGTGAAAAAGAAGTAGAACAAATCTTGGTTCACAATTAAAAATTATCACTCAAATTTCCAAGCGTCAATAACTTCAAAACATTTGCCTCCTAATCACATAAATATTTAAAAACTGAAGTATGTTTTTAATATCTCAGCTCAGAATTTTCATAAAAATTTTACAGATCTTTTCCCGGGAGCTTAATAGCATTCCCTGGGACTCTTTTTTTTTGCAATAAAAGTATTAATAGATTGAGGTGGCAATATCCAGCGGTCCGTCTGAAGTCAAGCTGCTCTCGAAGCTTCTTCAGAACTTTAATTAATACTTTGGGTTTTACGATTAATCGGCGGAATTCTCGCCATTGGCTATCAGATCAAATTTTAAACGTATAATAAAGTCATTAATTAATTTAAAAGACATACGATCCGTGTTACAGATATAAATGATACGATATTCCGCGTCGATTTGGGCCAAGTTAATGTTCCCGAGTCTTACGTCCACAAGTCCTTAACGCGCAAATTATTGAACGGCTTAATCGAAAGGAAACGTCGGATCGATCGCGCTTATCGATCCGTTTACCTTCTTTCTGCCAAATAAGATCGTATCGTTACGAACATTCCGGTCAGTTTACCGCGCATAAAATGATCGAACCCGCGTATTTGATTCGCTAAATCGCGACACTGAATATAAAACGCGAATTGCCTCTTTTCTTCTCAATCAGTTTCGCCCGATTCGTCGTAAAAGTGTCGTTCAGTTTAAGCTGTCGTGATTCGATCTTCCAAGGGTGAACGCGAAATATGCTTCGTCGCTATCACGATCGATTTATGGATCACGCTTTAGGTGTAACGTGTTAATTAGGGCTCTCGTTAAAGAAATGCGGCCCTGTCGCTCGCGTTTAGCGAACCATAAATTACCGGAATGGTCAATACGTTGCTTGCTAATTAGCTAAATTAATTAGGAGCCCCGGTGCGTAATTTATCGACTGATAAAAGCGAATGCTTGTACACACTCGCTGCGACTTACGACACCCGCCGAGAACTACCGTGATGATTTTACTATGTGCAAGTATAGTCTTTGTATGTGTTCAGGAAAAAGCGTTGGCCTTTTTTTTTTTTTGCCTCGAAGAATTTGTAAGGGGCGAACATTAATCAAACCTTGTGTTCACTAGTAGTGAATCACTATATTGGAATTATTGTTGTCAGATTATTTTCAACAGAAAAATCGGAACATGCAAAAAATACGAGTCAATAGAACAAAAATATTTTTTAAATTGATTTCTTAGTGGAGTTGTAGCATCAGTGTTTGTAGAGTTAGAAGAATTCATAAAAAGTATCGCAAGTTTGAACACCCCACGAAGGATATAAAAATAGATTGGATTGATTAGACTGATTGGAATAGAAAAAAAAGGGTAGAAAAAGAGGTATGAGAAAATAGTAATTTAAAGGAAGAAATTTCGAATCATGAAAAAATAAAGGAAACATTGGAAAAATATATTTTATAAGGTTTGGGTGCAAATATATGATTGAATTTCATGGTTTTTGTTGGAATTCGAGTATAGAATGTGTAGATAACATAATATTAATGGGGTATACTTGCAAGCTGCATGGGTCACAATGAGGGTTGTTAGGCTAAATGAATTGACAGTGATGTGATCTCTGCAGTTTCTCAGAAACTAACTTACTGTGCACGTAAGACGAACTGAGTAATTATGTTGACCTGAATTTAAACTGCCTTCAGTCAATCTAGACTGAACTATATATATTTCAGCTATAGTGTGAAGTATTAATAGTTTAGTGATAGTGTATGAACGGGAGGTTTCAGTCATATCTTGGATGAAATGTTTAAAAAAGTTACGCTTGATAGTAAATCGATACCTTTACTGTAATAACACGTATTAGTATTTTTCACAATCTTGATATCTATCGCCTTTAAGTGTAATATAGCTAATATTGATCCCGTATGGATTGATTGTATTTCAAAAAATAAAAAAATCTGTACCGCTTTTTACAACTCTAAGAGCAACCAGATATTAACATAAAGCTAAGCGAAAATAAACAATTCTTTTACTCTTCTTGCAAATTACTTTCTTATCCAATACGTGATATCAGAATGAAGGTGTCAAAATATTACATAGAAATGCACAGATGAATTCTAGTTTCGAAAGGGCATATTTTTAACAAAATACTGTACAGGTTTCAAAAATTAAACAAAATATTCTTTTGAAGAATTTCATAGTATGACAAGAAGACTTCGAAGTTCTTTTCATATCATAAAAAAAAGGTCTGATTTTATAACTTTGCATTTCCAGAGCTTTAAAATTCTAGAATTCTGGATTTATGGAACTAAAAACTCGAAATAGTTTGAAACTGTAACACTCAAATATTAAATTACTTCAGAAGGATAATTTATTTATAAAAGAAATTAATATTTCTGTAGGTAACTGTAAACCGTTAAAATCTTACAGATCTAACATTGTAGAGTTTAAGAAATCTAGAATTCTAAAAACTATGGTCTAAAACTCAGTACATGTCCATATAGCTTACTTAATTTCCAAATTAATGAAAATTAATGATTACTCTTATCATTAAACATTTTACTCGCTGAATGTTACCTTCTATAACCATTTTCTGTGTCAGATAATTCCTAAGGCTATCCTTAAAAGATACTCTTATGCTCCTAAACATTTTTCTAAAGCGAAATGTGAAACAAGAAACATCACTAAATGAAGACAATCACCATAAACAACATAAACAAACCAACACACTTTTATCACAAACATTAATAACCACAAAAAGCCTGTACATTTCATTAAAATCGCAAGGCAACAAAACCAACAAAACCATCACTTCAGCAGATTGAAGACAGCAAAGGAAGTACACGACGAATAAAGTAGCAAGATCGTTAAGTAATTTCCCTGTCGGATTATCAGGCTTGCAGATTATGCTACGAGGGTACGAGGATGTCCAAGCACGATGTCCAGTGTCCAACGAGAACGTCCAACACGTTCAGTATAGAAAAAGCAAGGTGCGAGGGAAACACCGAATAGCTCGAAAGACTCCTCCCAAAGAGGAGCGACGAGACAATAAGTCTCTGGGCTTCCTCTGACGCGCGTGTACCCGCGAAATCGGATTACGGATTTTCGTGTGTGGACGTTGCTTCCAAACCCGCTCTAAACCGAGTTTCGATCGGGTCAACGCAACGCGCCGCGTCGCGTCGACGCTCTTGCGATCCCCGGAGACGAGGTGAAGAATTTCTTAACTCCTCGGACACGACGTTTCGACGGACGGGCACCGTGAAACTAAATGGGCGTAATTCGGTGAGTAACGACTCACCGAAAGGGATAAGATTCACCTGGAAACCGTAAGCAGCTTAAAGCGTCCGCACCAACGCTTCCAGCCATGCCGCTTCTGCCTTCTGGCACTTTCCCGCCAGTTGTTTTCCGTTTGCATGTAACTGTACTGTAATCCATTAACTGGCCGGAAAATGGACTGGATGATAAACGGTGGTTCGCGCTTCAGTGAAACCAGACTCTTGGTTTCGCGTCATTTTTTTACCTCCGCCTCGTGGGAACGTTCAGATTGGTTACGTGCGTCGAGGAAATTCCTTGCACCCATTTTTTTTGTTAGTGCGAGGAACTTTGTGCAACTTTGAATTAGGAGCGAGATTATTTGTCAAAGGTGATTTCTCATAAGGAAATTATTTATGCAGCTTCTCGTCACGTGGAACCAAATTTCTTGAAGTATCTTTCTTTTTTAGATTCTTTCAGTGGATATTTTTTTAAGATTTTATTTGCAGACTGTGGATATTTGTACATATTCACATTTTTATAGATACAGTGCCTCGCACATTTCTTCACAAAGAATATGTCAAAGTTTAAATTCTAAGAAAGGTATTTGCTTGTGCATAAGAAAAGTTATGGTAACTGAAAAGTAATTAAATGTAGAAGGGAAAACGAATTTTCTATCGTAAGTTGATAGAAAAAAATATAATGCTGAAGATTTTACAGTCAATTAACATTTACTCATAGATATTCATCGACTTCTGCATAAGAACGTTTGTAAGAAATGCAACATTAACATCCACAGACAAGTTATTTCAAACTGAATTATTGTGCGTTATACGCTTGTCTCACATCGATGATGTATTGGATATCGATTTACTTGAAAGTTCAGCCTTTAATGGACCTCTTTCGCTGGAGGGGAATCAGGAAGATACAGTAAATTTCTAAGCGGTGTTCCAGGAAGACTGAGAAAAGCGAGAGTTAAGTGAATGGTACGACTTTAGTAGTAGAGATGCCCGTAATATTCTCCATGAATAATTTCTCCAGAGTTTCCATTGGTTCTCGTGTGGTCTCTTGTCTCTCTGCCAGAGAAGCAATTACCATGTAATGCTATAATACTTCGAGAAAATAGCTACCTATAAGGCGATCATTTTTTATAATATTAATGCTTACTTCGTAAACGTTTTTACAGTTACCTCAAACCGTAAATCAAAGTCACTGATTTATCATACGACTTTCAATAAATATAAACTTTCGAAAAAATTCATACAGCTTCCTTAAACCTTCTGAACTGAAATTAAAATAAAATATTTAGGAATAAGTTTGTTTATCTATATTATTATTGCAAATATACAAAGTGAGGAGCCACACCTATTAAATTTACTAAGGCACGAAAGACTTCTGTTTACAGAATAAGGATTAAGAAGAATTTCTATGGTATCTTTAAATATTCCTATGAGAAATTGGGTTCTGTTCTTATCACAATTATCATATTAATATGAAATGCACTAAATTCCCACTATGTCAATCCTTTTGTGAAAATGTTACACATATATCTTGATACTAAATTATCATATTAATTCTTTCTCATATCTACATGTACTTATCTTATGAACATTCAACTTTATTGTTTATAGAAGCAATTTTTCTTATCAATTCTTCCTTCGTAGATTACACTTGTTGCATAGAAATTAAGTTATTCATAAATTCATAGATTCATTAATCCCTTGAACTTAAACGACTATCGACTATCAACAGTAAGTAGATTTTCTTTCTTCCTCTGTATAATTTTTTTAGTGATACAGAAAAGAAACAAAGAATCTAAAAAAAGAAGAACTTCAATTATATAGCACAATTTTTGAAGTACAGTGGTAAAAAGAATGAAAAAACGAATGGCGCTAACGATACAAACACTTCAGCCTTATACCAATATTTACCAAAAAATTTGACTACAGTTTCGCCCGAAACCTGCGTCATTCCGCAAAACGATAGCCCAAAAATACGACCCGATTACTTCTCGAAGTCGACGCGATCCCGCGAGATCCAAAAGCGAAGAAAAATAATCGAAACTTCGTATACTTCAAACCACGTGTCATTTAAAAGCCATAAAATACTCGTTTCCGCGGTTCCAAAAACACGCCCGAATGATTAAAATCATACCGGAGCACCCGCTCCCGTAGATCACCGGCCGCTTTGATGAACCAATAAATCACGGCCACGTGTGCCCGTACTTGTTGCGCTTTAATAATAGTCACCGCACCGTCGACGATAACTAATAACAGATATCGCAAGTTCACGGCATCCTGCGTAATGAGTCAGCGGCATAGGCGTGATCTACTTGTCAGCCGCGGAACGTAAATTACTTAATTATCGCCCTTCGGGTGACGCGCGGACACATTGTTGCAGAGGACAGTTCGCCGGACTGATAGCTCGACTATCAGCGATACGCAATTTATCACGCGGTTGAAGCGCGTGAAGTACGTACCTCCCTTTTTTGGATTACAATAAAACCAGCTGCGCACCGATGCATCATACTTCATCAGGGGGGACTCGTAATCGCTAGGAATCTGTGTTCAGAATTCTTTTCTTTTTCGTGGCACTTAGACGAAGTCGTGTTCACAGGTTTCCTTACGTCGTCATATAAATCTACGCTCCGGGATTTTCACATGTTTGTCGATCGCCGTGCTCGAGAAATTCCCTTTGCTATCATCTTTTCTTTGTTTTTGTATTAACAAGCTTACCAGCACTTCCTTGTTCGTGTTAACGTGGACGCGTTCATTATCTTGCCTCAAGCAGAGCCAGGTTTTCATTTTAGGAAACGGGAAACGTTGTAAATTAAGTACAAGCTGATGTAGTTCAGATGGATTCCCATGTATACATACAGGATATTGACACCTGTTTTGCTATTTATTCCACGTGATCAGATATACGGTAAACACGCCAATAGATGGACAGATTTTAGATTAATCGATCATTATGGAAAAACTAGGATATTCATTTATATTATTGTTTCTTCATTTTGTAAAGAAATCGTTTGACGTTTCAAAAATTTCATATTTTCAATACAAGAGTTTTTGTATATGAAAAAATATTTCGGAATATCCATCTACTGATGATAAATATGGTTATGAGTAGAATTGTCATAATTTCTATTATATACACCTCATTTTTTTCTTAAAATTTATACAGAGTGTCCCAAACTAACTGCGGGAGCCGGAAATGGGAGATTCCTGGCGTGATTCTAAACAACATTTTATTTTGCAAAAATGTCCTCCGAAATTTTGTTAACAAGTTATTAACGAAAAACATCGACCAATCAGAGAGCGAGTACAGCGGAGTAATGATGGCGCGGACGATGGCGGGCCAATACTACTCAAAGCTGGGGCGCGCGCTGAAATTTATCCACTGTACTCGTGCTTCTATTGGTCGGTGTTTTTTGTTAGTAACTCATTAACAAAGCTTCGGAGAACATTTTTGCAAAGGAAAAAGTTGTTTAGAATCACCTCAGGAATCTCTCATTTCCGATTCTCGCACTTAGTTTGGGACACCCTGTATACTTTTCTATACAAAACTTTTGAATTTTTTTTATAAAACAAATACTTCTAAGCAAAACCTTATTATAAATGTCGGAATCAACTGAGCCGTCCAATTACTGGCTTGCTTATTCTAATTGAGAAGTTTGTGTGTCTCTGAAACCCTTGTGATACACATTTTGCTATTCAATGAAAGCTTACCATAATTTTTATTATTTTATACTATCGCGTGCAATCGACACGATGCTGCTCCATTAACTGTAGCTCTACAAATACTTCGAATGCCGGCTTAAAACTTTAAATTTACGTTCTTCAAGTGTATTAGTATCGATTGAGACAAAAAATTAGTTTAATCCGTTGTATGTAATTCCCGCCTTGAAGGTTAAGAAGAATGCAAAACAGAAGCATAGAAATGCATCGTGTCAGAAAATCAGAATGCATATTACCATCGATATCGCAGACTTCTCCCATAATGGACAGACCGATAAACGTTCCTCCGCTTTCTAGAAAATAATCGTAGACAGAAGAACGTCGAAGAGGAAATTTCCCAACTGATAGTTGGGCGGCAGACGGAGAGATTTTTCGGCGCGTGGGCGTGTTGGCACGTGGTACGAAAACCCCGGATATTATCGCACTTTCGCTGCCGTACCAGCGACTTCTCTCTTCCCGGTTCGCCGTTCTCCTCTGTGCGCCGATATTGTTTGATATTGTTGGAAATACGTTTGTTTGGAAAGCACATTTGAATAACTCGCGTGGCAGTTCCTCCGGGGTTGCCGCGAACAAATTAGGTCCGGTTTACAGGAACGTGGGGAAACGCGCGTGTGGCAACAACGGGGCGGAGAGATTCGTTTCGTGACGCTACTCGTGGCGTCGATTACGTTTTAAAAAACGTCCATGCTAGAACACCGATCGCCGCGACTGTTCCCCCGGCGGTCTTCCTAAGAAGATCTTGAAAAGATTCTTGCGATTTCTCTTTAGCACTTGGATCGCGTGCGCCGCTTCTTTTTGTCCGGCGCGACGCCGAGTTCGAGTGACAAACAGGGAGAGATTTATTCCTCGCTCCTCTTCTGGTGGCTCCGCTGAGAATCGTGACATATTTGGAAATCTGGTCGACGACGTTGTCTCGACAGGGAAATGGGAATTGTTCTCAAGCGAAGGTTTGCGTAATGTTTTCCTTTCGTTTACTTTTTGACGAGGGAGGAAAAATTCGGTGGCATTCCATGGGACTGAAAGTGACTTTGCGGCGGGTTGACTTCAAGGTCGACCGCGAGATACACTTCACAAATCATTCTGACAAGCTGGACGCATACGTGACTACGTAGCTTACGTTGTAGCCGTGGGTGGGAAGATCTTCCCCCCGGCTCCCTAATCTAAATTGGTACCCAAACTTAAGCAAGCCCAAGTTCGAAAAGAAACATTATACTGTAAATTAAACAAAGACTAAAATAGTTCAGAGGCTGTCTAGTTGGAAAACTATCGCTGGTTAAGGAAGTTTGTTGTTTGGAGGCTTGAGTTCAGTGAACCAACAAAGTGTTAAGGGGACGTTCTACACTTGCGGACTCAAGAATCGATTTTTTTTGTTGCTTAATTCGAAAGAGTGCACTTTTTTAAATATCTTTGTAAGTTTTAGGGACAAAATTCTATGTATTTTGGATATTGCAGATATTTGTAGGGTCAGCGAAAACTCGCGATCGTAATAGAAAAAAAATTACACGATCAAATGATTTAAAATTTTAATATATCATTTTAGACATTAGTCGCTATCGGACTAGCTGCATGAATGTTATTTTTTTAAATAATTTCCCACCTTTTTATATCAATTAATACAAAAGAATACGTCATTTTCTGTATTTTTAATTTTGAACGTGCACCATTCTGAAAATTATTGCTGAAAATTTTTCTTCTGTGGTTTAGTCGATACTCATACTCATCAAAATTGAATTTTTTTTTTAGTAATCTAAAATTAGGATTGTCAGCAAGTCGTAAAATTCTGAAGACATGAACTTCACCGTTAAATATTTCAATAAACGGTAAAACAATTTTTTCTTGTATTTCAAGAGCGGTAGAAAATATTTTAAAAGCTTCGAAATCGTTAAGCGTTTATTTTAATATAAAAATCTCTCATTGAAAATTGGTCAAATATTCGACCGCAAATGTAGAATGTCACCTTAACTTGAAGTTTTGAGGTGGGATGGTAAAAATGTTGCAAATTTAAGTGCAATGCAACGTTGACTTTACTTAAACAAATAACCATCGATGTGTATTCGAGAAGTCAAGATTATAATATTTACTTTTATTTATTTCTTTTCTTTACTTCGACCATAATTTTACAAAGCAAAAGTTTCAATTTCAATAATTATTAATGTATAGTACAAATTTTGCGAAAGAAAATTCAGATACTTAATTAAAAATAGAAGTGCTACGAATTTAATTCTGCACATAAAAAATATGTTTAACTCACACATCTGTGGTAAAACGACGTATGTCACATGCTTCCAATTTCGAGTTTAAAATTTTAAACGTCAATACTGTCTTATGTACTTGAATTTTTTTATATTCTTATTCTTAATATAAAACATGCTTATGATGTATTTTTTCTCTCATAAAAATGTGAATTCTACTTTCTGGATCTCAGTTAAGGCATAAACTAAAATTTTTTAAAAATGCGACACGTTGTTCTGTCTCACAGCCACCGACATATGTATAATTTTAACATTTGTTGAAAACATATTTAACAATATAATAACACTAAAATATGTAGCACCCTGATTTTTAGGTATTTAAATCTTTCCAGTGAGTAATATAGTAATTGTCTTTATTATTCAAACACTGGATCAGTTACTTGAGTTTACTCTCATTTAAGATTAATGTAATTGAAAAGTGTACACATGTTTTGTTATGGTGTACAGCTTACAGAAATTACATTAAATTCTATTTATAATAACAGTTATGCAACACTATTTATATACTATCAACATGTATGCAGTTATTTAGATATGCATTCGTAGAATGTGTATAGACGGTCGCGCTCTCGTCACGAAACAAAAATAAAGAAGACAGAAATGTATCAAAGTTCGTTGTCTCGTCTACTGTGGGTCTGAGCGCGTGTGGATCTATGCCAACAAAATCATTTTTAAACCGTGGCATCATTCATAGAATCAGCATCATTCCGAGAAAATCCTTGCGGTGCACTCATTCTAATTTAAAAATAACCGGCTTCTCTTGAAAATATAAAGCATTCCTTAATTTATAATCTGTTCAAATTCAATGATCCTTCATTGCTACAAAAAAAAAATCTGTTCCAAAACACAAAATACAATCTTCTAACAATTGGAGTAATTTTCAAAGAACCTCATTATAGATACTTCAACAACAAATTCAGGTGTGCCTAGGCAACACGTCCATTAATTTCACATATTTCTAACATGTATGTCTAACCGATACGGTAAACTAATTAATTAAAATCACACGAACCGTACGAATTACTAAATAAATCACGCCGACAGTCAATCATATTTTTATTCTAACCAACAGCAAAATATGAAGCCGCTATCAAGGACACGTCAATAAAATTTAACGCACAAATCCATCTTGCTTTCCTAATCAGCTCGCAATGTCGCCCACCCGTAACATCCTTAACCAAGGAGAAATCTAAATTCACCAGTCACCGTCAGCTATCCGTCTAATAAATCTAGCACCGTTTCCTTTTACACTCCCATCCGTTAAGCGCGCGCGCGTTATCAAAACCGTAGGTCCAGCTTTCTAAACGGACCGACGATAAACTTTCAACAAATAAAGTCCGACGAGCGTTGTCCCGACATATCCCTTGACTCGCGCGCGCGCGAGCTTGTATCGCGTGTCATTACCGGAAAACACGATCCGATTCAGACTCGGCGGTGGCTTCGCGCCGCCACCTGTCATCATCGTTTCGTCGATGGTTGCGCGCGCGACCAACAGGTAAGACCATCCGACCGCATCTAACAGTTATCTAAGGACGACGGAACGTTTCCTGACCAAGATCCTCGTTCTCTGTCCGCGTTCTACCGCGACGGGACTTCGCCCGGAGCCACGAATCGAAAGAAGTAGCCGAAAAGGGATGGCCGGACCCTAGGCGGACGCTCGGCGGAGAGCGAACGAAAATAAAGGGGTAACGCGAAAGGACGTGGCTCGTAAATTTGCTCGGCCATTGTAAATCGAGAGAATAGAGGAGGCAGCAACAATGCGATATGTTAATCATAAATTTCGACGGGCGTGTGTGCATCGTCTGCGCGGGACGGGAGGATCGCGGGGAGGAAAGGGAGGATCGTAGGTGAAACGACGCGCGGACCCGTCGAGAGGAACGAACTGCGAGAGGACCGGGATTAGACGCAGGGGGAGAGAATGAGAGACGATAGGGGGCAAACGGTGAGACACGAGGCTGAGGATGTAAAATGAAGAAGAGGAGGGAACGGGGAGAGGAATGAAAGTATCTTCGTGTGATTTTGTTGCGCGTTTCAGTCGTCAAGTTCTCCTTTCGGTTAATGGAACGGAGGTTCTTCGTGGTCTCTTTTTGGCTGATGGAATATGCGAACTTCGGAGGATCTACCGGATGCAATGGTAGCTGAAGAAATTCTTAGGCGTATTCGAAACGTTGCACGAGTTGCGAGGTCGAAGTGCGAGGATTTTCTTATGCGATCAGATCCGGCTTCAGGATTGCAGAGGCAATTGAAGCTTCTACCTTGTGGATCTACTATTTATTTTATAGTACTTCCATTTAGTACCTTTTTAGTCTTTTAAAGTAGTTTTTGTTTGAAGACTCCATCCGATTCTTGTCAAAATTTGTTGCTGGATGCGAGTAGCATTTTTACTCTTGCGAAGATGAACGGTAGTAATGATAAAAAAATACCGGAAATCGTGCATAGAAACTGCACGAAGCAGAAAAAGGAGGAGCAAACACAAAGGTAGAGACCAAGAGAATATCTTTTGATTTACATCGAGCGCAACAAGTTTATCTGGTATCCTACGCAGAAAACGACGTTCGCACGGGAGAGAAGATCGACGAACGATCGGAGCGAGGCGTAGACGACTCCTCGAGGAAGACGAAGAACCTTTATGAGGAATTTACAGTTCGCGCTGGCAAACAGGAGGAGGTTTGCACAGGTAAACAGAGGAGACGGACGTGCATCGCGAGGGGACCAATGGGAACGAAGTGGAATACGAAAGAGATTCATAGTTCGTTCGGGCCTTATCTCATGACAAGTGCTGTTTTTGTATCCGGTTTTATGGAAGATAAAGCGTGCACCGATGATGATGCACGCCGCGGTGTTACTTAATGCAACAATTTTATTCACGGCGCGCAACTCCAGAAGGGGGGGAATTCGCGTAATGCCGACGACGGTCCGGAAAAGGGCGGGGAATCGTAATTAGGGCCCTCGCTATGATCTCGATCTTCGCTATTAGGCGAGGGATACGCCTTTTATTTTCATAACGATGAAACCCGTACGCGGTATCCGCGATTCTTGCTTGCTCCGCTGCTCCGTGAACATTAGCGTTCGAGATTAACCGCTACTTTGTGATTTCAAATCCTCGCGTTCGCGGATCGCGCACTCGGCGCGCCGTAATTCCGAACCTTTAGTCACGCGAGATTCTGTTAATACTTCAGCGAATGAAAGATTGTTATCGGTTCGTTGGATTTATGAATTCTTGTGGCATGTACTAATCGGCATTAATATCTCCGGATTTCATTGAAATGCCTCTGCGCACTGAAATTGTAGCGTTCGTATTTTCTCGACGAAGCTCGAACAAAATCTTCAGACCTTTTTGCCATATTGCTACTCGTTCATGTATATACAAAATGATAAAGTACTTCGATTATTAGTTTAGCTTATACACATGTTAACTTTGTGGCATTATTTATGCAAAAGAGGGATAGATCAAACATTTCGTCAATCATTTGGGCTTTCTTACCATCCTTTTAGATATCTCATAGAATATTTCTTACACCGTGAGTTAGATTGGTATATATTAGAAGTCGTGACGTTTATAGGAATATAAAGTAAGACTCTCGCTCACACTCGCACATCTATACGACTCTGTGAACGCCGAACCGTGGCGCTCACAATAATACATACAGAAGTCATTTTTATGTTCAGGTATTTCAATGTTCTGAGAATGGAGCTTAATATAAGGTTAGATAAATCCTTTTCTTATTGTTGAAAAAATGTGTTGCAGAGACAAATGAAATTATGTATGCAATTTGCAATGATTTACTATATAGTTTATTCACATACAGATTCTTTTAGTAATCCGAAGCATGAGCTTTATTTAAGGGACAATGAATTTCTACCAGAAAATGTGAATCATTAAATTCTATTTATACTTATTTTATTTATTTATTTAGTAGCTCGAGTTGCATCGATATCTTCCTTGTATTTTATTGGATATTTTGATGTCTCCGCAGAAGTTTCTCATGTTTCGTTGAAAGGGAAGCGATGTCAGAATATCATTCGTGTTGTCGTTGAGTCCGTGTTCCATTCTTTTTTCGTCGTATTGTGGGTATTCTGTGATTATGTTGTTCATTGATATTCTTGTATTGCAGAGATATCACACATAAAAGGAGAGTTTTTCTCGAGTAAGTGTTAGCGCCGTGTCCTGATCTAATTTTAGAAACCATAATTTGCTCGTTGCGATTGAAATCTGGATTGGTTTTCGAATCATTAAATACCACGTTACTTACATAAGTAAACAAGCGAAAACCTATTTCATGAATTCCAATCGGAAAGCAACAAGTGTGTTCCAGTCTCAACAAATGCTACCAATTCTCACTAATACGTGCTCTCACATTATAACTATTTCTACGGCATTTTCAATAAGGAAGAAAATATGGAACGGAGCACACGGAAATTTGCAGCATAAAATTGCTTCGTCGATCCGTGTCGAAATAAATAGTCGATACTCCCCGAGGTGCTAATAACGCATTAAAAATCCCGAGAAAGAAGAGCTGGAAGGGAAGCTGTCGTGCGGTGGCGGCTAAAAATCAAAGTAGATCGCTAATCCCTTTCATTAGACCGAGCACACCACGTGCAACCGGTCGTAATGGCGAGTCGCCTCTTCTTGCTGAAGTCAAGTGTCGTTACGTCGACTACTTTACAACTCGGCGACCGTACCAGCGGCGGTGTTCGTTTTCAAGTGTACCGCCGCTTTCCTACGCGTGGATTTTCATTCTCACCTGTCACATTATGTGAACGAATGGACTCTATTCGCCCTTCGCGGGGAAAAATTCCTTCGGCTTTTCCTTCCCTGATATTACGCGATTACCGACGCCGCAATTTCTTCCTGCTTCGCCGATTACAAAATCGCATGCAGATTCGATTAAACGGGTGGGAAATTTGCAAGTTTCTGTAAAAATTGACATGTTGCTCAAAGCTGACGTTCCCTGGGAAAATTATAATTTGTCACTGGCTCGCAGCATCTTTGCAATTTTTCTTCAAACTCCAATCTCAAGATATTAAAATTCGAAAAATAGAATACAATTTTTCATACTTTTCTTCCTTAATTTAATCTCAACGAATACTAACGTAAAATAGCAAAAGAAAACTGGAGACATTGCGCGGTTCTAAACAAAATGTTACACGGTTCTAAAACGAAGACCGGAGTTCCTTTCTTTGAAAGGAACGGAAGAGGAACGAGCAATCACGCCCGTGCGAGAACGCGGCAATAAGAATAAACGGTTCGAGGCGTGATTCGCTCGTGGTCTCTTTTGATGGCGAAGCTTTGACAAGGGACTCCTACACGCGAGCGTAACCCATGTCCATGACGCGGATAAGCCACGTCAAGTTGCCACCGCGGTGTGAGGGCGACGGGACACGAAACCACCGAGGAAAGAAGAGAACCACGACGAGAGGCGGCGGCGCACACGGTGCGCGCTGTCGCGGCTTGAAACTAATGCGTCTGTCCAACGATTTGGGCACACGACGAAAATCAATCAAGTCCATTAAGGGGGCTCCGAACCGGCCGAGCATTATAATACCGATACCAGCCAATGTAATTCAATACCTATGCGTCGTTGACCGACGCGTCCACAGACCCTCCACTGTTATGTCATTAATGAAGATCCATTTAACGTGACGCGCTGTCGATTACGAAATTGATGACGATTCCCGGCCCCGCGCTGTCAACTGTCCTTTAACTGCGCCCTGCCCCGATACGATTCCTCGGTTATTGTCGTTCCTTCAGGACTGTCTGTGAATACCGTGGGATTTGGGGGAAAGAAAAGGAAGACGTGGGAGGGAGGGATGCTCGGAGAGAGTTATTTATGTTTATGGAAGTTTTGTATTTTGTAGATCGATTGGATTTGTTGAATGTTACCGATCGATGTTGAAAATGAAGAATTTGAGTGCAATTTAGGCATTGAGAACAAAAACGGACTAATCCAGAACCTCAAATTTTTAAATCTTCTATTTTATAGGTTCAAATTTGCAACATTAACTTTTCCAATCTCCTATTTCAATTTTAATCTTTCAAAACTTTCTAATTCAAATCTTTAAAATGGAATCTTGAAAATCTTCAGATCTCCAAGTTCAACTTTTGAAGTATTTAACTTCAAACCCTCAAATCTCTTATTTCAACTCTTTAAACTTCTAAATTGATAAGACATTTACGATAAATATTGTACAGTAATAGTAGTTTTAGTAATTCTTCAATAATTCTTATCAAATTATTCTTATTACAGAACAAAAAATTAAAAAAATTCTTTCAAATACGGAGTGTCTGAAGTGTAAATTCTTCAGGGGTTAAAAAAAATGTGATTTTCTTGAAAACGATATGATACTACATAGATTTTCTTTCCTATTTTCTGGCGTAGACTTACACCCTACTTGTTTGTACTGCGATTTCCGCTCCAACTTGTATAACTTTTTTAGTTTTCCCCTTGTTTTTACAAAAATATCAACCCTTGATAGGCAAACCGAATCGAAAATGATTGTCAAAGAATTCAAAAAAATTATAGAGTACTTATCAAAATCTCAGCTACGTTACATAATTTACTTATTAAGTCGAATGTCTAAAACTCTTTCCGACAAAAATAAAAAATTAGAAGATTTTCTAAATTTAATTTATGTCATCTACTCCAAATAGCTTTGAACAGTTAAAGTTACTTTATTAATTTTAACCCTATATAATAAATAATAAAACATCTACAATCTACAATATTGCAATTCAACGTCAGCAGAAGCAGGAAAAATATCATAATTTTTGTTTCTTAAATGTAAAAACTAAGCCAAATAGACCACTGAGTTCTACCGTTTAAACTTCGCACCTTCAAAAACGCTTCGGGTTATTACTAGCTCCTTATAGGTTTAAATAGGCTCTACTAACCACCCTTAATAGGTGTTCGAAGCATGGAACGTATTTTCGCATAAAATAAAAAAAAAAAAACCATTAATTGAAAAACTGTAAAAAAAATGGAGTAAATTTCAGGAAAAATGTTAGCTAGATAGCCCTGGGAAGTACCGATACGGCTATGGCGCGCGAGATGATAAAATGAAGTCCATTTCGCGCAGAGACAGAGCATGTAATTTGCAATATGTCAAACTACGCACGAAGCTTGATGGTCTTAATGTTGCCCATAATCGCCTATCGCAAGGAAATCTAATGTAATTCATCTGCACGGTGCTCGATAATCTGTCGTGAAAACAGGCTTCGCGTAGAAAGTAATGAAACCATTTCCCCCGCCGTAAGGAATCTTTAGGTTTGAAAACGTTAACGACTTCTCCACTTTCCCCGGTAAAGAATACAACACCTGGAGTTCAATAAATAGCGTTTACTCGCGAAATTCAGCAACTGGAACGTCCCGTCTATTTTTAACCGCGTTAAGCGTTACAATTGCTTAACTAACGGTCGTCGCGTGGAATGTAACGTGAATCGGTCGATGACGATGCACCGGGACGATAACCAGCCGCGTCTGCGTGACTCGTCGGTTCGTGACAATCGAGGAAATCAGGAAAACCGACAGGAGGAATGAAGAAATCGTCGACCTCAACGTTCACCGGGCAAAAGATGCCGAGAGAGCGTCGCCGACGTTGATCACAAAGAATCGATTTTCCAATGCGATGCTTTATAGATCCCCTGTCGCATCGGCTTCAGATCCTAACGAAATCCTATTAGAAGGTGTGAAAGGTCATTAATAAACGCCTCATTCGTCTCGACCTTGCTAAAGGTGGTCCTAAGACCTATAAAGCGGTGCTTCATTAATAACAATTCCGGAGAATGGAGATTCACGGCACGCTTGGACCCCCCCTCGATTCGACCAATATCGATTACAACGGCATTGACCCCGTCCGAGGTTAATAGTTTCCGAAGCTGTCTTCGCGACAAAGGTATTACTTGTGGGCTGCCGAGTTGGGCCGAACTTCATTTATCATCTTTCGGCCCGCAACGCATCAATGCTTCGACGCCGTTATAAACTCTGATAGAGTAATTCGGGAGAGATCGCATGTTCCAATACCTCTCAAAATGGAATGAAACTAAGCGCAGGATATAGTCCAGGAAAATTGGGATTTTTCTACGGAATAATTTCCATGAAGCTAAATTTTTTTTATGAATTTTTAACGTCGTTTTAAATACTATGTAAAAAATCTTACACAATCCTTTTAGTAGTGAATTGTCTAAACCATTATTTCTATAATAACCATTTTCGTCGTAGAACTGATAGATGAATTACAGTAAAACCTCGCGAAGTGGCTTGATATTGGAGTCAAAACTGATGCATTTCCTTGATGCAGAATTTTTTTACGTTCATCATACTTTCGCCAAGACCGGCTTTAGGCTAAAGCCCTGTGTCCACGGTCAAAGAACTGTATCAAAGTTCTAGTTCCGACAAGAAGTAACTAGAAATTGGATCGTGAAAACGGACAATTCAGATGAAAATCTCGGACGAAAACATGTTACGGAAAATGCTGGGCTAATTTCTACAACCAACCAGTTGTAATAGGATAAACAGTTAGTTACCAAAACTGTGTCCAAGAACTTGTTTAAGGGAGTAATTTTTTAATTTATATTACTGTTTCTTCATTTTGTAGAGATCTAGTTTGTTGTGTTGGGAATTTAACATTTTTAATAAAAATGTTTTTTGTACGCGAAAGAATATTTTATAACACCGTCCATCTACTGGTGATACAGGCTATCAGTAGAATTTTCATAATTTTATGATTGAATAAATTAATTCTACTATACATACAATTACTTTTTCTTAAAATTTACACATTTTTTGTGCAAAGCGTGTGAATTTTGTTTTTAAAAGAAATATTTCTATGCAAAACCTTAATATAAATGTCGAAATCGGCTAAACCGTCCATCTACTGGCTTCCTTACCCTAATAGCAACAAAAAACAATTTTTGCAGGTTAATTCAAATTTTACTGTATAGCTGAATGTTAATAATATTTAACATTTGAAAACGGGGTAAACACTTGCTCAAATAACAGAATAATTTAATTTCTTATAATAGCATAAGAAAATTCTTATACCTCCTAAAACCTAAGATATCTACTAACTTCCTTTGTAATGTCGTAAAATTGAAATATTAAATTGATAGCTACGCTTAATCGCTGTCATTGCACTGAAACAACACAGCTCTCGTGCTCGTACGAGTGATATAGGTAATCTTACGGCGTATCACGCGTCGGAGGAACGTTGCTCCTTTATAATAAGAATAGTTTAGAAAATATTTAACTAGCCCTGCCTTTCCCATCGGTCCATCTATCTCGGAACACATATTCAAAGCGGAAAATATTTTTTACCGCCGTTTAATCTGACAAGGAAGCGAGCCCACGATTGCAAAGTTCCTTCGTCGCGCGATACGTCGCGACATTACTTTTTCTTCGAAATCCTGACAACGCAACGTGTAACAAGATTATCCTTCCCGCTCGATAATGACTGGCGTTGATCGGATTTAGTAACGATGCTGGATCCTGCTTTCCGTGAACAATATCGAGGCCGTTGTGTGACATGTTCGATAGTGAAACACCGTCAATCGCTGATAGTCACGAGATGGTGCGTTCAATCGTTATCGGATTGAATCTGATTCCGTCGATGGGCGAGACCGGCGAGACGCGACTCGCCCCGATCGCTTGATTTCGCATCCGCTTCGTCCATTTCTTCGGATTGTTCCAGGCCCCGGCCACTACGCTGATTCTAATCCGATCGCAATTAACATTTTTCCGACGAATTTATGTAAGCCTTCCGCCGAAGATTAACTTATATCGTTGGATCATGGCGATTCGAGAGAACTTGAAGCATCAGATTACGTTGTGTATCAAAGATTTTATTAATTTGTAAGCTAATAATCTGCTGCACAATCGTCTTGGATCTTGTAATTAAATGAAAATTGCGGTAAATTAATTTGGAATAAAAGTGGAGCTTTAACGTAGATCAACAACAATTTTGGGATTAATGTGTTGATATGGGACGATTTCATTTATTATTGGATTGATAAAACACTTTGTGGCAAAAGAGTAAATAGACGTTTTTGAGTGTCGCTTTTCAATTGGAATTTTTTTTACTTACTGTGCGCTCATTGATCAAAACATTTGAATGAGTTTAAGCTTGATAATGTGTCAGCTTCATAATTAAAAATATAAATCAACACGCGAATTTTGTTATTAATGTAGGTAATCTATTAAGAAAAAAAAACTATTATTGCTTAAGAAAATTACTTATGAATCTAAAGAAATTTCTCAACATGTTTACTAATCCGTAAAACTTTCTTCGATAAAAATGAGCATTCGAAGGACATTTAAATTTCGCTCGCCGTATAAACGACCCTGATATACAGAGGATTAAAGTCGAAAACAAAATGGATTTTAATAGACTATCGTTGGTCTTCCGAAAATCACCACAATCAACGAAAGTTATCGCTCCATTCATTCCAGCTGCCTAAAAATACGGCGTGCCCGGGGTCAGAGGGCTCGTAAATTTGAAACGTTTCCAACATTCTCGGAGTGAACGGTTCACCGGCATTCTTTCGGCATTAATTTCATTTGAGTTACCTACGTCCGGGATATTTCAATTAAAAGCGGTAGACCAATCAGTCGCTCAGCACGCAGCCACGCTCTATCGCGTGGGTGTCAAGAGCTGCACAGCCAGAGGGATTCCTGGGTTTCACTCTAGCGCTATGCAGTGACACGTGTTCCGTGCTTTCGTGTTTCGCCTTCAATTATCTTACATCGCCGCGAATAAATTAGTTTCGTTATTTTCGCATTTGTTGACTCGACGGAGACTCCGATTTTTCTCCTGGAACGATAATGTTAATGGCCTGGTAAGCACCCAACATGCACGCAACTGACTTCTTGAATGATTAGAATGATGAAAATTTATTTTTCTAATGAGTTGAATCCTCGTTCTTAGAAATCATACTCGTTTGATATACACCCCCGCTCAAAAGTATGTGGACACTAACCATTTTTATGAAATTTGTGATATATTATGTATAATGTTATTGTTAGACGGTATTTATTGTTAAATTCTGTTACGTACATGTATGTAATATATTCTAGTAATATTCTATTATTTCCAAGTAATTGTATCCAACGTATCAACTCAAAATCAATTCCAATTTTATATTATTAGTATTATCGAAAAAAATAAAATTCTATTGTTTCCAAGTAATTGTATCCAACGTATCAATCAAAAATCAGTTCCAATTTTATATTATTAGTATCATCGAAAAAAAATAAAATTTTATTGTTTTCAAGTAGTTGTATACAATGTTCTAGTAATACATTACATATATGTACGTAACAGAATTTAACAATAAAAACCGTCTAACAACAACAGTATACAAATTTCATAAAAATGGTTAGTGTCCACATACTTTTAAGCGGGGGTGTATGTGACATCCTATCCAATTCCTTTTTCTGAATACTGAACTCAGACAATTTTTTATTAACGGTCTGTTTTTTTTTCCGCGATTATAAACACGTAATGTATCTACAATTTTTATTAAATTCTAATGTTGCTTTTCAGTAAAAGGTGGACAGGATTTTTTATTTGCAACAAAAGCGAAGGAAATATTTATGAGCATATGCTCTCGGAAAACTCGTCGAAACATTGTAGGACGTCTCGCGGTTCCATCGCAATGAGGAAGTACACTGCAAGAGACACGTGAGAAAGCGTATGGAACGAGGATCACTTCAATCCGAGGAACGAAATCGCACCACCAGAAAAAACCGCAACCGTTTCGAGAGAGGCGTACGTAACCTCGGAACGGGACGTTCGTGCAATTCGATCGAACGAGTTTCTTGCGAAGCTGCGAGCATTAGCATATCGCGATTGCAGCCCCACGGAAACGACGCGATAATAGCTTGTACCGCGACAAAAGTTCATTAACGAGACCTCGATGGAAATGGCACCACTCGGGCACGCATTATTGCGTGCACGTACGAGTCCGATACAGTAATACGCAGAAATGCGTGTTCGATGCGCAGAATCTGTCGTCGCAAATGTAATTGATCCGCGCGAACGAATTCATTTCATTCGCGTTGCTCGATTTTGTAACGATGGGATCCGTTTTTACGTAAACGCTGCCTTGCTTCTGACAGCGGTTTGTATTGTATTGTACCGTATTGTTTCGATTTGAGGAGGATTCTGCTTCAATACAAGGTGACTACGGCGGATATTATGCATTTATGACAATACTAATTTTAAGCATGTAAAAAATTGATGAGACTAAATTGAGACGAGATGAATCGTTTAAAAGCCAAAGTAATTAATTCCACTGTTCAAATTTTACAAATTTTATTACTAAAATACCGAATTAAGTGCGCTGATAGTAAATTTGAATAATTTAAAAAAAAAGTAGTTGGTCATTTTGGCCTGAGAATGATTTATATACTGAATATAAAGAATATAAGTCAAGTTAGAATCTTTAGAAAATTAAACATACTGTAATTCAAGTTTGAATTTTTAATTTATGTTTGTAAATATTTGATTTTGCATAAAAATTCGCAGTCTAGTGATTGCTGTCTCTAGTATTTCTTCTTTATACTTACTGTGTTAGAGATATTTACCCTATTATATCCTTGGACGAGATATCTCGCGATCCGATACGCCAGAAATTTTTTATGGATTTGGATGAGTAATATTCCGGTATATCTTTATATTTCCTTCACTTTTCTTGAAATTTCTGGGATTTTCTTATTTTTCTTCGAATTTCCTTGAAATTTCTTGAATTTCATTAAAATTCTATGAAATTGATTAATTATTCTTAAATTTTTAATCCTTGAATCTTCATTCAATTCTTGTTGAAATTTCTGGAATTTTTGTGATTTTCCTTAACTTTTCTTGAATTTCCTACAAAAATCCTTAATATATGTATATGATATTAAGAAAATCCTTGAAAATTCCTTAAATTTCGTTGAAGTTCCCTGAAATTGATTGATTTTCCTTGAATTTTTCTATAAATTTTCTTAATATTCCTTTAATTTTCCTAAACTTCTTTGAATCTTCATTAGATTCTTGTTGAAAATCCTTGAATTTTCTTAATTATCCTTAATTTTTTTTAATTTCTTAAATTCTCTTAACTTTTATCAAATATTTTTGAAATTTCTTGAAGTTTCATTAAATTTTCCTGCAATTCCTTGACTTTTCCTTAAAATCTCTTAAAATTCCTAGTAAGGGTTAATTGTTTCTCAAATACAAATCAATCTACTTCGATTCATGCTGACTATTCGTCGTTTGGCATCATCTTGAATTAATACCATTTACTTCAAGTGTTTATTATACATACTTCGTCCACAATAAAAAGTATAAAGCACTAGTTCCAAGAACAATATTTTATAAAAATATTTTTAAACCGAACTACATTTCTACAACTCAAACCCACTTGAGACTAAGTCACGTCCCCATCTCAATTTGCCTGCATCAAAACGTTCCCAATTAAAATCAACAACCAATTTCTCCAATCAGCAGCACCAAAAGACCTCTGCCATTTATTATTCACGTGGCCAAAAAATTATCACTCCAAAATAAAAAATGAACCTCGCTGGGATATCGAAACCCAGATAGCGTTACTTCTGGTTCCTCCATCACTCGCCTCGTCAGAGAATAATAAAACAAATACTCGATGCTGACCGAAACATCGAATCGACTCGCGATATAAATTACACTACCAAGGATACATACGGATTAATACCGTTCGTATAATTCAATACCCTTCAATGAGAGTCACGGAGGTTCCGTCGAGCAACGCGAATCGCAGCTTTGCGCACTGTCTGCGCGCTGCCGTTGTGTTCGTGGGCTCTCGTTAATGCACGTAACAGTGGGCGGATCGGGACCCCCAAGTGCGAAAAGTTAGATGGTACGTTATTATTTTTAGGGACGATAAATATTTGCCGATTTAACTGCGCTACGTCGCTTTAGGCGCCGATTTATCCCCCGGGAGGATTTGCATGCATCGGCTGTACGCGCACGGGGTAAGCGGTTCCGAGAGGATCGATCGACAGTGTAATTGATTTAGTGAGGCGCCTTCGATGCGCTATAAATCCATAAATATGATACGTCGATTAGGCGAATCATTTGTTAGCATATTAATTCAACCCGTTTACTGATTCTAGGTAGGAGGAGTCTCTCCGAGAAGATTGCTCCGGGAATTTGTCAGGCGAATGTGAAGTTGGTAAGTTTCGATCCTCCGAAAATCTTTTCTTTTTTTAAATTTGATTTTGCATTAATAAGAAATTCGTTTGATTAAAGTAGAATTTTTGATTAAAATTCTCTACAGAATATTACATTACATTGTAGAAGATGAATTACAAAGTAATATAATCATCTATAGTTAGATGGATGGTTTTACCATCATCTTTTAGATCCTAGAAAACTAATTACTATTTACACACAGACCACATCAACACAACTTTACTTCAGCACTTGGATTGCATCTATGTGTGTGTAAGAGATATGTGGGACGACAGATACGCATATCAATGACCACTAATTAAGTAGAAAATTCTTAATGAGTTTTACATTAGCATAAATGAAACTAAATAAATAATTATACAGTGAAGTGTTACTTGCATGTGCACCGTAAATTTTAAGATCTTCGTCATTTCAAAAATAAAACCATACAATTAATTTCTTATAGAGAACTATTAACATATTGATTTCAATGACAGATTAGTATAATCTCAATCCCATGGACCACATATATGTTAAAAAAGATCCAAACGATGTGTTTTAATGACGTTTCCATCAAATTTGGCACAGCCTCATCACTCTTTTTGATTTGTAGTATACTTTTAATGCAGCATAAATGCGTTATTAATATTATAATGCACAAACGGATTAATGTAATCAAAATATACATATAAAGGACATTAATTTCTCATATTGGATTTAAATCACGCAATAAAGCGCAACAAGGTGTGACTATCGCTCCGACTTCCCCGCGTTAAAAGGTTCAGATAATTGTGCCAACTCATTTATCTATTCGACATCTAACGCTTCTATGAAGCACAGCGTTATCACCGAAGAGGCTAACTGTACTCGCCACAACAATGAACACATCAACCACTCGGGTGTCTCGGTCGCCGCGTGTACAGCGAGGCAGGTGAAAGGGACACTGGTCTCGACGAAATTATTTCTCGCGATAACGACACGGTATCGACTCGTGTCACGAATTTATAAGCAAATGCGTCGCGCAGCCATAGAAACGAGCAAGCTCGGGTATTTATCGGGGGGCGCCCTGACAACGTGAAAATTGCTCCTTATCGGTGTAGCCGTCGATCGCGCAGCACGTGTCGATTATATACCACGAGGAAGCCCATACGAATATCGACGCGCGGATAACGTTCGCCGCGGTGATAACGATTGCCGGAATGCAGGCCGACGTCTGACTAACGCGCCACATTTTTGGCGATGCTGGAATTCCGACGGGAATACTTCTTCCGTGTAGCGTTTAAACCACAATGCGCGTATCTGCGGAATGCGGAGTTCAGAAATAGCAACGAGACGGGAACGACTGCTCCCGAAAAAAAATTGAAATTTCTTTTTAAACCAACCCTGGAAATCTCGTCTATCCGTTTATCTCGTCAGACACACGATTAAAGCTTTTACGGTAACCTTATCGCGAAATGTTTTGACGCTGGAGGTATTAAATGGTTATATCGACGATTGCGTATCGCGATTAGAAACTAATATAAGAGGAATCGATGCACTCGTTCGTCACGTATGTTGATTTGCGAAATGTTCAAAGGAATTCGATACGAATCGATCGTGGGACAACTGTTCATTCGATCGTTCGAACTATGTTTGGGACTGCCGCGCTGTACGAATCTGATAAACAATATAATTCGTTGCTTGATTCATCAATCGGGCAATGAACCAATTCTATTCCTAGTACGATCAACTAGACTTGCCATGCTGCATATGTAGGGCGTGTGTGACCTATGACCGCCTGAAATTTCAACTTTAACCTTCAATAGAAGTTTAATTTATTTTGAGTCACAATATTATTGAACCGTATGATTGGATTTATTGAAAAGATGGAATTCCAATATTTTCACGTTTCCGATTTTCACTTGAATCATTTTTTTATGGTTATCCAGTTCATATCTCTATTTGTGATTTCAAGTTTTTATAAGCGTTGTCTCTCTCTCTTTTTTTTTTAATAATAGCTAACAAAAATTCTGTGAAGTATAATTAGACATAAAACACCGCAAGCTTTTAATCAAACGAAGGAAACATAAATATTCAAAGACACTTTCTATCTAATTTATTTGCTCCTTAGATTCAACCCACATACTTCAACCTATTTTAAATCTTTTCACTTCATCCATCTATCAAAGCTTTAGTTGCTCTATCACAACATTCTGCTCAAACTCCCGATACAAATTATCACCTGTAAATTTCAATTAAAATTAGTATTCAATAAAATTTCCTACGCGAAATATTTCTTCTTACGTTGGCTGACACCGCATACAAAAATCGAGGGGCATTAAAAAATCACCTGACGATTGGCTGCGCCGGGAACGACCAAAAGGCGCGAATCAATCATCGAAACGAGGACTGTCTCCCGAGCTCATCGAGCGTCTACAGAATCGTCGATCTCCAATTGCGACTTTAATAATTCGCGCCGCTAAAGAAACATAAAAGCCACCGAAGGACCCGCTGTCACGATCATCAAGGCAGTGTCCAACGACCCCTCGTGGGGCCCCCGCTCGGCGATCGCGGGTGGTCAGGGCCCCGGCGAACGAGATCGGGTGAGTCGAAACGCAGCGAAAGGTGTAAGGGGAACGGTTAATTAGGAATCCTCGAGAGTTGACGAGGGGCCAACGTGGCCGAGCGCATACATACGGGGTCCCCGCGATCGGTATTCCACGCGCTTCACGCGGGGAGGACCACTTAATGTCGGTGCGTTCGGCCCCTAAATCTTCGGGCCGCGGCCGAGCGCATGGGGTCAATTGATGGGTCCTTAAATCGCGAAATCTCGGTACGATGACAAATCGCTGTTATATATGCTCCTGTTCCCCCGGGATCGGAGGCTGGCGATCCTTCTGAGAGACCGGCGAGAGAGCGACGGGGCACGCGGTGCGTGCATTCTGGGCATCGTGCTGGCCGCGCGCGTAAATCAAAATTTGCGCTGTCCCATCGTCCCACGTTTTCTACTCTTTTTACGGATGCTGCGACGCGACCGAAGACGGTTAACGACTGGCTTCTCGATATTGGGGGCGACTCGTTCGTTTCGCCGTGGATTTTGGACCGTGAAATCACTGGTTTTTGGGGAGGAGCGAATTTGTTACGAAGGAGGAAACGAGAGATTGAAAATTAAATAATTGGAAGAGACGATGAATATTGTATTTTTAGACCTTTGACAGCTTAACGTTACAGTAGAACGTCGATTATAATTGCAATATCCGCAGTTTTTGTTACTGAAGATTTCATTTATTTAACCCGTAAGTGGTGTACTATCAGTATTTACTATTTAACAGCATTGTGACAGGGTTACTGTGATTTCTTTATAAAAATGGATTCATATGATAGTTGGTCTAATGCTTTAATGCTCTCCCTCATTAATTTCTGCAAGGTTTCCTCAAAATGTTATATTAAAGATAAAGTATTAATTTAATAAAGTATCGTGGCCCCGGTATAGAATTTAAAGGTTAATGCAACAGATAAGAGTAAGAGTAATACTTCGTGTAAGTAAGTCGTGAGTTATGGTTTAATAATTTTCTACTATTTATGAACATTTTATGTTATAATAATCGGAATTCTATGGTTGAAGTGCCGTAAAACGGGATAAATAGAAACAAATTTTAAGATTGATTCAGACACGTCCAGTAATTTCGTCGAGTGACAAGTAGCTACTTGTTTTACTAAATTGCTCGAATAAATTTTTGTGCTCATACATAGTAAATTATTAAAATACTTTCCACTCGACTAAATTACTAAACGTGTCTGTTTCAGCCTTTAGATCAAAAGTAATACAGACAGGTAAAAGAAAAAACGCTAAACGAAACAATGTTAAACTGGGTGATATTATCACAGTACTTAAATAGGGATAGGAGAATCATGCGATCAAGGATAAACAAATTTCACTGTAATTTTAAACTATTTTTATATTCATTTGTCTGAGAGTTAAACGGAGTTTACCTGTAATGCATAATATTTATATTATATAATATAATATTTATGATAATTATGTTTATCTAGTGGTTGTTAATGTTTAAAGACTTATTTATTTTCATCTAAAGTTTTGTTTCTATTTCCCTGGTTTTACAGTACTAATTTAGTATTAGTTTGACTGAAAAAAGACAAAATTCAGCCTTTCAAAAATAATCGAATCTACAGCTGAAGAGGTAATATATTTCAAGGTTTTTTCCCCTAAGAAAAACATACATATTTACTTTGGAGAAACGTTAAACCATATTTCATTCAAAATAGTTTCCAGTACTACTTACAACTTTTTCGGCATTTTTCTGGCAATGCAGAAATAGATGTCGAACAGATTAATAATTATGTATAACCCTGTAAAGGAATCCCTCAAAACTAACCAAAACACTTAATATTTCGAATGCCTTGATAATAAAAATGGAACGAATAATCTAGCGATTGATCACTTATACACTTAATACTTGATCATGACGTTCCAATAGATCAAAACTGCTTATTTTACTATGTTAGTATAAACGTATCATACTTCCTCTACAGTTCTTTGCCCTGCTTTGCTTATATTATTTTGTCATAAATCCAAGGGAAACGACGCAGGTTGATAATTTTATTCGTCTGTCAAAGGATTAATTACCGTGCTATGGTTCATTGATCCCCGATTTCCTGTAATTAGCAGACTTAAGATGGGACTTAAAATGCGAAAACATTTTGGCAACTGTGACATGCGAGAATATCGCTCAGAGAAGGTAACAGAAAAAAAAAACAAGAAATTTGTGTGCAGTTCATTCATTCATGTTGAAAACCGGATCTGTCACATGAAACAAGTTACCTTCTATCGCCCCAATTAAATCCGGGCTTTACCATGTCCTACAACTCAGGTGAAATTCTATTAAGACAATATGCGACGTGTAACACGCAGCATCGCAAAAAAAAAAGAAAAAAGTTCCACAAAATATTTATATTGACAACTAAATCTGTCGCTTAGGACACGTTGACTACTGTTGTCTCAATGGAATCTCAGCGATGTTTCCTTGGAACTGGTGAAAGTGCATTCAAACAACGTTTTGGCAACATTGTCGCATAAGGCAGACGCAAGAAGAAAGAAAGTGACGTGCAATATTCATGTTGAAAGTCGCATTTGGCGACATGTTGCTTTCCGTTACCTTATTAAAAACCCGCCTTTACGTTGTAATGTGCAACAGGTGGAATTCTTCCTAGGCAGTATTTCATTCGACATTATCAGACAAGGTAGACGGGATATGCAAGAAAGTCGTGTGCAACATTCCTGTTGAGAGTTAAGTCTGTCGCGCGAAATATGTTGCCTTCTATTACCTCACAATCAGTGGAATCGCGCCTTTAAGTCTTTTTTCTCTTGCATCTGATGAGACTATCAATTTTCAGGACATTGACCGAAGCTTCCTTTCCTTCGTAGATCTATTTTAAGCCACGTTAAAGAGGAAAGAAGTTAACGTTGAAAGTTACTGTTTGTCTTTGTTTTCGGTCTATCGAGCCTCGGATAAAAGCAAATACTACTAATAATACTAATAGCAAATAATACTAATAGCAAAAGAAGGAGCAAGGAAAACGTGACAGTGACCTTCTAATTCATCACCTGACGCGCCTCGTCACGTAGTCCTGTTGTTCACCAATTCTAAAGTCCTTCTGGGAACGGCAGGATTCGGTCTGCAGTTGACTTATCTGATTATCGGAACTCGAGGCAAGTAGCAGCGAAGACAACAGTAGCAGAATTACAAATTTCTTGGAGCTGTTCCTACAGGGAATTGTTTCGTGTCAGTGCATCGTTGTTCTTCGAAAAAAAAAAACTAGGAAGTGATTGCCTTTAATAATCCTTCACCTCTTCCCAAATTCCTGGCAATTTATGAATTCCAAATCTTCAAAGATTAGACTCTGCTTTTTTCTTCTAGACAGAAGAACAGTGGATCACTTATTCGCAGAGCCGATAACTTTTTCCACAAACGTCTCCCACCGTCCGTAATTTATGCATCACTTTAATTCCACGCCACCAGTCAAAGAGTCAACTCAATTCCGAGAGCCACTTAAATCGTAAGCATTGTTAGGAAACCGCGAACCGGAGGGGACGAAAATACGGCGCGCCTCAACGAATTCAATCGCTTCGCGCAAACGCGTAACACTGTAACCATCTGCCCACTCATCATTGACCATTTCGCACACGTATATCCGCTATAATTCAGTATTCCGCGGGATTAGACGCGAGCGATTCGCGTTTCGGCCCGTCGCCGCGAGCGTTGCTCGACTAACCGAGTTCAGGGCGAGCGAGACTCGTTTCGCGTCGGGCCCCATCAATTACCATTTCTAAATTAAGAATCCTGCCAGTGTACCGTGCCTCGGTTCATCCTCTTCTCGTGATTTATACTCAATATATAGTCCGCAGACTTTTCACCGGCGAATCCGTGGAAAAGCCATCGCGAAAGCGAGCACGCAGGTGATCGAGCTTTATCGAGCTGGAATTAAGCAGTTCGAAACGGTGTCCCGCAATATAATCTCGTCGATGTGTATCAGCGGGACGTTCGACTCTAATTAAATAGAACATATTTCAAGAAGCTACGAGTCAATTAAATATCGTTGCGTTGCGTGCTCCTGGATAACGCCGCTGCAGATATCTCACGGGTAATCGGTTAACCGGGGGCCTTCGAGATACAGGGATTTACTCGCATGCAAATATGGTACACGGGGTTTCGATATCATTCGGCGAGCTACAGAATCCGCTGGTCGCGGAGATAGCTGTGTTAGGAAGCGCGGAAAAATAACGCATACGCGGCCGATCAAGCCCGAACACGGTGCACCGGGTAAGACCACTTAGTATCACCGCGATTACCGATTTGCATTTCGCGATAAAAGTTATTTCACCGTATTCGCTTACCATTAATGATTTCTGTTGCTGTATCGGGTCGTAAAATAATCTTTGGTCACGCTGTGCATCTGGCAATAATTTTCTCGGAATGTGAAACTTTATTCCAATAACTTGAAATATTTCATTCAAGATTTCCAGTTACCTGTTTATATTTCATATTTGCGATACATTTTAAACGAACGATTGCTCAATAAAACTGTTTTTATTCCCCCAAGAAGATCGAAGTCAATTTTTCTTCTACAAACGAATATCAGTGTACTTCTACGTCAAGTAAAAAATTAAGGAGTTTCTGTCAATAACTAGAAAATTAAAAGGTTGAGGATCTAAAAAAAAGTTACCGTTGAAGAAATTGAAAAAAAAAAAAAAAATGACCTAGATAAAACTTATGTCGTTAGAGAATAGAAGGACAATATCTGATTTGCTGTTTCTTTACAAAATTCTGCATGGTTGTATCAAATGTCCCCAACTCCTTGAACTCGTCAATTTATATGCACCAATACGATATTTAAGAAAATCACAAACGTTTCTCCCAGCAAGCTACACCTCTTATTTCTCACATACCGATACCATTAATCGAGTATGCATGGCAGTAAATGCTTGTGACCATAACCTGGACATGTTCTGCGGCTCTTTTTCCGTGTTCAGGAAGCAAATTTATGATTTTTTGTAATTCTCCTTTCTCTACTGTGATGTATACGTTTGAATTTTTACCTTTTATCTCTTGTTTCCGTATCTAATTCTTATTTACATCATCATATACATTTATAGTTTAGTTTATTTTATTTTTATTAATTTTTTATGTAAGTCAATTAGTCCTCTACTGTACTGCTATTATTATAATTACTTGTATACTAATGGGAAAATTCTCCCGTGAATGAATGAATAAATAAATAAATAAATAAATATTCATAGGATAAAAACTACTTAAAAATTGTCAGGAATTACGCCGGGTGTAATCCGATTGAGTACAAATATGAACTAAAATCGAGGTTAATCCAAGCTTAAAATTAAGTTCCCCCTCTCCTTCGATCACGGACGAATGAAATTAAAAAAATCGTTTGAAATTGGAATGCAAAGAAAGGGAATGAGAGTACAGAATAAAATGTCACGAGATCTGTGTAAACGTAAACAAATGTAGAACCTCTCGCGCCCGGCTATCCACGAATTCGTGAGGATTCCTAGGGGAATATGGGTCACGACCTCGCGATCCCTCCGGATAGTTCCGTCTTTGCCTAATCGCAGCATTCTCTCCAGCTGATAGCGACGTATTGGGGCCATTGAATCCCCTCGAAGCTTCCGTTATCACCGGCCCTCGCAGACTGATTTATTGCCCGGCCGCCTGCCTTCCTTCCCTCTTCTCCTCTTTCGTTTTTAATGATATTCGGGCACGATCGAGCGCGAGCTCACGCACTGTCGCCGCGCGGCAGAAAAGTTTCGATCGAGCACTGTAACCGCCTTCCGGATCAACCGGAAAGTAATTTATTCCGTGATCGAATCGACCGCCGAGTCAGATTTCAATGTATGTACAGGTTGATCGTGATTTATGATTGCGAAAGCGGTAGTCGCAGACCGGCTGTACCGGGTTATGACCCAAGTTGTCCCTTTTACAGGTTGCTTCAAGCGTGCTACTCTATTTTAAGCGATCTAGTAAGAGAAAAAAAAGTAGCAGAGTACTCTATTACCGAAGACAGGTGATAATGAGAAAGTTAAAATTAGTAATGCGGATATATATGCATTTATGGTGATTTTCAATTTTCGAAAATATAGAAGGATTTGCATAGATGCAAAAATACATGAAACGTTGAAAAGAAAACGTATTTTATAATATTTAAAAGGTAAAAATATGCTTTGTATTTAAGTTACTTTTAGTGATAGTTTAGTAATTACTAGACTGCAAAAGTTTATGCATTTATGACAAGTTTTCTGAAAAATTTTGCAGGTCTAAAAATACAATAAAATATAAAAAATTTGATACATTTTATGTTTAGAAAATAAAATACACATTTATTTAAGATTCAGCTGTTGTATGTCTATAAAAATATGAATTTACATGAACTACCGCAATCTTAGTAATGACATAGAAATTAAAGACGAGGTTTAATTTTCAGATTTAGTATGTTTTTAATTGTTTCGTAATATTGTTTGAATCCTTTTTGATTTAAATTGTCAGTAAATTTCAGAATTGGAGCTTTGTGAAAAACGAGGAGATTTTTAGTTGAGTTAGTTTTTTTTAGAAATCGATACAAGATTTTGAGACATTGAAGTGTTTTAACGCTCCAGAAAGATTGTTCGTTTTTAACAGATTTTACCAGCTTACTCCAACTCGGAGATATAATTAATAAAAATATGCTGCATAATGATTCCACAAAAGAAACAAAGCGAACAGAGCAAATGTTTCCACGTCGGCAAAAAAAAAAAAACGATAACAGCATGGGCCTACAGTTACATTAAATCAATTAACAAGTAATCGCGACTCGAAAAAGTGCTCCGGCCGTTGGAGTTATCCCGGTAGGCATTTCCGTGGATGCGCGTCTGATCACGATACGATTCAGCTCATTTGCATAAGATTATCCCGCGGAAGGCGAAATAACAAATCTCCGCACGAGATTCCGCCGAACGAATTCCTCAATAATTAATCTTCCGTGATAGGAGCTTCGTGATTGCGCTTTAACGGAGCAGGCGAACGTTAAGCGCTTTACAAGCGTTTTTCCAACGGCGACATCTTAATTAAAGCACACACGCACGGGATTATGATCGGTGTTTGAATAATGGAGCACAAAATGAAGCTTTGTACACAAGAAAAGTTCAATTACGCAAGTTCGAAAGATTCGTGTGACCGAGGAATTTGTAACTTGTGAAGGAATGAATTCCTCGCAGCATCAAATTCAAATGAAGTTATTTCTACTCTATTATAATTACTTTTTAAGTAATTTATTGACTACTCGATATAACTGTGAAATGAAACCTGAATATTCAATACCTGATTGTTCAATAAAACCACTTAGCTAGAATCTTCAATAAAATTTTTAGCATAGTTATAAATACTCTAAACGTGTATTTTCCGTAATGCAACTATTAAATTGATCGTCAAGCATTCCCAGTTCCAGTGATTTTCAAAAAAGAAAAATGATCGATTATCGTTTATTAATGGAATAATGGAACATCATGTTTAACAAGTATACAACGCGTAAAAAGCCACGGCCACCGTGCATGCAACAGATTAAGAAATATAGTATTTTACATAATAACAAACTGTTCTTTTATTGAACAATCAAGTGACCAATTAAAATCATTAATTTCAGACACTAAATAAACAGATTAATACGTTGCATCGATCACCCCGTGCATGTTGCACAGATTTTCTTGGTAATCAACAATTTCCTGTAATCAGTGCGAACCGTCAAATAATCTTGACTGGCAATCAATTCACTGTTTGTATCATTTTATGCATTCATCGCGTAGTTATTAAGCTTAATTAAGTCCTCGAAGTCTTCATTAAGTTTTTACCGAGTCCCATTCGTTCAAAGTGTCCCGACTACACTGTTATTCACGCGCGAATTATGCTGCAATGTTTCGATTTTGATTCGGTTTAATCGTTTAATCGTTGGCGAGGCTACCACATCGCCGCGCTAACGCGTAACTAGTTTCGCTAGATGATTTTCGCTCGCGATTAAATGCCCTCGAATCTCGAAGAACTTTGCGACGAACGACATAATCATAGGGCATAGATGAATATTTATAAGGAACGCGTTTGGCCACTTGTAATCATTTATTTTTCTCTTGCGAATATTTAACAACCAAAAAATATTATTTAACAGTACAACTACCAAGCTGTTAGAATTACCCATAGAATCATTTCTAAATCCTCGCGAATTCCGTTGTTTGTATTTAATTTCAATTGCGCGTAACAAAGAAATACGAACGGATTGCCACGCGGATAAATAAATACCCTGATTACTTTCAAGTCTGAAAAGAAGTCCACGGCGCAAGTAAATCAAAATATAAAGCGGTTAAAAACAGCACCGGAAGAAAGTCGAAAATAGAATAGTTAGTCACTGAGTCGAGCGGCGCGCGGTGTCTATTGGCAAGCCTGAGGTATTTTGGCAAGATGTACACCAATCGCAATTAAATCGTTCAAAGACAATGTTACTTTATCGAACCGCGTTTAAAAAATAGAGGAGAACCGATACATCATCGGAGCGATCGCTTTCGAACTTCGGGCAAATCATTCGCGTCGCCGTTTCGACGAAAATAGACTCTCCGCACATTTAATTACATAACGCATTTTACATAATTAAAGCGGCGGGATCGTGAATAAGTTCTGTACTCGCGTGTTTATCGTCGGACTGGAGTGAAAATATTTTAAAAGATCTAGTATCACTCGGATTCCGTTATTCTCGTGTTCTTACGTAAACGAATCTCAACCAGGGGAAGCTGAATTACACGGGTTTCGTTTCGTCATTAGAGAACCAAAGTGTTTCGTAAAAGGGTACCGCTACAATTATTGGAAATAAGGTCGAGAATTGTATTGTGGAAACGGCGTTTGTTCGACTCTGAAGGTAACGTGGATTCGTTCGAGGAACATCGTAATTCTCTATTGCGAATAACCTTTCTTCTTATCGAAAGAATTAAATAGTACACATGTTAACAACTTTGTAGTTAATTGATTCTAAATGCACCCTGTTTCTATCATTTTCATGGCAACGATTGTCGCCTGTAAGAGTCAAAATAATAGTTCTTTAATAAAAATCTTTATACATTTCTGACAAATATGAAATAAAAAATATACTGCAACATTGAAAAGATAAAACACTCCTTTACTCTAGTTTCGATTCTTGATCTTCGTTCATAAAAATCTGAATTGGTGTAAACATCTGCTGTCTATATTATTAGTGTCGTAATTGCCTGTATACAATTATCTCAAGTTGCCAGTGTGGATCTTAAATTTTCTCAATTGTTAAGAAAAAATAGAAATGGGGAGGACAATTTAGTCGCGTTTAGCCACACATCTACCTGGTTACAAAAGAGAAACTTCGATCAGCCAATGTGAATTTAGACCCACTACCAACAGACTATCGAAGTTTCAAATGTTAGCGTGGACTAGTTAAGAAGAGGCTATGTACTAGGCAGCGCATATTCTTGGACCAGCTCTCTCAGCCCAGTCACAGACCTGATCGCATTCTCCTGTTAATTTCGCCGATTCAATTACGGTCACGAGCAACAAACCCTTCTCGACATCTACGTATATATTTGTCTGTCCCTCAAAAATAACGTACCTGAAAGTATTTATTCTCTTCGCGGTATGATTCACTTTCCCTTTAATTTTTGCAGTTCTCTTAATATGTACATTCAACACTGACATGTATAGTAAACTTTCAGAACAAAAAATGAGAATTGCATTAACTATAAATGTGATACGTAATGTTCACATGTCTCATACATGAAGACGAAAATGAGGTGACTATCAAATTTAAGGCGATTAGGAAATTATTGTGAAGTTTTAATTACAGTAAGATTAACTAAAAAATTCTACATGGTAATTAATTTTTAACTATTCCATATTTCTATTATTCGGAATTTTTAAAAGGGTACAATAAATCTTCGTGAGAAATTTTTATTGTGATCTAATAATGGTCTGTCAAAAGAAAAACAACTTCCATTGGGAGAATGCCTTCAGTTTCAATTGTAATTGTATTAAGCTAGTTAATCGCGATCTTAGTGTTTCACCGAATCAGTATTTGAATTGAAAAAATTGAAGATATCAGATGTTTATTGAACAAGTTACAATTTAATAAATAAAAAGTTCTAAGAATAAATTCTTCTATTCGAGTTATTACGCTACGTGGTTGTAAATTATAGAAATTGAGATGCCATTCCGAGATTCAATTTTAGTAAAGTGCACTGCTGTGTCAGTGGAATCTTGAAATAAGGTCAACGTCATCAGTAGAGATACCTTCACGAAACAGAACGTACGAAACTGAATACCTTCAAATACCGAATTGAATACCCGAAGGGTTTTATAGAAGTGACGTCGATTGTGAAAGAAATATCTGGGATTCGAGCGTATTACTTTGAAATGGGCACAATTGTTCCGGAGAATATGCTATAGGAACTATAATAGACCAAATATAGATCCGTCGATAGTTTCCGTAAAATCTCACGTTTTCATATTCTCCCAATTATTTTATATAGATTTAATCCTTATGGTATCGTATATTAGTATAGAATTTCTGATTTAACGATGATTTAGTAATAAAATTTTATATTCTGTATATTCTATTAAAAACTTATTTGAAGATCGTATTCTATTGCGAATGATAGAATGATTTGTATGAGTGAATAAACTGATCTGTAATTCTCGAGACTAATTCTTGCTAATTCTGTAAATAGCAGAATGTTTTGCAAATTAATGTGAACACAGCGTTGTTTGAAATATTTATATAACTACGAACATTTATTCTTGTATTGCGACGGGCAAAAAAGTTCATATGCTGTATAACTTAACGATTAATGAACTAAATTACTAATAAGAGAACCTTTGTTCACATTAACTCATAAAATAGTATATATTTGAATCGACATCGAATAGAAATAAAAAAATACAAGTATCTGAAATTACGTATAGATATTTTGTAAATGAATCGTATTCACTCTCGGTATATGGTAATCGTGGATATTTCCAGTGTTAAATGTATAAAAATTTACACAAAACCCAAAAAGAGTAGGAATACTGAAAAGTGTATATCATAAGATACTCCAAAATTCTAGACGGATAAAAAAATCTCGATTCCCCTCCAAACCCTTAATTCAATATCCCCCACTCGCATCCTAGCGATTGTTCTCTTTCACGGTCGACTAACACAAAAACTGTGCCAGCAATATGAACTTCGACTATCGATCAAACGTCAGTCGAGGCCGGCGCGAGAGTACGGCATACCAGAACGACGAGGGCCAATCGTTCCAGTTTCGGTCGCACGTATCGATCAACGAATCACGGAGTGGTCGAGAAAAGAAGCGCAGCGAAGAAAAAAAAAGCAGAAATAAAGAGCAACGCGTGCTGAAGAGTGTACTCACTGTAATCCGACGTGTCGTCGTTGGATCCGTTCACCGTGCCGTCCGGCAGGATCTGCAGATGTCGATTCTTGATGTACATCTGGATCTTTCTGGAAGCGCCGGTGATGTGCGACAAATTAGCTGACCGTTCCGCCCTGACGCCGGCGTCACTTATTAAATCGACCGGTGCCGCACTCACTGCACTGATAACCGTGCTAATCGCCAAGACACTCAACCCGTTGGTACCCGGTCGCGCACTGCAGTTGAGCACACCCGATTTCCGCGATCCGCACTGGCCGAACGCGACGAGGAACAGGAGAAAGGCCAACTGAAAGTACGACGAACGTCGATCGGCGCACTCGCGTCTCTTCTTCCTCCTTCGACAGGCGGCGGTCCTCGAGGGGTCGTCGGGCCGGGGAAACTCGGTCTGCCGATCGGTCGGGCCGACCTTGGCAACGCGTCTCCAGGAATTCGTCGCGTCCGCTTCCTCCCGCGTCTCGCCGGCCAAGGACGGAAACTCCTCGCCGGGACAGCAACTACGGCGAACCTCCCCCGAGGGGGAGTCCTCCTCCGATTGACTAGAGGACAACGCTCCCCCTAACCGAGCGTTGTCTACGCGACGACACCGCGTCCAGGTCCCGGGGCAGTCGCCTCGCGAGGGACAGTCACGTTCTCGGCGGCAACCATGACCTGGGACGTCGTTTTCGCGCGTGCTTGGGAGCCGCGCGATTCGTTGAAGTCTCTGGAACGTTTCACCTCGTTCTTCGGAGCGTCCGCGACACGGTCCCGGCGTTATCGTCTGGTCCTCGAGATCGCCGGGGTCGCGGAGCCGCGATTCCAGTCGTTCCTGGTGGATGGCATCCTGCTCGGTGTCATCGTCCTCGAGCGTTCTTCTGGGGAGATCGGGCCGACGGAGTCCTCGCGGGCCGACTCGTCGGGAGGACAGACCGGACCAACGTCGGGACGGCGGGAGTCTCTCCTCCGGTGATTCGTTTTCGTCGGTTCGTGGTCGTACGATGGACTCTCGGACTGTTCTACTCTCGCGGCGTAGGAAGGACTCGGTGGAGGCTGATGCTAGAATCGGTATCGGGCAGTCGGCACGGTAATCACAGTGCAGCACCCTTGGCCCGCCCGTGTCGATCTCAGCGGGCATGACGGTCTCATCCACACTCCTTGCCGAACCCTCCTTCCTACCTACGCGCCACTTCCTCCTCGCTTTTATCTCAATATCTCTATCACTTCTACCCTGTTCCTTCGAGTCCGCACCACCCTCGGCTCCTTCCTTCCGCGCCGTCGTTCGGCTGTGGGACACCTCAGATCCACGGCACGCGGTTCGGCTGGTCGCGCAACAAACAGTCACAGAAGCGGAAACACGACTCTACGGTAGGACACCACCTCATCTCCTCGGTTACTTTCGCCCGCAGCTCAGGTTCGCCTGATATGTCACCGCCGGACACTGAGGATGAAGCAGCTGGGCCGCCGTTACCGTCCATGTACCGCGCTTTCGATACTCTCGCATCATTGCCGACCGCCGCGGCGGCGGTTCTCGTCGTCGTCTGGTGACTAGCTCGGAGGATCGACGGGACCTCCGTCAATGCGAACCAGATCGCGCCAGTCAGAATGGTTTGTTCGCGAAGATGGGAAACCACGGGATCGGTTTACGAGGTGGCATCGAGGCGACGTGCCGGCGGGGGATCCTGAGAGCGAGCGCGGGCTTCCCGTTGCCCGATATCGCCGAGGGTACTCGTGACACTGCGAATGATCCTGGGTGAAGATCGGCCCCGGGGTTGCGGAGGCGGTTCAACGGAACGCCGTCGATCTCGGCGGGAGTCGACGCGGTGACGAGAGGTTCGTCGCTCGGCTGTGCGTAATCGGTTCTGTCCAGGCGCGCAGGTTGATGCTACCGATCACCTTCATCGGCCTCGGCTCCGTCTGTCTCTCTTAGTCCCTCTATCAATCGCGCGAACTTCTTCTACCGACACGTTTACTCGTACCGCCTTAACGGGTTTCTCTCTCTCTTCCTCCCTCTTGGGTGCACCGCCGCCGTGTCTCTCCCTGTCTCTTTATCCGTATCACTCGTTCTCTGTCACTTCACCGCCCTCCTCCTCGCCCCTTTGCCGTCCGCGGGGGCCGCGTATCCTTCCGGAGTCTCGGAGGGTCGCGGAATCTCGCGCCGGAGTTCTCGCGAAATTGCTCTCTGCTGACTCTGCCTACCACTTCTCGCACTGATCGGAATCACGGGGTACTCACGGGGCCAGAAGCACTCGCGAGAACGCGGTCAGCGTGTTCTTCGACGCCGATCGTCAACGCGAGCGAAACACCTGTCGGGGAACGCGCACGACAACACCTCGTTAACTTAGGCGGATGCGAGGAGAAAAAGCTGCGAAGCCGAGGAACGATCTTCCTGGTGTGTGACACTCAATCGGTCGAAGGCGACGACGATCGGTGGTCGCGATCGTTCGGCGTGCGAACCTTTCGTGGGATCCTCCGGGGTCAGATCGCCGCGGGTGATCGGCGAATCCGAGTTGTTAACGAGGCGATACCCAGGTGTGGACCGATGCGAGTTTCGATGTAACGTCACCCATCCGGTCTTGCGTCGTCCACGATTCCACGAAACCAGCGGTTCAGCTGCACGATCGCGCTGTCTGTCGACTTTATTAGGAGGTCGGGGGTAGTCCGGCGAGTCCGGGGTTATCTCGTAGGTCGGATGATGCCGGTGCGGCGTCCGAGAAACTACTGAACGAGTGCCGCGGTTCTCTTCTCCGGCTCGGTTCGGACACGCTCCTCGGTTCGCTCTCGTAGAGAGACCGAACAGCAGACCGACACACCAGCACACGGACCGGCAGCAGCCGAGAGTGAAACCAATACCAGCGTGCGGGGATCGACTCGACACTCTACTCACACGGGCCCGCAGCATCCATCCCATCCCGTCGTTGGCTGTAGTAGTAGCCGTCGTCCCGTTTCGTCCCGTTTCGTCTCGTCTCGTCCCGTTCCGCTTCGTACCGTGTCGTCCCGGTTCCGTCCCATCCCAGAGCGACGCAGCACGCGACAGATCTGGATACTCGCTCGCTCTCGTCCACTACCGCGCCACCACGACCACCACGCGCCTCTTCCTCTCCCTCTCTTCTTTCGCGCTCTGCTCTCCCCCTCCCTCTCTTCCCACCCCCCTTCACTCTCCACCGCCTCCTCCTCTCTTCCACCTTCGCTTATCTCTTTTTCTCCTACCCTTTCTCCGACCACTCTCCGTCGTTCCTTCCCTCTTCCACGCGCGCGATCCTCTTCCTCCGCTTCTCCCTCTTTCCACCGTCCACCTATGCTCGCCTCCCTTTCGCTGCCTTCTTCGCCCTTTTCTTTCGCTCTTTCCCTTCGCGACGATCGCGCGCCCCGTTCCTTCTTCCACCGTCCTTCTCTCGGTACACCACCTCGGACTTCGCCTTTCTTCTCCCGCTCTGCGCTCCTTCCTCTTCTTCGTCGAATCCTTCCACCGGCGCTCGTCAGCGTACGCTTCGTAACCACTCGCGCGGCCCTCTTCCTCCTCTTATTAGCGCAGGAACTCTTTGGCCCTTTCCCTCGTTCACCGAGATCGCCACTCGCCGGTGCGCTATTGTTACTCCCCCCGTTCCCCTCTGCTCGGCGTTAGGCACGATGCGAAAAGATAAAAGTGCCGGCGAACTAGAGAAAGAGGAAGCCCGTTAACAAGGCCATGAAGGACACACGCGAACACCTGCAAACCTGGGAAGATAAATTGCTCGGAAATCGCCTCTTCCACACGCGCCCGCGTCACGATTCCTTTAGTTCACCTTCCCTGTCGCCTTCCTTGCTCTCTTTTTCTACCGAGAGAGAAGGAGCGACTCGATTCTTCCTCTTGTCCACCTTCGATCCTGCTTCAATCGGCTGTGCGTCGTCCCATTTCAGCTTATTTCCCTCATACCTTATGCCTTATTGAACGCTTTCTTCTTCTTTTATCACTTTTTCTTCTCTTTGGACCCCCTCTGTCCAGCGGATCCGCCGTTCCCCCTCGCTCCCCGTTCCGCCTGTCCGACTGTTTGCCTCTGTTTCGCTAACGGGACGGACTAGTGGCATCTGTTTCACACAGTGCCACTCAAATGCTCGGGAACACGATCAGCCGCAACGCGCATGAGTTCTCGTTTTCTTCGGCTCCTTCGTTTCCTTTTCATTCTTCCTTAGACACGAGCGGGAGCCTTATTGAGGTCAGCCAGGCGTACCTGTAAACAGTAACAAGGTCGTTGCCTGAGACTCTTAGGAGGATTATTTTCATCCGCGGTGCATTCCGCGTTGTCGGAAAAGGAAATGTCAAAATTAGGACCGGTGGACTGAGAGGCACACCGTGTCTGGGTTAGTTTCGGAGTTTCGTTTGTACTTTTGGAGCTTTGGTCTCGGTGCAGTCCAAATGGAAAGGACTTTGCAAAAGTTTTTTTCTACAGAGAGACGAAATTGAATGCAGTCTGATTTTCTAAAAGCTAGTCAAGAAATATTTTAAAAGTTAATTTTTTTTTTTATTAAGAAGGATATTTATGAACTCGTGAATTTATTCTGTGAGTAAGTTTCTCAACAAAATTCTTTGTGCAAGCGGATTAGTGACGATTTGTTGAAAAATTTGAGCATCTTGTAAACCACTTTTCTTGGAAGAATTCAGTAATTTACAAGCATTAGTCTTTTGATATTTTTATTTCTTATGAGTTAGGATTCGTATTTATGGAATTAGGAGATAATCAAGTTATCCTTATTAGGATATTATCAAAAAGTCTTTTGTTCATTTCAAAAAAATCTAACTCCGAATATTCCAATTATTATATTTGACAAACATTTAAATTATAAAGTAATCACATGTAAACATGTACATACAGTGACTCACTTTGTCCACGAAGAGTATATTAAATTCGTTTAAACTCTAATAACAATATTTGCTTTTGCAAAATACAAGTTATGGAAACTGTGCAACAAGTAAACGTGGAACCTGGAAATTATTTAAATTGAAAGAATAAGTGAATACTGTAAATGTCACAGTTAATTAACATTTGAAATACATATGAACAAACCTGTGAGTCACTGTATTAATTTTGTTTAATCACAGATAAAAATTTTTGGAGTAAATACTTTTTACTATTGTACAATCCTCCCAAGTAAAATTTTATAGATTGTAAAACATAAGATTTCTTTGATTCCCAAGAAGAATTTTTTCTCCCAATTTCGCTTAATAAATTACTATTTCGCCATGAATCTCCACCGTAACAGAGTCACTGAGAAATTGTTGCATCACGCAGATAGCAGCAACATTATCATCCTGCCTCCTTGAAGATATTTAGCAAAAACAAACTTAGATAACGTAGTTTCGCACATATTGTAGACATAGTAACTCCAAACTGGACAGACATTTAACAAACTACTTAACGCGCTCCTCACTAATTCAGAAAATAAATCAGTATCAGCCTACTAAACATATAAAAATTTTCATAAACAAAATCTCAACATAAACATATTGAATCAAATTCCTAATATCTTCGCAATAAAATCAGATTAATTTTCTAGCATATTTCAAGCGAACCATTTACCCCTGCTACGGTCTTAAATGACTCGCACCTAGTCAATAATATTGTCAATATTTATCGATATTAACAATATTATTGAGAGTGTGCTGTGGATATTGAAAGAAAGATATTAGAAAGGTTAGATAAAAAGGCATTGAAATGGATTGAATTAGGATCGATCAATATTATTGACTGTGTGTGGGACCCTTTAGGCTAATGTTTGATCCAATCATATATTTTACTGTAATCACCAATTTGATTTACTTTAGTATCAATAAATTGTTACTTAAAATTTCATAAAAATTTCGCCGTGTACAATAATAATTATCTGGGAATAATTCATATTCTCATTAATTGAGTCTTTTACAAAAAACGTAGCAAGGTGAAACGACCGAAATCATCCGTATAACTTAACTCTAATCTTCGCTCGAAGCAAACCACCATGAATGAAGAGGTTCGCGTGAAGTATATCTAGCATCGAGCATAAAAGCATGGAAACGGAAAGAAAAGGGATCACGCGTCGAGTGTGCGTCATGAACCCCGTTAATAGCGGCTTTTTCGAGGAAAACTATCTCATCTGGTAGAACACCATACAAGCGGCTTCCCGTACGTGTACGAAGATAAAGGGGAAGATACCCTTCATCGAGGATCGTTGCCGCGACATTCCCCCGATGCTTAAAGTCGTCGGACTTTTACGAGGCGAGTCGAATTTCCACCGTTGTCGAACATTTCGTACGACTTCGACGTCGAAGATAGCCGATAGCACCGGGGCGAGAAATTCTTCGGAGAAGAAAAAGGTGGAAATAATTTTTCCGTCGTCGAGCCATTGTCACCGTGTGTCGGCTTACCGTGATCGACGTCACCTACGTCGATGATTGCCGCGCGGTCGGGTCACTTAGAGCGCACTTAGCCGCGCGCCTCGTAAATACGAAAGGATACGAGACGGCTTCCTGACGGCGGCTACGGAAAAAATGACGGAACGGAACAGTGGCGAAGCCCTGATAGATGGAGCTGGTAGATTATGCGCTGCCTACGAGATTAGGAGGCGCCACGGAGGATCCACATTCTTGTCGTTGTCGTTGACGTTACTGTTAACGACAAATGTTGAGCGTTTTTCCGTCGCTCACGCGTCGAAATTCCATACCAAAGCTTCCGCGGCTTCGGTTGACCTATGGTAGAAACGGCTCAATCTCCGCGGTGAAAAAGAGCACACAGTGGGACCTCGGTTAACCGGTTTAATACCAGATGCGAAATCAATGCACCCTCTTGCTGGATAATTTCTTTGTTTTTGATTGACTATTACTGAATCGAGGTTTAATGGGAGTCTTACTATATTGAGGGAACAACTGAATGCCGGAGATTGCTGATGATCGAGACCTCGATTAAACGGAGACCTACTGTGAAAACTGTTGCAAGCATTCATCATTAACCAGCTGCAAAAAATTCCATTTGATCTGCGAAATTAAAGAGTTCAGCAGTAAAAAAGAAATCGGTATGAGTACGCTTCGGGATAAAAAGATAGCATTTTACATTTCAGAATCATCGTAATCTGTATTCATTTAACATTGCAACAACAATTTTCTTTTGTATACACTTTTTTTTAGAATGCCTTCTTAAACGTACATAAATGAAATTGAATTGAAATTCGTGACGCTATATAATGTAACCGAAAATAATGAAAATTTGTAAGGAAATACAATCGGACAAAATGATAGCACATTCGATGAAAAACTAAATACAGTACATAACAAATTGACGAATGGTTAATATTTAGTACCTCTTTCTTTACACTTAATAATCAATACCCTGTTTAGCAAAGATTTATACAACTTTTTAAAGAGTTTCTTTGATTCAGTTGCTCCCACTCATCTCGAATGCATTGTTTTCATTGGCTAATGTTATTCAATTGTCTGTCGTTCCTATATCAAATACACGAACACGATTTTTTTTATGGGTAAAGTATCCTTTTCCAGCTTTCACTGTGCATACTGCGACATTGTTATGCTAAAATGTATAGTTTCTCAATCAGTTCCAAAAACTGTTTGTTCTAATTTCCATGGTTTTCTGGATCCTTCAATAAATTCATTATTGCTTTCCAACTTCGATCCATAATTTTTGCGGTTTTTGTTAATTTTGCGACTGTGTATCGTTCTTCATTTAATTTTATACAGTATGAATTTCATACGTTTTCAGTCTCTTTCAGCGAGCCATTTTTAAGAATACTTTGCCTTTTTTAGATAAATACCTACGTAACGCAAGTAATATCATGCGATTTATTATAATAATTATGCTTCAAAATGAATGTTTGTAGTTTACTGACTTCAGTACAATTGAAAACCGTAGATTTATCATGTTGTCTTGCTTGTGAACCTTAATGATGAACGTCAGTAACAATCTTAACCAGTTAATCAATCTCCAAATTATTAATAAAAAAAATAAGGATAACACTTCTTCTTGTGATGAAAATCAGTCAGAAATATTGATCTTTTATTATAAACTTGTTTGTTGAAATGTACATGTTCACTCTTAATTTTATAATATACTTCTTAATATTTCATTTTCTCATAAGAACGTTTAATAATTTAAAAATCACTGAATGAAATTTTCTAATATTTTGCGTGAACTTTGATGTTGTATTACATAAAGATTCATTCTTCTAATTTTCAAAGGTTTTCACTTATTTTGAATGTTGCTGTAGTTCATCTTTACATTAGAACTTAAATAATTTAAAGACTACCGAATCAATTTTTTTTAATTTTGTGGCGGGTTTTACTATTCCATAAAGATTCATTCCTCCAATTTTCAAAGATTTTTGCTTATTTTTAATGTTACTGAAACTCATTCTTAATCCTTTTCATTTACTGTCGTAGAATGTTAAACTGAATTTTGTGGACAATATTCAGTATTCTGTATAAACAGATATTCCTTGAGTCATTGATGAATGAAATTATATATTTCACACAATTTATGACACAAAAAACGAAAAAACTTAAGGTGTGATATCTTTTCATCCCACAGTGTAGCCAACGAGTAGATAAACAGTCGACATCAAAAGAAACGCAAAATTATAGCAGTGCGATTATTTATTCGCACGCCATGTAGCGCCCCGTGTAATAAATTTTTTCCAGCAATATCAAGTGCAACCCTGAGGATTGACACATGTGTTTTCATTCAATCCGCGGAGACAGCAACAGCTCCGATTACGTCGATCGAATTATAAAATATCGTAAATTTATTCGTCGCGCACTTTGAATGTTCGACGCCCGCTTTTAAGTCAGACATAAGCGTCTGTAATTGGCACCGATATGAGCCGCAATTGAGTAACTATTAATTTGATGGTTGTAACCTTGATCGATTCGGTCGGCTTTATACGGCATTACCGTTGAAACTCACACGTGGTAATTTCAGTCAAATTAACGTCGCGACCTATAGAAACGAACGGATTAAGCCGCCTTGCCGCGAATGTACGAAACGAGCCCGAGTCGAAACGTGCTGAGCTTGTAAAGCGGATCATTAATGGTACTTCATCAATTCGGCGCTGACGTATCAATCATTCATATGAATATCCATTGACGGAGTCGGTATGCCGTGTGTATATACTTTCACTGTGAAGCACGAAAGCAATATTTTCGATAATTACCTAGGCACCATGTTAAAAGGTGCATGCGAAATTGCCGTGTACCGAAAGTTGATCGCTAAACTGACAATTTAGATTAATAAAATAGTTGGGGTGTAAATTAAGAGGCGATTCAGCAAATTAATTGGTAAAATAAAAATACTATTATGACTGGAAGCACGGCAGGTCCTCGATTATCCGAATTTCTTATGTTATACCGTGTTTGAATAATTCAGTTTTTTTAAAATAACGACTTTGTCTTCGCAAGGAGGAAGATAAACAGTTTTATTCTGTTTCTCAATCGTTGTCTTTTAGGTAAATAAAATTTTTATTGAGATAGAAATAACAAAAAGTGGATGAGAAGATAAAGTAGATGCGAAACTTTTTCAATTACGATTTGTAATATATTCAAGTAGTACGAAGTAGCGGTACTTTGCAGTCGTTTGTAAAAAGAATTGCGTATAGAATAACAGGAAAGTTTTCATTAAAAGACATGTTATGAATGACTGAAGGTGAATAATTTATATTACTACCATTTAGCTTCACATTACCACTTTTAACATAAACCAGAGTTACATGCGTGTGCAAATAGATGGAAATTTCAGCAAGTGGGCGTAAATATATCGGCCCAGTTTCCGCGATACATACGAGTCTCGAGCTGAGTTAAACCCGTCTTAATGGAACTATTTAATCAATCATTAGAGAAATCATTGGAGGGCTATAACATTAAGGAACCTCGATCCGCGTAATTATTGCTCCGAACGCGATAACAGAACGTTAATTCATGAATTAGAACCGAATTCCCTCCACCCGTTACTATCGGTTCGATGCCCACGCGTGCGAGAAGCGATAGAATGCTTGGATAATTGTAAACTGACTAGTTGAAATATTCTAATCACTTTTAATGGTAAAATAAATTGTAGAATGAAGCGAATTATTTCATTCGAAAAGATAATCCTTACAATTAAATTGGATAAACGTATATTAAACGACTCATATCGAAAACTAAATATCTGATATTTATATTTTCCAAAATCACAAGAATTATGAAAATTCGAACTTTGCTTATGACATATTATGCTCTATTTCGCAGTATAATTATCTGTGGTATTATTGTATGGGAGAGGAGGATATAAAAATAATTTAAACCTAATTCAAAGTGTACAAAACAGACTTTTAAAAATTATAACACAGAATAACGCCACTGATATAAAATTACCACTAAATTTAATGCAGGCTTATTCACTAGAATGTGTTCGTTTTCATTATAGCTAAGCTAAAAAATAATTTTCTGAGTTCAAATAGTGTGACCAGAAACAAAAGTATACCGTTACCTAAAATTAACAAGACTATTAGTACTAAAAATAGCAATATATGTGTAATTAAAGTGCTCAACAATTTGCCAAACGAATTAAAAACAGTAACACTTAGCAAAGACACTATTAGGAAGAAATAAAAAATTGGATACAAGTAAACAGACCTTAAACTTAAACTTCCACATAAATGTGTAGTATTATTGTTATATAGTTTTTTTTAATATCATGCGTAACACAAGATCTAGGGCATCTCTGACTTATATTACTTATATTGTTATTGCTAAAATATTTCATTACTACATTACTGTATATCAGCTACGTACAGGTAATTCGAAATTACCTCTATAGGATTTACATTGTATGTATATTCAATGTACTCTACGTACTTCGTCAAGTTAAAATAAAAATTAAAAAAAGACAAGACAGTCATGAACATTTTCAGTTCAGAATTATCGTTTCTCAAAATTTTAAGATATTTAAATGCTTAATCTTGGAAATAGCAGGTACTCTTTATTTTTCTTCAACTAAAATAAAATAGCATTAACGGTTCACGTCCTTCATAATAAATTCCCTTCAGGAAGCAAACTTTATCTAATAAATTATTTCTATCGTATGCTTTTTACGAACGTTTATAAACAGTTACTAAGCTCGATTCATCACGATCGCAAGCCGATCACGGGAAAAATCATAATTAAAGCAATCTGTTATCCATTTTATTTCAGGTATCGATTCAATAAAGGCTGTAGGGGCTCGACGCGACGTCGCGATGATTAACATGGCTAAAAGGCAGGATCGGTTCTCGGTGATCGGAAGGTGGCACAAAAGAAGTAGACGAAACCAATAAAATAATAAGGAGACCAAGGGATGAGAAGCGAACGAGAGCAACGATGCTCCGATCCTTCTGATCCCTCGATCGCCGATGATCTCCGCAGTGATCGGTTAAGCGCCGTCGATCTTATCTTTTAACACTGGCTTAAATATATCGGACCGGACGACGTTCGACGACTTTTTTTTTCACGTAACTGCTCTCATTCATATTGAAGGGGACCTCCTCCTCGTTGGGAGCTTCGTTTCGCGTCAAACGCGACGAGAGTGCAATTACGTCCGCCGAGTCCCCTTTCGCTTGCATTGCGATTTACGTGAAATCGATCACTGAAAGCTTGAACGCGAAAGCTTAATTTTGCTCTGCGCTGATAGCTCGTCTGCTTGTGCTTCGTTGTCGGGAAAGAAGAATGAAGTACGTGGATAAATACATTCAAGACTAAACACTTTTTTTTTAATTGATGGGTTATTCTGAATTGATATAACGTATTATCATTATTAGACTTTGGATGTTTATGCACGAAAAATATGCTGCAATAATACGTAATTCTAGGTATTAACAGTACATTTTGCAATTTTTGTGGTTTATTATAGTTTAAATTATAATGAGTCACACAAATTTTTTTGCAAATTCGACAGTGTTAATTGACGACGTTTGTCTGTAAAATTTAATTTGTACGCGAAAATTGTCGCTGCATATCACAATATGTGATTGGTGCGTAGTTAAATTTACTACAGTGGTATTCTGGAACATTTACCGGTTTCTCTACAAATATACTGCTTAAAATATTTAGAATTTTTATTAATTCGGTGAATCCTGTATTTTTTCTAAAGTAGTAGGCATTTTTTTTAAATATATTCAAAAACTCTTTGATGTACTTATACACAATTTTCAATATTACCGAGAAAATTATACTAAACTCTCTGAATTCGAAATATAAACTGTCACACTGAACAACTAAAGGCTGTCAAAAAACGTTTTATATGATCTTTAATATGCAAAGCACATGCATTATGCAAAAAATGCAAAATAAAAAACGTATTTCTAAAACCTACTATCCACAAACAATTGAGCGTCTCGGTCCCATTGCGTTATCTGTTTTCATTAAAAATATGCATTTGCATAAACATTCGGAGTCTAATCTTTACCGCTTAAGGTTTTTCTATTTAACTCCGTTCCAAATAAGAGTGTAACTCTTTCGCGCATCGAATCGCTATTTTACTGCCTGCTTTTTTCTCCTTCGCCGGCTGTCTGTCGTTTACTGCGATTTGTCAGTGTCGAGTATTGGTAACGCCATGCGCTGTTAGGTATCTAGGAGACGCGCAAATAACTGACAGCAGCAAGCTTTATAATTACGCTTATATACATTCTCATTTGGAACAGGATTTATTTAGTAAGATGAATTGTACAGTTATCACTGCTGAGGCTTTTTTGGAGTAAGCCGTGTCCTGTAGGAAGAGATTTTCCGACGTTTCGCTAGTATTGGAGCTGGATTCTTCAGAAGTCTTGAAACACACTGAAACCGGTAGGTGTCGTATGTTGTGCACTGGTTAAGTGAATCTTGTTCACGTTCCGGAATATTGAGCATAAATAGAAATGTTTTTTAGTTGGTCAGCTCTTAAAAAACTGGGAGGAGGCAACTCCAAATTGTGTTGAGGTGATAATCTCTGTTCTTCTTGATGTTATGGGAATGTTTGGTTATCTCTAAAGTCTCGCTGTATTTTCTAGGGAAGTAACCATTAATTTTTGTTATGATCTCGGTTTAATCGAGTGGAATCTAGTGTCATTTGTCATGCGGTGTTCAGCAACAGCCGAGACTAATTGTGGTTCATTGAACTTTATAGAATTGCATTTATGAAATGTATTAGGAAGTATAGAAAGTAATCAATACATTTATATTCTGACGATCATATTAATGGGGAAAAGATGGTTAAAAAGTGAGAAACAATAAATAATTGGATATATTAAAAAGAGCATTGCATAAAATGAATGGAATATTTGTTAATAAATGAAATATTTGTTAATAAATGAAATATGAAATATGAAAAAAGTAAACGCCCAACGTGGGGCTCGAACCCACGACCCTGAGATTAAGAGTCTCATGCTCTACCGACTGAGCTAGTCGGGCATTCGATTCATTGTTGAAAAACAAAATATTTGACAACGAACATTTCTATTGCTAATTTTTTCAATTGTTGTCATAATATTGATATCTGTAATTGAAAGAATCACTTGTTTATGCAGATGTATTTGCATTATTATTATTATTATCCATGTTATGTGTAATACAATACTATATTTTACTAGTGAAGCATTATTTTTTCTTTTGCAAAAATCAATATGCATAGGGAGAATGTATATGCAATAAGACTAATGAGACAATTACATATTTGTACATAAATAAGGTGCTTTCATAAAGAAATCATTGACAAAAAATCATTATATACTTAGATAAATTATATATTTTTCAAAATTACATTTTCTATTCGTTATAAGAAGGCCAACTAAATTTTATCTAATCCTTAATGCCAAGAAATAAAAATTATTTTGTCTCTAAATATACCACCCCTTATCATAGTGTCTCATTTTTTGTAGTAATAACTGGAGAATTTAGAAACCAATCAGTGTAAGTCACTTTTCACTACAAATTCTTTATATATCGCATAAATATATATTTCTTGTAACAATTTTCGAAGAAAATGATACATTGACCATAGAGAAGCCTACAAAATTTCTCACTTGATTATCTCTGTTAACATATTATGTAACATACACTGATTGCCTTCTGAACCCTCCATTTAACACTGTCTAATAAGCTATCAATGTAATTAACAAACGTATAAATCAGATATTTTTAACTACTTCTGCGAAGGCCACACCTTTCAAATGCACCGAGACTTCTTTCCGCCTAAACCTCGCGTTATCACAGATTACGTGCAAACCATTTATAGCAATTTCAAGTTCCCCGGATTAATCTGAAGCAGTTAACAAGGATTTCGAGCGAGAAGAGCCATCGGTAAGTGTTATTACAGCCCGTCCGGTGCTTGCTTAGGATAGATGCACAACAGTTATCTGTTTATTTAGTTGGTGTGAAATTGCTGGCCTGTTCAGTGGTCAGTTGGCACAGCCGTTTTGCAACAACCAGATTTTCCACTCGAGTTTTAGTGCCCGGCAATTCTATAGCGATTTTCAGTGAAAGCATACCGTCCATGAAGGACAAAACTCGATGATAGTCATTTCTAAGCGATTGTAAGACTAGGAGATCGCAATTTACTAGTAGCAATGAAAATTTATTTTAAGCCGCCTACGACCGTTCGAATTTACTCTGTACTAATCTAGGGCTGATAAAACGCGTGTCGCGTGGTTTATGGGAATTTTATTGAGGTATCATGAGGGATTCAATCAACAAACACAGTCGAGTGTTTATTACAAAATTGTATTTAATACTGAAAGATATCCGGGAGTTAGAACTACTGGCAATTAAAATATGGAACAGCAACAGAGATTTTTGAAAAGATTTCGGAGTAAAGTAAAGAAAGCTCGTAAATATTAAAATAAATATTTGTCAATGAATTAACGGTACAATAATCGTATCCATACATAAATATGCTTGCAACTAATTCTTCTCAAATTTTGATTTACTCAAACTACCACAGATCCAATCGAAATTGGTTACCCGAGGTTCTGCCGCATAATCTGATAAGATTTCCCAGTTCGATACCTTTTATACATATTTCAGTCCACGTCTCTCCGATAACTCTTCGTTTTATTATCGACCAACGCGGCCGCCGCGCCGAATTGAAGGTGATCAGTGTTCTATGCGGTATAACGAGCCTGTAGATTTTCGGCAGGATGATGTTATAATCATCTTACGGGCACCGACGTTTGAACAAGGGCGTGACCAGGATACCGCGGCAAAAGAATGAGCCACGAAGGAACAGACGGACAGCCAATGGCGTGGCATTTGTTACGCTTAATCATGCACGCTTTTTTTTTCATTTTTGTGCGCCGTTAATTTTTAACTTTGTAGCTGCCTCCCTACACAATCAACTTACACTGTTATCTTCGTTTATCTTGATGACATACTTTCGGAGCGAAAAGAATGGAATTATAAATTATTCTTTACATCCTGTTACTATATTAATATGAATCTTCATTACCGCGTCACGAGCAGAAGGCGGATGATCGAAGAGGATCACGATCCGGATCGAGATCTGGAGCCGAAGATCGAAGTTCTTTTCGGAGTTGTTCGTCTATGAATATTGTAATCGGTTTCCTTGATCTATGTATTTGTATACGCGTTTGCTTCCAAAAGTAGAAATTCAAATCTTTGAACAAAAAGTATAAAAATTTGTATACGTGCTGTCAACGAAATGAGAGAAGAAAATTAATTTCGGAGTCACTGTTACAGTTCAAACAATCTTTTTCAATCAATCTTGATCGTTCTAATTTACCGCGTCCTTATCGCGCAACGATCAACACCAAACATTTCCACGTGCATCTATCCATGTCATCGGTATCGCAGGTCCACCCGTGAATTCCTATCAAATATTCCGCGCCTGTCTTCGGCGAGACGTCTCAATCAACGACGGTTGCACCGTAACAAGCCCCACGACACGAGGCTCGTATCGAGCCGATCGATACGTCAAAATTCGAAAAGGATCCGACGGTCTGCGCCATTGGGACCCTCGGATTTTATAGTTTAATAATAGAGCGGCGCGCGAGAGTGTTTGCTTATCGGATCCCTGATTTTTCGGCCGAAGACACGACGCCGTCGTCGTGCGGCTTATAGAGGAGGACGAGGAGAATAAGACTGAAGGCAGGAGGAAAAAAGGAGGAGGAAGAAAAAAGGAGGATAGAGGGAGGAGGGAGGACGAGGGGTAAAACCGAGGAGGCGAAATAAAAGAGAAGGAAAGGGAGAAGAGCGGCATGGATCACGGTGTAAAGAGGGTGGGTGACTTGTGCGAAGCTGCTTAGCTCGGGTTATGCCTCCCACCTGCGGCTCCTTCGAACTCCCCAACCACCAGCCAGACACGAATAATCGAAGCATAATTTCAGCCCGTGGGCTGCCCCTCGCGTATTTCGGACGTTTCCTTTTTATATGCCCAGCGTACGACCCTCTTTACTACACAGGGTGTTGTCTATCAGATCGCCGGGATTAGGATATGCAAAAGTTGCAATCAGGGCTCCCATTTCGTGGCTGTGCGCGATCCTATTCTTCGACGAGTGTTCTACGTCGGCTTCGAGAGATTAGACTGTAGAAAAGTTGTAATTAGGAGAGCTTTCTGCGTGATTATGGATCATCTGCGGTATTATGAGGGCGTCGACACGGTGGATCCTTTCAAATTGGCCGGATTATGGCTTGTAAAAATGATAAGTGATAGTGAGATTCTTTTTGGAGCGGTTGTAATATCTTTTTGTGTGTGTAGATTCGTTTCTGTGTCGTTGTAGTCACTGTCTTGTAGTCTGTAAAGTATACAAGGTGGAGAGGAAATCGTAGTATAATCAAACACAGAATGATTCAACATGAAAAATTAAGAAAAAGATTCGGTCTAATGTTTCTTGTCTGAGGCTTCGTTTTCGAGGAAATTGTTTTTTTTTTTAACAGCGATCTACGCCATATAAATTGTTCTACCATAGATATTGTATTTATAGTAATTTTAGTAAAATTTGAACTTTAAATTAATGCTGACATACTAAAAATAAAAAATATTCTGCATCAAGAAAACATTTCAATTTCGACTCCTGAGCCGGTTAATCGAGGTTCCACTGTATTATTTCTCCGAATTCATCTTTTCAAGTTTTCCACTTTATCTTTTTAGGTCTCAGTCTTCAAAATTTCGAATCTCAAATTTCAAATTCTAAAATCTCCAACTTTAAATTATTAAGTTTTCAATCGTAATTCTAATAGGAATCTCATTAATTTAAAATTTTTTTATTTCTAATTCAAAACCATCAAATTTTTCGCTTTGAACGTTCCAATCTTCAAGCTCCACTTTTTGAATCTTCAACTTCAAATCTGTAAATCTCTCATTTTATATTTTCAAATTTTCAACTTTAGTTTTTCAAATCTTTCGCTTCGTGCCTTCGAATCTCTAATTTTCTTTAATTGTAAGTCTTCAAAGTATCAACTTTAAACTCAATGTTCAACAAAATTTATCGCATACTTGAAATTTCAAAAAATCTCCGCTCTTGAAATTTCCAAATTGTTAAGTTAGATATTATATTGTATAGTAATTTTAGTAATTCTTCACCGATTATTATTAAATTGCTGTTACAATAGAGCAAATACCGAATCAGGTTGCTTAAAATACTAAATATTTGAAACAAAAAGTTCTTGAAATTGGGAAAATGAAATCTCAATTTCCTTGAAAATGACATTTCAGGCGAAAAAATATTATACTAATTTTTTCTTAATTTTTCACGTAGAATCAAGTTGCACTATGTCTTCAGCCCCACTTTGTATTTATAATTTTTTTTTTAACGTTGCGCTCTGTTTCGGAGCAGGAATTTGCATCAATAAATTACAAAGTATTTTTTAACCGTACAGTTTTAAATAATTTAAAGAGAGTTATTTAAGGTAGCTTTATAAAAATTATTGCAATATTATTGTGTAAAGTCTATTCTGATAAATGTGATGTACGAATAAAAGATTAAAATATGTATATAAATTCAGTGATAAACGCAATCAAAAAATGAGCATGAAACTAAAATATTTGACGAAGGTACCAAAATGCAGATTTATCTCAATCTCCTTTATTACCTTATCGCGTAAAAAAGAACAATTTGCATAGTCAAACATTAATCGCCGTGTGAGTTAATTTGCATATCTGGTAGTACAAGAATTATAGAAAAATTTGTAATCACGGCCACACAGAAGAAAGAAATATTTTCAAAACTGAGGTCCGCAGACTTCAGTAAATCGTGTAATCGTTTCTCGAGAGGAACCGAAACCGAAGGCTACTGTGTTTCCTAGAAATTCTTAGATACTTTCCCTATCCGAAACGTGAATTGTTTACGAACGTTACATAATTACATCCACCGTATAATTTACCTTCCGCATGATTTTTTGTTCTCACGTACGTACCCTTGATTACCAGATGAAGCCATTAATAGTTTCGATCACGCATCGATCGTATAAAGTATAAATCATAAATCACGATCGTCTATTGTTTTCCGGTTACCGAGCCTTAATCATGGTCATTATAACCCCGAAAACTGAGCGCCACGTTCGCCTTGTGTGAACCCGGACTTTTGGGAAAGATGGTTCGAATGCCGAAGGCTCCAGGCATGAATTCTTTAAATATCGAAATCTTTTTTTCTAATATCGAATACGTGTATTCCGCTCCGTATTAATAGAACAGTTAGAAGTTTCTAGAAATCGATGCTGTTTGCGTCACGAAAGCATTGCTTCGACTTAATTTATTATTCAAAAACCGCAGCATGTTCTTTTATCTTTTTAGATGTAGTTTAAGTTATTTGAAATTTTAAGAATTTTTAGAAAAATGAAACTAAATTAAATATTACAGTTTTACACTGAAACATAGTTAAATTTCATAAATTTATGGTTGTAAATGTTAATAATTAATAGAAATATCGCTATTATATATAAAGGATGTCTGTTTTTGGCTGATTGACACTTTTTTTGGTCAAATGATTTGTTTATAGACAAAAAATTGAATAATTTTTCAAAGTAAATTAGAAGTAGAGGACCTCGGTGATTTTCGATATTCAAAATTATATTTCTTCACTAAATTACGTCAATTCAAAAAAGAAGAAAAGAAAAAGATATCAGGAAAAATTGGTTAAAACTATTATTCTTCTTTTGTAACTATTATATAAACAAACTGGGCTTGAAATTTAAAACATTTCTATATGTAATTTATTTGTAACGCTTAACTGCTCCGTTGAAATTCTATATATTTAAAAATATTTATTTTCTAGATCATAGAACTACATCAGATCCTAGTATTACTTGTAATGAATATTAGAAAATAACTTTAATTAATAGCTATCACTTAGAAGATTGTAGATGCGTGTTAATTAGGTTTTCACTTATTTAAAAATGTATCACGAAGACTCCACGATAACAGTCAATAGTTAAATTTTAGAGTGTTCATTGTCCAGAATCACACATGATTCCCGATTCCTAATTAATTATTAATTATTCTCTAACAGGAAAATCCGCTAGATGTACTTTTAAGATTACTTCATTCTTCAATTAGTTTCATTCTACTGAACTTGATCGTCTGTCTCCATAATCAATATTCCTTAACACAAATGTAGAAAAATCTACTAAATATACCTTCCAGTAGAAGAACGTTTGATATAATTTCTACCTTCGCCTCCTCCCAAAACGATTCTTGATTTAGTACCTTCCTATTGGGGCCCATAGGCAGACACAACCCCTAAATACGTCAATTTTCCTATCCTAATGTCGCAGCAACGGCAAGAAAGTTCCCAACCCCCGAAAAGCTCTCAGAAAACCGAACCACCCGTGGTCATGGTTGATCCCCGCGCAACTGCAGGGTGTACACATAGTCACCTGCTTTGAGCGATTAGTTTCATCCATCACGCGCCATAAAGGAAGTCGAGGGCCAAACAAATATCTGATTTCGGGCCTCGACCTGTGTGGCGTTTTTCGGGGTCGCGGCGCGGCGGGTCCGTCGTGCTTCCTGGAGGGGAAACACGAAAACCCCTTTTGAGGGCCACGGGGGCTACTCTCTTTTTTAAAAAAGGAACCTTCGCCGAAAGGGAACTCGGGCGCGCGACAAGGGCCTGCCCTTTGACTACGCCTCGGCCTCTATTCAATAACGTTGTCCGCAGATGATCGTGTAAACAACGATACCGCGTGAAACACGTAGGACGGACAATGAGACACCTTTATATGCCAGGCTTTTCAAGACCACCATTTTTTCCCGGTCATCGTAAATGGGGAACAATGCGAGCAGGAAGTATTATTCATTGTGTTCCATTTGAATTGCTAACGTCGCGCGCGAATCGCGCAAACGATCAGATTAGAGCACCGGTGATCCGCGCAAAAATCGCGACTCGGAATTTGTAATCGTGACGAGCGCAGACTCGTGTTTTCATCGCACGTGCTCGTTGATCACTTCCTGTTCTCTCTCGAGTGAAAATTTTTAAGACACTCCGTTTCATATTTGCAGCACGTAGCACATCTGTAAATTAGCATTTGTGCAGGTATTTGTGGAAGTTTAATTCAACAAACATTTTATAAGGAAAAGGGTTTTTTAATGTGCTGTTATTTGCAACTATTTTGTCAAGAAATTCAAGAAATCGATCACTTCAGGCCGTTTCATATTTATAATTAGACAGCGGATTTTATGCATTTGTGGCAATGCTAAGGATGCAAAAAATCTAGGACATTGTTAACATATGTCAAAATATACAAAATATCAAAAATATTATTTAAGTTAGAATGTTTCAAGCATTAAATATACTGTTCTTCGAGTTCCTATTGTTTATTTGTTCTTCTAAACATTTTATTTTGAATGAAGATCCACTGTCTATTTATAGCACACATAATGAAAAACAATAAAAACACAAATTTAATATTATTAAACTTCATTACCACAAAATTAATAACTCAACTCAAACACTATTTTTTTCCCTTGATTTTAATAATAAATTGAATGCATTTATTATCAAGCTTTTGCCATTATAAAAGAATTGTGGTTCAAAGCTCCTTCACACTGTCATATTATTGATTTTCTGCATAAACCTGATTAACTCGTATTTCCAACATATCTTGAATTTGATTCAGGCTAAAGAATATGCTAGTCATTTCGTAGTCTGAATTTCATAAATTGAATCTAACAGTATTAATTATGTTAGTCTAAAAACTAACAGTATTGATTAATCGTTCATAAAAAATATAACATGCAATTGAATGCCCGCAATCTACTGCGATTACATTTAGCGGGATATTTTCTTATTGGATAGAAATAATGGCAAATTGGTTGCATTAAAATACGAGACTGTAATATTTTGTTTTGATAGTTTATTGTATTTGCATTATACAGCTCTAAATTTGAAGGGAAAAAGTTTCCATTTGAATGAGATGTTATTGTTAATTAAACCTCAGAGCCGAAAACGAATTTGTACGCCTAATAAATATAAAACGGAGTGTATAAAGAATAAACAAAGTACCTAAATATTGTTAATAAATTCTTTACGTCAAATTAATATGACTCAACCGACAGACTCAAATTATTGTTTCTCAAATACTTTCGAATTTAAGAATTGTGATTACTCAAATTCGATTTCCGACTGAAAGGTGTATGAGAAAAGGGATTCGATCTCGATGTTTCAGATAAAGTAGACCGAGATAAGCTTCCACGAATTCTGGAATTCCTGTATCAGAAAATCAAGGGAAACGTCACGCGGAACACCTCTAATGCGATTCAATTTGGAATTCCGAGATAGGTATAGAGTTTCAGATGGGAAAAAGATGGTGATCGAAAAGAGCCGACTGGCGCGATCCGAGCGAGAGAACAATTCCCTCGCCAACCCTTTTCTGGTGATTAATGTATGCAAAGACAGCGCGTTCGGGAACAAGCTCATCATTCCACCTGATTGGCCGCAACGAAACGGAGCGAAAGCAATTTCTCTGCTGAGTTCGTTTAACAGGTTCACGATGGACGAAATATTCGGACACCTTATTGTTTCCAATTACAGCGAGTAACTAATTTCTGATAGCGCGCTATTTTCGCGCTACTCAAAATGCCTGACGAACAGGCTTCGCTTCGCGAATCTTCATAACTCACTCCGCCGTCTCTTTGATCTTTTTCTTAAAAATAAGAATGTTCTCGCGATTTGTCACGCGGTGGTCACTAAACACCAGGCGACAAAAAGTAGAAATGCACGAGAAGGAGCGCGTCGCGCGTTTCCAAGGAGCTTGAATTTCAAATTCCAGAATAGCCGCGGCTCCAGGACCAAGGGGGACACTGAAATACCGAGGAGGGAGGACGATTCTCCTGGCAACCCTTTCGGCATGATTAATGCATGCGAAGATAGCGGAGTTCGAGACCGAGCCCATCCCCCATGAGGGCGTATTAGTTTAAGGGAGGGAAAGAGAGAGGAACCGGCGGAGTAGAGGAGAAAATAAAATGCTCACATCCGACCTCTTTCATTATAAATGCCCCTGTATGTTTATTGTCGAAGCCACTCTCTAGGTGTGCTTCGAAACCCGTAAACTCTTTCGGGGCTTTTTTGGGGGCTGGACCTGGAAACCGTAGGACGCCTTCCTTACAAGATACACAGCCCCGATTTTTCGACATCGGGCTATAGATGCTGCTCAACGATAAGCGGAACGTGTACGCCGATTTCTCGGATCGGCGATCGTAAGTCTACGCATACCTGTGCGGCTTGTGTCTAATGAAGTTACGGGGACTTGGATTTTTCTTTTAGGAATTCAGCATCGGGATTTACGGGCGGAACGTGGAAAACGATGCGTTGCTTGCGAATACAATGCATACGCTTTTACCTCGAATTAATATGAATGGAATTTCGGGTAACAAGTATGTGGACGGGTATTTATTCAGAACTGTAAGCGTTAATTTCAATAGCTGACTAAATAATGTGTATACAAGGCAGATGTATAATTAATAAAATTTAGATACATAGTAATGCAATTATCTTCGTTAAAAATCCTTAGAACCATTTTCAGTCCCTGTCCATTTACTTCTGTTGCCGACTGTATACAGGGTGTAGTCAAGTTATTTCTAACCAGCGTTTTTATTATAAATGTTAAGTATTGGGGGAAATGAGAAAGAAAGATGCTACTTTCTTTTGTAAGCAAGATAATAGCTTGTACAATTTTTTTTTTTTTTTGAGAAACAAAGGTGACCTTAAATTTTTCAGATGTATACTTTACTATATACTATTTGCTATATATATTTTTTTTTTATATTATATTAAAGCGTGTGTCAAGACGAATTCATCATTATGTTATAAAATTATCTTCAAGGTTAGAACTGGAAGAATCATTTTCAATCATTTTTAGCAATGAATTTACAGATATTTGTGATTGATATAAGTTAGAAGATTTTATTTAGTATCACAGTTATACTTCTGCTTCCACTACGACGAAACAATTGCAGTACCTTCAAGTTTGAAATTGACTTAAATCTGAAGTTTCTCAAGATTACAACTAATTTTTATATCAGTTTTAACCGAAGTCCAATAAATATGAAAACTGGCTTCAAACTTAAGTTTTCTAAATTTAAAGCTCACTTCAAAGTAATGTTTCTCAAATTTGTAAGTGATTTTCGAATCAGTTTTGACTTAAGATTCGCAAATATAAAACTTGACTCAAAATTTAGGCTTCTCACATTTAAAATTGACTTAAAAGTAAAGCTGCTCAATATAATTGATTTGATTGATTTTTTATTTGATTTTCGAGTTAGTTTTGATTGAAGCTTCTTCAATTTACAGGATTAAAACTTATCATTGAGTTTTAGTTTTGATTAAACCTTCTCAAAATTTATGGCTGACATAAAATTTGAAATTCCTCAAGTTTAAAATTAACTAAAAGCTGAATTTTTCCAAGATCGAAATTGGGGTTTGAGTTAATTTTGATACTTGTTGTTTTCTTACTCGAAAATATTTCTTCCATGTTTGACCTTGTATGACCTCAAAGATAATTGTACAACACACGTATAAATTCATTTTAACCCGCATTTTCGAATAATTCCATTTGAAAAATTGAAGATCACCTTCGTTTCTCAGAAAATAGTGTAAATGCAAAAAAAAATTGCACTGTATAGCACTTTCCAAATAAGTAAATTAGTGAGAACATATATAACTTTCATTTGGAATACCATTTTTGTAGACCTTTAAATGGCAAACTTTGGAGTACTTTCAAGTATGCTGAGTAATTTAGAAACAGAAAAAAGACACGAGTGATTTAACAAAGTGGCCAATATAGTCCTCTTGTAGTGATTTAAACGGAGACATTTTACAGGGATTATGAAGAACCCAGTGTTTCACTTTGGAGCTAAATATGATTCGATTAAAGATTTATAGATCCTATATTTCCTAGAAAAAGTAGAACGATCGAATTACTTTTTAAGCAAATAACACTGAATATAGTTATGTTTTCTATCTTGGCACCGTATGTTAATTAGTTCTTTGAAGATTTAAACGCTCCAAAATAATAAAAAAAAAATGTCATGAAACTGTTTTTGAACATTAACCATACTACGTATATCTACTAAGTTAATTAATTCTACATGAAAATATTCTGTCTCTAATGTGAATAATAAAATATTGAAATACTAAAATATTCAGAGAACAGGAATTCAATTCAGAGAAGCTCTATTGTATTCTAATATCTTCAGTCATAATTTAAAATTCATAACTGGCCCTTAAATATTAATACAAAATTCTTTAATTTATTTATTATTTGTAATTTTTATATCAGTTACTAGATTATCTAAATATCAACCTCCGATCTAAACATCAACTTCTTTGTCAACGTGAAAAATCATGTAGACTTCTATCAGCAACTATATCTAATCACTGCATCTATCACCATTCTATTACTGGTTCCACCATGATTTCTTCCATCGTTCCTCCTATCACTATCAGCATCGTCATTATTAATACCAACAGGAATTACTCTGTCATAAGAAGATTGTTTCAATTCGAATCGATTAAAGCGAGACAACGAAGAAAAATGACATTTGTAGTCGTTTCTCACATCTGTCACACGAAGACAGTAACAATATCCAACAAATCACACTGTCAACGGTATAAAATAAAGAGATTCTATGAAAATTAAAAATGTGTGACCGGGTTGTATCAATTTCTCAAAGTTCCCAGGCTCCTTATTAAAAGATCCATGGGCACCGCGAGGAACTCGTCATCGCTCGGAGACCCAGAAAATCTCAGCTGAACGGTCTTCGTCGAGACTGATTAATTGAAGGTTAAGGGTTTCGGGACGTTAAGTGGTTCACTGAAATGTTTCTATGGGCCGAATGGTGGGAGCCACAAGAGGCCGCGCGTGGATTCAAAGGCGGACGAAAGGACAAAGGAAAAAGAAGGTGAAGAATGCGACCTCGACCAGTCGCCGCTTCTTTCGTGTCAAAACACGACGCTAATACATCATTAAAAGAACGCGCCCCTAGCGTGAAGGCCTAGCGCCACTGAGGGCTACAAGGACACCTCATAATCGATTGGCTTATTTCCGATGAATGCTGTGTCTTGGTAACAAGTCCACTTCTTCCTCGCGGACCTTGTCGTTTATTGGCTTGCTAGACGTCCACTCCGAACAGTTTCTCCTTCTATAGGAGCCACTTTGAGGGGTCTTACTCCTACGAAGCTCTAAAAAACTGTTACTCTTTAGAAATTTTTTTTTTTAGTGAACGAAATGGTTTTTTCTACTTATTAATACTTATTCACCACTTATTAAAAGCTCAAAAAATTGCTATTGCAATTTGTAATAGTTTCTTTTAAATATAAACAAGGCAATAAAATGATAACCTTAAACAAACTATGAATGCTAAGGATCTGAAACGAAAAATTAAACATGGTTTATGTCGTTATCATTGGCACCATGATTATTTTGACTGATAAAATATTGACAAATTGGCAGAGGTTTGAATTGAAAAATTTCGACACACTATTAATCTTGAACATGTCTGTATCATAAAAAATAGGAAATTGTTCATGAAAAAAGGTTTCCATGCTCCCTACGATAGTTACTAATGTGCTTAATAACGTGTAAAAAATGTCAGACTAACTGATCAAATAGTTTCTTTGCAATCACGCCAGTATTTTCTCACGGAGTTCACTTCAGTGTGACATAATATGCAAAATAAAGTATTACAAAGTACAAAAAAAAATATTTTTTGCACTTTTAATAAGTGTATTACCCTGCTGCTCTCCTCTTAAAATTCTCATTTATTACAACATGTATTGTTAACACATCATTACAAATCTAGTCAATGAAATTTTTACAGAACGTCAAGGGACAATAAACATAAATATTAACAATAGCTTCCTCATATTTTTCTTACAATTGGAACAGTTATTTAATAAAATAAAATTCAGGATTGGATCAAATAGACTCGAAGAGAAAAAGCAGGGTTAATTAATAGACAAGACTTTATTTATATTGTAAATTTTGCTCACTAAAAACCAATTCCAAAGAATGACCATTTTTTGCAGAACTTCACAGTGGTGAGATCCCTTCAACCTGCTTTAACACGATTTTATGCACAGTCAAATGCCATGACGAGGTGTTAAAAATTTAGTGGATTTCATGTGGTTGGTTAATTAAAAAAGTAGTAAGAAAATTGTATGAAACATTTTTAGATATTTAGCTTAATGCTTCATGATTGAAACAGGAAGAAAAAAAGCAAATAGATTTTTGTAAGTATTTTTATGAAATTTAAGTGAAAAAATTTTATAAATTGTAAGATTGTGACTCTAAAATGAAGATGAAATAAATATTATTTAATAACCTTACTTTTTACAGAGTATTGTAAAATTTAAGCAAAACTTTAACTAAAATATTATGAAAGGTATTAAGTTTTCGATGACTACTCTTATATCTCTGAAATATAAACTAACATGGGAAACCGATAGCTGCAAAAAAATATAGAGTTTCATCTAAAAGACAGTGCAATTGCACTTTGCAACTGCACCGGTGCATCCACGAAAAAACTAGTCCAGTATACATCCACGTGTTAAACTATGCAAAATTTTCCTCTGCGATTTTCTTCTAAATAACTGCACTTGGAACGGAGTTATAGTCTGTTCCAATTACTGTATAGAAACGCCCTGTATAAAATATCGGTACCCAATACATTTAATTCCTTATCAGAGCGTGGCGGACCTTATGGGGAAAGGCCCACCTTTCGAAGAGTCGAATGACAAATTGATGCGCCGTTAAATTGGCGTGCAAACCGATGCAGGTAGATGCATTCCGAGATACACTCGTAAGTTCTAGGTACCAATCGACCGCTTCAAGTCGAATTTGCAATGCCCTCGGGCACGATCGTTATACATCGCAGTTCCTAAATTAGTCTCAACTCGCTCTGATTGAACACCGGCATAGCGAACCCTCGGCGATCGGCCGCGTACCGCTCGATCGAGGATTTATCACGGTGCGATCGACGAATACTAAAGGCGCATACGCTCCCTTTGATGATCGTCTTGCTGTACGCTTGTCCGCTTCTATTCGTTCGACTTTAAAGGGCGTATTTTGATAAGCCTCGAATAATACGTATCACGCAAAATCTGATAAACGTTTATCGATCCTTTATTCTGACCTCTTTCACCTAATTGTCCCAATTAATCTAGATTCCTTTTCTAAATCACATAAATAAAATAAGATATGTCTAAAAACTTTACAAGGCATGTAGAATATATTAATTTTGTTTAAAATATGAAAAACATGTGAATATTTCATCTTATAATATTTCGTAATCCTAAAATAAAAAAAATTGCTGCTGTGCATTTTTATATTTCATATAAAAGAATTTAAGGCTTCCAAATTCATGTCTAAGTTTTATCTACGTACAAATTGCAAACATAAAATATTTTTTAGACGTCTAAATAAAATTCTCTTCATGCATGCTTACTAACGATACCTAACGTGTAATATTGTCATCAGCGGCCTGGAATAACACACAGTTTACTGGTCAATTATTCCGAAAAGCCAACAATCATCGAGCGGCAATATGGAAAAACAGCACAAATAGCTGTTCCTCTCGTTTTTGCGAGTCGATGTAAGTTGATTTTGGAGCATGATCGGGAATAGCGCTCGTTCTCGATGCCATTCGATCAATCGACCACGGATAATTCAAGGCCCGCAACAATGAAATCTCTTACAAGAGCACGGTCTCTCACGAAACGGGCAAAAAAGGACGGAAGGAAGAGGGTTTAAACTATCATCGACGTTTAACCGAGCGAATGCGTTACCGATCGCGGACAGTGTAATTTCCTGTATTTCGTTTCAGCAATAAATAACGTACGCGCGGCGGAATAAAAATGAGAGTGAACTCACATTCGCCGGCATTTCTTCTGGCGGCGTTTAAATCGTCGGACGGAGTAAAAATGGCGTGGCAGTGTTACACTTTTAGGGTAGACAGGGTGCGGCGTGACGGGAGGAAATAGGCGCAAAAAGCGCACGCCGATGGTTACGGATGCGGTGCAATTATTCGCAATGTCCGACGAGCGTTCCCTGATAACATGGGGCAACCGTCAGATCAGAACGATTTATGACAGTTCGATGAATACTTATTACGGTCGAGCACTCCCGCGGCTATCGATTACTACAATTAGCGAGCATCGATTTAACATGTCTTTACCCGTGTACATGTTATTTAGATAACAATGGTACCGACGGTAAATGATCCAGGATGCTCGTATTAATACGTAATCCTTCATATAAACATTATATAGAACGGTGCAGCGGGGTTTTGGAATCCCTTTTCTGATTCGTGCGTCCGCGAATTTCTTAATTTTGCTCAGCGTGGGATAAAAACGTAACGCCGTCCGATACTCTTGCATATTCTGTCGGCTTTAGGCTACGGTTTTACTGGATGCGTATTCGAACGAATAATTCTGAATTGTTTCATCATTTAGAATACTCGATACACAAATTCAAACCGTTAGTTCGGAACAACAGTAAGAGCCCTAATTTCTACTAGAGCTATTACTATTACTCGGATCTATGGGTATCCGAATTTGAGTACTTTACTCACAGCCAGTTTTAAAGACCGAGTTCGAGTTATGACAAGTATTTTGGGTACTCGGGTAATCGAGTAGCAAAATCATTACTCATAACTGGTTTTCAAATTCGAGTTTGGGTTATTCTGAGTATTTCGAGTATTCGGATACTCGGATACATCCGGATAATAAGAGCTCTAATTTCTACATATTCAATTGTACAATACAACTTTGTATTCTCCAGCTTTTCCTTCCTTCTACTCGAATACCTTTGCAATAATGGTTCCCGTTAGGATCGATGTAAATCATCCGATGCATGTAAAAGATGCAGGTCACAGTTTGCGTCAGCGATAATAATTTACGACTTTTCGTTCGTCAAGCATTAACCACACATTCGTTGATGTGAAAGTTGCGCGAAAGTCGAATGGTAACATATTAAGCTTCCTTTCGCGTAACAATAATTTATGAAGCTCTGATATGGAAAAATAATACAAACAGTTTGATGCAATCAGTATCTATTTATAAAGTAATATACATATTAAAAAAAATTACAGTTCTTCTCGAATTTACCTTCTTATAGGCATTACTATGTGAAAGAAAATTTGTTTTTAATTTATCTTGGATTATTGTATGTTTCAAGCAAGGGACCAGAAATATGAATTACCATATTATGGATAAATGGAAAGTCCCTGTCATGCAGCATGCTACGAGAAGTGCTTACGCTTTTGTGACTCCGTTACCTAAGCAACCGAAATATTTTATGGACTAATTGGTATCTCTCGAATTTATCCGCGACATGCGCAGATAGTCTTAAGCATCTTAAGAACATTTCCCGACAAATTGCGACTCCCTCAATCAGGGATTTATCACGACCGAATCGACGTTTATTATAGTCATTATCTTGGCTACATGTTGGTCCGCGCTCATTTGCATGAGCAGACCGGCCATTCGCTTCGTTAAAGCGCCGATCTTGCGCTACCAGCGGACAGCATATTGTTCATAAATATCGACAAAATTGGAGCAGCATCTTTCGCGATCCCCGACGACGACCGTTCTCCTCTCCCCCGAACAAACCGCTCCGATTAAGTGACAAGTTATCTCGCACGATATACGCAAATTTCTGTTCGTGTGAAATCGACACTTTGAGAAACTCTTGTTCCTACTGCTCACCTTCGAAATACCTTCGTTCCCCTCTTCAGCCGTAAAGTATATTCAGAATCGATAGGGCGCATGTCTTTCTGCGTGTCTGTGGTATCGTGATGGTCTCATTGAAATTTGTAATCTCCGCCGCACGTCATTTCTTTATATTGAAGATTACGTTTAATCCCCGTTCCTTGTAACGAGCCATACTCGTGATATAAACCAAAACTTGAATTTTAGAGCCAGCAATAATGTTTTTAATGTTCTTTTATAGATAGGATTGTATTAATTATTAATTTATTTAATCGGTAGTCAGTTAATTTATACTTTTTTATTTCACTCGAGTTAAGTTTGAAGTTTATAGCTCAAAGAAATTTAATATTATTGCAATAGTAATTCAATTGGATTTTTTAAAACTATAACAATGTTCATGTTAATGTTTCGTTAACTAATTGTAAGGAGTACGAAGACTTTCAACGCAAATTATTTATTTTCTGTAACTTTTATATGTTAATAAAAAATATTAATCGTAAATTAAATACAGTCAAAGCGCTTTAAAGCAGTTTATATATTCTATAACCCTGATTGTTTATTGTTTTTAATACTTTTACTCCAACTATCGCTTTAAGTGGTCGACTACTATAGTGCTTTCACCCTATAATTAAAAAAATTTTTTAAAACCCTCTTTGTAAAGTATGCAGAGAAACCAGAGGAATCGAACAAAAAAAATGTTTAAGATATCTCTTGTAGTTACTGATTACAGTAAGATTGAATATTGGGAAAAATGTCCAACTCCCCTTAAAAAAATTCTCAAAGACAGCAATCTTTATAAAGTTTCAAAGTGGTGTAACCCCTTAAATGAAGTAGTAGAAGAAAGTCTATACTCCTAGTATAATTGATAAAACGAAGACAATCTAACTAGCAGTGTGTGCGCCTTATCTAATCAAATGTGTGACTCATACTTATGTTTGATCTACGTTAGTTTGTCATAAAACTATAGACTGTGATATCGATTAAAACAATTAGCGATAATAAACTACAAGATTCGGCAATCTTACTTCCCAGAAATTAAGCATTCAAGAAAACATCGTTAGTTAATTACTTATTCTATTTGAATGAAACCAAATCGCACACATTAAGACGTCCCATAAGTTCTGTCGTTTCGAGAGTAAACTAATCCTCATGTTCATTTTTGTTTCTCTGTGTTACATTTCCATCAGACAATCGGATCGCTGCCACTTTCCCAGAACCTCTAAGGATTTATTCGACTCCCGTAAAGCTCGTAAAGAACACTTGTCCAGTGGCCCTTTCGCCACCCCCTTTAGGAGCTCTCATGATCCTTGATTGACGTGCAACATTCCGGCGAAAGAAAGCTCGTTTCTTCAATTTACGCAGTTCCCGCGCGAGGAAATTATAACGACAGAGCGACGTCGGCACTTTTAAATTCTAAAAATAGTAATTCGCGGAGTGAGCTAATCCCATTGAATTCTTGACGAGGGTTGAACGCAACGGAATCCACGTTAGACAACGTTTATAATAACGTCTCGTCGACGAGGAAAACGCTTCCTGCATAAACCTAATCAACTCAAATTAGCTGCAGCCTTGTTTTTCACGCGTTCGGCGAATTCGTCGCGCGTGTTTCTTTATTCGATTAGAGTAACGACGCGATGCACTTACTACGAGTTATTGTGAAGTGTCAAATGTTTTTTTAGAGGTGGGGGAGAGTGTATGAAACTATTTCAACAAGTTGCAGGGGTTATCGCTACTTTGTTTCTGAGGAATAAATTATTAAACATATGGAAATGTCTATAGAATTCAGATTATTGGTTATTTATTTTTCGGAAACGAGAAAGAGATGTTCTCCGCAACTTTGTGAAATTATTTTACATAGGGTGAATACACTAAAAGTCGACCACCCTCTAGTAGTCGACAACTTTTATTGTTTAGGTTAAAAAATTAAATATTTGAATAAAGCATTTATTAAATGATAATTTTATATTATATTTTAAATGTCTAACTTCAAAATACGACAAAAAACGATTTTTAAAAGTAAACAAAATCAATGCTTTTAAAATGATTTCTAAACAAGGTTCGATTCTACATGTACAATTGCTGGTTTTCAACACGAGGCGCCTAAAACCGAGCTTTGAGAAAAAATAGCTGTATACATTTTTCATTGAAAAATGAGGCTGTATGCTATTTAAAAAGTATCATTCTTAGTTATGGGCTTGACAAATTTAACAAATGCGATAATTTAGAATATATGGTCGATTACTGAAGCGACTCGGACACATTACTTTTAACGTTAATTACGTCTTTTCCAGAACTTTTATATACAAACAAAAAATATTAGTGATACATTCAATAAATTTAAAGTACTATCATGTATATCATATATTTTACAACAGTGACTGTTTCGTTTTGTTAATACATATAGTTCAAATTTAGCTTTAAGTGGTCGACTACTAGTGCTTTCACCATATACCCTTTTCTATGTTTAAAAAAATTCGAGTCAGTTTGTAATGTCTTCCCTTTAAACCGCGTCTTCGACCTCGTCGAAGCGCTTCGTACGCCCAACCTTCGGACAAACAAACCGATTACTCGGTCATTGAATGTCCTTTGTTGTCGACTTTAATTTGCACCGATCGCAAGTTGTTGACACAACAGCATTGACGTTGAATTTATGGTGGTACAAGTTTTAAGCATTGACCCGAGTTTCACGGAATACGATGATACTATGGAGAAAACTACGCGTGTGTTAGAATTTACTAGCCTTGGGTATATTTTTGTTAAATACTTTGAGGACTGGAATAATGAAAAGATTGCCTGATGAACCTTGAACGCGAATTGTTCGAGGGAAAAGAAAATGTTTTGCGAGTGGAAATATGTGGAATACGTGCTCTGGCGAGGATATTGTTCCTTGACTCGAACGAGAAGAATGTCAAACACATCTGTGTTTGGCTTGCAAAATATATTTATATACCACAAAGGCTACTATATTTTGACGTGTCGAGTTACAATTCTGTACATATTTCTAGACAGTATCATCGAGGTATTTAATTGGAGATAGAGCAATGTGCGCTCAAGATTGACGACACTGCTCGAATTATATTTTATTTTGTTTCAATGTACTTGAACATCATTGATTTATTACATTCTTTAACAAACTGTCAAACTGTCAACTACGCCTTTGAATAAACGTATCTATACAATTCAATTTTATTTCTACATCCGGACTACTGTAATTCTAACATTAATAAACGGAGAAACAAGCCCGATTAGTATATAAAGTTGAGTACAGAAGTGGCGCGACAATTAAAATTAATTTTGTACAAAGAGCAAGTACATAAAAAGGAATAATATAATAAAACTGTCGCGCAATATGGATTTCAAATTACATCAAATGAGTCACATTAACAACTTTTTAAAAAAAATTAACGCTGTTATTATTATGCATTTACCATACAGGAAAGCCTATTGATTTTATAAACAATGTCATTTTTCTTGTGAAATTTTGTATCATAAAGGTAAATATTTTTGTAGAAGGAATTCAAAGCTTTTTCGAGACATGGATGATAATTATGGAAAATAGTTTTGAGCTCATGAATAATTAAATCTACTTAGATACGGAACGTCTTAGAAATTTAAATGTTATATTAGATGAGAGCTACTGCAAGATCACAATGTGGTTCGTCTAATGAAGGATGCCTCAAGTCCGCAATACACTTGAGACTTCGTGAGATTTGTCTCAACGGACTGTATACTGTATCTCAGTCTCACGGTCTGATAGTCTCATGCGACAACTCGGAATGTGTAGCCCATTAGTCATAGAGGGATAAAACTGATTAAATTACACAGCATTTCTCTCTACCAATCTCTGTCTCCATTTAGAGTTATAGATCAACTTAGTTTTTTTTATACACTTTCTATTTATTATAACATCACGAAAATTTCGGTAGCAATATATTCTACTCCATTTGAAATATTTTATCTAAGATATTCTATTTCTCGTTACAGAAAAGAAACAACAAAATTATCATTATTAGCTAATTGATAAGTGATATGTATTATCTAACGTATTTTACTCAACTTCTTTTTACAAAATTACAAAAGGATTCGAGGTTCTGATTTTAGTAAATTCGAAAAGCAACTTGAACGATATTCAGAACAATCTCCTTATGGAGGTTGGAACTGTGAAATAAAAAAGACACTTGAATGATATTTGTGAATGAATCCTCAATGAAATGAAAAACAGTTAATCAGAATTAATTCCTTTGGGAATGCGATGCAGATCGAACTGCCTCCAGCGAAATGTGAACGCAGCAGAATTCACCAGATATGCATTCATAACGGATATTCAAACCGATAAATGGAACTGCTGAATATTAACGCCGCTGTGCACAATGCGACGAAGCCCCGGTGCCTGTCTGTTCGCTTGTGCAACACGCCACTACCGTCTAATGACAATATCATGTTAGATTGATTATTTTAATGGGTTAAGCTCCTTAACATGCCCCAGTCGCGCGTGCCTTTCGGTTCGTAATGGCATTAGACAGTTGGTGTAATCCCGGAGATTTAGACAAGAGCCTCGCGCGAATCCTCGTTTCAAATCCTCTGCTTATCCTCACAGAAAGATCATTGAAATCCTCCTTCTTTTCTCTTTTTGCACACCGTCATCTGCGTAAGTGATTTTTCGCATTACAGCTGTCGGTAACTTCGATTTAATCCTATGCAAAATATGTATCTGTGAAGTCACACATGTCAAAGTATTATGATACAATTTTCTCTTAGTTACTTCGTATTACACAGAAATAAACGCAAAGTGGATTATTTCGGATAATTCTCATACCAAACAAACTTTTTAATACTCTCGAAATGTTGATAAATGTGTACGAAAAATCGAGATAGCAATAACTGTTACGCAGACCACAACAAGCCATTGTTAACAGATTACGAATAGGACACGCAACAGCAACTCACAAACACGTACTCGAAAAAACTGACCCTCCAAAATGCCCGACATGCAATACACAATTAACAATTAGGCACATACACGTAGAATGTGAAAAATATCAAGCTCTAAGGGAAAGACACAGACTAACCAACGACATCAAAATTTGCTTAGAGAAATCAGAAGAAATAGAAAAGGTTTTAAGCTTTATCAACGACACAGAATATAAGAATAACGTATAAATTCATTCGAGTAAATAAGACAAATCGTTTTTCGTTAATAACTCGTTAACAAAGCCCCACCTAACATTTTCGCTAAGGAAAAAGTTGTTCAAAATCACCTCAGGAATCGCCCCTTTCAAGGACGTGCAACATTTTTGTTACACCCTGTATACCCTCATAATACACCGAATGTTAAATAAACATGTTTAAACACAATGACTGTAACAACTTAATGTAACGATATGTAACACTATGGTGGTCGCTAATGACATTAGTCCATGCGACGATAAATAAATAAATAAAAAAAAAATAACTTATGACTTCTTCATAAAAAATTTCTATCCTAATTTCAATTCCTGATTAGCTTAGTATCTAACTAGACTGCGGATGTTTATGCAAATTTACATTTTCAAGGACCTAAAAAAAAAAACCAACTCAAATAAGAGTGTCTTTTACCTTCTTAATGCCATAACATGTATTTATTTGCGACATTTCATGTATTTTTCCATCTACGTCTATCTTTTTGCATTTTAGCAAATTTAAAATCGCTATAAATGCATAAACATCCGCAGTCCATATATAACAATCGCACAATAAATAATTACTAAATAGTTATTAACTGTTTTGTATTTTAAAAATAAAATTTGATAGTTAATATTAGGCATAATTTGGGTGATCAGAAATTGCTCCCTATACTTTTTTCATTTTAGGACCTAGCTTATAATAATTTAATTATTGTATGTAAAATTAAAGAGGAAACATACATTTCACGTTAGGAAAACCATGATACTCTTTAAGTGATTAGAAATTGGTTGGCACCCTATTAAATCTGAATCCGCATCGAAAACAATTCTTCGATCAATTTGCTCGATCACTTTCACCGCGCGTTGCTCCACCAAAAAGCTCAACATCCTCGAGAGAACATCTGTTTTCTTTTTTCGGATTCAAAAGGGTATCGGTTGTTTCGACTGACGGCGGACATTCGTCAAGGTGTTAACATTCCCCGGTAACATTTTGTTTCTGTTTGATCGTCCAACAGAAAGATCGACGGAATATCCACGTGCCGCACCCGGTGTGCCCAAGCGCTTCGAAAGTGCCTAAACTCGTCGGGGCTCATTGAGCCCGGGGTGCATGTAAATTTATTCCAGCGAGGTGTGGTTGCGACGCGGTGCGCGTATATCGTGCATGGACAGCGGAGCCCCTCGTCTTGCCGCCTCCGCGTAAGTTATGTACCCAACCGGTCGGTCATCCACGTCAGGTTCCTTACGGCTCCTCGGACCACTTTCGCTTTCGCCGTTCCGTCGCAGTCCAGAAAGAATAATTTCGATCAGTCGCCAGTCTGTCGGCCGTACGTGTCTCGTTAGAGCCTCCCCTTTCTCCCCCGTCCAGTCGTTCACGTTAATATCTCCCTTTGCGCGTCGTCGGTGCTTCAACGTTCGCGTACTGCGCGATTTAATCGTGAATTATGAAGGTGCTAGGTGACTCTTGTTTGGAGTATTATGTTCGACTATTGTGGCCCTCGGGCAGGTTGTTAAGAACATGGTACGAAAATCTGAGCGAGGTAGAAGCTGAAATTAGGATCTATGGCGGTGTCGTCTACTGTTTGGGTATTAATAAAATATCGTCTGTGTTCATTAACCCCTGTTACGGTCTTTGGGGATTTCTCGACTCAACAATGCATTTTACATCCTTAAATACAGTGACTCACAAGTTTGTTCACGTATGTTCTAAATGTTAATTCTCTGCTTATACAGTCCCTGGCCAGTTTATTAGACGCACTATAAAATATTTGTAATTGTTTCAACTTTCTTCTTTATGCGTCGCACAGTTGCTTCAGACACCATCAACTTTCGTGATATTTCGCGGTTGGAAAACATTTTAGTATTAATGAGGGCCTTAACTTCAGCTATTTTACGTGGTGAAAGGTCGCCCTTTTTACCCATGGTTAAATTGTTCCAATCTAGTAATTCTAGCTATCAAACGTGCTTCACACACAATAAACAAACTACCGTGTAGTTTAATCCTGAAAGACAAATAAATACATTAAACAAAACCATATAAACGCGTCAGTACTTGTAGCACGCGACAACGCAAATGAAACAAGTTTATACTTGTTTATGTTCCATCGCCAATATCTTAACATTATGTGGCGACATGTAAAAAATAAATATGAAATAAAACTGTATCATAAATTTCCTATATAAAAATCATTATTTGTAAGGATAAATGTAAATAATATCGCATATAATCTAGTGCAACATATACAATTACAAATATTTTATAGTGCGTCTAATAAACTGGCCAGGGACTGTAAGGCAAAACGCCGCATGTCGCGCGTTTTTATTTTCGAGATATTTGAATTTTATTAAAGTCTCGTTTTCGAACGAAAAATTCATTTCACAGACTTTGTCAGTGATAATAATATGAATTCTGCTTTCTAGACTTGAGTTAAGATACAAACTCAATTTTTTTGAAAATGTGACTTGCATCGTTTTTCCTTGTAGCCAAAGAACCGTGAAACTCATAGTATTAATTTTTCTCTTTTAATTTAGATCGTTTTTAGCTTCTGCTTTTAATTATTGCTCAATTTTTAACCGACTTCAAAAACCAGGAGGTTCTTTATGAATTTTATTCTATAAAGGCAAATATTTTGCAGTTCAGATGAATTTATTACATTCTTCACAAATAAATGCGTGAATTACTGTAATTGTCCCAATTGTAAGAGAAATATCAGAAAGTCCATGTTAATATCAACGTTTGGTGTTCCTTAATACTCTATAAAAATTGCATTTTCTACATTTATAAAGATGTGTCTAAAAATAAACTATTTTACCCTACTATGTCCTTCGAGTCATTTGAATATTTTACTCTTCAAATGAAATTTTTTAGAAATATTCCATCAGTTCTTCAAGAATTAAAAAGACCTACAACTTTTTAAAAAATCTGTATAATAAAGACTAGAGATTAACGTGAGAAATTAATCATATCCAATTTCGTTGAAATCAGCTCAAAAGTTTTTGAAATATTATTAACACCAACTAAAAAAACACAGTTTTGAGAGAACATTTGAAGTTCCCATTTCATTATTTGAAAAAGTTAAAATTAGTCGGTTGCTAATAGGTGTATTCGTCAATTTTCATCATTTTCTTAGAAATGACGACAGCAACTAGTGCATATTATCAAAATCTGCAACAATTTCATAATTCACTACAAAAATATGCTTCTACATGGAACATAAACCTTGCCTAACACTATCTGTATTCGTTCCAAGCAACGCAATCTCCTTATTACAGAAAAAAAAAAAGGAAACGCTTTCAAAAATCGCCCTATTTTTCTGGTTGTCATCGTGCCGCAACCCCTAAGACCTTTTCCATGTCCGTGACTCATATTGTCATACACGTATGAAAATCAGTGATCATTCGAGCCACATGTCGGGCGTCGGTTGACAGGAGACGAATACACGCCGTTGGTCCCGTTCGCGTCCGAGACGCGACTGGGACTCTTTGATCTTCGTCGAAGGATCGTGCACCGGCGAGCCAACCGTGGCCAGCTTTAAAACGTCGTCACGAGCCGTAAAACCCGACACTGAAATCTGAAACGTTGCCCAAAGATCGATGGCGAACATCGTCCGGACAGCGCGAGTAGTATAGTTGACGAAAAAGAAGTAAAACCCGGAGGATTTGTGCAGGCTGCGATCGCGCCGGAAGTGGTGGGTGCCAACAGATCTGGCGGCGAAATTCGAGAGTGGTGGATTCCCTTTTCGTAGATCCTTTCGTACGCGACGTGTGTACGTATTCCCCCGGCATCGGCGTGTAGATCCGGGGGCTTGATACGCTGAATTTATTGGCATCCTTAAGGGAAAAACCTCGACCCGCAGCCTCCTTAGTTCCTCTAATGATTTTAGGGATGCGAGTGCGACTCTGGTCCAGTTTGATAGACTTCTTATCGAGTGAAACTGTTGTAAAAGTACTTGGCACACTGAAGAATTCGTACGTGTTTAAGTTGCATGACGGTGGTGATAAAATTTTATAACATTATTCCGTAGAAATTGGTTCAGAATTCATTTTTATGTAGGATTGAGACCGAGTTTATCTTCCTTTTTATTTGAATTTTCTTCTTTTACTGTAAAACAACTTGTTGAAGAAGAAAATGTAAACTGCGTAAATTGTCTGCACCTTGTTAAAAATTATAGTAAGTATTATTCGTTTATCAGAACGGGAATCAATGTAGCTCGTTTAACACAAGAAATCTCTGCATTGATTGAGTAATTGAAGAACATTCGAAAGCTGAGGGAAGGTTCCAAACAATTTTTCATGATAAAAACTAGTTTAATTCGAAGGTTAAGGCTCATATTCTCGTGTTACTCGTTTTTATGCAACCAAGTGAAATTTATTTTCAATCTGAACATTACATTCTTACACGCGATGCAACGGACCTGCTTACTTACTCATATCGCTAATTGTAAAACAGAAAATTGCACGTTGCGCCGACATGGTTGCCCCGCAGACTTATGTGACACTTTCATTGTAAATACACGTTTCGTTTATTTTGGCGGGGCGCTATATGCCCTTAAATTCCAGTAATCAGCGGTTCTAAAGATGAAATGCGAGCGTGCTTGTAACGCAAGACTAGCAATCTGACTAAAGTCTGTTATGCGGACCCGTCGCGGTGTAATAATCAAAGGCAGAAACTGTGAGTAATAATATTTAAAGCATGAAGGAGTAGCTAATTAATACCTGCTGTATGATCATGGATTTGTTCGCCCACTGAGTACATAACTTCTGGCAAAAATTTTCTAAATGATTCACCGAGTGGAACATTGCCAGGAAGTATTGTAATATTTTTTTTCGCGAAAAGTGTTATTCGCATTTCATATTGTGAACCCTTATGTTGCGAAGGGAATCGCGTTTCTACAATAATTTCCACGCGACGAGATATTGCTCGCGAGATCTGGCAAAAAATGTAGACGCAAGACGTTTCTACGTACAACATTATCATACCGGTTTCGTGGATGATTGATAAGAGAACGTTGAGAAATTTTCTACTACACTTATATCTTTCATTGAACGCATACAGCAACTTTGTGTGACAGTACACTGATCGATATACAAATACTACCCCTGGGACGATTCGAACGCAATTGGATCGATAGTATCGACTATCGAAGGTAAGTATGCAATGAGCTTTTATTGATGATTAATAGGCTTATTCAACTGCCAGTATTATTTACTTATTTTGCTTTCATCGTGGCGTTATTATTTTTAAGGATTTATTGATTGAAGTTCTTATTGTTACATGTACATTTATACATTTTAATTGGTTGTTTAAAATGTAGACAGAATATTGATACCTTCGTTCCAGGGTTGAGTGCATTTTATTTGAAATAAGATGATGAACAATCATTTCAAATAATTAATTCTTTCAAATACTTTGTTATTTTTATTTTTGAAGTAACATAAGAAAACTTATATTATTTCATGGGCAAATAATATTTTATTTCAATAATTTATTATTGCAGTTACTAAAAAATAAAATATTCTTTTATTTGAAATCCAAGTAACGAAATAATTCCAAAAAACCTCATTTGGATTACTTAGTTGGATGATGTCCACGCCTGTTTCATTCTAATGTGCTTCACATATCAGCAATTACAGCGAAATTTAAGTTTTGAGTGTTTTTACGTCTACTTTTGATGCTTTATCGAACGATTTTATTATGAAAAATATAAGAAAACAATGTTCGCTGCTTTTTATACAGTTAACTGAAACCGCAATCTAAAGCTAAGCGAAAATAATCAGTTCCTTCGCTCTCCTGTACAATTTCATTTTTGTCAAATACATGATAATAGAATGAAGGTATCAATATGATAATTTTTAATTAAGTTTTTAAATCGTTCTTATGAAGATAATTTCGATGTATTTCAATTTCTATAATTACACGTACAGGTTAGTTCATAATTCAATTTGCATTGCTTCTGTATCTGCCAACTCGAATTTCTATCAATCGTTATTATCAATAATTAATTCACGAAATCAAGTTTCCCCAGCACAATATACATAATTATGAGCCTATTTTGCATTTTCTATCACAAGAAACGAAATCGCACTTAGAAATGGCTAATTTAGTCATAGCGGCATAATTATTTAATTAAACTGCTCCAATAAAAAGCCTTTCAAATCAGGCTCCTGCGTTTTCACGCTCAGAAAGCATCGCTTAAGATTAGTGCTACGCTATCGAAAGCACTGCGATACCGGCGCGGCTAATTGAACGTAGGCACCGCGGCTCATCGATTTATCTGCCCTCCCCCCGCCCCCCTTCATTAATATTTTCGACCGAATCTCCTAGATCACATTTCCCCTAATTCGATTATTCAAAACGATCCCCGAGCATTTGCACATTAAAGAATCGGAATTACCCGATGCCGAACCGGTTGCGGTCGTACACTTCTGCTCGCGTTACTAATCCGACTACGCGCGCAGAGGCTCGCGCCGGTGCGTGTGCGCGTAAATTCACATGATAAGAATGAGTTACGATGCATTTCGTCGTGCCGGAACGAAAACGACAAGAGGGCCACTAGCGTTGGCTGATCTGTTATTCGTGCGCGCGCATAGCGCAAACGCATACTCAGTATTTACTCATTTACATATTTACAAGGTGCACTTAAGGTTCTCGGGATGAGATGCACTTGAATACGATAAGTATCGTCGTGCTCCACTATTACGTGGGTGTATCGCGGCACGCGTGCGCGCGCACACGCGAGGAAATGCTCTTCAATGAGTCGATATACCGATGATTGGATCTCGTTCGAACCTGTCGTGGACTCTATCGATTTTAATCGAGCAACCTTTATTTCGTATCGGAATCAGACGCAATGCTGTGGAACAACACTCTAGTTTTTTGTTTTTTGTAATATAGAAATGTCAATAAATTTTTTATACACTGCTAAGTAATCAGAAAATCTGTTGAGTAAAGAATTTATTAATTTACTATTCTTTTAATTGAGCCAGGACAGCAAACATTTCGTTTCTTACAGAAATGGAATTTGAGAATTGTCAGCATATTGGTAAAACTTCCAAGAAATTAGGGTTATTCTGTATCTGAGAGCCAAGCTGATCCAAGTCCACTTTTTTTAAAGATTCAGTTATACAGGCTGTTTGGTTTATCTCGAAAAATTGAAATCTCTCGCGGAGTGAATAAAAAAAAAAAATGCTTTTATAAAAGTTACTTGGTATAAGGAGATACAACTCATGGATTAAATTATTTTTTTTTTTAGATCGATCGGTAGGGGAGATTTCAAAGTCAAATTCATTTTTTTAAAAGGAACTATACATTTTTCCCCACAGTTTGACGGCATTTTTTGCAACGAAATCAACGGTGTGCGACGTGATATGATTTATCTCCTTCGCGAGATATTCCAATTTCTCAAGATAAACGAAACACTCTTTATATATAATTTTCTTGCTCTTTCTTTATTTCTCACTCTTTTTTTGCTCTCCTGAAAAGTAATGAAAATAAACTTGAGTTAATCTGGTTCTTAGGTACAGAATGAATATAATGAATGCGTTATTAGAAATCTGTAAAATAATTAAACGATCCATAAAAATCAAATACGAAATTAAATTCATGTACAACTTCAATAAACACTATTTTTTGCAATCAGGGCCGACGCATAGTTTTGCGAGGTCAGGTTCAAACATTCTATACACCTAATACCATAAAAAAAGCGTCTACTGCATTTTTTCAAGATTCTCCGCATGAAAGTCTGCACAAAATTGATTATAAAAACTGAAAAATGAACATTTTAAGAAAACTGCGGGACCGAGTTCCAGTGAAATAGTCTGCAATAATGAAATGAGTATAAACATTCCGAACCTTTGATAGATATTTAAAGAAGCTTCGACAGTGATAAACTTGAGCAATTCCAAGCAGGAATTCTAGGACAGTTCGTTCGAAGTAAATCAGTGTGCAGCCTGTTTCATCTGTGAAGCTTCGATTCGAGTAGAGCAAATTATTATTAAGTGAGTGGATTCATTTCTACTGATCAAAAATGTATGCTTTAATTCACGGTCAATTGTCCGCATGCTCCTTTCGATCTGACGCAACTAATTTTGACAATTTCATTCGCACTTATTCAATGAATTTGACTATGAACTGAAAATAGTAGAATCACTAAAATTGTGACTCTACGATTTTGAAAGAAAGTCAGGCCGAGGTTTGTTCGTTGACAGTACACGTGGATGGCGGAAGGCAGAACCGGTCCGATATTAAACGACATTTATTTCCACGGACGATCTAACCACGGCTTGCTTCAACGTGTTCCTTTTTTGCTTTAGATTCCAGAAGTTGCGTTTTCGCACGATCCATCATATCGGCTGCTCGTATAACTGATTCACTGGGAAAATTTCAAACAGAGAAACTTGCTCGAATGTCGTTGTATTAATTTACAGACTGTCTTGTATAATTATGGGACGAGCAAAACTTGAATTCTTGAACATTTAGTTATTCTTTATCCGTTTCTGATGAACGAGTATTGTGGAATTGAAAACAGGAATAATGAAAAAAACTGAATTTGTCTTTTTTTATAAGATTGCAACGTTTTAAATTTTCAGCAGTTTCAGCAGATCTCAAACTCAAGTTCTAGTAATAAAATTTGTAAAATTTTCCAGAGATTGTGTTTCAATCTACTGACAGAATTTATTTGGGCATTGATAGTCGCATAATTTAAAAAAATATGCATCTTAAAGAAATTGGACTAGGATTGAATATTGATTGTTAAAGCTACAAGTTGAAGTAGCAAGTTTTACATAATAAAAATCCTGTATCCATCGAGTTTACTTGTGCTAAGAAAATTAATGAAACTTGATCTAAATTTGTAATATATTTCTATGTTTCAATTTTCAATCTGAAATTACGTAACTTCTATATGATGATTTAATGAATGCGGTATTAAACGAAAGTAGCTTGTAGAGGTGCAATGAAATGAAAATTTCGCTATAAAGCGAGGTGTTAATTAGCTTAAAGGTACTTTGCGAGAAATGGAACCGCGAACAACAGTAGCATAATAAAACGTTTATAAGGTAAGGTCTGTGTAGCCTATTTCTGCCGCGACTGTACGACGGCGCCAACGCTAAGTTTACCTTAACATAATCGCCGACATGTCGTATGAAAATACGAATAGCATGAATCAGGGTTCCGGGATAGTTATCGGAAACTCCAAATAAAATGATACAAATTCATGCTCCGTGTACGTCTTATCGATGCCTCCCTAATAATTTATGGAAAATTGCGTTATCGTCGGTCGTAACATTGAAGTTATACGATTCTGAAGTTACACGCGATTATGCAAATTGAGATACAATACGCCCTTGTGGATTTTAAACGAAAATCTGAAAAATGGTAACCATGAAAATTGCTTTTAATTAATGTGTTCAAGTAAAAACAGTTTCGTGGAAGCTCCGTTATCGACATACTATGCAAAATAAGTGATTATAAAAGAGTAAAATATTCTTTGTTTGCAAAGTCGAATGTGCACGTTATCCAACTGCAGTTTCAGGATCTATTTGCACCTCGCTTTTACTATGTTCGTTCTTAGATAATTCAAGCATAATCGACTATGTCGTTAAGCACCGAAGAATTTCTGAATACTACTTCTCAATCTTAATTAAACGTGTCAATAAACTCGCGTGAAACCGTTCTGGAAATGCCGTAGAGCGTGAAAGGTTCAGAAGAAGCTGCATACTATAAAAAATTACGACATCAACTTTTTGCAAACAGTGTCCAAAACAATTTCTGTAAAGAAAAGCGTCGGTATTTCCGGAGGAGAAAATTCTCAGGCTCCATAAGCAATATGAAACTCTATTGATAGAAAGTAAATTGACAACACGAAGTTACAAGGTTAATTAGTGACAACAATTTCGAGACCAGATGTATAATAATTTCGTGGAAACATAAAGGAGGTTGTAAACTTTGACACAGTCGAAGCGCAATCGTAAGCAACGTGGAAAAACGTGCCAATGTCACACAGATCGAGGCTCATGTCTGCGAAAGTGCCATCTCCTGCACCAACAAGTAACTGTCGAACATTAATTCGAACGTAATCAAGCAGGTCGCTCATTAGCGCCACTACGCGAATAACGATCAGTCAATAACTGTCTTTGCAGCTATCTGAATCCCTTTCGGGCTACATAAAGCGTGGCATTTTACTTACACAACGTAAATATAAATCGCAAGGCTTAATTGTTCCTGGAAAAATAATTACATAGCATTAGCATGGTGAATGGCCTTTGGTAGATTAATATTAATCGTCTGATATTTTGTACACGGATTTCCCATCAAAATTTCTCTTGACTTATGTCTGCTGTATGTAGTCTATCACACGGAGTTTCGTTCTGCATTCAATTCCTGATTCAATTTTTATATCTGGAGCAAGATTCCTTCGTAAAAAAGTAAGTTATTCCGAAAAGTTACTAAAGAAATTTCTTTCTATCGGAAAAATAAAATTTTTACAAACACAAATAAAGAATTGGAACTTGAAAAATAGTATGTTCAATGTTCTAAACATTCTAACTTGAATAATATTTTTGGTATTTTGTATATTTTGGCATATGATAGTCTCGCAAAATTTTTACATACTTAGCATTGTCATAAACGTATAAAATCCACTGTCTAGTTATGAGAAATAAAAAAAAGAACTTCTGATAAAATAGTTGGATAGAGGAATAATAAACAGGTTGTCGATAGAAAAAGATTTAAAAATAGTTAGTACGGAAAAAGCCACTATGTAGCTTGAATAATATTTCAATGACATTCAAATTTATAGTTTCATGAAGAAGGAAAAAAATGTTTATTATTTTTAATTCTTTCAGTAATAAGTAACACACTGTAGTACAATTTTTTAGAAAACGAAAATATGTAGAAAATGTTTCTGCAAATATATAGAAAGTCTATTTATAATTTCTAAGACACTCGTAGAAGATGCTTTGGAGTTGCTGCAATAACGTGCGAAGACAATGTAGCTACGTCTCCAACAGCATATTAAATTCTCTGCATTTTTACCTCCTTTACTCGGGTACTAATGAGCACGGCTTCTGAATGCCTGCGGACGAGCAACCCATGCAACGTAAGTGCACGGTGAACTGTCACTATGCGGAGTAGATGCGCACAGCTCTGATACGAATTTATCTCTCACAAAAACAAGGAAAACAGCTGGGAAGGTTAAATAATATTCAGATTATCATACTGTAAAGAGATGTTGCACAACATGTACACTACTATAAAATTAAAGTAATCTAATCTACATAAAAATAGAATTTAATTTTTAAAAAGGTGTGATATCAAAAGAGGCTAAGGTACCGTCAAATTAAAAAAAAATGACTACTCCAAATTATATTTAATTTAAACAATATTTTTTCTTTATCCTTATAATTTACTCCAAATTACTTAATTTTCCATATAAGCTTGAAACAAACAAAAAATATTAAAAAAATGATTATATCAATTTCATTACAAAGAATTCTCATAAAAACACTAAGTATGTATTTATTCAACCATTTCTGAATACAATTACTAAATGAACAATAAATCAATTCTTTCTTCCTCGCAAAAGAATACAATAAAAATTGACGAGAAATTATCATAAAAATTCAGCAATATTTTCCAAAATAAATTGATCAGAAAACTAAAAAAAGCTTCTGTAAAATAATTGCAACAACCATATTTTATGGTTTCGCAACGTGTTGATAACGCGTTAAGATTAATAAAAAAAAAAGATCACTAATTCGTGCACCTAATATTTTTCTCGTTCAGTCAAAAGTCCGAGTAGCGCTGCGAAGGAGTATTCCACCGTTTCTATGCTTTGCTGACGATTTTCGAGCGAATGATCGCGGATCTAGAAATTCGGGCCAGCGACCGCAAGCGTCTCGTGTGCGAAACTTGGCGTACGTGCAATTCGAACAAATTACGATGGCGCTCGGTTGCCCACCGACGACATCGTGACAGCGTCGCGGCGGCGAGGGAGAAGGACGCTGAGACGGAGCTTCTCACAGTCGGCATTCAACTTCCTCCGTCGGAGGGACACGCGCGATCCGACACGCGCGCGAGCGGTACTTCAATTCAATTGATAGTCATTCGGCTTGATTTTTGAATGAAATCAAAACCCGGGCTTCGCGCGAGAAGTGACAAAGCACATCTGTTCTGGAATTAATCAGACTACATATTCACCAAACGTTCGCTTCGTCTTGCGTGAAGACTATGGAGCGAAAAATGTGACGAAGTCATTTTTATTCGTTTTCCAATGCCGTCGCCAATTAGTGATTATGAGAGGACCACATGCAGTAATCTTTTGCGAATTAGAAGACGCGGTGTTATTCGTATTTATGGACAAATGAAGTTATGTAATTCGATGTTTATGTTGGATCATACGATTGATAATGTATGAAATTCATTGTCACACGTAGAAATATTTATTGCAATAAAATTTCGGAGTATTTTCCTCTGATTTTGATGTTCTTCAAGTTAAAAGTTACTTGTTTTTAATTACGGAATCAGTCCTTTCAAAAACAAGTTCTCCAATTCAAAAGTTTTTCCTTCTTCTTGTTTTTTGAGACTGTTTTTCATTTTATAAAAAAAATGAGGTCTCGAAGTCTTACGAAAACTGATATCTGATAAATCGGTTTGAAATGTCACTGTAATTTGTTATTTTCCAAAAGGAATGTTTCAATTCGTTGATAAATAGGGTAACCAAATGTGATGGAGCAACCACCTGTTGCCTGTTGGCAATGTCTGAATACCAGGGCTTCACTTCAGAAATAAAAAAAACCAGACGATTAATCAGTGTTCTTATAAAATAGTTTTTGAACTTTCGTGAAAAAATATGACAAAATTATGTTGTATATTTAATATTTAAAATCAACATTCTCCTCATCTAAATTAATTCTGCTACAATAGAACTTTGATTAACCGCCTCTTAATTATTTTCTATTTCTGTTATCTTGAGTTCTAATTATTCCGCGCACTAGCAATAAGATAAAGTAGTATTTCGTGTAAACCTGGAATTTTCATTTCACAATAGTGATGCCAAAAATAGAAAAACTCTGATATTAGGAGAAAGACTTTAATATTAGATTAGTCAATCAAGATTCGACTGTATAATACTGTACACATATACGTATATATATTTCTTTATATAATGTAAAAAAACTTTTATTACTTAACATGTCATTATGAATGTAATTTACAAACTTCTAGTATAATATCAAGGAACAAAATATATGAAAGTGAGATTCAGTCGAATGACTGGTTTCTAAACCAAATCTTCTCTTCGATAAATAATTTGAATAAAAAAAAAAAGTATCCTTCACTTATATCAATGCAATCATGTGTCGTAACTCTTCCAAAATCACCAATTTCCATTACCCACTTTTTTTACACACCAAGGAATCATTTAGATCCATCGTTTTTACTTGTTTACATTGAAAGAACGATTTCAGTGCCTATTATAAATATTCAACGTCAAATGGTAAAAGCCTTCGGATCAATTTAACTTCATTACACCTGTTCGAGTGGTCGAGCAATCGCGGCGTCTGGCACGACAAATGACCGCCTCCGGGGTACTCGAATTTCCGGTCGATACATCTCTATATACGCGCAACTGAACTCGCGAACACATCTATTTTTTCCACGCAACTATTTTGTCGCGCAATTAATCGTGGAAAGCTTCCTGGGAAATGGCACACGAATAAATCGATCTAATGAAGAAATCGACATCCTTTTGTTGCACCGGACGATCCGATAAAATGCAACCACCTCGGGCGTTTTGGTAAAAACTCCCGGTGAATTAATGATCCGAGATTTGTAAACTCATCGCAATTGGAGGTCAGATCGGGAGATTCGATATTATGTAATATATAATCTCGTTCTCCCTCGGTGCGTTTCGATAACATAGAAATTCTACGCAACGTAAATATAATTGCACCGATCGCGACTTCCTTTCAGAGTCTTCCCGCTTGTCTGTATTATCGATTAGTTGCATTTCGTTTAATTATGGTACCGCGGTCCGCATGTATCGCAATTTTAAAAAGCTGCAAATATGATGTAGTTTAAAATGAAATCCTGCGTCAATTAAAATTTTTCGAGACGACTTTGTTGCTGTCGTTTATCAACGTTGAGGTAACATATGGTTACAAGGCGAATCGATATAATAATTACTTGAACGATTTATTCTCGAGGTATTTATTTAAGTTTCTGACCATTTTTGAACAATTTTCACTTGTTCTCGTTAAAAATCGATGATCTACTATCGATTTTAATATTGGATTCAAAGTTTCAAACAGGCTTGTTCTGTATCCCAGCAAGTGACCAAAAATATAATGGTATACAATGAAGAATTAATATGCACAATACATATAATTCAATCTTCTGATGGTTCAAAATATTTTTCTAAACACGTTTCAACTTTTCAACATCGATAATATTTACAACAAAAAATTTTTTCCAAAAAAAATAATAGAGGGAATGATTAAACATGTCAGCGATATTTTCTTTCTCGAGCTGGAGGTTAACCGTTCTAATATTAGAGTCAAAATTGCAGTACTTCATTCAGAATTTTTTTATTTTAAATAAAGTATATTGCAATGCTTACTATAAATATCTTGCCGATTTGAAGAGTTGAAAAGTTGAAGTTAAGGATGTGAAGATTTGAAATTGAACATTTAAAGATTCGAAATTGGAGATTTTGAAGATTTTAGTTTAGAGATTTGAAGATTTCAAGTTCGTCTTAAGGAAATTTCAGAATTGAGATTAGAGATATGAAAATTGGAAATTGAAAATTTGAAAAGTTAAAGTTACAAATTTCAAGATACAAAATTGAAGATATAAAGACAAAGACAAAGATAAAGATTTATAATAAAAAAATGCCTATTTCAATAATACACACATATTTTATTTACATAAAAATGGTTCTGAAATAACTATATATTAGTTTATTTGAACAAATGAAAATTTGTCTTTAAATTATTCCATTATTACTTTTTCAAGATTTCGATATTGACTTTTTAATTCCATTTTCCATTTCACTACATAATTCTGTATTTATTTTTAGTAAATCACATTGTATTATCTATTACTTTACTCCAATTAAGTGAAATGAAAAATGATTCGATCCTGACAATCTTAATTTTAACAAATTACTTTTACAGTTCATTATTTTAAAGTGCTGTTTTTTGTCTTTACACTGAATTAAATTTTCCCATGCCTGGGTCAAAATACCTCGAGTGACGACTAATTGTTCTGCAGACGTTCGCTATTTAAAAAATATTGTTTCACATAGCTTCGTACCTAATAAGAAATTCTTTAGAAACTAGAAAGTGAAAATCTAATAATGTTACATTCAATACACAGCATTTCCTTCTTCCAAATTGAACTTTCCTCAATTCATTCGAAGTGCACAAAATGCTTGAAACCTTCGGAATTAGGTAACTAAAAAATTTCCATCATTTTTGTACGTATCGCATCTTATTTAATTCATTTTCTGTATATTATCAAATAATATGTTTAGAATTATATGCTACATAATTAGTTTTCATATTAAGTTCAATAAATCTCAACAAAATCGTTTGAAACTCTTTTACCTTTCCCTTTGCACAACCGACCATTAGAACCATAAACTGCCTTAATTACTATATTATTATCTCCGGAATGATCCCTTTCATTACATTAAACACTTGTCAAACGGGAATCCTAAAGCAATACGTGCATACGTATCGAAAAGATCCCTCGGATGGAGGCAATTAACGGTTCTTGTGTAACGAGTGACAAGTTCCTGCTCAGTCCCTTGACAGAGGTCCATAATACCCCGTTATGGAAGTCTCAGCGTAAAGGACGTCGGGCGTCGGGCGTACGTCAGTCGATCATTTGAACGCGATTCCGTCGTTTTAAACAAAACAGAAGCGTTTACCTCGGCGCGGGTCGCGACGCGCGAGCAGCTAAGTAGCCGCGAACCCTTAAAAATAAGTTAAACGTGACCGGTTTCCAAGCTATCGACGGTAGCTCGTTAATCGTCGGCATGGGATCGTATTTCTAGAGTAAGTACGTGCCTCCGGTAATGGTGCTTCTTTTCGGTCGTTGGCTCGCTTTGAGGATCGACTTATGACACGACCGACGATCTATCCTGCTCGGTTTTTGCGCGATCAGCCAGACGTCGCCCCATTTGCAGTAACGTGCACAGTGTCCCGTAATACTGTCATTCTATCTCGCGGGGCCGATATAATTGCTCTGTCGGTGGCGAGCCCCTTCGTGTTAGATCGCGGCAAATAATAATGGTTCATTGATTAGGTGGGGAATAAGAACGGAGGATGCGTGTGCTTCGGTAACATTCTTTCAAGATTACAGTGTAACGCAATTAGCTCTCGTTTCGAGCTGTACTCGGATAGTTTACGGATTCGCCTCGATATGAGGTGACTTCGGTTCTTTGATCTTTGATGATGAGTTAGCTGAAGAAAATGAAGAGAGCTCAAAATAGCGACAAGCTGATAGGGCATTTATACTTTTGGAGGCCTTAGACGCATCATTACGGGATTTCAAAGGAGGAAAGGAACAAGTCTATTTCAGTTGACGAGACGTAAACACAAAATGAAAAAGCAATCTTTTCGAAAATGACGTTTCTGATGAAAAATTGTTAAACTCAATTTTTTTCCTATTCCCATCCTGCGTACGTCCTGTAGAACTACAACTATAACAAGAAAGAAATCAGTATAATGAATATTTACCAACATGTTTTCTGCAAAACTCTATGCGTTATTTGCCATGTGTATAAACTATCTTTAAACTATCTGAACCACAGAGAACTATGAAAAAGTAAACTGAGACAAATTCATTCATTCACATTTAGGATAAACAATCTTCAATCCTATTTTAAAGACAAACATCTATCATATCAATATCAATATCGATCTCAATTTCTATATTTCATACGGTTTCGTGTATTCAATTTGAAGTAATAGAGAAATCTAACTATTTACTTCAATAGATAATTTAATGATCTACAAGAATTCACCGAAATCTTATTTACGAATACGATTATTTTTTTATATTTAAATTATATACATTTGCCTGAAATATAGGACGACAAAAGTTTCTGAACGATTTATTAGTATTTGGTTAATTTCATTCCTTCACGAATTTTTGGAGTTGCTTCGGTCTATTTTTCTTAGATTTCCAAAAATCTACTTTAACAATTATTCAGTTGCAAAGTTTGATAAAAAGGATGATAAAAAGGAACTATCAACTGGAATAATTTCAAAACATTTACAAATATTGAAATCAATTGTTTCCAAAATTTTAAAGCGTGTGAAGAACCGTCAATTCTTAAGTGAAGTAGATCAATGTCACAAAATCTAGGGAGTGGCGTAAAGAGATCGGTGAATGACCGAAAATTGTCGGAAAAATTACTACTTGCAGAAAGAATGCGGAATAAGAATGCCTGATCCGCAAAGATTGATTGTAAATATGCCAAGGAGATGCTAAACTGTCCTTGAGAATGCAACGTCAAGAACGTAGAACCAAATATTAATAAATTGTTCGGAAACTTTTGTCAGTTATGTTTCAGGCATGCGTGTAAAATTGAAATATAAGAAAATGAATGTATCTTCGACAAAAGTGATTTGGGTGAATTTTTATAAATCATTAAATTTTCTATCGACGTACATAATTGATTTCTCTATTTGAAATTAAATACATGAAGCTTAATGAAATATGTAGAAGCTTAATGAAAGCTGTATATCACAAACTTTTCACCAATAATAAAATCCCAAAAATGTATAAACCTTCAACCTCAACTGAAATAAACAATCTCCAACCCTATTTTAAAAACGAACATCAATATCACCAACTTTCCCCCAATAATAAAATCCCAAAATGATTTCCGAAGAATGTGTAAACCTTCAACCCTAACGTCTATAAGCATCGTACAAAATCCTCCAAAAGCGAGATCCCTAATGACACCGGAGAGCTAATAGACAACGTTATCATTGCGTGAACGATAATAAGAGGCGCATGACGCGAGGGACAGTCTTCCGAAGCATCGATCCTAGATCCCGGCTCTCTCAGAAAGTTCTTTCATCCCGCGTAAGTATAGGAGCATTCTTTAGCGCGTAGCCGACGAAGAAGACGAAGATGCGGCGCGCAAGAAAGAGACCCGAGAGAAAGGAGCAACTCCTATCTTCTCGCGGCACAGTTCAACTGCGAAGGTCGGTCAATGGCCAACGCCGACTAACAGCCACCAAAGTGGGGAGGGAAAGAAAAGACCAAGGAGGGGGGGTAGGGAAAAGGGAAACGCGAAGAGGGAAAGAGAGAGATGGATAAAGAGAGCAAGGAGAGGGAGAAAGGGCGACGCGACGTAACTCGTATGGTACCAGAATATCATTACGTTCAATTGCTATACGACGACATCCACCGGCCAGATGGTATATGTCAATGCACGTGCTCGAGAGAAAAAAGGGTTGACACTGGCTGCCAGTCTCCGGCTACTGTAACAAGATTATTCTGAGTTCGCGTCAACAACGTCAAACGCCGACGGATTCCTCGTCGCTTGGAACGCGGAAATTTCTTCGTCACGGCAAAACATTATCGGCCAAACGAGCCTGATGATCTACGCGCGATAGCAATTGCTGCTCCTTATTGCTGTTCTATGATCGAAACGACCCTCGCGAATTTATGACCCGAGAAGACAGTCGCTCGAAAAAAAAAAAAGAATCATCCTGTCGAATCATTTTCTTGCGGGGATGGCGAAATGCACGGAGCTGGAGGATTTGTGGCTTTTCGATGGGATTGAAAAGCTATTTCGAATTTTTTTAAAAACAATAACTGAATGATTGGAAATAAACCGTGGTAAATATTGATGGGTTTTGTCGTCTGGAGATATTTCATTTATATTGTTCAGGGGAATGTCTCCGGAAATCACTTGGCAAATGATTTGGAATACTGTGAGTCTGACTGCGTAGAAGATAACTACTTTCGGCGATTTTGAAAAACATTTTCTTGTATATGAACGTGTCGTATAGATCAGCGTTTCTCAACCTTTTTACAATGTGATCCAACATATTTGTTTCTAATGGTGCTGTGGCTCAGATATTTATAACAACATTTTTAGAATCTGATGTACTGATGTGACTACATTACGGCAATTAACTGTTTATCGCAGGAAACAAAATCAATTTTTTTAAATAAAGATTTCGAATCTTTTCGATAACAATATTATAAAACAAATGTGGATTTCTTATACTCAAACTTTGAGTGGTCATCATTTGTTGGCCGCTAATTATTATTTCTGTGCTAGCAACACTCACACGAATTAAGATTTTTTTTACAATTTTTGTTTCCAATATATTTAGAAATTGAAACTTGTTTCCATAATTTTTCCAAGCGTCACGTTAGATCACAACTTTTGAATAAAAACACAATAAAAAAATTGGTTTTGTACAATACGAAAGTAAGTGAATATAAAAAGTTTTGCGCAATTATATTTTTCATTCGCTTACCAAAAAAATTGATGAAGATTGTTCAATTTTTTAGCCGGATTACTAAAATTATCGGAATCTCTTATAAATGAATTACTTTGTTAAACTTTATTATTTCACAACCTGTTAAAAATTTAATACTGTCCAGCATTGGGCCATGGTCCACAGATTGAGAAACGCTGATATACATAGATTGCGAATGTTTGTGCATTCATGGGAAACGTAAATATGCAAAACGGTGCAAGGATGTGCACGAATGCGTAGATATAAAACAGTTTTATGGTAGTTTCAGTTCTTTGTCTTTGCGAAAACGTGAATAAATTCGCATGAACATCCGCATCCTACATGAGTTCGAGTACAATAAATTTTGAAAGCTACTTTGTCTGTAAAAAATTGATAGAACCATGCTTTACCCTCCTACGATCCTTAAATCATTTTTCAGTTACTTGAATATTTCATTTCCTTCGGTTGCTTTAATATTGGAGAAAAATGTGAAGTCAAATTACTATAAATATCCATATTTCTTGTTTCATAAGATAGTATAAAAATTTCCTTATCTACGGTTCACAATGAAGCGTCAAAAATAATAATTGTAACAAGCATAATTTTTTTTCTATCGCTCTTTCCATCCCTCCTAAAATATTCTCATTCTTTTACCTGAAAAATTGTCTGCATCTATCTTCATGCATTTAACGTTACAATTGCAAATAAAATAATATTACAGAATCAAAGATAAATAGCAATAAAATCGATTTAACTGTCCCAATTTTATTTGATCGCGCCTCTCGAAGCGATTCAACTTAATCGATCATTTCTGGTGATGCACGTATAAAAAACGAAATCCTGTGCGCTTCGTAATGATCACAACCAACCGCAACGCTTGTTATCAGCTGTAATAATCGATTCAGAGGACTGAGATTAAGCAAATGCGAGGAACTCGTATCAATTCGCGATTTCCTCAAACGGTTGGAATCGTTATCCTCGTTCCGAGCGTAGAAACTATCAGCTCCCGTAATTACTGCGCACAGATGTAGTCGGTCTGTTTTCGCGTAATGCAGTTAAATAGTGAATTCAAGGCAGCAGGATTTCGTATCTCACGCGGATTACTGAAACGTGTTCGGAACGTGTCACCGTCGTTTCTTTTCGAGACCGCGCCGCTCCGCAAGATGCATCGCTCTAAGATCTTTCGGTGGAAATAGCAACAAACGACGCAGCAAACATTAATCAATTACTTTTTTGCTAGTTATCGAGTTGTTACTCACAGGTAGTACTGGTTCCTGAGTTCCGCGTTCAAATAAATTTCCCCGAGTGCCTTTTTCTTCTTCTTCTTTCGTTTCCTACACCGCGTTAACATACCTTCGTACTGTCTGGAAGCAGAAAGATGCGATAATGTAATTTATTGCTCGGGAAACGATGTTTACTATCGGCGATTCGATAACGATGATCGATACCGAAACGGATGGCAACAATATGGATAGATTCGAAACTGAGATCTACGGGAGACATTTGATATTATCGACACAAGTCAGGAGCTATTTTCTTTGCTGGAAAGAGGTATTAATATTCACAGTGTGAATTATGTTATGGAGAAATTCTTGCGAGTGGCTTAAATTCAATAGAAAAAAAAAATGTATGTTCTATGCGTGTCAGGATGCGGGCGTGAAGCGTCGACTTCTGTCTTCTGCTCCATTCCGAAAACAGGTCGATGATGTTATAGTGAGAATTGTTGATAATTAGCAAACAGATAGCTGGTATGAAGGCACGTATAATCAAGAGAATATTATTAGCTAAACCTAGTTTATGCTCGATATTTTATTGAGATTACATTTTTGAGTGGGTGTATCACAAACTTCAGATAACAGATTCCCGAAAGTGATAAGAAAATACTTCAGTTTATGATTCAATGAAAATTGTATTTGCAATCATGACGAATAACATGTGTCTTACGATTCTTATTGCGGCCTAACATAATTAAACGGTTCCGAGAAATATCGTTTTTTTAAAAAAAATCCACGAATAATAACTTTCGACCTCAATCTTTGACTAAACCTAATATTTCTAACATGACAACTTCATCTCCCGAGGCCTTTGATACTCTCGACCGTTCCTCCCATTTTTATTTCGCAATCGCAAACAGAAATCAGTTTGACAGATCGTAATAGATACGTCAAAACGCTAGACAGACATTCAGACATCATGAATAAGATTTCACGCAAATTAGAAGCACAAGAGTGTTGGAGGGAACTTGTTTCGAGGCGAGGATCGATGAACCGACCGACTCGGTTTCAAATAAGTACAGCTTGTAAACGTTCCCGTGAAAAATGATAAAAAGATGTGTCGAAAGTGACGATACGGGTGTTCCTCGATGCTGCAAAAAAAAAGCGGACTTCGTCGGTATCCACGCGATTCATCCGCACGTTGAAACCGACCAGAAACGAAATGCTTTCAACTGGGATATTAACAAGGTCGTATCAAGACCTCCGACTTGAGACGCGGCAAAAAGCTACTGACGTGCGAAGAGAATCAGAAGTAGGAGACATGATTAATCATTGAACGCAAAGTGTACACATTACTGTTCGAATACGCGTGGCTGCCTTTGAGAAATCGTAGAATTGAACTGCGCTCGTCTCTCTTATGCTAATAACAAATGGCATAAATCTAGGGACCACTATTTTTCAAATGTTCAGAACAAACATTAACATTTATTGCTGATCTCTAATTCTATATCTGAAAACAAATGTATGCTTTAACTTGTGATGCTGTTATATCTAGATAAATAAATAATCTCAACATCTTCGCACGACAAACTTTCACCAATGTACTCAAAAGTTTCTCTCGAACTAACAATAATAAGTGAGCGCGTACAATGTTTGAGAAGCGAGAGTCACTTGCCTTTGACTCAAGCGAAACACTTTGATATTTGAACATTTTAAACCAATAATTCCTTCTCAAATTTGTTCACGATACAACATCATTACAGTGTTAACAGTTCCATTGTGTAGCTTATCAGCTGACCAACCATAGATAAGACCTTCAAACATTTCTCGTATTTCATCAAATATAAAATATTTCTTGTTGTTTACTTGCACGAAGTCCCACATGTATTTGTTGTTGATCTAACATTTAACTGAACCTCGATTTATATACAGGGTGTAACAAAAATGCTGCAGGTCTTTGAAAAGCGTAATTCGGATAGTGATTTGAAACAACTTTTTTAGAAAAAATGTCCTCGAAAACTTTGTTAACGATATATTGACAAAAAATCCCCGACCAATAAGAGCACGAGTACAGTGAACAAATTTCAGCGTTCTTAGTAGCATTGTCTTCGTCCGCCCCGAAAATAATTTGCTGTACTCGCTCTCTGATTGGTGAGTGCTTTTCGTTAATAACTTCTTAACAATGTTTCACTGAACATTTTCGTGAAAAACGAAGTTGTTTAAAAATGTATAAAAAATCACCACTTTCAAGGACCTGCAACATTTTTGCTATGTCCTGTAGAGAATCTTCAGCAAACGAACAGCCACATTTATTTCGCAAAGGTTGATCCGAGTTTAACACTAATAAATGACCGTTTAATCCCGAAGGGTTTAAATTAAGTATTCGTACGTGACGGGGAAATGTTGAAATTACTCCGCAAACGAAGTACACGGTTGGTACATTTATACAGAATTGCCTGTCAGAAGTAGTAGTGTGGTGATGATTTGCAAGTCTAGCAAACAGGATTTTCAAGACGCCCGATATTAGTTTCGACGATGCTCGCCAATTCATCAAGAGCATTATAAAAACGAGATTACTCGTTTTTCACGCGTCGCAGAAGTTAAGACTTTGAAACGGGACACTAAGTAAGCAACATTTTTATTTCGCCCGCGGTGCATCGACGCTAATATAACTTCCCCTTCGAACGTTTTGCTTAGCGAGGAACGGAGTGAATAGTCCTTTTATCGGATGAATGTAATGATTGTAAGGGACTGCGATTTTTTCTTTTGCTCGTTAGCGTGTCATTTTTGTCATCAAACGGAGACAGTTGGAGATCATTTATTACTGTTACCTTTCACACGTTTCGACGTTTATGCTCGCTTATTTAACCTTATCGTTAATTGCATCAGGAAATTGATTAAATCCCTGCCATAATTCTAATGTAAGTAATTTTCAACTACACAGTTCCCCGATATAGAAGAAATTTTCTTAAAGAACTTGTAGATTTTAATCGCTTTAATTTCGTATGAATTATTAGTCTGAAAAGTTATAGAACGATAATTCAACACGATCGTATCGTAATCTAAATCAGCAATTTCCAATTAATACGTTTCGAGAACTATGATCATGTTAGAACGTTATTAGTTGATATATTTTTTAGTTCTTGATTTTTATCATTTTCATTTGAATTCATTTTTTGACACGTTGTTTGCGAAGTCGATGTGTGTATCAAGGTTTTCCTTGACTTCGCACACAATGTGCTAATAAGAACTATGCTAACTTTGATAACAGGCATACAAAATAAATAAACAAATTTTAATTCGATGAACAGAAAACGTATCAATTTACCCCACTATTGAAACATTGATACGTCTGTAAAATATCTCTCATTAGTTGCTCTTGTTAATTAAAATGTGTTACTTCAGTCTTGTTAATTACAATCTAATTGTAATTTAGCTACATATATACGTAATTAACTAAACTAATTCCAATTATAGTATTATAAAAAATTAAAAATATATAAATGAAATAAATAATTCATAAAGTTAAAAACCACAATGTTAAACAATCTGGTCTATAAATCAATGCAACATGGGCCAAAAAATAAACAAATTTTTAAACAAATATACATGAACCATTCACAGACTGAACGATAAAGAAGTAATCACTTTCCAAGTTTAAATAACAATTAATTCATGTATAATTTAGAATATTGAGAATAAATTTATCAACTTATAAAAACGTATCAACTTTGCCCATGGAAACTCATAATATAAAAACACTTGTATGAAACAACATGGAGCATAATCAAGGAACAAAACGTAATTTCATTCAATGTTAGACTAAACTGATCCAGAATATCAAATTTTTTATATCGTCTCCAGACCAATTGGAAAGTCAATTTGATTATTTAGGGCGGAATTCATAGTCGCTTCTTATTCTTAAGCATTTGCTTAAGTCTCTCCCTACAATGTAATTTATATTGCGAAGCGAGATTAAGACTAAGTAGCGACTATGAATCCCGCACTTAGTTTTCCTTTATAAAAACGAAAAGCATAGTCAAACGACTGCTAACTTCATGTCATATTTATGTACGTTGAACCGTTGGATCATAATAAGGAAGTGATCAATATACTTCACATACATATATCGACTAAAGAGAGATAACATCAAGGACCGAATTCACTTAAGAGTAACTGTCATGGTTTTTCTGACATGTAAATGAGAAAATAAATTTAGTCTCCAAATTTATCTGATTTTTGAGTAAACCCATGTTTTACTTTTAATTTGACATCTAACAAAGTGCCAAAATAACCATAGTTAAATTATAATTTGAATTCTAAAGTGAAAAAAAGTAAAGGAAACAATTTCTGATCATCCAAATTATGTCTAATATTAACCATCAAATTTTACTTTTACAACTCAACATAGTTAATAACTATTTGGTAAGTGTTTAGGATCAAGTTTTAGCATGATAATTTACTGTATAATAGTTATACACATACTACACTTGATCAGAAATCGGGTTCTTCTCTCTATCAATCTCCTACGGATAAAAATATAAATCAAAAGAAGCAACAAAGGTGGTTTCCTGAAGAGGGAGGAGAAGAGAAAAGGACAGAGGAAAGAAGAATAAAGACGGTTGCTGTAATTATGTCCGGCAATGAGATACTTTCTTCTGATCCCGTCCATTGAGAAAATATCCCATCCATCATCGTACCTATAGTCCCCGGTACCGAAACCACTCGAGAGACTTTCACGCGGACCGAACAGAGGCCGGAGATCAAGATTCTTGTCGAGATCTATCCAGACGAACGGACGCATCAGAATGTTCTTAAGTGGCTCTTGACCTCGCACTTCTATAACTTCACATGTATGCACGCACCGTCTACCTTCACGCGCACGAGTCTTTATTAGTGATAACGTCATCCTTCAGAATTCGATGCCTGTAAAAACTGGATACTAATCACGTATCGCTTACAAATGGGAGGACCGTCAGAAACGACCATCGAGAGGCACGGGGCAACGAATGATCAAGATTGACAGGGTTTGCAGTGTCGATACGTGCAGGTTGGTTTGTACGATACGATTTGGTGCTATTTACTTTGTATATTTATGTGATCTGTTCGGAGGAAAAGATTTTTTTTCGTATTAGTGTTTTCTTTGTGCCGAAGACTTGAATGTGCGATTTTTTTACTTTGGAGTACAGAAGTGAGTTCATGGCTGATGCAGGAGGGACAAAAAAATGATTCGCAAATTTTTAACATGTTGATGTTCCAAATTATTTAACTATGTTTGATATTCAGTTCCTGAATTATATGTATACAGTAATGACCAATAAAATTAAACCACTTTCCAAAAATACAGTTTGACATCATTTTACATCTTGTCTCATAATAATATAATTTAAATATCTGTCTTATTTATTAGTACAGTAACTCACAAATTTGTTTGCAAAGAATATATAAAATTTGTGCAAAATTTCTAAGCCAGATATTTCTATTTTTAGGATAAAACTCATGAGAACTGAGCAACAATTAAATATGAAAGCTGGAAACGACTCGAATTGAAGGAAATAAAATGATGGAGATTTTACAATTCATTCACATTTCGATTGCACGTGAACGAACATGTAAGTTATTGTGTATGAAAAACATCTCACGACAAAATTGAATTACTTCAGGAATTCATATAACAGAAGGATTTTTCTTTTCATGGTTATTTCTTTATGAGATTTCATGGTCAACGTATTTTTTAAAACGAATTTTATATATTTTTTATTTTCTTGTAAAGTATAAAAAGAAATTCAACCATCTTAACTATAATCTATTAAAATTATTTAATTTTTAAGTATTTACGTCTTTGGGTACTTAAAATTTTTTACAGAAAACACGGACAATTTTCGCCATAAATAAACACTAACACCATTTGGATATTAGAATATTAGCGTTTGAATAGACATGTTTGGGTAAATCTGTATGGATGACCTTGTAATTTTGATCAAGAATGATATGGAAAAAGTCTTTCCCACTGTTATATGTGTTTCTTGAAATATTTCAACTTTGTTCTGAAAATTCTTTTTCTCATAATAATAGATAAAACAGCTTTTTACGTTACATTACATTGCAAAGTCTGTAGCTACATTAAATTATTTTACCGTGGTCCTCCAAAAATTTTTTCGTGATCTACTATAATAAGAATGTATTCTATTGCATCAGCCGAATCGAGCATCAATTATTTGACAAAAACATTAATATTTTCGAGACGGTATAATTTCTGTGACCACTACCGTATTTTTCATTCGTATAAAATTTGATTTCATCAACCCAAATTTTAAAATTCAACTGTAAAAATTCCATCTTCTAACAAATAGAATATTTTTACGATTCTGAGTCATAAAGTGAACTAGAACATAAAACCGTGGCAATCATTTATTACCATGGAATTGTTTGACTCGCGATTAAAGTATTAATTACGGACTTTCACTATTGATAACGCCGATAACAGAGACATTTAAAGTGCCGCTTCGTTACTCCATTGCATGAAACAATTCTCAGTAACCGTTTCTACCTCCAACCCTAAAAATGAATCGGTTGGAAACGTATTTTTTTTCTCTAACTTGTACAAACGAAGACCGAAGTGAGCGGAAGCTAAAAAGAAGAGTTTCGGAAAAGTACAGCGTCGATGTTAATACCGGTTGGCCCTGTCGCTAACTTAGCGCAAATATCACCTGCTTCTACGTCATTCTACACCGAAAAGAAGAACCCACACAGTCTCGACAGTTACCGCAGATAACACAAGCACGAGTAATAGTAAATAGGTCAGTCACCTTCGTAGATACACTGGCTGTTATATAAATCTCGAAGCTCTAACGCAACATTATAAAGAGTCGTATCGTCTTGAACTGCTTTATCGTAGACCACGATATTCTGTATAAAGGTCGTTTCAAACGGAATCTCTGCAACTAAATTGGCCGCGAAAATACTTCCGATTTATGACTTTGTGACTTGTGATCTTGATCTTATCAACGCGATCGAAGTGAGACTAAAAATCGTTTTATAAACAAATGCGAAATGTCGAAATAGTTTATAGAATATATAGAGTTTCTCGTGGACAGAATTTTACTTAATGCAATTATTTATTATCTATCTTTAATTTGTCAGTAACATTTGGAAAGACACATGTGCCATCGTTCGCATTCCCCAAACATTTCGAACCGAGAAGGTAAAATTTAGAAGATAAAAAAACAAACGATTCGCTGATGTAAAAAGATCGAATTTCCAAGTACAGCCAGTAAATGATTCATTGAATTAACCCAATCGATTCGCGTCACTTCCTACAACTTCAAGTTTAATAACCTCGCCTGGTAAATTGCGAATGCTAACGCATAGTTACGATTGCATACGCGATAGACGAGCATTAAACTATTTTAAACACCGTCCAATTGTCGAACCCGTTGTAGTCTAGACGATAGTAAAGATTGCGTAACTTTTACTAATGAGAATCAATAATCTACGATCTATGAACTTGCGTTCAAATGCTTCTATGAAGGTCTCTATGGTTTTCTACCCTCTTAAACCAGTTGCAGATTAATTAAATGTTCGTCGATTTTTTTATACAATTTTTATGATAATATTAAAATACTTAATCCAGAAATTCTATCCGATGTCTACATAATTGGTTCACAAAGCAGTCGAATAAATAGACGTTCGCTTATAATACGCGGAAGAAATTCAGAACCAAAATTAACCTTTGGGCAGACTGCCACTTATATAATTTTCTCGTCGAACCTTTAACCTCGTTGCACTCGATATGCGAAGAAATATCGCCAACAAATCAACTTTTCATTTTAACCTTTAACTAGTATATTAATTGTTCTATACCAATGCAATAAATTCATTATGACTTCGTTGCAAAAAAATAATTTAATATACAAAGAAATAAAAAAACTATTGTATTTTAACCATGAAGTGGTACTCTAAGGCTTTAATCATTAATTTTTCCAGAATTTCTCAAGTAACTGTATTATCAAAATTATGCTAATTATGAAAACCTCTGTGCGGCTTTTGAAAATCAAAAAACCAATCTGTCGCGTCAGATTTAATACTTATAACATCTCAAATAACAGTCTGATAATGAGTAATGTACAATAGCAGATGCATTAAATGCATTCCTGCGCTCTTGCATAAACCACGCAGAATCAAAATGTATTTAATACGAAGTTCACTTAATTAATTATTTTCCGTTAAGTAAAATTTGACTCGAGCGTTATGCAAAGTGCGCTAGACGAAGTAGTAAAGCTAGAAAGATTAAATGGTTATTTCGAGTCTGAATGCGTCGACGCATAATGGGATGCGTATCCTTACCTTATATTATAAATCCGAAAGTGTGTTTATATGTTTGTTATTTCTTGACGTCTAAACTACTGAACTGATTTCAATAAAATTTGGCAGAAATGTAGCCTGAAATCTGGGTAAGGGCATAGGATACTTTTTATCCCGAAAAATGTATTAGTTCTTCCTAGGAGAGCGAATTAATAAAAAATGGATTCCGATTAGCATGCGAGAGGGAGAGTTTCTGTCTCCTACTATTACACAGCTAAACAAAAGTCTATCACTGGTGCCGTGGTGGAAGAAAAAGCATAGCGCGAAGTGAAGTGTCAGGTTCAGTTTCCATATTCTTTCTTTACATGTAATTTCGGCTATTGTTTTAACAAACTGGTAGCCGTAAAAGCCTCGAATCCCCAAATTGGTATTAATATAAAAGCTCAGTTCAATCTTATTTAACAGCTTAGAAATTAGGCAACTTTTAAAACAAGATCCACGCGGACGAAGTCACGGGCAAAAGCTAGTATTGCCATAAACAGAGGCTTGAAGGAGATTAGCGACGCGAGAATCTTTTCTCTTTCGATCGATCTAAAGCCCATTCTTACCCCACGACGAAAGCGACGAAACTAGAAGGAGATACGTTACTAACGACGTCGCTGCTCATTCATCTGCTTCTCATAGCACTTAAATCAGGATGTAAGAAGATTACAATCAGCGTACATGACTACTTCGGGCCGCGACACAGTCGAAAACCGATGACAATGGGCCGTGCTATAAGGAATAGACTACTGGTCCAACAGCACGATGTAGAAAAAGAACAGTGCAAATGAGATTGAGCCACACCCAAATCTCGAAATATGGCAGCTTTGCTTGTCGACTTCTAATAAAAGTTAATTGAAAGATATTCGCCGCGTCAGATATTTTTTAACGGGCACGGGAACACTGTTTTTCCCCGAACGAAAACCGTGACCTCACCGATCTTTTCAATATTCCGCATTAAAAGTAATTTCGGAAACACGAGAAAGATCGAGACTTCGAATTACTCTCACTTATTCCACCTTTCATTTGCATACTCGTTTGTTAAGAGTTGTTTGCGCATTGCTGCTGAATCGCAGCCGGGATAAGAAAGCGTATTAATCAGTATTTTTTTTTAAATGTATACAATTATGCTAAGCACTTGAATCGACTTAATAAATTGATATATTAATTGCGGATAAGTGTGTGTATAGATTGGAGCTAAGATTGTTAACGTATGTTGTTATTTTTAACGGCTTGTTAAATATAATAACACCAGAGGGAAGGGTTGAAATGGTTCCAAAAAATTTTTTAATTAAGGGCAAAATGAATTTTATGACTTCTGAAAGAAATGCTCGAGAAGACCGCCAGAAACCGTTACGAGGTACGCGAAATGTGCTATGAAAAGTGCAGATTTATATTACGCGTTGAAAAACCGCGCGAAATTACAATTCTTAACTGTCCTTATTTTATACTTAATACTTTGGAACCTAGAAATTTCGGAGTGACTTTTGCACAGAGCAACAAGAAAAAGATTTACAGAAATTGTCGAGAAACAAAGTTTTTCAATGGACCGTTGATTAAATGCAGATCAGATTTTGATCGCGTTCTTCCAATTAGCTCGAGTAAATTGGATATCTTATAGTCGATTATCGATGTCATTCGAAAATGACAATAATTCGTTAACTACATCGTTAACTACAATTGTATCGATAATATCATTAAGATATCGATTCTTACTCTGTATACCGATAAATGATCAAGTGCAATATGGTACTCAATTAACTTATACGTATATCATTTGGTTCAATAAACATTATTTTAATCGAGACTATTATCGATAAAATATTAACTAAAGGTAACCCACTTTGCGCACACGTAATTTGTGAAAAATTTTTATGTATAAAGATTGCAACTTTTGCTATAATCATAAACTCTTGCGTTAAATCTAAGGACATTCCAAAAGATAGTCGTAATTTGTTCGTGAAAAATCGATGATCCTCAAAAAACATAATTCAGACCTGGAAGGAGCCGAAATCTTTTTCCCTCAATATTCATGTTACTCGAATTGTTATTTAGGATTTACACAAAAACCGAGTTTCAAACAATAAAAATATATGTATAGTTATCTGAATATTTTTTTTAGTTTATGGAACATTTGTAGAACTATAAACGTATAACAAAATTAAATGTACTTTAAAAACCTACAGTAACTAAAATTCTTAACACTGCAAAATGATCACCTGTTTGAAGTTTTAACAAATATTGAAAATTCGGACTTCAATGTCTTCGGATTTCATATTATTTTTTCAGGATCTAAATAACATTGTATCTTCAAATAAAATCTGTGAATTGACTTTTTAATTTGTCTTGTGGATTTGCATGTCAAACATTCTCCTAATATCTTAATGTAGATTAACCTTAAGATTAATTACACTATAATACAATTATATTATTACAATTGAGCTCAAAACTAATATACGGCAAAATGTTAACGTTTTCAATTAAATAACTAATTAAACCGGTTTCAAATTGTAAATGTACTCTAAAAAACCGGTTTGAGTTTTCAAACTCTATTTTAAAAAACCGACATATCCTAATCGCATTAACTATAGTACTCCAGTATTATCAGAATCTCCACTATAACGCGACTATATCAATTCCTACCATGGCTCCAAAATTAAGAACACTTTCTCCATTCCCTCGAGGGATCGACTTACGTCGGGGACTCTTCAAATGCTTCTAGCTCGCCTCGGGACGGTCGTTCGTCGAAGCGAACGACGAACTTCCCATGATAATAATGCCTTCGATTGGGCTTCGTTCGAGCGGACTCGGATGAGTTCTCGTTCATGGTCCGCCGATGCTAATATCTGCCCTGCGCGAAGGACACAAAACGTAAATCGCGTTTATGCGGCCAGGAACACGAGGCCGGAGACGCGAAATGTTCAGTGATCGGTCGAGTTCGCCGCGCGCAACGCGCTCGCCTTAGCGAAATGTCGCGGGCAATATTCGTGAAAGTCATTTACATCGATGCTTCTTACCGAGACGGGTACTCGATGACGTCAACTTCGATTACGGCCGAATTCAATGGCAAGGTCTTTGGCCTCGGCACCTTGTGGTATTAAGGTCGGAGACAGCGAGAAGATTTTGTCGATGCACCAGGCCCGGCATCCTTGGCCAATATTGTTCTTCTCGGCTTGAGCATTCTGTATCGCGATTTTTCATTTTTATCGTGGCTTCCGATACTTCAGAGTTCAGTTCCGCGAGAAAAATGAGAAAATTCCACTTATTTTCTAAAAGTGCAGTCTAATTTTTTTCAGGAAAAAAGATCCAGGGAGAAAATTATGAAGCTCCTTTTAATTCTCTGAGGTAAAGCCACAAATAAAAGTAATCAATCCCTTTGCCGAACATTTAAATATGTTTATTACTATTTTCGAATAATAATTCTTCATATGAAAACGATAACTATTAAATGAAAATGATAAGACTGATCTGATTGGATCACATGCTACATAAAGTTTTTAATGCTCCAAGTTTCATTAGAGCTTCATGACTATATTGTTAATAAATTTGTCATGCTCTATTCAGACAATCACAGTATACTTTGTACCGATTAATTGAGAGTAGATCGAAAGAGATCGTGTTCAAACCCAGTTCTATCTAGAAAATCTCGACAGCCCGCTGGATCCCATGCAGATCTAATCAATTCAAATTGAGATTCTCGTTGCGTGATGATTCATCCGAGATGCCTTATTATTCTCAGCTGTCTGAAATACCGTGTCGTGCTACTACTAACGCATCAGCAATCTGATTAATTGAAGTAGAAGGTGCGTAAAAGTTCGAATTCCAACAAATTTTTTAATCAAAATTATTTCTCTTTTTTTAAAGCCACTGCAAAGTTTCAAAGCAAAGGAATTTATTCTAGCAACATTAACAGTAGAACTCGATTATATTCGTAATTGTGGAACAGTTTCATGGATATAGGAATTCACTATGCATTCCTCTAAACATTATTATAGTATAAAAAGACTTTTATTTTAGATTAATTATAGAATTTTATATCTTCACTTGCACGGTAGGACAACGTCTAAAGTAAAAACAAAATTGAGCTCCACCCAATGTTGCTTAACCTTTGGATCACGATGTTAGTGATACCATGTAACCGACACTTTATTCGCATGATGCAATATATCTGTTCCCTCTAGATTTACTTTCTTTTTTTTTATGAACGCACTTTCACACTCATTTAATCATAATATATATTATACTTCACTTGCACTGTTTCGATTTGATTTGTTTAACTGGATATTTTTTGTCAGATCTGTCTAATAATAATTATATAATATATGGATAATAGTCAAACCAATTTTGCACACAAAAAAGAAATAATATAGAATAAATATTAAACAGAACCTTCGTTATAAAATAGTTGCATATTTAGAAAAAGTATAACTGAAAGAAAATCAAAGTTGTCAAAATAATAGCGAGCATCGTGCGTAAGCATTTTATTACAATGACAATTAGTACTTATTTAGAAGATGGTAAGCAGAATAAACGAAGCAACCAAGGAAATCTCTACACCAGCGATGACAATGCCGGGCTTAATTTCGTGTATTTCTGCACGCGAAAGAATTCGCTTATCTAATATCTTGGACGTTCCTCGACCAAGGGCACGGGGTACTTCTCGTTCCGTGCGATACTTTGTCCGTCTGGTTGAAGAATAATTTATACGAATGAAGATAAAGGAGGAAAATAGAAGAGCGAGACGAGGGGAATAAAAGGCAAAGGAAGCAGGAGTGAAACGTACCGCAAGATAATTCTGGAGGTCGGAGTCAAAAGCGTAGGCGAAGATCAAGATAAATCATTTACATGCGCTTTTATACTATGCCGCGTGTTTACACGCCCACGAGCCGATATATTAGTCATATTTTAACGAAGATCCGTGGAAAAGCTCGAGATAGTCGATCAGAATTTTTCTGAATTAATCGTACTCTAATGAGTAGGACGAAATTTTTACTCTCTTCCTCTGACTTACTTTCGCATAATTTTGTACGCATAATAACAATAATCATACGGCTTTATTGCACACTAAATAAGTGTTATCACCAGATTACGGATGTTTATGCAGTTTTAACGATTTTCAATGTGCTTAAATGTATACGGATATGCATAGATATGCATACATGAAATATCAAAAGTACAATATACATTTTATGATATTTAGACTATGGAAAAACACTTTCATTTAACTTGGGTTTTTTCTGTGGCGTTGAAAATACGAATTTGCGTAAACATCTGCGGTCTAGTTATTAAATATCAATGTGTCATAAATACTTAGTAATGGTTAATATGTATGTACGTATAAATGTTGCTGTCTGATTTTTATTTTAAACGTTAGCAATCTACAGTTGGTTCGTGTATTTGCCGGTAAGTAATTATAATAGTATGTTGCTATATTCGAGAATATTACTTATATTGTAAATTGCTTCTAAAATTCTGATCAAATCGAATTCAGTACTTTGGAGGATCTAGTTTAGTGCTACATGCAGTGACTCACAAGTTTATTCACAAAGAATATATTCAATTTGTTTTGATTTTAAAAAAGATTTTGTAATCACTGTAATTAAAATGTTGAATATTAAAATGCTTCTTTTCGAGCAATTCAATTATCCAAGACTAAGATTTTTATATTTAAAAAGCAATCTGAGAACTTTTCATATCGAAGTGTTCGTAAATTATGCAAAACACGAACAAAAATATCCTAATTCTTCTATAAACATAAGTATAGTGTTCCAGAACGAGTCCCTACCGCGTTTAAGTGTTTTCATCAGCGATCTTTTTGCTCGAAAGCCTGCCTATCGTGACATGTTCAAACAAAACAGAATCGCAAAAGGAATAGATCGGCCGAAATCTCGATTCACGCGCACAATACCACACGAAATATAGTTTCCGCGGTATGTAATAAACGCCTGATATCGATGATCGAGATTGAAATTACACAGACAATAAGGTTTAAGTATACGGTTCGCACGATGTCCAACACCTTAGCTGCCGGTGCGAGGTCCGCGGATCGTGTTTATTCCCCTGCGCTTTTCCATAATTATTTACGATCAAATGAATTACGCGGCGTATCATTACACGCCGTTTCAAAATCAAACGGCTTTGTTCGTTTTTCGAATTATTGCATTTCCCGAGATTCGACTATTCACTCTGGTCAATTCGCGGAGGGTGCAATCGAGATAATCGACGGCATTCCTCCCACAAGATTGCACCTTGTGCGCGCTGCGCTCGAGAAGGACGGAGAATGCAAATTGATTTGTGGGGAGAATTTATTTTAAAGCGTTCATTATGTTATAATACGCCTCTTTCTGTATTTATTTAGAAGATACGGGGGCTTTGAACTTTCTGAATCTTCGCTCGAATACTTAAAGTTACTAACGCGGCTCTTTTCCATGAACATAGATACAAACATCGAAATTCAAAACCCTGGATTTGTGTCGGTGATTATGAAAGTAGTGTAAGTCAAGGAGCCAAAAGAATTCAGATTTTTATATAGATTTATATTTTCGTATCGTGGTACGATATTTAAAATAGTCGTGCAATAATTTGAAGATGTTACTCTCATGTTTTTGTGGCTGCAAGGAAAAACGACGCTAGTCACATTTTCGAAAAAATTGAGTTTATGCCTTGATTCAAGCCTAGAAAGCAGAATTTATAATATTATCAGAGAGAAATGGAAATTATTCGTTTAAAAACAAGAATTTAACAAAATTGAAATCAATGCTGCAGTATTGGTTTACAGATCTTTAAACGTGAATATCTCGAAAATATGTGACACGCGGTCTTTTTCCTTCTAATTATAGATTTATCCGTGGAAGATTTATAATCACATTGATAATGGCGCAATTCATACATTTGCACTTATGTTATAGTTTTTTTTTGTGTTTTATTGTTGTATCTATCTTGAACTTTGTCACTTGTTCAACAAAGGGTCCATTCCATAAGAAAATAAATTAACAATAATATATCTTATGAAAAATTTGATTCCATAATAAAAAACTATTTTTTAATACACTCAAACGCAAAGGTCTAAATATTTACTAGAAACAAAATACATACAACTTACACCACTTTCATAATCACCGGTACATTTATTAATCAAATTCCGACTCAATTACTTTACTTAACCTCATCTTCTTAAAAATTTAATTGGATGAAACCCAAAATAGGGTAATGGTCCCTATTAATGTGCCTGAACCTATTAGTGTGCCCTTACATTTAAATAAGTTATAAAAAAGGAATCCCTTTAGAAACGAAAGAAAAATATTTTTTTTCATTAAGTTTAATACTTTGACTTTATTTAAAAAAATGATTTTCTTTTATTTCTTAGAGATATTTTTTTTTTACAATTTATATTAGTGTAGAGGCACACTAATAGGTACAGGCACATTAATAGAGACCATTACCCTATGTCCTACTACACTGTTATCGTGACAATCGTACATCGTTCGCCATTACAGTGACTCGCAAATTTGTTCACATGAACTTCAAATGTTAATTTACCGTGAAGTTCACAGTATTAATTTTCTTTTTCACTTTATACTGTTTCCAGCTTCCATAGTTAACTGTTATTCAGTTTTCATGGATATTATTATGTAAAGGCTAACATCATTTTTAGAATTTAAACAAATTTAATATTGTCTTCATGAACAAATTCGTGAGTCACTGTATTTCAGTTTCTATCGGATCGAACGGCAAGTGCGAATTAATTTGGTGGACGACGAGATTTACAGCGGCGAATTATTTATCACGACGAACCGGTGTCATTGGAATCCGGGGAACACATCGAGGTCGACGGTGTGAAATTATTTGAATGGGCTGGCACGCTGGCACTCGAGTGCAACCCCGTCCCCCTCGATTCACATTAGGGCGTGGAAGAAGAATGAGGGTTGAATGCAAGGAAATGAGCCTTGAAATATAGTTTGACGTAATAGATATCCCACCGCAAGGAAGTTGTGCATTAAACGTGGTAAAAGTAATGAAGAATTACTCTGAAACGGGCGTGTCTAGAACTGGTTTCCAATCTGATCGAGAGTAATGTCGCGTCCGCGATCGCTGTTTTATGAATGAAAGTACCACAGTGTCTACCGTTAGAAACTGTCCGCGCGTTTTTGATCCGTGGAAATGTCGCGATGCTGTGCGCTCGTCAGAAGGGAAAAAAGGAGAAGGGACAAGTGCCATCGGGAATCGCGCTTTCACAGTCGTAAATCAATGGTTATCGGTTCGGTTAACGATCCTTTGAATTCTCGCGGTATCACCTACATACGTATTGATCAACGTTCATTGCGGAATATTGGTATTCTTGGAATCAATCGAGGAATCGTTTCGACCCTCGCACAGTCGATGGGGCAATTTCACGTGCAGTTTAAATTTCGTTCGACCGGACTTCACATTCTATAACTGAATAATGAATAAGTAAAGAATACAAAATAATGACTAAATAAAAATATATTCGCAACAGAGTTTGGTAAAATGTAATCTGATTACAAATAAAAAATCGTGATTAAAGTGTAATTAATAACTCAATTGCACATTATTTTTTGTAATCGTTAATCTCTATTGACTATACAGTCGAATTGTGGTCCGTAACAACTATCACAGAAAATTCCTTGGAATTGAGTGAATAATTACACTTTAATCACAATTTGTGATTTGTAATCAGATTACATTTTGCCCAACTTTGATTCTCATATTCTCAATATATTAATTTTAGTTTTCAATATTTTGGCAAACTTCGAACTTCATCTCAATGAAAATATTGATCTTTGCTCCAATTGTAGAAAACAGTAATAAGGACATTTATTTTTCGTGATGGAGTAAATTTGCATTTGAGCTCCATCAATTTTGCAATCGTTGACACTGTGTCCTCGTAAATATTCGTCAGGTTTACAATGATTCATCTTTCTTCAAGATAATTTGAATCGGCCTATCAAATTCGGCGTGCACAGCTTGGCAATTTGACAAATGTATGGGCAATAAAGTAGTGGATAATGTTCAGATAGCATAGAATTGGTCGCACAATCTCTAGCTTTTTACGGTAGCGATATGCATACCGCGTTGATATGTAATAATCGAATAAAAATATGTAACTTTTGAGCTCGGTATCGTGGTAAATTCCTAGGAACGACATTGGAAGAACTCTCACTTCCAACCTGATTTTATAGGACAGATATAATTGATCGCGTTGTGTAACAAACGAACATTTGTGAGTCCCGAATCACCTTAAGATACTTAAGACACATTTGTCATAAATAATTACACGTTTATCAAAACGTGAAATAGTTCACTTTTTTCTTCTATTTCACAGAATATTTTATATATCCACAGTCAATGGAAAACAACCCTAAATCAAATACATATATTCGCAGGATTTATGAGTTAATAAAATTGTTATTCTCCATTAAGTTGAGATGTCGAAATGACTCAAATAATTTATTCAAAGTTGACCCGAAAATTGGATGAAATTAAAAATTGTATAGACAGAAGCTTTATTTAGTACTTTCATGTTAATATTTACTATTAATAGCCGAGTGATAATTTTTGTCATGATTTTAGCCATGAATATTTAAAAATTTCAGCACCGTCTTACCGCCTCAGAGAAACGTGCGAGTATTTAACGCGCGTGTAATTCTTTATAACAAAGGGCATTCTTTTAGAAAACGGCCGACGATGAATGAATAGTACTCGAACGATTCTCATCAACAAAGTATTACACGGTGCATTTACTTGTCTAACTTCAAGGCTTGCAACGAATGGCGATTATTCACTTTTGCATTTGCAGTACGTTAGCATGCGCGTACTAACGAGTAAGCTTCGACGCATATAGCAGACACGGCGCGAATCTTTCACTCCGTGAAACGACTCGTGTATACTATACAGTTACTCCTATTAGTATCCAGGGTGGAGCGTGATGACTAGCATAATTAGATGAGGGATGATCCTTGGGATGAAGCTTCGTTTTCGACGGGATCTAATTTGAACGTTCATCTTTCAAGGAGAAAATAAAATTTCTCTACTGATTAACACATGTACTATAAATTAGTAAAACACTATACAGGGCGTTTCTAGTAACTGGGACAGACTATAACTCTGTTCCAAACGCAGTTCCAGAAAAATCGCAGAGTTTAACGCATTCTATTATACTACTGAATTAGTTTTTTCATGGATGCACTTTTGTTTTAAATGGAACTCTATATTTTTTTTTGCATAAATCGATGTCCCATGTCATTTTACATATAAAAGACATCACAGACAGTAATCGAATACTGAATACCTTTCATGATATTCTACTTTCCTTGAATATTTCATTTTACTTGAAGTACTATGCTCAGTGAGAATCACTACGTTGCTATCATGTTTACTAACAGCGTGTTCACAGTTTGTCACACTTTTCCTTCTTACGCATTACGTTAGTTAGTAAATGGTTATGCGAACAGTACAAGCAATCTTGAGTTAATAATCATTTCAGAAAGCGATTTATTTCCTTTGACAAACGTGTCATTGTAATGATTTTTTCAAATAATGAGGAAGTTGTCATGTGTATTGTGTACATAAAGTATGACAAAAATTTAACGACTAGTGCAAATGTATCGCAACGAATAGCCAGATCTGACAATGAGTCCTCCGAATTTTTTCTTTAGCTTCTGTAGATGAATTAACAGAGAGAATTACGAACAGTTGTGTAAGTATCAGTGCTGAATAATTAAATAATACAACGAAAAAAGAGGGGGAAAAAGGATAAAAAAATGTTTAGAACTTAATAATAAAATGTTTGAATATTTATACAATAATATATATTGTAAATTTTTGAAGAAAGTAAAATATTTCGAACAGTATTGAGTTTTCAATGACTTTCTCTTACACCTTCTATACGTAAAATGACATGGAAAATCGATTTAAACAGAAAAAAATATAGTTTTACATTTAAAAGAAGAGTGCAATTACGCTTTGCAACTATGTGCAATTCAGTGCATCCACAAAAGAACTAGTCCGATAGATAGAATATATTAAACCCTGCAAAATTTTACTCTACAATATTTCTTTAACTTCACTTAGATCGGAGTTATAGTCTCTACCAGTTACCATAAACACCACAACAAAATTTTAGAATTAATAATTTATAAGAAAAAAAGTTTTTCTACCGTTTAAACATGGATGATCAAGAAAAGATAAGATTCATATTTAATGGTCGAATTGTAATAGGGAGAATCAGTTTTATGGAAAATCAGTTATGCGAAAGTCAATTTTCCAACCTATTACCCTTCAAAATGAGTTTCACTTACGGAATAAGTGCCTTAAGGGTTGTAATAGTTCCCTAATGCAGCCGCGACACGAATATTTTTATAGCTCTGCGCACATTATAGACAAGAAGAGCATTAGCCATGGAACGCAAGTGTAATTACAGTGACGGTGCTTAACGATATACCAAACGGTTGCTGCTGAATTATTGCTATCAAAATGCAATTAGTGGTGTCTGTGAATTATTAATATTTTTCAATACAAATTGAAAGAAATCTAACTCGGGAAATATCCAATAAATATCATGTATCTTTTACCAGAAAAACATTTCGTCTAACTTTCATTTGTGTCTTATCTCAAAACAATTTTCTACAGTTTCTTTGATCTCTAAGTTGATACAACTACCGACTACTCAGACGATGCAACGGCTTGTTTACCTTTAATCTACGCGCAGTTGCAGAAATTAAAATTATCAGATTAAGAAGGCGCACAATATATGTACGAGTTGATTATTTGCAGACTCGCAGTGCAAAACAATGAAGTCATTACACATCGTCGCGTCACAATGCTCCGAGCAACGAGACAATTGACTTTCACAAGGAAGCTTCTTGGATTCACCGAAACGTCCTTGCTAGTTCATTAAACCTTTTGATCTAGGGTTGATTGCTGCCCGAAGAAATTGGCAGTCCATTTATGCACTTAACGCGCGCGTTCTTGCGCGAGATAATTGGTTACTAATTAATAGTGCCTGGCGAAGAATAATGACTACTTCCCACAGCGATTGTGATCGGAAAAATTCCAGAGGGACGACCACGGTCGTTACATCGCCGAGATTAGGTGTACGCGAGTAGGCGAGGTCAGGGCACGGAATGTTTTGTTTAGAAGCAAATTGAGCTGGGAATCGTGATTGTGATTATGCCGTTGCACGAGTTTAGTTACTCGCCTCGTTAACATTAACAAGTGCGCCTTATACCGACCAAGAAGAGCCGACGCGATACAGTGTCGCGCATCCTTTTCCGCAAAAACCTTCGAGCAACCCTTCGCTCAACGATAAAACAGCTATCTTGAACTTTTATCATTTCCTTTTACCGTTGTTACTACACTCCACGTGAAAATAATTCTTTATTCTTGTAGTACTCATTTTTTTTGTAAATTAAACGCTTTTGTTGTTCAGATATAGAGTTATTATTAGAATAAAAATAATATTGGTAAAAGGAATATTTCAAGAAATTAATTAAAGATAAAATAGGCGGTAAAAAATATTTGCCACTTTGTTTAAATCTTGAGAAGTGAGTGCAATTTTTTTTTAAATACATTTAATAAGAAGCAGGTCAGGCAAAAAGTATGTTTGTTCAATATGTTTAAAAAATAATTACAATAAAAATCTAGGAGTCTCTAATTTTTAAAACAATGTCCTGCTTGAATTTAATAAAATAATACGTGACCACTTTATGCCTAACAGCTTTTTCATTTTAGCAACTTTTAATTCTAAACAGCTGAGTTCAAATGTATGATAATGAATGATTTCACTTCGAGCATACTGTTGCATTTATATTGCCTTACAAACGCATTACTTTTTTACTGTAAGAAACGAAACGCTAAAAAGTGTGTCAAGGCGAAATAAATACACTACCTATAATATCGAGCATTGATACGCTTGTTAATATTTTCTGTAATGTATCATTACACTGAAGCAAGATACCTAATATAATGAGAAACGAAATTACAAAATACAGTGAAGCAAATAATTTATTTCTAATGAAGTGTCTACCTAATTTAGTTTCTCGAATCACGCTGTAAGAAAACACATCATTGCTCCGTGTCAATAATTATTAATTCCTTTCTAGCAATGAGATACACAAAAATAAATAATCATTATGCCTAAAACCAACATTTTCGTCAATTTGTACCAGTACCAAAAATCGTAACGCGTCTTCCAATATCAAAAGAAAAGTACAGCTCAAAGCTACCTTGAAATCATTGAAGATCGCAAACCATGAAAACGGAAAGAAATGTGCACAGCTCACCAATTTCATCTGGACAGTCCCTTTAATCCGACAAACAGCACTCGACGAAGGCGTAACGGGATCGCCGCAGGTCGATACCGCAGGATTTTCTATGAAGCCCGCATTCGCGTGTCGAACGGCCGCATCGTTTTCCTTCAGCGACAAAATAAACAGCGCGAATACTACATTACACCTGTCGCCGGGGCGATATGTGTCACGCACGTGGTTTCACAGTTTTACGAATACCCAACGGTAATTCCACTTTCACTGAAGTACTCCCGTTCCCCCCTGTTGGCGATCCAGCGGGAATCCAGGCGAACCTTCCGGCAACCCGCGAGTCTCCAATGTCAGCGTGTCGCGCACGGCACGTGGTGTTCGTCGCGTTCACGAAAAACGGTCCCCCGGGGAGGGGGAGGCAGAAACGCCGTTCGTTCGTTTCCTCGGTTACGTAACACGCGGCTGAATTCTCGCTAGAGACCGTAGCAGGTTCCTTTTCCCGATCCACATGAACTTACTCGACCTTCCAGCGAGAAGAGGAGAGAAAAAAAGTCGGAGACGCGTCATCCGGTAGCTCGTCCGATTCGACTGGCACGTCGACGATCGACCTTCGAGGACGGAACGCCGTTCCGAATGCTGTGCCTTCTTCGGCGCTACATCTAAGTCATCGATCGTTTATCGAAGCGCGCGGAAGCACGTGGTCGCTCCCCCGCGCCGTCGACGTCACTGGAAGCTTCGACCGAGCCGAAGGACTTCGATCCGGCAACCCCCTCCGGAAGCCGCCCCCCTCTGGAAAGTAGTCGAAGCTCCCTTCGAGTCGGTTGCGATCGCGATCGGTTCCTTGTCCCGGTGCGTTCCGCGCGAGCGACACGGGAATCGCGCGAATAAAATCCCCCCGAGAGTGATAGCGTGTGCGTGCGCGACGGCGCGAGAAGAGAGGGATAAAGGGGGGGGGGATCCGGATCGAAGGAATTTCCGGATCGACGGCGCGATCGATCCCCGCTCGCACGGACGTTGCCGCCGGCCGCGCCAGTGCGGAGCACGCGAGCTGGAAGACGGTGGACGGAATCCGCGCGACACGCTCGACGAAGGAAGGAAATTGCGACGGACGGGACGTGCGAGATCGCGCGAAAGGTTCGCGCACGACTATCGGACGCCGGGTGATTAGAATAAGGTCTTATCAGCGTGAGCGTGCACGAGGTACTGAACCGCGGCACGGGGTACCCAACGCCGGCCCCTCTTTTGCCGTAACAGAAGAGTGGAGGGACAGACAGGTGCTCCAGCTTCTGTCTGTCTGGCCTGTCTGCCCGCCTGTCCGCCCGCCCGTCCGACCGACGCGTTTCCAACAACCTTTAGGTCCCGTTCGCACTCCCTACCCAATCTTGCCGCGGCGCCGCGCTCGAACGAGGCGGCTGAACATCAAATTGATCCCTTCGCTGTTTGGGACGAACGATGGAATGCGACGACGCGACGGTGTTGCGCGGGTTGGGAAAGAGAAGCGAGCCGGGGAATCGCTTTGGAAAATGTTTGGAAGGTATGCGTGTTAAGGCGAAACGCAAAAATAAAAATTGCCTGGGTGCTTCTTAATAAAAACTTGATTCTAAACGGGATTTTTGATTTGCGATACGTTTTTGAGTGAATGAGAAGCTGTGCAAAAATCTGAAAAATTGTATCATCCCTACATCCTCTAAATTGAGATTAGAATAAAAGATTTAGACAATCGTTTTTTTACTTATACTATCATTGCAAATATACAGGGTGGTCCACGCACCTTGCATACCTTGAATAACATTTTTTGCTTTATTCACTGTTTATAAAAAAAAAATATATGCACTACATAATGTACCCCTCCACACCCTACATCTTTGGTATACCAAATTTTTTCATACAACGCATAGTTTAGGAATTATTTAAGGTGTGCAAATTGTGTGGACCACCCTTATAAAGCGAGAAAACACGCTTTTTAAGTTTATTAAGGCATGAAAAACTCCGGTTTACAGGGGTAGTTAAATCATCGACAATCATTTCACCGACAAGGTTTGATCGACGTTGAGTTCCTCGATAAAGTGTATTCACCGATATGTTTAAATCACCGACAATGTTTTCACCAATAATTACGTGTTAAAAAAAATAATGAGGCCACATGCATGTTATGATAATTTTAACTATTCGCCTCATTATTCTTTTTAAACACGTACACTAGATAGTAGAATTTTTTGTTGACATTTTGTTGGGCCAACCGAGAATTGCAACATTCTCGGTATCGGTGATTTAAACGTATCAGTACACAGTGTCGACAAACTCAACATCGATGCAACCTTGTCGATTAAATGATTGTCGATGATTTAAAGGTAACCCGGTTTACGGAGTGAGGGTTAAGCATGCAAAAGCTGGTTTCTGTAAAACATTTTTGAGGGGCCGCAAGGACTGAAACTTTTTTAAAAGTCAGTTTAAAACTTTTATATCTTTGTGACCTTAGATTGCTTCAAGGTCATTTCTAAAACATGCTGAACTTGTTTTTTTCCTGTACTTTCCAAATATTCAAACAAAAATGCAGCATTCCATTTAAAAAACAAAAGGTGACCTGTATAGTAAACAACCTGTAGAGTAAACAATATTTTTCCATAGTGACGTTCTACATAAAAAATGATGTTGACAGTCTCGTTACATTTTTGTCCTATCATCTACCAATAATTATACTAAACGACACTTATCGTGGGACATCCTGTATTATAATATGTATAACAGAAGGTATAATAACTTCCTCAATATATAATACAATAATTACAGAAGAAATCGAAAGAATTTTGTAAAGCTGAATAATAAAAATAATTTTTAGGCAGCTTGTGATACCTCATAAAATTGACTGTTTAATTTCAGATTTTAACAAGTTAAATAACACTACACAAGGTAACTTTCTTTCACTATTAGAAATCATCAATATTTTTAAAAAGTGTGTGTATCAAGCACGCACGATAGAAGTGGAACACAATACCACTTTTCTTAATTACCATTTCTAGCTACAAACTTGCATAAAGTGGAATTGCGTTCTAGGGTCATCCACGTATCTCGGAACTCGTACACATGATTCTAAATGGGCTCCGAGTTCCGAGATACGTGGATGACCCTATATTTCTATCATGTGCGCTTGACACACACACACACACGTTTTTTTTCTTTCACGATATGCTTTCGCACATTCTGCGTTTGTTCGCGGCATGATAAACTAAAATTGTGAAACAGTATACAAACTTAATCAAACACAATGCTGACAATGCTATACAGTGATTTTATTAGACCAAATTCTGTCACGAAACTCTGACAGTGCACTAGGCCTAAGAGTGGGGCGCATATGAAGCACCGCACAAAGAAGAGACGTCGAGAATAGGGAATACTGTGTATAAGAATTTTCGTGACGGTTTCTGGTCTCGCTTTGGATTTTATGAATCCATTTTACTCCTAACGCGCGCAAAAAAGTGTTCCACTTCAAATAATTTTATCGTTATATTTGATTTCACCCTAATGTGTTTGTCTTGATATAAGGCGGAAAGAAATTTCGTTCGAGAAAAAATTGTGGTTGGACTGAAAGTGTCCTAGGATCAAAATAGTTTCTGTCGAACGAGATTTCTGAATCTCTGTTAAACCAATATCATTTAAGAAAGATACTTTATCACATTTCTTAGGATAAATGTCATTTCTCTGACACTCTTATTTGGAGCTCGTATATACAAAAAATACTGGACTCAAATCTCTCGCCTCACAACCTAACGTTAATCACCTACTTGACTTTCAATCTAAATAAACCCTAACTTAAATAAAAAAAAAAATAACTTACTGTATGATTTAAAGTAAACTAACTTAATCTATAACAAACTCAAAACAAACAAAACAATAATAATCCATCTAAACTGATTGCAATCTATATTTCTAGTAGGCATTAACAAGATACACGGATAGGCAAACACATCAGTCACTTAAATTAGGCACAACAAGCCGATTGGTAATTAGAACTTGCGTTCGCTCGGACAATATAAACACATTATCGCCTTGCGATAACGAGCGAATTACAGGTCTTGGCACTGAAAATAAATACCCATGCAGTCCACGATATGTAGGAAACGCACTTATCATAATCCATGCCTTTAATCGATACTCCGGATGCATGGCGTGGAGTTGTCGGAGGGACTCTGGCATGGGCAACAAATCTCCGTAAACAAGTACATTTATTGCCTCTCGCTTAGGACAATCGGGATTAAAGGCTTTATAAATTATTTCATTATAGTACCCATAATACAGGTTTAACTGAACCCAGGGCTCTACCTCCGCGCCATACATCCGGAGTACAAACGTGCCATGCTTAAACTCCATATATCTTATTCTCAGATTTGCTCTGGTCCTGACAATTTTATCCAATATGATTCGTCGCATTGGCTCAAGGTCGGCAGACCTGAAAGGCTTGGTTTTGTGATCGATGCTTCGCACCACAACCATTTGCTCCTCGGCAAACCGTGGTAGCAAATACTTATACACGACACCTCGCTGAAGTACTTCCATATTTTCTCCTCCTGTAACAAGTAACTAAACATATCACTTCGCAGAATACTCAGACTCGACATTGGTATATATTACCAGGCCATGGGTAGTGTAGATTGAAGAACAGTTATCATTATCACTTAACAAGATTATCTATGTACTTCAACAAACCTAACGAATAATATATTCATTATACTTTAACAATTCAACCCGGTACTAAAAATACAAATGATATTCCCTTAAATAATAAAACCAACTAATCGATGATGACTTATCTCAACATTCTGTGACGCTACGAATATGATACACCTACGAATCATTAAATTTAACACAATTATACATTGACCCAATTATATAAACATTAACTCATCTAATCATACGATATTACTTTAATATTGAGCCTACCGTAGTTTGGATGGTTGCGAGGAAATGAGATTGTAATTTTGTTAAGTACAAATCGTGACGTGTACAGGTCAACAACAGTCAGCACTAATGACATTTATTTCATCTATGTATATCAACATCAACATTATCCTATCCTATGTCATGTTAAACTATCTGTCTATACTTACTAATTAATCCTATAGGTTTACTTAAACGATACTTGACTATATTTTTTTTTTCATTTTTGTGATTACTGCACCGAATGCAATCTATAGAAATACACCCTTCCTTCCTGTTTGCTTCTCACTTGAAATATACCATCAGAAAATAATTGAATTATTGACCCCACCTGTTGCGCGTAACCAAAGTTTGATAATATCTTAATGAAAAGTACACAATCACGTTCGATGAGTCAGCTTACCTGTAGCGAACAAGCAAGAAAATGATCAAAGCGCCAGCAGCCGATTCGTATAATCGAAACATCATGTGACTTTTCAATCAAACGTGTCAGTGTCATATTTAAAAATCTTTCTTGATACATACTTTAATGTACTTCGCGAATGTTTTAATATACATCTTCAGTAATTGGATTATTTAAGTTAACCTTAGTTAAACATACAGTTAATTACATTTCCATAGGCATTACACATATTTTATTTTACTCTGAAAATAATCTAATAATCTAAACCTAATTTTTCACAGCTCTAGGTTTTCGAAAGATTTAGGAAAATCTTCTACAAAGCTACTCAAAGTCTCTGCTATATTATAGAATTATTTATTAATTAAAATAAGTAAAACTTATTTCAATAAAAATAAAAATTTGTAAAATCCAATTTGTACCACCAACATTTCACTTTACTTGTTGAGACACTGACTAAAAAAACTGTTTAAATATGTACGCAAACTCTAACGGTTAATGTCGAAAAATATTTACATATTTCACATCACGCACGATGTGATGATTCCTGTTTACATCAAAGCTTTCCGCTTATTAAATATAAGCAACTATCAGTTACAACTTGATCGAATGGCTGTTTCATTATTACCTGTCCATCACACTCCTAGCGAAATACAACGTGTCAAGTAATCGATGAAGTATTGCCGCCAAAGATTTACTTATGCGGAAGATCCACATCCGCGGTATTAAAATACACGATAGAATCAAAGACAATAATTTCGATAAACGCACAATCGATCAACGTATCTCCGCGACATCAGTTTTTTTATTCGGTATTCAATATCGTATTTCCTTGTGGAAATCTATTAAAAGGTTACATTTTGAAAATAAAAAAAATTAAACAAATTTTTTATGGCTCCATTAATCGCAATTTAATGCAGTCGTAATCGCAGACTAGAAATAACCTTTTCAAGTTTTTCAATTATATTCACGAAACATTGTTGTGTAAAACTTTAAACACGTTTTTCTTGAAACAACATTTTTTAAATTGGCATGCAACATAACTTTCACTATTTTGATCCGATTCTCTTGAAACTTGAAGAGGTTCTTCTTAATTCAACGATATAAAAAAATACGCAGGAATTTTGGGATATAATAAAGATTGACCTTGTAACAGATATTTTTATACTCAATTTTTAGGTGAAAAACGACATTTTTTCTTTAGACGTTCATCATTTTTACAAAAATCCATATTTTTAAAAACCCGTACGTATTTATTTAGTAAATATCGCGTAAAAAATTAAACTGTTTGGGTTTTTTTCGAGGTTCAACCACGTTCCAGTGATCTTACATGCCAACTGGCGCTCCAAAAAAAAGCTTACGTGGAAAGGTTTTAGCGACGCAATTTTGTTTGAAAAAACCAAACATTTTTTATACACTTCAACAGTTATACAATGACTTCCTTTCAACAGATTTTTTATTGTCTTAAAAAAAAGTTCTCAAAGATAGCAATCTTTATAAGGTTTCAAAGTGTGAAAAATTAAAGAACTACGAGTACCTTACTTTCCTACTTCTAGACTAGAAGTTCTAGTTGACTGTAAAATGAAAATTAATTAGAAACGTTGTCCTTCACAATTAATTTTTCAGATTGTTCAATTTCAGCTATTCCGAACTCATACTGTACGGTTTAAAATTATATTCTTTTCGACTTCTAACTAATTTGGTCAACGTTTTAATTTGAGAAATATCACGACACACACTTGTCAATATTGATCCGAGAAATCTCTTTTCGATTTCCTTTTTCATTTTTGAAAACCGTGCTCTACATTATCCATTGCACGTGAAATATCTTCCATGCTGCACCGATAGGTGGTACTGCCTTTCGATCCCAATTAGGTATCCAATAATACCGAAATTCCCGGGAAAATAATTACTATAAAATATAGTGATTTCAAAAATTCAAACACTTCGGAGAACTGCAACTAACCATTATCGTTGCATGTCTCAAAACATTACCATTCATCAATTATAAATTTATCAAAAATATCTAAATTTTTCACGAATTTCTCATCGATTGCGCGGTTTCATGATTATTATGATCAAACGTCAATATTTTATTTCTTATATTTGAAAGGATTCTTCAATCTGCAATGATCCGCCGCCCGAGGACGAATCACCTTCCCAGACTTCGACAAGCCTCTAGGAGGACTAAGAAAGAAACATTCAGTGGACATCCTGGACCGCCGAGGGAAGGAAGAGGTTGTTCGTTCAACGAGTTCCAGGACATCCCTAGGCTTGATAGAGCTTCTAGTTCCAACAGATATCTCAAATTGTGGTGATCCCATGGACCTAGATCCATGGGTGATGCCAAAGAATCACAATGCTTGATTTATTTTGTGAGTTTTGAAAAATGAATCATGTCTATTTTCATTTAGATTTTCTTATGGAAGGAACGAAGTTTTTTAATTATTTTGAGAGCTTAGATTTGAACTTTACCTGGTTATATTTAATTACAGTTCCCACCACTCATAGCGTTGTAATCTTCTTTTGAACTGAATCGATAATGTAGAGCGTGACATAAAAATGGTAAATGGTTCGTAAAACGCCCGAGCGTTTGACACAGTTCGACCCGAAAATTGTACACAGTCATGGATCTGTTTTCTGCTTTATCAATGTGTAATGTCATTTTGATACACACCAATCATGCGCGTTTAATAGTTGATCACGTGTCTTTTAAATTTATATACGATAACAATGTTTTGATTTTAACTCACTTGGCATTTATGTTATTTACATCTAATGAAAGGAGTATTTAGGAGATGAAGATGTGCTTGTTTCCTCGTTTTTTACATATACAAGTATACGAATCATTTACTGCGTATACCAAAGTTTAATGAAATATAAACTAAACTAAATGCTTATAATGTTCACTCCAAGTGTCAAGTCTTAATAATTTTGTATATAAATCGATTTCTTGTTTATACAGTGATTTTTTGTAATAAATAAATAATATACTCTGATCTTATATACATTTGCCTATTTTATATTTGTATTTTATATTATTGAAATAAATCAAGAGTGATAAATGTATTTTTATACACATAAATGTCTACAAAAGCTTCAAAATCATGAAGCTTGTAACTTTGAGCACAGTAAAGAAACTTATATTTGTTTAAAATATAGTTCTATTCAAATGAAATAGAGCTAACAAAATGCAATCTCTTAATAAAATGCCATCCTTTGGGGATGATACTCTATCTGCTTGTATGCAAGCCGAAATCAAAAATATGGATATTATATCCGATAGTAATTTAGAAAAATATTTTAAAAACAATACATTTTTATCCAATGCGACAAGTAAGTCAAATGATATTGATAAAGCCGCTTGGATCAAACAAGATAATATACTGCATAATTTAAAGAATATAAAGACTACTTCGAATCAAGATGATTCAAAATGTAAACAACTCAGAGAAAATGCTACCACAGAATCAAAACTTAGTAGCAAATATAATACGTCGAATAAATCAAAAACTAGAAACATCTCTTTAAAGAGAAATCATGATTCGTGTAAAACAGGAAAAGAGAATGATAATACAAAGAGTGATTTTATATCTAATGCGAATACATTATTGGAAAAATGTAATAAACCTGAATTGTTGATTTCATGTGTTGATCACAGTGACATTCAAACTAAAATTATTAATAATCTAACAACAAATGATATAACCAGCACAAAATTATCAGTCAGCAACAATACAACAAGCAATATTGAAAAGTCATCGAAAATAAGTTCTTCTATTTCTACTATTGGGACCCAAGATCGATGCAAATTAGCTTCTTGGGGTTTACCACCAAACATTTATCAGGTAATGCAAATAATTAGTTCATAGTTCTATTCTAACAATATTTAAAGGATTAAAAATGTAAATATTTGTTTTGATATTATTACAAAATATTTATCATATTAAAAAATAATAATTATGTTTTACAGAAATATGAAGCTCGAGGAGTAAAAAATATGTTTCCTTGGCAAGTAGAATGTTTATCAAATCACAGTGTCATTGAGGAAAATTGCAATCTTGTATATTCTGCTCCGACATCGGCAGGAAAAACATTAGTAGCAGAAATTCTCATGATAAAAACAGTATTAGAAAGAAGGAAGAAAGTGATTTTCATTCTACCATTTGTTTCTGTTGTAAGGGAAAAGATGTATTACTTTCAAGTAAGTTTTGATTTGATTAATTAATATTTGAGTGTAGATAATTTTTTGTAACTTACACATTCATAAATATGTGATAGGATTTGCTGTCTGATAGCGGCGTTAGAGTTGAAGGATTTATGGGTGGCGTTGCACCCCCTGGAGGATTTGCAGCCACTCACGTTGCAATAGCAACAATTGAAAAAGCCAATTCTTTAGTAAATCGATTAATGGAAGAAAATGAATTAATCAATTTGGGAGCTGTAGTAATAGATGAATTGCATCTTGTTGGTGATCCTAATCGAGGATATCTTCTTGAATTACTTTTAACTAAATTGAAATATATGACCCTTAGGTAATTAGAATTGAAATTTTGATAATCATATGTTACTATCGATCTGAAAATCCCTGGAACTTATAACGAAACCGAAATAACCGGTATAATACCGGTATTTTTCGGTCATTTTGGAGATATTTGGAAGATATATCCAAAGCAACCGAAAAATACCGATATTATATCGGTTATCTCGGTTTTGGTATAAGTCCCTTGAAAATCCTTTATTTTGTTACAGAAACGAAAGTATCAATATACAGCTGATAGGTATGTCTGCTACGCTTCCAAATTTACCTCTCTTAGCTAAATGGTTGGATGCACAGCTATACAAAACAGATTTCAGACCAGTGCCACTGAACGAGCAATGCAAGGTACTTTAAATCGTCTGCAAATAAATATTTGTGCAAACCGAAGTCAATGAAAAAAGTATTGTTTATTTCAGATTAGTAAAAACATTTATGACAGTAAATTGTGCCTTATCAGGACTTTAACGCCAATGCCAGAATTAACTGTAGATGCGGACGATATTCTTCATCTATGCATCGAAACAATATCTGATGGACACAGTGTGTTAATCTTCTGTCCAACAAAAAATTGGTGTGAAAAATTGGCAGAACAAGTATCAGCTGCATTTTTCAAACTAGGTTTGTTTGAACATTTTTTTATTAGTGAACCTATCACATAAGTACCATAAAACATAAAAGTATGATTGTATTCAGGTCGAGAAGACACAAAACTGGGTCAAATTTTAAGACAACAATTGGATTCCGCATTAATCTCTGAAACATTAGAACAATTAAAGCGCAGTCCTACGGGTTTAGATAGTGTATTAAGAAATACTGTTTCATTTGGAATCGCATTCCATCACGCTGGTCTCACCATGGACGAGCGCGATATTATAGAAGGCTCTTTCAGGTATTTATCGTGGTTAATTTAAATGAAATAACTGATTAAACTAAGGAAAATATTTAGATTTGAATATCTATTATTTTTTTAGATCAGGATCTTTGAGAGTTCTTATGGCAACATCAACTTTAAGTAGCGGAGTAAATTTACCGGCAAGGAGAGTAATTGTTAGATCTCCTATGTTCGGTGGTAAATTATTGGATATCCTAACTTACAAACAAATGATAGGACGTGCTGGTAGAATGGGAAAAGATACAGTAGGTAAGGCAAATTAGTTTGAAGAGTAATTTAGTTCTATGTACGTAACTAAAAAGCATTTCGTAATTTTATAGGTGAAAGTATACTCATGTGCAAGCCAAATGAACAAAAAGCAGCTGAAACATTACTATGCGGTGCTTTAGAACCTATCGAGTCTTGTCTCGAAGACTTAGGACCATTGATTAGAGCTCTTTTGGAAGCCATAGCTAGTGAAGTCGTCTATACTCCGTCAGATCTCGAATTGTACACTAAATGTACCTTAATAAGTTTAAGTAACGAACACGAATCAGTAAATCCTTCGAACGAAGCAATCAAGTTTTTGATAGACAATGAATTCTTATTGTATGTATATTTGCAAAGAAACTAACTAGTATTTGTACTTTGTATTCTCATTATCAAATATTTTAATATTCAGATTACAAAAAACGGAAGAAGGGCACAGATGGGTAGCTACAGCTTTCGGAAAAGCTTGTTTAGCAGCTTCTATACCACCTAAAGATGGTTTGTTCTTGCTCGAGGAGCTCCAAAAAGCAAGAAGATGTTTCGTCCTGGACACAGAGCTACACGTCATATATTTAGTAACGCCTCTTAGTTCTGGAAACCAGATTGGAGTAATTGATTGGATGGCTTTCCTCGAATTGTGGAAGACTCTTTCAGAAAGTGAACGTAGAGTTGGTCAGTTGGTTGGTGTAGAAGAACGATTTTTAATGTCTGCTGTTAAAGGCATTACACGCCAAGGAAAAACAGTAAATATTTAATAACTGTTTACTTAATACACTAACTTTTGCATTATTATTATAATAATGAGCTACAATATTTTATTTATAGCTAAGTATACATAGAAGATTTTACACTGCACTAGCATTGCATGATTTAGTTCGTGAAGTTCCTCTCAACACAGTTTGCAAAAAGTATGGTTGCTGCCGCGGAGTTCTTCAAAGTTTACAACAATCGGCTTCTACATTTGCTGGTAATTTATCCCCGTGTTTATTTCTTACTAAAAATTTATTCATGTAATAATTTCACTATTGTTTCAATTGTATTTGTAGGAATGATCACCCAGTTTTGCAAACAGCTGGGCTGGGATTGTATGGAATTGCTAGTTTCTCAATTCCAAACGCGTTTGCAATTCGGCGTGTGCAGAGAGTTATTGGATTTATTGCGCCTTCCAATGTTGAATGGATTACGCGCCCGAAGTCTTTATAAACAAGGAATCACATGCGTCGCGGAGTTAGCCGTTGCTGACGAACTGGATGTTGAACGAGCACTTTATAAAGCACTTCCATTTGAAAGGTACTATAAAGAAATGATGGTAACAAATAATAGCAATATTTTTTAACATTATTTAATATGTGAATTATATTTCAGTGAAAAAGAACACGATGGCGAACACGAAGCGGAAGCGGCAAAGCGAAATAAGATGAGAACAGTGTTTGTTACTGGAAGAGATGGCTTGACGCCTCACGAAGCTGCAGTCATGTTAGTGCACGAAGCTAGAGCATTGGTTCAGGTATTTATTTATTACTATCAAATTATATAATTTTTTATTATATTGCGATTTAGTAATTTTGTTACGTAATTACAGAATGAATTGAAATTGCAAAACATGTCATGGAAGCAAAACGAACAATCGGTTATTACGAATGAATCTTGCTCTGCAACAAATTCGCGAATACAACAAAGTGCATCATATTCGAAACCAGAAATAAGTATTAAAATACCTCCGTATAATAGTTTTCAAAATAAAGCTAATGCAGATATTGACGTAGGTCAGGATAAGAATTTACAGAATTCGTGTTCAATTATTAACGAAAGTATTAAATCTGTCGGCAATAAAAAAGAAAAAGAAAAAGTGGATTCGATAAGTCATAAGTTGGGCGAAAAAACCAAAGATAATATAAATACTGAACAAAACTGTGAAGATAATGTGAAGGAAGTAGCTGAAAAAAATGAAAATGATAATATGAATGAAACTGGTCAACTGCTACAAATAGATGTCCCAGAATTTTTGGATTCTCCAATTGAAAAATTATCTTTCGATTTCTTTGAAGACTCTAGTCCTAAGATGATGGATGATTTTCAGAGAAGAGATAGTGAATCATTACTCGCTTTTAAAAATACGAATAAATCTCGAATTCAAAATTTTACTGTTAAACATTCGGCAGACGATACGCAGATTGTTAATAGTATAACCGACGCACCGGTTAAAAGAATCAAAACCTCGAACCCCATGGATGTTGCAATGTTAATTAACGAAAATGCAATCACACGATTATCGAGTTTTGAAAAGGATATGCCACAAAGAGTTTCTGGAAGTCCAAGTCTATTCGATGATAGTTTAAATCTTGATACACAAATGTGCAACGTGCTCGAACAAAATATTGATTCCTTACATTTCTCCGAATTTGTGGAAAGTAAATCTGAAGCCAAATTAATGACGGAAAATAAAACAAAAACAAGTTTTCAAGACATGCAAAATATCAACGAGATAGAAACAGAGAATAATGTAAAAGAAAAACACGTACGTAAAAATTCTTTGAATTCTATAAATTCACAGATGAAATGTAATACGTTTTCATGGAAAGATGATTCTTGGAATGAGTCAAAAAAAATAACAGAAAAATTGAATCAAATTAATGAAAAAATTAATGAAGGAACGCCAGTTAAATGTCCTATTAAAGACGTGAAAAATACAAGTATACAGCGTATTGTAGACTCTCCTGGAACAAGTTTCTCAACGCCAGAGACGAAGAGAAAATATATCGCAAGGTCTGAGAAATTGAAAGATATTTCGCAGGATTTAAAAATACTATCAAACAAACGTAGATTCCAAGATTTATCGAAAGAAAAATCACCGGTTGCAAATGTAATAGGTTTTAGTAAAAATCGCGGTGCATCATTGGATTCAAACAAATCCGATTCAGATGATATTATTATTGCCTCGCAAAATATAGATACACCTGTTGCAAGTATTAAAATACGAAGCAAATTGGATTCCGGAAAAAAGCAAAAACTTTCGAATCGTGTGCTAGATAGTGCGTTGAAATATAAGAGTACTGTTTCAGATGCAATGGAAATTGAAAATTGTGAGATTACACCAAAATTAAAAAGTATAGCTTCGAGCAACATACTATGTAGAGATTGCAGTACAGATAGTATGATCTCGAATTCGGATGAAGATACACCTGTAAAATCCGAGAAAGTTTTACAGAAATCTAAAATCAGTCTTAAAAGAACACAAAAAAATCCTGAAAGACATTTACAAGTCAACAAGACGGTGAATAATATCAATGAGACAATCAATTGGAATACATTAAATATTATAAAAGTCGGAAGCGACAGAGGAACATTTAACTTATTTAAGCGCGAGGTGATGCAAAAACGATATATTGCGCTAGCTCTAAATTGCGAAATGTATAATAATGACGTAAATAATATAGGCTTGAAAATTATTAGTTCCGTCAACGTTGATAGAAAAAAAAGATCTAAAAAATCGGATAGCTACATTTGCGCGGACAAAAAACTATGTGGAGCTGCTATTTCTTGGGAAAACAATATTGCCTATTACATTTCTTTTTCCAATGAGCAAGGTAGTTGGAATTACATTTATATCAACTTTTTTTTTATTGCAAATATGCTAAAACTATGCATATACTTTCAGACTTAAAAGTTCCAGGCAAGGAACAACTGAAACTACTGAAGGAACTACTCGCTAATACATTATTATCCGTAAAATGTTTTGCAACGAAAGAAATATTTAAAACTTTATACAAGTGTTGCAGAATTTCTGCGACTTGCAAATTTTTAGATCCAACTGTAGCAAGTTGGATATACGACGGAGATGTCTATGAAAAAAATTTTAATGAAATGGTAACCGTCGATTTTGCTTATAATTTTTAATATTACCAATGAAAATTTGTGGATGGTAATTAGTAATGATATTTAAATTGTACATAGGTAAAAGATAATTTTCCTCAAGGATGTTTCATAACAAAACGAATAGGTACGTGTTACAACACGGGACCTGGCCTAAATATCAAAAGCACGATACCAGGAGAATTTAGAGCATCTGCAGAAGCCGTACTCACATGGCACATAATGGATGGCCTTTTAGTCAAACTAGAACAATTAAATCCAACGTTACTGTACACTTTTAAAGGTAATATATTACTTTTTTAGTAATACATGTTTGTTTTTCTTATTTACTATTAAATATTTACTTTTTAGATATTGAAATGAAAACAGTAATTTTATTAGCTTGTATGGAATTAACTGGTCTAGGCGTTTCTTTAAAGTCATTGCAAGATTTATCTTCCGTTATTCGCGAAGAAATGTCATCATTAGAGGAACGAGCATACGCATTGGCGGGAAGAAAATTCAATTTCTTATCAAGTAAAGAAGTTGGCGAGGTTTGTGATACATTTTCAAAAAATAATTAATTCATAATTAAATGAATATTATTCATTAATAATACGTTTAATTCTACAGGTTTTAGGTTTATATAAAGGAAAGAAAATTAGCGTTAATAAAGCTGTATTGGAACACTCTGATCATCCCATATCTAGTCTTGTTATTTCGTGGCGTAAATTAAATGGAACTCAGTCTAAAGTATGCACATCAACCAAAACTACTTTTGTCTAATAAGCATTAAAACGAATAATTATTACTACTTCGTATCGCAGATTATCTATCCAGTTCTGAATTTAGCGCAACAGAGCTCCCGTATTCACGGTAGTTGTGTTACGCGCACATTAACAGGCAGAATTTCAATGCACGAACCAAATCTCCAAAATATACCGAAGGATTTTAATTCTGAAGACCAGAGTTTTGTGATAAGCGTGCGAATGGCTTTTGTACCTACGATTGGCAATGTTATGTTATCAGCAGACTACTGTCAACTTGAATTGAGAATATTAGCACACTTTTCAAAGGATGCAATATTGTGCGACATTATGAGAAAGCCGGGTGATATATTTAAAAGTATTGCGGCAAACTGGAATCACGTGTCCGAAGATGAGGTACGTGAGATCCTAAGTTCAAAACCTTTGACTGAATGAAATTAATTGTAATTGAATTATAGGTTGACGATAAAATGCGTCAGCATACGAAGCAGTTATGTTATGGAATGATCTATGGTATGGGAGTTAAGACACTAGCCGAAAGTTTATCCGTGGATGAAAGTAAAGCCAAAGAATTTCTGGAATCTTTTATGAATGCATATCCAGGTATATCTAAATGGTTGAACAGCGTATTGGAAGACGCTCGTACGAACGGATACGTATCGACTATTTTAGAAAGGCGCAGAATGCTTCCTGGATTGACGAGTGCAAATTCATCAGAAAAATGTACATCTCAACATTTCATAAATTGTCTAATACGTATTTAAAAATAGATAACTATGGTCATTTTTTTTTTTTTTGTCATGCAGCACAAGCAGAACGTCAAGCAGTGAACACGAAAATTCAAGGATCTGCAGCAGACATTGCAAAAAAAGCAATGGTAAATATCGAGGGAAGACTACGACATGAATTTTCTACTTCCACAACTGTTATGCCAGCTGTTCACCCTACACGTAAATTAAGAAGCACTGGCAAAACAACACAGCAGCGAGGTGGTCATTTAGTGCTACAACTTCATGATGAACTGTTATACGAGGTAAAAAATTTAACAAACTGTGATTCATATCGTCAAACGATCTATTTTAAAACAAAGAATCAATTATTCTTCGATTTTCTTTTAGGTAAACATGAACGACTTACAACAATTTGCGACAATAATAAAGGAATCGATGGAACAAGTATGCAAACTTGCAGTACCGCTGCCCGTAAAGGTCAAAGTTGGACCTGCGTGGGGAGATCTCTCTGAATACAAGTTTTAACGTCGATTTATGTATAGTTGTCCTACTAACAGTAGTAGTACTTCCATAGATTTTCAATTAATCATGTTTTATATTTTTACTAGTTAAAGTATTTATTAAATTTACAATGTTATGCGCTATTGCGTACACTTTTAATGGAATGACTTGTACATATTTACACTATTTTTCTTGTTATATCTTTTTATATCGTAATTGAAAATAATTAATTGCATGTATATATTTTATAAGTGATCAATATGTAATCATTGTACACTACGGAATCGAACAAAATGAAATTCGAGAGTGAAAAATATTTTTTATCAGAACTAATTATCGTGTCGAAAATCTGATTAATGTAGACAAAAATTTTTAGAATATTATATATGCAAAATTTTTTGTATTTTTACTCGTTAATTCCATATACAGAAATGTCGAAAATAAATCAATTGTGTAATTCTATTAAACTGTACAATAAATTAAAAAAAATGTTATTATTTATTATTCTACATAAATGAACATGTTCGTCTTATCCTAAATACATTTATAAAAATATTCAAATTGTATCACAAGGTGGTGCAAGTGACTGATGTAGTTTTGTTACAGCAGTTTGTACTATTTGTTGGAAAGTTTCATCTTCTTTGCTAGTTACTTCTAAATTTAATAAATCTATATGCGCTTTCTTCCCATCGACTGTTACGTACAATTTTTCGCCTTTGAAAATTTTAGGAACCGAATCCTCGCCGAACATTTCTTGGAGCATTTCTATCAAGCACTCCTTAAAGTGCATCCTGTCCATTTTGGTGGGAGCTGGCAACACTTTCGGTGGTTGTTCCATCATTTCAGCTTGCAAAATCGCAGTTAAAACAGAATCCGCGTACATATCATTTACGGGTGTCGCAATCCACTCCATGGTAACGATCTTTCCATCGATCGTAACGTCGACGTTTTTGAAGACTCGCAACTTTTTATCGTCGACGACTTCTAGATTTCCAGCAATTTGAGTAAGAAGATGTTTTAATACTGGCAACGATGCCGAGAAATATACACTTTGCCTTTGTATGACCTGACTCATACTCATATCTGTATATTTCGATAAATCGCAAGGCGCCAGCATGTGATAATTGAAGTTTCTCTTGACCAAAACTCCAGACAACGTCTGTCCCGGCTTCGGCGTCTCCATGGCCAAAGTGCCCATTACTTTGGCAGTTTTCTCTCCCCTGAAGTACAACTCTACCGCAACAGTATTTCTAGGATTGTGTATCTCCATAGTCGTGCTAGGATCATCCTCGTATTCCCGTTGTAAAGCAGCTTTCAATCTTCCCATTTCATTTTGCTCCCCGTGCACAAGCACAACGTGCGGAGGTTTCAAAATACGTATAAATTCTGAAGTTTGTTGGTAATCTGTATGCGCTGAGAATGATATATAATCAACAGACATTTTCAGCGGAAGCTTCTGCCCAGACATGGTTGTAATTTCCTCAGGTTCTGATAAAATAGTCTTCGCCAATGTTCCCTCCACGCAGTAACCAGCTATTATAACGCCATTCTTCGCGTCTGTACACCACGACTCAAACAATTCTCTCGATAAACCGCTTTGCATCATACCAGGAGAAGCCATTACTACGCACGGCCCAATATCTTCAAAGTGATCGATGCCTTTTAAATTAGAAATATGTTTAAATACAAAAGGATTGTTGATTGCTATCTGCCTCCTAATTTTATCATTCATTGCATTTACGTAAGTTTGGTAGACAGCCATGCACTTCTTTGCCAAAGAAGAAGCATAGTATATGGGTATTTCGTGAAGCTCAGGATGTTGGCTCCAATACTCGTCTAAAATGAGGAGTAATTCCTGTGCTCTACCCAACGCAAACACAGGTATTAGACACCTTCCGCCTCTGTTAACAATTTCATGAACTAAATTTGTAAATCGTCCCTCGCGATCTTCCCTTTTCTCGTGTATGTGAGTACCGTAAGTAGACTCCGTGATTAAAACATCTGGATGAATGTTCGGAATTTCCGCAGCCATTAAATGTCGATCTTCCTGCCGACTGAAGTCTCCAGTATACAAAATTTTGACGCCAGCTATTTCTATCATAAACATAGCGGCACCCAATACATGCCCAGCATTGTAAGCCCAAAATTTAATTCCGAACACGTCCTTCTCTTCGTGGAAATTAATTGTTTCTATCTTGTCCATGCTAGTTTCTAAGTCAGATTCTGTATACAACATTTGCTCCGTGGCAATATTGCTCACCTTGATATAATCGGATAATAGCCAACGATAAATAGCTTTAGTGGCATGAGTCATAAAGCAACGCCCTTTAAAGCTGGTTTTCTGCAGGAACCATGGCAGCGCTCCGCAATGATCCAAATGAAAGTGAGAAATTAATAATAAATCAATTTCATCTGCTTCCACCAAGTCTACGAATGGTAACGCATCCATTCCAGATAAACCAGGATGAATACCGCAATCCAACATTATTTTTTTCCCTTTAAATTCTAACATAATGCATGATCTTCCTACTTCTTGGCCTGCGCCAAGCGGTCTGATTGATAATAAGTCACTTTCCTCAGCTGGCACTTGCGTGTCAGGCTTTCTTTTTCCAGACATTTTTTATTACTTAATGCTTAATCGCGTAACAATGTTAAAAAAATAGAAGATTTATTTTTTCACAGTCTCATATTTGTTACGTTCGTAAATTACGTTCGCTTATATGATATTGCAAGGTTATGTCCAAAACAATGCATATTTTTTCATGAAATTGTAAACAGTACACAAAACAGGTTATTAATATTTTTTGCTGTTCCTGCGTTATGAACAGCCAAAATTATGTTGGTGATTAAAGTTAATACTAAACCGCAACTTTTTAAACGTATCCTACAATATGTATTCGATGCGGAAATCGTTTATACATCTTCCTATGGTGCGCGTTATGTGTAAAATGCCCAGTAACATCATACACAATATTTAGATACGTACATATGGCTAAAATACGGTCCCCAAAATGTAAGTATACATGCATACATAATATGCAAAAATTAGACAATTAGACATTTCAAGTCCAGGATTCGTGTTTAATGCATTGCAAAAAGAATTATATACAGGGTGGGGCAATAACTATTAGCACCTCAGATATCTCGGAAACTATAAGTTTCACAGAAATATTTGCTGAAATAAAATTGCACAGTACGAAGGGGGCCTTCCGGTGGCGATAATAGTTTTTTGTAGGTGGAGGTACTTCGGACATTTGAAGGTCACCTCCATTTTTTTAAATGGATCGGTACGTTTTTGTTTCCGTATCATGATAGAGGATCTTAAAACGAGTTCAACGACCTATTACATAAGGTCATTGAAGGTCATAGAAAGTAGAGAAAGGCGATTCCTTTACTACCAAAACAGTATTATCGCCTTTCTCTACTTTCTATGACCTTCAATGACCTTATGTAATAGGTCGTTGAACTCGTTTTAAGATCCTCTATCATGATACGGAAACAAAAACGTACCGATCCATTTAAAAAAATGGAGGTGACCTTCAAATGTCCGAAGTACCTCCATCTGCAAAAAAACTATTATCGCCACCGGATAGCCCCCTTCGTACTGTGCAATTTTATTTCAGCAAATATTTCTGTGAAACATATAGTTTTCGAGATATCTGAGGTGCTAATAGTTATTGTCCCACCCTGTATAGTAGTGTGCACATGAATGTCATAAAAAATATCATCCGTTTACTTTAAAAAGATCAACCGATATTGTTTCTCGCATTTATCATAAACATAAGTATATTTTTAACATAAAATGAAATATTAATTAATATTATATAATAAAATAAAATACATATCATGTGACAGGAAATATACTTTTAAAATATTTGAATATTTTACGTTCGTAGTTTATTAATTCGTTAAGATTTGACTAAATAATACAATTTTCAACTTTCAACTTTCAATGCAACCTTAGAAATACCCTCAACAAATAAAAATTTTCAATTATACATGACTTTTATTCGGATAGTTTCGCGTTGGAGCTGTGATAAACAATAAAAGCGACGATGTGGATAGGAAAGTAAAAGAGAGAGAGATGTTTTCTTTTTTATTTTCCTACTGTGTTTCGTCGCATCTTATGGTTCATCGTAACTCCAACATATAAACCCACCCCTACAGAAAAATATAAACTTCCAAAAGTTCTGTTTAATGTAGTGAAGTTATTAGCATTGCCCGGACAATAATGTTCCCAATGTTATAGGAATATTCCTGCAATATTCCTATGTCCGCTTTTCTGTAAGGAATATTTCTGCAATATTGCTGCAATATTCCTTGTTGTCCGACCGTCCGGGTGTGTAACAATTATTTTAAACATCATAAGGAAGTTAATTATTATTCTTATTCGTATACACGCATGTCGCATGAATGTAAGTCGTGAACGTACCAAAATGTATCAGCTTGAAGTGGAAACTACTTACTTTAATAAAACCCAAATCCACGTCCAGTTCTCTTCGAAATAAGAAACCTTTCTATTGACACCTGTTTTATAATCCACACTCGTATCAGAATTCTAACTAACTACCCGAAAAATAAACTTTTCAACCGTGTTAAAAACGTGAACAAACGCGTTCCTTTCGATTCACACATTATACTAATATATTGCTAAAAATTCCCGCGAAACTTAAACTTACATTTACTATTGCCAGCAGATGGCGTATATTTAAAATGCAATAATTTAAAATTAATTTATAATTAATACGTAGAACAACTTGTTCATTATGTCAAAAGTTTTAATTCATTATGATTTTAGTTTACAATAAAAAATAACGATTATCATCAGTGCAATATTGAAACCAACAATCATCTAATCAAGAAAAAACGTTTATAAAAAATTAAACATCTTTATTTAAGAATTCGCGCTTAAAATATACATAAATCATTATAGAAATTTTGTCCTTTTTCATGAAATTAAAAGATAATTGCAATGAATAATGAATATATACAGTAAATGAAATTAAAATTTAAAAAATATTTTTCAATTCCAGAAAAGGGTGCCTTAATTTTAAAATATGTCAGCATCGATTGATGCTTCAAGTTTCCTTTGTATTACGAAGAATGCGCTTAATATATTATACATCTCGATAGTTAGTGTTTAAACAAGCAATCGTAAAATTGCGCGGGAAAATTTAAATTTTTAATTTACTTAGGTGCGGACTACGTAATGCAGCATAGCTTGTATTAGTAACGTATTGGACTATTGTGTGTGCAACGTGATTCTTCGATATTCGTCGGACATTTAAAATTATATCTGTATTATAATCTGTCTTATCGAAGCGAAATTATCGTCAGAAACAAGAGTTGAGACGTGACATGACTGATACGAGTATGTAACGACGCAAGTGTATCGCGTGAAAGATTCACGGCTATTATTTTTTTTATTCAAATCTACGCGTTACGTTTATTTCACTCTCGGATGTGCAATCGATTACATAATACATCTTCCTATATTTTTCGAAGCTAGTTGTAGATGGTGCTGCTAGTTTTACGTGACGATATTCTATATATACTGACATGTGTGCGCGTACGTGTAACATATACATACATATATATATATATATATATATATAATTCGTTATAAATACATGTACTGTTTATAGAAGTACACAGTATTTATTTAGTTGCATAATCTTTCAACTTTGTTATAACTTGAGTTTCTTTGAATGTAGCAATCATTACGAACAACGATATTGGAAAAAAAAAATTAATTATATGATATATACTTTTCGATCTACGCTTATGAAAGGCGGTGCAAAAATATTTTATCAGTATAATTGCTACTATTAATTTTAACTATTTATCGATCTGTATCTGCATCGTATTTTCTAAAAATAATTTTTATTTACGTCTTCCTCTGACTCATATTGTTTAAAATGACTGCATAAGTAATTTAAAAAAAAACCGGGAAAGATACGAAACACAATGTAGCCTTTCATCATTTTTGTGTCACTTATATTAATACGAATACAATCGGGATAAATATGTGTTGGTCACAATACCACTCCACAAGGAGAAATGATAAACGTCAGAAGTATATGTAGAATGATCGCTCGATGCGACTTCATTTTAAAATAACGAACAGTCGCGATCACACTGTGAAACGCGGAAGTATATTAACTCGAAACATTGTGTTTTACATCTTTCTTCAGCATGATTCGCCTGAAACCAATTTTAATACTGCTTGTTCTCGTATCAGGTCTTTGCTTCCAAATCGCATCCGCAGAACTGCGTGTGGAATTAGTACAGGTGGTAAGTTCACTGAGTTTAATCAGTTAGTTCACTAATGAAACCTGACCTTTGAAAAATTCATCTACGATTTTTATTTTTATTTATTTATTTAACCAGATAAAGTACGTACAATACATGGAATACACACAATGTACATCCTATAGAGTAAATTTCGAAATTAACTGTACAATGTAAAAAATTCATGTATTTTAACAATAACAATAATAATAATATAACAATATAAATAACACAAGTAAAATACGCCCCAGATTTTGTGTTATGCATAATATTTTGGTTTTATATAACAATAATAGTGCACATTTTTGGCATACATTTTTTTGTGACGAAATTTTTTTACTGAAACAAAAGTTTACTATTTCATTTTTTTTTATTTTAGTAGACTGTAAGTTGAAGTTTTATTGCTCTACAAAAATTCCAAATTAAATTCGTAATACATTTTTGCTCGTTAAATATAAAATGCGGCTTGGTCGTTTTCATAAAATCGTTTTCATTTTATTAGTTGTTCAGACATGGCGAGCGAACGCCACGCGAGAAAGAAATGTGGTCGAGCACTACTCATACTGTTGCGACGTACGAACCGTGGGGCCTCGGTCAGCTAACAAATGTGAGCATAAAATATTAACGAGGCGCGCAAAAACAAGGAATGAATAATCATTGGGCGCTTATTTCCAGCAAGGAAAAATGAGGGAGTATCGTATCGGGAAAATGTTGAGGGACCGTTACAACGATTTCCTGGGAAACATTTATCATCCCAGTGACATATACGCGGTGTCTACGGATATGGATAGAACAAAGATGTCTCTTCAGTTAGTTTTGGCCGCGCTCTATCCGCCGGATCCTACGCAAACGTGGAACCAGAATCTACCATGGATGCCTATACCGACGCATTATATGCCGGAGAAAGTGGACACTCTGATGAAGCCAGATTACTCTCCGATGTAAATTTTTTAATGTGAAATTCCATCGCGATATTATTACTTTATCACTTTAATCCGACGTAAACATCCGAGAAAACATGGAACGTACGAAAACGTCCAAAACCTGAGGCGATAGTTTATTTAGAAAAAGATACAATATTTACGTGATTTATCATAAGACTAATATTTCAATTTTCATACGTTTTAGAACTTCATATTTTTTAGATACATGGCGGATTTGGAGCAAGTGAGAAATTCGGAGGAAGTTCGCAAAAAAGTATCAGTGCATAAAGATTTGTTTAGCTATCTTAGTAATGCGATGGGTGAAAATTTAACGCAAACGTTCGAGGTGTACGAAATCTACAATTCGATGATGGCACAGGTATAATCAATTGTAAACATTAAAGTTTATTTCCTATCAATTATTTCGACGTATGTTGTGAAAAGTAGCATGTTTCGATTCTCTTACGAAAAACAACGCGTTTGGCTTCGTTATTATAAAAAATAACACGTTTTCTTCTTCATCGCGAAAAATACACTTGGATGCTTTGCTACACTGACGAGGAAAGTTAGGAAATTCAAACATTTAAAAAATTGTGAAACTGTATGCAAGCAGAATAATAATAATAATAATAATAATAATAATAATAATAATACTTTATTAAACGGGCCAAACAACCCTTTGATACAAAAGATTATTACATATACAAATAGCAGTCTAGACAGTTATACAGGGTGTAACAGAAATGTTGCAGTTTCTTGAAAGGAGTAATTCCTGAGATGATTTTAAACAACTTTTTCCTTTGCGAAAATATAAGGTGGGGCTTTGTTAACGAGTTATTAACGAAAAACGCCGACCAATAGAAGTACGAATACAGTGGATGAATTTCAGCGCGGGCTCCAGCTGTGACTAGTATTGGCCCGCCATTGTCCGCGTCATCATTAATCCACTGTACTCGCTCCCCGATTGGTCGGTGTTTTTCGTTAATAACTCGTTAACAAAGCTCCACCTAACATTTTCGACAAGGAAAAAGTTGTTTAAAATCACCTCAGGAATCACCCTTTTCAAGGAACTGCAACATTTTTGTTACACAATCAAAAGAAAATAACAATAGATCACTCTATCAGTAAAAATCTAACAAGAAACAATTCGAGTAGCAGGTCGCTATATATATATATTAATAGTCGCTTATATTAATAATAAGAGTAAAATAACAGAAATAAAATGTATAAATATTTCATCCCTATCATAAAATCACTTTTTATTTGTGCTATAATGCAATTTTAAGGGTTCAAATTAGACTTCGAAGAAAAGTAAATATTTCGTTTTCGTAACATAATTCGAGGACTGTAAGAGATACGAGAAAGAAGTTTAAACAAAAGTTGTAGCTATATTTTATATCTACAAAATTGCATAAAAAAATGTTTTTTATTTATTTCATAAAAAAATATGGATTTTTCGTTAAATTCTTTTTGTGCAGTTTAGTAGATATACAAAAAGTAGCTACAACTTTTGTTTAAACTTTTTTTTCTCTATCTCTGACAGTTCTAAAATTACTGTACAAAAATGAGAAATCCGCATTTTTTTCAAGGTGTAATTTCAACCCTTAAATTCAGATTATGGCACGAACAAAAAATAGTTTTTTTAATAAGGATGAACTCCGCGCTTAAGAGAATCGAAACGCGCTACTTTGCGCGACGCGCGTCGATTTTATCTGTGCATCCTTTATCAATATAACGTCGCAGGAATGTGCAAATCATACATTGCCAAAATGGTGTACTAAAGAAATCTTTACAAAAATGAAAGAGGTCGTAAATCTGGAATATGAAATACGTTCGTACACAACGAAAATGAAACGATTGAATGGCGGCACGCTTATCAAAAGGTTCATTGACAATATTAATACGAATGAGGATCGTGAAACACCACGAAAAATTTATTTATACAGCGGGCATGAAGTAAACATCGCGGCGTTTGTGAGGGCGCACAATTTCATTGAACCGACGTTACCTCCCTATGGATGTGCGATTGTACTCGAAAAATTGAGCAACACTGCTGGCCAGAAATTTATTAGGGTAATTATTATAGACCGTAATTATTATAATCGAATACAGCTTTAAAAAAATTACTCTCTGTATTAAAAAAGATTGTCTTGCATTTTTTTTTTATTTGTAGATGTTGTTTTGGACCGGAATCACGGAGAAATTGGTACCATACAAATTCACTGATAATGTGGAGGTTTTCCCGTTGGATAAATATTTAGAATATGTTAAAGAAGTTGTTCCAACGGAAGAGGAACTGAATCATAAATGGAATTATGTAACGATGGAAGAAATTAAGAATCTGTACGCGGAAACATTAAAGTACAACTAAATAACTTGACAAATTTTTGTATTTTATTTTTTATATTTGAAGTATTGCAAAAATTATGAGAAACTGTATTTTTGATAAGTACATACATCGCAAATGAGGTACGAAGAGGACGTGTTATTTAATTTAGCGGGGCCCATGTTTACCATAAGGCGCATCAGGCGCAAGCTGGGGTCTCATTTTTTATGGGGCCACATATTAAAGCTTGCAATGGCTCGTAAACAAAATAAGCCACATAATAAAATAAAACCTTGATTAACCAGTCTAATTTTTTATTGACCTGGGCCAACGATTTCTAAATAAAACTAGACTAAAAATCTTGGAGTCCATGAGTATAAACAAATTGGAAAATATTAAGTGTTTATGATCGAGCATTTTCATAAAACATGACTTTAAGCTATTTCGAAGTCTTCATTCTATTTTTTGCAAACTGTAGATCTTGATAAAACAAGTAAAAAAATTGTATACAATAATGCTCCGGGGTTCATAATTTTATTATTATTATTATTATTATTATTTATTTACGGGTATCGAATCCTTTGGTACATACAGAATTACATAAAGTGCGCTCGAAGTGCGTGCATAATATAATACAATGAGAAGAGTTAGATACAGTGTTGACTCGAAGAACGGCTGGGTTTATGAACCGAGCGCAGCTCTTTTTCGAGTCGGGTTTGATCTCGGTCACGACGGAACGAGGAGACTCGCACCGGCGAAGAAGTGGTGAGGTAAAACATGTAACATATTCTTGTCTGAAAAGGCAACATATTACGTGAACAGAAATTGGTACAAATGGTGAGTAGAAATACGTACATACGTGAGCCGAAATACGGACATTTAGAGCACTGCATCGAATTAGCCATTATTAATAATTAAACGTCATATAACATTTTTTTTAAATATTTATTAATTGGTTGACTCATTATCGAGGTAGTAATCAATTAATTTGAAAATTTTTACTACAAACAAACTTTTTATACCTTTTTCATGACGCAATTGGGACATTCACACCTATAAATAATGTTACCCTGAATACAACGCGATCTTGAATTGTTTCTCGGCTGGCAAGTATCCACCCCACCATTGTTTGCCATTATCACAGTCCACAGTTTATTATTTTATGGAAACGTTAATCTGTCATTCACACTATGTTTTGTGCGAGTGGCATTGCATATTAATTTTAGCATGTAGATTCACAATTTATTGTCTCGAGACGCGATTTCGCAGCAAACGTTTGTTAAAAACGTATAGATTCGCCTTTGAAAGTAATTATTGTTACATGATAAGGAGGTGTAAATTGGCCTCTAAAAGTAATTTTTTTTACAACAAACACAAGATACTCTTTGAACATTTTTATATCACTTACATTATTCCGATTAGAAGGGAGATAAATAGATATATATATATTGAAACACGACTTCAACCCGAATTGATAAATGTCAGGAATATATAAACGTCCGATATTACTTCGATTCGAATTAGTGAACAGTCGCGATCGTATTGCGGAACATTAAGTGTACTTACTCCGAATTCCGCGTTTCGCATCTTCTTTCAATATGAGCCACCTAAGATTAATCTTAACAGTAGTCGTTTTTGTATCGTGTATCTACTTACAAATAACAAATGCAGAATTACGTTTGGAATTAGTGCAAGTGGTAACGATTAAAAATCTATAATTCTTTAGCATTCATTTTTTAACGTTTGCTTAAAATATTTAATGTTTCTTCACATTTTTGTTAAATATCATCGCGTTGTGAATCGAAGCACGTTTATTTATTTATTTATTTATTTATTTACGGGAAGGAATTCCCATTAGTGTAAGTAATTAGTAGCAGTACATTAAAGGACGAATTAACATATATAAAGAGATTACTAAAATTAAATTATAATTATATATAACGAAATTAATTAAATATTATAAAAGGAAACAAAAGACAAAACAATAGAAAAAGAAGTTTAAAAGACGTTTTAATTAAAAACGTTTAATACTTATAAAATGCATCAAATTGACAGATTATTTTCATAAAATTATATTAATTACCAATCCGATTTAATTAGTTATTCAGGCACGGTGATCGAACTCCAACCGATAAAGAAATATGGCCGATCAATTTCCACAATATTTCAACGTACGAACCATGGGGTCTCGGACAGTTGACAAATGTAAATACAAAATCCTATTATAATTATGACGAAACAATGAATAATTAACAACATTTTCCAGCGAGGGAAAATAAGGGAATACCGTATCGGAAAAATGCTGAGAGAACGTTACAACGACTTTCTGGGAAAGATTTATTATCCGGATGATGTGTACGCAATCAGCACGGATTTTGACCGGACGAAGATGTCCCTCCAATTAGTTTTGGCCGCGCTCTATCAACCGGCTCCCATGCAATCGTGGAACGAGGAATTAGCGTGGATGCCGATACCAATACATCATGCTATACCGGCGAAAGTGGATAACGTAATGAGGACAGATTTATCTCCAGTGTGAGTATAAAAAATTAACGAATTCGATCGCAGTTACTGACTTAGGAAACATTTTTTGCAGATACATAGAAGCTTTAAAGAAAGTAAGAAATTCGGAGGAAATTGTTAACAGAGTCTCAGTGCACAAAGAACTGTTTAAAATGCTTAGCAAAGAGACGGGCATACATGTTAATACAACGGAGCGAGTGTATGAAATTTTTCATTCATTAATGGCGCAGGTATAATTAAAGTTGAACCGATTAATTTGATTCAAGTTTAAAGTTCAAATTTATCAGTGTTTTTTTTTTTTTATCTCGGGTTCATTTATCGAAATGATTTCGTAGGAATGCATGAATCAAACACTGCCAAAGTGGTATACCAGCGACGTCTCTAAACAGATAAAAGAAGGCGCGAGTCTTGAATACGAAATTCGATCATACACTCCGCAGATGAAACGACTAAACGGTGGCATGCTCATCAAAAAGTTCATCGATAACATGAGATTAAACGGTGAACGAGCCAGACCACGAAAGATTTATTTATACAGCGGGCATGAAATAAACATCGCGGCGTTTGTGAGGGCGCATAATTTTACGGAACCAGATTTACCGCCGTATGGATCTGCGATTATAGTTGAAAAATTGAGCAACAAAGTTGGTCATCAATTTATTAGGGTAATTATTGCAGAAATTGTTAAACAGACATTTGACATTTTTATATTAATTATGTTTTATTAATGATTATTATTCTTACGATTAGATGTTCTATTGGACCGGAATCACGGAAAAATTAATACCGTACACATTCAGTGATGGCGAAGAGATTTGCTCAATAAACAAATACTTAGAAACGTTTAAAAAAGTTATTCCATCCCAAGAGGAATGGAATCACAGATGGAATTATGTGTCGACGGAAGAACTTCGAAAATTGTACGAAGAGACTGAATAATAATTTAATTCTACATTTACGTGTTTTGTACTTCATTTCTTATACCTGACACATCGTTAAAAATATTAAAATTATAAGAAATCATATTTTTAATAGTTACATCGCAATAACCGCAATTATCTAATCGAGTTGATATTAGAGTTAAAACTGAAACATTTCCCAGAGATACATTTTTTTTATTGGTAGTATAACATTATTAAATAAAAATTGGGATTGTATTCAATATTTTACTGTGCTCTTATCCCTAGTGCACCGAACAATTGGAACTCAGTATAATAGAAATAGAAAATACATAATTAAGAGCGGGTTAATTAAGCTTCTACTATCTATTGACTAAAATGGTTATTCATTAAATGGCTGTCCGAGCTAAACGGAGTGAAAGCATGTATTTTGTTCTTATCGCAGTGATATCGTGATATCATTGAGTTATACAGGGTGTAACAAAAATGTTGCACGTCCTTGAAAGGGATGATTCCTGAGGTGATTTTAAACAACTTTTTCCTTAGCGAAAATGTTAGGTGAGGCTTTGTTAACGAGTTATTATCGAAAAACACCGACCAATCAGAGAACGAGAACAGTAGACGAAGCTTGGCACGGGGGATAACATTTACAATAGATATTGGATTGTATAGTCATTTCAATGATTCTTATCAAATTACTGATATCACAAAACTAATGTACAATTAGTTTGCTTGAAATATTAGGTATTTGAAATAAAACATTCTTAGGGTTCGAAAAATGAAAAACGATTTTCTTGAAAACGACGTTTTGGATGAAAAAATGTTATACTAAATTTTCGTCTTATCTTTTCAAATAAAATTAAACCCTATATGGATTTGAGATTTTTAAGTAATATTCAATCAAACATTCGCAATCATCATCTATTTTCTTGTAGATCTTCAATCGTAGAAATCAATCAAGCTAATTGGCTATAAATTATTGATATACATAAAAAATCGTAGCAAAAATCGTGTAATCAGATGCATAAATATATTATTAATTATTGTATACACACTTATAGAGATCTCGTGTCTAACTTTATATTAAAAAAATAGGTTTTAGTGCGCTATAACAATTGGTAAATAATTAAATTCTATGTTCCATACTTCGTTACAGATTAACTTTCATCCGTATTTCCACATAATGCCACTAGATCTTTCGGTATCACAGGCATTACAAAGTTCTTGAAAGTTTCTAGCGGACACATTTTACTGCCACATCCAGGAATGTTGAGTATTCGAACAATGTCTTCGTTTCTATAAAATATCTATTAACATAAAAATATATAACAATCAAAGATTTAAAAAATACTTGTAAGCATTTAATCATAAATATCTTCACAATTAAAATTAATTAAAAATAATCTAATTGATTTGTTTTAAATGAATCGTATGTCAGAAATTTTGTTTGGCTTTTGTACAAGTTTGGTTTCAAAAACCTCATATTCGTAGAAATAAAGCTACGAGGAAAAAAATATTTATTTTACACCAATTTTTTGGTGTATGCAATGTCTGACAGAATTTGCATTGCTAACGACTTGGACACCCGGAAAAATTGTATTTATGAAATATACAGATACATGCATAATGTACGAATTCGTAAATTTGCTATGTTGGAACTTTGTGACACGAGTCATTTTTGTGACGACAGATGTATATACAGTCGTTACTGACGATCATTAGATGACTAATGTTGCTGTGCAACGATGTGTACGTTCTTTGATTCCTATATTCTGTAAGGTATTACAAAACGTATCCTACGATTACTCGTAACAGTAAAAATCATGGTATATCGTGACATGACGTCGCAATTGACTGTCATGCAAAAACATACTTTGAGTCATGTGACGATCGTAGTAATAATCGCACCACTTGATAGCAACACTGTCATCACAAGCAATACATTTCTTAACCCAGCTACTGGTCTTCGGGTCTTTTCTGACCCTGTGATCTGTTTTAGTCTCTTTAATAACTGTTTGAATCTTGAAGAAAATCGAAGATGTATTAAATCTGTTAATATATCTGTGGCTGTAAGGTAAAACGACGTATGTCACATTTTCAAAAAATTTGATTTTATGCCATAACTGACATCTAAAAAATAGAATTCATACATTAAAACATGTTTGCCATTAAACATAAAAATATAAAAAAGAATATTATTCAAGTTTGAATGTTTGAAACAATAAACACTTTTCAAATTTTTCAAGTTCTAATTGTTTATTTGTGTTTTTAAAAATTTTATTTTGTTTAAAGATCCGCTGTTTAATGGTAATGTGAAAATATTAAAAGTTGTTTCAATTAGGAATTCTTGAGTCCCAATTTTAAAAGGATTAAAGCAAACTCGCACACATAATTAATTAGTTGATTAAATTATTACCTGTACAAAATGACCATCATCTTCTTCATGCAATTCAAACATAATAGTGCTACAGTAGGAAGGTATTTTATTATCATAATTGTGTAATGCCACAAGTATATATGCAAGTGTCAAATCATGAGCGGCATACATAAATGCTTTTCGTGAACTCTTTTTATGTAAATAGTCATCGACATGATTCAACCATTCACGAAACCACACTCCTGTTAAAGGAAGAATTAAATATTATTATTATTAGAATTAAATTTATAATTGATGTTTAATAAATAATTAGAACTGCCAACCTACCGCCTAATAATTGTTTCAATTCTGGGGTACCAGTCCGTATAAGAATATCGTACGCGGCAAGTTCGTCCAATTTCCCATTTGGGAAAATTGGTTTTACCCATGCAGGCAATTTCAAACCAACATCTCTCTGAAATATGATCAATTTCACACGCTCATAAAATTTTGATTACAAAATTTCGCGTCTAAAAAATACATTTATATACATTTATAATACGAAAAATACATTTAGTGTTAGTTACTTTTTTTACAAGAGTACCTAATTACAAAAGTATGATTTGTTCTTTATGATTCGTAAAGTTATAGCATCAGAATTTATTCATAAGTGAAATTAATTTGAAAGAGAAATATTCAAATATGCAAAGCATATGCATTATGCAAAAACTGTAAAACAAGAAATATATTTTTAGAATTCTCTAATCACAAAACAAATTTCTATCGAGGTCGGATTACATTATTTATTTTGTATCAAAATGTGCATTTGCATAAAGATCCGCTATCTAGTTATGATGTTTTAACGACAATAATTCCACGGAACCGCTAATTTGTCCGTAATTGAGTCAGTTACCCTATACAGAGTGTAACAAAAATGTTGCATCTCCTTGAAAAGAGTGATTCCTGAGGTGATTTCAAACAACTTTTTCCTTAACGAAAATGTTAGGTGAGGCTTTGTTAACGAGTTATTAACAAAAAAACACCGACCAATGGGAGAGCGAGTACAGTGTACGAATTTCGGCGCGCGCCCCAGCTCTGAGTAGCTATTGGCTCGCCATCGTCCGCGTCATCACTAATCCGCTGTACTCGCTCTCTGATTGGTTGGTGTTTTTCGTGAATAACTCGTTAACAAAGCCCCACCTAACATTTTCGCTAAGGAAAAAGTTGTTTAAAATCACCTCGGGAATCGCCCATTTCAAGGACGTGCAACATTTTTGTTACACCCTGTATTGACGATACTTACTTGCGCATATAAATTCTGACGCAAATTGAACGTCCCGTGTTGCGTGAAATTACTGCCTGTGTGCTGAGACAAATATTTGTAGATCTCCCTGTTTTCCTTTCCGAATTTCACCATGTTCTTGTCCTTCTCTTCTACTTGAGTTCTCCACTTTTGAGAATTCTTACAAAACATGCCGTCGTAAAGATACTCGTTAGGCGGTTGCCATATGGGTATAGGTTGCCAATTTAAATCAGAATTCCACCTGTAAAACGTAATGTTAATATTTCCACGGTTCAGTTTTTCAAATTCAAAGTTCATTATCAATTGAAATAATCGAATCTATTCAGTTTCACTTTTGTTCACCGCGCGGTGGGTACAATCCAGCTGCCACCAGTTGTCCAGTCATCACAACTCTGTCCATTTTATCCGCACAAAACCAGATTGCTTCATTCGAGTAAATCGGTCCTAACAATTCATCGTACCTCGCTCGAAAATATTGTCCAAGTTTATACGCTGTCATTTTACCAGTCTAGGTAATCGTAAATGAAAATCATGGAATCAATTTTATCGTGAAACATTGAAAATGAGAGCTTTTATTTAAAACCTACGTTTGTCAGGCCTCCATGTCCTTCCGGTTCATACGTCATATTGATATAAGGATCCTTGGGATACAACCATTTCCCATTCGTCGGATTTCTGTTACCGTGTCTAAACACTGTTTGTATGAGTTTCAGTTTCGCGAGGCACGGTTCAAGGAACAACAGGCAAGCGACAGCCGCCAGAATCCACGTAATATTCATGGTACTGTGAATTATGAACGGATGAAAGTACGATGACGATTCTCCAATTGTGATGTAAGTTATTACCGAAGTGAAAAAATTAAGTGGTTTCTCAGAAATATAATTCATAGAAGAATGTTATGTATTATGAAATCATAGTTTCCGACTGAATATCAATGAAAACATGAAAGAAGAATAATTGCATTGTTCAGCAGCCAAAGTGATTAACTCCACTTTTTAAACTTTTACAAATTTTATTACTAAAACGCTAAATGTGCAAATTTTATGTGCGCTGATAGCAAATTTGAATGAAACTCAAAAAGTCGAGTTAGTCACTTTGACTTGAGATTCAATTAACTCTCTTCGCAGATTTGAAGAGTTCAAATCAGAAATTGAAAGGCTGAAAATTAGAGATTCAAAGACTTCAGATTGGAAATTTGAATAGCTGACGATGAAGATTTGAAGAGTTGAAATTGAAGAAGTAAACTGAGAAGTGAAATATTTATTCATTCCTATGTTTATGATCATTATGATCATTATGATCACCACTGAAAGGTTAATTAGTATGCAGTTACCTGTAGATAATCGAAACTCAAGTTGAAAAGCACAAACTGACGATAGCTTTGTATTGTTGCAGTTAAAATATGTTACGCTGGCTTGTTAATTTAATATTTTGACTAATGTATCGAAGTTGAATGTATGCGATAGCTGTATCGAATATTTACATAAAAATGTTCCAGTCGTGCGTTTTTAAAGTATGAAATTTGTTATGTACTTTGTAATATATTATTTAAACAAAAAAATTCCAGAAAAGAACTACATACATATATGCACACCTGTATTCGTCGTTTAAAAATGCACTAATTTGCAATTAAAATTTTCTGCCTGTACCGAATAGCTCTCGAAATATTTAAAAAAATATTCTTTCAGTCGCTTTCAAGGGTTGCTTTCAGTGCTGCAAAGTAGACGATGGTTGATAAAAAATATAGGACAAAATAGTTTGCCACAATCAGTGACGTTTACAAAACACAATGCGACTGTTTATAACGCAGCTATCTTTTTTTTTTTGATCCTATTGTCGTATTTATAATATTGGGGTCATAACTTGTAAACCTTGGCACGGAAAAAGTTCAACGCAAACAGTGAAATGTATTAAAATTTTATGAAGCAGAAAGCGAATGCAATAAAGCTAATAAAAAATTTACCTTTTGATTACGACCTATAAAAACTGTAATGTTACACTGTCGCACTGGGATCGTGGATTTGTTGTAAGTAAATCTGTGTCCAGAGAAAGTTATAACTTTAATCGACTGTATTCTCTTAAAAACTTATCTCATTGGACCTAATTAAGAAGCGAACGAAATAACAATATTCCCTCACGATATACGCAAAAAGTTTATCGCAATCGTATCATTTCGCAAGAGGCAGCTGCTCCAACTGAAAAAGACTGCATTTTATGGATCGGTCAGAACATAAATCGGGAAGATTAATGTAGGTAGAAGTCCCTGTCGCGAAGCTTCTTGCATTAGTCTTGAAACGGTGACGCATCAGTAGACGAGGAAAACGGAATAAGTCGGAAGTAATCAACTTATGCAATTACAGTAGACGGTATGACATGCAGAATCACAGTACGATTTAGATGAAAAAGAATTCTCTCCAATTTAGTATTCATCTAATTGCTATAGATAGACGGTTCATTTAATTAAAATTTAATTTATTTAGTTATATGCTGAATATAATATCATGTAATGTATTATTACTTGCATTATAATGAAGAAATTATATACAGGAAATGTTTTACAGACTATTATCATTATTATTATTAATCCTCTTTAATACATCAATATACAGGGTGAGTCTCGCGACATGATCACTTCGAATAACTGATTAGTTATTTGCTGTACAGTAGAATCTCTATTAACCGAATCGATATTTATAAAATAAAATGATAACAATTAGTAGAACGTTATTAAATCATAGTTCAAGTTTTAGTCGGAGACTCGCTGCACTCTTATAGCTAACGCGTTAATTAATTGGAATCTTAGGTAATTAAAAATGAGTATAGTTGCGATTCGGATAACCGAGGTTCTACTGTATAAAAAAAATGTTTCAAATATAAAGCAAAGTAACAAAAAATAAATTACAACACAGTATGTTTCCCAGGAAACCAGGCAAATTTTGTTTGACATATTTTTTTTATACAGGCAATAACTTACTAGTTATTCAAAGTGATCATATTGTTCTTTTTTTTTTAGTTAATATTAGAAAATAACTAAATAAGAAATAGTAATACTGTTTTTTTTACAAGCAATATAAAAAAATTTGTAGCAAATTAAATTTAATGCAAGAAATAAAAATAAATTACAAACAAGAAAAATTAAATGTCGAAAGCATGTCCCAGGTAAGAATCATGTCCACTTCGAATCGCTAGCGGAAAACTAAATACTATGATTAATGATGGACTAATACTATTAGAGGCCTCGACATTAATAAGTAATTTAGACGCAGTTATGTATAATAGAAACAAATTCTACGAACGAATCTGAAGAATACTCTTCTCCACATCTTTTATTACAAATTTCGCTACTTTCAATTCTACAGCGAAGAGGAATCTAAAATCTAAATCGTTTCGTCTCAATAAAATTGAAATGCGTTTGTATAATGCTAGTTTTCCACGTACAAGACGTCGTCGCAGAAAGAAAATAAATGTTACAACGATTCGATGAAATTTTTATATGAATTTATGTGCATTATGTGCATTTCTATACATACATCAAATTTAATAAATAAACAGGGAAATATGAATTAAGTTCTTCGTATCCGAGTTTCGGACTTGAAGTTAGAAGTACTGAATCAACATCGTTGAATTAAATAAACACGGAATTATTTAAATAATCATATTGCACAAGGCGCAATACTTCATCTTCACTGACAGATTTTCTTTGGTTTTCAATCACGTGCACGTCTCTCTTCTCTCCTTAAGTTTCTTATTTTCCGCTTTCATAGGCGTTCGCCGGTTTTGATCAAGTTGTACTTCGACAAGTCTATCTCCTCGTTTGATCTCACGTCGGCGTATTCTTGCGTGAGACCTTTATCACAACTCAGCTCTTCTTTGGATGGTATCACTTCTTGTATCAACTCCAAATACTTATCTAAGGGGCATAACTCTTCGCATCCAGGCAGCTGAAGATTTATTATTTTCGACGGAATGCCCAGGTAGTAAAGTACCTGAAAGAACAATTTTCATGTAAAGAAACAAAAACTTGAAATAGATAATTATTTAAAAAGTTTTAGACTGGTAAATAACGAATGGGAAATTAAAAACTTCGACTACGGTAAGTGGCTCAGTTCTGGTTCGAAGAATCTTTAAACAGTCGAGCAAACAAAAAAAATGTGATAAGAATGAGGGAGATAATTATCAATTGAAGACTATTGTCTCTTCACAAGAGACAAATTCACATACCTGCACATAGTGCTGTTTGTCGATTTCATGCAGCTCCATTATCACAGAACTGGAATATTGAGGAACGTGAGGAAAATAGACGTTGAGGGCATGCAAGGTACTGGCAATGTTAGTTTCGTGTCCACTGTACAAATACATTTTTCGTGGGTCCTTTAACACGCCAGCCACCAAGTCCAACATCGTGTTCGTTACTATTCCGAGATACGGTCCTGAAATATTCAGAGAATAAAAATGTATGATTGCCAAAACTTGGACGCGGAATAACTATCGGCTGAAATTTAAAAAAAAGGAACTGAATCACAACTTTAAATGGAAAATTTAGAGTGAAGCATAATCGTGTACAATATGATTTTAATCCTGCTATCGTCTTCGATTTTTCTTTTTTTATCCATTAGAGTATTTTATTTTCTTTAACCACTGTTTTATTTTGGGGGAAATATGAAAAGTTTCTTGTTCCTTAACAGGACATAAAAAATTTCATTATTTACATAATTGAAAGCTATTCAATTATGGATCAAGAGGAAGTTTCAGGGTTAAAAAGAAAATCATGGGATTCAAATTTTTTGGTTTCTTTGCGATCGCAAAATTGTTTTTCTTTGCAATCAAACTGATTAATATCATACCTGCGTACAGTCTTCTCTGCAAAGGGGTGGTATTGGCGATGTTGTATGCAAATACAGTTGCGTTCCACAGTTCACCATCAGGGAATATGTCGTACGCCCAATGGGGTAGTTTAAGACCGAGAGAATATTCGGCCATAAGCGTGTGATACAAGTAATACATGTCCAAAGGAGTAGATATGGTTTTGCCAGTCCACTCTGTTAACTGTTTCATGAAATCGCTGTACTGCCTAAGCTGCGCTTGTCCTTCGAGCGATTGCAACACTCTTTCGTATTCGGCCAGGTATCTGCGAAGAAAATAATGCACGTGAAATTTAAAGTCAAATCGAAAAGATTCCCTGAGCCATAAGGCTGGTACAGACGAGCGACATCTGTCGTTTTGCTAGCGATAAATACTATCAATTAATTTAAATCGACTACACAATTACTATTTACTCGCGACACACTTTCGACTATTAAGTCGATGGCTTTCAGTTGACTGCATTTTCATTTTATTGGTTGTACATCTATTATTACTTTGTCTCTTTTCATTTTCAACGAGTTTCAACGTTTCAAGCTTTCAGGTTTTTAGTTTCAACATTTTAAGCTTTTCAAGTTTTAAACTCTCAACTTTCGACTCTTCAAGCTTCAAGCTTTCATGTTTTCAGTTTCAAATTTTTGAATTTTCAAGGTTTAAACTTCGAGCTTTGAAGTTCACAAGCTTTAAAGATTGAAGTTTAAATATATGAAGCTTTAAAGTTTAAAGTATTTAAGCTTCAAGCTTTAAGTTTCAAGTTTTTAAACTAAAAATTTTCAAGTGATCAAATCTTTAAATTTCAAGCTTTCAAGTTTTTGAACCTCAAATTTCCACATCTTCCGACTTTCGGAATTTCCAGCTTCATAGATAAAAATCTCCGAGTTTCAAATTTTCAAGTCCTTAAATTCTCAGGTTTCAATTCTCAAGTTCTAAAATTTTAAATTTTCAAGTTATAAGCTTTCACGTATTTAGTATCAACGTTTCAAGCTTCAATGAGCTTTCAAGTTTCAACTTTTCATACCTCAAGCTTCTAAGTTTTTAGTTTCTATTTTTCAAGCTTGAAGCTTTTATTACTTTGCCCTTTAATTAGTACTGTTAGATACCTAAAATTGTAAGTGTTTAATGTCATTTTGTATTTTACTTTTTTTTATAGTAGAAATTAGTGATGAAATTAAATTACGTTAAAGATTCCAAAACTAATCTCACCTTAAATTATTATAGTTTCCAATAGTTGTGTGATATTAGCATCTAAAAAAAATCACTGCATTTTGCAGTCGCGTCAATATATCGATATATATACACACAAACAGATAAATTGGATATGTGTATTGTTAAATAACAAAATACAAACACGACCTGTTTGAGTTTTAGATGTGGATGCTGACATGACACTAATAAATGGTTAAAACTTGGACAGCACCACTTTGAATCATTTTCCTTTTTCCCTCATTTCATCTCCTATAGAAGGAAATAAACAGAGCCGCATTTAAACTTTTAGAAGCCTATTTCATTATGTTTATCGAAAAAAATTATACGTGATACGAATTATTTGATAAAAATTACCCAAAAATGACTGAAATTACTATACAATACAATGTCTATCTCTGAAATTAGAGATTCGAAACTTTAAAGTCGAATAATGTAATTTCCCGCCGCGGCAATTTGTATGAAAGACTTAACACGAGCCGTCAATTCCAGTTTATTCTAGTAACGATTAAGCGGCGTGTTTGCGGTCGTTCAATGACAACTTGCTCGTGTGAACTGCAAAACAAATTTAATGCGAGAAGCGCAGCAGCAAATCCCAGCAAACTGCTCGTCTAAACCGTTCAATGCTTACAGTGTCTTGTCTTTTTCATTGAACAATACATACAGGGTGTTTTGCAACAGGTGAGAGAAAATGTAAGGTGTGATTCTAGACGTTAAAATAAGAGGAAAATCAAGAGTAACGAAAAGGCGGTAGCAGCTTTGTTTTTTAGTTAATAGCATTTTAAAAAGTGGGTGAAAAGCGCCTGAAACATGGCAATCCGTATGGCATCCCTAATTTAAAACACGGACCCTCTCACTCAAACTTACATTCATTCGGTTCTTCTTTGAAATAATCATATCGATCCTCGAAAACAGCTGTGGTTTACGTTACACACATAACTTCGTTTCATACAGATAACAGACAGCTCTACACACTCTGAATATTCCGTAAATTTTGACATATGCCATAGGGATTGCCATGTTTCAGGCGGTTTCGCTCACTTCTTCAAATGCTAATAACTAAAAAACAAAGCTGCTACCGCCATTTCGTTACTCTTGATTTTCCTCTTATTTTGACGTCTAGAATCACGCCTTACATTTTCTCCCATCTATTGCAAAACACCCTGTATATCCGATATTTACGTGCTTCTGTATACAGGGTGTAACAAAAATGTTGCAGTTCCTTGAAAGGGATGATTCCTGAGGTGATTTTAAACAACTTTTTCCTTAGCGAAAATGTTAGGTGGGGCTTTGTTAATGAGTTATTAATGAAAAACACTGACCAATCGGGAAGCGAGTACAGCGGACTAATGATGACGCGGACGATGACGGGCCAATACTACTCACAGCTGGAGCCCGCGCTCAAATTCGGCCACTGTACTCGTGCTGTGATTGGACAGTGTTTTTCGTTAATAACTCGTTAACAAAGCCTCACCCAACATTTTCGCTAAGGAAAAAGTTGTTTAAAATCACCTCAGGAATCACCCCTATCAAGGACGTGCAACATGTTTGTTACACCTTGTATGTATAGTGATGTACGTATTGACGCGACTGCAAAATACGTGTCGCTCGTCTGCACCGGCTGTAAAGGCGCCTGTCAACAGTCGCAACATTCGTTGCTGCGTGCAATTAAGAGGGTCGAAAAGGGTCGATTCTTATGGCTTGACGCGCAACTTACTGTAAACGGGACAGGGGCCGAGCGCGTCCTTGCGCGTCCGAGCACTCGATGTTGCGACTGTTTACAGGCGCCTTTAGATTGAGACTTTTCGTGTTCTTTTTCTCCGCAATGCCACTTCCAAACTTACAAAGGACATTCGTCCGCAAGGAACACGTTGTCCTCGTAGCGCCGCAAATATTGCGTGGGTATCGGTTGCCAATCCAACTTCGTATTCCACTTTTGCAGTGCGTTCGGTGGGAAAAGTCCTGCCAAAACCAGTTGCAAGGACATTTTTGTTCTATCGTATTCTGAACTGATACCCCAAACGGTCTGACGCGTGTATAAGTCTCCCAAGAAGTCCTTGTACCTCGATCTTAAAAATTCTCCCAAATCGTATTCGCGCCGCTTACCTTGCTGCAAATCAGAGTTGAACAGAAGTCCGACTATAATTTTTAGTTTAATTAATAAGGTGGAAAGCACTAGTAGTCGACCATTTGAAGCTAAATTTGAATTATATGTATTAACAAAACGAAACAGTCGATGTTTGAAAATACAGGGTGTCCCACGTAACACTTTTCACGATTTTTCAAGTACTTGCGATAATCTGACAAAAAATATTTCAAACAAAAGTTGATCAGTTTTCGATTGGCTATACAGTGCAATAAAAAAAGTTCGAAAATTTTGTTTTATTATTATTGTCAAAGCCACCTTCATTTTTTTTAAATGGCACTTCAAGGTCATCCGAAGATTATGGCATACTATATGGCTACAAATTTCACCAGAAAAAGAATTTCAGTAGTTAATCATTGATCAGTTAAAATTTGAAAGGAGTTTAATTGTCGATTACGACTCAAACGATTAAAATAAGAATGTAACTCTTAATTGCAATTAACGATTGAAGGAGAAATTTAATTATTAATCGTTGACTAAATTTTTGCCCAAGTCTGCTGCAAATGTACGAACCGTTTCGTTATCGTTCCACTACTTTCGCGATTCAGATCGGGCAAACTTTTTGTATTTGAAGTATTTGAAATTAAGTGAAAACAAGGATACTGAGGCTACTCACGTTCGACAATTGTCCTCGACCCCCTGGATAAAACTCATCGTTGAGGTATGGATCATTTGGATACTTTTCGTTGTCATTGTCGTCGGGTGCTCTGTCACCGTGTCTGAACAGCTACGAAATTTCAAATAACGTGAATGCGTCGAATGACTCTTTTTTAATTTATGAATGAAGAGATTAGATGTCATTTGGAAAGGTTTGTCACGAATTCCTACGCGAAAATGAACCACCTTCGACATTTAAGCGGGCAAAAATTGTTAAACGTAAGCAACTATATATCTTACCACATTCACTAGTCGGAGTTCTGCTTCAACGGTCGTGACGCAAATAATTATTGCCAAACCAAAGATTGCATACATTAGCGAAAAGCTTCTAGGACTAACGGCCGAAATCATGTTGCGATTGATTAATCTGAAAAATTTTTAACGAAACTTAGTCTTCTTCAATATCGTTGAAATAGTAAACTGTTCCACTTTTTGTACGACAAACTTTTGCAAAATATTCTTTACCCAGATCTCATGAAATAAACTGCGTGATAAAACTAATCGACGATAGATAAAAATAAAATAGAAATATTCTTTACCGAGTAGTAAATCAATGTAATCAAAGGAAGTGGCATAACAGAGAAAAATTATAAAATCAAACGTTATCAATACTCTCAAGAAATGTATTTTTAACAATTCAATCTTTTGCTCTTTTTAATACCTAACAAACAATTCTATGATTATAAGGAAAAACGCCGAATGTCACATGTTTTCATTCACAAGATCTTCGAGTTTAAAGTTTTTGTTACTAGACAGCGGATCTTTATGCAAAATAAATTTTTATAAGCACAAATAAAGAACTGGAATTTGAAAAATATTCTAGGTTGAATAATATTGTTTACATTTTATATATTTTAGCATCTCTTAACAATCTCATAGATTTTTCGCGTGCAGTAGAACCTCGATTATCCGACTTAATATTTCTAATATAAAATTTTCAAATTTTACTGAAAGTCCTACTGTACTATTGTACCTAATTCATTTAGTATTTGGAATCTTGGCGAATAAAAATCGAGAATAATAGTGGGTTAGATAATCGAGGTTCTACTGTACTCAACATTGCCATAAATTCATAAAATCCGCTGTCTATTGTCAACCAATACTATACCATAGTCTTGAATTTTATTGGAACCTCGTTTTCGAAAAAAAAAAATTAATTTCATAGACTTTTTTTTACAATAATATAAATTGAGTTAAGACACAAACTTTACTTTTTCGAAAATGTGACTTGCGTCGTTTCTCCTCGCGGCCACAGGATTGTACTTACACAAATGTTACAGATGCGACAAATAGGAAATGCTACCTGCTAAATGCTAATAATACTGATGTGTCGATTGTGAGATCAAGCGAAACACTGACCGCATTGCCCCCGTGTAAACGGTTTTAAAGGATAGCAGCACGTCAAACAAAAATCGTTCCCTAGAATGATTTCCCAATCGTCTTTTTCGGTATAGCGCGAACACTCTCTAGATCACGAAACGGGGGTTCCCATTCTAGTACTGCACATGCAGTGTCGTCATGTAGTTGCAGGTAAAGTTAGAAGGAAAACCAGGACCTTCGGGGTATGACGTATCGCGTGACGTTACCCTTACACAAATGCGGACCCGCTGTTATTATAGTTATCACAATCAGGGAGATATCTTCGCACGAAACGAAATTTCCTATTAGAATATCTTATACAATTCCCGTTCTCTAATTACTCACCGTGAACAGTGAATCACTTAAACATTTAACTACCGTTTCAAAGATACGAATGAGATTAAATCTCGACGAACCAGACATTTGAAGGACTCCAAAAATATCGACAGGGGATAAGAATCGCTTTCTTTTATCAATTTCACGTTTGTTAAGATTTCAATTTCACGAAATTGTTACATTACTTACCGAGGTAGCTATTCACTGTGTAACAGAGATCAATTTTTTTAGTTACATGGAACCAGCGTAACTATTGCTGTGATAGATCTCACTATGTTATATAGGACTAATGATAAGTAATGATGATAAGTAATCGAATGTAAACACCACTTTGAATGACGGTTATCCAGAAAATCATTTGATAATAACCATTATCTCTGCGAATAGAAATGGAAATACTGTAGCAGAAGTGAATGCCGACGAAAAAAAATGTACAATTTTCTAAATGGAATCCTACTAGTAAAATTAGAGGTCCACTTTTGCAGTTCGAAAATGATAAATGACGCACAAATCTGTCATCTCCACGTGCATGGCAGTGAAATCAGAGTACGGAAAGTCCGTTTTATTCGTAAGTAAGTAGTTAAACCTTGGACAACACTGCTTTTTGAATCATTCTCCTTTTTGCCTCATTCTGTCTCCTCTACAGAGAAAGAAACATTACCGCATTTAAACTTTTATTGAAAATTATACGTAATACAAATAATTTTATCAAAATTACTCAAGAACTATTGAAATTACTGTACAATACAATGTTTGTCGCTGAAGTTGGAGATTCGAAACGAGAAAGATATAGATTTTTATAGTTAAAAAGGGAGATTTGAGGATTAAAAGGTTGAAGTTAGAAGATTAAGCATATAAAAATAGAAATTTAAAGACCAATTTGAAAATTTTAAGAGTTGAAATTCGAAATTTAAAACAGAAGATTAACAAAATTAAAGTTGAAGATTTAAAGACTTAAAGCTGAAGATTTAAACAATTGGAAATTTACAAGTTTGGAGCTGATGTTTTGCTACAATTGAAGATTTGGACGTGTTGAAGGGGAAACTTTAAACACTTAAAATTATAGATTTGAAGATGTAAAGTTGAAGATATGAAAGTTTCAGATTGAAAATTTCAGTGTTTCGATTTGTGGATTTAAAAATTCCCAAGATTAAATTTTGAAAATATGAAATTGTGAATTTGAAAATATGAAATTGAATATTTACTGTTTAAAGACTTAAAGTTTGAGATTTTAAGAATCGAAATTAAAAATTCAAAAATTTAAACAGAAAATTTGAAATTTCAAAATTCAAAATTTGAAGATTTCATGCTATAAATTAAAAAATTTCAAAATACAAATTTCAGGATTAAAAACTTGCAATTTTGGGGGTTTGAAGATTTAAAGATGGAGATTCAAAGTTGGAGATTCAAAGATTCAAAAATTAAGATTTAAAAGCTTTTAGCATTTCAGTTTAAATGTTTTGAATTCTTAATATTTTTAGAGCTACAATTGAAGATTTTAAGATTGCAATTCGCAGATTTAAAAATTCTTGGAATTAAAATTGGAAATTTTAATTGGAAGTTTTAAAGTGACAAATTTAAAGGGTAGAAATTATAAATTGTGAGATTTCAAGTTAAGAATTTGCAAATTTGAAGCTGTAGATTTTGAGATTTTTAGAGTTAAAATTGAATATTTGAGAATTTGAAGCTAAAGCTTTGAAATGTTGAAAATGAAAAATCGAATCGAAAATGGAGAAACAATTTTCAACGGCTTCTAATGTTTATATTACGCACGTGATTTTTATGTAGCAAAACTTAAATGTGGTCCCATAAAATATATTGTCACAACTTGCGTCTAATACGCGTTATGGAAAATATGAGTCTGAAAATGAAGACGAATAAAATAAATCCTGGATAATACTCTAGCTTTAGATTCTAGCATTCCAAAAACTTAAACCATTAGAATGGATTTGATAATCTGGTTGTTTTTAGATCTCAACTGTGATGAGATAAGAAATAGAAGTTCAACGAAGCTCGGTAATGCTGACGAACATAATTCGAACACTTATTCTTCGAAATGAGAAACAGTTTAAATAATCAATTTATTAAGAAAGATATCAGTGTAATCGAAACAGCAAAAGCAGGACGACATCAAACATTTTAAAAGATACATACTGTTTAACAATTTCAGAGAATCACATGATCTTCCACCAAAACGAAACTAACAACGAACTGCCAGCATCTTGAAGATGACCCGAACTCTTATTTCTGTGATTACAAGGCAAAACGCTGCATGTCACATGTTGTCATTTTCGAGACATTCACGTTTATTAACTTCCCGATTTATAGGGAAGTTATTGTATTTGCCCCTAAAATGGAAAATCGATTTTTTAGCAGATCTCCATGTTTCAAGGTCATTGGAGTAATTTTAGGCTATTTTTAACAAATTGTTCGTGTGTGTGTGTGTGTGTGTGCGTATGTACGTATGTACGTACATATGTGATCAAATTTTTCGTTAACGTTTTCTAAAAAACTAATAGTGATATCAAAATGGTCGATGATGCAATCGATGTGTATCAATGTAACTTAGAGCTGAATAGATTTTGTTCTAATTCGGTCCAGTAGTTTTTTAGTTTTTTTAAGAAAACCTAACAGAATAACGCAATCTAAATGGGAGAATATAAATTTATGAGAGAATAACTAAACTGAAATAATATATATACATATATTATTACTATTATTATATTTATATAACACACACACACAAACACACATATATATATGTATATATACAGGGTGTCCCATTTTAATCCGCCACCACGGCTAACTTAAGAAATATGCATCGGATCAAAAAACATCCCGAACAAAAGTTTGATGGTTTGGAGGGGGACATCTGATCCTGTCAAAAAAATTTCACCCCTACCCCCCTGGGGGGGGGGTACTTTAAAATTTTAAATAGAACCACCTACTTTTTATTGCAGATTCGGATTCCACGCCACAAAATATGTAGGTTTTATTTCAAACATTTTTTTTCATTCGCGATAGGTGGCGCTGTAATCGCGAAATTTCGATTTTTCGCCTATCTCGATTTTTCGCCTATATATATATTACAATATATAATTATAATGATATAATTGTGATAAATACATATATATGAGTATATTTATACACGTATAAATATATATATACTCAATAACTACATATTGAAAACAAATGAATATACGTAATATCCATATACACAGCACACACATACATATATATATACCCCAGGGGGGTAGGGATGAAATTTTTTAACAGGGTCAGATGTCCCCCTTCAAACCATCAAACTTTTATTCGGAATGTTTTTTGATCCAATGCATATTTCTTAAGTTGTCCGTAGTGGCGGATTAAAATGGGACACTCTCCCTATATATATAGATGTTCGTTTAATGTGACGTCATATAGCAACAATGTTGATAAGTAGAAAACTATTAAATTTCTCCGAATACGAATAATTTTCTAATTAGTGACAATTAATAATGGTAATAATAAATTACAACTCGCAAATCAGGAAGTTCTTTGCGTGGCCCGTAAAGGGTCACACACAAAATAAACATGAATAGCTACAGGCATCATTACTCGTGAACGAGTGTAGCGAGCGAGCTACAATAACTCCACTCGCGAGCTCGCGAAGCGAGCGAGCAACACGGACTCCACTCGCGAGCTCGCGAAGCGAGCGAGCAACACGGACTAGCTAGTTTTGATTTCCAATTACTATGGTCTTGGATGTCAATAAAACCTCGTTTTCGAAGGAAAAATTCATTTCATACACTTTTTCCGCGGTAACGATATAAATTGTGCTTTCTAGACTTGGGTTAAGGTATAAACTGAATTTTTTTTTTAATGTGACTTGCGTTGTTTTGCCTTGCAGAGTTACAGATTTTACGCCACAAAAGAAAATGTGTGAAATACAAACCTTTGTCGACAATGTCGCGTTTCGTAAATTATTTCAACAATTTTCCTTCGCTTAATAACGCCGCAACATGTTCCGCAAAATGCATATCACTTGCAGTTTGTGTTCATCCGCGACACATTAAGAGCAAAATTGCTCGGTTACGTTCTAGTACAATTACCAATTACTCGGTGACGCACTGTAAGCTCGCCGAATATTTGAACACGTGTAGAAATAAACGAGCCACCGCTCTGTTCTTTATAAGCTCCAGGAGGAATAAAATCGTGTAGATGCAGCCGCATCGTTAGTCAATTCATTAAACCATAAAACGTGCCGCTCTAAGAGGACGACGTTCACCTTGTGTAAGATCAATCAACGATAAGAATTTTACGGAAGCGATTACGCAATCTGAAAGAGTAATAGATAGCGGGAAATAATATATTAACGGCTCGAGTGTGATTGACACTCGATACCGCGAGCAAGGAATTCCTCGTCCTTCGTCGTTAATTTCCGCACGCGAATACGAGTCGCCCGTTCCACGATTTTTAATACGAAATGATCCGGCAAATATTTACTGACGGCACACTGAAACGCGGATTCGGCAAAAGGAATTTCAGCTATAGAAAATGGAACAGAGGGGAGAGAGAGAGAGAGAGGAGAAGTGATAGTAATTCCAGCGACCAGTTAAACAGATATCCTAATAGATGTATTTAGGGCGAATGCGAAATGAAAGCTCTCACTTTACTAAATAACTTTAACAATCGCCAACAAATAACTTATAAAGAAATCTATACCGGATGCCAGCAATTGGATCGAAAGAGAAACTGAAGATGAAAATTTGCCACGCTTCGACGAGATTCAGCATCCCATATTTTCAAATGCAAACGCATTTCTCTTAAGTGGAAATATTCTGCGTTTATCATACGATGATTTTCACAGATATTAATTCCTTACAAAAAAATATGTCACCACCAAATAAGAGTTTACTAGAAAGAGGAACATTTTTAACTTCCCGATTTATAGGGAAGTTATTGTAATTACCCTGAAAATCGAAAATCGATTTTTTGGCAGATCTTCATGTTTCAAGGTTATTGGTGTCATTTTAGCCTATTCTGAACACATTGTTCGTGTGTATGTGTGTGTATGCGTGTGTTTGTGTGCGTACGTACGTACAATTAAAACATCAAATTTTTCGTAGTTTCGAATTGTAGTTTCCAAGTCCTCAAATCTCGACTTTTAACTCGATGAATCTCTATATCTGCAATTCGGAATCTTCAAATATTCAATTTCCATTTTAAAAATATCAAAATCCGCAACTTGAAGCCTTCAAATTTCAAACACAAAATCTTGAAATCTACAATTTCAAATCTTTCGATTATCAACTTTAACTCTAAAAAATCTTTAAAACTCGAAATTTTCAAATCTCCAACTCTGAAATCAGCAAATCTTCAACTTCTACTCTTCAAATTTTCCAAAACTTCAAGTCTCTAACTTCAATTCTTTGAATTTGCAAGTCCAAGTCTTTACATCTTCTATTTCATTTCTGAGATCTTCTACTCAAAACACTAAAATATCCAAACTTTAACTCTAAAAATTAGTAAATCTGCAACTTGAAATTTTCAAATCACAAACTTGAAATCATTCATTTAAAATCTGCAAGTTTTCCGCATCAGAATTTCAAATCCCCAAGTTTTTTAATCTTCAGTTTTATATTTTCGAACCTTCAACTTTAAGTTTTCAAATGTTTAAATCTCTAATTTAAAATTTTTAAATCTCTAGCTTCAACTCTTCAAGTCTCTAAACTGAAATCTTTGAATCTCTGAACTGAAAGCTTAAAAATACTTAAAACTTCCGTTGTTAACTCTTCAAATGTTTAAATTAATTTTTTGAGTCTTCATAATTATATTGCACCTAAATATATTATTTCCTACTCACAATCAGCGTATTCTTCAAAATGTTTGAATTAATATACTAAATTGAGTCTGCATACAAAATACATTAAAAGGAAGTAACCGTAAGTGCAACTCAATTTTCGCGACACCTGCCGGCCTAACGTTTGAATAATTTAGTGTTGGTATGTCGACACGTGAACACCGAGCAACAGTCGTAACGTGATCGTTGGTCAGTGAATGGTTCTTGCAAAATTGATGTGTATTGTAAAAACGAAAACGAATTTGGCATCACTACCAGAATTATTATCAGTTAAATTAATAAATTTCTTAAGCGAAGAAAAATCGTGAGCAGAAATTACGTTGAAAAACATAAACAGGAAGTATCGTTCTTTTTAAATAAATAGAGGAAAATTCGTTAAATGGAGTAAGAATACATAAGTCGTCGTTTGCACACGTTCCTTTTCCATTTCTACGTATTCTTTCCTAAGTAAGAAAATGCAAATAGTTTCAAAGAAAATTTCAACAAATAAACATATTTATCTATCGGTTGTAAATATGGAATAGGAGTAACAAAAGCCTTCATACCAGTTTTAAATGAAACTTTTAAAACTTAAAACAAGGAATAAATAATGTGTCAATGTAGCTAACATTTATATATTTCTTATGGAATATCTTATGTTAATAATTAATATGTTCTCGCGAAAATTAATGTCTTACCTGGAACGCAATATCTGCTATAAATTATATTGTACCGTGACTAAGGATTATTATATACTTTTTCTAATACACATTCCACGTATCTATAATGGTCTTAAACGCTTGTTAATAACCACCACAAAACACTTTCGTGGTCAGACTGTTTCAAACATTACTTAAAAAACTACGAAACTTGTATTTTTATCGGCACTAAATAAGTGAAGCGTATTCTGAAGTTGAATGCGCCTCTTTTCTTGATACCTTATCTACATAATGAGCGTAACGAAATATTATCTCAACAATTATTTGTCTCGTCATTCGCAATACAACTGCAATGCGAGACGATTAACGATAAAAATAAATACACACTGGTTATCTCGAATTTTATCAAATCCGATCTACCTTGTACCAAAAGTGTAAAATAAGATTTTCGGCGGCTCAAACAAAAGAAATTCCTAATCACGAAAGATTCGATCACGTTGCAGACGTTATTACGGCGATCTTCATAAAATAAAAGATTATCATAATTAATAATCACGCATAAAAGGGAGAAACAGCCAACCGAATAACATCGTATAACTTTATGTAACTTTACGCTAATTGTTTGAACAAAAAACAGCATTCATAAAGAGCAAAGAATGCTCTTTATCATTCGCAGAAACGAAACGTTGAGCGATTCGTTTGACGTCAAATCTTCGCGGAGATAACTCGCAATCAGACGATTCACATCGATACGCGAGCGCATTAACTAACGTATCGCCTATTCGAATCAAACGCACGGTGCATGCTTAACACGTGTTGCGATATTTTATCGTACGAACAAAAGTCTGAAGTCTTGATTTTGTAGAATGAATGATTTTCTTTATGCCGTCAGCGTGTGCCCAGTTGATACCTCACGATAAGATTGGCTTCGCGCTATTAGCGTGCGCTTAGCGCTCATAGAACTAATTTGCAGAAAGTGGGCTCTGGCAAGGAAAAGTGTTTGCAGGATAATTATCGATTTGTGGCGCGTCGTGTCAGAAATTTGATTCGAATTTTAAGTAGGTAGCTTAACGATGTTGATAGCTATGTTACTGACAATTTACCCTATTTTATCTACATATTGCACAAGTGAAAGGATTCTATGAATATGTTACAGAATTTTTGGGACGTCGTTTATTTTATGTTGTTCGATGATAATAAAATTGATAAATTTTCAGTTAGTCGATGGAAGAGAATACCAATGCAAACATCGTCGATAGATGATGCAATAAAACAACAAAGACTAGGTTTAAATCTTGATTAATCGTCGGCTGATTTAACTCAAGTTTAGCTCGTATCACTTTCACGTGGTTCGTTTTGAATACGAAAGAATTATTTTTAACTGTAGAATTACAAAATTCCAGCTCTTATCTCTATTTGATATTGTTTTGCATCAGATATGCAATATATTTCTTTTAAGTAGATTATAAACATATTTAGAATCAATGGATTTTAAATTTCAACATTCTGGATATAAATATAAATTCAAGAAGATAATATAAAATATGAAGTAAATCTTCGTATGTAAAATCGTGGTATGATTAGATTGATATATTCTTCATCAATTCTGAGATCAATGAAATAAATAAATTTTCTCTATTTCGTATCCCATACAAACACGTTTATAAAATTGTTATTATATAAACGCATATTTTCGCTTGCCATCAAATTTTTTAGAAAAATATTGTCTGACCACATAATTTCCTTAAAATCTATAAAAATCTATGAACAATTTTTACTGACACTAAAAGACAAGTCAAAGAATCCTAAAATAGGCTGAATCCTAAGCTTTCATAAGATTGAAGTTATTATATCTTTTAAACTAATAAGTAGCTTAATACTTTTCTGAGAAGAATTACAAACTGCATCGAATGGTATATAAAAAAAAATGTATAGTTTCATTTCGAGCACCTGATAATTCTTGAAATCTTTCAAATAAATATTCACATATTATTTTATTAAACCTACCCGAAGAAAATTAAAGGCAATTTTCAATGAGAATAGAAGGCAAATATTTTGCATCAACAATAAAATGCGTAACTCTGGTTCCACACATTAGGCATTCGTATACGAATGTTCACTATTCGCTTAACACACTAAACATAATATTTCTTCGCAATTTCACCTCTAATTCAGGATTCAAATTCGCTCATAATTATTTTGCGAGCATTATCGATGCATCAGCAAAATGAAAATTTTAAAAATACACCTTCATTTTCATCAAGAGGAGAGCCTCAATTAGACAGCCCGAAAATCACCGAATTTTCGGGAATTCATTCTGAGGAAAGTATTAAATCAATCTTTCTGAAATTTTCAGAGTAGTTTACTACACTCTTAGACGGAAGAAAAAATCTAGTTTTCTTAAAAACGATTTATAAATAACATTGCTACAAATGTTTAGGTTCCGCGCTTCGCTGTTTCGCGCCGTGCAATATACAGGGTGGGGCAATAACTATTAGCACCTCAGATATCTCGGAAACTATAAGTTTCACAGAAATATTTGCTCAAATAAAATTGCACAGTACGAAGGGGGCCATCCGGTGGCGCTAATAGTTTTTTTGCAGGTGGAGGTACTTCGGACATTTGAAGGTCACCTCCATTTCTTTAAATGGATCAGTATGTTTTTGCTTCCGCATCATGATAGAGGATCTTAAAACGAGTTCAACGACCTATTATATAAGGTCATTGAAGGTCACAGAAAGTAGAGAAAGGCGATTCATTTATTACCAAAACCGTAAGTATTATCGCCTTTCTCTACTTTCTATAACCTTCAATGACCTTATGTAATAGGTCGTTGAACTCGTTTTAAGATCCTCTATCATGATACGCAAGCAAACACATACCGATCCATTTAAAAAAATGGAGGTGACCTTCAAATGTCCGAAGTACCTCCACCTGTAAAAAAACTATTATCGCCACCGGATGGCCCCCTTCGTACTGTGCAATTTTATTTCAGCAAATATTTCTGTGAAACTTATAGTTTCCGAGATATCTGAGGTGCGAATAGTTATTGCCCCACCCTGTATACAGGGTGTAACAAAAATGTTGCAGTTCCTTGAAAGGAGTAACTCCTGAGATGATTTTAAATAACTTGTTCCTTTGCGAAAATGTTAGGTGGGACTTTGTTAACGAGTTATTAACGAAAAACACTGACCAATCGTGGAGCGAGTACACTGGATGAATATCAGCGCGGGCTCCAGCCGTGAGTAGTATTGGCCCGCCATCGTCCGCGTCATCATTAATCCGCTGTACTCGCTCCCTGATTGGTCCGTGTTTTTCGTTAATAACTCGTTAACAAGGCTTCGGATAACATTTTCGCTAAGGAAAAAGTTGTTTAAAATCGCCCTAGGAATCACCCCTTTCAAGGAACTGCAACATTTTTGTTACACCCTGTATAGATCCTCTTGTATTCATCTGAAAGAGAAAATTCCAACGATATTCCTTTAGTTTGTAAGTATACGCACAACATGAACCTATTTTGAAATTTAAAAAATGCAAAGTTAAAGAAATGACGACGTTTAAAAAAAAGAATAATCATGTTTTGGTGGAAATTTTTTGCTAAAAAAGTAAATTGTACAATTACATTATAAAAATAGGTTCATGTTGTGCGCACACTCACAAACTAAAGGAATATCGTTGGATCTTCTGTTTCAGATGAATACGACAGGCTCTATATTGCACGGCGCGAAACAGCAAAGCGCAGGACTATTCACAAATTATTTAAAACAAAAAGAAAACTAGATTTTTTCTTCCGTCTAACAGTTGCAATAAACTTCCCTGAAAATTTCAGAAAGATTGATTCAATACTTTCCTCAGAATAAATTCCGAAAAATTCGGTGACATTCGGACTGTCCAATTAAGTTTCCCCCCTTAAATTAAAATTACTTCGACTTACTTTGAGTCTTACTTTGAGCACGATGTGTCCTCTAAATCCGTGACAGCCTCATGGATCGTCGTCGTTTCAAATGAATGTAATGAAAGCCAATTTCGAGAGCATTGTACGAGATCAGTGACTCTCCAATAGCGAACTCCTCCGCTGGAAACGAATTGATTGCTACGAATTATACAAACCCCGGAAGACGTCCACCTTTGATAAGTCGACGATCTGACGCGAAGGTTACCGATTAAATTAAACGCGACCGATGCACGGACACTAGGAGACACGCTAGAAATGCTTTATCCGATCTCTATTTGCCAGAGACGACGCGACGGCGACTGCTATGCAGACGCCTGAAAAGCTAGAACAGGTGGTTCCTTTATTATTGCGCGCTGTGTCTTTCGTTCCGGAGGGACCACGCTGAAAACGTGCATACGAACGAAAACAAGCTATCGGCTAAGTAATTATGGATAAACAAGTGAATATTTGAATAACGTCGTGCAATCGTAAAAATACATTATACCGAGTCTGTTAAATAAACTAAACGAAAGTTTCGCATTAAATCTTGCCGACGTGTTTCAATTTATTTTTCTTCGACCTCTTCGCGCAAATGCTGGAACAAAAGTACGCGCGTGGACGTTTCGAGTGAAACCTTTGATCGGGATCGAACAATCTTTCAGGACCTCCTCAGCGACATTGGATTCAGGATGAAGTCGATTGTGCGCGCGTTGAGTGTGCTGAGTACCATAACGACGTTCGTTGCGTGTGCTCCGGAGTTGCAGTTGCTACAAATCGTAAGAATGAAAAATATTGTGCAGCACAAATTCTTCCTTTTTGCAATTAAGTGTTAGTTTTCGAGAAATAACGAAGATTGACGAGCCACAGTCACTCGTAGTCGAAAATTGAAACTTTGCAGATATTCGCGCACAAAAACTACGCTCCGATTTCTGATTTAATCAACGGCAACGATACCGGCTTACCGAGCAACTTAACTTACGATTACTTTAATTCTGCTGCGTTCGACATGCCCAACGTAAGTTCACTCTCTTCGTGTCTTAATCAATGAGCGCGGAAATAATAAATCGACGTCAGAACTGTGAACCTCCAATGAGCTACGCGAGTCGAGAAATAAATACGAAGTGCTCTTAAGGTGAATGTCCTAATTTCTGTTCGTTTGACCGTGTACTCGTTATGAAAAGGATATAAAAAATTTGTTTGCAGTAAAAATTTCCAAAGTAATTGATTAATACCTCTCGACAATGAATCAATTAATTCAAAAATATTTTAAAAAGATGTTATATGACGTTTAATTATTAATAATGGTAAAAATCCAGTAAAAATCCAGAGTAAAATACAGTAAACGTTTTTAGTATTAAATACGATTTATTTCTGCACACACTAAATTCGGTCCGATTATCGAATCACAATGAAATTGCTGTCCTTTTTAGTCTAACCAGTGAGAATACGATCAGAACGAGTAAGTTCCTTGTTCTAAAATTTTTTCCGTTGCTTACGTAGCACTTTCTTTCTAACAAACCTGTGCATCACTCGCATGAATGATCAAAGAACTTGTAATTATTTTTTTACAATTATAGTACAAACGTAACATTTATAATAATAAGAAAAATACGAAGTGATTGAAAATCGGGACGTGAGCAGAAATTGCGACATTTACCTTAGTTGGAAAGCTGGTTCCTTTTCAATTTATTCTGACGTTTTATTATTTTAATCATCTCCTCTGAAATCCTTTGACTTGCCTGCAAATAAAGTCTCTTAAGAGAAGCATGACAATTTATGGTTCAGGATTATTAATTAAATGACTTGAAGGAAATGTATACCTTTGCGTCATCTTCATGCAAATTAGAATTGTACACTGATAAATACCAAAATCGTTATCTCATAACGTAAGCCAATATTTAGCTACGCTGTATGCTTTGCATTTATCTGTGTTTGGGAATACTATTACTTTATAATAGGGAAGACGACAAGAAAATTTAAACTTTCATATTGTGCTTCCAAAGGCATTTGATAATGTTTGATTAATAACTGATTGATAACATTTTTCAGTTTGAATCAGAAAAGAAAATTAAATGAATCGTTCTCAGATCAAAATGTCTAACTTTTCAAGTTTCATTCAAATTTACTGTCAACGCGCTTGATTCGGTGTTTAGTAACAAAATTTGTAAAAGTTTAAAACGCAAAGTTTATCATTTCGACTTCTGAAAGATTCTCAAAGAATTTGTTTAAAGACTAAGGAACTTTGAATTTTTTTATTTTTGCTTGTCATTTCATTTCACACGATTCGCCGAAGAAAATGAATTTTTCGTACAAAGAATCTGTATTTCCTTGCATAAGATTTAAAAACAAAAATTGTTAACAGTCCGGTAAAATGAACATGTACAATCTGGGAGCGCACTTGCGCAAAGTGTACGGCAAATTTTTGGGAGACGTTTACAAAACGAAAATAATGAAAATGCGAACAGCCGAATATCCACTGTCGATGATGTCCGGTCAATTGGTGAACGCAGGTCTCTGGCCTCCGATTGGAGATCAAAAATGGAGCAGCGATACGGACTGGCAGCCAATACCCACAGGTCAGCAAATCGAAGATACAAGCAAAAGAAAGGATAACGAATAATCGACAAATGGGTCTTTGTCGTTGTCTTGTAGATTACGTTCCGAAGCAGAAAGATACTTTACTCCTTGGCGTGCATTGTCCGAGTTTTATTTCTGAATCGAGGAAAGTACTGAATACAGACGAAGTCCGAGAAACGCTGTTGAATCACGTACTTTTGTTCGATTACCTATCTCGTAACACTGGAGCAGAGATACGAGAGCCATCGAAAACAGCCCTCCTGTACGCAGCTCTCGAAACGAAAGTAAGATGTCTCGCGTAATAATTTATTTTGACTAAATGAAAGATAAACGCGCATAGCATTAACCGAGAGAGTTTAAAGCCGGGAATCCACCGAAAAATTAAGCGAGGCTGTGCTGTGCATTGTTAAGTTACGATATGCTATGTTATAGAATTTGTATAGTATCCATCAGGGCCGGCTTAAGGGTATGCGACGTCCTTAGGTCAAGTTGATTTTCAGCGCCTTATCTTTTTTTTTTTTTTAAATTTGTAAGCTTTATAAATTTTACGAAAAGGCCACGTCGAAAGAGAATATACATATTACAACCCCTTCGTATTCTTGGACAAGATACGGGACGATGGACGCTTTTGACGAGATATCTCGTAACCCGATACGTCAGACATTTTTTATAGATTTGGGTGATTGATTTTCCGACATTTCCTTACACTTCCTTCAATTTTCTTGATTTCTCCTAAATTTCCGTGAAATTTGTTGAATTTCTTAGAAATTCCTTAAATTTCCTTAAAGTTTATTGATTTTTCTTGAAATTTATTGATTTTCATTGCATTTTCTTGAACTTCCTTGATTTTCCTAAAATTCCTTGAATCTTCCTTAAATTCTTTTTAAAGTTCCCTAAATATTATTGCGAGTAAATGTTCCCTAAATATTATTTTTTAATATTATTTAATAATTTTCCTTAAATGCTCTTCAAATTTCTTAAAATTGCTGGAATATTCATGATTACATTCTTCAATTTTCTTGAAACTTCATAAACATTCTTAGTTTTCCTGAAATTTTTCTTAGAATTTAAAAATTTTTTGTGCATTTGGATGAGTGATTTTATTCAATTTTCATGAAATTACATTATTATTACATTTCCTTCAATTTTCATGAAATTTCTGAAATTCTCTTGGTTTTGCTTGAAACTTCTCAAACTATTTCTTCGAGACTTTCTGAATATTCTAGATATTCCTTGAATTTCCTTTAATTTCCTTGAAAATTGATTTTCTTTGATTTCACTCCCTAAACATTAAAATGGGCCAAAATAAAAAAAAAAAAACACGTATTTCTCAGTTTTCGGTCCTCTATAACATATCCAAAAATCAAAGCAAATGGAGGCGGACACCTGAAAACCATTCCTTGATAGTTTTCTAGTGGATTCCCCGACTTAACACTCCGACTGTCGCGTCGCTCGTTCATTCCACTCATTCAAATAAAATTGATTTGTACAATTCTGAGTGACATTGAGTGGAGTTCATTCTAGAAATTATTAGAAGAACAAAAGTGCTATAAAACGAATGAAAAAATGACTTAAAAGTAATTTTAAACTTATTATAAATAGGCACACTGACAGTCAAAGTGTTAAGAAATACTAATTTGTAAAATGTTTTAAATACATATAACATGAAGCAAATATTATCACAGGCTGATCTGAATCAATTGCTTCCGTACTGGACTAAGGACATTTTTCCCGACGGAGAAATGTATAACGTATCATTATTGGAGTACGATCTTTTATCGGAGACGCCTCTGCAGAGGCAACTCAACGGCGGGACAATGATAAAAGAGATTATAGCGAACTCGCTGAATTATATTCAACAGGTGATACCTAAGGAACGAAAGCTGATGATGTACAGCGGTAATGACAGGAATATCGCGGGTGTTTTGAAGAGTCTTGATTTATGGTCCCCGCATATACCCAGCGAAGCGGCGTCGATTATCTTTGAATTGCATTTTGATAACGAAACGCAAGCTCACGGGATGAAGGTATCCATCGCTTACTTATTAGCTTTTTACAAATATATTTATGATAAAAAAAAAAACAATAAGGTATTAAAAAATTATATAGAATCGTCTCCACGTAAGACGACGATTTAAGTTCAAGATTCCTCGATGTGACGGGCACGAACCGAGCTGAATACTACAAAAATTTTACTCGACCGATTAAAAAACTACCAAACACGACATAATTCGGTCCATAATTAACGAAATAACGGAACAAATTAATTTTCACGCTTCAATTCTAACTTCGCTAAAAATAGTCCGATTTATGTCGTATTTCGACTAATTTTCATCGGAAAAATGTAAGGAAGCATGTGGTATCATTTTTATAAACGTTCGACAATAATTAGTAACCGATGAAAATTCAGGAGGAAATATTTCACATCTGACTACGCGGTATTCTTTGATATTCGCCAAGCGACGGCATCGGATTACGCGCGTGGCTAGGGTCGTTCGAGCGCTGAGTCGTCAATTTTTCTCAGTTTCCGCGATCTTATCCGTTGTCGTATCGATACAAATGTTTCACCATTGAATTCTAAGTGTTCTCCCGATTAAAATAACACCAAATTTCATGTAAATCGGACTATTTTTAGCGAAGTTAGAATTGAAGCGTGAAAATTAATTTGTTTCGTTATTTCGTTAATTATGGACCGAATTATGTCGTGTTTGGTAGTTTTTTAATCACTCGAGTATAAGGAATCGATTGGCGTCACTCTCGTAAAAATTCGATGGAAAAGGATGAAAATCAGTCATGAGCATTTTTAAATGCCTAGTGCTATCCTTGTCTTTTATAGCCCATTGTTTCTGGAGTCGAGCTCGCGGCCGAGAAAGTTCCCACGGTCCAAGTCGACAAAAAATAGTGGTTGGAGGCATTAGCCTAGGCGTATAAAAAGAAAACTGCCTAGGTTTAAGCAGATTTTACTGTACTACCGAAAAATCGAAAATATCCCGTCACGTCGAGGTATAAATTGACCCTTAAGAAGTTACGTACGTTCTCGGTGCGAACAAATGGATCATTTTAGAAATTATTTTCACGAAGAAGAGTGAAACAAATCGAAAATGTAATAATTACATCTTATTTTTGGAATTCTCACTTATATAATTAAATTTGTTTAGCACGCATTTTTCCTATTTTTCCTCCACTTTCAGTTATTTCTGCAACCTTTGCACCAAAAAGCAGACCAAATCGTCAGTGAATTTTTTGTGACTGCGAGGAAAAACAACGCTAGTCACATATTCGGAAAAAATTGAGTTTATGTCTAGAAAGCAGAATTTATGTTATTATCAGAGAAAAAGTGTATTAAACAAAAGTATTCCTTTAAAAACAAGAATTTGACCAAATTGAAATCATGCGACAGCATTGATGAACAGAAGTTTAAACCTTATAATTTAAACCGCAGATTTGTCCAAGAAAATACACAATTACAAAAATATAACAATATTAGCGAAAATGTTAGATGAGGCTTTGTTAACGAGTTATTAACGAAAAAACACCGACCAATCGGGAAGCGAGTACAGCGGATTAATGATGGCGCGGACAGTGGCGGACCAATACTACTCACAGCTGAAGCCCGCGCTGAAATTCATCCACTGTACTCGCTCCCCGATTGGTCGGTGTTTTTCGTTAATAACTCGTTAACAAAGCCCCACCTAACATTTTCGCTAAGGAAAAAGTTGTTTAAAATCACCTCAGGAATCACCCCTTTCAAGGAACTGCAACATTATTGTTACACCCTGTATAAACATTTAAGAAATCATTTTGATTTTTTTAAGCTGAGAACGTACGTAATCACTAAAGACAGAAGGAATAACGACAACAATGTATGCTGCTCTTAAATCGAACATATACTTTGCATAGGATGATGTATTGTATGATGGATGATGATACTTTACATTGGACGAAAATCATTATAATTTCAGATAAACTACTACACCGGAATGGATGGCGATACTATACCTTTAAGGATACACAACTGTACAGAAATATGTCCACTGGAAATATTTCTGAATACATTCTTGGGCGTCCTACCGGAAAACGCAGAATTATTGTGCAGTTGGAAGTACATCGAGGAAGCATCAATGGACGATCCTATTAATAATCGATCTCCGTCCCATAAATTGGAAACTGTAATAATTAGTTTTGCATTGACGATTATGCTCGTCGTGTATTAGTTGATTTACACAGTTAGATAATTCATTATTTTACCAACATACGGATTTATTAGAGATAAATCATTACAAGAAGCGTGGAATCTATTTAAGGGGTCAATAGTTAATGTCATTTATCTATCCATAAACTTTCGCGTGTCATCGACTGATAAACAAATAATTATCCTGTTAAAGTTCAACGATCAAAGACTTGCACCACGTACGTAACACGTTGCATGTTTTGTCGTTTTTATTATTTCAATAGTATTTGTAACATGTATCGTCGAAATTTCGATCATCGAACTTTAAACTTCGAAAAGATAATTCTTCGTTTCCCGACCGAAAGACGAGTTGGGCAATAGATAGCTATTGATTGACGCCTTTACAAAATAGTTCATAATTAAAAATGCAATGCATCAGTAAGCATTTTTCTTTTATTTTGACGTTCTTCGTGTTCTGTAATTTTCTGTATATCTGTGTAGATACGAACTATTTTGTTTTGTATAACATCATTTTTAAGTATTAATATTGGTCACAAGTTTAAGATATCATAATACAGGATACATAAAAAGAAATTATACCGAATGTTGCATATGTTATGACTAAATAGACTGCGGATGTTTATGCGCTTATGGCGATTTTAAATTTACTAAAATGCAAAAAGATAGAAATAGATGGAAAAATACATGAAATGTCGCAAGTAGAAGGTAAAAGACACACTTATTTGAGATGATTTTCTTTTTTAGAACCTTGAAAATGTAAATTTGCATAAACATCCGCAGTCTAGTTATGACTTATTTATACGAACTTAATATGTAAAGCAAAGATTTGTATATACTTATATTAAGTGCATTAAAACTGTGATTAACTGTTATATTCTTTATTTACGTGTTAACATATTGTTTAATCTACGTAACTTTTCCGCAAAGTGGAGAAAATTGTCAATAGCAACTACTATAAAGTCGTCTAAAATTGCAGACCACCGCTTTTCCCTATTGTACACAGTGTCCTTCACCATCACTCCTTCAACTTTCGACTGATTCTTCCATAGATTAGTGACAGACGGAATTACTTCCACGAACTGCTCATCTTCTACATCGAGGAAAGCCAGTCGATACTTTTCCAAACAACAACGCAACGCATAAAATATCATATGCAATTGGTTTATCACATTGTGTATCTCGGCCTTTTTATTATTCATAAGAGTGGTCAAAACGGTTTCCTGAGACTTCAATTTCGCTGTCAAATAATTTATCGTTTCAATGCAAATTGGCATGGAGTCACAAAACTTCAAAATAATGGATATCTGATGGATCAATATCGATGTCTGAAAAATGCAATCATTATTTAAAAAAAAAAGAGAAAACAGTTTATAATTTTAACAAAAATTCAAACATGCAAATCAGAGTCTCAACTTATATTTAAATTACTTCGAATTAATTTACCTTATTCAATTCCGTGTTTTCTATACATTTTTCCAACGCATTCGTCACCGCCTGCAAAATTTCTTGCGTGCACGCGTCAGTTTTGTTTTCAGCTTCGAAAACAATCTGAAAATCTAGTATCGCGTTTACGGCCTCCGCCTCTAAAGTATTTTCCCAGTATCTTTTTCTCATGTATTGTTCGGCTATCGTTTCGTCTTGAAAAATCGCAAGTATTATTTTAACCGATCGAAAAGCGACGTCGTCGACGTTCAAAGCATTGAGGGTGAACGACAACAGTTGAGATGAAACCTTCTTCTTTTCTTTTACGTCCTCGACAGATATAAAATCCACGTTACGCTCGTTTTTCTCCAAATGCTCACTTTGTTGGTGCGAAACCGCATCTTCATCTGTTTTATTCTTCGAGGATAATTTCGAGGAAGATGAATACAATTTTCGTTCTCCATTTTTCTCATCTGCTATAGTCGTAAACATACTTTCCTCGCTATCGATACTATTTCGCCTATCGTTATTCTGATGCAAGGGAGTAAGGAAGTCGAGTCGCTGAGACGAAAAAGTATGATCGTCGTTTTGAGAAACGAAATGTTCCGCAACCAACGCATTCGTGTCGTACCCGCTATCAAACGGGGGAGACCCGGCGACGCCGATTTTATTCGCGGAAACGGAAGGAATCTTGGTAAAACCTGAGTCGAACGTTTTCACGCATTTTACACGCGCGCCTGATTCCGAGAATCGTTTAGATTCATCATTTCGTAAGTCGTCGATAGTCCGTTTACGAGCAGAACAGTCTTCGTTGAAGACAGTGGCATCCGACGATTCATCTCCGCTCGAATCGCCGGACGAATTTTTCGCCCTTGAGAAACTTTTCTGTGAAAAGCTGATGCACGGCGAAATCACGTTTGCAGACTGTTCGACAGCGAAGCTACTTTTCGCGAAGGACTTGACGCCTGTTTCGTTCTGTACATCAGTCGTCTGACTCTGCGAAGCATCTCCGAACCCGTCTGATTCGGAAAAGCAATCGCTGCTTGATTCAGGGATAACGCAGTAGTCGCCTGAAACAGCCTCATTTTGCTGCGAACTTTGGAAATATCTTTCAAGACTGGATGAGTCAGGAGATGAACGATTGTCGCTTCTAATCAACTCTTCGTCGCAATCGTTTCGCGATTTATTGCACATGTTATCGTTCACATCCCACGATAAGTCGATGCTACTGCTGTCCACCGAAGTATTGGCAAAAGTTGCGTACTTTTGATTCGCATTGAACGAAGCTACATTTATGCTTTTATTCTTACGGTCTGGAACCTCCGAACTTCGATCGCGACGCTCAAAATCATTTCCTATAAAGGATATAACATTTTTACATTCGTTTACTTTGCATTGCTTATCGAAAATTGAAAGTCAATGCACTTCAATTTTCTTTTGTTTTGCAAGACCTGACGTTTCATTCTGTAGAAGACACGAAAATTTCGCACGTATCCCTACTAGGGTAAAGTATGCAGTTGTTGACCCCCTATACAATGATTGACCCTTTCAAGAAAAGTAAAAAATATAGTATAATCTTTTTCTTATATATTTCATATATATTTTCTTATATATTTCAATGATCCAAATGTTCTTGATTCGAATACAATTAATATTTTACTATATCAGAAAAGGATTATACTATATTTTTTACTTTTCTTGAAAGGGTCAATCATTGTATAGGGAGGTCAACAACTGTATACGTTATTGAGCTGTTAAGCTTTTAAAACTCTTAAAACTATTAAACTATACAATTTTTTAATGATTTGAACTATTAAATCATGAAAATGTTACATTTCAACATAATTTCAATTACAATAGATTACTGTACTCTTTTCTAAGAAAAATAATAATAATTGATGAACAGAATATTTAAAAATTATAATAATATTATGTCTGTAAACTTGACACATTATAGCGTAATTTTTAAATAAATTTATAGTATTATAGTTTGATATGTATACTATGTGTGAAAGTTTAGTGGCTTAGAAAATTGTAAAAAGTTGTAGAACTTTCTTAGTTCAATATGTTAACAATTACACCAATTTTACAGTTCAATGTGTTAAAAAATTGTATAATTTAGCAGCTCACTTTGCTATCTATATTGTTATTTTATCATTAATTTTGTTTACGGAATGCACATATATTGTAAAAATGCTAATAAACATATATTGATTGAGTTCAATAACATGAACTTTTTGAACCCCTACGAAATGCGCATTTAATGTATTCATTCTGAATATATTTTGAACATTCACTGCATACTGCATATCGATCGTACATAAACATCCGCAGTGTAATAAGTAATAAGCCACATCTTTTCTTTAGTGAAGTTAGAAAAAAAGAGATACAAGAAAAAAATAAAATAAAATAGAACAAAATAAAATTTTTACAAGCACAAACAAAAAATTGAAACTTGAGAAACAGTATATTTAATGTCCTAAACATTCTGACTTGAATAATATTGTGGATATTTTGTGTATTTTGGCATTTGATAACAGTCTCAAATTTCTTACATACTCGGCATTATCATAAATGTATAAAATCAGCTGTCTACTTATTTACGATCACGTTTTTTCCACAAGTCCATTTTGAATCATTCATGCATCATTTTCCTCTAACTTCTTTTCCCAGCTTCAACCAAAAAAAAAAAAAGATACGACTTGTTACATATTTGTATGAATCATCCTGTGTTTCTCTGAGATTTCAAGACGAGCTCCGCATTTTAAACGAAACATCCTTTTCTTTTTTTTTTTTTTGTTACACAATAATCCGCTTCAAGAGAAGTTTACTGACCTATGATATTTTCCTTCCAAGGCCATTCGAGTTCATTCACGATCGCAAGACTTTAGACCTCCTTCGCTGATCGACCACAATACTTTCCTTGTCTTCTGTGTTCCAAAGAACGATCTTAGTCATCCACGATTCCAGCTTTCATGTTATCGGTGAAGGAAACATTTCATCGAATGTTTCTTCATTTTCAAAAATCAAAAACATCAACAATTTCGCTTAAAATATGATGTATCATTCAGAACTCTATTTGCTATAAAAATGGAACACGAATACTATACTCTTCGTCAACCCGATTGGCTGTTCAAGGTCACATTTTGGTAATTATGCAGATTAGGGGAGCCACTCCCGATTTCAATGACCTTGAAATATGTTGTCAAGGTCATCATTTTGAACAACTTTGGTAAATGTTCACTGTAGGATACACCTCACCGATTTTGATGAAATTTAGATATATTATAAAACTCGAAATTCTGAACAACTTTTTCCCATACATATAACCGCCGCTCTGCTTTGGTTTCCGAGATATTCGCGAAAAACCGCCGCCACTACTACAATTGTAGTTGAACTTGTAAAAACGCTATTTCCTCACCGATTTTGATGGGACTTTTTTTAATCACTTTGTTTGATCATTCTGAACAACTTGTTCTTATACATGTAACCATCGGTCGGCCTCGGTTTTCGAGTTATATACAAAAATAGTTTTGTTAATTATTCGGAATTGGGACGACCTCACCGATTCTGATGACCTTGAAATATGTTGTCAAAGTCATCATTCTAAACAACTTTTTCCTACACATATACTAGGCGGTCGGCTGTAATTTCCGAGATATTCGCAAAAAAAAAAGGAATCTAACCCAGACCTAGTTCCGATCACTTTTTTTCAGAATATTTTGGAAACTAAAGCCGAGCGGCGGTAACATGTATAGAGAAAAGTTGTTCAGAATGATGACCTTGACAACATATTTCATGGTCATTGAAATCGGTGTGGTCGCTTCTATTTCGAATAATTAACAAAACTGTTTTCGTGTATAACTCGAAAACGAAAGCCGAGCGGCGGTTATATGTATAGGAAAAAGTTGTTCATAATGATGACCTTGACAACATATTTCAAGGTCATTGAAATCGGAGGTGGCTCCCCTAATCTGCATATTTACCCTCATTTTAATCTTTTAGTTAGTTTTTCTGTAGCTAAACCTTCACGACGGTGTCTTCCATAAACATGAAGACACAATATTTCACACGAATACAGAAACCTTTGTAGAACCATTTTTTTCGAAAAAGTGGAAGAAAACGGTGACCTTGAACGACCAGTCGAGTTGACCCGCAGCATATCAGAATGATCCCAGTTGCTTCGAACTAATTGCGATCTAATTAATCTCTCCCTGCTAACTCCCCGCGTTTATAAACACGAACGACGATAAATCGATGAAACATCATTAGAGTGAGAAAAAGTGTTGTAGCTGTTCAGCGAAGGAAAACTAAACGATCGTTTATATAAAATACATGTAAGTACCTTTTTCTACGTTGTTCCACTGTTTATAGAACGCCAAATGGAACTGCTCAATGGAAATGTTTTTCGTGGATTTAATAGCTGATTTTAACCAAACTATCGCCTGTACGAAAGCTAAATTATCCTCGTACTCTTTCGTCGAGCTTGAAATTTCTTCGACACTTTTGGAAAGGCTTTGTGGTGTATTTAAGAAATGTCTGCACCGATAGCAACTCGAGTTGTTATATTCATCGAGTTTTTTTAATTTTTTTTCATTCATGTCCATTAAAAGATCTTCGACAATAGGTGAAAGTTTCTCATTCGTTTCTACTAAATAATCTTTAGGACTATCTATATTTATGCATAAATACAGAAAAACTATTATGAATTTGCATTTTGTTACATCGTGGGCGAACAAAGATCTGATGAACGCGGAGGCAACAAAAATAAGAATTTTTTAAATAAATTCGTTTACCAAAAATCGATCGTTAAAAAGAATAAAAAAATATTCAACGATTTTTGTTTTTATTAAAATATTCAAAATTTCATGAAATTTTTTACAAACAAAAAAAATTGTTTCAAACAGTCATGAAGTAAAAAGTTATGAATTTTTAAAAACAATCGATCATTGTTTGCCCACTCAGTAAATATAATTCGTTGCTCTTAAATTGATCGATAAATAAATAAATTTGTTAAAACAATTCTAATAATGCAACCTAGATCGTACGTAAGGCACTGCGTCTGATTCATACATATTCCATTCAATTCACGTAAAATTTCATTTTTATTTTCAATGTGGAGTTTCATCTGTTTGTTTTTTACGATATCCCCATTCATCTAAAAATGGTACGTTGTTATAAATTGCCCAATAATTGTGCCAAAGTTCGTCAATTCATTTTAACAAAATAAATAAATAAATAAAGCATGTTACCTTAAATTATATCTACATTCAAATGAATTACTATCGCAGAGATCGACAGAACAAATTGCAGTGAATTGTAGCCTTAGACCATATATACTAATAGACACGACCTGTACACAAGAAATCAAGAAAAAATAACGTGACGTCACACGTAGGCAAAAAATAATTAAAAATTATGGATATTGCATAATACTGCATTAGGTTACAGTGGACGCGATTTCGCGCGAAAACGGGCATAGCGCGACAAAGCACACGCAAACAAAATATATGCATGCATCATATGTATAGCAATGTATAGCATCCATACATACGTATACACATCCATGATGTAAGGATATGGATATGAGTTGTGCTCTTGCGCAGCCTTCAAAATTAGCCAATAATGTGCTCTTCCAAAGATCGTCCATGTCGACGAGTATATTAGATATAGAAGATAGTCAACCAATAGGATATTTACATTACAAATATAAAGTATTGCGCGCGAAAGAAGACCTAAAATATTACGTTCATACATGCACTGCAATTTAGCTCGCGGAGGTTGGTTTACTTTTTCTAATAAAAATTGCATTTTTTCCATTATCATTTTGAATTCTTAGTAAAAAAATTTATGTAATGCATGAAATAATTTAAGATTCACATTATTAACGAAGAACACAACTTTTTAAAATTATGTTGAAGAGACAAAGATATAAAGAAAGAAAACACATAAAAAATATATATTTTTTATTAATAACTACTATCACATGTCACTGACCTCCTGGACTGATCAAACAGTTATTCAACCTGCCGATGTTCGCAAACAGAGGACACTAAAATCAGTTTCAAGTTTTTGCGTCGGTAAAACAACATTTCAACCAACGTAAACGTATTGGATTGCAAAAATCCATATAAGTCCATCTCTTCTACTTCGTTCTTGTTTACAATTGGATAATGAACGCAACTTTATCAGTCTCAACAGTAATAATGTATTTACGCTTCCTTACCGATTGTAATTCTAATTTCCAACGAATCGTTGCAAACAAGATTTTAAAGAGCAACTTCACGTGCTTCCGGTTTACTGAACCAACCGAGCGAAGGCATGGTGGTTCGGAACGAGTAGGGGTGCAAAGTGATTTTGATTTTCGTTATCAGAAAGAAAAAAAGGACCAATATAATCACTTGTAAATATGGATTCGTTATCAAGCGGATCTTTGACGAGCACCCAAAGGGATGAGTTGATGGATGAAATCAAACAACAAATTGCCGTCGCGAATGCACAAGAACTGCTCACGGTACCATTACACGAGTGCACGCATTTATTACATTTTATGAACTTAAGATGAATGAATAACTTTGATTTGATCTCGTATTTTCAGAAAATGACAGAGAAGTGCTTCAAAAAATGTATAAACAAACCGGGCACTTCGCTAGATAATTCCGAACAGGTAACCTCTACTATTTAGAACATATAACCTTAAAAATGCTTAAGTAATTTAAAAAAAGTACGAAAGAAACGTGAAATAATAAGTGAACAAATGTATTTAGCATTTTACGATGCTGTCCTTTTATATAGAAGAGGTTCAACACCTAATCAACATTTAAAATTCAATTTTATCTTAAGTTGAATTTGTTACCTTTCACGATATTCGATCGATGTGCATACTTATTGACGCGAAAATGTAATTAAGAAGGCACGTTTACGAACTACTTTTTACCAATTTTTATACATTTACATATTTGCTTGAAAACAACTCAAAATTGCATCATCATAAATATCCAGAAAAAAATCTGAACAGATGACTTTTAATTAGTCGAGTAAAAAATTGAGTTATATTATCTTATAGAAATTATTAACAAAATTAAAAACTTTTTAAAATTAATAAAATATAGTTTCAAAAAATAAAATTTTTAAAGTATTATCTTAAGGCTTACTAGAAATAATTGTAATTTCTTTACAGAAATGTGTGGCAATGTGTATGGACCGATACATGGACGCATTTAATCTTGTCTCAAAAGCATACAGTGAACGATTACAAAGGGAGCGTAATAGAATGTAAAATTATAAATTTCTCAATAAATTGTTTCCTTGTTATATATTTTGTAGTTTAAACAATGATGGTTTTATGCTAATTAATTTCTAAACACTGAAAAACTAAATTGTAATTACAGCATATATTTTATATGGAATTGTAAAACAATCTCTTGCAATGTTGTATCACTTATAAATAGTAAATAGTTTTATATAAAACATTCTCAGTATTGAATATTCATTTTACAATGTCATTATTCATTCGTTGCATAAAATTATTTAGAATTCAATTATTTAGATGTAAAAAGGGTAGTATATAATCTTATGCATTTGTAAAAAATTATTGTAATTTAATAAATTACAAATATGCTAGATTTATGATTTTAATATATTTGCTGTATAAGAATTGTTTGAAACCAAGTTTTATTTTTTTTTTCTATATTTCCAACACACCTTGCGCATTCTAAATACCAATTACTTTTCATTTAATCAACGCACATAATTGATCTCTGTAAAAATGAAGCATAGGTTACGTAAGAATAAACAACACTTGCAAAAGAGAAAAATCTTTATAAAATAAATAACATATACATGAATATCATTACATCGTAGTTTGAAATCATAAATAAGTAACTTAGGTGTTTCGTAAATCCCACAATTCCATAGTATGTATTTGCATTGTTTATTATTCGTACACACTAAAAGGCACAATATAGCTACCAATACTTCAACGTGGTTACAAATGTAGTTCTCTAGGATTGTATGAAAAAATATTGTGAGTAGTTCATTAATACTTCCTCTGTTGGATTTTATATTATAAATTAGCGAATAACAATAATTATAACTATTTCATACTTGTTTGCAAAAATTATGATTAATTTGTAAATAGTGCATTTAAATATTATTTTGTACAGATTAATACGGGGCATTTTCATAACGTAACAGATTAGTGTTCTTAGTCATTTGCAATATCCTTTTTATTTTGAAAATTTATATTTATATATATATATGTATATTCTATATATATATAAAAAGAAATTTGCTAATCATTTTTTTCTCATCTGAAAAATATATTCCCAAGCTTTTTTTGTACTGCATTCACTTATATGTTTGGCATATAAGATGAAAAATTACGTAAATAAAATGCACTATATGCACACATCTTACAAACATTTTAGAAACAAAAATAATAAGACTTGTATGTGCATTACAACATACGAAGAGTAATTACGTATCAATTAGCTTAAGCTTAATCAAAACCACATAAATATAAAAAAACATTTGTTTACCCTGCGATATAAATGTTTTACAGAAACACTTTCTACTTCCACAAGAATGTAAAATAAAAATCTGTCGATATAATGTAGTTAATAGTTGTGAAACATTTCTTAAATTACTCTCTCTTTCTCTTCGTCTCTTACATGCTACGTTGTAAAATACTTATTGTGTAAAATTTTTTTCCATTAATGCTAACAATACAACAAAAATGCAATAATCTTAATAACAATGGAATGTATCTATCTGTTACATTCTATACAATATAGGAATGTTCAGTGTTTTCCTGAAATCGTTTTTAAAAAATTATATACTGTAGTGATTTCAAAATGTAACCACGTTGATTGGTTAGGAACACACCTGTTTTAATATATACACAGAGATAAAAGTTGATTCAAACTGAGTGATTTCATCGTTACACATTTACTCTCAATACAGCAGAAGTTGAAATTGCAAACATCAATTTTTCAACGATCTAAGAATAAATACATAATAATTAAACCTAACGTACTTTTCAAATGTTTAAAAGATGCAAATCCTAAATAAGGGAATAGTTTCTAATGATTCAAATTTTCTAAAAAAAAATATATATATATGCATGTATAAAAAAAATGCCTTTAAGTTTTTTTAACTATCGCAGAAAAGTAAACATTAACGAAACGTAAAGTAAAAAAAAAGTGTATAGCATGTAGCATAAATGTAGGATCTATTTCAGAGGTGCATTAATTTGCTTTGCATAGTCATATTTCTGAATTCCATCAAATTTTGTTTGAATACCATTGAATTAAATTATAGAACAATTCGTTATTTGATTCTATTTTACAGCTAATTTCGTTCAGAACTTTTTCAAAATTAGAAATTTATTTTTGTATTTGTTTGTTTGCAATAAAAATAATGATTACATATGGAATATTTTTCAAAAAACATTCGAACTTTGAAATAAATCCCGCATATTATGTTACACTGCATATACAGGGTGTTCCCTCTGATAATAAGGAACCGTTCACGACAATGTAACAAAATGTTATTAATAAATAACATTTTATGGTATATTTTTTCAGTTAATGATACTATGACAATGTCGTTATGGTAAAGAGACAATTATACTTTTTATCTTGATCTAAAGTAACTCTCGATCTCGAATCATCATCTTAGATCGCGTCAAAATGTTTAGTTCTATTCAAAGAGTTCGAATTTACCATCAACACAAATATTTATTAATCAGTTTTCTTCGTCACATCATCGTGAACGGCTAAAAGTGAGCACCTCGTATGTCAACAATACTGAGTAAATACAGCCTTACCGATGTCAATAATAGAAAGTTTTCAATTACCTCGTGAAATATTTCAGTATGATAATCATAATAATTTTATAATGAAGATTAACCTTATGCAACTGGAATTGTAAGACGCATCATGAAATCTCTTTGTTTGAATCAATTACAGTATTTGTTATCGATGACGTTACAGTATTCATGTGCTATCAAAGAAATTTTGTGAGGAAAGCAGCCTGTACATTTTTTACAAACAGATTTTGATTTGTCAACCATCCTATTGATCCTCCGTGAATTGTACTTAGTTATTGCATCTTAGTCAGGGCATAGTACATTTATACCATTATACACCAATATGTTAATTGAGATATTTGGATTGCCCAAAACTTAAATTACTTAGTCTAAAGCTTTTGTTAGTTGTCACGATGTCAAGAATCATGGATGCAAGAAAACATATGCATACCTATTTTTTCACTGCAAAACTTTAACTTTTATAAACAACTTTTCATTTCATATGTCTAGCACCATTATTTAAAGAAAGAAAAAAAAAACAAATTTGACGAATTCGTCATAGTTTTTAGGCAATCCACTTTTAGACGGATGATTTATCAATATTGCTATCGATATTGTACCAGTAACATTGGTTAAATGAGGTAATTAAATGACATTCAGTCATAAAATTAGACATGGGAATTATTCCGATAAACACAATAAAATTATTACAAAATTTTTTAAGAGATATAACTAAGTATCCAACAACCATTAATGTAACCAATTACTTTCCACTTTTTAAGATATTTTAACATTGAGATATAATTGGCATTAAGAGTAATAATACTAGATATATTTACAGAATAACGTAGAAGGCAGTTTGTCTGAAAGTCCTCGTAATGAAGTCTTAATATTAAAATATTGATTTAGTGAACGATGTATCGCGATTTTCAAATGAAAACACGTTGTCGCCGTGATTTAGATGATTCGTGCAACTAATTTTTATAAATAACATTTTTCTCATACCAATGCAGTCTTTTCGCTGCAACTATTTGTTCAGTTACAAAATTATGAATTCTTTTAAGATGTTTGTTTTATCAAAACATTGTTGGAACCTTTCAATAATTCTTATTTTCGATATCTAGATTCATAAAAAATATAATTTAACATCTTATTAAGTTAATAACAGAGGACAGTGGCAGTCCAGTTTCATGTCAAATAGTTTTGTCCATTTTAATAAACCTTTATAGCTCTTTTGTAAAAATACGAAGTTTCTGGTTTTCCATGTTATTACTAATACAGTAATAAATCCAGGCTATTTGTTTAAATGCAGTTCTCGAGTTGTTACGATAAAGTGTTTTATAAAAATATTGTAATGTATTGGTATAAAGTATTGAAAGCATAACACTTATTAAATATACGTTCAGACATATTCCTTCTACGTTCTTTGCAAGAGAACTTATAAGTATTGAGCCATTAATGGCAGTGCCACGTTAGAAACCAAAATAATTCTGCACATTTGTAACTTCGTATCTATTTCTTACTGACGTACTTGATACCTCAACATCGGGATATCAAGCATCGATGTTACGAAAGAAATAACATCTTAAGATTCTTGCAGAAATTAAAGTCTGTGGTATTGTGTATTTATGATTATAGAGTTCTTTCGCGCAATTTGCAGTAATACCCGTTGCAAAATTTTATATATTTTTATCCGTATTTATATCTTCAAGCTAAAAAAGAATTATGCATGCGATATTCAAAATATATCAAATCAAATATATCAGTTACTGGAGTACGTTAAGCAGGAAGTCCTTTGATTCATGCTCGATTTACTTACACATGAAGTACTGCTCAATATGTCGTCGATTTCTTCAATTTCTTCGCTTATATCTTCGCTAGGGGCACTTTGAGTTTTGTCTTGCTTCTTTGTCTGTAATTTTACAGGACTATTTATCTTTTCGAGTTCTTTCGAAGGACTTTGATCATAATTACTTCCAGACGCGGACGAAACAAAGTCTTCCTCGTAATTATCAGTACCATCAGTTCCTGAAAATATATCAATGTTGTACGTTATTATTTTTGCGTACAAAGTGTAAATTTCAAGCGCGGAAATGTACGCGTGTAACATACCAAGTCCAATATCCATTAGTTCTTTTAAATCGTTAATATTAGTCTTTTTGCCATTTAATGGCGGGAGATCGCTAAGTATAGAGTGAGATTTATCTAAAGACGGTAAATCTTGTAAAAAAGATTCAGTATTGTGTATAGCATTGATATTTTCTTTTTTACCATCAACAATTATCTCTTCAAAATATACAGTTTTTCCGAAGTTATTTCCAGCATTAACCGACTTCTTATTTTGTACATTATTCGTTATCTGTAACTCCAAACTATTTATATTATTCTGCTTACTTATATCTTCATTTTGATTTGTTCGTGATTCAGTAACTATAGATTCATCAAACTTAATTAAAGGCTCGGTTTTATTCAGTAAATTTCTTTGGGTGGGCGTATCTACTTCAGTCTCCTTTGTTGTATGATTCATCACTGTAGTTGTGCCGTTTGGACTTGTAGAAAGTGTATCAAAATGCATATTATTGTTCCCTTTGCTATCAATTCCATTATTATTTTCTGTGCTTTCAGAAGTTGTACTTTTCTTAAAAGAATCATTTTGCTTTTCACAATTCGATACGTCCGTCGAGACATTGTCTAGAGACGCTTCTTTCTTTCTGTTATCCGTTATTGTCATGTTAATTGGTAGTTTAGAATTTTGCTGCGAAACGCTGTCTAATTTATCCGATATGTCGTTATCGTTTGATAGCGACATAGTTTCAGTATGTAATACTTTTGGAATGGAAACTTCAAACGTTGTGTTCATTACTTTTGTTGCAGACTCATTGATATTGTTAAGCCTGCTATTATTAGTTTCATTCTGTAATTGCAGTTTACACTTCACAATTAAAGATATAATTACTCAAAGAATTTTTAAATTACTTTAATATAAATACCTTTTGCATGTTGAAGGCACTGTTCATGCTATTCTTTAAAATTTCACCGAGCAACGGTTCATTGGATTCAATACCCAATTCTTCGCATAATTTATTTCTTCCAATGTAACTATACTCTTTTCCAAAGTATGTCTCTGGATCATACACAGATATGGTATAGTCAAGACCAAAATACTCTAGGAACTCCCTGACTAAGGAAAACAGTAATTTTCCCTCCGAATTAGCCAGGTACTGCTTTACGGTTTTATTAAGAAGTGGCTCTGGATTCTGAAATATTTATCTCATTATAGAAACTACAATTTCCTTAATCCTTTTGCTACAACACATTTGGAACAGAGACTCAACAGAATTTACTTTCCAATAATTTCACATTGCCTGCCTACTGCAAGGAAAAACAAAGCACGATACTCTTTGTATTATTCAATTTTATTTGCTACAAAATATGCATTATTATTCAATTAAACAAGAATTGCAGTCAAATTGAGATTCAGCAATTACAACTATACAAAGATTGTCCCCGAGGGGTTAATAGATATTTAAAAAGAAAAAACACAATTGTTTTATTTTATGTACAGGGTGATTCTCTCGCTAGGGGACACAAAGAAATGCCCGTTTTCTAAAGGATCGCAGCGATAACCTCGCCACTGAAAAGGCCCGAACCATTGGTAGGCTATTAAGACCAATACGCACTGTGACGAAGCGCGGCGAAGCAAAGAGAAAATTTGATAAACTATTGCATCTTATGGGGCTGCGCGAACTAAGCTGCAGTACAGCAACCAATGCGAATCAATTTCTTCAAATCGCTTTGCCACGCTTCGTCATAATGTGTGCCAGTCTTAAGAAGTCGACGACTAAAGGTTTGACCCTTTTCAATAACGAGGTTACCGCTGCGATGTTCAGACGGCAACAATTGTTTTGTGTCCCCTAACGAGAGAATCATTCTGTACATTGATGCTTTCAATAAGCAATAGTAACATTAATTATAAAGCAATTGCTTTTGAATAAGAATTTATAAAATAATTATTGGTTTCCTATTGCAAACTATAGTTTAAATATTTTTCGCTACGTGCGAGTATGTATAGAGTCTGTTACTATCTACATTTTCCATAACTATCCATTACAGAAAATTTTGACGTACCATTACTGATTCTTGTTCTTCTAGAGCTAGAAACACACTTGCCCTCAGTTCCGCCTACAACATTACCAAAAATTTTGAATCATTTATCACGACGGGAGTGAAAATATTCCATGCAGGTTCTTTGACAGAGTCAGTATAACCTAAAGAAAAAGACGTGATTTTTTAGAACACATTTTTAGCATACCCGCACTTTTGCAAGAACACCATTGTTCTCGAGGGTTTGCACCACCAAATCCCGTAGTTCTGTATCCTCCTCCATGGAAATGTTTCCGTCTATCATGATTATAAATAAAAATTACACTCGTAAACACTCAAGAAATGTAAATATTTACGCTTTCCATCGCGTGTCTTCTTTTCACATATGTTTACCTAGAGATTATTTTTTCCCTATCTGGGGAGTTTGAATTCGACAACTTTGAGAAGCTAAAAATTTTTTCAACGAAAGCGCGTATATATAAATGTGTATAAATAATATATGATACCTTTTCTAATTATTGGAAAATGTAAATGAAACAAAAAATATAAAGTTTATAATATAAATATTACAGAATTCGAAACTTCAATTTCTGCTGATTTCTATGTCATGTCATTACGAATATGTTTCATGAGTACGCAACTTAATAATATTACAGATTGAAGAATCTGCAACCGCCGCAGGACGCAACCGCAATTTTTTGAACGTAAGTGCAAAGTTTAAAATCAAAATCCTTCACAAGGGGCAATAAAAATAATACTACAACATTTGCGAAACATTTATTAATGTAATATTTTTTTAGTAAAAATCAATTTCTTAATAAAATTCTTTGCGATTTTCAATACGATTTTTTAGAACAAACTTTATTATTGCTTCTATTGTTACATTCAAATTTTACATTCCTGGAATTTATTGAAATTTAGAGAAATGGAATCTTTGAGTTTATTCATCAAAAACTCGATACTTTAAATGATTATAACGATTGTGACATAAATGCAAGGATATTATATTTACAACGCACCACTTATATTCACTTATTTATTATAACATTTTATCAAAATCGAAGTTAGCATAACAATAAAATTCATTCGCAAGATTATTTTGATGGCAAGGTATAAAATTACAAATTTTAACATCCAATAATCTTTTTGCCAGGTCCTCCATAATTGCACCTATAAATCAAACACTATTATTATTATTGCAAATGCATGAAATAGTATTATGTTTGTTAAATTACCTGTACACAGTACGATATTATTTTTTGCTAAAAATTTTATCGTAATTGCAGTTTTTGTTAAACATTCATCAGAAAGAAATGGTGGATCTGCAATGACCAAGTCATAAGAACTTGAGAAATTCCTTGGTACACTCAAAGGAAATTTATAATCGTATGGAATAAAGTCAGAACCAAATGCTTTGAAGCGTTTGTCGTATTCAAAGATTGTAACTGTCAAAAAAAATGTATCAGTATTAACAATACTTTTAAGATCATACAAATTATAACAGCATAACTATTAGATGTTTATACCTTGTCTTTCGCCACAATTCTTCTTTAGTTGGCTATAAAGCGTGGGACAAGAAATTAGAGCTATCCTTCCATTATTCTCTGTAGAATTAATTGCACCCTTCACTAAAGTATCTATTGTCTTCTTGTCATACCAAAACTGGCTTAATTGCTATAATACGAATTAATATAGGATTAAAATAATTAATTATGGAATTCAATGTAAATGAAAATAGATATATGAAATAAATATTATGTTGTTTGTAAAATATTTCGATTCTTACGTTTATTACAAAGAATTCTAATAAATGTAAAATGTTATTGGTGTATTTATAAAAATTAATTTACCCAATCTTCGTCAAAAGAAACGTCCAACGTTTGGTTCTCGGAAATGCATTTTAATTGATTTTCCTTTTCCTCTTTTTCTCTTAAAAATTCGTTCAAAGCAGCAAGTGTTGTGGGGCATAATTGCAAATCGTCGTCTTCACTTTCGATCATGTTATTTTATCAATTTTTTATATACATTTATTTTTGTTATAGACACTTGTCCGTAGACATCCGTAGAGTGTTTATGTTTATACAGTATATACACGTGACTTAACCAAACATTGATGCAGTATTCATTAGATTGTTTATCAAAAATTAATGAAATCTTGAATTTAAAAGAAATTTATAATGAATAAAAAGAATTTTAGACATTAATATATATGTTATTTATTTACAAACGCACGAAATTAAAAATGATACAGTCGCATTGAGTTCTGTATATATATTTTATTGTACTGTTATAATTTCCTTTATAATTTGTTTAGTAATATTTTTATTAAAAGAAATAACTCATACAAAGTAAAAAGTAGATTGGATTCTTTAAAATAAAGATTAGTTTTATTTTTCTTAGGTTACAATAACAATTTATCTTAGAGGATGACGTTTCAAACGTAATTTATTATTTTTTATTTTGGCCAACGAACAATAAATTTGGGCACGAACACAAACAGCCCAGCCTAAGAAAGATTATATCTCATCTCTTTTTGATACTGCATAACCTGACATAATCTACGACTCCACGACCTACAAATTTATATACTATAAGGACATTGCAAAGAACCAAAAGGAACCGGTCAGACTTTCCTAATTATATACAAGCTGTACAACAAGAAAATGACGATAAATGCAGAGGACGAAGTGAAATTATTTCATTCAATCGGTTTAAGTGAAGCCAAAGCAAAAGAAACACTAAAAAACAAACAGGTTTCCAACAATTTAAAACTTGCGATAACAGAGGTTAGTAGGATTCTGAATGTCTTAAAATAAACATTTTTGAAATAAAATTAGTTTTTTATTACTTGCAAATATAATTTTTTTTGCATTTTCGTTTAATTGGAAGATTGTAGAATTTTTATTTGTAAACATTACATCTTTTGCGGCGCCTAATTTCACCATATGTGTTCGTATTTGTAGGCTAATAAATATGGAAATATTACATCAGACGTTGGAACTTTATTATACCACCTCGCTTCGAAAATCAAGAATCAGATTACACAGAGATTATCATTTATTGCTAAATACATAGCAGAAAAAAAATTGGATACCACGCAAAGAGTAGATGCAGCGTTGAATTTCTTCCTTAACCATATGGAGGAAACTGTTGATATACTTAATTTTGAAAAAGAATGCGGTGTAGGTGTTGTTGTTTCGCCTGAAGAAATTGAAGCCGAAGTAGAGAAAGTTATAAACGCACATAAGACAGAAATATTGGAGAAAGGGTATATATTTTCTTTCCGATTACCACAAGTCAATATTTTACGAATTTTATACAATCAGTGATACTTTTACAGACATCGTTTTAATATTGGTCCTTTAATGCAAAAAGTACGTAACAATCTGAAATGGGTAGATGGGAAATCATTGTTGAGTGAGTTTGATCTTCAGATGTTTGTCCTACTTGGACCACAGAATGTTGATAATCCTGACCAGCCGCAAAAAACGAAAAAACAAAGTAAACCAAAGAAACCAGAAAAAGAAAAAGGTAAACTAATAATTAAAACGAAATTAATCTTAAAAAATTCTTTAAGACTTTAATTCTCACATAATATCCTTTTGATTAATAGAACAGAAAAATGTAGCAACAACAGAGAAAGTTGAAGCACAAACGATAAGCGAATTAATGAAGACGAAAATTCATTTTCATAAGCCAGGAGAAAACTACAAAAGTGAAGGATACATTGTGACTCCCAATACGCACAATTTATTACAGGAGCATTTGAAAATAACAGGTGGTAAAGTAGTAACTAGATTTCCACCAGAGCCTAATGGAATTTTGCATATTGGCCATGCAAAGGCAATTAATATTAATTTCGGGTATTTCTTATCTTCATAAACATTTTTTATCTTCATCCAATATTTTAAATTGTATTAGAAACACAGTTTCTTCGTAGATATGCTGCAGCTCATGATGGTATATGTTATCTACGTTACGACGATACAAATCCTGAGAAGGAAGAAGAAAAGTTCTTCGTTGGTATACGCGACATGGTTGAATGGTTGGGATACAAACCAGCCAAGATCACCCACTCTTCTGATTACTTCCAACAGTTGTACGAATGGGCAATTAAACTCATCGAGAAGGGTTTGGCATACGTTTGCCATCAATCTAGCGAAGAAATAAAAGGATTTAATCCACCTCCAAGTCCTTGGCGCGATAGGCCTATTTCCGAGAATTTGCAATTATTCAACGTAATTACGTTTTTGATTTTCATATTTTAGAAATTAACTTTATAATTGGGTCATTCCATGCGAACTCGGACACTTTTTGGAGTAAGATCTCAGATTTTGTTGAATTTTGGATATGTGTAGTTTTTAGGCATATATAAACTTGTGCGAATGGATTTTTGAAAATTTTGAAAATTATTAATTTTAGAGCTCTGAAGTTTACTTTCGCACTTTTTTTCTATTAATTTTAGCTCTTAAACTAGCAAATTGATAAAAATGTGCTTTATTATTTTCATGGTACAAGATACCTTTCTTCTTTTGTAGGATATGAAGGATGGACTGCTTGAAGAAGGCGAAGCCACGTTACGCATGAAAGTTACCTTAGAAGAGGGAAAGCAAGATCCTGTTGCGTATAGAATAAAATACACACCTCATCACAGGACGGGAGATCAATGGTGCATTTACCCCACTTATGATTTCACGCACTGTCTGTGCGACAGTTTGGAGAATATAACTCATTCTCTCTGTACAAAGGAATTTCAATCGCGAAGGTCATCGTATTATTGGCTTTGCAATGCTTTAGATATTTACTGTCCTGTCCAATGGGAATATGGCAGACTAAACGTGAGCTACACGGTTGTTTCCAAAAGAAAAATTGCCAAGCTGATTGAGCAGGGTATTGTGTCTGATTGGGATGATCCTAGGTACATTTTCATATCGTACGAATGTAAACGATTTACATGTCCGTCTTTTAAAATATTATAGTGTAAATCAATATTCATTTTCAGATTATTTACGTTAACAGCTCTTCGACGTCGCGGTTTTCCATCAGAAGCTATCAATAATTTTTGCGCACAAATGGGTGTGACTGGTGCACAAGCGGTCGTTGATCCGGCTGTTTTAGAAGCATGCGTCAGAGATGTTTTAAATGTAACTGCGAGTCGTCATATGGCTGTTCTCGATCCGTTAAAAATTACCATCACCAATTTCCCACATGAGAATCCTATTAAATTAACTGTTCCTGATTTCCCTGCCGAACCAGAGAAGGGCCAGCATGAAATCATTTTCAACGAAATTGTCTACATTGAAGCATCCGATTTCAAAGAAGTATGCAACATTGCTATTTTTAATTACACTGCATAAATAGAAATATTTATTATTAATATTTTTGAAAATTTGATCATACGTTTACAGGAAGCAGAAAAAAGTTTTAGACGCTTAACACCAAATCAGTCTGTCGGTTTGAAACATGCAGGAGTTGTTTTAACAGTGAAAGACATAGAAAGAGATAGTAGCGGTAATATCGTAAATGTATTCGTTACACAAGAGCCTATCTCTGGAACTAATAAACCAAAAGCTTTTATACACTGGGTATCGAATCCTGTGTTGACGTCTGTTAGACTGTACGAGCGTCTGTGAGTATCAGATTGATATAGATAATTAATATTAATGTAATAATTTTTTTCCTTTATACGAAATACAATTTTCAGATTCAAACATAAGAATCCCGAAGACTCGAACGAAGTACCGAATGGTTTCTTAAGCGATATTAATTCAGCCAGTAAGAAAGAAATTGTGGGATACATAGATGAAAGTTTGGCAAACTTAGCGAAACCTCTTGAAAAGTTCCAATTCGAACGTATTGGCTTTTTCTCCGTGGATCCAGATACTACGTCGAAAAAGGTGAGTAATCATAGAAACTTAAATTGATTTATGTTTCATTAATTTTGTTTTTATTATAGCTTGTTTTTAATCGGACGGTGACATTGAAAGAAGATTCAGGAAAAGTTTAGAGTTGATCTACTGTAAGTGCGATATCTAAACAATTCAGTTGAATGTTTTAAACTTTTGTAATATTTTGTATGATATTTATAAATAACATCTGTATGCAATACAATTGCTCTTCGTAAATCGAATATTTTGTGCATAGTCATTACTAGGTAATGAATAAATGATTTTTAATTCATTGTGCAAGATTCATAAGTGGGAATCATATACTTAATATTTATGAAAGCATCTTCGCCTCCGTATAGTTCAAGTATTTCGAGAGTTTCGTCTATTAAATCAGCGACGTTTTCGCCTTTCTGTTGCGAATAGTCAATACCTTCACCAAGATGTACTGTAATATTTAATTAAATTTTAATTCGCACAGTGATGTGAAAATATAATTAAAAATCTTACCGTTTCTGTCTTTGAATAAGTTAAGAACTGGTAAAATTTGCCTGAAGTATGGTACTAAAGCTTCTCCGACACAATCTGCTGAACGTACAAGTTTTTGAAGGGTTCTCATTGTAATGCAAATAATATCTGGTATTTTCGTTTTTAAAGACTCTACAACGAATGCACATATCACGTAAAATATAAATTCGTATTTCTGAAGTTAATGACTGTACGAGATAAAATAATTACTTTTAATAGGAATTATCAATTGTGGTACGACGGGTAAAATTTTCGAAGAACCATTTTCTAACATATCAGTTATTCCTTGGTCCACTAAAAATTTATATGGTTGTTCGGTTTCCGTTAAGCCATCGAAAAACAACGGTAAGTAATGGTGAAAATCCAGATCTTCGATGTTAACTTTCCAACTAAGTTTCGTGCCGTAACTATCATTTTCTAACGTAATTGGGAACACACCAAGTTCATAAAACTTTCGAAAAGTCGATATTTTAGGTGGATGAGGTTTATACAATCCACATCGAGGAGGTTTCGCAACTACTGTGTTCTCCTAAATAAATTATTCGTAAGATTCGACAGAAAGTAATTCTAGGAATGAAATATTACCTGCAACGCTTGAATAGTAAAAGCAGGAACAACTCTTGGTTTCCTTTTCTTATATTGTGGTATATCTTTTCGAACTTCAGTCCAAAATTCTGTTTCATTTACCATTTTGGCGTTTGTCCGTTTCAATAAAAAATCAATATAATTTGTTAATATTATATATTAGTTTGACAAAAATAAAATGTACCGAAATTTTGTATTAAAAGTACATTAGTTAATATCGCTACATACGATCTGAATTGTAGTTACAATAATATGATCATTATGAGAAATATGGATCAAACGTATTGTTTCCTAGCAACAACAAATGGCTTACTTTATATCTAAATCTCTACCATGATCTCTACATTACGAGATGTAGAGTTTCTTCAAAAATGCATTTTTGTCATAAAAAGAACGAATTTCAAGCAAAGAAAAAATGTCAACTGTGGAAACATTAATTTCATTAAAATACATTCTCATTTTTATATACGTTAAATATTTTATTACAAAGTAGATAACAATTAATTTACATTCACATTATTTTGGGATCTTCTTGTGGAATTGTGGATCATCAAATATCAAATCCTTCTTCTGCGGCTCATCTTTGTCAGCTGTATTTAATTAATAAGGAAAATAACTGATTAAAAACGAGATTCGTATACATATTAAATATTCGAAAAAAAAAAAAATTTGAAAAGGATATCTATGAAGCAGTTTGAAAATTCCTGTTCCAACTGGGACTGGAATACCCATGATAATTGATTCGGAGACACCGCAAATAACATCCTTCTGTCCATAGTAAGCTGCGTCGAACAGATGATCGGATGTTTTCTCAAACTGAAAAATAATTATTCATTAATATACTTCTTTGTAGAATGAAATATGCAAAGTACGTAGGGACTCCTACCGAAGCTAAATTCAATACAGATTCTTTCATTTTTGCTAATCCTTGTCTCGTAATACCCAATACTTCTCCCCTGCTTGTCATTAAATCTGCTACGAGCATAAGATGCCTTCGATCAATGCTCATCCCATGATTCTCCATCACTACTTTAATTTCTGTCATTATCGTTGCTCTCGCAGCTTCAATTCCTAAAGTTTTAAATACCTAAAACATGTTATGACAAATTAGCTTCTAGTAAAACAATTTCTAATTAAACCAAAGCTCGTAAGTTTTGCATTAACTTTATATTTACCTCTATAGTATTGTTTGAAGTTGTTTTTCGACCTAACACACCAAGAGTTGCCATTACTTCCCGCATATTGTCTCCTTCAACGAACAATTTATACCTCGTTTTACCACTTGAATCATCATTGTGAATGACGGCTCTAGAGACTGATGGCAAACCCTGCAAATGTCGTAATAATTAATAGTTTTTGTAATTTAAAGTTTTCAACAATTGAAAAAACCTTTACAATAAATCTATTCATCTGTTTTTAAATAAAGTATATTCATACCTTAACAACAATATTCGGAATGGTTTCTTTAAGCTGAGTAAGTGCATAATTTAAACTGTACTTATTTTTGCTAGGATTCACGGTAATTATAGAATCACCCCTAACGTTTACTAATTTTGGATTCAGTCTTAACTTTGACGTACAAATTCTGTAAAAATTATGGCATTTTTTTATTGAACACATTTATCTCGTATCCACATTATGAGAAATAAATTCGTGGACTTACGCATAACGTATCGAGTTGACATCTACTTCTAATTTCAATAACTTTATTCTATCTATATCTAATTTTATCAAGAGAAAGCAATCATCTGGTAAATATACTTCCTCGATATATTCAGTGACTTCGCCCAGAGTAGTTTTCTCAATTCTACCTTTCACTCTTCTTGCATATTCTGGGTCCACGTCATTTTCCTAATATTCAAAAAAGAAATAATCGTTAGTGTATTGTTCGAGTGCAAACTGAATAGCGTACTCCGAACGTGCTTACTAAAGCTGCCGTGATAATGGGAGTACTAATTTTGTGATTCGCATTGATAATTTCTTTGATACGCGGTACACCCTGGGTAATATTCATAGACGCTACACCGGCAAAGTGGAACGTTTTCAAAGTCATCTGAGTGCCTGGTTCTCCAATACTTTGCGCGGCGAGTGCACCTACTGCGGTACCCGGTTCTATTTTAGCTCTCATGTACTTCTCTTTACAAGTATGGATAAACTCGACCAACTGAGAAACCGTCAACCTCTCGAGTTGGAAAATCACAGGTACATTTGACAGAGCGTTTTGTCGAAAGCGCGCTATTTTACGTGCTACCGTCTTAAGAAATGTTCTGTAAAAGATACGGTAATTTTACTTCGAATGTTAAATTTTGCAATTAGCCCAGGAAAATTAGACTAAAAAGTGGGCAATCTGCGAAAACACTAAAAATAGGTGGATCTTTTCACGAATCGCTTATTTTTGTTAGTATGAACTTCTGAAAAATCACCTTCGATCGGCTGCCGGCTTTTCTCCCATTTTTGAGTCAAATGTTAAAAAAAGTAACTCAAAAATGGTTAGTCTAATTGAAAAATGTTTTAGATAAAAGTTGCAGAACGTGGAATTCTGCGTAAAAGAAGATTCTATAATATTTTTTGAGAAACGCAACCGTTTTGCAATAATACGTCCTTAATGTTTTCACGGTGGTATGTACAACATTATAATAGGAGCACGTTTATTGAACGTTATCGCAAAAAGGATTGAATTTATGAAAAAATATTATAGAACCTTTTTAACGCAGAATTCCACGATCTTAAATTTTTATTTAAAACATTTTTCAATTAGACTAACCATTTTTGAGTTATTTGCGAAAAACTATTTTTTTAAACATTTGACCCAAAAAAAGGGGGGAAGCCGGCAGCCGATCGACGGTGATCTTTCAGAAGTTCATACCCACCACAAAAATAAGCGATTCGTGAAAAGATCCACATACTTTTAGTTTTTTTCGCAGAAATTTCTAATTTTCCTGGGCTAAATAACAAAAAAAGAATTTGAAATACTGTACTTACGCTAATTCCTGCTTGAAGTCTTCGCTGAGGCACTCGTACTCTTCAGAATTTAGTAACTCACTTGTAGCTTTGATTACGCTAGGACCGTCTAGAGGTTCCTCATTTTTACACGGCGATTTGGCTCTCACGTGATCCAATACCCTTTTATAATCAACTGGACAGTCTTTTCCTATCGAGACAATTACGTTGTCACTCCGTTATCAAATTAGTGAGTAATCATTTCTCACCTTCCATGTACGTAGGATCTAAAGCGTCTCCACCATATAATATTTGTACAATGTCGCCCACCGAATTGCGGACAGTCATGTCATAATGAAGGCATAAATCTTCTAAGCTCTTGACCAATCGTCGCTGCATGTAACCAGTTTCTGCAGTTTTGACTGCCGTATCTACGAGACCCTCTCTTCCGCCCATCGTGTGGAAGAAGAATTCTGTTGGCGTTAAGCCAGAATAAAATGAGTTCTCCACGAATCCTTTAGCTGCCGGAGTCTTCGAGTGTCGTTCGAAATGCGGCAAAGCTCGATCTTCGAATCCATTCGGCACTCTGTGACCGCTGATAGCTTGTTGCCCGACGCACGCTGATAAAAATAATAAAATGAATTGACCGCGGTGGGAATTTCTTGTAGATATTTATTGTTACGCACCGATCATTTGGGAAATATTGATGAAACTTCCCTTGCTACCAGACAAGGCCATAACTAACGGACTGTTGCTCGGGTGGAGTTCTTTTAAACAGGCTTTACCAGCGTGATCACGGATCACTGATAGCTCCCTCAGTATCATTGCTTCCAAAGTTTCTTCTTCTGTACACCCAGGCTGACACACGAGACGACCTTCTTCCATTTGACGAATATATTCTGTACATTTCGAATATCTGAATTCCAATACATAAATAAATTAGTATCATTAACGAATCGTCGTACATCTCTGAAAACTTTGGTCCCATTGAAATTACCGACACAGGTTTCGCCGACAAGACTTCAAATTTTACCGAGATACATATTATATAGTTATACCTTATTTATTGGGAAATTGTTTAACAATAAGGATACTGATCATAAAGCGAAAATGGAACAAAAAATACATATATTATCATGTTTACACACGTACCTATGCATTATTAACGTACAAATTTTAAAATCGAATCTAATCTCGAAAACAAGAAATATATACACTGTTATAATTTCATAAAAATATTTAGACCTGATACCTATATAGATTTCTTGATTTCGAAATTGTTTCATCCTAAGATTTTTAAGTTAATAATGCATATCAAATGCACAATTGCATAATGTATCAAATTTCATGCTTTTATATTAAATATTGCCATTTTCCTTTAACTCCTTAATTTTTGTAGTATTGCGGAAATTGTACAACTTTAAAATTTTTCTGAACAGTGTATTACTGCCTACGTAAAAAACGTGTAATGTGGATTTCGCTCTTTATTGGTGTCTGTTAATACTGCTGTCGGTTAATATTGTCGTCTGTCGTGAAGTCTGTGAATTTTTGTCAGTAAAAACATTGTCGGTGATTGGAATGAAACCCGAAAACTTTTACCTACCCAGCGTTTAAAAGTTCGTGCTTGGCTTTCAAAAGCCCTTGCCCAGGCGTGACATCGCCAATGCCGATAGAAAAGCCTCTGTTCATGAGAAAGAAACTTGCCATCCTTGCCAATCGCCACATAGCTGTCGTTGCAACATCTTCACCCCAATCACGTAGTAGAACATAAAAGATATTTTGCTTCGAACCGGAACCCAATGTCGACTTATCCATCGATCCCGCTAATAATTCTGAATTTCGAATGATAACGTCTGCAAATGATCAGTTTTGTTATTTCCTTTTTTTAACTTAAAATATGTGTGCATAAACTTTTTATACATACAGGAATCATTAATACATAATTCCTCATTATTAGTGTATGCTCTTCCTTTGGTTTTCAAATTTGCTTTAACATTACAAGCGTTATTAGGCTTTAAGATTAAACTAAAAATCTGTTTTCCCGTCCATAACACGGTTGGCTTTAAAATAGCTGGCTGAGGAAGATTTATCGACATGGCAATGTCGGGTCCTGCTAGAAGACAACCAGCCAATTGATTTGCTTGAGCTCTGTTTAAAAACATATCCTTTTGCGTTAAAAGATATCCACCAGTGATGAAATCTTGTGTTGCAGCTATTAATAATTCTCCGTTGCGAGGCGTTACTAAATTTGACTTGTTCTAAAAAAGCAAGAAATTATGCGACATGAATATGTGGCAAGCAATGTATATTTCATGTAAAAGGCTTTCTATATTACCCCCATTAAAACTAAAGCTTCCGCTCTGGCTTCTTCGGTTTGAGGTAAATGTAGATTCATCTCATCGCCATCGAAATCAGCGTTGTAAGGGGTACAGACGCATTCGTTAAATCTAAACGTTCGATGTTCTAATACTTTCGCTTTATGCGCCATGATACTTAGCTTATGCAAAGATGGTTGTCGATTAAATAATACTATATCGTCGTCTCTGAGATGCCTTTCAACGATATCGCCATACTATCGAATAAAAATAAAACCAAACATTTCTATTTTCCAAATATTAAACTGATAAATAATTGTAGGATAGTAGTACCTGTAAATCTTGAGCAATCTTTTGTCGATTACCGTATCTCAAGTATTTTCTAAACCGAGTTTTTCCTTGCTGTATAAAATTTGCGCCTGGATGTACATCGGGACCATTTCTAACTAATTTCCTCATTAACTCGATATTTGATGGATTAACTTTTTCGGGATATGTTAAAATTTTTGCCACGTGTACAGGTACACCAACCTAATAAAATGCAGATTGATTATATTCAAGCGCTTTGAATTATTTATTTGAATATAAATTGAAACTTACTTGCTCTATTCTAAGATTAGGATCCGGCGAAATAACGGTACGGCTAGAGAAATCTACACGTTTACCAGAGAGATTACCACGAAATCGACCTTGTTTTCCTTTTAGTCTTTGGACTAATCCTCTGCCAGACTTTTTCGGCTAAATATATTACTATTTTGTTAGCAATCACTGGTAATAGTAATTAAGCGATTCTTTAGTCATGATATTTTCAAATACTTACTTGCATATTGAGAGGTATACCAGACATTTCACTATTTATATAAAGAGCGCAATGTAACTGTAGAAATTCCCAATCTTCGTTATACATCTGTACTTTGGCTCCACTTTGTCTATGCTTTTGAATAACATCATTAATAAAGACTATTTCTGATAATTTCATTGTTAAGTGATCCTCGGTTGTACCTGCTTTTAAATCTGATACAACACTCGGTCTAATACAAATTGGAGGCACAGGTATTCTTGTTAATATTAAATCTTTTGGCAACGCACAGTCTGTATTCATCATTAACAGAGGAATGTCGCTTTCTGGTATTTTCTCCAAAATACTTTTTACCTTAAATTCAAATATTCGATTTTTAGAAATTGTCAAGAAAATATTACCACTTTTAGTTAAACACCAATCGAAAGGAAATCAAATGCAATGTCTACCTCTAACGGATTCAACACATTAATCAGTCCACTTTGAAGTACTCCTTCCAATGCCTTATTATCTTCCAGCACATTACTGTATTCCGCTAATTTCTGTTGAGCAATAGTATCCGCTTTCTTCTTCGCTTTGTACTTTTCGTGAACTATTTTGAGTAAACCTGCCTTCTTCACTGTTCCATTAAGATCTCCGCAATGTTGACAGACCGTAGTCTTTTTAGCTTTATCCAAAATTTGTTTACGTAAACCTTTACGCGTTAAATATCCTAAGTTAGGGTTCAATACTCTGGCTAAGTAACGCCTTTTGTCTGTTTCGGACAACATAACGTGAGAACAATTCTACGAATTAAAATATTAGAATTAGTATCAGAGATAGTATCAAATGATATAAAGATAAATATAATGAATGATAGTTACTTTACAAATGGATTGAAGAATACCAATAATAGCCCTAAAATAACCGACATGAAAAACTGGTAATTCCAAGTCGATGTAACCAAAATGACCGATACATTCGTTCAAAGATTTGCCACACGAGGAACAATTGGTTGTGTTGTTACATGTTCCCTGAAAATGTTTATTAATCGATTACGGTACGTGAAACAAAAACGGAGTCCTCGATATTGTTAAACAGTTACTATAATTACCATTCTTCTGTCAAGTACACCATATGGAACTGGAGTATGTCCAGGATCTTGATTGTACAAATTTTTAGCCACAACATGCAAATGGGCTTGCCTTTCCATGTCGTGGCGACTGTCCACCCCAAATGACACATGGGATCTAATTGGACAAAAATTATGTGAAGTTGTAAATGAAACGGAGCAAGCGCTGTGAAACTTAAATAAATACATCGGTTTTTATTGAACTTATATCATGCATGACAGTACAAAATAATGATAGTTACGCTAGTGTTAGGTTAACTATCACAGGTTGGAAATTTTATTACCAGCGAACGTGAACAGTGGTTCATAAATTGATACTGTTCGTTTAAAAATTAAAAAATGAAAGCACGTAATTTCAGAAAAATTAAATTCATATACGTACATTTTACGAGCTACGTCTGTTTCTCTGAACTGTTCCTTTACCATCGTGGAGAGGTTATATTTTATCCAATAATAACAAACAATCTTCAGCAATAATTACTAATAAGTTTATCTATAAATATCCTAGAATAAGACACTATAATAAGTCAATTTTATACAATTGTGGAATACATATCAGTTGTCATGTTACAGATTATTTAACCGAATAAAAGAATTCTGAGAATTCTTCAAGCACGTGTCGTTTAGTGTTGTCCTCCTCCTGTTCTGCTCCGTTCGTGGTGTGGTGCCATCTCGCATTTGACAGTTTCATTTCGCTAAATTTTGATCGACTATAAATAACATGCACGCGTTGTAATTACTTCAAAAAATTTCTTCGCAATTTTGTAATCTTTTGTTACATGTAACGTGTACAATTGCAGCCGGCATTATTCGTTGATTAAAATTGCACAGTCTGCTCTTTTAATTGCTAATGCGTGTCACTTTACTGCTGCGCATCATGTATCGTAAAAACGCGCGTCTGTTGCGTCGCATTGGTTAAGCTGAAACAATTTTATCCATATATTTAGTTAAGTTTCTCCATAAGGAATTGTTTAAATCGTTTTATATATAATTCGCTTCTCAAATTTCGTTACGTTTGAAACATGCCGAGGGTAAGTTTTAATGTTTTCCATTGAATATCACGATCGAGGTTAGAAATGTATTTACCGGCGTGCGTTTTAAAATCACTTGCCGAAGTCTGGATCGTGATTTTGCAAGGATTTCATGTCACTCCTTTTCAATTTCACAGGACATACGATCTTATTTTCAAACTGCTAAAACCAATTCCAATGTTACTCCCGCAAAAACTACGAAAAGACGAATAATTTCATCCGATGAGGATGACGTTAAAATTCTATCTCCGGTTAAACGAACTAAGGTTTTACTGAGCTCCTTTTTGACAATATTGCGTTCAGAAGTTCCAGATTTTAAAGGAAAGATGTATTTAATAATACGATAAACTGTGCTTTTAGAAAACAAAAAGGTTAAAGAATTCTATTTCTTCTGATTCTGACTCTGAGGGAAAGCAGAAGAAAATTACTTCACCTGCCACAATTTTTGGCAAGAAGTCTATAACGAGGCTAGAGGCACCTAAAACATCAAAACAGTTAGGAAAGAAGGTAATTTATTATTGGAAAGATAATATTATATTACATACAATAATTCTTGTTGAATAATGTAGGAAGCTCAAGCTCATAACGACAATGATTTTGAAGCTACTTTGAGTCAGTTAGATACGTCTCAGATTGAGCAAAAATATTTAGCAGAAATTAAATCTGATACAGGTATGAATTTGAAGGAATCACAATTTATATATAAGATGTAAAATTAATATTTACTTTCTTTTAATAGTTTCTGTTGATAATCATAAGAACAAAGATTCGCATAAAAATAATGCAGGAAATGAAGAGAAGAAAAAGGCACCTATTAAAAATAATGCTAAAGAGGAGAAAACACCTCAAAAATCAGAAACAAGAAAACGAAAGCATTCTGAAAATTCAAATGAAGAGACAGAATATAAAGATGTTAAATCTAAGAATGCAAAGAAACTTTCTAAAACTGCAACGACTTCTAAAATAGAGATAGAATTTAAAGCAAAGGAAAAAGCATCTCCGAAGAAAACGGATACGCAAGATGTATATGAGGAAAGAGCTGAGAAAAAGAAGCAACATTCTGTCATGTATCAACAATATCTTCAAAGAGGAGGAGCCAGAAATCCAGGTTCAAAAGAGATTCCTAAGGTATGCGTACAGTAAACTATCATTCTTTTTTTTTTTTTGCAAAAAATCTAGTAATTATAATATTTCAGGGTGCTGATCATTGCCTTGCAGGATTAAGTTTCTTACTAACTGGTGTTTTGGATTCTTTGGAAAGAGAAGAAGCTGAAGAACTTATCAAAACATATGGGGGACGAATTTTACACCAAGTTTCGAAGAAAACTAATTATGTTATAGCAGGAGATCAACCTGGTCCTTCGAAATTGTCGAAAGTAATATTCATTACTTATATCTGAATTTATTGTATCAAAATTCACAATACAGTTAAGTTTCTGTTAATGTGTGTGATTATATTTTTAGGCAAAAAGTTTAAACGTAAAGATAATATCAGAAGATGATTTGTTAGAGATGATTCGCACAAAGCCTGCAGGTCGGGCCGATGTTGCGAAACAGAATCGTACAAAATCAAAAGAAAGAACGAAACAAAAATCTATAGAGACAACAGATGAATCTCCATCATCATCGACGAAACAGAAAAGTACTAGTAGTCAAAAAATGGAGATATCACCTCCGAAGATACAATCCCCGCAGAAGAAAGAACATAAAGAAAAATCACCGCAACGTTCGCCCCATAAAAAAGATGACAACAGTAAATTAGTAACCGAAAATGCAGAATCTCCTAACAAAAAAGAAGAAAATAAAGTAAAAAAACCATTATTTGAGGATAAGAAACAAATTAAGAACGAGGAAGAAACGAAAATAAATGCAGATTCTTTAAAAAATGTAAGATCTACATAAGATTTATTTCGACGATATTAAGACGAATTTTGTTCATTCTATTAATTATGTTATTTTTTTTTTTAGGTAGATGAAAATGTATCAATTGAGGCACTGGTTGAAAAATATAGACCTAAAACTATGAAACAAATTTTGGGACAGCAAGGTGATAAAAGTAACGCTAAAAAATTACATACGTGGTTAATAAACTGGCATAAATATCAAAAGGGGAAAGTAAAACCCGCAAAACCTAGTAAGTTTCAATTATTACCTAATTAGAATGCATACGTTTAATTAATTCTATTTTGGCCAGGTCCGTGGGCGAAAAACGACGATGGAGGCTTCTTCAAAGCTGCCTTACTATCAGGTGCTCCTGGAATTGGGAAAACTACGACAGTTCAGGTTGTTTGTAAAGAATTAGGTTTCGATCTTGTGGAGTTCAACGCATCAGATACTAGAAGCAAAAGACTTTTGAAAGAAGAAGTAGCTGAACTTTTATCCAACACTTCGTTAAAAGATTATTTTATAGGTACATTTATTTGAATTTTTATGTTAGAATTAGTGTGATTTCTGTGGAATCAATATTACAGATGCTAAAAACAAACCAACCTCGAAACATGTTTTGCTAATGGACGAAGTCGATGGTATGGCTGGTAATGAAGACCGCGGTGGTTTACAAGAATTAATCAGTTTAATCAAATCGACCGAAATACCGATTGTCTGTATTTGTAACGATCGAAATAATCCTAAAATGAGAACACTTGCTAATTATGTATTTGATCTTCGGTTTCAAAAGCCTAGATTGGAGCAGATTAGGGTAAGAATAATATCTAAATTTTAAACATTACTATTAAACTTGGAATATATTGTTTCATATATTACGTTGTATTATGCAGGGAGCAATGAAATCTATATGTTTCAAAGAAAATATTCAGATATCCACGGAAGATCTCGATCGCTTGATCGAGTCAACTAATTCTGATGTTCGACAAGTAATAAATCACTTGGCTTTATTTGCTGGGAAGAGCGCCGCTCAAGAGAAGTCTCAGAAGAAGCATGTAAATAAGGATTTAAAATTAGGACCTTGGGATGTTGTGAAAAAAGTATTCTCCTCCGAGGAACATAAAAATATGAGTATTCATGATAAAAGTGACTTGTTTTTCCACGATTACAGTATAGCTCCATTATTTGTGCAAGAAAACTATTTATTAGTCGTACCTCATGGACCGAGGTATGTTTAGGATCCACTTTATGTACTTTCTTTTGACTTTGTCCACTCTTGCCTCGTTTTGCCATCCCCATATTTCTGCTCCATATAGTGCCACGCTACCTATCAGTGCATCAAACATCTTCATTCTCCTTCTGTAATCATCTTTGAAAATTCTTTCTCCTATACTCCATGTCATTTTCATCGCTATTGTTGCCCTCTTCATCCTCTCCATTAAATGTCTCTCTGTTCCCCCGTTCTTCTGCATCATATATCCTAAATATCTCATCTCTTTTACCTCTTCTATACTCTCCTTCCCCCATGCAAAGCATGTATCTTGTTTAATAACAAATATGAAATACTTGACAAAGGGAACAATTACATGTTTCTGTTCACAGGGATAAAATATTAGAAAAAGTAGCGGATAGTGCTGCGAGTCTAGCATTAGGAGATATTGTTGAAAAATCGATAAGAAGTAACGGTGCTTGGTCTCTCCTGCCAATGCAAGCTTGTTATTCTTCCGTCATACCGGGAACAATAATGTCAGGCCATATTGCTGCGCAAATTAATTTTCCATCTTGGCTTGGACGCAACTCGAAAACCGGTAAATTTGATAGGTAATATCATGTATCATATTTCTTTTACTATAGGATCATTCGGGGTAAAAGGACGCACTTTTGCTGTTTTTGCTTCACTGAGCCGAAACTACCATGATATTAGGAACATTTTTTTGCGCTATCGATAGAACAATTTAATAGACTCATAAAATGTAACGAGTATTTGACGATAGGCCAAACGGTTTTTTTAAATTAAGCAAAAGAGTGACTTGGTTAGACTGCGTACCTTTACCCCGACATGTGGGTAAAAATACGCAGTCGTGTGGGTAAAAGTTCGCATGTAGAGTAAAAGTATGCATTCAGGTGTAGTGAAAGAAAATGAACAAATAATACACAGATGGAACATATTTTTATATTATTTTTAATAAATGAAGCTAAAGATGACAAAAACAATAGAAATTAGGAACTTCAAATTTAGGAAACTATCATAAAACTATAATTTTTCATAGATTCAACAAAACGAAATTATGCTCAAGCCTTTATCAAAGCAGATATGTTTTTACTCCAAATATTATTAAGAATTTAAAACCAAGTAGACAGTAACCTAAATACCAGTGCGTACTATTACCCCCGTCCTTTTACCCCATTTGACCAGTAACCAAAACAATTCGTACTAGTTCGAATTCCAATGAAGTTAAGTTAAAATGTTATTCTGGAAAAAAATCGTTCAATTACTATATAAAATCAACAAAAACAAGTTACCTCTAAAAATACATAAATAATACGTCCACAAACTTTTCCCTGGTACGAAAAAGATCGAAATAACACGACAATTTAAAATTTTTATTTTTAATTCCAAAATGGCGGCCCACGCGCACTCGATCCTGACGAGCCAGCGTCCCCGTCCTCTCACCCCCCCTCGGAGAAAACGGCACTGCGTACTTTTACCCCGAATGACCCTAATTGTTGTACTTCGTATATAAAACTTTGAATACTCTGTTTACTAGATTGATGCAGGAGATAACTGTCCATGCACGTTTAGCTACTGGCGTAAGCAAAGAGGCAATAAACTTAGATTACATCAAACCTCTGAGGGACGCTATCGTTAGGCCTTTGGCAATCGGCGCTGCTGAAGGCGTTGATGCAGCGATTAACGTAATGAATCACTACCATTTGCTCAGGTTAATTTCTCAATTGAATTTGTAATTTAAATATCAAAGATTCAAGCATTTTAAGTATTTTGATCATCAATAGGGAAGACTTGGATTCTTTGATAGAAATTTCTTTATGGCCTGGAGACCGTGATCCTATGCAAGTTGTCGATAGCAAAGTACGATTTCAAGATCTAATATACTTTCTGTAAATTTGTAACATCGTACAGAAAAATATGACGATTATTTCTCATCGCAGGTAAAAGCAGCTTTTACGAGAGCTTATAACAAGAGTTCTATTGGTGTGCCATATAGCGTGAGTAGTACGTCGAAAAAGAAATCGGCGCAAAGTGCGCAAGATGAAGGTCTCTTAGAAGGGGAAGATGAAGAGGCGAATTCTGATGAAAATGATGATAATGTTGAATCCGACAAAATGATTAAGGTAATCATTTAAATAATACCTAACGTTATCGAAAACGATATAGTAATATCCACAATGTTCTTGATTAAAATAAACACTTTTAGGCGAAAAAACCCAGCACAAGTAAAAACACCGATTCGAAGGGTAAAAGCAGTGATAAAACTGAAACGAAATCTAAAAGTAGCGCTGATAAGTCTAGTAAACGTGGAAGAGTACGTGGACGTGGACGGGGAAAATAACACAAAATTATAAAATTGGAATGCGAGTTTTATTCAGTGAAATGAATGTAAAGGTTTATTGTGTATCGTAATCAACGTACTGTGTATAAGTTTCAGTTGTCAATCTCTTCTTTTTTAAAAAAAAGTGTTACTAAAAAAAAAAAAAATTCTACTCTATCGTCACTTCAGTCGTTTCAGACGCCTCAGTCGTTTCAGCTGGCTCAGATACTTCAGTCGTTTCGAAAGGTCCAAGTTCTGATCTTGTTTGTACGCATTCTAAAATTAGCATGTAAAATATTTGTTTAGATATAACGCAATTATTAAACTGAAACGTTATATTTTTATACTAAATAATTGCCGCTTAATTAATTGTAAGAATACATACGTCTTGTTCTAGGTTTCCATCCAATATATTCATTAGTCTTTTTGTTCTCTTGAATCAGCCAGTCTGTTAATGGTTTAAAGTATTCTAGAAGTCCAGCAGAATCCATGTTCCTTTGACCCGTTATTTTTTCCATAGCATCTTGCCAAGGTTTCGACGATCCCATTTCCAAAACAGATCTGCGTTGTAACAATGAATTGTACAATAAATGGATTAAATATATTTCCTTATAAAAGTGTTTCGAAGGCAAAGAAACCTACTTCAACAAATTTCCTGCTGGTTTGCTGTTGTAAATATCACATTCGTGCAGTAACTTCGATTTCGGATTTTGTGGGTCGTACTGTTTCGCTTCTGTGCAAAGTGCTTTGTGAAACTGGAACTGTATTACGAAGCTCACGTAGTATCTAATATATTCTACGTCCGCTACTATATGATATTTCGAACCAGGGTCAAAATCGTCTTCCGATCGATCTACCGGTGGTTCGATTCCTTGAAAACTTTCAGCGAGATCCCACCTGAAAGATGAGAAGTCAGTTTTACGTGCTTCAGAATCCTTTAATATAATTGTATTCTATTTTTTAAAATATAAATTTTAAGATATAGATTCGGCAGTTATACGAACCAGTTACAATTATAATTATCTGTTGTCACTTTTCCTTGGAATACGTTCCAGCGCCATTTATCCATCATGTACGCGAACGGAAGAAACACAATTTTATCAAGGCCCTTCATATAAAGGTGATTGATGTTGGCTTCTTTATCAGTGGAATCGTCCTTCAGCAATCTAAACAGAAAAGTATATTATTGTCTTAAAAAACTGTTTTTTGTTACAGTGGATGATCAAATTATTATAGCAACGGCACAAAAAGTATATATTTTGTAATTGTATCAAAATGTTCTTTATACTGTTTTCAATTTGTGAATATCAAAGCTTCAAAAAGAGGTAACAGCGATTTACTGTAATTAGGACTTCATTCGATGTCTACAAGTGATTCTAATCCGCTGTATTTTCATTCATGGAAGTTTGTTCCTGAAGCGAGACTACTTGATACTTAATTACTTGATAGTCTTGAGGTGACTCGGTGTTGAAGCGCTGAGAGCTATGACATCGCCGATCGCTTCGTGGAATCCAGGATTCGCGCCCTCTTTGAATATAGTAGGCTGGTGTTTATATTGAAGGTAATACTCAATGTGACCCATTTCGTGATGCGCGGTCAACAGATCTTCCATATTAACTCTTGTGCACTGCTTAATCCTGAAATCTTTGCCGTCGTAGAAATCCCAGGCGCTCGCGTGGCAGATCATTTCGCGGCCCTTCTGCTTCTCCAGAATCGATCGTTCCCAGAACAAATCCGGCATCGCGGTGAGATTTATGGAAGTGAAGAAATCTTCAGCGACGCGGAAAATGGTCGTCGCATTGTATCCTGAAGGAAAAGTTAACGATATTTTATAAAACTTGAAGCACCGCAAAGGGTGATCCAAATTCGCCCCGATTTTGGAACTGAATTTTTTTACCAAATGATGCTGAGGTGATATTTTATTTCTAAGATATGGAGGATGAATGAAATCACAAGTCACAGCTTATTCGTTTCTACAGAGTAATTATCTCGCTAGTAGAAACAAAGCAGTCGTCATCGTCTAAACTTCCCAACTTAAATAAACTTTGTTACTGAAAAGAACTAAACCTTTGGTCGTCGACTTTTTAATGGTCAAACCAATGGTTTGGGCCTTTTTAGTGATGGGGTTACTGCTGTGTACCTTTAGAAAACGAGACTTTCTTTGTGTCTCCTAGCAAGAGAATCACTCAGTTTATCTGTAGTTATAAAGCGTGTCACGTGTTTTCATTTTCTAGATATTCGTGTTTAAACCTCGTTTTCGAAGGAAAAATTCATTTTATAGACTTTTTTCGTGATAATGATACATGTAAATTCTGTTTTCTAGACTTGAGTTAAGGCACAATCTCAATTTATTTTTTAGAAATGTGACACGTCGTTTTTCTTTGCAGCCACAGATATAGATTTCTATGTCAGTCCAATAATTTAAAAAATTAATCCAAACGATTTTGCTGACTGCTAACAATGAATTTGAACTTAGGTTATTATCACATGTTAAAAAATCTTCTATTATTCATGAAACTTTGGACAAGATTCAATTATAGTGCGAAAGTGAAAGATTAATATATCCAGTCCTGATATATGTAATGTATTCACCATTTCCAAAAATCAAAATAAAGAAACGAATGTTTTTTTTTTTTAATGTACCGTTTAGCTTTCTGAATCGGTTATTGTAAACTTTGAAAATCCAAGTTCGAATTTTGTTGTTAAGAATCAGCAGGACCCTTGGGACAAATTTTTTAAGTTATCAGACTGAAATCAGTAATTAGATCCTACAAGACTCTCCTTTGTTCTCGAGGGATCATAAATTTGGAGTCTTAAACACCCCAAAATAAAGTAATAGGGATCTATGCACATAGCAGCATGAATAATATAGAAATATCTGTGGTCGTAAGGTGAAACTGTGTACGTTACATGTTTTCATTTTCAAGATATTGGCGTTTAAAGTTTTAAACATGTCGTTTAAACATCTTAATTCAAATTTCAAACATTTAAATTCTGCCTTATGTACTTGAATTTTCTTATATTCTTATGTTTAACGGAAAACATTCTTTTAATGTTTTTTTTTTTTTGATTTTGTAAAAATATGAATATCCTTCCTGCATTTAAATTAAGGCATAAAAACAAATGTTTTGAAAATGTGACATACATCGTTTTGTCTTAAAGCCACAGATATAAGCAAATAATACTTTCTGCGCATAAATCTTGTAGGATCTATAACTACTGAAATAAAAATCTAAACATCGAAGCGTACGGTCTGATGCGCAAACGAACTGTGACTTCTTTATCCTTTTATATCTCATAAACCAATAGAGTACAATAGAACTTCGGTTAACTGACTTGATACTTATAAAATAAAATGTTAATAATTAATAGAACGTTATTAACTCATAACTTAAGTGTTACTTGGAGTCCCATTGCATTCCTATATTTACTGCAGTAATTAATTAAAACCTTAGATAATTAAAAATGGGGATAATTGTGTTTCAGATAATCGAGGTTTTACTGTGCCATAAGTAGACAGCGGATTTTTATGCAAAATAAAATATTTACCAGCACGAATGAAGAATTGAAACTTGTATGTTTGATGTTCTAAACGTTTTAATTTTAATATTATTGATATTTTGTATATTTTCGTATATGTTAACACAGTTTTCTAGATGTTTTGCATACTCAACATTACCAGAAATGCATAAAATCCGCTGACTAATCATAAGGTATCATTTAGTAAAAAAAAACTCGGTTCCAAAATTGTGGGACCAAAAACGGACAAAAAAGCCTCATTTCCGGGTCTTTTTTGCGCAGTAGCAAAATATTCGCCAAACCTTGCTCGATCATAGCATCCGTAACGTCCGGTAATTGTTTCCCCGGGTACGGAATCGTGAAATCGACGATGTTACTCCAACTTTGCGCCCACATGTTGCCCAATAAATGCGCCGGGATTGGACCGTCTTTCGAGACGATGTTTTCGCCGTATTTCTTCCGAAGTTCTCGACGAACGTACGCGTGCAATTGCAGATAAAGGGGTTTCAATTGTTGCCAAAGCGTTTCTGAAAAAACGAAACCAGAATCTAATAACTTCTAAACCAAGGCTATTTAGAATTTTAATAGAGTGTTTCGGTTTACCAATCTGTTCAGGAAAATCGTCCGCCTCGTATTCCTTGAGCCAGTAGGCCGCGTTGTCGGTGTAGTTGTTCAATCTAGCAGCCATGTTGCTCAGCTCGACGTATCTGGTGTACAACGATTTCATCTTCTCGCCCGTCGCTTTCCTCCACTGTATCCAAATGTACTTCAGTTCGTCAGGATCGCGACTCTCCATCAGACGCTCGACGAGTTCCGGTTCCAGGGCGAGATCGCATCTCGTGCGATTCTTATAATCGCAGATCTTCGCGGTGCTGTAAATGTTCTCCATGTCGCTGATGGTCTTCTTGTACTCTTTGAAGAGCTGCAACAAATTCATTAACGTCTTCTCAGTGGTCGTGTCAATCGGCGAGCTAGAAACGGTCTGGTCGCGCGTGTTAAACATCGATCTAGGTTGTACGGAATTAATTCATTTACATCTTCGGGAAGCGCCGCTACGCCCAACACGCTGAGCTTCGAGAATTGCCTTCTGATGTTCTCATCCTTAATTTCGTTCCAAGGGAACTCGTTCACCTCTTGCCAGAGCGTCTTGAAATATTGCGCCGCTTCCGAAGTCACGTTCAATTTTTTCGCCAGGTTCTCCGGCGTCAAGTTCGACGCGTACTCCCATTCCGCGAGCGACTGCTTGTTGTTCCATATCGCGTACTCTTTGTCGACGCGTTGCAAAAATTCGCTGGTCCTTCGCAGCAGATCTTCGTCTGACCCTTTTGCAACCTCGGACGCTGCGATATCATGGTGCGTTGGTATTCCCCATGCCAGCGTCACTAAGGCTGCCACCAATAACCTGAATGTTGTTTTTTTTTTTTATTTTCATTTAAACATCTTTGCGAAGCGATTTACGAGGATAATAATAATTCGACTGCGAATCTTTATGTAAATTCATATTTTTATAGACGCACAACGGCAACTGAATTTTAAATAAATCTATGTTTTATTTTATAAATATCAAATGTATTTTACTTTTGATATTTTATATATTTTGGCGTCTCTGGGTTTTCTTGTAGGTTTGTGTCATTTTAAAATTGCTATAAATGCATAAACATCCGCAATTTCGAGCCGAAGTTACTGAATGTTTTGAATGGATAAAGAGATCTCTTTGGATCCTCATTTCCTTTGATCTGAGAAGAGAATTTATTTTTATGGAAGACTTCACTGTTTGTAAAAAATTAGTTTTGAGGTTACATATACAGGGTGTAACAAAAATGTTGCAGTTGCTTGAAAGGGTTAATTCCTGAGGTGATTTTAAACAACTTTTTCCTTAGCGAAAATGTTGGGCGAGGCTTTGTTAACGAGTTATTAACGAAAAACACCGTCCAATCATAGCACGAGTACAGTGGACGAATTTCAGCGCGGGCTCCAGCTGTGAGTAGTATTGGCCCGTCATCGTCCGCGTCATCATTAGTCCGCTGTACTCTCTTCCCGATTGGTCAGTGTTTTTCGTTAATAACTCGTTAACAAAGCCCCACCTAACATTTTCGCTAAGGAAAAAGTTGTTTAAAATCACCTCAGGAATTAACCCTTTCAAGGAACTGCAACATTTTTGTTACACCCTGTATAATGATTTTGAACTGAAGGTGATAAAATATCTTAGGTTTGTTTTAGACTTGTATTTCAATTAATTGCTGAGTTTTAAGTATAAAGTATAGTGATACGAAGTTATATTGTAAAGTAACGAAGAAAGCTGTTCTAAAGGTATAAATGGTACCATTGAAGCGGTTGTGAGACTTGTTGATTTCATTTATAGACTTCATTTAAAGAACAAAGCGAATGAGCGTTCTCGTATTAACCAACTGAATGGAATGGTTATCTAAAACGAGGGGCATCGTCGTTCTTACCACTTCGACAACTGTATGAAATAATAACTAACGCTGCATTAGCGGAGGACCATTCCTTTTTTTCGGATAAAATGGTAATTGTATCGAAAGTTCAATAATACACACATTTTTTTTTATTAATATTTATCAACAAATTCTTGACTAATTTCAATTTCTGAAACGACTTAATACCACCTAATCAATTTTTAAATACTATAAACTTGTAATATCAATTTACGAAATTTAAAGAATGTAATTATATTTTTTGGATTTTTCAAAGTAAACCATCGATTCGGAATTAGCGAATTGAGAATCGATTTTGTTTTCCCATTAACGTGAAGTGATTTATTTAAAAAAGCTTATCATTTCTGAAACTATGTAAAAAAAAAACATTTTTAAAATTCAAGTAAAATTTGAACTATAGTTTAATAATTTCAACTAATTATTAGCATTTTATATTACAAATAATAAGTCGAATAATCGAAGTTTTACTGTACATTATAATGTCACTATACATCTTCGGGAAGCGTACTCTTAAAATATGAATGTAAAATTTATGTTAATTAAAGTGAAACACTGTCTTAAAAATTGTTTCTTCATAAGCGAAGTACATGAACATGAAACTCTAAACGCGTTTTTCTCGAAACTATGTTTTCCAAACTGGTTGAACGAGTTTCTCCGTCAGTTTTGAATAAATCAACTTCCACTTTTACGTACTTACTCCATATAAAAATATCTTCAGCTAAACGTACAGAAATTAAAAAAAAAAAATATTTAATACTTCCTTCATCCTAAAATGTATTGATTTTTTTAGTGAAATTTTAGAAATTCTTGTATCAATGTCTGCTGTTTCTCGAAAAATTATTATAATGTAATTTCCGTAAGCATAACTGATACTGCATTAATACAGAATAAATTACAAAAATGCTTTTCTTTTTTTTTGCGACGAACTAAACGTGAATAAAGTGTGCAACCATAAGATTCTGTTCGCCGCGCAGCGTTCCACAACAACATTTATAATGTTGTTTAAATATGTATATTTTTGTATGAAAAAATTTTCAAATACTATCCAATTTATGCAGATCTAAATCCTTAGTCAATAACATTTCTGCGAAATATGTGCGTCTTAAAAATAATTCATAAAGAACACTTCTTTTCGGATGTTGAAGTGTTGTTTCCCCTCAAGTCTCCATAATACAGAGATGCACAAACTTATTAAGACCAAGATCCACATAGAGTCACTGTGACTTATAGGAGGACTGTCAAAATACACGAATGTTATTTATCATTAGACTGCGAATATTTACGCAAATTTACATTTTCAAGCGCATAGAAAAAAAAAACAAACTTAAACAAAAGTGCCTTTTACCTTTTAGATATTATAAGATGTATTTTATTTTCGATATTTCATGTATTTTTCCATCTTTGCATATCTTTATTCATTTTAGAATGTTTAATAGCGCCATAAATGCATAAACATCCGCGGTCTAATTTATCATACACTTTTTATTTTATTTATCAAATAAATGATATAGTGAGCGGGCCGCATGAGCCGTCAATAATAATTGGGACAGTTACCCCGATTGAAATGAAAGTTATCAACTGATTGCAAAAGTTATTAAATAATAAAAGCTTAGCATTCCTTCCTCCAAAGAATCAATAGAAAAGTTTTTAATCGTCACGATACGCAGTCATTAAATCGTACACAATGGTGCATCGTTGCGTTTGTCGTATAGTAGTGTATCCAAACGGAAGTAGAGAAGACACGTTTAATTTCGAATAGAATGTCCATGAATGCTATTCTCCGTCCTTCATGTTTGATATCCGACCGCATCTAAAATCACCGCTGCCCACGAGGTCGTGCGTACTCGCTTTCGTTTAGCGATTCGATAGACCCTCAAAGCGTAATCATTCGATGCAACATCCGAAACAGTATTGTACAAATATTGTTGTCCTTCGTTGCGTTGCCTTCAGTGCATTCTAATTGGATATCGTCACGCTTAAAGAAATTTCTAGTTCTAGGTCTTGGAAATAATGTTTTTCCAATCAAATATGATTCACGAATGTAACGAATAATAAACCTCAGCGAGACTCGAAACAGATCGTGTCGAAAAAATTTCAAGCGTTCAGTTCAAATCGACATCGATTTAGAAATAAGTCTGGTAAAATGTATTTGACAAAAGCAATTTATGCATTGTGTAATTTATTATTTGTTAAAGTTTATTAAAAGGATTTAGAAATGTTGCTTTTTTTTCTTAATTTATAATAATTCTTATTCGGAAGAATAAGTTTCTGTATTTTATCATATTTCGATATTCTTTCTGCTTACAAGAACATAAAGTTAAGAAATTTTTTTTAAATTATTTTAAACAAATTATTTAAAAACTAATATTGTCGAACTAGAGCAATGATATTATTTATTATTCAACATTTCTGTTGCACACGTTCTACATACATGTAAATGAAGGAAATATTTATGATCTGGACGGAGACCACAACACACATTTCTACGCAAAAAAACCGACAAATTTTGCTATCCAAGGTTATCCACTTTTTATTCGGAATGAAAAATAAAACGTTTCTTTGGACCGAGAAGAAAAGCAAAACATGTTTAGAAAACATATTCTGTTATCGAATTAACTTAAACAATAATTCATTACATGTGTAATTAACTGTGTTCCTTATTCAAACTGTGATACATAATAATTACGACGTATTATTACGAATTTAAACAGCGAACTTTTAATATAATTTCCAGAATCAAAAAACCCAACGATTGCTCATAACTTCCTCAGATTTTTATCGAAATTACATCCTTGCAATTCAAATCCTTTAAAAAATGAAGAACTTATGGGTTAAAAAAAAATCCGAAGAATGTAGTGTAAGAATTAAAGAAATTAATCTAAACAAATTACTCGCACTACAATAATTAACAAATGATCAATAAACTAGAAAGACCCTTTCACCGCTATATGATCACCGTACAACTTTCCACTGAATTACGCAAGTTACAAAATATTTACAACCGAATACAATAAAACATTCTGTCAGGATTAGAACATGGAACACGCGAGTTTGCAAATTAAGTTTCATTTTGGTTATGAAACACCGCGAGTAAATATCGGTTGACCGTTTCTTAACAAGTCCGCGAGACTTTTCAATACGTTGATCATTAATCAATTCGCAAAGATCGTTAGGACGCTTTTCAATTTCAATACAGTCGTATTGCTTTTAGTTTTAGTATGCGTATATACTCACAGGCGCCGCATTTCCCGACCTCGGCTGACGTTTCACAAAACAGCAGAAGATAATTGAAAAATAATAGACACACGGTTACAACCGAATCAGGAGAAACTTTCACGGTGGCCGATCGTGAACCGATCCTGCGTGCGATACCGTGATCGAAGTACACAGACTGGCAAACACGCGTCGAGTGATCTCGTTTGATGGGATACGCTAACTTTTATGCTAGATCCCCTCCTCTCTCTGCTCAGCCACTATTTCCCTAGCTCCGAACAAACTCGATATTATTCGCGACAGGCTCGTTCTGCGGCTCGCATTGACAGATTGGTCTGTCGTGCATCGTAATGAGAATTTTACCCCTTTTCATATTTTTTCTTTTTCTATTCACCGCCGAATCTTTGATCGCGGGATCGAGAATTTAAATCAATACTGTCCGGCGGTAAGACATTCGCGTCTGCTTCCCCCTTCTAATAGCTCGTTTTACGCAGCATTGGCTCGCTATTATCAACGCATATCACAGAGCTGTCTCGCATGAAACATTGTACCTCGTGTGGAGCAGTTTCTTCAGCCTGTCATGTGCGTGTCCTTAAGCCGGGAATCCACCAGAACAGTGGTGTCAACAGTGGCGGATCCAGGGGGGCGATAGGGGCGATCGCCCCCCCCAAGAGTAATAAAATATAAAAATATTTCCTCACATTCCGAAAAACTTATTACGTATATACTGAATGTGTTACATGATTTCTATTCGAGATTTTTCTGCTTAGCGTGCACACTAGTGCGCTAGTGCATAGAAGTTTTTAAAATATTTTCAGAATATTGCCTGGTAGAAATTCGCCAACGTAGAGCAGAATTTGTATTATGAAGTATTGTAATCGCATTAATTATAATATCTTTTATATCTGTTTTTCTGATAAAATAAAGTCTTTAATCACAATTATATAACACGTAATTATTCTAATTGCTTATCAAGGTTGAAAAGACGGTTAAAAAATAGACTTTTTTACTTTTATACATTTCGCCCCCCCCCCCCCCCCCCAAGAAAGGCTTCTGGATCCGCCACTGGGTGTCAAACACGCGGCCCGCAAGACCTTCGAGTGCGGCCCGCGGCCCAAAACTTGAAATTAATTTTATTATCAAAAAAATACAATGCAACACAATGCTGAAGGAAAAATATAATGAAATTGACATTGCAGATTTTTATTCGTACTTGCCGGAACATTTTATTGAAATGCGTATGTTTGTTGCGAGAATCTTGGTAATGTTTGGTAGTACATATCTATGTGAACAATTATTTTCTGTCTCAAAGACTAATAAAACTTCACACAGGGTGAGGTTAACAAATGAACACTTAAAATCTATGTTAAAAATATCTTTATCCCAAAAAATTACACCCGATATCGATAAAATAGTATCTGCGAATAGATGCCAAGTGTCTAGTGAAAAATATTAAGTCTTTTAATTTCTAAAATTAATGTATCTTTTAATGTATTTTTTTAATTCTTGTAAATTTATTAAAGAAAAATAAATGTAAAGTTTAAATGAGTTATTCTCTATTATAAATAAAAGACTTTTTTTTCTTCGTGTCTGCGGCCCGCGGATTTTCTTAAACTGAATTTGGTTGCCCATATCCATACATGAGTTTGACACCACTGCACTAGAAAGCTAAGCTAAGCTATGCTATGCTAAGTTTACAAAAAATTAGCTTCAATGCATTTTTATGGATCCGTTTCCACCAAGAGCGAATCCAAATTCATAAAAATGTATTGTTTACACTTAGCACAGCATAACTTAGCTTATTGTTAGCTTTCTGGTGGATTCCCGGCTTTAGCGTCATGTTCTCTGACGGCGCACAATGATTCAAAAATCCGAAAATCCTGGCAAAAATTTAATTTTTCAATACACGCGTGGAAAAAAATTAAATATAGGAGAAATTACACATAATACTGCAGATTCTATTCCACGTATTCGTTAGCCCATACAGGGTGTAACGAAAATGTTGCGCGTCCTTGAAAGGGATGATTCCTGAGATGATTTTAAACAACTTTTTCCTTAACGAAAATGTTAGGTGGGGCATTGTTAACGAGTTATTAACAAAAAACACCAACCAATCAGAGAACGAGTATAGTGTACAAATTTTGGCGCGAGCTCCAACTATGCGTAGCATTGGTCTGCTATCGCCCGCGCCAAGGTTCGTCTACTGTTTTCGCTCTCTGATTGGGTTGATGTTTTTCGTTGATAACTCGTTAACAAAGCCCCACCTAACGTTTTTATTATGGAAGAAGTTGTTTAAAATCACCTCAGGAATCGTCCCTTTCAAAGGCATGCAACATTTTTGTTACACCCTGTATATAGGGTGTGTGTTTTATCTATGAACGCTTGAATATCTGAAGAAATATTGATGATACAAGAAAATAGGTAAGACAAAATTGGCAGGGTTCAAAGCGACATATGTGATGCTTATATCAAATTGACCCTGTGACGACCTTGAAAAGCTGTATGAAGGTCACGGGTACAATTTCTAATGGAACGCTGTATTTTTTATTTTATATTCATATAGTTGACATTAAAACGTTTACAAAAGTCTACCATTTTTACAGTCCAAAAAAATTAAAAAAATAAAAACTTGATGAGATGGCAGCCTTAGACTTCGACTCTTGTAGAAAAAAGGTACCTTATACTAATCGAAAGTACCTCGAAGTTTCGGAACATTGGAAAACGAAATTTATAAGGAATTTTCAAATTATAATACATTAGCTGAAACGTAGCGTAAGATTTTTTGTAAATTTCAAAAATTACGAAAATGGCAGCATTTTGGAGAAAAAAGGTGATTTTCATAAAAAAAATTGCATTAAAATGCTTCTAGAAAATCGAAAAAAAATCGTACGCTACGTCATAGAAAACAAATTTTTACGTATGTGGAAAAAAATGAAGTAAATCGGATGAATAATTTACGAGAAATTTTCTTCGACCACTTTGAAAAAAGCCGTTTCGAAAAAAACGCGTTTAATGTTTTGAGTAATATTTTATCTGTTATAGGATTGAAATTTCTAAATTTTACATTTCATCTACAATTCCAGGTCCATACAGGTCTCCATCTTCCTTTTGGGAACTGTCTTCTTTGCTTTGTTTGTCAGCTATAACATTACTATTCTCAGCTAGCTTGAATATAACAAGCAAAAAAAAAACGAGACATCAAATCCGGCCAGACCTTGTTTGAAGTGGCTCCTTGTTTCCTGCTGTATCTTTGTAAAGATTTCGAATAACAAAAAACGATTTTACAGGAACATATCACAAAAAACAGAGAAATGAATGAAAAAGAAATTCGATTTTTTTAAGTTTCAGAAAATGAAACTAACATAGCCTTTTTTACCTTTTGGAACCTAACTGGAAAATAGGTCTGTTTTTTATTCCTGCACTGGCTGCACTAGTGCAGAGCGAACTAATCGCTATCTTCTTCTATTTCACAAAATGGAAAGAGATAGCAAGTGGTTCACTCTGCACCAGTTCAACCAGTACAGAAATGAAAAACAGTAATTTGTTTCATATAACACAAATTCGCATAACACACTATTTTTTAGTAACCCAATGACCGCATTATACGAAAATTTGCTGTATTTATCTCTGCGTTGATACACCTCAAAATTTTAATTTTAAACTTTGAAATTATTTAGCGAAAAATATAGAAATTAGATAAAATAAGATAGGCAATGTTGGATCAACGGTCTACTTTTTAATTTTCGAATGGTGTGTATTTTATTTTATACATATTCCACTGTACCAACGGCAGATTAATATAAAATTGCTGTCTGTCCAAGGTTCAAAACTTGTTTTCAGTTCTTACAAAATTGAAAATACTTTTAAACACATTTTCAAATATCGCATCCTTGCTTTAAAAGTGAGGGAGGTCAAAATTCCATGTTTTTCAGAAATTGCTAAGAATTGTGTCCAACATAAAAGAAAAGTTTAGAGGGATATGAAAGCAACTTTCAGTTAGAATAGTATATTAAAGTATGCAATCATATGACGTTTCAATTATTTTAAGTTCACAATCCTTTAAAAAAACAGCCTTTCGACTTGAGATCTTTTCTGTTTTTTACACACAACAACTGAATTAATTTGAGTTATGACTAGACTGCGGATTTTTATGCAAAATAAAATATCCAAAAACACATAACGAATTCAAACTTGAATAATAATATGTCTTCTTTTTGAAACATTGTAAGTTAAATTATATTTTTGATATTTTGTATATTTTGGCATTTTTCGATAATTTCGAAGATTTTTAGAATCTCCAGAATTGTCATAAATACGTAAAATCTGCAGTCTAGTTATGACAGCCAAATTATAATGTTGAGTTAATACGGTTTTGATGACTAATGGAATGATACTTAAGAAACCCATCAAAAGTTATAATTAGACTGCGGATTTTATGCATTTATGACAATTTTAAGTATGCAAAAAATCCGCGAGACTATTACTACATGCAAAAATATACAAAATATCAATAATATAATACAAGTTAAAATCCTTGGAAAATTAAATATACTGTTATTCAATTTGCAATTCGTTATTTGTGCTTGCAAAAATTTTATTTCGCATAAAAATCCGCAGTCTAGTTATAATTCGAATCAGATTTTTTGAGTGTGTCACTTTTGAAGCAATGGTGCGATATCAATGATAAGTTCATCGCAAATATTATTTATGCTGACACTATTTGATTTTAATCATTACTATCATCTACTGCAATACGGAGAACCTAAGAAACGTAAAGGGGATATCTAATCGTAATTCCGAACAGTTTACTTACTGAATTACTTACTTACAATTTTCCTGCCGATGAAATATGCCGCTACTTGCTACTTAAGTTCCACGGAGTCTTTTATTAACTCGGCATCTAGTTTGGCGCGATTAACCAGACAATGCAATATCTTCAGATACTTTATGTTGAACGTCCGCTCCGTGACGGCGAAGTTGAAGGACCGACCACGACCGTGGTGTTGTCGCACCTCGTGGAAATATACTACTTCGACAGGCAAGACGACCTTCCCCAAGGTCTCGTGGTTTCTTTTTGTTTTTTATATACTGACCGAAACTAACGACCCAGTTGTTTAGCATTAATAATCGTTTACACTTGACGCTACGTAGTTTTATATTCTCGGTTCGTAAGACCGTGTGTCCTTGACGATTACATTTCTAACAGCGTCCTTTGGCTTCTTTTTTAACATTCGTCTTTATGTTGGACCTCGAATTATTCGGGAAATGTACACGCTCCTCAAGGGCTCGTCTTACGGGAATTGAATAAAAAACTGAACAGACCATGATACGATAATTTCATTTATTCAAATCACTTTTCTATGTGTCAGTGGGAATGATATAGGGATCGATAATTTATATACAGCGAAGAGATTGATGTTTATATACTCTCTAATGAAAAAATAATAGAAAATGTGCAGACTTTAAATTGTTATTTTAATCAATTATAAACTTGTAATTGAATTATACAATATTTTTCTGTTGAAAATGTTTTAGAATTTGTTTGAACATAAACATAAAATTTAATCACTTATTTTTATATTCTATGTCTTCGGCATAAATAATTTCAAAGTTACAAGCGTGATACAAATGGAATTCAATATAGAAAAGCAAAGAGACATTAAAATGTGTTTTGTTGTAGAAGTCTGAAAGGATTTGAATTTCTGTTTATTACAGACGTTTATTTCAATAACAATGTCATAAACTATAGTGGAACCTGTCTTAGGTTTTATTACTACATATGCATAATTTGTATATGTGTATAGAGTGAAAGTCTGCAAAATTAATACTTTTTTTTATCTTGCACTTACAAACGAAACGTGACATTATTGAATGAAGGATGTATGTAGCAATAAGGAAAAACTGATCGTGCATAATATCTATTAATAGTATTCTCCATATATTTGTTTCGTTGTAATTTACTAATAAAAGAATTTATTAACGTATTTATATTAATGTTAGGAACTAACATAGAGCGAAGTGATAGAAACAACAGATTTGGCGAAAATATTTCTGCTGCGCCTTTTATGGTAGCTGGCAAAAATTTTGAGGTCCATTTACATTCCTCGCGTAGACATTTTGAACACCAAGCAAAAAACTCGTCTCGCCACTCGTTTTTCAGCTAAGTTTATAATCTCGACTGCATTTATGGTAATAATTTATGAAATTCCTGATTCTCGATACTGGCGACGCTTAATTTTTTTTCAATCTATTATATTTCCGGTAGATACCAATGCCTAATAATATAGTCTCAAATATTTGATTTTTGACACCATTTTATTAAATCGTTTCGAAGAAAATATTTTAATACCGTGATGGTCTAATAAATCGGACCAAAATGTTACAACTCATATTCATAGACGTAGCTATTAGAATCTGTAAGTAGAATGTATTCATCACATGTCAGACGCTGCGCTGCTGGAAAAGAAGTTTATAAAGTTGTAGTAAACTTAAATAAATTCTTTTGAAGTTAATATTTGTACGCTTTGAAAATTTGTTATACTAAACATAAAATATATTATAATTTTTACACGAAATAATTTATTAAACATATGTAATGATGATAAATATTTGAAAAACTATATATTTTATACGATTTTTAATGTTTGCTTATTTGGAAAACGATTGTTTTACGTAATAATGAGTCATTGCTTACATATTTTTGTACTCTATACGAGAATGACGAATGCAACAAATTTAACACGGTAAATAATCGAGCTTTTTGATATTAACAACGTTCATCGAAACAGGAAACTTTATCATAGACTGAAGATACGTTTCACGTTCGTTAAATTTGATATGAAACAGAAGCTCATAATCTCATTCTACACACTTCCAAATTTTTTTATAGTATCAACATTGAAAGAAATAGCAACACTGTAAACAAGTTAGATAATATTTTATTTTAACCAGTTCTATACACGATAAAGGCTTTCAGCTTCAAAGGAAAGTAATTTTTAAGTAATATAAATATGTATGTAATTTCACATGCGTGAAAAAACATTTACGTACATTTTTTATCATATTAACTTCAACTTTTGATACTATTATAATGTATACATGCAAGAAGTACGAACTCGATGAATTTCAAGATTTCAAAGCCTTCGGCAACTAAAGCAAATGGAAAAAGCGTTTAATTAAAGAAATAAAAAAATAGGGTTTCAGTCAAGTGCTTCGAATCACACCAATATCTAGATAAAGTTATGTTTTCGGTTTAATCACTCTGCAAAAAACTAATCACTCTCCTGCGTCCAGATTCATGAAATTTTGCAATTCAACGACGCACGTTACTCGGTGCGAAACAACATGCTCAAATTCGGCGTGAAGCGAACAGAAACATGCAAAAGCGTGAAACGAAACTGTTATCGGTATCGGTACCACTCGGCCACGTCCATTTTTAAAATTCTCCAACGCGAAAATAATGCTTTCCAACACGAAACGCGCTCGCTTACTAAAAACTCTGAATACCAATGTGATCAATGTAAAAACTAATTCTAGCCAAGATTATGTTCTACTTGGGTAAGGTTGGCGTTGCCGGTGGGAGGCAGGCGCATAATTCTCACCGCTGTTCTCGGACGGCCAGGGCCGTCCAAATTCGTCTGGCTGTCCACCCTCTACAGAGATTCCGACATCTGCGCTACACTGATTTCCTGGTTCGCAGCGTGTCTGATCCGCAGACATCGTCGCAGAGAGCTTTTGCGTGGGCAGAGACGCTGGCCAGCCCTGGAAGCGTCCCGCGTGCCCATCTTCGGTAGCGTCGCGTACGCTGCGGATGTTATATCTGGCGTCGCGGCGCCCTCGAGCCTCAGCCGCTCCTCAGCCGTCCGTCGATTCACAACTCACCCCCACGGTTAGTAAATTTCTGCGAAGCCCCGTTACTCTGTCTCTCGATTCTCTCGTCCCGAACACGACGATATACCCGGTGTGTAGTGCTTAGACAAGCCGATGGTGATCTGTACTCTGTGGTGATCAAAGTGCTCGTAGGAATTCGATTAATAGGATTTGATCGTGTTGCAGTAGCTGCAACCGACAGGATTTCGGAGAAGTTTAGAATTCGAAGTGGAAGCTAGAGTAGAAGAATTTTTCAAAGTACAGAATGTTTAGTTCATTTTGAATTTTTGAAAATATTGTAGAATGAAGAATCTCAATTTTTTAAGCTGATCTTTTATCCGGAAAGTAAAGATAGTATTTTTTGCATGAAACTTGATTTCATTTTAAAAGAAAGAAAAAGAAAAATGAAATTTTAGTACATGGATTAAAATAATGTTTAGGAATAGATTATGCTTTGTAAACTATAAATGGAGTTGAAATATACAAACACCATGACGCGGAAACTCAAACCGTGGAAAGACAGAAGATTCTGGCAATAGTGTGAACTGACCTCGATAAATGTTTTGTTTCAGAGATAATACAAAAGCAGCAATATGTGCGACGACGAAGTAGCAGCGCTTGTTGTCGACAATGGATCCGGTATGTGCAAGGCCGGTTTCGCCGGAGACGACGCTCCCCGCGCCGTCTTCCCCTCGATCGTCGGTCGCCCCCGTCACCAGGGTGTGATGGTCGGTATGGGTCAGAAGGACAGCTACGTCGGCGACGAGGCCCAGAGCAAGAGAGGTATCCTCACCTTGAAATACCCCATCGAGCACGGTATCATCACCAACTGGGATGATATGGAGAAGATCTGGCACCACACCTTCTACAACGAACTGCGTGTCGCCCCCGAGGAGCACCCGGTCCTTCTCACCGAAGCCCCCCTGAACCCCAAAGCTAACCGCGAGAAGATGACCCAGATCATGTTCGAGACGTTCAACAGCCCGGCGATGTACGTCGCCATCCAGGCCGTGCTGTCCCTGTACGCTTCCGGTCGTACCACCGGTATCGTCCTGGACTCCGGAGACGGTGTCTCGCACACCGTGCCCATCTACGAAGGTTACGCCCTTCCCCACGCCATCCTCCGTCTGGACTTGGCCGGTCGCGACTTGACCGACTACCTCATGAAGATCCTGACCGAGAGAGGTTACAGCTTCACCACCACGGCCGAGCGTGAAATCGTTCGCGACATCAAGGAGAAACTCTGCTACGTCGCCCTGGACTTCGAACAGGAAATGGCCACCGCCGCCGCCAGCACCTCCCTCGAGAAGAGCTACGAGTTGCCCGACGGACAGGTCATCACCATCGGCAACGAGAGGTTCCGTTGCCCAGAGGCTCTCTTCCAACCGTCCTTCTTGGGTATGGAATCCTGCGGTATCCACGAGACCGTGTACAACTCCATCATGAAGTGCGACGTCGACATCCGTAAGGACTTGTACGCCAACAACGTACTCTCCGGTGGTACCACCATGTACCCTGGTATTGCCGACCGTATGCAGAAGGAAATCACCGCGTTGGCCCCGTCGACCATCAAGATCAAGATCATCGCTCCCCCCGAGAGGAAATACTCCGTATGGATCGGTGGATCCATCCTCGCCTCCCTGTCCACCTTCCAACAGATGTGGATCTCCAAGCAGGAATACGACGAGTCCGGCCCTGGCATTGTCCACCGCAAATGCTTCTAAGCGCGTAGTCGATCAATCGCCGACGTCGCACGAACATCGGAGGAACATCACGAACACTCAAGGGAATCGTACACACGATCCGTCGGTTCTCCTTGAGCGATCATCATGCTGCAATAAAGGAACGTTACCGAAATATCATAGAATCCGGATCATCATCAGATCTCATCGAGTATTCATCGTCGCGGCCATGTACGTCGCTACGCAAGGAACGACGGCCTGGTTGACGACACTGTCGCTCCTTTAAGATCCTTCAACCGGGCTACGAGGATCGCGTACATCCGTCGCTTCATCACGGTCGAGGAAGTCGGCTGGGGTGTTTGGCTCTCGATACAGAGCTTGGTCGTGGATGGCCATTCCTTTCTTCAATATCGAGAGAAGTTCCGTTTACGTTGTGCATCGAGCAGCTACCAAATATGTCTTTCGTTCATCGAAAGGAATATTCTGGACTCGCACGACGGAAACAGGATCTTCGACAGGATTGGACCAACTTTGGGAAAAGCTGTGCTCGTTTCACTGTCACGCGAGATCCCAGCACCTCGAACAACAAATTTCTTAACTTTTATGATACTTAGCCTGCTAATCGAAGCAAACTCACCACCAATGTACTTCTATTTTAATTTATTTTGTAAATATTATACACTACATTGCTATATTGTTATACGATATCAAACTCAAATTAAATATACGTTATCTCATACCATTATTTATACCCTTTGACTCCAACGTCTGAAATTAATCCCGTTCGTAAATCTGATACCTTCATCCAAACCGATTGAAACTTTTCTCTCGAGATCCTTGCGTCGGATTCTACCAGTCACGATGTGTGCCAGGTTTTGCACTTCCAAACCTTCGCCTCCTCGCGAGCGTGCATCTATAATCTGTAACATACATCGTTACGTAAGAATCTGGGCTCACAAATGCACTCTAAGCTGCTATCTACTTTAGCGCGGACATTTCCTTTGATTTTTTATATCATTTCGCAGTATATCTCTGAATATTATGACGAAAGGCCCATTTAGCTGAACATGGAAGAAGAACTTATCCAATATCTAAATAGATGCTACGTGTAAACTCGACCGCAAACTTCATTTCATCACAATTCGTTATCAAGCACTTGGACTCGAACCTCTTCTCGTTACAATACACACAAATCTTTTATTACATATAAAGTTTGTGCATGATCACGTGCGAAAAAGAATTGTTTCTTTGGAGACAATAAAGTATCGAGTCTCGTCGCAAACAACGGAAGAAACTGTTGTTGAACGTGTTTTAAAATAACTATCACCGTGACGTCGAACCGACGACCTTGGCCTATTATGACTAATCCACTTTTGAACGGTTCCCTTTATCGTACATTTTTCCGGACCCCATGGACCGCTCCCTAAAAAAAGCCGAACCTCGTTTTTCAGCCGCGTGATTTACAATCGTCAACAACACTCGGAGCTCCGTCGCTTCTCATTGGAAAATATTTGACTGCATTTCACCGAACGACTTTTCTGTCAATAAGATTCGCGGGGATGTAGGCTTGGCCGATAAAAGAGAGCCACAATCCTGAGATTTATTTTCGTCCCACCGCGTAATCTCAAAATGTTCCTCCTACTTTGATATCCGGTGGAAAGAAGAAAATGAGTATCGTGCAGGAGTCAAAATTTATCCCACGCGAGGTTCTGAACTAAATTTGATCGCGATTTCGAACAAATTTTGAACGATCGCTTTTGCGAATCGACGTAAGAAAAGTTTTAATTGAACGTTTGAATGGAACGAATTTTGAGTATGCAGCAGCTGATGTTTTTAAGCTACTCGAGTGGAATATTGCAATTGGTAAATATAGAAACGTTTTCGTATAAATCTTTGAAAAAATTGACAGGCCAAAGTGAAGGAAAAAATAATATTCTTGCGGAATATTAATAATGAAGTAAGAAATTCTTTTCTCAGACAGTTTTGAAAATATAGAAGAATTTTTCTTGCCTTCAAACATTTTTCAGATGTAAACTAAAAATAAATGTTTCTGCATACATTTTATCATTATTTAACATCTACGCAATATTTATTTATTTTACGCGAATGAAGCGGCGGCGGATGGAGGTCTACGATAAGAGAAAAAATAGCCTTCTATTTTAATTTTAATACGAAAGGAATGTACCAAAAATTTAGCGTAAATCGCCATGGCAAATCAACAAAATTTTATTGAATTCTTTACTGTTACTTAAAAGTAAAAAAGTGGCGAGTACTATTTTCGTTCCGCGCGTAGAAACAGGCATTCGATTAATAGAGAATTTCGATTCGTCAACTTTATCAGCTTCGTCTTCCTCAACCGTCATCAAGAAATATCATATCGAAAGCTACTCAAAAAAAAGAAAATCTGCGTTCGTGAACTTCTCTTTAAAATAATTTTCTACGAGAGCAAATTGCGAGCTGCGCGCTTCCTCGTCTCGTTCTCGACCCAAACAACGAGAGAATCGCGGAAGCGTATTTCCTAACGAAACGAGACAACCAAATCCAGCGATACGAATTAGCGACTCCAGCAATCGATAGCATTTTCTCTTTCGGCCGTTCAGAAGGAAGAAACGAAACAAGCGAAAGGACCGAGGACCGCGAATTCCGTAATAAGTAAATCCACGCGAACGGTCCGTTCGCGGCGAATTGGCGAAAGCTCTCGCCACCCCCTTTCTAAAACGGGCGAGGAAACCAAGTCCGCTCGGGGAACCGAACATTCGCGGAAATGGTCGCGAGTGGAAGGTGTATTTCATGAAAGGGCATAGCTGGATGATAAAGAAAAGGAAGAGAAGCCGAGGGATCCGCGAGGCGAAGAAGCGGGCGCGAAGCGTCTTGAAAGCGGCGCATTCTCCTCGGTCCGCTTAGGGCCTGGGGCCGCCTAGTTCGGCGAGCGTCGCGACGCCACCGCGAGGCGAGCCTTTTTCGTGCCTGTCGAGCAAGCACCATCCCACGAGAATGCGGGGGCGTCCTGACGAGAGCATATATTCGACGTCGCGACGCTCCCGAACCACAGACGCCACTCCAACTCTGTCCCGTGCACGGTACGTAGAAATCACACGCTTTTCTGGAACTTGTGCCTCCAACCGTACGAATACTATCGACTACCTTTCGAACCCTCGTCAGCGTCGACGATCACCGTGGTAGAGCCGATTCCCTTCGACGATTCGCGAATCGCTTTGGCCGATCGGTTCCTTCGAAGTGACTTCCGGGAAGGCAGTTTTGAAACTTTTTAAGGAAGCGGCCAGGTTTCCTTCCGATTCTCTGTCTCCGGTGTCTGAAATAGCAGCGAGGGTTAATTATATTCGTGAGTTTGAAAACGAGGATTGAAAGTCTGAATTTGAATATTAAATGAAAATACTTTGATTGGTTTAAATAGTCTGCATTGATTTTATGTTTGAGAATTCATGGTTTTGTATTCTTATACATGTACAATGTCCAACGTGCAATATTTTTTAAATTCTTAGTCAATTTTTCTTTTACAGTACTTTTTTTTATAGAATTCGTGTACTTATTTAAATCTTGGATTTGAATTTTTATAATTAAATTCTGATAGCAATTCGTTACTACATTTATTGAACTTCTAAAGGATTTATTTTTGATTGAAATGTATCATTGAATAATTTCACTGCGAACGAACTTTTAAGTCTTTTAAATCCACTTTGTTCAAGTCTTTTTACACAATAATTTATTCTACGGTAGAGTGTATCATAAATATTATTATTGTATTCGAAAGTATTCGATATTATATCATTTTTCATGTTTATATGTTATACATTAATGGAAAGTGTAATTTTTTAATTCTTACTTGCAAGCAACAATTAAAACAGTGTGAAGTTTTTTCGATTCTCGAATTCAGTCCGTGACATTTGCATTTTCAATTGTATTGATTCTTAGAAACAAAAGTGTGTGTAATCATTTTTTCAAGAGAAATATTTTGTAATTTGAAGAAACTATAAGATTTTCGCAACATTGATATGCGAAGAGAGATTCTGTAGCAAGTAGTTACACAATTTGGCAAAGGCGAAAGAATGCGAAGTTATATCTAACAGAACTCCCAGTTGTCGGAATTTTCAATTTACGAGAAACTCTGTAGTAACTTAAACCATTTGCTCCCGAAATAACACACAACACGTATTAAAAATTCTTTCAAAACGATAAGCAAGCATATTCTAAATTTACAAATCTAGAATCAGCAACGTTTCATCTCAAATTTCTGTAAAGCTCCAATATACGTACATTAAATATTATGTATACTATCATACATAATCCTTACTCATTAGTTATTAATTATACTATACACTGTTCAAATTAGAATTAATAAAAAAAATTTAACACGTCGAACAAACAAAAACATTCTCAAACTTGTATGTATCAGAAATTTGATAATGATTAACATCATCGAATTTTTCTGTAACATAATTTGGTTTAAGAAAAAAGTTTCCAAGCGTAGAAAAGACTTTCGTAATTCGAATGACGTTTTTCCTCAATCAACCGCGCGCTAGTATACGTTTCCAAGTTTCCGAAATGCTTCTGAGCAGCCAATCGCGGGAGCCAAAAATACGCGGCAAGGGGCGAATGGCCGGTACCTATCGTCATGTTTGGGCATATTCGAGGTCTTTGCCCGTGTGCGCGGCTCGTCCTTTTGTGAGCCGGAGCATAATTTTGGCACGCGCGGACCTCGTCGTTATGCTTTATCCTCGTGGTCCGAGCCGAGCCGCGGCGAACGAAGACGGTGTTGCCCACCATAATCGTCGCTTGCACTTATTAGGGATCGTCCGTCGGTCGTACGTCTAAAGTTAGCGTCGCGGCGTACCGAAATAGTGCCGCGACGCCGGGGCCGCTTGCCTATCGTTTTATAGGCAACTGGGTCAATTCTGGCGAGCGTTGACGCTTTCCGCGAAAACTTTATCAAACCACTCGACACTCGTACACCTTCCTGTTTTTAATTTTTTTCAAAACGACCTTCCTTTACGATTTACTTAGAAAGAACAGACTACGATTTTCTCTGGCAAACCTTTCTACAATTTTCATTGCGTTTAATTACCTTCATTGTTTCGGAAATATATTTCATTCTATACTTTGATCTTCTTCTCTGTTATTTCTATTCTGATAGAAATTCATTTAATAATATTGCCTACATTAGTTAATTATCCCTTCAAGGACGACTTACAATTTTGGTATTTTGTGAGAGAAAATGATTTTTAATATAATTATTGTTTGCGCCATTTTGGAATCAAAAATAATAGTGATCTACATTTTATATATTTCTGTTAAATACTAAAGTATTACTTGGAAATAATGTTTTGGATTAAACCCCAGTGCACACGAACGACAAAAAATCGCTGCGATCATCTGCGATCATTGCGACTTCGTGTCACTGACGTTATTCGATTTATTTGTATTTGTAGAAAATGTAGTAGTATGCAGAATCAAAGTGACTTTTTGTCGCTCGTGTGCATTAAGGCTAAACGATAGTATAATTTAGCAAAATTTTGTCGTCTTCAGAGGGATAAGAATGTTTAATTTACTATATTATTTACCGTCAAGGACTCAATTTCTGATCAGAATCCAATTCCTAATCAGCTTAGTACACACTATAATACACTAAATCATCATGCTAAAAGTTAATACCGAACATTTACTATAACTATTAACTGTTTTGAATTTTAAAAGTAAAATTTGAAAGCTAATTTTAGAGATAATTTGAGTGATCAAAAACTGCTCCCTTTGCTTTTTTTTACTTTGGAACTTAGATTATAATTTAATTATTGTTATTTTTAAACTTTTACAGATGTCAAATTAAAGATAAAACATGGATTTACTCAAATATCGCACAAATTTTGAGATTAGGTTAATGATCATATTTACACATTCGAGAAACCATGATAGTTACTCTTAAGTGATCAAAAATTGGGTACTTGACGGCACATATAAGCAGTTAGCATTCTCACGTTACGACGACTGTTCATTCGGAGCTATATTTTGATTCGGCGAGGCTTTACTTCTTCCTACCGACTGAAATATACTTCGTCAATTTAAAAATAAATTTCGGAGTAGGTAGATTACCCGAGTGCCAGTGTTATGCGTCACGAGCTTTCGGAACTTTCATACAGGAAACCAGACAACAGACGCCACAGACCTAACACCTCTGACGATAACCAGGATATGAGTAGATGTTTGACGGGATGAAAGTCAAAGTTGATCGCGTTCGAATGCTATGCCAAAACGAAACCACAATGAGGAACCAAGCAAGGCCGCGATTTCTGTTACAGAGCAATAAAAACGAAGAAAAAGCAAGATGTGTGACGACGAAGTAGCAGCGCTTGTTGTCGACAATGGATCCGGTATGTGCAAGGCCGGTTTCGCCGGAGACGACGCTCCCCGCGCCGTCTTCCCCTCGATCGTCGGTCGCCCCCGTCACCAGGGTGTGATGGTCGGTATGGGTCAGAAGGACAGCTACGTCGGCGACGAGGCTCAGAGCAAGAGAGGTATCCTCACCTTGAAATACCCCATCGAGCACGGTATCATCACCAACTGGGATGATATGGAGAAGATCTGGCACCACACCTTCTACAACGAGCTGCGTGTCGCCCCCGAGGAGCACCCGGTCCTTCTCACCGAAGCCCCCCTGAACCCCAAAGCTAACCGCGAGAAGATGACCCAGATCATGTTCGAGACGTTCAACAGCCCGGCGATGTACGTCGCCATCCAGGCCGTGCTGTCCCTGTACGCTTCCGGTCGTACCACCGGTATCGTCCTGGACTCCGGAGACGGTGTCTCGCACACCGTGCCCATCTACGAAGGTTACGCCCTTCCCCACGCCATCCTGCGTCTGGACTTGGCCGGTCGCGACTTGACCGACTACCTCATGAAGATCCTGACCGAGAGAGGTTACAGCTTCACCACCACGGCCGAGCGTGAAATCGTTCGCGACATCAAGGAGAAACTCTGCTACGTCGCCCTGGACTTCGAACAGGAAATGGCCACCGCCGCCGCCAGCACCTCCCTCGAGAAGAGCTACGAGTTGCCCGACGGACAGGTCATCACCATCGGCAACGAGAGGTTCCGTTGCCCAGAGGCTCTCTTCCAACCGTCCTTCTTGGGTATGGAGTCCTGCGGTATCCACGAGACCGTGTACAACTCCATCATGAAGTGCGACGTCGACATCCGTAAGGACTTGTACGCCAACAACGTACTTTCCGGTGGTACGACCATGTACCCTGGTATTGCCGACCGTATGCAGAAGGAAATCACCGCGTTGGCCCCGTCGACCATCAAGATCAAGATCATCGCTCCCCCCGAGAGGAAATACTCCGTATGGATCGGTGGATCCATCCTCGCCTCCCTGTCCACCTTCCAACAGATGTGGATCTCCAAGCAGGAATACGACGAGTCCGGCCCCGGCATCGTTCACCGCAAGTGCTTCTAAGCAGTTATGCTCGATTCAATTTATTAATTACTGTCAATATCGTTATTGCTATACCTTTTTCCTAAAATGTACCGTTCACTGCCGTACCGCTTCGTCTAGTTACGTCTCCGTTAGTTTCAATCTATCGGTAATACCTAATACGTGACGGTGACATATTTTCTTGAACAACATCGTCTGAGCATGTACGTCATCTTTTGTATATAAGTTTACATCTATGGAATAAATCAGTCTTATATTCTTACAACGAATCAAAACGTAGCTCTTCATTCTTCATTCGATACCCCGAAATTCGAGTCGGTACTTCTGCAATTTAATTGGCTTCGGCTGCATTATCTCTACGGAACGATAGCGTACGATTGAGTGAAAGAGATAGCGTCGGTTCTAATCGACATATCTAATCAAAACGATACTTAGCTTTTTAATTATTGATTAAGCTGTAAAGACTGGTTCAGACACCTTCAGTAATTTAGTTGAGTGGCAAGTAGCTATATTGTTTTACTAAATTACTCGACTAAGTTTTAGTGTTCATACATAGTAAATTACTAAAATACTTGCCACTCGACTAAATTACCAAACGTGTCTGAATCAGCCTTAACAGAGGGCAGGATAGGTAATTAATTATTGATACCGTGCATTGAAAATTCGATAAAACACATGGTGAAGATGGACGAGGACACCGTAAACGTACATACAGTAGTAAATTCGTCAAGTAGTTGTATTAAACAGATTCACAAAAATGTGGAGGTGAGAAAAAGGTATTCGGGAATTAGATACTAAAAAATGTCTAAGAAAAATTTGTTTATTAAATTCTCGTATAAAAATCTAAAGGCACTCGTGTTTATATCTATAGATGACAAATAGTTTGGAAGGGGGTAGTATTATACATCATCTACCATGCATGAGTTGAATCATTCAAGGGAATAACTCATTGCCTCTATTGAAATTACCGAGAACGTCCAGCATCCTACGTTATTGCGAATTTTGTTGCCATTTAACCGAAGATAGATGCACGCTTAGTTAAGAACACATTCGCATCAGCCACTGGTTTCTCCTCTTAACAAGATGCAAATCTTGAATGTTCCTCGTGATCTTCGCTCGTCGATACATTCCTGTAAGATTTCCATTTTAACATAATTTTAGCGTCCATCTATAGATCTAAGCCCTACTTAAATAATAAGGAAACTAATATGCAATAATAATTAATAATAATTAAAACTTTTCATAGTATATTATCAAAGCAACAATACTTCGCATTGCCAATTACAATACTCATTTGAATTTTTTTCATGAAACATAATTACCGTTTCTAATCGAGTCAATAATTAATACTTCTATTGCTATTACATTTACATATACTCTACCAGTTACTTGAACTTTCTCTTTAAAAATATTTGCAATCTCAGTTCAATTCCGAAACCGGCGGCATTACTCGTTCGAACTTGTGCTCCCACTTATTGTTTCAACTGTTCTATTAAATGTTATTAGTTTGGTTTGGATCTACGATTCACAAGGTGTTTCGACTTCCACGGGTTCAAACGTAAGAAAAATGCGTTCACCTTCGGATCTCCTCCGGCTCATCGTCATCTTCGTGCACGTTCACGATACTCGCGAACTCCGACTCGACCGAACGAATCCACCGTCGCGTACACGTAGAAGGGGTTCCATGTGGAGTTACCCATCGCGCAAAGATGCGCCGTTTCGGGGTTGATACTTGGCAATGCGAACCCACAGAATCAACCGAACGCCTTCCACAAGCCGTTCATGCAAAAAGGTGGAGGGGGTCGGCGGTGGCTCGAGCTACGTCGTCGCCCCGTGCACTCCCAATTATAGAATGCAGCCTAATCGCTCAATAATTCGATTCTATATATTTTTCATCGACCGAACCGATCGGTGTATTTCCGATGATGTTACGCGCGACCGCAAATTGAGATCGTCTGACATTGAAAATTGCAGCACACCGCGAACATAAACCGTATTATTGTTGGCACGGAACGGTATTACGAAGCTCATGAGCTTATGAACATAACTGACAGATCTAGAATGCGCTTACCCCTGCTTTACGATCAAGGAGCTTTCCTTAGATCTGATGTTCATCGAGGAGCCAACAACAATCGCGTTATTTGTTCAATTATGCTGACCTTACTCGCTCTTTAATTACACTTTTAATAGGTCATTTCAATTTAGGTAGATATAACATATTAATATGATGTATGTAATGTTCTTATGCAAGTTCATAGGTTGTGTTCAATATTGTAAATTTAGAACTAAACATTGGTGGCTAATATTTACAAATTACTGCAATACTTATTAGTCGTCTAGAATTCTCATAGTTTATTATTTTATTTATCAATTGCCTCGAGTTACACGAGCTTCAATATCGTGTATTTATTTTATCCTAAATTTCAGCTATCTTCCTTTGCTTTAAGACAATTATATAGGTTCTCCACGATTAAATATGATGACAAATATTTCTCAAAAAGGACTTGTAAAAAGATAATTTCGTATTTTCCATTGCAGACACTTTGAGCGATTTATATTTTGGGTTAATTAATTCAACGTTTTCTACAGATTAATCAAGCTTTTATAGATAAGAGCATAATTTAAATCAGATGTACGTGGACCACCATAAGCGGTCGAGTCTACTTGAACTTGTCTTCGGCGAATGATAAGTCAAAATGATTGATAACGTCGCACGATTACCCTTCGGTACTGGGGTGATTAGCACCCAACGAACGACGCTCCTGGCGCGTGACGAGTCCTTATTTGGATCGGGGGGCCGTCGGCCGCCGCCTCGTCGCGACGCACGGCGTCTCTCCCTCTCGGCGTCGCTGCTTAGGGCGGCTAAGGACTAGGCGGCGGCGGCAGGCTGGGACGGGTGTTAATACACGATAGATTTCCATCTAAGGGGCGGATCGCTATTTTCGGCAGCGAACCGATATGGATAAAGGGACCCCACAGAGCCGGCACTGTGCCACTCACAGCTCTCGGTCTCTTGCACGACGTACGCCCCGAGCGACCGTTGCCGATCTTTCGACTCAATTAGTGAACGGTAAATTGAACGATAGTGCCTCTGTATTTCGCGAACTACCGAAGACCGCGTACAGTGTGGTACCCGGCGAGCTTCTATCGCACGATTACGCGATCGAGACGACGACAACCCGCGATAGATCGTGAAGATCGCGCTTCGGTCCTTCCCTGAATTTTGGATAAAGTAATCGTCACCCCCCTCGACACCGATCGCTGGATCACAGTGGATTCTCTAAGATTTCGTTGTGTGCGATTCCGTTCGTCGTATTTCGAGTGATTCTCGCGAGCGGAAATCGACGTCAACCGCGTCCAGGATGTTTAAGGACCGAACGCGATCGCGATGCCTCCCAGGATGTCGTACCTCGGTTTTGCATGTCGAACGATGTGAAGTGACGTTGTTTCAATGTGATTTCAACGCTTGTGCTTCTGTAATCGCTGATATTTCCAACTCTCAGTCAGATATCTTTTGCAGAATGAGCAATTGAGTTCTTTACTGTTCTTAAAAGGGTCATAATTGCTCAGTCATAATTAATTAATTGTGATACTAATCATAGACAACCCTGCAAGTAACATTCGAATGCTTAGAATCTATTTACATTTCCTAAAAAATTGTTTTCCATACTTAGAAATCTAAAAATTTATTGCGCATCAATTTGCTTCCTTTTTAATCACTAATTTTGATACTTCGAAAATTTTGATCGTGTTACATAATATTTTTCTATCATTTTCTGCATATTGTGTATACTATATTTTTTGCGTACTTTATTTGTAACCGATGCATATCGACAGACAATCGGTCAGTAATTGTTCTTTCAAAGTTCGTATTATTTAAATATTGAATTTTACTAACTTCATGACGATCGTTTTTCCTGTACGTTAACGAAAATAAAAATGAATGCAAGTGTGAAAGAAAATTTACAGTAGAACTTCGATTATCCGAATCACAATTACCTCAAAATTTTATTATCCAAAGTATCAATCATTTAATGTAGTAGCTGTAACATTAAAATAGAAATTCAAGTACAATTTGGTCCATGATTCAATAATAGTTCACTAATTTTCAACATTTTATATTACAAATATAAAGTCGGTTAATCGAAGTTCTGCTGTAAATTATATTGACACAATTTTAACACTGGCAAACACAAATATACTTACAAAAATCCTTCATTGATCGTTTAATTCAATCTTTGCAGACAGTTACACTAAAAACACTTCAAGATGTGTGACGATGATGTTGCGGCACTAGTCGTGGACAATGGGTCCGGTATGTGCAAGGCGGGATTCGCTGGAGATGACGCACCCCGAGCTGTCTTCCCCAGCATCGTTGGCCGCCCGCGTCACCAGGTGCGACAAATTAAAAAGATCAACTTCATGACAGACCTCACAGTCCTCGTAGTCTTCGGAAATAACTGACGTTTAATATTCCAGGGTGTGATGGTCGGTATGGGTCAAAAAGACAGCTACGTCGGGGACGAAGCCCAGAGTAAGAGAGGTATACTTACCTTAAAGTATCCTATAGAACACGGTATCATCACCAATTGGGACGACATGGAGAAGATCTGGCACCACACCTTCTACAACGAGTTGCGTGTCGCCCCCGAGGAACATCCGGTTCTGCTAACCGAAGCCCCCTTGAACCCCAAGGCTAACCGCGAGAAGATGACCCAGATAATGTTCGAGACCTTCAACAGCCCCGCGATGTACGTCGCCATCCAAGCCGTGCTGTCCCTGTACGCTTCCGGTCGTACCACCGGTATCGTCCTGGACTCCGGAGACGGTGTCTCGCACACCGTGCCCATCTACGAAGGTTACGCCCTTCCCCACGCCATCCTCCGTCTGGACTTGGCCGGTCGCGACTTGACCGACTACCTCATGAAGATCCTGACCGAGAGAGGTTACAGCTTCACCACCACGGCCGAGCGTGAAATCGTTCGCGACATCAAGGAGAAACTCTGCTACGTCGCCCTGGACTTCGAACAGGAAATGGCCACCGCCGCTGCCAGCACCTCCCTCGAGAAGAGCTACGAGTTGCCCGACGGACAGGTCATCACCATCGGCAACGAGAGGTTCCGTTGCCCAGAGGCTCTCTTCCAACCGTCCTTCTTGGGTATGGAGTCCTGCGGTATCCACGAGACCGTGTACAACTCCATCATGAAGTGCGACGTCGACATCCGTAAGGACTTGTACGCGAACACTGTACTCTCCGGTGGTACCACCATGTACCCTGGTATTGCCGACCGAATGCAAAAGGAAATCACCGCGCTGGCCCCGTCGACCATCAAGATCAAGATCATCGCTCCCCCCGAGAGGAAATACTCCGTATGGATCGGTGGTTCCATCCTGGCTTCGCTGTCCACCTTCCAACAGATGTGGATCTCCAAGCAGGAGTACGACGAATCCGGCCCTGGCATCGTTCACCGCAAGTGCTTCTAATGTGTCACATCGAAAACGGGGATCAACGATTTATCATCTGCTTTCTTTTCTTTTTTTTCTATTGACGCTCGTCATGGTCGAGCCGCGACCGCACACGGTACGGGCGAGCCGAAGTCGGCAGGAAGAAAGAGGGAAGGATGTAGAAATTGGAGGAACGTGGTTTGGGAAATGGAAATTACTGAAGTGCCTTTATTCTACACATTTATCAGACTGTACTTTACTTTGTAGTTTATACAACACGACTGTTTGTTATTAACGTTAATTAATTTATTGATAATCATTTGCAACGAGCCCACTTCGGCCCTGTAAAACATCCATACACACCGATTCACATGCTGCACACATTATACGCACACACATGCATACAAAGGTTTTTCTTTTCTTGAAATCGTACGCGCACGAAATTTGGCATTTGCGATACGCACGGGTTGGTAATTGGCGATAATTTTTTGGTGTGTACAATGGGAAAGCAAAAAAGATCAAACCGCAAACCAGGCGCATCGACGTCGGCTCATATTGCTGCCTGGCGTATTGTTCTTCTTATTATATCATATAATTAATGATAATAAAACTGTATTATATAATACCATGTCGGATTATGTGAACCTTATCGTGCGTGAAATCTTTTGGAATATGTTCAACATGATGACATAAGGAACACAAACAAATTGCCGCTTCATTACTCGAAGAAAGTCTAGAATAATATTGTGTTTCGGATTCTCGTAGCATTTAAGATACGATTACAGTGTAGTTGGCGAATTGCCAATCTGTGTGTAACTTTATGTGTCTATATTTTTACTTGCTTCAGAAAGATAGGGTCGTTTACGCTACGATAAAACGAAACAGTTACAATTTTGATACGGTTTTTGTTTTCATACGGACTACTCGTTTCAACGAACCAAAAAAGGAAAAAAAAAAGAAATTCAGTCAGAATATACAATGAAGATAAATATCGAGAAATATAGAAACTTATTTTCATCGTAAATAAGCAATATTTATTACTTTCAATTAAAAGCGATACACGAAATTCGTCGCCGCTCGAATCCGCGATCAAAATAAGAAATCAAAGTAAAATCTTCTCAAGAATAGATTTGGCTTTCGTCGAAATTTCAAGAGAACCTAACCAGTTCGGCTAATTCCTTCACCTCTCTGCGATCTTTATCCTACACATAAATACACTTGGTATTTGCCCAGTGTTAACTAGCCGAAAGCGTTTATCCAGTCTCCCAGAAAGCCTCGCGTTCCGATGCCGCAACGGCGAAACAAATTTATCTCATCTTTGGCGTAGTATCCCCGGGTCGGGTTCGGAAACGGTCAATTCTAACCCTTTCTTCGAGGAAAGAACAACGAGCGAAGCCCGTAACCCAACACGACTGGCAAAACCGCGGCACAAATAAAGAAATAGCAAAAATAGAGCAGTCGGACGAACGCGGATGCCATGGACCACGTCGGGGAGTGCATGCCGGGGGTCCCTGGGAGCATCTTCTAGCCTTACAAGGCCCCCGCGTTACTTACGTTTATTCTGACGCTTCGAGAACTAAAATTAGACACCACATCTCCGTTCGGGACGCACATGCACGCATGCGTACACCTGCATGGGGTACAGATGCGCCTGTTGGACGACTCTATCGCGCATCTCCCCTCGCGAACACGTGCTTCAACGTACGATTGGGGCGTTTGCAATGAAAAAACGGAAACAATAAGTCTTTTCATAAAAGTATCTTCATAATGAAAACTTAACTTCTGGAATTTGTAGTAGAACTGTTAATATTCGACTATTCGAAATATAATAATTTCGAATACGAATAATTTATTCGAATTATTCGATTATTATTAGTCGATGGTACAAAATTGGAACACTTCGAATATTCGAATAACATTTGAACGTCCGATTTGTGTTCGAATATCGGAAGTGAATCTTTATGTTAAAGTTGCATTATACAAAATATTAAAACACGACGAAAAATTTTAGAAAAATTCATTCAGTAATCTTTTAATTATTTAACTTTTAATGCTTACGAGAAAACGCAATATTGAGAAATATACATATAACAAAATTAAGAGTTGGATTTCAATTAATATATTCTAACAAACAAGTTTGGCAAAAGATCAGCATTTCTCACTGCTTTTTATCACAAAAAGAAGCCTTATTACTTAATATCTTGGAAATTGATTAACTTTTGACTAACAAGGAAACATTCCAAATAAATGGTGGCGATATCAAGTAGATTTTAATACTGTTAGAAATCTGAAACATTGTGAAAATTGAAGTTAAAAATACAATGCAATCTGAGTAAATTAAAAAAACATAGAAAATCTGAATGAAGAAATTTGAAATCTGACTATATATAGGTAGGTAGTTTGAATCCTTAATCTTAACTTTTCAACTGTTCAACTTGAAATTTTCGTATCTCCAACTTGAAACCTTCAAATCTTCAATCTTCAAATTGTTCAGCTTAAAATCTTGAAATTTTCAACTCCGAAAATCTCTAAATCTGCACCTTGAAATCTTTGAATTTCCTACTTTTTAGCCTAAAAAGATTCTATGTTCGATGTGATGATGAAAGAAATAATCTCGTTAATCACTCTAATCAGAGATTTGATATTCCTTTTAGCTTCAGATCATTTCGACGTCCCTGGAGTGTAACTTTGGGCCTCACCGATTTCCGGTTCCGATTTACATCCTAGAGACGACCCTAGACTGTACGTTTGAGCATTACCGAGTTCCGGTCCCGCTCATGGACGTTCATTCTCTAAATTTTTTATCCTTTATTTGAATCGACATAAAACATTTATATGTACTGTGCTATTTTATTTCTTAATTTAACCTATATTTAGACACACACAATATATAAAACAATCTTCCATTTCAATTCAAAATATCTACTTCAGTAAAATATACATATAATTCCATAAAATATACATAAATAACTTGACCATCAATTTTAAAAATTGTATGATACGTTTAAATTCTTACAATGCAATATGTAAAGGAATTTATTGATATTGCATTTGTAATTGTATATTTGCAATAATAAATACAAGATTTTTAATCGATTCCACGTTTTAGATTTTATATATCGCAGTTCTTGATAAATTTCCAAGTCCTTGAAGTTTCTAGCTATCGCAGGCATAGAATAGGTATAAAAATGTGTATTTCATTATATCAATGACTCAAAGTTTTCTTTATAGATATACCGTGTTAGAAGATATACCCGACCTAAATAGGATGTCTATAGAGCTTGGGTTCAATCATTTTATGCGCCGCGAGTGTAATACGCATCTGTTATAACCATGTTATAACGGAACATATGTTAGCGCGCTTCTTTATCAACAAAAAATGAGTGATAATTGTCCACGTAACCTTGTTCCGCGATGGAACATTGAAAGTTCGTCGGTTTGAATCATTTCGAATATGGAATTTATTTGACTGTGATTCGATTAGAGTCTATCGTTTTCAAAATAATGTTTGTGATTTTTGTAAGTTACGATAATTGTTACAAAAAGTATTTGTGTCGTTTAAACAATAATGATGAAACAGATAACGCTGGCATTGTTATTTTCACGGAGGTGTAATCTTCCTTTCTTTGTGCAACGAGAAAGGAAATGAAATGTGTCTGGAAATGCACATGCTACTAAATGTAAAGGAAATAAGTTGTTGAATCGCTAATGTAACCATGCATTAACGATTTGGATATAAAGAATTAGAGCTTATAGAGCGACATGTCGAGGTTACGTTCGAAAATGACATGTCAATAATAGGAGAATTTTCATAGTTATACGAGGTAAGTTTTTTTACATGATTCACATAATAAAAAGAAAATATTATAACATTTAAGTTTTTCTTCGCTCGTAGTTATGATATGTCATTAATTATAATTCAAATATTCTGCAATCCAAGAAACATTGAATACTTTTACGAAACGTATTTAATTTTTTTTTTTAGGTTTATATGAAATTGGCACAAAATGTAATGTTATAATAAGTGATAATTTATTATATTTACAATGGGGAAAGTTATACCAATGAGCTGGTTGAACCAAATATTGTTGATTTTAAGTATTTTAAGTGCATCGTTGTCTTTAATTATACAAGAATGGGCAGGTCTCACATCATTATCCATTTATATTTCTATATTATGGGCTATTTTTGTCATAATCATGTCAGTGTGGTTTAGTTGTTTCTTATTTCAACTTGCATTGAAAGCCAACAAACCGTTGAACATCAAATTTTTGAACCACTGGTTCTACAAGAAGTTAACATCCAGCTTGAAATTACACAATTCAGAAGATGAGAATGAGCGTAACGTAGAATCCAAAGATAAAATAAAAGTAAACGAGAATGCGAATTCTATGAAAGCGTTTACCGAAAAGGAAACAGACAATCTTTCGAAAGCAAACAAATTGCATAGGAAAAAAGTTATAACTAGCCTCAAGCGTATTCGTTCGAAAGGGAAAAGATTAGTTGGAGTAAATGACATGGTAACAGAAATAAATCTAAAGTGTATAGATACATGGTATAATTCAATTAGCAATGATAAATCATTTCCTGAGGAATCGAAAGAATTATTAAAGAAATTGTTGACGAAATTATTTTATAAAATCAGTTTAATGGACAAAGTGAAACTTACTCACAAATTAGCCAATGTGTTCTTGTTACATTTAAAGGAATATTACAGGTATGAACATTTACATTTTCTCATAGGAATTCGTTACGGTAGTTAAATAAATTTTATTGCAGGGCGTCACGCCGCGTGAAAAGAGGAACGACTACAAGCATGGAAGAAGGATTTAAATATTTGCATCCTGGCTCTCGTAACGAACAACTCTTGGAACATATGCTTCATCGAATAGTCACAATCTTGGCACAAGAATTTCTACAGTGGGAATTAACAAGTTCATTGCCATGCAAACTGATGCTTTCCATTTTAGCAAAACGATTATTATTGCTCGTAGAAACAATAAGCTCTCCAGAGTGGTTGTTTCAAACTTTGTTGGATTTATTGCAACCTGCTGCCAAAGATGTCATTGAAAATCAGAGTAATCAAACGGAAAATGTATCGAGCACAAAGGTATAACAGATTTTTATAATATGTATTCAGATGTTAAGATAATACGCGATAAATTAACGAAATGATCGTTTTAGAAAATTATTTCCAACGCATTGAGCGACGGTATAGTATCTTCAACGGCAGCTATAATTCCACGATCGCTGCCGAAACCGCAATCTGACAAATTTATAGAAACTGCAACTGAAGATAAGAATATTTTGTCAACTACAAATGATAAACGGCCTAGTTTACGTTTAGAAAATTTAGCCGTAGAACATAGAGGTCTTTGGAGTCAAAGTATGTCCGAAGTGGATTCCGAAATGGACGAAGATAAAGTATCGCCTGTATACGAGGAACCCACTGATTTCGCTACAACAATCGCCAGGCTTAGATCTGCGTTACAACAGAAATCAACTGTGAGCACACCTCTGTGAGTAATAGTATTTCTAATTTATAATCATTTAGAGTTTAGAGCACAGCAATTATTTAGCATTTTCCAGATACACGGGAAGCGAGGAAAAATCTTATGTGGTGTACGAAGGTAGTCAGTTTACAAATTTATTGATTCCTTGGACAGAGTTTCACACAGCCCCCGATGGTTCGCAACAGTTACTTTACTGTATACAGTTCGACGATGTGGAGCAACGTGGAGTTGATTTATTCGAGACAACAACTGCTACTGTCAGAAGACAGTATCGCGATTTTGCTCAGTTACATGCTAGTCTGCAAGAGGTATTATTAAAGACTGAACTATTCATTGTATATTTTGGTGATTCAGTGTGTTATTGTGTGTCATTTTAATCCGAAATTAATAGATACCAGAGTTAACACCTATTATGGCGGATTTAGTGCTACCGGAAGGTGGACGCATCGAGTTAGAGAATTATTTAAAAGTACTAACTACGCGTTTAGCTAGTGAATGTCCACCGCAATTACGGCATTTTCTTCGTCCGAGTAGTAGCGCTGGAAAAAAGGCAGACGTGGTACTCGCTCCTCGACTGGACAGACTTTTAGCCAAAACTGTAACTGGTGTTTTCAACACCTTGCGAACGGTCGTTCCGGGTTTCGAGATTGAGCAAGAGGAGGAACCTATGCCGTTGCCTACGCTAATGTCCTTAGCTGATATACCGTGGAGATTCGTCGAGGACATCAAATCGGTAATTTAATGAAATTAACTACTTTGGATAACATGAAGTTTGATTTTTATTCCTGCACCGGCTGCACTGAATTATTAATTGAAATAATATTTTTAGTAGAATATATTAGAAATACTTATTTGAAATAATATTTCGTTTCGAATATATTAGAAATAATATTTTTATTTTAATTCAAATAATTAATAAGTGTAAAAATTTAAAAACTAAGACTTGAAATTCTGAAACTTGTCAATCTTTAACTTGAAGCTTCGAAAATTGAAACTTGGAACTTGAAACCTGATTGTGAGCATTTCAGCGCTTGAAAAATTGAAGTTTCGAAGTTTTAATCTTTGAAGCTAGAAAACTTTGAGTGCATGAAATATTTAAACTTCGTTGAAATTCTGAAAATTTGAAAACTTGTAACTTTGAAATTTAAAAATTTGAAACTATTTCAACTTTCTGCTGAAAAATATCATTGGAATGCATATTTCATATACATATAAAATATATAAAATATTTGCATTAATACGAAAATAAATGGAATAATTAAAATACATATTGGATTTATGCGTGAACTCAAATATTTAAAATAGTATTTGCACTAATGCGAACGTAAATAATTGTTTGAAAATAACCAATTTAACATGATTTAGGAAAATACTCTGAAAATATTTCTATTTTTATTTTAAATACTAGTTTACCCAGCTCTGGCCCCAAATAACCGGAATCCACTGTACATATATTATAACACCTTTGTTCTACCTTCTGTAATTTACTATTTAATTGTTACAGAAAAGTTTGACAGTTGAACTTCAACAACTAGTAGCTGAAAGAACCGAATATTGTTCTGTGGATACAGCTTACGAAGCCGTCGACTCGATGGAAGGTAGTAACGATACTGCGTTATTAACTCATTGGTGGGAAATTGTGAAAGGCACTTATGAAGGTAAATTTAACACGATACAAACTGAAATATTGTACTTTAAAAACGTATTGAGTATTTCCGTATGTTTTCTCTTTTTTAATAGAAGAAGTAGACGAGTTAGATTCTCATTTGACGTTAACGTGCGTTTCTGTGGACTTTATCTGCGAATTATTAGGAGCAATTGGAAGTAATAATACTTTACAGCAAGAAGCAGTTGTTAGGTGGACAAAATTACTATTGGGAAATGTCACCGAGCCTGTATTACAAGTAATAAATTACGAATTAATTTCATTGAAGTTTATTATTATGTTAATCATTATTTTTACGTAAAATTGTTAATTTAATTTTTTAGGTTGCCATTTTTCGGATTTTCGACTGCCTAAGTAATGCATCGGTTCTGCACAATGTGCAATACAAAATTTCTGACGAACCTCTGGTGCAAGTAAAAGAAAGACTGCTCCAAACGTTGTTAGCTAAAATTCCAAGTGACATAAAAATAATACTTGGCGAAGATGATACGTTAAATATTTTGAGATATCTACTTACATCTTACGAAATAAAAAAGGTCAATGTGGACTTGAATCTACAAATATTAGATGTTCTAGCGTCGCAACTATTAATTACATGTAGATCGTCTCATGACAGTGTACTTCTTTAGTGATTTCACTTTCTTTTGGTGATTCATTGAAAACAAAACAGTACAATACATTCCGTGTGAACAAGATATACATATTCAGTGCTCTATTTATTTTTAAAATGTCACAAATTGTCAAAATATATTTTAGTCAAGGTGGAATTGATGTGCCATACATAGCCAATTTCTTTACAATTGAGAATATAGAATTACAAAATTTTTTAAACCATACTGTGTACCTGATTACGTATTTATGATAAGGATGCCAAGTATCGTTTCCATTAAGAGATCGCTCTTAGGAATCAAACAATGTGGATTGTGTATATTTAGGTATCGTCTTGCATTTAAACTGTATATTCATACTTAACATTTAAGTTTTGTACAAATGTTTCTGAAAAAACTATTACATTTCAAAAATAATAAAAGATTATCGACGTATGGAATTTAAATGTACGCAAAGTTACAATAACGTAATACATATTTATTCTTATGACTGATAACATCTAATTTACGATTTTATTGATTTTCCTTCCCCTGATCATTCTGGGCTTTTTGTTTCTCTAACTGTGCCCTGAAATAAATAATTATGGTTCAGAGAATATAATAATTATTCAAATCTACACGTTATGCGTTTTATTTCACGTAATGTCTTTAGTATCGATTCGTAAAAAGAACTCGTCACGAGTCCTCAATTTACATTACGCGTGTAACTAAAAAAAAACAATTACCTTAATTGTTGATTAAAATCGTCTTCTACATCATCATCATCCCAATTGTCTTCCCAAACACTAATATCTTCATTGTCTTCGTCTACAGCGGTCCAATCTATCAAGTCATCCAGCAAAATTGAGGTTAACTTGTGATACTCAAGCACTCAATATTTTATAATAAACACTTGTAAATTTGTATACCTTCTGCAGGGAATTCCTCGAATTCATCGTCCTCCTCTAATAATCCCAAATCAACTTTCGTTTTATCGTTTTTACTGTCCGTCATCCTAAATTTTGCCCGGTATACACAGATGAGTTTTGATTTTAACACAACCGTGGATAAATAATATTTTATAGATAGATATCTTTCTCGAATTTAATGGAACAGTTAGCAGCACTTTAGGTAGCAGGAACTTTGAATTAAAACGGGCGCGAAATTTCAAATCTAAACCATGACATAAGGAATATCAAGTTTCTATATTTATTATATATAAACATTTTAAACATTTTACTCCGCATAAAAATCCGTAGTCTACTGATTAGTAATGCATGGATGAGATTAAGTTACTTTAGTAACATACTTTATTTAAAACTGAAGTTAAAGTTGATAAACATTTAAGGTAAAAAATTGGGACAAATTGTTAATATTATAAAAAATTAATTCTGCAATTTAAGAGATCTTATAATACTAAATATAACTTATAAAAATAACAAACCGAATAAATATTCTACAAATGACACGTTTAAACAAAATGCCCTGAAATTGGAGCAAATTTTAAGCATGAATTTTGTCAAATCAAAACAGTGAAAATTCTGGGTAGTATAAGAATATACGATCCTTTATTAATATTTTAAGATATATAGAAAACTATTTAAACTTCAGTTTTTCGACTTTTGTCCATTGCTCGTCACACTGTACATCGGCAAAAATCAACAGGACTGAGTGTACATATTGTTGGATGCCACGTGATAGGAACTGATCCGACAGATCAGTTAGTGACATACACTATATTAAAATTGGCATGTATGTACTTATACTTGAAGAATCTAAAATATTTTTGCGAAATTACCTTTGATAAGATAAAAATAAATCTATGTTTGCCTCGTGCGTATATTTACACTTCTATATAGTCTTATAAGTACTTATAATCAAGAAAATGATTTATTTTAGAGTTTAAAATCAATTACTTCAAAAGAATACCGACAATTCTTTACTTTTCTTTTATTAAAAAACCATATGCATTCTTTTTTTAAACTGTTCGAACTTTTAAATATTGTTCTACATTAGGTCTTTATTTTTATAAGTATATATATGTACTTTACTGTTGTACATACAAATGAAACACGATACTAATTAATAATTGTCACGGTGAAATATATATGAAGCGATCTAATGAAATTTGTAACGTGTTTTAGAATAATAATCATCGCACTTTGAGACGTTGGAATCTGTGCGTCTGCTGTCTTCCTTGCGCATGTGCCGTAATCTATTATGAGAAATAATCTCGAAATGTAAAGTGTACTCACAATGACTCACAACCTGCAAGAGTGTAATGAAGTGGTATAAGCGCTTTCGCGCTCGAGTGCATGTATGTTTACCGATAAATGAGGTCTTGAAGAAAAAATGCAATGGGGTTCGAACGATACCCACTGAGACCTGATTATTTTGTGTATGCATGGTTAATAGCCACGCATTGTCTGTCTGTAGTGTCAGGCGAAAGTGAGCCACGATACGATGATAGATATCAAAATATAATGACGTCGATGGTAAGTACTCAATTCTGATTTTGTTTTATCGGCTAACAGAATTAGCGTAACAAAATTTTGTAACAAATTTTAGGAACCCGAGAGCGCAATGGGGACGCAAACGAAGGATAACCTCGGTTTCCTGCATGCGTTTATAGCTTCCCTGTCAGTCATCGTTGTCTCCGAACTCGGGGACAAAACTTTCTTCATTGCTGCTATTATGGCAATGAAACATCCACGATTAATCGTTTTTGCAGGAGCGATTAGCGCTCTGTCTCTAATGACTGTCCTTTCAGGTATTATCATACATAAAACTTCGAATAATTTTGATCGTTGCATTAACGAACAGAAAGACTTACTAACGCGAGAAGCTTAGCTAAATACGCGTGGAATTTCGAAAAATTTCTGCCATTATCGGCTGGATACAGACTTTAAAGTGTCGCAAGGCTACGTTGTGACAATAAGTTGTAGATTCAAAAATAAGGTAGAACCACGTTGCGTCTGCAAAAAGTATTCTAATCTATGTTTCAACTTTAATTGACATTTACTAAATTTCTGAAATGTCTGATTAGGAGCAGCAAAAATTAAGATTCTAGCCTTTTAAAGTTAATTCTTAAATGTATACGAATTGTAATAATTTTAGTAAAATAATAAGTCATAAATTTTCATGTAATTTTCAGTCTTTTTTGGATATGCTGCAACAATAGTTCCACGCGTCTATACATATTACATTTCTACGTTTCTTTTTGCCCTATTCGGCTTGAAAATGTTGCGAGATGGCTACTACATGTCGACAACAGAGGGACAAGAAGAGTTGGAGGAAGTTCAGTCTGACTTGAGAAAGAAGGAGGACGAGGTATTGATATTATGATTGAAACAGTTTCAAAGAGGTTTTCTATACGAGCTTTATAGAAGATGTCATTTTGAAGCTATAGCCTCGACGTTGTTTCAGGATTTAAATAATCTTAAAATATCATCACTTTCAGTATGAGAAAGAAACAGGAAGCACTCTGGTACAAGATCCAGAAACTGGTGTTATTAGAAAGACTACAAAAGTTAGTGTGCTTATGCTTCTTTCTAGAATATTTCTTCAAGCATTTACACTAACATTCCTTGCAGAATGGGGAGACCGTTCACAGCTTACAACTATTATACTTGCAGCGAGAGAGGTGAAAAGTCTGCATTAAACATACAATAGGGTCATTCCACGCGAACTTGGACACTTTTTGGAGTAACATCTCGGATTTTGCTGAATTTTGGATACGTTGTAGTTTTTAGGGATATACAAACGTGTGCGAAAGGATTTTTGAAAATTTTGAAAATTGTTAATTTTAGAGCTCTGAAGTTTACTTTCGCACTTTTTTTTTCTATTAATTTTAACTCTTAAACTAGCAAACTGATAAAAATGAGCTTTTGGGTGCTTGTAGAGCGGACATAGCAGTACCTAATAAAAATTATTTCAGTTGGAAATAAGTCATATTTCATAATTCAGTCCGAGTTCGCGGACGCAAAAAGTGAATGTTCTTGATTCAAAACGATTCTATTACTTTCAGGATGTTTATGGAGTTGTAGTAGGTGGAATTTTAGGACATTCATTTTGCACAGGATTAGCAGTATTAGGTGGCAGAATGATAGCTCAAAAGATTTCAGTACGAACAGGTAAACCACGATATACATTGAAGCAATATATATTTCTTGCAAAATCTCAAATTATGGATCATAAAAAATTGACGAATTTCATATGCTTCTAGTGACCATAATTGGAGGATTAGTGTTCCTATTGTTTGCTTTAACGGCACTTTTCATCAGCCCTACAGAAGATGAATAGAGAATGTACAGTATTTAAAAAAGAAAAATGTGTACCTCGAAATGTTCATACCACAACAAAACAAACTATCGCATATTCTTTATTTTTTAACATAATGTGTACAAAATATGCAACTGTTAAGAGTTATCGCGATGAGATAGTTCATATTTTTATTAATAAAATATATACATATTTTAGAATTTCATTCACATATCTGAATTCTATTTTAAATTCGATTGAAAGAGATTTTGATTTTTTTATTGTCCTTATTTATATTTATATTCCTTGTTTTTTTCCTTAGTTATTCAGTGTCAATTATCTTTACACGTGCGTTTTATGATTTCCTTCTAAACATTGCGTCACACTGAGTCGGGAGAAGATACGAAGGATAAGATATTGTGCTTTAGAATGATATTCATTGTTTGAACAATAATTCCTCTGAACTATCAATGCATTGCTAATAAACGAAATTTCTTTAAATTATAATTCCGAGAGTATAACATTATTATGTCTATCTGTGATGTAATTCGAATAATAACACATTGACTGCTACGCTATTTTTGGAAAACTGATTCCCGATGCCAACTTTAATTAGTTATATTTTCTTTTACGAGTATAATTGTAGTAGGAAATCGACGCGTTGAACACAATTATAAATAGTTAATTCGATCTGTGGTCAACCTTGGATTTGTACTACATGCAATTTGCGCAGGTGAAAGCAAAGAAAATACGAAGTACTATTAATTCGCGATTGCTAACGTACGAAGAAAGGAAATGGTTATTACATATTGCGAGAAACTTTATTGAATATTTTATTATAATATATACACGATCTATTTACACTACTCAAGATTTTCCAGAAATTCTTCACGACATTAATATCAATGATTATTACTATCGTTATACGTTTTTAATATTATACTACATTTCTAGAAAAAAAAGAACGCATTAACCAAATCTACGATTGTTTATCAAGATTGTAAGTACAAAATAGTAGTACGAAGAAATGTGCCATTTATAATATAAATAAGCCTTAATTAATTAAATACGAAAGTAATTTGTTTGTTTTAAATAAATATTGAGTCAACGAAAAAATGAATTTATAATATATATTAAAGGGCGGATGATTTTATTTTAAAAACAATAACGAAATATAAATCAGCTGTAAAATCTAAAATCGATCTAAAGAGAGCATAATACTTAGTTTCTATTAGATTGAATAGTTTTTGAATACCGTTTCGAATATAAATATACGATACCGTAACAGGTTCTTAAGTTACGTAATGTAATGTTGTAACACATAATCTTTGTATATAATTAGTATTAATAATATAATTTATATGCAACTACTGAGAGAATCGAACGTAAATGCTACAGTTAATGTTGCACTGAATATTATAACGTTACATACATTTGATGCGATCGATACGCTTGATGGATGTATTTGCTATTTAGCTAATATTGTGTTTTATGTATTATTTCTTTTTTAATCATGTCGTTTAGAAGCACTGCAGTCCTGTAAAATATCGTTCGTATATTTTTTCTGAATAATTTAGAGCAGAAAATATAGTTTTATCTCTGAGAATGCTCGCGTTTCGTATCTCCTAAAATGATAGCCATCAAGGCGTAACTTTTTTTTTTTTTTTTCTAAACAAAACTCTATTCCTCTCCTAAATTCGATCGATCCCGAAGCTTGAGCACTTTTGGAGAATCATAATTTAATTTAACTGTCTTTATTATCTAACGGAACTTACCTAACAAATATTATAGACGGTAATTCATGTTGGGCTCGGTTGGCTGGTGGTTCTACTTTGTGCTTCGGTTACTCGAAATTTTTCAAATTTGTGTAACGGATCCGTTAGACCTTTCCCTTCGGAGCTGGCCGATTCGACTGTTTCTATAAAACCGTAATTCGTATGAAATCAATGTTAAAATGATCATTGGCGTAACTAGATAAAAAGGAATTATCGAAACAAGTAAAAAAAATATTCATCAGTTCAAAGTCTTATTTTTGTAATTATTTACTTTAGTGATTTCACGCAGATAATTATAATCGGAGTATAAGTGACTAGTCAGGAGAAAATCATGAAATATCTCGTTTATGACTATTTACAAACAGTAGTGTCAGGGAAATATATTATTAATCTGTTCCAAGTGGAACAACAACACAAATATTAAATATTTTTGTAGAAAAACACCGAAAATGAAAATTATTTTTACTTCTATTTTTTTTTCTAAATTGTTGTTCGTTTACTTTATTCTTTGTGTCGGTGTTAAATAAATATACGAATAATTATTCTAAAATGTGTATATAACTTTATTTTATGAAACACCGAGTGTCTATATTTCTCTCGAAAGAAAAATAGAAGAGAAAGACTTTGTCTCACTCACAAAAATTATTTTAGTGACACCAATAAAAATGATTATAAATTCTATAGACTTTGTATTGTTTATTTACCTGTTGAGTATTGATTATTAGTTTGGGATATAAGATTCTGATTTCTACGAGCTTGATCAATATCTCTCAATCCCTGTTCTATAAAATCTTGAAAGAATTGATGAGATTTTACCAAGAACGGTTGCACATCTGCCTCCGGATATTGCTGTTTGAAGTCGTATAATTGCGTCAAACCCTGCGGAAAGAGGATAATATTATTGATCGTGTTACGAAAGCGTACAATTGTACGATATCCGGAATTATTTATTATTTCGCATACTTCTTGAGTATGTTCTTTAGATCCGATCTTTTTAAATATCTCAGACAATTGTTGATGAGTAAATTTTGACAAATGTTCTTGAGTTTTCCCGCTATTACTGGATTTCATCGATGCCCTTGGATTGGTATTAATTTCATCTGGTTTGAATGTCTATCAAATAATACGATACATTATAATCAGTTTGTGCTATTTAGTGCGTTATAATTTAATGAACTAACCGCGATCAGCCTCATGAGGTAAGAGTATATTTCCGATTCGTTCGTATTATTTATCCGCGTTAAATGGCTAAATATTGTGCTGCCTTTCACGCGAGTCATACTGTGAAGAATCGTTTTGATTGTGCGCAACGGCGTGTCGGATTTCCGTTTCTTCCACCACACGGTTGGATAATCCTACAAAAAATAAATAAATTAATAAATGCCGAGCTAACTGAAGAATCTGCAGAATGAGAAATAATGAAGAACGCATACTTTAAGAAAACGATGTATTTCCAAAAGAATGCTGTCATAATCTAAATCTGCCGCCCAATTGGGAATAATTCTTACTATTTTCCACAGACATTTCATAATTAATTCTTCGTACTTGGAAGGCGCAGATTCGGCGCATCCGTGGAGTAACTTTATCAAAGCGCTAGAAATAACAACGAATAAATATGGCATGAAAGAACTTGAATCCAGACGAATCTAGTATTTCAAATTTTACCATATAATAGTGGTGTGGTTTGAGTTTTCTATTATTTTGCACATGATGTTATTAATCACGCGACAATAAACGTCTCCCTGATGTAGATGGTCTAATTTATTTCCAGCTAACAAACTGATCATTTGATCTACGAGTTCCTTGAGGTGTATCAACGGAACGTTCTTTCCGAGAATTCCAGTGTTGTAGAACTGTAAATACACCCGTAATTAATGCGAATTATACATCACAACACTGTAAGTAATTTTGAACACTTGTATAATTTTTTTCTTACCGCTAAAAGAACTATGCACGTTGTCCTGAGAGCCTGGTGCACCTCTCTTCCTCCTTGTTGCAACGGATAAGTTTGTAAAAATTTCAACTGCATGTTTATCGAACCGATAAATTTATCTTCCTTCGACTGCAAGCTTAGAACTTGATGGGATTTTATTAGCTGTAAAACAATTTTGTTACACATTGTTTCTATAGTGAGAGGAATGAAGGAATCTATGCCGCGAATACTAACATTTTCTATACTATTCATCGATTGTATCGCAACGGCCAAATCCAAACTAGCCATGGCGAGAATTTTACGTTCGAGGCTGTCTTCTTTGTTAACATTCGCTGAAGTTAATTGTGTCACTGTTGCGGATTTCGACACTAATAATTGCGGAGTGGAAATTGTTATTATCCTGCAAAATGCAAATTATGTGTCATTATCTACGTAACTGATACAGAAGAATTATAGTAATTTGATACTTACGGCACTTTTGACGGGTTTATTGCATTTGGCGCTTCATCTAGATCGATCGAATTAACTTCCAGAAGGACTGGGTTTCTATATTTCACAGGCGCGTTCGTTTCGAGTTTTTGCAAAAAGTCCATATCAAGGCCGAACGGGCCTGTTATCTTAGGTTTCGTCGAAGTTGGAGAATTTCTAAAAGATCAAATTCGTTCCAAATTGTAAAAATATCCATATACAAAAAAAATCTATCTTTTTCATTAGTTTCCTTTAGATTACTATATCACTCTATTGTAATTTGAATTTTCAAATACAAGACATTGTCTGCCTACTATTTTAATGAATACGAATACAGATTTATCCCAAAAGGTGCTCGAGTTCAATACTGATCATGTAGGTTATTAAACTTTGTTTTTTAAGCCGATGAAGAAGGCTGGGAAAGAATTTCTATTCTTCCTAAATTCATTTCGTCGCCGCAACGACTGCTTAAAAAAAAGTATCAAGAACAACGACGAGCACTTTTCGAATTAGAAAACCCGTGCACTGTTCGAAACATTACTGTATTATTTTTCGTACAAAAGAATGATAAAGGACATATAAGTTATATAAATAAAAAAGTGATAAACAAAGTACATAATAAATGTAATTATGCATATGAATGATGTACCCGCCACCATACACAAACAGCACACTGAAAACAGATACATAAGTAGCACAAACGTTTTCACGTCATCCGCGTGATCATTCTGAGGTGTGACAATTTCTGATGGTGTTTCTGAACGCTGTTCGTTAGTTTCAGACGCGTCGTCAGACACTTCAACTTCGTCGGATATCGTTTCCGCTGTTACGGTTTCTGTTTCTATTACAACTGGCCTAGGAAACCATTAAAAGCAAAATCGTGCAGATATAACTTAGAAAAAGCATGAGAAAATAAATAAATAAATAAATATGCTGTTATTTGGATTAATAATGATATTTAGTGATGGGCGCGTATTGAATATACTATGAAACATTCAATTTTATTTCATTTTCATTGGATTGTTTTAATTTTTCGAGAACACGTATGAAACTAAAATGTTTTGCGTTAAATTTGACTTATAGTTAATCTAGTCCCATCACTAATATCATAAAAGCTTGTACAATTAATTGAATTCACGTGAATAGAATATAAAAATATTAGTAAAAAATTGCAGTTAAATATACAAGTGTAGTTAAAATTCTTCATATTCAAATGTAAAAATGTATGAAAACGATATACGCACAGTTCATTGTACTGTGGAGGAGGAGGCTGTGACTCCGGTACTTCTTCGTTATCTGCCTCATATCCTGCTTTCACGTCTTCATTCGACGGCATAGAAGCTACATTCGAGGGTGCTGAAAGTTTATTTGCCGAAGCGGACTTAGTCGGTCGATTTTTAGCAGCCCTTTTAATACGTTCATCTAATAATGATTGATCTTTCTCGGATATCTAAAACGCAATGGATGGAGCTTACAACAAATTACGACAAATCGAATACAGCATAACTTCGAAAAAAATAATTATTACCTGACCAATGAGTTTATATATTCGTTCTCCTTGAAGGAAATACGCTTGAACGATGCAATTCAGAGCGGCATTCCGAACAGAATTGTCACGATCGGCTATTTGTTTTGCTATTTCCTTTAATGCTACCGACGCTGATGGTTGACAAACGGATAGTCCATAATTGTCAATTAGCGACCCTAATTGGTCTAGGCATTCTGAAAAGCGAAAGAATAACTTAATCCCACTAAACCTTCTGTATAATTAATAAAAAATATGTTTCATGTGACATACCTGTTCTTTGTCGAGCATTCTTCGATTTCAAACCTTCCATTACGTACGAAAATAGTTTGCTTACTGGATACACCAACGCTATTTGTTTAAATAATGCACGAACCCCGTTACGCACTGCGTCTTTCGGGTCACCGATCTGAAAGAGTTCGTCTCACGATTAAGAACATATTAACAAATATGTTTGCTGCGGAAAAAAAATGTAAACGATACATTACTTTAATAATAAGGTATGGAATAAACGACGCCGCTTCATTTTCTAGCATATGGTACTGATCTTCTATTAATAAATTAAAAACCATTCGTAAATACTCTAAACCTTTTAACAATACCGAAGGATTGGTATCGAAGAATCTTAGCGTCAACCATTTGAGAATAAGATCTAAATTAGACACTAGTGCCTTTATGTTGTCAGGCAGATCCTGAAAAATAAGCAAAATATTGCCACAGTTCTTTCTTTCAGGAAAATAATTATGCAAATTGTTCAATTGTCTACCTCGGTTAATGCCTCGATAGCTTTAAGATGGTATCTGAAATCTGAATGAAACATGTTGGCTAATAAAGTTTTGTTCACGTTCGCAGCTATCATTAGCTCCTTGAGAAGCTCCACGAATTCTTCTCGAGGCGTCGTGAAGTTCCATTTCAGAACCTTCAATTTTTGTTCATTAATCACTCTTTGATGTTTCAAATTGTTTATCGCCAACAAAGGACTCGTATCCACGTCGTCGTCCTTCTTCCGCGCGCTACCAGGTTTCGACGCTGCTTGATTCTGTTTGGTCTTCACCGTTGCTTTCGCTTTCATCGCTCCAGCACTCTTGACAACCTTCTGATTGTTCTCTTCCGGCGGTGGCTTCTTAGGCAGAGGTTTCATAGGTAGATTCGGTCGAGATTTATCCAATGCAGCAAGTACCACTGTTCTCGATCCCGGTTTCAACTTTTCCGTGTTCCTAGCCATTGCTTCGTAAGACAGATGAATCATGAAGCCCAGAACCGCTTCCTGAGCGTTCTTCCGCACGTCGGAATTACGATCCTCTAAATTACTGTACAAATATGGAAGACATACAAATAGCTCCTCTTTTGATAGTTGCTTCACTGGGATCAGCGGCAATTTTTGCGCCAACCAACTCCAAACCTCGGCTCGAAGCACCGGCGATCCGGACTTTAAAGCATCGCCTATCATTTCTCCATCGAAAAACTCTTTATAACCGCACTGATCTCCCCAAGTGTTTATGCACGAAATAGCCGCCGATCTGATCCAATTTTTACTATCGCCTAAGCACTGTATAAAACCGGGGAAAAGAACTCGAATATGTTGTTTCGCCGGCGAACCCATAGCCGTTACCAATGTTTGACATATTCCTAGAGTCGATTGCGCTATCTTGCTATTGCTATCGACCAATCGCAAGGCTAATCCTTGCGGCAGATCGCCGATAGTGCCCTTTATAAATTTCGCTTCTGAAATGATGGTGCTCACTTTTTGCAGACCCTCGTTTCGCACCTGAAATTAAAAGAAAATTTGATTTGTTTTACGCTGCACAGAATTCACGATGTTACAGATAATATTTACCTTCCAATTTTTGTCAGATAGTTCATTAAGTAGACTTTCTGTAATTTGATTACTAATATCAACACGTGGAATAAGATTATTAATCTCAAGTTCGCTGTTGTGGTTCGACTTTTTATCCATTTCAATATCGTCGTCGTCATCAATGTTTATTTTATCCTTTCTGCTTTTCGCTCCCCGAGTTGGTATCGGGGGAGTTTCACCGTTACGCTGCAATATTATAAATTATTGGTAAAATTACGCACTAGTTTGATATCTACGAAGAAATATTTACTCATACTAATTTTACCTTTTCGCACTCTTGTTCAATTTGTTGTCGTAAAGCAGGTTTCTCATTCTCAAAGAACATAAGCAATGGTTTGCCCATGAATAAGTATAACGAACCCAATAATGTAATAGCGGCAGTGCGAACACCGGGATTTGTTGCTGCGACTGCCTTTTTTATGTTTTCCATTAAAGATTTGACGTTGATACTAAAATAAATACACGCATTTGTAGAGTATAAACATTATCTTCCGTATTTGCTCAACAAAAAATCACGAATATCACTTACACACAACCGAATTCTGCGAGACCTCGGCTCAACAACGCCAGCGTCTCTTGTTGCACTTTGGGATTCTTCTGATTAAATGCAAACGCTGCCATTTCATCTGCCGCATATTCGAAACTCGTTGCTTCTGCTATTGCTAAAAGAGTTTCACCTGCTATCGCACTATTCTTCGAATCTCCCAATTTCTCGGTTATATCCATTAGACAATATTCACAAATAGTACTGCAAAGAAAAAAATCAATCAAACGATAGAAATGAATCCTCTGCTTTCTGACATAATTAATCACAAATAAACATATAAAAATTTACGTTGAAAATGGATAGTTCTCCGCCAAATATTTCACTATTTCCAATCGCAACTTGAGAACTTGGAAATTTGTGTCTTTGAAGCCTGGTTTTTTCCCTAGAGTTCGCACGACGACTTGCGTTGAAACTTCTGCCGGATCCATTTGTTTAACAAACTAAAGAAATTTTGCTTCAATTAATTACCATCTCCAGTTTATTATCATGTATAATTATAATGTTTCAATTACCTCTAAAAGCTGTTCAACCGCAGATAAACGGGTTTTCCAATTGCTATCGATGAGACCGGAAAGAATTTCAGGTGCCAAAACTTGCGCAGCCATTTCTTCTATTTCTTCGCTGCTGTAATTTTTCTCTGTTTGAGTTTTGGTAGCAGAAGACTTCTTTGAAGTAGCTGAAATTAATAATAAAAATAAAATAACCTTTACTAAATTGCTGACATTACTCTACTGAATTGTACCATACCTAAGTTCGTTAAAGACGAGGCCGACGATTTCTTAGACGATGGTTTCCTGGTTGTGCTAGTGTTTGGTCTCTTTAGAGCTTTCGTTGCTGATTCTTTATTTCTCGTTCCGGATTCAACTTTGCTCGGAGCTGTACTTGGTCGTTCTGCGGCCATTTTTGGTGGGTTGGTAACTTTAACATGTATTACAGCTTTTTCAGCACATTCCTTGATCTGCAAAGAAAAGTAAAGACGTTATTTCTGTTACTTATAATTAAAAATACAAATGATCAATTATAATATACCTTGGTCATTTTTAAATTGTCAATATCTGTAAGGAATGGCATCATGGATTTTTCACCTATTAATTTCATCGCCGTGCCGAGAGCCTCTGCCGAATTATCTCGAACAATAGGATCTATAATAAATTTATTTCTTCCATTTGTTTCTTGTGACTTACAAATTAAACGAACAATTATTACGAAATAATATTTTGGACGTCGTACCTGGTTCGTTGAGAGTTTTTAAGAGTGCGCAGGTGTATGCTTTCAACAATTTTTTATTCAAACTCAGTGGTGGTGTGCGGGCAAAGCATCTCGATAAATAAGATGCCGTTTCCGCTTTAACAGCGGGATTTTTGTTTTCTAACGCAGCGAGCGTATCTTCTAATATGGTTTCAATAGTAACCTATCGTGCATAAATAATCTAATATAAATGTTGTCGATTTACAAGAAAGCAACGAAACATACTTCGTACACTTACACTAAGAAAAATAGCATCAGCAGCTTCTCTAAGTGATTGCACCACATTTTGCTTCTTCTCACGAAACTTCTCCAATATAGCCGCGAGACAAACTGTTGCATAGGGTTGGAACCGCTTTTTAAGACCCAATGCTAGTCCTGCTAGACATTTTCCAGCCAATGCAACAACTAATACATTAGTGTCTTTCGATATAACCTGTTTATAAAATACATTTGAAATTAATGAATAATTCAAAATTATGATCACAATTTTTTAATGTTTATAATACACACCTTCTTCAAAGCTCTTACTACGTCTCCATAATCACCATTCTCTAGCTTAGGATTTTTTACAAGAGTCTCTAAAGCTTCTATGGCTTCCTTTCGATCTTGCCACTTCTTAGCTTCAATTTTTTCGTAAAAATCTTTCGGAAGTTTAGAAAGAATATCGACGGGCTCCAACAATTCGTACGGATCAACATCTGGGACAGATTCTCCATCACCTTCGTCTTTGCCATCTTAATTAATAAGTATTTTGTATTAGAAGCACGAATGAAAAATTTATAAAATTTATAAACAAGTAGATAATTTTTAAGCTACCTACCGTCACCGTTTTCACTTGCTGAATCCGTAGTACAGATTGTTTTCGGTTTCTGAGTTTTTAAGAACCGAGTAGGTACAACTTTCTCCTGTTTTAAATTATTGAACTCCGATTCCAATTCCGTAATTTGCACTGGTTTCAAAGTGTTCAATTGCTGCTTCAAGGGAGCACCTATCCACCTAAACAGTGACAAAGTATTGCATGAAATAAACAGTTACACTATTCATTTTCAAATATGTAATACTAAAAGAATACCTATAAATTTCAACGACCATAAATTTGCCCTCGTCTCTCACCATCTTGTCTCTGTCTTCAAGGAAACCAGGAATCTTCTTTACCAAAGGTTTAATATTAATCACCTTCGGACCGAATTGCCTGCAGCATTCAAGAAAATAATGAATAAACTCTTTCAAGTATTTTGCTGTAATAATAACAACACAATTACCTTAAAGCCAGCGTTAACGTAGAAATACAGGCAGCAACGATTTTCGGATTCTTTGCCTCTGCTCCTCTCAACAATTCTTCTTGAACAATTTCATGTTTCTCAATTTCTATGTACATTAGTGTTAGTTGCACCGCCAACTCTTTAGTCTTAGCTTTAGGCGCGGCAATACATTTAGTGACTATTCCATTCATCACTTCGCCGACAGTCCTATCGAACGGAACGTAAGTAATTTTGTTTTATATTCTGAGATACTGTATCGTTAAAATGATACTTACTTTCCCGCTACTGCAGCATTCTCGACAAAAGCTAACGCTGCCTCCAGTCCTTTTTCCTGAGCCACAGCATTGCTGTCCAGCACAAACTTTTTTATAAAGCCTAGAAATTTGTTCCATTCGGGAGATTTTTCATCGTCGATACATTGGAATGTGGTTACACACTCTTTGTAACCGTGCAACCGTGCCCTCCATAACTGTACAATATTAAATAATAAACAAAGCGATTCGGTGCGCAGAATTTGGTTGAAATCATGATGCAACCAGAAAGAATTTTTTGTACTACGTCACAAAAATTAATCAATATTACAGACTAATGTTTAATGTATTTTAGAAAGAAAGGAAGTTGAACTGTGAAATATACTACCTTATGTACACATCGTTCCTCCAATGGGAGTTTAATATATTCCGTATCTTGTTCCATATTCAAGCCTGAAAAGAAGTTTAACAAACAGAGTGTTAAGTTTCTTTATACCTACATCTAACATCTTGTCAAACGTAATCATTGTCAATCGTACATTATCTATTGTATGGAAACTTCGTTCGATTTCACACGTATTTAAAAAGTAGAAACACTTATCACTACGTCAACCGTTGGACAGATAAAAACTCATTATTTAAAAGCAAAAGGCAAAATCGTCTGAAGGACAGATGGTATGAAAAATTATGTGACACTTTCAATACTTCCTAGTAAAATATTTAATGTAATGCTAGAAATAATTTTCGTGTGCGAAAAATAACTGAAATTACACGAATCAATAACGCGTAAGGAAAGCTTGAAATTGTTGTTTGTTGTAAATAAACTTGTTTCACTTGGATATTATTTCACTAACAACGGTTCATCGTGGTAAACATTTAAACAAATGGTTGGCTTGTTATTAGGAGTGATTCGTAGCAACGTGAACGAGGAAATATGTTGATTTCGTCCCTTGATAAGAGCGAATTTCGGACACTGAATCATTGTAAATCGAAAGAATTGACCATCAAAAGACCGAACCTACCTTAGGAAGATATATGAGAATAATTCTAACTCTAACAGAAGAGTGAACGTTCAATCGTGGACTCAATTCATTAATGTCGTTCACGCAGTTTAACTGTAAGGCCTATAATGACCCTTCAACGACTGTTATATTATTTACATTTAATTTTCAAATACGAATCTCCTCGCTACAACCATCAAATCTGAACGCAAACAAAAAGCAACTGTATCTTTCGAAATTATGAATTTCCGAACCCGGTCAATGTTGCAGTTAACCGGTTCCGTCGGTAGATGGTACTAAAAGCGTATTTCTTTTGTTCTCTGAAGCTTATGCTTCGTTCTCTAACCTTTATTTGAAATTTTTTAATATCAATTTAGCCTCCTCTGTCTATATACCACTTTATTTTTACGTCATTACTCCTATTTGATATAAGTATACTGTGACATATAACCTTTAATTGCCTTTTCATTTCCTATAAATGTTTTTGTTTATATAACGTTTAATTTAGGGCCGTTGCAGACGAGCGGTTAGCGGCAGTTCGCCGCCGCGGTAAATTTCTTTGTACTTACTACATACATAATCATACATACGTGCACATATGCATCTATGGGATACAATTCACGTGAAACGGAATCGAAACGGCGACTGTGCCGCAAGTTTGCGTGCGACGCAAACAAACGCTGGCCCTGCTTCGCCGTGATCGTATCTTTACCGTTCTGCGTCCATTTGTTTCAGCATCAATACATACAATCGTTACGATGATGCATATAAAAAATGTGATGCGTATATGAAATACACAAAATGAATAACAGTTATTAATATTAATATCAACAATTGAATGCGCTGTTTTTAAATTAAAATAACAAGTGAAGCGAAGTTATTTTTAATAATTCGAATAATTCAAACATAAATAAACTCCGGTCGAATATTTCAAACTTTTTGTTGCAACAAAGGCATTGTGAGAACGTTGTCCAAATTCACGTTCTACTTATACCAATTAAACTGTAAATTATTAAGATCAATCCTGTTGACTTTCTCTCGTATATTTTCTAATTTTTGAGAAAAAAGGCAGAATCATTTTTAAATGAAGATATAATAACGTATTTAGAATGTTTTGCAACAGTCTTTTGTTGATGTATTCGTGAGGTAATTAAGGCGCATACTCATAAATACAAATATGTATATGATCGGGAATTCGAACTCTGAAGATATAAATAAATTAGAGAAATATTAATTATGATATATCGAGTGACCTGTTTACCTCACACACTTTGAATAACATCGAACCCATGTATTATTAAAAAGCTGTAGTTTCAAAAAGGAATACGAATCTAAAATTTGAAAATGATTTTTTTTTTAATGTATAACGTATTTTTTATCTTGAAAATTGAAGAAACAAAAAAGAAAAAGAATGTCAGCTAAACATGAAATATTGTTCAATACCACAATTGATCTTTTGCAGTCAAGAACAAGAATTATTTCCTTCCCATCTGTATTTCACAAATACGTCCACTTTATATTATTATGATAAAATATGGAGGACAAAACAAATATTTCATACACGTTGTAATTCGTGTAGAGTTAAATGTAACAATAAATCCAGTTTACATGTTTTTTCCGCTAATTTATTACAAATATGAGACAAATGAATGTTATCTGTTACATTTATGAATCGATTTATGCAATCGTAAATTATGGCTATAAGATAATGAATTATCTTACTGTAGTTACACAAATCAATGAATTCATGAAAGAAATACTATTTCTCATCGATGGTACATTTATTATAGTATTTATAAAATAATAGAAAATTACTTGAAACCGTGTTATACATATAAAAAAGTACAGTAACATTCTATGGGCGCTGAAGTATGTGACCTGCATAATTCGAAATAAGATAAGATTTTAGTTAGTGTTCCTTTCCGGTTTTGAGTAATTGCTAATTTTTAATACGATTAGCACCAGCATACGTGTATGTTATGTACATTATAAGAAAGCAACTGTGAAAAATATTCGCGTCGTATAAACAAATGAATTGTACATACTTACTGTTATATAAATATTTTAAAGGAACCCGCAGCCGAATTTCACTTCTGGATGGTGAATTCTCAATTTTGTAAATTATTTTCTCCCGAAATCACTGAAGCGATTTTAATTAAATTGTGACCTAAGTATTTTGATGACAATGTTAAACTTAACGCAAACAAAATAAGAAATTATACACTTCTAGTAATCAGAATGAAATGAAATTACACCGAATAATATTTTCGGTTGTGGGTTCCATTAACATAATATTTATAGTACTGTGAATCTAGTACTGCTTTCAGAAATCGAATATACGTACGAACTTAAAAATAGGTTTGGAGCAGTACCAGAAACGTGTTCACAATATTTTTTGAAAAGTTTATTTATCCTAGGAGATATACAAAACAAACATTTCTTGTATAACTGTTATAATTCGCCTATAATAATACAGAAAAATCTGTCGTAATTTTCAATATCATTTTTTTTTTTTTTTTTATTAATTATCTCCATCGAATGGATACCTTTGTATCAGTACAATTCATTTTTAACCAGCTATATGTTAAAATTATGCACATCTGCAAATCAGTATTAAAATATTACAATTTCATATTTTACAGTATTTTGTCCTCTAGCTCCCTCTAAAACAGGTTGTTTTTTTTTTGTTACTTATAATCATACAATTATTCGTGTTTGCATGACAATGTGCGGGGGAGATGGAAAAGCCTGTATGTCGAAAAGTAGCGGTTACCTGCTGAGCCAAATCAAGGTGCAAGACAGTCCGACTGTAACAAAGCCTCTTGTATATTTATTTTGCATACCAATTGTTGGCCACGAAATTCACATCCGCATTACCTAGCCTTCTTTTCTTGGTATGCTTTTCTCTTACACAGTTGGCTCTAATCTCAATGATTAAAATCTGTACATACTAGGATCTAGGAATGTTAATATTACAAGAAACCACAATAATTTATTATAATACAGCCTGCTGTACACCAGATGACTCGAGGCAATACAAGACACGCCCTTATTTTAATTTTTTTTTTCTTTTTTTAATATATATATATTTATATATATATATATTTGTATATGATGAACGGAATCACATGATTCTTAAAAGATTCAACGTATTTCCCTTTATTAGAAAAAACGAATACGAGAGGGAGGATTAACGATGGTAAGGGCAGGGACTACTACCTCGGTTAATTAAAAAAGAAAAAAAAAGTACAAATCTTTCCTTTTGGTTTTTCTGAACCATTGTCATTCTTCATTTCGAAAGAACAAAAATTCATTAATTCGTATAATTACATAGAAAAAGTTAATTACAGAGTAATATGATTAAAAACAATGTAAAAGCAAAATTCATCAATTCCATAAAATCAAACATGATTTTGATCTTAAAACGCTTCTCTTACGAATAGAAATGTTTTCACTTTATAGGAAAAACTTTGTAATACCACTGCTCCATGGCTGGGTTATTAGTTTCAACATGATTCTTTTTTGTTTTTTTTCTTCCCTTTTGATTTCGAACAATTCCGAATGAAACATTCGTCGTGATATTTCAATCACTTATAAGCTAAATATAAGGCTCGATCTTTCGATTTTAGAATACACCTTCGCGTAAATAGAAACTATCACACGCCGACGCAGACGTAGAATCGAAGTTACGTTAAAAATATATACTTACTTCCTAATACTTACAACTATACGACATGTACTTAAATCAATTACATTCATACAAAACAGCAGCCCCATGCCCCACCTGCGCGACACAAACCCGATTTAAAGAAATCTTCTGTACAAGGATATACAATAAAATCTCTCCTTAAACACTGGCAAATGAATGAACTGAACTGATAAATACCATATCAAACTATTTCGGAGCGATACAACCGCCCAACTATGGAGCCGCGTCGTATCCTGCTTTTACAAATGTATTAATTATGTTAAGTCTTTAAACATAGTCTGGGAGACGATGTGTCAATAATGATTGTAAGCCCCTGCACCTTCCACCTGATAGAAAACGGGCACCATAGAATTTTTTCCTTTTTTCCTTTTTTCCTGTTTTCTCATTCCGCTTTAGCCTACGCCACTTTACATGTTACTATTCAATATTGTATGGTAAAATACAAATGTCACTCACACGATCTTCTCTCGCGCCTCTCATGCATACAATTTTAAAATAATTATCATAATCGCGGGTAATTTTTAATTATTATTGTAAATAATCGGAGACAGGTGATTAGTTAGTTGTTTCTGTTTTTTTTTTCTTCCTAGTGGTGTAAGTACGCTCACGCTAAGGTCAATGGTACGTACAGTAGGTGAGGTATGCTTTCAAGATCAAGGACACGGGGTGATAGATGAAATTTAGTCGTGTATCCGCTATTCGTCGTCTTCTTTATATTCTTCTTCGCTGTCACTTTTTACGGTATTCACTGGATTCGCTACTACTGGTGCACCGTCTTTCATCTTCTTTTTGTATGCAGTCATTTCCTGCATGGTGCACAAGCAACGTGTCATTAGAGAAACCGGTAAGGATCGTTCTCAAAACGCAAACAAAAGTTTTAAGGATGGAACTGCGGTAACAATCTTAGCCGAAGGTTAAACAATTTTCAAGATATTAATAAGTAGACAGCGGATCTTTATGCAAAATCAAATTTTTACAAGCACAAATAAAAAGTTAGAACTTGAATAACAGTATGTTTAATAAGATTCTAAACATCTTAACTTGAATAATATTGTTGATATTTTGTAAATATTGGCATATGTTAATACAGTTTCTTGGTTTTTTGCATACTTAGCATTGTCATAAATGCATAAAATCCGCTGTCTATTAATAAGCCTTCTTCTTGTCTTAAATGCAACTGTTATTCGCTCTTAATTTTGTAATATATTTCTCAATATGCGTTTTCTCGTAAGAATTGAAAGTTAAATAATGTAAGAATTACCGAATGAATTTTTCTAAAATTGTGCCAAGGATTTTACTACTGCATAAAGATTCATTTCTATAATTTTCAAAGATCGTTGCTTAGTTTCAGTGTTACTGAAGTTCATCCTTAACATGTTCAGAAAGCAGATAGTTTTATATTGTCGAATCCCACGCGCGAACGTTCCAATCTGAACGTGTTAAATTTGAGGTTTAATAGTTCCAAGCAAATACTGAACAGAATACTGACAAAAAATGGCAATACACATACCCTTTCATATCGAGCCTTGTCTTGTTCTGCCATAGCCTCATACTTCGATTTGGTTTCGGGATCAGCATCTGACCACTTCTTACCAAGTTCCTTGGCAATATCGCCTACTCCAAATTCGGGATTGAGCATTTTTACCTTCCCACGCTCGTCGTTGCAGAACCAGAAGAATGCAGAGCTAAATAACGAAATAATATTATGTACTACCGCTGACGAGCAAAAAAGGCAAAAATAGTTCTGGGAAACGATTATGAATTCTGCAAAGTGTTTGTAAATACTAAAAATAATGATCTTGGAGTTGATTCTCGATTTACTTACAGAGATCTTTTGGGAGCGTTGTGATCTTTGATGTGTTTACGCTTTTTACCCCTGCCTTTGCTTTCACCTTTTGGCGGGGTGTAGTTTTGCATTTCAGCATCGTATCTCTTTTTATCTTTCTCTGCCATCTCATGGAAACGCTTCTTTTCCTTATCTGACATGGTCTACAATCACAAAGGCGAACGTGTACCGTTAGATTTTCAGTAACAGCTATTACTAATTCATTTAATCTGAAGAAAGATTTTGAGGCACAAGTGTTTCTCAATGGAGAACAATTTGTCCTTCCATGATTTAAGAAATTCAAATTGAATAATTTAAAAGAATTGTCGGTAATAAAAGCAGCAAAATGAATTGAATAATGTGAAGATAAACTGTGAGAATATTGTCTTACCTTCCACCTCATTGCACATTTTTTTGAGAATTCCCTGAACACGATCTTCTCCTCGGGATGTTTCTTTTTATGTTCTTGGCGACACGTCTGCACGAAGAACGCGTACGCGGTCATCCGTCCCCTTGGCTTTGAATCTTTTCCCCTCGGCATATTGTCTCGCTGCTGCAAGCTCTGAGCGTTATTTTGCTGAAGATTATTTTGTTGCGACAGCTGTTGTATCTGGTGCTGCAAACGAAGAAACAGAACAATTTTTATTGTTACAATACTGTCAACAACAATATTCTTCATTTACGCTCATTAATAATCAAAACTGTTCGCGAGGATTAAATGCAATCAATTTTCCATTGTTACTTCGATATTTAATTATTTCAACTCTTTTTTACTCGAACTGAAAATCAAAAATTATCGAGCATCCGATGTGTATGAAATTTTTCAGGTTCGTTAACAATGTTCCTTAACAATCTAGCAAGAGAAGTTTCGAAACAGTCTTAAGACGAAACATTTTAATGAAGCTACGAAGTTAATGCAGAGTGTAATGAAATATGTAAGAACCAAGTTCTTCTTACAGAAATTTAGTCCTTAAAGTTTGCACATTTTTTCTATGTAATTTTACAGTAGTATTAATGACGATAAAAACTATTGTTCGAAAAAATAGATATTTAATTCCTTAGCAATGTCGAATTTTTCCGCGATTTCTGTTCTGACGGTGTTTACTTGAAGGTGTCGGATTTTTACTTTCACTTTACACACACGTACAGATGTTTGATTAAACAATAGTTTCTCCTTAATCAGTGTAAATTTCTTCGTCGAGGCTGGCTAAGCAAAATGCTAGGACGCGCTTTTTCAAAATTATAGTCAATTGTTTTCCACTTCCATTAATTTCTGAGATACTTGACTATTCTCCAATTGTAGCTTTGAAGACTATTTTCATATTTTTTAATAAAAAAAAAAATTTTAAAAAAAACATCGGCCTCGAATTATTTTACAATAATCAGTTCTCATGCAAATCCAGCTATATGAGAGCATCAATTCTTGAATTGTACAAATAACAAATTTATCTGTTAAATTACAGACACAGATTGTCCTAAAAGTATACAACGTATATAAATTGACAGTTAAAAATTGCTGCAGGTATTAATAAACGTTTCTAAAAAAAACGAACTATTAAAAATCATATTAACGTAGCACTATACATAGAAGAAAGTATCACTGTTTCCGTTTTAAATAAATAAATATGAGCGATAAAAATATCGCATGAATAATTTATTAAAACATTAAAAAATAAATTCCGCGAATGCAATGTCAATTAAATTTGTAGAATATTTAACTGTTCCTAATGATCTTTTCATTTGAAAACGCTATAAAAAAAATACGCGACAAAAAAATAGTAACTACATAAATTTAATAAGAAATAAATAATATAAAGCATATTTGAGACAAAACTACTAAAAATTCGAAAACATTTCTAATCGATTACGAAATAATTCGTATCGCTGTTACAATTTTTCATTTTATAAAAAGTCTATTGAATATATCTTCGCTTATATTTTTAGCACAGTCAGCTTATTTAATTTTGTCTGCTTATTTAGTACTACTACAAATGCACCACGCGAACGTTAAGCCTAGAGCTTAACGCGGCGCTAATCACTTTACACATATTAATTAGTATGTCTAGTATTAAAATTAAAAAGTGACATATCGACACATGTGACAATTTAAAAAAGAAAAACAATTTCTGTAGCAAATAAAAATCTAGGAAGACTGGGAGAGTTTCGCCTTGCCAAGTTCCCTCTTTGTTCCACGGCAACAGTAATTGTTATACTGTTCGTGACGATGTTCAGTTTTCAGGGATTTTTAGCTCAATCCCAGAGCAATCACCAGACTCGAGGGATTATATCCACTTAGACGGTAAAAAAAGAAGACACAAATTCAGGAATTCCTTCAGGGAAGGTACAAGTGGAAACTAAAGCAATTTGTTCCACTGCATGATGAGTTTATTAAGTTTTTCACGAACCTGTATTAAAAGACATAAATAATTAATGAAGATGTCACTGTTAACATATCTATGAGTCTTCCTCGGTGGACAAACTGTATATTTAAAGATAAAAAATTCAACTCAACAGTATTCAATTGTTCACTTTTATCTTCAGATATATCGCCGTAGACAGTATTGTCGAACAAAGAAGACATTTCATATCAGCTGCGACACTTCTGTTAATTACTTATATCTTTCAACAAGAAAAGTGGGAGATTTATCTTCCGAAGGAAAACTGGTTAATTCACTTTCCATGTAAATCTTTTTTCTTTTAAGAATTCCTGCACATGCGTTACTTTTCTTACTCGTACGTCGATAACTATTTTCCTATAGGCATTTGATTCATAAAAAATGAACCACATAAGTGGATCAAAGCGACGTTTGTATTTTGTATGAAATCGACCTCGGTTAAACAATCTCAAACGACTTTTGCATTAATTATAAAAACATTTTATCGTAACTACTTAGTGTTATACTTTGTGCGTACACAAAGATAATTCTTTGAATTTCATAGTTTTTATTTCGAGCTGCATTTACAGATTTATTCAGTGGTTAAATGTGTTTATACAGCAGCGTAACAAAAAGTTTCATATAAATTTGAAAACTTCGTTAATCACGGTGGAAGAATTGAATCGTAAAACATGTATTAAGGATGAGTTGAGAAGATGGCATTCGGCTACCATTGGTTTTATACCATTCGGAGCGCAATCTTCGCGCCTCAGCACAGTACACAATTTACAATTTTCAATTTTCAATTTTCAATATCCTATAGACATAACACATGCGTCTATTTACTTTACATATTCTACACACTTTGACGAAGCTTAAAAATAGTCTTTCTGAGTAAAAAAAGCTCGTTTAATCAGTCGAAGATCAGTAAATAACCGAGATTATTTATAAACAAAATCAAAGTATTGAAGACACGAAACATTACTAGATGATTTTTCTAGTAAAACGAAGGGTTAAAGTTAGCGGAGTAGACAGATTATGTTAAAGTAACATTATAATTGTTCTTCTCGTTTTAATAATATCGTTATAATTATATTCTTCTTCGAAGCAACTTCTTTTTCACGAATTTGTTTAAACAGTGAATTTGTAGTAGTAAGACGTAATTATTTTCCTTCTTTCATTGAGAATGCGTTTCTTTTCTTCGGTAGAAATGCACAGTAATAATAGAGGTCTGCAACTTTGGTATATCGATTCGAGCGAGCGAACACCTCTACACACTCCAACAGAACCTCACCATACGATTAATCTTCAAATAATACACGAGTGCTGCAGAGTGCAAACACATTAACTATTCCCCATGTAAATCCGTTACCATCCTGGGGTTTTTAAGAATTAACTTCGGTAACATTAAAAATTAGTTAAAATCTTTGAAGATTGGAGAAATAAATTTTTATGCAATAGTAAAACCCCACGCAAAATTTAAAAAAAATGGATTCGATAGTTTTTAAACTTTCAATTTAACGTGTATACAAAATTAAGAGTGAAGTTGCTAATAGTTGCATTTCGATTATATTCCAACAAACAGGTTTATGACGAAAGATCAATATTTCTGACTGGTTTTCATCACAAGAAGAAGCCTTATTAATATCTTTGAAATTGATTAATATTTAAGTGATATAGTGGGGTCACGATGTTATATTAAATTATTTTTTGTTTAATATAAAGTTATATAAATAATCATACAATAATTATATTAAACAAACTTTTTATGTTTAATATAACATTTTAGGGAAACCTTGTAGAAATTAATAAGGGAGAGTATTATGAACTACTCATATATGAATCCATTTTTATAAGAACCTCACAGTGATCCTGTTATAATACTGTTAAATAATTAATACTGACAGTATACCACTTAAGGATTAGCTTTTTGCTAAAATTGATGCTGAAGTTCATCCTTAAGAATACTAGTCAGTCGTTTTCATAAAAAAAGGTGTATTCTTTACCGATTTAATTACAAAGATATAAGTTAAAATATAGATTTGTCCTTTAACAGAATGTATATTTACATTATAAGCTTTAAAAAAATATGCTTGTTTGTAAATGTATGTATTATAAATGGCGCTACAGATGGATCATCGAAGATGCTTTTCTAAAGGACTTTCTTTCGTTTTGCAGTGATAACTCAAAAACGGAGGTTCCAATCGATTCCAAATAAATTCGAACATATTCACAAAATGTGTCATTTCGGCCTGAACCTAAATTAAAGTCAAAATCTCCCAGTTTTTTTATGAAAAACAAATAAAACACAACATTTTCTAACGAAAAACACAGCTTTTTGAAAAATCTTCATTTAGTAACTATCATTTTCATTCATTTTGCTTCTTTTACAGATTCAGTGCAGAATTAAAGACATAATAAAAAAGAATCTACAAGGAAGTCGCTGGATTCAGTTTCGTTTACTCAAAATCACTGCAAAACGAAATGAAATCTTTTATTTTCATATTTTTTTAAAACTAATAATGTAAATAAACATTGTGTTAAAGAATATTTGTAATTAAATCGGAAAGGAATGCAAAATCCTATTATTTAACTTTATTCGACCAATAATTCAACTAGTGTTTTGTTTTGAATCCTTTCAATTAGAAAGTTTTCGCGAGTCCTCGAACAATTGTTTCGTTGGTGAACAAATGGAAACAAGAAAAAGCGTATTTTTCATAGAACTAAATAACGACTCATCTTCACTGGCAACGGAATAATTTTCTCTTTCACTCGCGCTCATTGTCTATCCTACTTGACCGTGGGAAGAAAAACCAGTTCCAACGCGATCTGAACTGAAGGAGATGCTGATAAAGAAAACGCGACATGCTCCGCCGAAAGGCGACAATTCGACCCAAAGATCGTCGCTTCGCGTGGAACATTACCATTCTACAGGTTTCATTCTATTCTACACGAAGACTCTTAGTTTCGGAAGAAATAAAACTGAAACATCTATCTGACGAACGAGAAAAAATTTTGCTATCCGAATGTGAGGCGAGATTTTGATTAAAACGAGAAAAATATTATTTATATCAAAGGTATGGCGCGAATAATCGAATCTTCTTAAGAATATGTTAATCCTAAAATGAATAGAACGACAAATTTATGACAGAGGAAAAATAAAGGAAACATGACGATGCTGATGACATTCAAATCGCCGACGATTGAAATATAAAGAATGTATTCAGGCGGCGTGCAATATCAAGTATTCGTTGAATATTGATGTAACACTACTAATGTGAGCAAATAATTGACGCCGATGATATCGAGTTTCGATTACGTTTCTTGTCGAACGCGAAGAAGAAAAGATGTGCGATTCAGATATTCGCGTTAATTTGTCGAATTTATCTTCTACTATCTAATATTTCATTTATTCAACACTTGCATGTTCTCGTTTATTTTCCTAAAAGTGATGCGAATACGGTCGACCATTAGCAAAATACACGGTGAAGTACTACTTTGAAAGTTGGACGCAATTCGACACCAGCGACGGCCAACTTTCGAGGTTGGCATCGTTTCTGTTTCAAACCTCGACCCTTTCTTTTTCTCAGGCTACAACCAACTGACCCTTTCACCCACGACCTTTCGAAGGTTCGTCTACAGTTCGTCAAAATTAGAATCGACGGAGGAGAAAAACTATTTACTCTGGAGAAAAAAAGAGGAGAAAACTATATTTCCACTGCACTCAGACTTTCAATGCTTTCATAATTTCCTATATTCGTCTGTCACTAATCGCATTCAACTCCTTTTCATTAAGAAAAATTTCGTTGTCACACGATAATATTTGCGATAGTAAAACAAAACACTGTGTCAAATATTTTCATTCGCGTTTAAAGTTTAAAGTTCTGATCGCCAATACTTTGCTATGATCTTGAATGTTGAATCGTTTGCTTTAAAAGGAAAATTTAATACACTTTTTCCGTGATAATAATATAAATTCTGCTTTCTAGATTCGAATTAAGACATAAACACAATTTGTTTTGAAAATGTGATTTGCGTCGTTTCTCCATACAGAATCTGCCATTACAGCATTTGTTGTTAGATTGGCAGAAAATTTGATGCAGGATCTGTAATGCACAGGACTGTTGGCATATTGGCGACAGAAACCGAGCAGATCATGCTAACATAAGTTGTCAGATCTGCTCTATTTCCAACGCCAATCTCCTTCCCGATATGCTAGTACAGGCCCTGTTTGCAAAATGGCAGCCTAATGCGGAAACAGGTTTGCTGTCAATTTGCTGCCAATCTACACGCAGATTGTTCACAGGATACATTGTAACATATGAAATGTTCGATTTTTAGCGGTGACTTTAAATGAACATTATTTTTAACTAGAAATAACCATTACAATCTACAAATTTTTTTCAATTAGCTACAAGCTTCTTAATTCCATTTTTATAAAAATTCGGATTTCTGAAGTCAGTAATAAATTATTTGAAGGTAACTTCGACAGGTTCTGGACTTTGTAAATGTTCTCTCGTTGAGAAAATGATTTAGATTATTGAATAAATTATAATTCATAGACGGAAGGTAGAGTGAGTAATGCTAGTAATAGGCTGGCTTTCACCTACAAATTATCATTTTTCTAAACATCTAAACCATTTTCTCCATGAAAAACCGTTTAAACGAATCAAGAAACTGTCGAAGATGCCTTCAAATAATTTATCGATTCCAGAAGTCCAAATTTGTATAAAAATGGAATTAAGATGCTAGCAACTAATTATAAAAAATATGTAGATTGTAATAATTATTTCGATTAAGATTTACGGGCACAAACCACGGTGACTGCTGAATATAAAGGCTACTTCCGCGGATTTTTTAGCAAAATCAATTGTGTTCTTTTCTAAATCTTTAATGGTTTCGAAAAGTACATTTCTTGAATTACTTTTTCTATAAGTTTGATATAAAAATTTTCATTATTGCAGTCGTAGGAATAACCAGTGTGAAAAGCTCGTGTAATTTTCCACTGCAAGTCCTGAAATGAAATTATAAGACAATAGCTTCAGTTGTACCGGTTGTACGTACGCATTTTCAAAAAGAATAATTTGTTGCCACGCAGTGGATTTTTGAAGAAAAAATGTGAAAAATCAATTAAAAAAATTGACATTACTTTTCACATTATATAAGAACTACTAATTATCCAATCGAAAATTCCGTGCGTGTAACTAAAGCTATTGCCTTATAATTTAAGAAAATCGCATGATTTTTCATTTCAGAATTTACAGTGGAAAATTAAACGTGCATCCGTAGTCATAAACTTTTGGAAGCCTCTCACGCAGAATATTACAACTACAATAATAAATGTTTTGATATCAAATTCGTAGAGAAAGTAGTTCTAGAAATGTACTTTTCGAAACCATTAAAGATTTAGGAAAAAAACACAATCGATTTTGCCAAAAGAAATTTCCGGAAATAGCCTTTATATTCAGCCGTCACCGTGGTTTCGCTCCTTAATATTAAAAAATGTTCGTTTAAAGCTACCACTAAGAATCGAACACCTAATTTATTACAAGCTAACAATATGATTTATAAATAGTACATCTTTGTGACGAATTCTGCGCGTACGCTTCGTACGAGCGAATTGAGAGCGATTGAGCGAATGCAAGAATAAATAACTATTTAAAAGTATTTGTAATAACTGGCTGAAAGTAGAATAGAATGAGAGAACGAAAGAAGATAAGAACAAGGATTGAATGCGAGTGCGGCACAGTCAATCTCGAGCAAAGGACGAGTGCGGGATGTAAATAAATTCGAGTGAATTCATTCTCTGTCGAGATTGAAAAATAACATCTTAACAAGGCTAGAAGCGAAATTGATTGTCCAGAGAATATTAACTTCCGCGGTAATTAAAAAAATTATAGAGGAAAGAAAATTGTGTTGAATAGGACTTTGTATCGCGTAGATTTATCATAGTCGCGTAGAATCTCGCAATTTAAAATTCGTTGTATCAAACTAACAAACGGATACTCTGTCTACTTTTGACACGTTCGCAGTCAGCACATTTTTCGCTTTTCTGAAGCTCGATACTCCAAATCCGATCGATTGGAATCAAACGTTGGATGACACAAGGTTTTGCCATTAAAATAAAAATAGGGGTCACGAAATTTGGTTGAAAATATCGTGCTCGTTACTCCCCATTATTTTTAATGTTATTCAAAGATACGATTTTACGTCAACGACTGCGAACGTGTCACGAATTGTCCGAATCTGAATCGGCCTCGCCATTGAAATACGAAAGCGACAGGGAACGAGATCGAATGAAATAGCAAAATTTTCCCAATCGACGTCGCACGTGTCGCCGGACGTCGCCGCTCTATGGAAACTCAAATTTTTATGATTTCTATTTTTCGACGATGAGAAGTTTTTCATTTGGTTGGTAAAACCTTTCGGAGAAAATTGTGTTCAAACACAGCCACGATTGGATTCTTTTTAAGCCCTCTGCACGAGCTGAAACCATGTCGCGATACGTGTAACAACAATCAAAATGCCCTTTTGATTCGCCATTTTCTTATCCACTTCTGGAATTTCACTTATGAAATTGTCTCCGAATTAAACGATCAAGCTTCATCACTGTATTCTACAAGAAAAAAAAAAGAAAAAAATATATATGAACATAAGCTTTTAAGTAGAATATTATGTAAAAAAATTATTATAAAAGGTACAAAAGAATAACAGAAATCTCGTAGACATAATGTAAGAACACGTTCTACTATTATTTCGATTTCTGCATTATTTGATCGTGTTCGATTATTTTAAATAGTAATAATGGCTAGAAGAAGCAGATTTCGCAAATGCCATCAGCTTATATCATTACTAGACTGCGAATGCTTATGCAAATTCATATTTTCAAGAACATAGAGACAGCAAAGCAACGCAAATAAGTGTCTTTTATATTCTAAATATTATACAATTTATGTTATTTAAACGTTAAAAATCGCCATAAATGCATAAACATACGCAGTCTAATTACATTCCAATATAGCAACAACGAACTCGCTATGGACATTAGGTTTTATGCTTGTAACTTTTTAATATAGCGTTTATGGACCTATGTTTATATAACATTTTATCTTATTTTTACTCACAGAACATATTGTTGAAGTTTGATCGTTTAATCCGGTGACACCCTGTATAATTAGTGCTCCCTTATTGATATTAACACGAAAGTTGATCAAGCAATATAAAGGCGAACTCGAACTGATACAAGTTTCATGAAATTCAGAATTCGATGCATGCATCGCAACATGTTTCAGCCGGTGCAGAAGCTGCGAAGCTGATGCAAGTTTCATGAAACCAGGAGTCCGCGCATACATCGCAAAATGTCCTTTGGTGCGTAGAAGTCATTGCTTAAACAATACATGCGCGGGTGATTGATGATTGAAGTTGTGTTTTGATTTCCTTCCACGGGGGAAGATCTGGCCAACCGAATGGAAAATCCCCTGATCGAGAAGAAAACAGAAATTTTCTTTTTCACGAACGACGTCGTCCGACTTGTCCCGAGTCCCGAGTCTGAGGGTCGTGAACAAATGGATGGTCCTTGGATCACGTCGATCCCAAGCAGTCGTACAGATAATTCCCGCCAATCTGACGAAACTCAAATATATTATTTCACATTCGTGTTGCAACTTCTATAAAGAAAAATTTAGTTTACGTGGACAAGTAAATGTTCGAACGATAGAACATTCAAATATAATTGACTCGTAGCCCACAGAAAGTAGAATAGTTGAAGTTTCAGCATGTATTTTTAATTAACGGAGCTCCCCGAGTGGCACTCATTTTTTAATGAGCTTTTGCTAGTTCGTAGAATCTGTCAAGCCGAGTAGTATGTCAATACCCCATCCGGGAATAATTGTTTAACTCTTCGTACTTTGAAATATGTAGACAGACATTTAACCTTAATTAATAATTTTTTCATGGAGAATTATTTGTGTGCTAGAATTACAATAGAGGCTGGAATTGTAAATTATTCAACATTAAAAGCGAGGAGAATTTTAGTACTTTGTTTCTGAAAAATAGCTGGCTAGTAAATTATTTTTTAAATGAAAAATTGTCTAGAGGCTCGAATCCCTTTTATCCTAAACTTTTAAACGAGGAAAGAAGTTCCACAATGTATTTTGTAATTTCTGTTCCTACATAGTGACTACAATGCAGATTTAATATTTCATACCTTGTAAAATGTCCGAAACAGAATTTCTCTTCCATCCTTAAAAAGAAAAGACAAGAATACAAACGTTAAAGATTACATTTTCCCTCGTCAAATAGAAACGTTTAAAGGGGTAAGTAAAGGAAATAATGAGAAATTCATATCTAGGTATTCGAAGATTCCGAAACACCAGAAACTTTCATAATCTCGAACAAGGAAATTGTTCTGAAATTTGTCTCTGTATCTGCATCGATCAAAATAGACTAATCACGTTGACTAACTAAAATATTAACATTGATTATTATATTTTTTGCATCGTAACGCATCTTCAAAACAACTTTTTTTTCTAACCAAAATTGTTTGTTAAGAACTTGTTTCTATAATGGATATAATTATCAAAATTCGGACAACTTAATATTTTACAGAAAATTAAAAATTGAAATAGTGAAAAGTCTATAAAACATTCGAATTAATCAATAGTTTCGTACTAGCAGAATGAATTACAAAAATAAAGTCCATGCAATTCGAAAAAATTATATTAAAAATATAATATAATAATGAAAATAATTTTTATTAATTAATCAACTACACAGAAGCAGTCTTTTTTAATCATGAATCAACAATGTTTCGAAATCTTTTCCTTTTCGTGCTAAAAAAGCAATTTTCAACAGAAATCTGCATGTTTAATTACGGACAATTGAAAAATAACGATAACACAAACAACCAACAAATTGTTCAGATTTCTAGAGTATACAAAAAATGAAATCCGTCAGCTTCGGGGGAAGAATTTGTTTTTCTCAATGAAACGATGACAAATGAACAATAATTTCAATTCTACACACGGTTTAAAACCATTTCTCGAAATCTATACCGACGATCTTTGGATAAAGAAAAATATTCTTCACATTAAAACAATGTAACAACAGAAAAGAAAAAAAAATTCAAATATCCGGAAAAATAAAAAAAAATTTGTCGATTGCCAGTTTCACAAAAATTCAACAGTAAAATTGGGAATATTCGAGTACATCGATCAAAAAGTAACCAAGACCTAAAAAAAAAAGGATGAAAGAAAAAGATTCTCAACCTCTCGCAAATTTTGAAGAGAAAAAAATTCCTCCGCAGATAAATAAAAAAAATACCATTTTTGTTATAGAATCGGATTAATATTTTGAACGTCGAAAAACTTTCGAAAACGAAATATTCTCACCGACGACTGAGAAAACGTGTTTTCAATTTCGCTCGTACTGAAACGACGACGGATCGATCGGAATTTCTATTTCTAATCGAGATAACGGCTGAAAAACACTGTCAATTGGAAGAATCAGTAGGAGAAAAAACGAAGGGAACCGGCGCGGCAAGAGCCTCTGTACGAACATACATACGAAGAAGGCCGCACGAAACCCGGAATCAATAGCGGACAACGGTCGGTGGGGCAAGAGACGCGGCCGAGTCAGGATGAAACGCAGACGGTAGTGCGAAAGCGAATCCACGACGAGAATCGCCAGTTATTAGGAGTTTCTTAATAACGAAGAACTCGGTTAATGCTCAATCAGACCTGCCTCTATCGTAGCCAACAACCTATGCGTGTCTTTAAATTTTTTTCTTAAACAAAAAAAATATACATATATATATATATATGGCGATCGAAGGTCAACGAGAAATTAATAAATCCAGAATTGTGAAATTCATAATCAAGTGTCACGACGACCCGAGCCGAAAGCTTAATAATAAATACAAACGGGTAGCGTCTTTCTCTAAAATAACCTTTTCCCTTTGGCAATGTCAACATTTTGAAACCGTATCGTTCGGAGTCGACACACACAGAACTGTCGCGGCGACAACAGTTCCGAGGGTTTATGGTTGGAGCGAGAAGGCGCTAGAAATTCAAAATTCATAGTAAACTACGTCGGAGACGCGTCTTCGTAGGACAACGTCACTTACGTCTAATAAACACTTATGGTTTAATGACATTAATCGACCGTTAACGTAATCACCGTAATTATATTCCTACGGTTATTTTTTCTTATTTTTAGGACGGACCGAAAATACCGACGACTGAGTTTTGGAGCAACGATCGACTAGAATGCGTAAACATCGTGAAAACTTAGATACTATCAAGTATGAGAGCAAAATATAATGGAAAAATAAAGAAACTGAAAGCTAAAATGCTAAAAAACCAATTCGAGGATCTTCGAAGATCCCCGGTGCCTATCGACGAGACAAGAAACCCAACATAGAATGAAAAAATTGCGACGCCGTACGTTTCGGACGGTGAAATCCGTCGGTTAAAAAGCGTTCGTAAGATCGATCGATAAGAAATATTAAACGTCCTCGGGACGCGGAACGAAAGGATCCCGCGCGGGCCGAAGTAAAAATGTACACAGGGAAGGAGAACGAAATGAAACGAAAGTTGAGAAGCCAGGCAATAGAGAAAAGACGAAGCATATATATACATATATATATGAGAAAAAAAGAGAGAAAGAAAAGAAAGGGGGTTCGATCGTGGTCGTAACATACCGGGGACATAACGGGGGGCGTGGACGTTTGTGTGGTAATGGGCGAGAGGTGCTGCTGCTGTTGTTGGCCCTGCAACTGCTGGTGCAGGTTGTTCTGTCCGGCGTCCATGACTCCACCTGGGTACCACCACTGTACGCCAGGCGGTGGCGCAGAAGGTGTACCGGGTACACCTCCGCCGGTTCCGGGCCCGGTTCCTAATCTATAATCATAACCTCCCCTCATGCAGGATCCGACCGGGGAGGACGTCGAGACGGGATTCGATTGCGAGCCCGTAGTCGCCGGGTTTTGAAAGCTGGAGGCCATCTTGTAGGAGAAAAGCTGCTGGGTAGCGGCAGCGGCCGCGGTGCTCCTCACAATGTCCTGGTGGTGCTGCTGTTGTTGTTGCTGTTGCGCGGCAGCGGCTTGCTGTTGCTGCGACAACTGCTGTTGCTGTTGGTTCATCAGGTGCTGGTGGAGATTCTGTTGTTGCTGTTGCTGTTGCTGTTGTTGCTCGGCAGAGACCGCGTTCAAGCCGGACGGCCACCAGGCGGTACCGCCGGAGCCGTCCTCGCGGTTCCCTGGGCTCGCGGTGCCCCAGCCACCGGCAACGCGGTGGTGTTCCGACATCGTCGCGAAACACGCAGACGGTGTTGTCTGTCACTTTTTGGCCCTCGTATCACCAGGAACCGTTCTCCTCCGTCCCACCGTCGCGCACACACCACCCGCGCGACACACACCACCACCGTCGATCCTCACGACGACGACGACGACGACGACGACGACACACGGTACCGACGACGACGGGACCACCGGCCACGGAAAGAAAAAGGACGATATACACGCGGCGCGCGCGAGAGAAATTACACGCGACTCTCACACACACACATGCACACAGGGAACTTCTCTTCCCGTCTCCCTCATACAAAGGGAACACGCATATATGAAACGCACACGCTGCGTGCGCGCGAATCGCACGCACGCACTTGCCTTGCTTCCACGCTCGTGAACACACGCCACACGCAAACGGGACGCACACGCACGCACACCGCTCGGATCTCTCACCCTCGCTCCCTCTCTTTCTTACGAGACGGTGTTACACACATCCACGCAGGCACATCCGCGCACGACGCACCCTCACATCCGTGCCTCGGAGTCTTGTTCGTCGTCGTGGCCGGCGTTATATCGTGCAACACGCACCGCACGCGCTACCCGTCGCTCCGCTCTTCGCCTAGCGTCGTCGCACCACGTTTTCCGCTTGTCCACTCGGCCGCACACCACACACGGTCTCACTTGGGTCTTGACAAGAGAGCACGAGGCGGCTTCGTACACGCCGCGTTCCGCGATGGTGTAGGAGAATAGGCCCCTCGTGAATGCGTACGTTATACTTGGGATGCGGTCTACTCGATGCTACGCTCAACCGTTCGTTAGCTCCGTGAGTAGGTACGGCGGACAGAGGAGGAGGGCGGGCGGGTGAGTAAGGGAGGGCGCTCTCTCTCCCCTTCTAGCTCTTTCTTTTTCCCTCTGTCCCCCCACCATCGACAGATACAGCGCGTCTCTCAGTCTCTCTCTCTCTCTCTCTTTCTCTCCCTTCGTCTACCGTTCCCTTTTCCTCTATCTCTCTCTCTCTTTCACTCCTGTTCCCTCGGTTTTCCCTGCCCTTAAGTACTCAGAACCTTTTCGTTCCAAATACACGGCGTCCCGTATCCCCGACGGCACCGACGTGCGAGTATCGAAACCATATGCATCTAACCTCATTCATTTACCGCACGGTGGTGCACCATCATCGACTGGGCTCTCGCGCGCGAAAGACATACGCGCCCGTGTGCATCGTTTTTCCCCACTGAAAAACTCGCGCCGTTTCTCTCTCTCTCTCTTCGTCTCACCGCAGAACTCTCTGTACGCACGCCGTTAATTACGCACTCTATGCGACACACCACGCGCGCGTAGAGACGTGACGCTTCTTTCCACGCGTGTCCGCCTCCTCCGTCGTATAACAGAGAATGCACACGCACACGCGACCGCCGGCTCTCTCGCCTCGCACACAAGCGCGTTCGTCGGGTAGGAACGCGTAATAGCTTTTTCACATGGGAGAAGCTTATATGCGCGGATCGCTTCTCTCTTCGCCACAGAGGACTTGTACACGCGATTGCCGCACACACAGAGGGCGAACCTGGCGAGGAACGGGGGCCTCGTTCGCTCCGGACGCTTGTATATTCTCCTCTCTTTCTCTTTCTCCGACTCTCCGCGCGCGCGGGGCGATCTCTCCCCCCTCTTCCGTCGGCCCCCCAAAGTCTCACTCGTTACTTGCCCGTAGTTTCTCTCTCTCTCTTGCTCTTTCCCCGCCGCTCGTTTGACGTTCTCCTCTCTCTCTTTCTCGTCCCGTCCTTGTCCCGTTCGCACTGGCTTCAGCCTTCCTTCCAGCGGACGCCGGCGAACTCCGGCGCGGCGGCGTTGCCAAGCCACGCTTTCACCCGCCCGCTCACAAAGGAAAACCGGAGCCCGACGACCAATCGAACCGCGCGACGCCGATGGTGGGGATGGCGGGAGAACGCCGCCGCAAGCGTCGAGGCAACGCCGCTTTCTCTCTTCCGTTCGTAGAGAATTCGAGAGAGCCGCGCGGCTCGTAGTCCCTGGGTAAGGTAGAGGGGCGAACGACTGCAAGCCCTTCTCTACCCTTGAAACTCGAGGTCAACTTTTAGGCAGAGAAAGAGAGCGAAAGGGAGAGGAAAGATATACACCGACTCTCTGACTTGTCGCCCGTACACTCGTTTCTTCTACCCGTCTCTGTCGTTTCCTTCTTCTCGCAGTTGCCTTTTTTTTCCCTTTACCCTTCTTCAATTTCGTTACACTGCTATGGCCACTGGAATTTGCTCTACATTGACACTTCCTGCTTTTCGCGCACTCTTTTTCCCTTCGAGCCGGCCTTACCGACGGGAAGAATCGCCGCGTTGCCTCTACCCGTCGATACGGAAGAACTTTTAAATTCATCTATTGACAAGCACATGGTACATATTTAATTACTAGTCTCGATTAAATAGACCTACACTTATGTTTACGTTACATAACGCGCGCCCCGCTAATGACGAACGTATCGTCGCACCTGGCGCACCTCTGTGCTTACTTGAAAATTCAACTTTTCAACGGTATTTTTCCCTTCGAGAAACCAGTTGAATGATGACGTAATTCCATTGTAAATTAAATACGCTCCGTTTCAAAACTCGAGCTACTTTGTGCCTCGAAGCACACCTCGCAATTATGATGCCCGATCCGCGAAACCTCCACGAAATGAAAATTGATTCATTTTCAACCAAATGAACCGAATTATCAAGCAAAACTTCGAACGTTTTGCGACAGGAACGAAACCAGTTAATGAGAAGGCAAACGCGAAGGCGAATAGAACGAAATTAGAAATTTCGACTGCGGCAAAGGTCACGCGGAAATCTTCGGAGCGGTTTTTTTTTCTCGAACGCGCGGGGAGGAGGAGCGGACTTTACGAAAATCCGCGGCGCGGTCAAGATAAAACGGAAAATTTATATATTATAGGGTTTTGTACATTCGGTTTCCTTTCTTCCCACTCAACCCCCAATCAAGAGGCGGGCGAATCGGAGGTAACCCGACGAATCGAGAGAGAAAGAGAAAGAGCGAGAAGGGAGGCCCGCGGTGGGGGTGAGGGGGAGAAGGGAGAGAACCAGGTCCGGGTCAATAAGACGCGTGAGCAAGTGAAATAGAGGCGGAGAGAGCGAGAGGGAAAGCAGGAGGAGAGAGTGAGCAAGTGCGCCGAGAGAAAGGGAGAGAGGCACAGGCGACCGGCGCGCATTCCCAGGGCTAGGCACGTAACGAACGAAACGATGAACAAACGAATGCAAGGAGAACGGGGCGCGATGAACGTGGAAAATGGTGGAATGACAAGAAAAAGGGTAGAGGCTCTGATGACGAAAAGAGACGGGGGCGGGCGAGGGAGAGGAAAGAAAACACGATGCGAACGGGAAAGATAAAGGCGAACGCAACGCGAGGAAGAGAGAGCCTCGACGCGGCTTCGAATTCTCCGGTGGCTCCTGTTGGTACCGCCGATGTTCGCTCGAACGGAGCGAGCCGATGCTCGCCGAATCGAACCGATCTGCCGCGAGCACGCGATTCCGAAAGTCAATGTGAGAATTAACCGAATTATTCGCCGATAGGGACGCGCAGATGAAAATGCGATAAGTCCGTTTTGTTGAACAAGAAATCTGTCTTGAACAGAGTACCGGGAAATTCTGCGGCTCGGAAATTTTGCAATGCCGGATATTCTGGCATTTTTAAGACGAAATGAACGAAGGTCTGGTCGCTGAGTCGCGGCTACGGAACTCTCATTTTTGGTAAACTGATTTTACCGTTGAAAGTACTGTAGACCCTCGATTATTTGAATCATTATTATTTTTATTTTTAATTACCTAGGGTCTCAATCAATTCATGTAGTTAAGTATAATAATACAGTGGAACTCCGAGCAAGACTTCGACTATGATTTAATTAATAACGTTCCACTAATTATTAGCATTTTATTTCATAAATATCAAGTCTGTTAATCGAGGTTCCACTGCAGCTTAATTAAAAATGTGTACGGACCTAATGGTAATAATTATACAGCGGATGTTCATGCATTTATGGCAATTTTAAAATTACGAGAACCTTATGAAGATGCCTACGGATATAAAAATACAATAAAATATTAAAAATATAATACATGTTATTCAGAAAATAAAAGATACATTTATTCAAGAATCAGTTGCCGTTGTATGTCTATTGAAATATGGATTTGTATAAAAATCTGTAGCCTGGTAATAATAAATTGCACAGTGAGCGATCAAATTATTATGAACAGAGTAGAAAATTACATATTTCGTATTGTCAGTGTCACTATATAATAATTTCGGTATTAATAAACCTTTTTTCTGTTGAAATATTCACATACATAATTTGACTGTATTTTGATGTTGCGATAATATTTTATTCTATGGTATTATCAATGGAAACTATTTCATTTTCAAGTCATTCAATATTTATATGTTTGCTTGAAATTAAGATCACCCATTGTATCTATACTCTGTTTCATATTTATAGCTCATTTGCAAATTAGCATTTGTTTCCAATAATAATACAGATATTTTTATAAACTTAATTCATTAAATTTAATTCATGATAAGATCATTAACAGAGAAAGATTTTGAATAATATATTCTTGTTTGCAACTATTTTATTAACGAATTTAGAAAACCAATCACTTCAAATCGTTTCATATTTATGATGCACGTAATGGAAGGAAATAAAAACACAAAGTTAATATTCATATAACTTTGTTGAAGGAAATTAATAATTAATGTGATTCCCCTGGCTTTTATGAACTCAAACAGTAGTCTTTTCACCGATTTTATTAATGAATTTAGTAGCCCATTGTCAAGCTTTTACCATTTTTAAAGAATTGGAATTTAAAGCTCCTTTGAAAACTCCTACATCAACGTGCTTGACTAGTGTTTTCCACATGTTGACTGGTGGTCAAAATCAAAATGGACAAAATCATTAATTTATAAGAAATGTATACAAGAAATGTATTCATAAAAAATGACATGCAGTATAAAATCAATAATCACAATTTTTTGTAATTATATTCATTGAGATACTTATTTCTAATTAGACCAAAATAGTTCCAAATCATTATGTACGTTGAAATATAAAACATCCTAAAAAATCGTTTTTTAAATTCGTTAATAAAATAGTTGTAAATATCAGCGTATTAAAAAAATTTTTTTCTGTTGATTTTCTCATTATGAATTAAGTTTGTACAAATATCTTTATAGTTATTGGAAACAAATACTAATTTGCTGACGGGTTATAAATATGAAATGGAGTGTATTTGCAGCATATGAAATAGTTATTATTAATATTTAAATTCGAGAACCCAGAAAATTTCTAGATTCTTTTTCATAAAATTACTGAATTTCTTCTGTTTTCTCCGTAAAGAAGTCCCTCATAAATAGGATCTACTTATAGTCAGCCGAGAACTGATAATCACTGATTAAAATTGGAGTTATTTTCTAATAGGCATTAATACTTCCGCATTCATCGTTAAACTTGCGCAGTAAATAAGTAAAAAAGCACTGAATCTTTCGAATTATTTCCAAGTCCAGCTATGGCGAAGGTTGGTATAGGAAACGCTTACGAATGGCAGGTGTATAAAATGCTGAAGGCAATATTTTCACGATTTTTTTTTACCCTCTTGCCTGAAGCATTTTAAACACCTGCCATGTATAAACATTTCTTAATGAAACTCTGCCCTAAAAAAAAAAGGGTTGAAAATAATGGGAGTAAAATCGTGTTTGAACTCATTTTCACTGAGAAAATCTTGCCGATTTATTGGCAATATTTTCGTGAAGACTAAACGAAAAATACGAAAATATGAAGTTTCTTTGGAGAACAACTCGCGCCGTGACAAATGACTATTGGTCCACGGCTGGCTGATACGAGATACGGCGGATGCGAGGGGCGAGAGGGTCGATCGCTATTCTGTTTCGCTCGCGCTTGGATCTTATTTACTCTCCTTTTCGTCCAATTTCTAAAACAAAATAGCCTAGCTTCCCGCGAATAGTTTCACGTGTCGATCCAATAAACGTAACGTAAAATACAAAATACGCAACTATGTAGAAATTTCATGAAATAAAATAATTGCGGTTCAAAACCGAATACTTTGAATATTTTTGTTAATGACGATTGCATCAATAATACATGTTTTGTTAAGTTTTCAAAGTGCAGTAGAAAGAATACTTGAAAATTCTGTAATGCACAAAAGAAAAAGAGGAAAAGATATTGAAGTATTTGTAATTAATAACCTTCCTTTTCATCGTAGTTACTTGTGCTCGTTCAGACGAGACAAACAGTATATAAAATAATTTTACGTAAAATTTACATAACAGTACAATATAGACAGTATATTAATAGCAATGACGTGTATGTTTTATAACATACAGCAGTTAGTTAAATGTTAGTATTCGATAATCAATTATTAACATGCACAAATACTGCGCTGCACGATAGCGCTTTCATATCGCATGAGATCATATATGAAAGTAGCAGTAAAATAATAGAAATAATATGAAGTAGTAGAACGCTCTCGATGTGTTATCGCAATCAATTCTTTGTGCTTATAAGGAATCGGAATCAAATATCTTTGAAACTAAATGAAACACGAAAAAACTTTGTTAGAAATTATGCGCGGTCAAGAGTCAGATTAATTGTTTGAACTATTACGTTATGTAAAAATTAGCATAATTTGCATTTATAATCTATCCGATGAGAATAAAATCAGGGCATACAGTCGAGTTAAAATTGAATCTAAATTCCGAAAAAAGGATTTCAATATCGCGAAATGAGTCCGAGTTTTCGCCTCCAGGAGATCGCTGATATATCCCTAGAGCGCAGATGCTATCAAATTGGACACCCTTCGCGTCGTTGCTTCCTATTTTCCGACTATGATTCCGATTTCGCCTCCAGTGTCTGAAGTAATCTCGCTCATAAAAATGAAAATTAATAAATTAATCTGCCTAATACCAAATAATCTCTAGCAAATAAAACTCGTGCCTCGCTTGAATTCAGAGATATTTGATTGCAACACTTTGCTTTGCACAGTCGTATAGATGAAAGTGGTAGCAGAAATAGGTTGTCAAGTTTTAGGAACGTAATCTACTCATCTTAAGTGGTTACACCTACTTAGAGGTTCGAGAAAGAAAAAGACAAAAATTCAGGAATTTTTTAGATGGAGATACAGAGGGAAATTAAGCCAAACGTTTTTCTATTGAAATATACAGTAATTATTCATTAGTGTTTCCTAATTTTGTATTAAAAAAATAATCATAATGAATGGGAATATTATTTCCGATAAGAGAAATGCAAAAGATGCAAAGATTGTGGAAAATGAACAGTTCGCAAAGTAAATGAATTTCTTATCAACATTGATATTTCCAGTAATTATTAACATTTTTTTGAAACAAGTGTAAGGAAAATTTAAATACTGAATATATAGTTTTCGGAGGAAAAGCATTTGGTTTAATTCCTATTTGCCACTTTTTTCTATAAAAATTCTTACATCTTTTCAACAATTCTTCGAAGCTAATAGGTAGATGTAACCCCTTGACGACGGTAGAAGTATAAACACAGATCTCGAAAGTCTCGTTGGAGAATATAAACACATTTTGTTTACATCACAGTTCGAAGACTATGTTACTATGAATAATGTCAGCATTTGTCACTGATTTTTTGCTACCTACACTTTTTGCTACAAACACAATATAACTGCACACAGCATTATAATTCTTCTTATTCGTACACATAAGCACTCAAAATATTCATCGTAACGCAAACCCAGTTTCAAAATCCGGATCTGGACACCCGAATATCCGGATTCGAAATCAAGTGCCGAAATATCCGGATTCGAATCTTTAAACCCAGTTCGAGTTGTGTATTTCAAATGCTGGAATATCCTGATAGCAAGAGCTTCGTTCAGATACTTGAAAGTAAGATTAGGGTTGCCACCTTTTGTAGGAACTAAAACAGTACTTTTATGGAAGCTTGAAAAAATACAATATTTTCAGGGAAATTCATAAAAATAAAAAGTACGGATTCATTTTTTTATTTTACTTATTTTTTCCTAGTATATTTGTGCTTTTAGTATAACGGAATTATTTTTTCCTAAGTAACTATAAAACTCGACGTATGTTCATATTAATAATGAAAGCTGATAGCTCACGTTTTTTATTAATTTAAATGTAATTTTATTCAAAATCTATAATCTTAGCCACATATATTTATAGATATACACATACTCCTATATTAATAAAAAAACACGACTCAAATTTACATAAGTAAAATGGTTATAGAAAAATCTGGAATACTGACTCAAGTTTATTATTAATAATGTAAATTAGCTTACTATTGAAAGAAATGTAGTTTTTCCTTAAAGTTATATAGTTATGTTATTAGAATTACTATTCTTTCACTTTATTTTCTCACAACAAAGCTACATTCTTTTTTTCATTTTTGTAAAGTATTACACAAAAATTCAATTTTCTTAATACTGATTGAAGCATTGGATGGAAAAAGGGCACTAAAATACCATCGTAAGAAAATCGTTTTCAAAGTTTTCATTGCAGTATTACTTTAATGAAAACTAATGCAGTTAGATTTAGAATTGATAATTGAATGTAATTGGATTATTTTTCCTTAAATAATATCATAATGAAAACACTGAAATCGACTTTAGTGAAGTGGTATTTTTGTCTATGTGCCTTTGTCCGACGTCTCAATTGTGAGAAAAGGGATTTAATTTACTTGTCAACTAAGGGGCTCAAATAATGAAAGGTTCTTAATATAGTTTTAACAGAAATTTCTATATGCTTTTGTTCGAATTAGGTTGATAATTTTATAGTATTTTTCGTACTATATTTTGTTTCAATAATTCAGGAAAATATAGTATAATATTATATAATATAGAAAGGGTAGCAACCCTAAACTGGGATATCTAAATACTTGGGGATTCATAAATCCGTGCAACCAGTAAGAGCCCTAATTAGAACACGTATCGCGGTTGATGTGCTTTGAAATCTGGCATGACAAAGCTTCAGCACATTTTAATTGGATTGCTTGGGAATATCTTTTTAATAATTACTGCAATCTATTGGGTAGAAGACCATTGTGTAATTCGAGTCGATTGAACTTATAAAAATCGCAATCATAAGCGATTAAGAATGAATTTCAGTAAAAATCTTAGCCAAAAGTTAATCAATTTTCAAGCCTTCTTCTTATGATGAAAACCAGTCAGAAATATTGATCTTTTCTGATAAACTTGTTTGTTGGAATGTGCTTGAAATGCAACTGTTAGCAGCTTCACTCTTAATTTTGTAATATATTTCTCAAAGTTGCGTTTTTTCGTAAGAATTGAAAATTACATAATTTACAAATTACCGAATGAATTTTTCACAATTTAACTACTGCATAAAGATTTGTCCAATTTTCAAAGATTTTCGTTCACTTTTAATATTACTCAAGTATTTTAAACAGAAATTAAATGAAATATTCATTGAATTAATAAAGTGACTAGTTCTATAATTCTACAAGATTCTCATATAATCAGATTCAAGAATAAATAAAATTTAATTTTCTTCAATAATTATAATTTCTTAAAAATGTATTTAAATTCTAAGAAAAATTATATGCAATCGAGTCTACGAAATAATTCTCCAATTTGGTGACCAAAATGTATGGCAAACAAGATCGTCTTAAAAATATGATGCTAAACCACCACAAATGCATCAGTAATCTTACCAATCACGATGATCCAACGCGCTCCCAACTGCATGCAATTGGTTAGATTGCTGTTGCGCTTGTAGTAGAATAAAGCATGATATTTTGCATACAGATACGTGTGCATACCAGCGCGATCGTGGTTCATAAATAAGGGAATCTCATCTATGATCGTGTTTGTGGATCCGATGTGAAAGGAATGATTACTCTTTGATACAATTAACTATCGACGTGTGTCGCAACAAGTTTCCCCTAACAGAAAATACTATTCACGTATTTATGTAATTTAACTACCAAGGAAAACGATTTATAAATGAAACAGATATAATTTAAAATGCCCTCTTTCCTTCCAGCAAGACGATCGTCAGATTAATTTCGCGATTTCTGGCAGCACCGTTCGTATTTAACGTTATTCTTTTGTTTAGGCAGTTGATTCATAACCTTTTCTATCGTGCGAACGACGCGACAGTGTTCAATTAATTATTTCCAGTTCCAGTAAACAGTGTAATTTCAAGAAAATCGATAATAGATGTTTTAACATCATTTGAGTCTTCATCGCCACGCAGTTCAATTAGTGCTACATAAATTGAATGCGAATATACGCCATAACGTATGTATTTTTCACGATCTTATGAATTTGATATTGTTTATAAATTAAATCAGCATCGTGAACGATTTCAATCATTCGCGTAAGCAAACTTCTCTCCGAATGCCACCTACATTGTTAATTCCCGACGAACCGTGGAAGGAAATATTTTCGAAGAGACCGTAGATTAATTAAATAATGAGAATAGCATTTGTGCACGAGCGCGCGAGAAATAAAAGAGTGCACGTTTCCGAGTAAAAGATCGTGTACGTGATAACGCGTACGGATACACGTAAGGAACAAAACGAATAACATATTGTGTATACATCTACCCGAACTACATATAACCTCATATTACGCACACACGACAAACACGGTGACGTTTTACGTATTGCAAACATGTCTACCGTACATTGATTATATTCCCACCATTTTATGTGTGATTACTTTCGTGTATTTCCCTCCATGTAATGAACACACGTCGCACGCACGACAAAAATACAAATAAGAGACCACGGGTCGAAGAAAATTTTCAGCAAGAGCTACGAGGAGATCGTATCGTCGTGTACAAAACGCATCAAAGATGGAAGGAGAGAGAGAAAAAAGATAATATCGTTTTGGCGCCTTGCACAGAACGTATATTCTGTCGACGATATGGCGCAGACGGCAAAAACAGACGCTTACGTATAAACATGCTGTGTATAACCGTTTCCACCTTTTTTTTTTCCCCCACAGTTTAACATCGACCAGCCCGATCGTCGCAAACAACGTGAATTATCGAATGCTAACTGTGCCCCGATGCGTATTGCCATAAATAAATAAAAAACGGAAAAAAAAAAATATTTTTTTTTTTCAACGAAGACGGAGTATAAATAATGCCCGTCCGTCGGTTACGTTACATCCCAGTTGCTCCGAATGCCTCGGGAATCGTACGTGAGCGGGAACTGAAAACCATTGCAATATATCATGTATTACGCCATATATAACAAACTGATGACTGAAAGTCCCTTTTATTTGTCACGGGTTTTCGGAGTCCGTAGCCCGCGCGGCCATAATTCGCGCATCAAGTGGCAAATTATTCATTATAAAACCATAACGGGCACTATAGTGCAAGATCCCATATATGCCAATGCATGGCGCAAGTAGCCAGGCGACCGATTGTACGCAGGCTATAGCCTTGACGGCTGACTTATGACGAAACACTCGTAACAAAAGCCACACCGACATTTTACGTATCCGAATCTGGATCGCATGGATTCTCACAATAGCAAAAACTGGCACGTGATCCTCCTTCACATAATCGACACGCAACGATGACAAGATACACGAGACATTCTTGCTAAACACATCTCCGGGCAGCCATTTGCTATGACGGTTGTGTAGAAATAAAAGGTATATGCACAATACGCAGCACAGTAGCACTTCACCGAATATCTACCCGTGTCGCGGGTATAATACCGCAGTAATAGTCTGGTAATCGGTCGTTAGTTACAGAAATCTGTCAACGCTTAGAAAGAAAAATATTTGGATTTTTCTTACCTGGACAGTCCTCTACAGCTAAAAGGATTCTCAGCTTCGAATATCGCGACCCCACGCCACTTGTGCGGCATATGAAAGTGCATGGGGAAAATCTGTATTACCATTGGCTTATTTCAGATAAGCCGCAAAAAGTAAGCCAATCAGCATCCACCTTTTATGTTTTGAAGCGTTTCTTTTTACCCCCCCAATAAAATGTCGACTGACGGAAAGGGCGGGAAAAATCTTTCGTGGAAAACCGTTCGCCGAATATTATTGATTTTCCATTGAAAAAAAGGTTAACTTTTACGCACCGAGTACACGAATATTTTTTCGTTAAATTTACTTATCATTTGCGATTCGATTAACGATCCTCCGTTGCAGATAAATCGTTTAATTATTAAGGTTAGGGCCTATTATTATTATAGATGGCATTAGGTACCTTAAGCTAAATGTTAAGGCGTAAATTACAGTACCGCCAACGTGAAATAATCATATTCAAAGTGTTCGCCTTTTCTGTCAATTCAGCAAATAAATATATTCTATCTTCTATCATAGAAATTTATAAATATATTTGACATAACCAGTACTATATTCTTCCCGAATCATATATTCAATATATAATATATATATCGAATGATTCAATGATTCCTATATTTAACAATCTTAGTAGGTAATGGATCAGCAGCTTGTTATTTATTATTAAATAAATTTTTCATATCACAGAAATAAATGAATACTAATTGTACTGATAAAACTATTAACTAACATTTTGCGATAATAATTCGTAGAGAAAAAATAGTTAATATAAAGTACAGAATTATCATCTATCTGAAAATTATTTACTCCAATTATTTATTGTATTCTTACTCTAAAAGCTATTCGATATTATTAATTAATTTTTTATAATATGTCAATCCAATGACTCTTAAAACAATGATTGAATTATTATTGCATTTCTACAAACGTATATGCAGACATAATAAATGGTTTAAATATTTTACGGCTTCAAAATTCTGGTTTTGTGAAAGCGATATTTCTTCTCGTCGTTACTCCAAATTTTACGCAGCAACATGTAGACGTAAAGAAACTAGGATTTCTAGCCTTCACAGAATATTGCAATTGCAATATTTGAAGTTAATTATTCTATTTGTTGTTTACTCGAGTTTACAATTAAATGTTGAATATAAACATCGATATAAACAAATTTAGACGCGCGATGGAGAATGATTTAGTGAGTATTTAGTGTATATTGGTAGCAAAATGCGAAGTTGGTAGAATTGAGGATTGTAACTAGAATTTTTCGCAGCTGTCATGTATATGTACATATACATATCATACATACATATACATATACATATCTAACACTTCCTGCTCGCGCAGTATCATATGAATCAATGTAGGTGTGTAAATAATAAAACGTGGTAGATTCGGGTGAAGTGTTGTATTGAAGAGTCACCAAGAAAGTTACAAAAGCAGAAGCCTATTGTGAGAAAGTCAATTAAACTGTGCGTGTTCTGTCAAGATACGTAGAATAACAGTCACGATACGTGCGTAAAAGTGTTTCTATATAAAACTAAAGAAAGAAAGTGAAACATAATATATCGCTTAACATCGAGGTGTTCGTAATACGCAAACTCTACTATTTAAATTATCGATTTGCGTGTTGAATTTTCATGCCGAACAACAATCTGAACATCGCGCGACAAAATCTCTGTTTGTATCGCCGAACGAGAAAAGCACAGCTTTCGTTGCGCACCGACAAATAACAAATGAGATTCGAAAGGATATAATGAAAGTAAAAACCAAACATCGTCGAGTGTATTTTACTGTGAGATACGCCGTTTCTTGACGGAGACACGCACGTCGAACATCTCGAGGTTGTTAAAGTTCTACCATATCCATTCGTATCAATTTAATTGATGTTAAGCATTAAAAAAAAATGAATGGATTCAGTACCGGTGAAGAAGACTCCAGAGGAGCTGCTGATCAAATTTGTTGCCTTCTAGATGAGGGCGAACGATGCACTCGGCCAGCTGGCAACGCTTCTTACAGTAAACGTATTCAAAAAACTGTAACTCAACGTCGACTGAAACTTAATCTCGATCAAGTGGTAAGATTCATGACTTTGAACAGTTCTATTAAAAGTTATGCCTCGGGCTAACGTCACGTATCTATCTTTTGACAGACTTTATTGTTGTTTGTGCAAAGGTCAATATGACTTCAGTATCCGAAATAAATCGATTAATTTCTAATAACAAAGTACCATAAACTATGAGTGATTTGTTATTTAGAAATAAATCGAAAATATGAAATAAAGTTTAATGCTGAACTTTAGTATAGTTTAACAGTTTTTTTAGAATTTATTAGATATTATTATATATATTTAAGTTGAATGTTAATTAAATTTTGTTACAATTAAACAAAGCATAAAATTGTAGTGGTTTATGAAGTGACAATTTTATTATTATTTAAAAGTATTTTAATATACTAACAAGTTATATTGGTTATGTTGTTAGAATTAAGGTAAAATCATAGATTACCAGACAATTCAATAATGCAAATAACACTTTTGCTTAGAATACAAACATCTGATCATTTATCGTGTTTAATCTAGAGGTCATGGTTTTGAACGGATATTAAAATACACGGGTACCCGTGACACGTAAACCATGTATTAAAGAATTAAAAATCCATGACATAAAAATACACGGATATCTAGATAGCGTTAACTTGAAATCTGTGTAATCATATATCTGTGAATCAAATCCATATGTTTTTCGAGCATCGATTCTACAATATTCAATATTCCTTTATTTACGTCCACTTCAAGCTGATTTTGACACTTGACTGTTTCTAATATACACTGGTAAAGAACTAGTACCCATGTATTACAAATTACATGGACCGAAATTCACTACGGTATTAAAATACACATGAAATGGGAATCTTTGGTTTAATCTCTTAAAAACTTATTCTTTTACATTATCAAACAGGGCCGCATTTAAACTTTTAGAGTCTCTAGGCACATAATTATGAAACTTCACAAAAAAGAAGTCAATTTCAGTTAATGAAACTTAAACATATATATTTTTATGTTTACTGGAAATAAAAGTTATATGTAATACGAATAACTTTATAAAAATGATTGACAAACTATTAAAATTACTATATAATACTATGTTTCTTGTTGGACTTGAAAATTTGAAACTTAAGTTTAAAAGTTAAAAATGAAAATTTAGAGAATTTTTAAGATTTTAGTTCGGAGATTTGAAAATTTCAAGTTGAGATCTAAAGAATTTTAGATTTTTAATTGAAAATTTGATGATTTCAAGCTGAAAATATGAAAATTTCAAGATTTTAATATTTCAATTTGCAGATTTAAAGATTTCCAGGATCAAATTTTTGGGAATTTGAGGATTTCAAGTTGGAGGCTTGAAAAAATTAAAATTAGGGATTAGAAAATATGAAATTGTTATAAAGATTGAAAGTTGGAGATTCAAAGAGTTGGAGTTAAAAATTTAAAGCTTTAAAATTGAAGATTTTAAGGTTTTTAGGATTTCAGCTTAAAAATTTTAAATCTTTGTAAATTTTTTAAGTTACAATTGAATATTTAAGATTGCAGATTCAAAGATTTTTGGAAACTTGAACATTTTTAGTTGCTGATTTAAAGATTTTTAGAGTTAAAACTTAGTTGAATATTTGAAAGTTTGAAGTTGGAATTTTCAATAGCATCTAATGTTTGTGTTATGAATTTAATACTTATTAGGGTAATTGTCCCAATTACGGATGGTGTACCTATTATGGAGGGTTAACTACATATTGATGTATTAAAGGCACTGTATTTACACAACACCTGAAATACTTTTTGTATAATATACTTCAATTCCTCTTTTATTCGTATACAAAAAGTATTTCAGGTGTTGTGTAAATACAGTGCCTTTAATACATCAATATGTAGTTAACCCTCCATAATTGGGACAGTTACCCTAATATGTATTTTACTTATTTTGTCTGCGTGGAGCCAAGCTTTAAACTGTGGCCCAAGATTGCACCTAATGCGCCTTATGATAAATGCGACCCTGCTGCCAAAGCATCGCGTGACAAACTTGCCGATGTCAAGAGATGCTTTCAAAATTAAATTTCAAACAATATACCAATACATAAAAAGAATGCATTCATGGTTTATGTTCATTGATTTTCATTTGTATTAGTGTAATTTTCAAATACGAAGATTCAGATGATTGATTGGACAATTCTTATATATCTTGTTCCATCTGATTTCTCGATAGGCACGTCATATCTATATTTGCGATTATCACAAGCAAGTAATACAGTGTGCAAGATCTAAGCAACAGCAACAACGTAGGCGTAAAGATTCAGAAGAAGATTCCGGAGAAACGGACAATGATCTTCCCGAGGTGGACCTTTTTCAATTACAAGTCGGTACGTTAAAGAGGTACAAAAAGCATTATAAGGTTTCTACACGTCCAGGCTTAAATAAAGCTCAGTTAGCAGATGTAAGTACATAAAGTAAATCTCTCATTATTTATAATAACTTCATGTTTTGTTTAAACTAACAGCGTATTTGTATTTTTTGTTTCAGACTCTTATGAAGCACTTCAAGACTATCCCTGTTGTTGAAAAAGAAGCGCTAAGCTTTTTCTTCTACACAGTGAAAACAAATGCAAATAAACTGGATCAAAAGAATGGTTTAAGTAAGGATACTACATAGCCTAAGCTTCATTTTATTTTTGTTATTGTAATATTTTATTAGTGAGATCAAAAGCAAATGTATGGATTTTTACTTGTTAATAGGCATAAGTATTTTATAAGATATATGCAAAAAATACATTAATAAATATATGTACGATGCTATATTTTCAAGTACCGCTTATTTACACTGTATTCTTTTTTTATTGTCCAGTGACCGAAAAATCAGTAAAATATAATTAAATACTTTTTACACAGTTGTTTTTTGTTGACAGTATTAATTATTTTACATTTATTGTAATAAATCTTTTGAATTCAATGTTTCGGTAGTTTCTTCTTCACTATCTCCACTTAATTCTAGAACAGTAGTCAGATAATTAATTGCTTACATTTGACGAATAAAAAAAAATATGATTCACGATACTCACCTATGCTTTCTATTACATTCTCCTTTTCTACTTCAGGTGTAATTTTAACAGCTTCTTCATCTTCTTCCTCTGCCGAAGAATCAGACATCCACATATTAGGTCCTCCCTCACCGACTGATATACTCTATTAAAACAATTTAAAAGAAAAATTAGAATCACATTAATCTCGTTTTGTTCCAGTTCAAGAAACACTTACCGTGTCCATTAATAATTCGGCAGAACCATCGCCAGGTTTTATAATTTTACACTTGTCATAGTCTTCTTTTTCCTCTTCATTGGTACAAATTTCTGCACAAATTTTATAATATTATATTTAGTATTGCAGTTATATCAAGCTTTTCAAATGATAATATTATTTACCATCTGATTCCATTTGTATTTTATCCCAATTGCGTAGTTTTATACTAATGCATTCACTATTCATTGCAGTCAATTTCTTCGTTGTTATACATTCTTTAAGACGATTTGTATTGCGGCCGTCTTTCTTATACCTGATAGAAACATATCGGCATGTTCAAACTTTAAAATTATAAAAAAAAAAGGAAATAAAATGAATATTACCTCGCTTCGACATCATGTGCCACTGCATCTTTTATTTGTTGCACTAATGTAGCAGCATAATTTGCTGCATAACTGGAAACTGCAGCTATCACATCTTCTACAGTCATCGTTTTCGTCAAATAATTAAAATGTAAACTACAAACTTCTCTGTATGAATTCATTCCCAGTGTAAGTTGAGCTACACCAACTCTTTCTTCTAGATATGTAGGATCCATAACTGTGTTTCCACTGAAAACAGAAAATTAAAAGATTAGTGATTTGATTGAAGAGTCATTCCACGCGAACTCGGACACTTCTTGGAGTAACATCTCGGATTTCGCTAAATTTTGGATATGTTGCAGTTTTTAGGGGTATATAAACGCGTGCGAAAGGATTTTTGAAAATATTGAAAATTGTTCATTTTAGAGTTCTTTGAAGTTTACTGTTTACTTTTTTTCTATTAATTTTAGCTCTTAAACTAGCAAACTGATAAAAATGTGCTTTTGGGTTATACTCATTTTTTTCCCACATTTTTAAATAGTTTCCCGCTATGAAAAACCTGCATTTGTTAACAACAATTGCAAAATAAATGGTTAAAAAAGTTTTTCTTCCAACTGAAATAAGTTTTATTAGATACTGCTATGACTGCTCTATAAGAATCCAAAAACACATTTTTATCAGTTTGCTAGTTTAAGCTAAAATTAATAGGAAAAAAGTAAATGGTAAACTTAAGAGCTCTAAAATTAACAATTTTCAATATTTTCAAAAATCCTTTCGCACACGTTTATATATCCCTAAAAACTACAAAATATCAAAAATTCTGCAAAATCCGAGATGTTACTCCAAAAAGTGCCAGAGTTTGCGTGGAATGACCCTGAAGTATTTGAATTGATTGAACTAAAGTAGAACCCTGATTAACTTGGGCCTGAATTATTCAATTCACTAGCTAATAAGAGTACAGTAAAATTTTGAGTAAGATTTAAATTTTGACTCAATATATAAATAAAAAAAATTTTGCGTCAAGCAAATGTTTTAGTTTTGACTCCAATAAGTCGGTAATGTCGAGGTTTTACTTCATTTAAAAACACTTGCCTCTCGAAAGTTATAAAAGACACACAAATTGGATAATGATACAGTGTTAAAGGCAAAGGATCTTTCTCAGAAAACGGATGAATTATAACATCTTCACCAGTTGAAGTGACGTCTGGCCTATGAAAATGCGAAAGAGCACCTAAAGTTGCAATAGATGCACAGTCAATCAGATTTCCATCATGATTAATAATATTAACGTCGACTCTTAAATTCCAGACCTACAAAAAATTTAACATTAAAACACTCTGCGTGTTTTTAACACACAAATAATTACCTGTTTATCAGCTACAATACATAGAGATTCTATATCTATGCACTTCGAGTCTCTGAAACATTTTTCCAGTTGCCTACTAATTGTTATAGAAGTCTCAGATTGTTTACTACCATCGAAATGCTGTGCAGCCATTTGATTAAGCTCAACGTTTATGTGTAGCATTCCTTCGTTGGGACGAGACGTTTTCGGCTGTTGCATCTCGCATGTTACTTGTGCCATAGCTCTGTAATTATAGTTTTAGGACATTGGAAAGGTACTTATATGTGCAACAGTAGTTATAAATAATTCATATCTTGTGATACTATAATAATCGAAACAATAAAGTGATTGTTGAGCAAAATACCTGGTTTGGCCAAGTGAAACCATGCAGTTACCCCAGTTTGATCCAAAATAAATTTTAACCGGTCGTGCTTCCAATAAGTTTCTGCCATCTAATCTCTGAAAAGTATTTTAATAATTCGAATACATCGAACCGGTTGCATTTACTCGTATAAACCGACAGAATATTAAAAAATTCGTACCGTTCTTTGTTCCACTGCTTTATTTATGAAATTTCGTTCACAATTTGACAGCAAAGATTCCTTCATGATTCTGTATGTTTATTTATACACCGAACACGTGGATAATTAAGAAGATAAGAATATTCAAAACAAGTATAACCTAAAATTCAAAATAAATCCTTTATATCATATTATATTGTAAAGTTTTGATGCGTTTTATTTGTTTGCGATTGATAATAAAAATTGATTTATCTTTTAAAAATAAAGTTGTTGAGTAAAATTTTCTAATGATAGTTGATGCATGACAATTTGATAGGCGATACTTTATTCATAGCAGGATTGGTCAATATGTATGTAGTAAATTTAGATTTGAATTTTAGAGATTAATTTAGTGTGTTATGCAAAAATTCTAAGAAGAATAATTAAAAAATGTAATTTACATCTATGAAAAACATGAGACCCAATCACATACAGGATGTGAAAGGCGGTAGCCAGTAGTTGATTTTTAAATACATTCTATGAATCTTTTCTTCATTCCGAATGCTGTGGATATTATATGTTTTTAATAAATTATTTTTTTAATAATTATGTCTTATTTTAAATGACAAAATCTTTTAAATTATACTGCATCGCAATCATTGCATTTTAGCTTATGAACGTCCCTTTAAGTTCCTCAGTTTTCGGCATTTTTTTGTACTAGATGAAACAAAATGAAACTCGATCTATTACTTCGGTAACAACGCAAAGGAACCGTCAAAGAGAAAAAAAAAGTTCGTTTTCCCAATGGAATGAAATTTCAGAATTTCATACAAATAAATAACAGCGTGAACGTGCGGTGTGCTCGCTCGTGCGTGATTTATGCACATATACACACACGCATACAGTCAAGCGCCGTGCCCGGTCATATCTGCTTCAATCAGCTTGGGTTATACGATCTGTTTTTTAACGTCGAGTCCCGTCGTCAATATCCGCGTTCTATGGTTCAATAACTAGCAAAGATTCTATTATAATCGGCGAATAATTTTGAATTACTTCGAAATTCGAATCAAACAATTCAACGAAACGCTCGTGTTCTCCAACATAAGCATCGATACGTGTTCCGTGTATAATGCTGATCACGGTACGCGTGATATGTACGAATAGATGCGTATAGATAGGACCGATCTGTGGAATGGATGCTTAATAAGTTCCGTTCCGCGTTGCTTGTAGTCGCTTTTCGCTAACACCTTTTCGCAACGCTATCAATTATTAATGGTGAGTGTAATTATCGTCTACTATCCGTCGGGATCGAATATTGTTCGGCGCACAAAAGAAACCCGTTTGTTTCGTGTTCGTGAATCGCGAGATAGCTTTGGTACCGTGTTTTGTTAGAGTAGCGATTGCCTTTGTACGTCATCTGTAGGTAAATATCTGTTACATTTGTCTCCTTTACTTTCGTCGTTCGTTTATCTCTCGTATTTCGAACATTTTTATATTTCCGTACGTTTTATCGCCGTTGCAATACCGTTTCTTTTATCCCGAAACAAAATATTTCCTTCGAATGTTTAACTTTTCGCGAAAATCTGTGTGTCAGTGAATGTAGTTTTCTTTTTTTCATTCCCTGCATCATAATATTCATAATAGTTCGTTCTGTTGTTTTTATGATACTGTCTCCCTCTTGCTGGAATTTAATGAAAATATCAGTAAATGCATTTACCTTCAATGTTTAATATTAATTACGCGAGATGCGTAATTTAAATTCCATTTGCAATGAATATTTGTGTGCATGGCATTAAAACATCCTGCATATTGCAATTTCAATTTGATGCAGAGTTTCTACAGTTCCATTAAGTTTTTTATCTATGCTGTTAATTGATGTGTAGAATAACAATTCTTTAATTGATACACTGAGAACCAGGAGGAAGTATTATAATTTTTCTTTCATTCGCAATACTATGCATAAATGCAACAATTATTGGTACCTGAAAGAACGTTCGATTGGTTTATTTGTTCTGTAGAATGTGGAAATATTATTTACATTGTTTAACTAATATGACAAGAGATTATCAGACAGTTCGTGTAAACAATATTTTTGGTAAGTCGTATTCAATGTTTTATCAAAGTGTTGTGCAAGTAGGCATAGTTAAAAGGTTTTGCGTTTGATTATAGATAAGTTGACGTAAAATTTATGAACTTTGTTTATGTGTAATTTTAGATGTTTTACGAAAAGGAAATTGTAATAAATGCTTAAATATTAATGATTAATGATTGAAAATTAATGATTCTATGCAAAAAAAAAAAAAGAAAGACAAATGATATAATATTGTCGCTAGCTAATACTTAGAATGATTTCAAATATTAAATATAGGTGATCAGCATCTATATTTACATTGTTATGTTTACATTGTTATGATTGGAAGAAAGTAAGTTGTTGGTTGATCCAAAATTTTGGAGATTCCAAAAATAATAAGTTGATGTTTGAGTGTTTGACAATCTCTATAAAATGTTTTATATAATGATCTCGTGTCTTTAATAGAAGAATTATTTCATGTACAGTGAATAGAAAAATTTTTGGACACTGGTCTAACTTTCATTTTTATGCTTTTTTCATTTCTAAGCTGCAACAGTTTTTTGCAGTATATCAAAGTATAGAGCATCGAAGTTAAAAAATAAAGAATTTGTCACATAATGCATACCTTTGTTTAAATATTAGACGAAAGTGAATTTCTGTGTCCAAAAAAATATTCAAACACTAAAATTAAGTTCAAACTATTAACTTCATAATTTTTTTTTATAAAAGTTTAATAATTGGTTTAATATTCTTAGTGCTCTTTTTAACAAAGTTATAATAATTTTTATGGAAAAAACTGGACCTCATAATTGGTAGAAAAAAAATAAAAAACTGTTAATTACTCACAAAAAATAATCGTTAACATATTAAGCTCCTTAAAACATGTTATTAAACACTATAAATGTTTAAGCAATTACTAAACTTTTGTAAATAAATTAAGTTACTATTCTTGACTCGAACTTTTAAAGTATAATTTTAACTTTAACTCAAAGTTTAAAGCATTGATAATATTTTTTCCCATAGTTTCTTTATGTATAAATGAGTCTGAAACTATTACAGCTTTTATTAATTATTTTACTGTGCATTTATCTATTTTAGAAGAAAAGCAGTATTTTGTTACTCTACAGACTATTTACATGTAATCCTAAATCTTTCAAATGTATTCATTATTTTTCCATTTTCATTGCAGTAAGAAAAATGAATCTATTAAAATATAAAAAGAGCACGAATTTCTGAGTGTTCCTTTCAATTCGACTTTACTGTGAAAGAGTTAAAGAAACTTATACGCATACAAGAATCCAACCCAAGACTCTAATACAGAAGGTAACATATTTTTAAGTAACAAAAGCTATAGAACCACTTTTTTTAAAAATGGAATTTCAATTGAACGAATTAAATACTTAAAGATTTGAGGTTTTCAAAGTACAGCAACTTACAGTTAATACTCTTGCAGTTCTGCATGTGTGACATCATGCTGCCAATAGAAATTTATGTATCACACATGTGAAGATAACAGATAACATATCTAGATATTTTTATCTCTCCAATAATTTATCTTTTTCCTTGTTTTCCTTGTATAACTGAATCTTTTCCTCGTTCAAACGATTAGTATCAGCTCTTCGCTTGACCCTGTTATGAAATCAAAAATGCTTGGTTTCGACCTGAGCTTCAATAGTGAGAACTGAAAATTAAATAATTTTATTTTTTTTTCCAAGAATCATAAATTTCCTGTTTATATCATTATTTGAAACTTCTTACTTTTATTTTTATTTTAAACCTTTCTAACCTATGCTATTTTGTGTGATTTGTTTGTAATATTATTTTAAATATTTAAGCAAAACTAGTAAATTCTTTGTGTTCAGATTGCTGCAATTTTGGAAAGATTCTCTTCTTGGGTACAATATTATTGTTAGGAATTTCTTCTGTAACCATGGAGTCGACAGACAGGAAAAATGTTTACCTTACAAAGGCCAATGACAACTCTTTAAACTCTGGAATAAGAGATACAATGATCGTTGGTCAAACGAGTATGACATCAGGTAAACTTTCCTATTCATAGTTTAATATTACAATTTTATTTCCGAGAATCTAAAGAGTCATAATGCTTTAATTTACAGAATGCGGAGATATAAAGCCTGGGAACGTATCTACTGTTGTGAACAGTCAAACAAAATGGTCGAATATGCAGAGTAAAAATTTTATTATTAACGCAGTGCCAGTGAAGAACGAAGTAAGTTTATTATTGCTTAGCATGGACGAAAGCTTATAAAACAGCTGCGTGTGTGTTAAGTGTGCCCTACACGATGAGACTTGCCTCGGGACAAGGTCTCATGTGAGGCAATGAGACATACTCTGAGTCTCATGAGATCTACTCATACATTGAAATTAGAAAAGTCCGTGAAAGAAGTTGCGATTGATTGAGAGAGTAAAAACATGTAAAAAGAGAGAATGTTAAAAAAAATTTTGGTTAAAAGAGATACATTGTCCCACGTAACTTTATTAAAAGATTTACAAAAAAAAATCAACCAAAAGATTTTCTTAATTATATATTAATCATTTTCATTTTCATAGATATTTAGTAAGTTATAAAAATGAAAAATTTCTTTGTGCGATATCACTGCAACTATTGCGACAAATAATTCCACAAACCTGCTGGATGATATATAAAATTTAAAAAAACGAATCTGCTAGGTAGTAGTAACATTTTATCTTTATTTGTTAAACATCTTCTAATACTCCATTTTTATTAAGTTTTATTAATTGGCCGTAATATATCACATTATGACTTACTAATTACTTTTTCGGTTACTAGTCGCTGTCGCTCATCTAACTACATGAAAAATACAAATTATTAAATTTTTTCCAGTATGAACGACTCCCTTCCAAATTCATGATTTTCACATTCGTAGCACTCAAGATGTTCTTCGTGTCAAGTTAAACGAAAGACTGTCAGCTATGAGGGCTAAAAAAGCCATTCGCATTTTGTTTCGATAAAATATTTTTATTTCTATCGTCTGACTCCTGATTAAAAATTTGGAGTGGATGCAACATTATATGCTCCGAAATGATTTCGATGAATTCGTCTCAAGAGGCGGTCTTATCGAACCTGCTGAAAACGGGAGACCACGAAACAAGGTTGAGCATACAAGCGAAACGAATTTATCTATATCGCAATAAAACTGCGAATAAATGGACGTGAATTTGGAAGGGAGTCGTTCATACTGGAAAAAATTTAATAATTTGTATTTTTCATGTAGCTAGATGAGCGACAGCGACTAGTAACCGAAAAAGTAATTAGTAAATCATAATGTGATATATTACGGACAATTAATAAAACTTAATAAAAATGGAGTATTAGAAGATGTTTAACAAATAAAGATAAAATGTTACTACTACCTAGCAGACTCGTTTTTTTAAATTTTATATATCATCCAGCAGGTTTGTGGAATTATTTGTCGCAATAGTTGCAGTGATATCGCACAAAGAAATTTTTCATTTTTATAACTTACTAAATATCTATGAAAATGAAAATGATTAATATACAATTAAGAAAATCTTTTGGTTGATTTTTTTTTGTAAATCTTTTAATAAAGTTACGTGGGACAATGTATCTCTTTTAACCAAAATTTTTTTTTAACATTCTCTCTTTTTACATGTTTTTACTCTCTCATATCAATCGCAATTTTTTTCACGGACTTTTCTAATTTCAAAGTATGAGTAGATCTCATGAGACCCAGAGTATGTCTCATCGTGTAGGGCCTACTTTACTATTGAAAATAATATTGTGTCAGCAGATTGTACATCTAGAAGACGGGGCACATTGCAATAAGAAAATGCATTATTACGAGAGACATTATGTGGGTCACGACGAACCGGAGAAACCAACACGCAGGGGAACAAAAAGATACAGGGACAAGGATGCACCCAAAAGAGCATTGTATGCGTCGTCGGTTCCGCTTAATCTTGGATTGTTTTTGTTTACGAGTATTGTTTCAGGTCCGCGTTCTTCTATTTCTGTCAAGAATTACGTGGTAAAATGAGGGAATTACATCCAGAGATGGGAGTTGGCGATATTGCCAAAGAATTGGGCAAATTGTGGATGAGCACAGACCTTCAGACTAAATCAAAATACATGGCAATAGCGGAGGAAGACAGAGCCAGATACGAAAGGGTATATATAAATCGTATGGTCTTTGGATATGTTTTTTAAAAAATTGCCGTTAATTAAATTTCATTATCTGAAATTTAGGAAATAATTGCATACAACAAAAGAGTGAAAAATTATGATCCCGAGGAGGTTGGACCTGTCTAAGGTTTCGAACGAATGAAAAACGAAAAGGACAGTATACTTTGTCCTACATCAAGCACTCGCCAATTGAAAATATTTAACAGTTTTACTATTAGGTTAGCATTTGTCAATTGTTGTGCATGTTTTGTATGTACATCGTTGACATTAACATGAAACGAAAGATTACACTCAACGTACGAAAAATCGGTTGCCATTCACGAGAATAGAATTTGGAAACAACGGTCATACAACATTGATTTTGTAATTGGACAATATTTTTTTGTGAATAACGTGTGCTAATATATTTACAATTGATACCTAATACAATTAATATCGATATCAATAGTAATAATAACGGAACTATGATGCAGATAATATTATTATTATTATTATGAATAATGATATTAATGATAATCTATATTGCTATTAAACATGTTATACAACTGAAGCACAATAGCAAGTAAATGTCAAGCAGAGTGAGCTTTGTACAGTGCACTTGTCTTGTCGAATTGCGCATTATTCATGTTTATAATGATAAATCTAGACACCAGGGAGTATTTATATTTAAAACCCTGTATAGAATACACATATTCCATGTATTTTGTTCTTTTTCAATAAAGGTAAAATCATTTAAAGCATTATAATCTCAATATATTCGTTTTATTCCTAAGTTAATGTTATTCACAGTTTCTCCAGAAACTTCACGGAACGATTTTTTTAATATAAAGCTTGTAACACGTGAAAAAATCACATTTACTTGGTAGTTAAGTATAATTAGATTATTTTTCTCAAAACTCAAACTTCGTACGAAGGGAACGATATCAATCGAATTTTGCAATTCAGAAAACTGTAACGCAGTATTTAAAATTTAAAAGCAATTCTACAAAACGATTTATCCAGAGCCTTTTATAGACTTTTCAATTTTAAAACGTTGCAAAGTTTGTATTGATGAAGGAGGAACACTATAGATTTATTTTTATTAAACAAAAGAAACGTTTAAACGAAAAGAACGTTCTATATAGTGCAAAACAATGTAGCCATTGTTGTTTTTAATAATATTAATATTTTTATTGTACTGGGAACTTTTCGGACAAATCTTGTAATGGAATTCATAGGATAATTAATAATTCTCTTTCGTAAGATTTATTTCACTGTTTTTGTAAAATTACACACCAATTCCCCTGATCATAATAATGTTCCTTTACCATGAATGTAGGTACTTCTGAACATAATTGCAACAGTTCACCTTCCTCAAAAACGTGGTAGAATCTAAGGAAGTCACCTCCTCCTCTCCTTTTCCATGGAACAAGCATATCCGTCGACAAAAATTTCGTTCGATTTTCATGCACCGGCAACGTTATACCGTATTCTGTCAATTTCTCTACTTGCGTACCATTACTTTCCTTTTTATTCGAGTTATTTTTTAAATAGACTGTTTGGGTGGAATTCCTTTCTTGTTCTTTCGCCCAGACATAAATTAAACATTTCCCGTTTTTCCTAAGAACTCGTGCCATTTCCGAAATCGCTTGTCTTCTTCGTTCGTGAGTTGAGAGGTGATGAATTACTGCTATGCTTATCGCTGCGTCTAAACAATCGTTCTTATAAGGCAAGCATAAACAATCAGCTAGGAATACTTCGAAGCCTTTATTATTACATATCTTCATCAAGTTTTGACTTCTATCGCATCCAATCTACGGTATTAATTTTTTCATTACACAGATGTAATTTAATAAGCAGACTGCGGACGTTTATGCAAATTTATATTTTTAAGAATATAGCAAAAGAAAATCAACTTAAATAAAAGTGTCATTTGCCTTCATTTTCAATATTTCATGCATTTTTGTATCTATGCACATTCTGATGCATTTTAGCACATTTAAAATAATCATAAATGCATAAACATCCGCAGTCTATTAGCAATAAACCGAAGCGACAAAAGCAAAGCAATATGTGGTGATTACTTTGAGTATATGATTTTCTTTATAGAGATATTTGCCATTCCCACAACCTACATCCAGTACGACATCACCTGGATTTAAGGATTGGAGAAATTTCGACACGTTTGGCCACTGTTTGTGTCTCGTTTCGTCGAAATGATTCGAAATTTTTTCGTAGACCTGTACACAAATTAATTTTAATAATTATCGAAGAATAAAATGAAACGAAAAATGGAGAAAATTATGTTATCGCACGTACTTCATGCACGTAAGAGTTTTCTATTCTCGGGGCTATTTTATCATCAATGAGCGTAGTTACATGATTCTGCTTTGTGTCACAGTAACTTGGGTAAGAGCAAAGGCAATCGCCTCTGTGCACTTTTCGAAATGTGAACGATATCCTTATACCTCGCGGTTGTACTGAAATCCCATTTTGGGTTTTGATTATATCGCTGTATCGGGGGCAGATTCCATGCGACCATGCGTATCGGGCTTCCCCGGACATAATTAATAACGAACGAGGAGGCAAATTCACGGCAATTTTTCTATCTCCTAGTTTGAAGTCCATGATACAGGACGATCCCAATGACAGAGACAGTATAGTATCTTCAAAGACACTGTGAGTGTCAATGTGTGGAGGGATTCCTTAAAATTTTAAACATAATTATCATACAGAACTGAAACATGAAATGAATGATTAATAGGTAGATTTTGTAAACTATACCTTGACCGGGTAAATAATGATTAATTGTTAATTGATCATATTCATATGGTACATCATGACTCTCCTTGAATAACGTTTGTAAAAATTGATAGTCTTCAGGAATAGGTACAGTTGGTTTATCAGGATCAATTTTGTTTGAATTATATAGGAATTCGTATCCGAAGTGTTTCACTTTTCTATTTTTTAAGTTAGACGATTCTGATATGAAGAAATAAAATTTATTAAATCTTAGTAGAACCGGACATTCAACGGGAACAAATAAAAAAGAAAATTCGTGTAATATTTTTCTATCTGAGGCTACGTTTTCGAGAAAATGGATTTTGAAGACTGATCTCTACAATAATACAGAATTATACTATGATAGACATTGTATAGTAATTTCAGTAATTTCTATAAAATTATTTATGTTTCCGATTTCAACTTTACAAGTATTTATCTTCAAGTCTTAATATTCAATATTTCAAATCTACAACTTTAAAACCTTAAATTTTCAATTTCAATGATAAAAATCTCGAAAACCTGAAATCTTCAAATATTCAACTTCAATTTACCTTTTCTCATTTTCTGTTTTAAACCTTTCATTTTAACTCTACAAATTTTTTTCTTCAAACCTTTCAATCTCCAACTTCAATTCTTTAAATCTTCAACTTCAGGTCTTCAAATCTTCAATTTTAAATCTTCAAATCTTCAATTTTAACTTTTTAAATCTCCAACTTCAAACTTTATTGTTCCTAATTTCAATTCCAAAAATCTTTAAATATTCGACTTAAAATTTTGAAATTTCAGAGTTGAAATCTTGAATATCTCTAAATTTTCAAGTTTAAGTCTTCGAATGTTTCACTTTTAATCTTTAAATCTCCAATTTGATGAAACATTATTTATAATAGATGTATTGCATAGTAATTCTTTTAGTAATTCTTTAGTGATTTGTATACAGTTACTCATATTACAAAGTACACAATTAGGTTGCTTAAAATACTAAATATTTGAAATGAAAAAGTTTTGGAGTTTGAAAAATGAAAAAGCAATTTTTCTGAAGACAATGTTAAATTTTTCTTATTTTTAAAGATCATAAAATTCTACATACCTTCGTCCCAATTAATTGTGTTTATCAGTCGTTTTTCTTCCTCTTTGGATATTATATTTTCTATTAATCGAAGACCAGGAGGAAAATATGGAAATACTTGTTCATTTATTTCAGGAACTAAAACAAGATTATGATAAATTTTATGTAATACCAGAATTTGCTAAGGAATATGAAAAACATGAAAGAAATTTAAATTTTCTTATTATTCTGTCTAAAATTAACTTATACCTGACTCTGTAAAAGATGCATACAATGGTGTATTTTGTTCATCAACTCTCACTTGACCATGAATTTTATTATAAATAAGCATAGCATCTTCGACTGAATAAAATTTAATGAAACAATACGATTTATTTGGTAACATTATTATATTATATTTGCTGACCAGTGAACTTATAATTTTTTCTAACGTTTCCCTCCGGAATCCTGTGACTAAGCCAGCGTTACAAATCATCACATACTGTGGAAAAACATTTATATTATTTTATGATATCGAAGATTTCTAAACATTGCGTTATTTTAATTAAATACCAACCTTCGTAGGACTGTCGCTGCATTTAATATTCATGTCTTTGTAAAGTCTATGATAAGCACGTTGCTGTTTTCTTTGACCTTTTCTAGCTAATTTTTTATCCATTTAAAATTGTTTTCCTTCTGAAAAAAAAAAAATGAGTATATTATTTGCGTCATAGAGCCTCCTAATTGTTTAAACAATTCACACACTTTTCTCTAGTATTGAAATAAAAGAAAACAATTTGATATTGAATGTTGATTATATACTTCGATGATATCTGTTGCGATTATTAACATTCAAAACTTATAACTATCGTATGTAATATTAAAAATTAGAATTTCACTGTGAATAATCACGACGTTTACATTCACTAATGATAACCTACAAATTTTATACTGCTCTTCACTTGATTAAATTAACTATTAAAATTGAATGACATTTCTCTTTAGATGTATATTAAAATTTTATTAGATTTTTTGACTCAGCGAAAGAATCGAAAAATTAGATATTAAATAAAATTTTAAACTTCAGATAATTTTTTTCACTTAAATTAGATATGTGACATGTGTTGTAAATTTTATCTAATCAACCTTATTGGTCAATACTTGACACATAAAATGCGGTGTTTATTTACAAATAAGCGACGTTATCATCGATTTCAATGATTTTTAATTTTGTTATAGAACCCGAAATTGTGAATAACCTTTTCTTATATACATGTCACTAGATGACATGTTATCATCACTGGCGCTTGGCTTTTTAAGGTTATTCGATGAGTGCTCAAATTTCGAGTTACCACTGACCGAATCACTACTTGTCACTACTGTATTGTTATTTCCACTTCCTTATTAATTTCGACAAACATTCTCGTGCATGCAACTGCATGCAACATTCATAAAACACTATGAAGGAAAATTTCTACAGTTGTGACTCGTGAGTGCTCAAATTTCGAGTCGCCACCAGTCGTCACTTATCGAGTCACTACTGTATTTGTGACAGCAGTATCATTTCTTCTCTTTTTAAAAATGAAATTATATCGATTAAAACCCGAACAGACATTTAAATTGTGTCATTTCTTTTCTCTCTAAAACTGATTTTATTCGTCGGCTAATGTCGGATTATCGTCGCTTATTGTACATTTCGTGAATAAAACAGATGAACAACTTTACCGACTGCGCTCATTCACACACAACTAAATAATTCTGAATAATTCCGCACGAAAACGTATCGATCATTTGATAATATTCTTGTCACCAGCGGCGGTTCTTCGTTTTTCGTTGGTTAATGGTTAACGTGCGATTCGTGTTTCAATCGCGGTGAAGAGTGTTCTGCGGATGGCGCATACGTTTGTGATCTTATCTTTCTTTTACTTAAAATAACGAGAACTATATATAACGTTTCGATAAGAAACGACAGTTATCGGGATACTAGCCTACTATAATGTTACTCTGAACGAAGGTTTTTTTTTTTTTTTTTGAGGTTAAACGAGAAGCGGTTCTGTCTCGATGACCGCATATTAACTAAAATTCTCTTATGAAGTGTTCTCCGATAGTTCTTCCTTTCCTTCTTTAATATAAACTCGCAAGACTGACGACAAACCGACGGCCTAACTTTAAATGATAAATAATTATGGCAATGTCTGGTAGTGACAGAAAGCCGAGGGTAATAATTTTAGGAGGTAAGTGACTGGTCCATTTCGAACGGTACGATAGTACGACGGAAGTGATAAATAAACAGGACTAAGAAAAAAAATGTTATCACCGAAACAGGATGCGGTTTCATAGGACGTAATCTCGTCGAATATTTGTTGGATAATGATCTCGTGTCCTACGTGCGTGTCGTGGATAAAGTACCGCCGCAAACCGCTTGGCTCAATGCCAAACATCAACAAATATTCGAGCACCCTTTGCTCGAATTCAGAAGCGCTAATTTAATCAATGCAGGTAATTCGAAAATTTTTGTTAATTGCCTTAAATACGAGACTTTTAGGAAGTCATTTCTTTCCTATCTGTCGGTTGCAATTTAGATTGACACTGTTGCGTAATTTTAAATTAGATTCTTTTATAAACTTAGTTATTATAAGGTGCAAATCTCGTAATCTCGTTCTTGAGAATAAACTAGCACGATAAATGAAGATTTGTAGATTAGTAAGATATATGGACTCCGATTGCTATCAAAGACGTTCAATGCAAATAAGAACTAAAGTTCTGAATTTATTGCATAATTTGTTACACAGTTTAAAATTACTTTCAGTTTCCTGCCAAAATGCATTTATATCAGACAATCCGTTTAATTACGTGATTAACTGTGCTGGGGAAACTAAAAGCGGTCAAACCGATCCAATATACAAGGAGGGGATTTATAAGCTAAGTATGAATTGTGCTCAAGAATCGGCGAAGTTATTAGTTGACCGATACGTAGAAATATCTGCTGGTAATTTGAGTGCTTCTGAAAAAGTATGTAATTATTAATACATTGTTTATTGTTTTTTTTTGCAACAGTGATATTAATTGTTCATGTCTTTGCAGAGTCCTCACAAAGAAGAAGATGCTGGAGAACCTTGGACATATGTAGCAAAATATAAGTTGCAAGTAGAGAATGATTTAAAAAATATATCAAATTTAAAATACACAGTACTTCGACCAGCTATTGTTTATGGTTGCGGTGATAGAAGTGGTTTAGGTAAATAATAGATATTCTTTACCATAAGATTACAAATCATCCAAGCTAAACTGTACATATTTTACCTACCTTATAGCGCCGCGTTTAGTAGTCGGAGCAGTTTACAAACATTTGGGAGAAATGATGAAGTTACTTTGGGGACCAGAACTTCATATGAACACAGTTCATGTGAGGGACGTGGCTAGAGTAATTTGGCACGTGGTAAATAAGCCAGAAACCATCGGCCAAACTTATAACGTTGTTGATGAAGGCGATTCTACTCAAGGAACGATCAGTGCCATAGTTTCAGAATTATTTAACATTAACCATGATTATTGGGGCACTGCGCTGTCCATATTAGCTAAAGTATGAAAAAATCTTGAATTATTTTCTACGCACGTTTATGTATCGAGTTGGCATGTAAGTTTGTTCGATTGTTGGCAGTCACTTCATACTGAAAAATCGAACGAACTTATTTACTAATTCAACCGAATCTATTAGGGACAAAAATTCGTATCATTTTTCAATAAATTTCATTTGAAAAATGCCAAATTCTGTGAGAATGAAATTATGAAACTAACTCAAAGATGGCGAAGAGTAGTTGAAAAAAAAATGGAATTAAGTATAAATATTTCAACATTATCTTTGAATTGAATTTAGAAACGCTACGAATTTCTGTTGTAATCCAATATTATCAAAATTTGGAGATCGTAAAATAATTTTACATCAATTTCTGTAGTTATAAGGCAAAATGTTGCAGGTCATATTTCCATTCTCGAGATATTCACGTTTAAAGTTCTGTTTACCAATACTATAGCATGATTTAAATTTTGTTAAATCCTTTTCTGAAAGGAACACTTTCGCTTAATACACTTTCTCTCTAACAATAATGTAAATTCTGCTTTCTGGGCTTGAGTTAAGGCAGGCATAAACTCAATTTCCTTGTAGTCACAGATTTATTTGGTTTAAAAATAAGTTCGTTCGATTGCATAGAGTGAATTAAATGGCGAACACCGAACGAACTTATTTGTGAACCTAATATTTTCGAACGTGTGTGCACGTATAAATATTTATGTGTACGCGACGCACGTTTATTTCTCAGTTTTTCATTCGTATAAAACTTATAAAAAGATTATCTTGACTCGAACTCAAACGGATTGTTCATGTATTCTATATTTTAGACAGATATGAGCGCTGTTGTTGAAGAAGTGAACGACAAGCATATGGGGCCTTGGGCAGATGCTTGCAATAAAGACGGAGTAGAAAACAGTCCATTGTCTCCGTACATAGATCAAGAGCTCCTCTATAACAAACATTTATATCTACAACCCGGAAAATTATTGAAGACTGGGTTCAGTTATGATTATCCGAAATTAACGAAGGAAGCTTTGAAGGAGGTAATATAATGATAAGAAAAATTTTAAGAACATAATTTTCTTAATTGCCACCAGTCCTCCGCTTATTAAGACTCCTTTTTATTTTTTTTTCATTCATTTTGTACAGGTACTCGACGATTATGTGAACATGAAGATATTTCCGCATTCCCTGGTCGTATGAATTTCAGCGATACAAACGATCGGAATGAAATACAAAAAAAGGCTTATAATGATTTGTATAAATGACTTTGGAGCGTTTCACCTTGTGCCTAGTAATCTACGCAAGTTACAAATTTCATTGTATATTATACACTTTACTCGTATTTTACTTACTAACGAGTGCTGTTAGTCGAGTTTATAGAGTACTGATGGAATATGAAGATTTCAGATGTAAGTTTATTATGAATGTGATAAACTAGAAATCAATGTACTTAATTTTACTGTAAATCGAGATATAGAACTTTTTGCACCTTTTAAAAGTTGCTAGTCAAATTTTGACTCGAACGAGCAATACGGAGTTTAAAAAGTATTGAGGAAATCGTGAAACGAGATATTTACAACGCTTAAACTTAATACGTTATTATATATAGTTGTTTGGACGAATATTTTAGAGAATTATGTACACTGCTAACAACGCTTTTTATACATTTTTTTTTCAAGACTGGAGATGTAAATAAAATTGTTAAGGAACTTAGTGAAAACTGTAGAGATGTAGAAAAAGTTTTTTCTTTTTCTTTTTTTTTTTGTTATATTCATTACATTCCGATGTAGATCTTCCAAGTGCTGTGACTCGAGTTCAGAAATCTTTTTATTCCAAGTAAACTTACGTAGGTTTAAAATATTAAATACATTCGAATTATGTTATGTATTAAATAAAGTACAAATAATATTAATTAAGCTAGGAGATATTCCTAAAACGCCAAACATAAGTAAATTAGTAGATTTATAACGTAAAAGTAAGCCTAATTTTACATGTACGATACAATAAAACGGTACATAAACGAACGGCTCTAACTCTTCGACGAACTTAATGTAATTAATACAACTCGAAAGTTATACTTATTAATCTTTCATTAATAAAAATCAATGATCCATGCACTTATTCAGCCCATACTTACTGAACCCTAACAACTACCCGAACTTTCGTCAAAACATTTCAGGAGAAGGTGTCATTTTTTTTTTTTTTCGTATTTCGAGATAAGCAAACATCAACACACTGTTTGAATTTTATTTAATCCATTCGTTACAACAAGATATTGCGTTCAAAAAGATCAACAATATTGTTAAACGTTTTATGCGTCGTTTCAATTTTTAATATCCTGGACAGAAAAATCATGATTCCTAGAGTTTCGGTATAATATAATATATTAAAATATACGTATTATTGATATATTCTGCGGATAATACGTTTACAAAATAACTGCACCTCAGAAAAAAACAGCATAATCGTAACAATCGTTTAACGATGATGTAGACGTCGGTGCAAAATAATGACTTCCGCGAAATAAATTAAAAGTTTTCTTAACATGTAATAATAAGAATAATAATTGTAATTAACGATAATGATACAAACTTTAGTTTACCAGCTTTTATTCATTTCTCGTTCGTAACTCGTATAAAATAAAGTATAATGTCTTGGCTATACCTACTCACTGTATATGAGAATATTTTTTTTTCTGAGGTAAATCGTGTAAAATCTAAATTATAGCGTGTAATAGGTACTGAGGTTAAGTTAAAATTAAGTAATATAAGACGGCCACCCTTCGTGCCAGAGTGCCTATTATGGAGGTATATTTACTTGACTAGAGTCGCCGTACATCACAACTAATACTTTGTCCACATATGGCCGGTACTGTCGCGTTGTCTCATGTCGGAGCGCTATTGCAAATGGAACGAAGTAAGATTACTTTCTCTTATCGTTTAATAAAGCTAGGAAACGTTTCTAAAAAACATTAGGAAATGAAACTGCTACGTAAGTGAAAAAACGCTGCTGTGTGTTTTCTTACGTGTTTAATGGGAAATGACGCTTAGCGTAATAACGGTATAAAAGTAGAAAAAGGAGAATCGTGTTTAGGGAAACATATTTAATCGTATGCTCTTTCTTTTTTTTTCCGAAGCGTAACAAATAAATATTTTATAAGAATCTGCGATTAAAATAGCCTCAATTCCAAACATTTTCCTTTCGTAGAAAGTATTATAGTCTAAACGCGATCGTTACGATGTTTTGCAGTCTAATGATAACGTATTTATTGCTTTGTACTTCAATACTGTAATTATAATCCATATATATAATATATATATACTTTGTTTTTTTTTTAAATAAATGAAATACTTAGGTAACACCTAGTACGGCGACTCTATTTTGTTCCTGTCTCTTATGATATCTACAACTTATCACATCCACACAATTAGTTGTAAAAATTATAGTACGTACGAAATAGTTTCCTGACTTAACATTAATAATTTTCAATTTAGTACAAATTTTTTCAATAGAGTTATATCAGTAGCACTCCAAACAATATCGCACTTAAATGTAGTAAATTACGTTGCTAAAAACGAAACTTTATATATATATGTATATATACAGGGTGTTCGGCAACGTGTGTCAGAAATTTTAAGGGATGGTTCTATACGCCAAAATAAGACGAAAAATCAAGAGTAACGAAATGGCGGTAGCAGCTGTATTTTTTAGTTATTCGCATTTGAAAAAGTGAGCGAAAACCGCCTGAAACATGGCAATCCCTATGGTATATGTCAAATTTTACGGAATATTCAGAGTGTGTAGAACTGTCCGTATGAAACGGAAGATGTGTATGTAACGTAAACCACAGCTGTTTTCGCGGATCGATATATTGATTATTTTAAAAAAGGACCGAATGAATGTAAGTTTGAGTGAGAGGGCCCGTGTTTTGAATTAGGGATTGCCATGTTTCAGGCGCTTTTTACCCACTTTTTAAAATGCTAATAACTAAAAAACAAAGCTGCTACCGCGATTTCGTTACTCTTGATTTTCGTCTTATTTTGGCGTGTAGAACCATCCCTTAAAATTTCTGACACACGCGCCGAACACCCTGTATATATGCCTACTTTCATTCTTTCATTTGTACAAAATCTTTATAAAATCAATTATTAAAATTCGTATACAGTAAAAAAGGGCACATCATTCAACCTCTTTTCCTCCCATTTCTCTTTCCTCGAAATCAATGATGCGCTTCTCTTCGTCGGTTCTCGAATGTCGTCGACATTATAAAATTGTACAAACTCCATAGCAAAGATATACATAGGTACGGTGCAAAAAGATACTATCGGAATTCAACGTAAAAAGGGAAATAAACTCGTGAACGATCAAATATCGGTTACCTACTTATTATATGTATCTCAATTCTTATTTTCGATTTAATTCTAAGAGGAGTAACAAATACCTTTAACAAATATAAAAGTATTTTACTATACGTTCGCAACGTAAAGTGTAACAGATTGTTTTAAATATGATAACAAATGAAAAACAAATTCTTTAAATAAAAAAAAATCACACAACAAGTATTTCTATCTGTGAAATGCGTTCCGAACGAGCGGAACTTATAAAAATGTAAAGCATAAATAATTTACAACTGCGCATGGTCGTGAAATGAGATTCTATTAAATGTGATCGTAGAATATGCAATAAGTTCCGGCGAACAACGTACAATTACTCATTTTCGCGTAAAACTGTATCAGATCTCGCAATCGTTTTGCGCGCAATAAAATCTATTAGTACTGAGTCTCGATATAAAAAAATAAGTAAATCATGATGCATACTTATAAAAAGTACAGTTTCGAAATATGTACTACGTTAAAAATTTGTATGAATAGCAACATGTCTTTCGCATAAGGCAGAATCATTTTCTCTCGTTTTTCCTTTTTTTTTTCTCTCTTAGAAATAATTTCAAATGATACGTTTAACAAATCATTTTGTATAAAGATGTAAAAATCTATGCAATAAATATACGATACAGTCTCTAGCGTGTGCAAATTGAATTAATTCTATCCTTATATAAATGCTTTATACTGTGTAGTGACTATGTTATTGCGTAAATTCAATGTAATGTAATCATTTGAAGTAGTACTGAATGTAATGTGTAATAAATAACAATTAATGGAGGTACAATAATAACATGACATATCTACGTCTCACTCTAAAAGATAGCTTATTCTATCAGGTACTGTTTTGGGTTTTCTGTCATGGTAACATGCACCAGTCTGGAATATGTTTGTAGTTCCTTTTTTCGTTTTTGTATATATGATGTAGTTAACTTTATATGTTTTCGCATAACATAACATTTATCTTTATCATATAAAATGACATTATGAACAGGAAAAAATACATAGAATGTAATAAATCTATGTCCGATTATTAAATCGATATTTTAGTCGCGTAAATTTTTTAAAACTACTTAGCTTTTTATAAATATTTTGTACATGTGTTAAAGTATATGGTACATTTAAAAAATTCTAATCTTATTTTTTCCTGTTTTCTTTCCTTTTTTTTTTGTAAATGCTTGAATAGTGTATAATACAAGAATTGGAAATATGCAGTATAAACGAGACGCTGTTAAATATGAATGTTCACTTCTCAAATATCTATTCCAAAAGTTCTATTTTTTTCTTCTTTTAAATAGATATCGGTCAATGTTTTGAATTTTATGCGTGTATATTTGAAAAAGTCTAAGTTATACCGTAAATGTATAATATTTAATTGGCGTTTCCTAATTTACGAGAACATAAAAATCTTCAATCCATAAAAACCTTCTCTTAATTTAGATTTAGTTAACGATGAACCTAAAAATCTGGAATGATCAGAACTATTGCTCTCTAGAAGCAACATACACGAATTATAATTAGGCCATACCCGTACTTGGACATTTAATAATTTTGTCTTCCCTTAGTGCGTAGGAATGCGTATTTACTTTTTTTTTCGTCATTATCCGAAACTTAATATTTTATAAACATATACACAATAGTTATCCTATTTACAGAAGTATCATAAATCTTGTTCTAAGCTGTCATTGATCGATTCATTCTCTACACTCTTCATATTTTTCCCCCACACACGCGTTTTCCAAGTTTTCACATTTCTATTAATTCGATATTTACATGAACAAGTTGTTTAATGGATTATTATTTGCACGATCTATCGTTATCATAGTATCATTTAGTATAAAACGAAATGCAATAATTAGTAGATTCGTTACCAAATTATCAATGCGGAGATATCGTCGATGAGAATAACTCGTCTCGGAAAAACTATTTACAAGATAATAATAGATAAAGTGTTCAAATACGACACACTCTCGCGGCATTATTATTTACATTATTTATACACGAAGTGGTGTCTTCGTCTACAAGTTTCCGGCTTTGTTAAACTTGTAAAATGTAATAACGTTGCATTGCTTGTAATTTGTTTTCTTTCAAATGAACTCCGCATCTGCTACTTTTCATCTCTGTGTGCATACGTGTACACGAACGATCGACGCGAGTATCACGAAAGTTTGTACATACCTTCTACCTGTTACGTTTTAGCGTCGAGAAGAGAACACGAACACTCGATTACATTTTCTAATGCTTTCATCCGTTTGGTTCAAGCGCCGGAACAGATATACACATAGACTTCGACAGGGACGTATCTCCATCCGGACATCCCGAGTTGTTATTCAAACTGCTGCTGCTGCTGCCCAAAGTACAATTGACCACCGTCAGCTGCGTGCCTTCTAAATCTTGCTCCGAATCTGCCATCTGCATTTGCTTATTCAGAATAACGCCGCTTTTTGTTTTGCACTGTAATTTCAAAGTTACTTATTTTAAACGAATTAAGTCGAGAAAAAAAAAAAAACCGATCATAGAGATTGAAGTTTACGTTAAGCTACGACTACAGTTACAGTGGACGTGATTTCGCGCAAAAGATCGCGTCCACTGTAATTGTATCCTTATTCGTACCTGCGAACTTTTCGTTACTTGAACATCTTTGAGATCTCCATTGATTTCCCACGTTGACAATAAAGGTTCCTTCGCGCAAGATTCGAGAATCCCATTGGACTTTCCACCCTAAAAATAGAAATATCTATTTTAAAAACGTTCTAAATTCCAATGCATATAAATGGCGATATTCACGTACTTTTGTATCTAAATGCGGGTTATTAGTTGTAACTGGAGACGACGAACAAAGGACAGAAAGCTCAATTTCGTTGGGCATTGCTCTGGTATTCGTTTGCTGACTTACTGACGTAGAGGACTGATCTATACAGCATCTATTCCCATTCCGTATTAACGCACGTCCTTTCGTGGATCGTGAATTTTCTCTCGAAATGCGTGCACTTTCACACTTTTTTCGACAATACATACTGCAGAGGCAAATCGTGATAAACCCAATACTTATGCTCACGCCAACGATTACACCTGTTAATAACATTAATTCAAAATTAAAACATAATCGTAAGATTAAACTCTGCATCTGCAATCGTTTAATGGCAAGTATGGTTTTCTTCAGTGAAAATTATTTTATGCTGTTCAAAGCTGTGTAGCTCTGTTAATATTTAGGATATCGCGATAAAGTTTTAATGAAATATTATCAAGCCCTAAAACTTTCCGAATTTGTAAAAAAAAAAATCGATTTTTTACCAGCATTGCATAAAAACTTTCCTTATTATTTTCGTGTTTACTATCTACATGTTCAAGATATCTCACGAATTTTGTTACACCTTGTACATCTCGTTACTTACCGAGGCTCTGATCGGGTTTCATGTTTTGCGATGGCTTTTGCTCATCCGCCGAATTAGACGTTTTCGATGGGCTGCCGCCGGTAATAATAAATATAGGATTCGACGGTTTCCCGTAGCCAGCTTTCGTCATAGCTTGCACCATAACAAAATATCTTTTCCCCGGAGACAATCCAGGCAACGTCGTTGAAGTTTTGTTACCAGCCACCGTCACGTTTTTCCACGTCGTTATCGAATCCATTAAATCCATGGTGTACGTAACGAAATAATTTTGTATCACGCCGTTCACGTTGCTCGGCTCCTTCCATGCGATTCGTACTTTCGTATTATTTATCAGAAACCACTGTACCTCTTCCACTTTACTTGGAACTGGAATCATAAAAATTTAAGACAGTGTTTCTTCGAAATAGCATCGCGTTTCAGGATCCTTGTATATTTATTAACTTACTATCTTCGTTTGTATAACATTCTATAGATTCACTGTAAAAATTGCTCTGATTTATGCTATTCCCAATAACTCTTACTTTAAATTGGTATAACGTGAATGGCTTAAGTTTATCAATGCTCGCCTTTGTATCGTTTCTGTAAAATATTTATAATTATTTACATCCGACAAGGAAGGTAATTATGCAAACGAAAGTAACATGATACGTACAATATAAAACATTTAGAACCATCTAAACTCGTGACATGAATCGCATGGTAACATAATTCGAAAGAATCCACTTCGTGCACGTCACTCATTGACCACGTTACATTTATAGATGTGGGCGAAACTGGAATAGCTTCTAAAGCTATCGGTATGTTATCTGGTTGATAGATAAGTATGTTACTTATGTTCAATTATTGTATACACGTTAAAATAATTTTTACATTTTTTAACGAGCTTACTTGCATCCGGCTGAATAGTTTCGATTTGTTTCGTCAAACAACCCTTCATTTTATCGGACCTCATCATACATAAGCCCACCGTATAAGAAATATTTACAGCTATAGAAAAGATATATCATTTAGCTATTTAAAACAGTTGTTCGTATAAAATATGTTTGAAAATATGAAAAACTTACCAAGATTAGTAAATACATATTCGGTAACATTCTGGGGTAAAAAAATAGGTGCTAACATCTGTCCGTTTTGATTTTCGCAATAGATTTTCCAACGATCAAATTCCGCGTCAATTTTATTCTTTTCTTTAAGATTTATTTTCCATTTCACCTGTTGAATAAAGTTTGACATAGTAACTAGAAATGTGTGAATACTCAATTTATTTGAATACTCAAATTTCGAGTTGAGTAATGATCGGTTTGTCGAACAAAGTCGCGTATTCGAATTTTCCGAAATAGTTGAAGTTGAAATTAAAAAATGTTTGAAAAAATGCGAATACAGTAAAACCTAATAATTAATAGAACATTATTAAATCATAGTTTATGTTTTACTCGTAGTCCAACTACACTCTTACAACTAGTGCATTGATTAATTAAAACCTTAGATAATTGAAAATAAGGATAATTGTGATATCCGAATTAAAATTATCTTCGATTTTCACTTTTCCGGAATTTTAATTATTTAATGCACTAGGTATAACAATAGAGTAGAACTTCGACCGAAACGTGAACTATGAATAATAAAGGTACCTTAATGTAGCATCTATTAGCACTCTATATTACAAATAATGAATAGGATAATCGAGGTTCTACTATAATCTAAACGGTACGAAAATTCGAGCTCTTTTCGATTTTAAAACACTTGAAGACGAATATTTTTTTATCAAATATTTCTAATTGAAAATTCGTCTTTCGAATAGTTTGTCGATTCCAAGTAGCTCAAAAAAATTCGAATGCTCGACTCACCTCGAATAATCGAATCGAGTTTGGCTCAGCTCGTAAATTACGAGTACTTAAAAACTTCTAATAGTAACATAACAACGTGTTTTAAATAATAATTTGCAATTACCTTTACAATCGAAGCATTCACAATTAATATTTGTATATCTACAACGTTCTTTATAACAACAGATTCAGCAGATGGCATCGTTACAGTGGTCCACTCTAATTGTGATTCGCTCACATTAGGCCAACCTTGTTTCGTCCTTGCCAGCACTCGTATATCATATTGTGCTCCAGGTATTAAATCTACAGGAAACATTGTAATCATTTATTTAATATTAATTCATTAAATACGAATAAATAAAATTACAAACGTACCGGACAGTATGTAAGACTTTACATCGGCGGACAAAGGAAGAACACGAGAAGACGGATGCTCGTGTCGCCTGTACTGTAGTTTGTATTGTACCACTACTCCGCGAGACTCCCTTTTGGTTAGCGGTTCCCATGATACATTTAATTTTGTACTACTAATTATATTCACATTTACTTTTGGTGCACCTTTAGGAACTGTATAAAAAAATTTAACAATTTTAATATTTTTTCTAGTATGCAGAATCGAATGTATACAATTTGTCCTGAAAGTTCCCGGAATGATTTTTTTTTTTTTTGGACATACCAATTGACTTTACAAGCTGGTAACACGTGAAACAAATACATTTACATCTTGATAGTTGTATAATTATATGATCGCAGCATTTTATAAAGAAATAATGGATAAGCTGCTCAAAAGAATCCAGCGAAGCGGAAAATGATTCCCGGCTGCATTACAACATACTGGCTCATGGTTCAACAATAGTGAGAAAATTTTTTAATTAATTATTACTGACCACAATTTGACAATAATCAACAATGATTAACAATTTTAAAAAATAATGTGTAATTGAATTAGTAATTACAGTTTAATTATAATTTTTTATGTTATCAGATTACATTTCGCCCAACTCTGCCAACGTCGAGAAATTCTCTTTACTCTAGAAACAGTGAGAACTTTACGATGCCAAGCCGTGAAACCTTCAAATCTCTAATTGATGAAATTATTCTGAGAACTTTCTTGCAAACTTTGTATTAAACATAACTTACCACTTGGAGCTGTAGAACAGACAATGGTAGCAGACTGATCACTAGCACCATGATTGTTCCACACCCGTATATAGAAGGAATAATTCGTAAATGGTTCAAGAAGCTTTGTAACTTCTACCGACGTAGAATTACCCGGCTCCGGGGGAGAAACTTCTTCTTTACCTCCTTCTTCACCGCACAATTCACAAACAAATATTAGATAATTTCGAACTCTTATTGATATAATTTTGCTTGCAGGAGTGCTCGAATCTTGGCACCAAACGCAAATAATTCAAGAGCAAGCACTCCGGGAGCCAAAAAAATGTTATCGTATTATTAAGTATTATATATGTTCCAGCGATCTTACCTACGGGACTATAATGGACGGTATAAGCTGTAATACTGGTATGTGGCAGAGACTTTGGTGGTTCCCAAGAAATAAAAATTTTAACCGGTGACAAAGCATGACATTTTAGAGAGGTAGGTGCAGCAGGACTATTACGGGATGTATTCACTTGGAGCCGACCAGCGGCCCATATTTCTCCGACTGAATTTACAGCGACGCATTGATATATACCAGAATCAGACGGAACTGTTGCTGATATCGCCAGTTCCATTTTATTATAGTCTTTTATATACGTTGTTTTACGCCCTAGAAATATTTTCGTTACGTTAAGAATACGAGAATTTAAACGTAAATAAACATAGTTAATAAACATTATTACCATTAATAGTAATATTCATCGAATCCTTCAACCAATATATTTTCGGCACAGGAAATCCCTGTGCTTGACACTCGAACCTGGCAGTTCTTCCATTTGGACATATTTGATTCGTGGGCGTTTTCAAAAACGAAGGCGGTACTAATACGTCCACCGTTATGTTCTAAGGTAATTTTCAAAAGATATAATTAAAAGTACTATCAGGTATGATTGTTTAATGATATAAAGCTCGATACAAACCTGAACTTCAGACTTATTTGTAAGAAAATTTTTCGCAGAACACTGATATATCCCAGTGTCAGATACGTTTACATTTACTAATGACAATATACTAACACCAGTACTAGAATTAAGCAAAATGCGAGGTTGACCAACGATGTGATTATCTGAAAATTATCGTGACGGAAAATATTCAGTTCATAATTTTCTAAAAAATATACAGAGTTTGACCGAATAACATGTACACAAGCAGGAACACGGTGATTCCTTACAAAAAAAAATAAGAAAAAAAAAAGTAGAGTACAATTTTTTCATACGAGGTTCCGTTTTCGAGAAAATTAAATTTGAAAATCTGTCCTCTTCGAATGTAATTTCTGCAAGGATAAGATTCGCCATGCGACGTACAACACACTTATTCTGTTTGTAAACAATGCTCTGCAACTTCCACTGTGTTATTGTCGTGAATCAGCGTTGTATTAGTCGTGGAAGAACATTTCCATGGCCTCAAAGTTCCCCGAACCTGACGCCATTATATTTTTATTTACGGGGCTCTTATCAAAAGCAAAGTTTATGGCGAAGATATTCAAAATTTAGATGATTTAATCCAACATATTAATTACGCATTTGAAGAATTGAAAAAGGAAAACATACCGAGAAACATGACAATTTCAACAATACTGTAATGTATAATAAAATATTCTTGATAAAATGATTATTTTAGTTCTTGCTTGAATTCCATAATTTTGAAATATTGCGTAGATATTTGCAAACAAAATAAGTGTTATACGTCGCACTGCAAATCGCATTTTACCAGAAATTGAATTTGAAGGGAACGAATTTTCAAGCTTGATTTTCTCGAAAACGGAATCTCGGATGAAATAATTGTTTTATTTTCTTTTCTCTGTTTTTCATAAAGAATCACCTTGAGCCCACTTGTAGGTGTTATTCGGCCGGATCCTGTATAAATACGGGCGACTTACCAGTATAACGAGGAGTAAATGTCCATGTCATGAGCGGTGATGGATATCCAGACGCAGCGCACGCTAAACTAAGATTCGTTCCATTCAATAAAAAATGGCTATATGAAACTTGTGGAAACAACGATGGTGGTACATGTGAGCTGTTACCCTCCGATCGAGGCATAACAGTTAATTTTGCCTCTTTACTCTTCTTGTTTTTCTTAAGGAATTCATTGATTACTACGCATCTATAGAAACAAACAGGCGTTTTAATTTATTTGTAGAATTTTAATCTCCAATCCGATTGCATATACATACCTATATGAACCAGTATCTGATAACTTTGTTGCTTTTATGTACAGAACACCAGGTGGTACCATAAAATATCTACTACTACAAAAGAATGCGAACTATTATTGCTGTTTTATATGATATGGATTGTTATGTGATTTTTCCCTTACTTTGAGTTATTGTGGTTGGGCAACAATATTTTTTCATTATGCTGCCACGTGATATTCGGAGGAAAAGGAACACTGTCTATGAAGCACGACAATCTTGCTACTTCACCCTCTTGAACACTTACATTTTCAGGCGATTCTTTAAATGCGTGGGCAAGTTCTAGAATATATCAAAATAATCGTTAATATCGATGATTAAGGGGTCATATATGTTTCTCGGGGCTAAATCGTGGTCAATGTTTAAGTGTTAATTACTGACGAACTATTGTTTGTGTATGGCAGTTGTGACATTATTATAAATATGGCGTCTGCGTGCAATGGTGTAAAACTGTTTTTTTTTTTAAACAGTGGACATGATTCAGCTCGTACCAGTGATCTGAACCAAAAAGTGTTGATATTTTATTACTTTTTGGGAAACGTAGTTATTGTGGTACGAGGGGTTTTCTTTGGAGGAAAAAAAAAAAAAAACGGTAGTGACAGCAATTTAAATTAGGGTGTCGTGATTTTCGCTTGAAAAATCGTACATTTTTTGTTGTTATTTAAAAATGGTTCAATTTATTCAAAAAAAGCCTTCGTAGCACGATAACTACGATCCCAAAAAGTAATAAAATATCAACACTTTTTGGTTCAAATCACTGGTACGAGCTGAATCATGCCCACCGTTTAAAAAAAAAACAGTTTTACGCCATTGCACGCAGACGCTCTACAAACAAGTACCTTTATAATACAAAAAGAATTAGTCCAATCAGTCTAATAGTGTGTCAGTAACTAACACTTAAACATTGACTACGATTTAGCCCCGAGAAACATATATGACTCATTAAGCAATTAGTTATTAGAAATCAAATTAATTGAGTACCATATCGATGTATTGATTAAATAATGAAAATACTTCTTACCTGCAATTTGTATAAACGTTGGAGACGATCGTAAAAGCCCTAAATTAGTACGCGTTACACAACGGTATTCGTCTTTCTTGTAACCCTTAAAATTAACTGTAGTGCTGTTCCTTTCTTTGAACTTCTGCACCATCTGTAACATACGAAAACGAGACAAATCGTATTAATGCAAATCTATGTACCCTGTTTAAATATTAATTAATCAATACTTTGAAATACCTTATGTAAGTGAAGAGACCCATTTCGTAGGAGAGTACAACGCACAATACCACATGGCGGTGCCTGGACTCCATTGTATAGCCAAGAAATACTTTGATTCGACCCGGCTATACAACTAAGTGTAATTCCTTTTTTTCCTAATATCACATGACCACTAGGTTGAATTTCCAATGTTACACCAGAACCTTTGGTTGGATTAATAGTAAAATTTTCAGGTTTCGAGACATTTTTATTATGTAAACCAGCTCCAATTTCTTTAACACCTGAAACATCCAGTGAATCATGAATTAATTATCATTGGACTATAGATTTTTATGCATTTATGATAATTTAAGTATGTGAAAATGTATCAGAATGTGCATAGATACAAAAATATATGTAACATCAAATTTTTTATGTGTTTTATAGTATTTAGAAGACAAGATATTGTAACTGTAAAAGTATGAATTTGCAGAAAAATTTGCAGTCTAATTATCACTAACTACTATAATCTTTGCTATTGAAAATTGGCTAATTGTGTGTAAAGCCATTGCATTACTGTAAATGACCAAACAATCATGAATACTATTGTAAAAAAAATTTGAAACAGAGAATAGTCCTTGTTTATTGATGAACAGAACATAAAATAAAATGTTAACATAAACTTTTTAACTGTGAAAGTAAAATTATGTGTGCTTTAAAGTTTGTAGATTGAGTTCAGCAAAATTGTTTCATCTTAGAGACAAAAGCAATGGCAGAATGTAATACAACTTCAAGCTACGTATATAAAGTTGGACAACATTAAATTGTATTTTGGGAAAAGAAAGTTTCTACAATCGACTAGAATAAAATGATTCTGTTAAAATCTGTGTATATCTATAAGTACAGTGAATGTTTTAAGTTATAAAGCAGATCAATGTAAAACAAGATGTTTAATTTAAACCCATTAAAATATTAAAATGTACACTGTTTACAGTCTGATAAAAATACTGAGAATGTGAAAAAAATCATAATTTAACATGCTTTTGACATAATCTAAAAAACGAAAATTTGTTACAAATTTAATATCACCTAAGTTGTAATGACCTGAAGCTAAAATGGTTTTTTTAATAAATCGTTACCTCATACTAACAGATGTAAAGATAATACAAAAACATGAAAATATTGGTTTTCTGAAAGAATTAGCAAAAAAGTAATATACTAAAAATCTTTTCGTCTCTAATATTTATATTTTTTTACATTCAAAGAGTAAAGTTTTTATCTGCTAAAAAAAATTGTAAGAACTGCACGAATTTCGGAGCAGTGGGTAAATGGCTTTGAAGTTTCATTGAAAATATATGTACATATATTTTCATTAATGTATTTTCGTTCGATAACGCGTGTCTCCAATGAAAATACTTTATTGAGAGAAAATATTAAAATCGGCAAGGCATCGAAGTAAATGTTTGGAAAATCATTAGCGCATGGACCAGTGTACCACTTTAACGAATATAAACAAATTAAATAGAAGACGGAGAGATATACCTGCGGCACTAACGGGCTTTAGCATTTCTGTAAACAAAATACTTAATAAAAGTACTCGCGCCGCCATATATTCACACTCATTGGCACTGGTTTCAATGATAAATCTTGGCCGAAACTCTTAGTCGATTTAGTAGATTTTTCAGCGAAATTTGTTGCCGCATGTTTGACATTGCTCGCAAGAGTTTTCGGCCGTTCCGTTCGCCGAACTCTTACCCCCCTTCAAGCCTTCACTGTTCTTTCACATTGTCGTCGAATAGAACACTATGCCGTCACCGAAATATCGAGGACGTTAACAATACCGAGAATTACGCGGTCGTTGAAAACGATGCTCGATTAACTTGCTTTTCATTAGCATGCGATTCATTCGTTTTTTGTCATCTTCTACCACTGTTACCTCCATTCGTAACTCTACAGTAAGGAAGAATGCGCGAAATTTCGTGATCGCGGCTCGCAGTGCCGCGTGCGGAAAATTTTCGAAACAGATTTCGCACGGACCACGCGGATTTCAATATTTTCAACTGTTACGTGAGTTATGTGCCGTTTAGCAACTTTAAAATTAGGACTGTTTTGTAGAATTTTAATTAAGTTAAAGGAAAGTTTGAAAATTATTTTATTTTACGAATAATTAATTTAATTTATAATTTGAATATATTTGAATAAATATAAAGGAAACAATTAAATATAATTCCACTAATTTGAATTTCCCACTGAATTAAACCTACTTTCATGAACTAAATACTTTCATTCAGGCGAAGATCACTACACAGCCAATAGCATCGCTGGAAAAATACCCGCGATTTTTGTTGAAAACGATGCGAATATTGCAAATGCGTTACCATATTACCATGCGTTATTTCTAAATAATTATTCTGTGGATGTGAATTTTTTTTTCAGCGAAAAGTATTTTATGTAATTATTTAACATTACACTAAACTATATATTTTATAGTGATTTCACGTGAATGTTGTCTTCGTATTCAACAACGTTTCGTAGTTATACATGGTTATACACATACATCGATAATAAGCAAGCAATGATTGTCTCCGAAAGAGAAACGAATACCTAACCTTCAAAATTTGAATTTAATAATATGGCCCGTGAAAATATCAATGTTGATTCTGACAAAATGCCGAATCTGTTAGACACTAAAAATATTAATTTAGACAATTGCAGAAAATTAATTAAGTCGTATATTGATCTGGTAAGGTTAAGAAATTTGTCGAGTTTTTCGAATAACCGGTGATTTGACAGTTTAACGAAACTACCGGTTTGTTTACAGCATTTGTATAGCGCCGCTTTATTTTGGGCAGATAAAGTTGTTTCGTTGAGCAACGAAGACACCAAGGATGTGTGTACTTTGGCGCATTGCATGTATTTGATGAAACAATATCACAGAGCTGCTCATCTTATTAGAAGTCGTGGCCTTGAAAAGGTAAAATACGTGCTATTAAATTTTCCAGTAAGACCTGTTGGATTTTGAGTTCTCTTACTTTGGTGTCAAACCTGTTGATTTCAGTTCTTATAGCTTCTTTGTAAATGGTATAAATAAATTGTTAAAGCATTCATAAAAGTCTATTAATTCGCATGGTTTTCGTTTTAAATAAACACAAAATCTGATAAAAGCTTCTAAATTACTTATTATTTTACAGACAGATGTAATGTGTCATTACATAACAGTAAGAAGTCTCCTCGAGGCAAAAGAATACAATGAAGCGCTTCAAGTTATTAATGAATCAGAAATGTGTACCCAATCGGGTTTAACTTTTGCTGATCGGACCGACATATTGGAAGACGCACCGAAAAATGTGAATAGGTTTAATTTTCTATAATTCCTTAAGAACGTAGTCATTAACGATTTAACAAGATTTTGTTGCTCCAAAATAGGTACAAAGTTCAATATTATATGTGAAGGGACGAGTGTACGAAGCAATGGATAACAGAGCGGTGGCAACAGATTGTTATAAACAAGCTCTGCACTGTGACGTATATTCGTATCAAGCGTTCGAAGCCTTAGTTCAGAATCAAATGCTTTCAGCTTCTGAAGGTATGAATCTATGCGTTTCTAATATAAAACTGTTTAAGTAATATTAAAGAATAAGAAAGAATGGAAAGTGTGAAAATAGAAAAAGCAAAAATTGACATATTATTTTATTAGAAAAAGATCTTTTGGAATCTCTTCCATTCAGAGAACAGTGCACAGAGGCTGAAACAGAGCTGTTACGGTTGCTGTACGAAAGTAAGCTGAAAAAGTATCAGGAGCCAAATAAAAAACAGACACTTGCAACTTGTAGCGTGATGGGAGTTCTGGTCACTGATAGATTATCAGGAAATTTGGATATGGAAGTTTCGGAAGCAGAGAGATTGTATTATAACTGCGATTATCACAAATGCTTTTCCCTTACGGAAAGGTAATTTTTCGTTTGACAATAATATATTTATATATTTAATCACCTGCAACAGAAAATTTTCTATTTTTATTATATTTCAGAATATTGAAAAAGGATCCGTTTCATAATTTGTGCTTACCATTGCATATTGCCTGTTTAGTAGAATTAAAGAAGACTAACGGTAAATATATTTTAATAAAGAAGTAGACATTCATTTGATGGTTTCTGTACTATATGATTCATTTATTTTTCAGCTTTGTTTTATTTGGCGCATAAGTTGGTTGACTTATATCCGGACATGGCCTTAGCATGGTTTGCAGTTGGATGTTATTATTACAGTATAGGTAATTTAAATTTAGAACATTTTTTAACTAATGCTCCTTACGCACCAACGTGAATTTTTCGCAGGGCAACGAATGTTTCGCGGCGGAAAGTTCACAGCAGTATAAATACATGGCGTCTCAACTTTTTCCGATAACGATAACGTATTAATTTACTGTGCCATTATGCAGAGTTGAGAAACATTGAATCAAATGCGAGTATTCACGTTTTATGCGTGACTGAAACGAATAACATACTTATATATTCTGAAAGTATGTCTTCCAAAGTTCCTGTCTGTGATTTGTTTGCGGATTTGTAAATTTTAAGTTTGTTTAAACGAAGAATTAAGATAGTAGGAAATTAAGTACATTTTCGACGTCTCATGCTTTTTCATTTTTCTAGAAATTTGTTTATTATTTTTTCTTAATTTTTTACCCGATAACTTCTGATTTTCACTTATTTCAGTCCCTATAAAATTCCTTTAATGCAAAAAATCTTAATTCAGCTTGCAAAAACAACGTAGATCAAATTCATTGCTCAAAGAAATGTCAAGTTCTTGGAGAATAGCGACGTGCGTTAAGAAAAGTAGCACGTTTCGATTCTCTTATGAAAAACAACACGTTTGTCTTCGTTATCATGGAAAAGTAACACGTTTCGTTCTTTACCGCGAAAAGTAGCTCATTTCGGTGGTTAGCTACGAAGAGTAACACGTTTCGTGCTTCACCGCGAAAAGTAGTATATTCGAGTGATTAGCTATGAAAAGTAAAACAGTGAAATGTGTTAGTTTTCGCGGCTGCGAAAGCCCAAACGTGCTAATATTCGTCAGAAACGATGAAATGTGCTTTTCTTCGCGGGAAATCGAAACGTGCTGTTTTTCGTAAGAGAATCGAAACGTGCTACTTTTCGTAACGCACGTCGATAGAATCATGAAGCTACCCTAAAGATGGCGAGAACTAATGTAGCAAAATGACATATAGGTAGTTGAATAAATCTTTGTACAAGTATTTCAACATTGTCTTAGAATTTCAAAAACGCTACGAACTTTCGTTCCAACTCAATATTTTAGTGCTGCGAACTTCGAGAACATCGAAAACTGGGAAAAATTCGCGTTGCTGTGTGGGGAAACTTGAAATGTTCATTTCTGAATAAAAGAAATTTTTGAAATCGTAGGTAAAAGTGATCCAGCAAGGCGATATTTGGCAAAGGCTACTGCATTAGACAGATTATTTGGCCCAGCCTGGTTAGCTTACGGACACTCGTTTGCAGTAGAAAATGAACACGATCAAGCAATGGCTGCTTATTTCAAAGCGTCTCAATTAATGAAAGGTTGTCACCTGCCACTTTTATACATTGGACTTGAATGTGGCTTAACGAATAATCTGAAATTGGCTGACAAGTTTTTTCAACAGGCTCAGGGAATAGCTCCGAACGATCCGTTTGTTATACATGAAATGGGAGTAATATCTTTCTACAATTTAGAGTAAGTCGGTTTATATTTTTATTCCGCGTTGTCCCTGAAACGTTAATGCGTGAAAAGATAAGTTCGAAATTCAATATACAACCTGGATTAATGCACTCCCACCTTTCCACGGTTTTTGGAAATCTGCTTAATTTATGAAGAGTTGTCATTTCATCGAATACAGTTACAAAACTGCTGAACGACAGTTCAAGGAAGCCATGAAAAGAATTCAAGGCGGGCTGAAGGATGTTATTCTCCCTAGTAAATGGGAAGCGCTTTTGAACAATCTGGGTCACACGTGTAGGAAAATGAAAAAATATGAAGAGGCTTTGGAATATCATCAACAGGTTATAAACATATTTTTTTAAATATAACTTTTACCATTAGAAGTTATACAAATAATGTTTTTTTTTTTTCTTAAAAACTTGCAGGCATTGGTATTAAATCCATTGAATCCATCGACATATTCGGCGGTGGGTTTCATTCAAGCTTTGATGGGAAATACTCAGGAAGCTATCGATGCTTTTCATCGAGCGCTTGGTCTTCGAAGAGACGACACGTTCACGACGACCATGTTAACATATGTTATGGAGCAATTAATAGAGGAATCGCCTCCGTATTTTGGTACACGAACGCAAATTCTTTTAATGAACTATATACAATTATTCTACCGCATCTAATTATAAATATTTAACAGATTCGTGTACGGATATTCCTCCGAAGCACAAATTTCCCGAGAATAGGCTTCAAGAAACGGAAATCACAGAATCCTTGGAGAACACGAACAACTTAACCGAGTCGACTAATCAAGACATCGATAAACTGAGAGTGAATTTGTTCTCCGAATGGGGAGAAGAATCGAGTAAAGCCGAGGACAATGCTGCGGATAAAGGAGACGCCAATTCACGGGACGTAGTTGTGAATTATTCTAGCGATATTAGTTCAGAGGTTGAGATGCTAGATTCGTCGACTGCGCATATAGAATACAAATAAAATGCACAACAAATTTTTTTTTTAATATAATAAATAGATCTATTATGTAATAACGCAACAGTTTTGCTTTGGAAATATTTCTTTCCTCGAAACTTCTCCATTGTATGTGATTTTGTATATATCCTGTTTGTGATAAGTTCTTGTATATATTTTATGTAGGATATGCAGTATTTAAAAAAAAAAAAAAGTATTTTACTTATAAATCCTGGAAAATTTATGTTTTGTTACAATTTAACGTTTTAAGTAGTTATTATGACCTTCATAAACAGTTCGTTGATATTGGATGAATAGATATTTATTTACTACGTTATTAAGAAAAGTAAAATTATTTTTTTAAGTGATTACAGGATAGAAGAAAAAATTTTTTAAAAATTTCGTTGATTGATTATTTAATTCGAAGATTAAATTGAAAATGCATATTTCATAATAATGGGAACGCGTGGATTATTTGACATAATAATTCCACGAGGGTGCGTTCGCGATCCGCGCCGGCGTTCAAGAAGGGGAGGGAGTAACAAACCTTCAATTCAGTTCCCAGAGTGGAGCATCGTGAAGAAGAATGGGTGTTTCGTCTTCATCGTTGCTATATCGATATTAAATCGGAGTAGGAGGAAATAAATTTTATTTTCGTAGAAGCGACGAATCAACCATAAATGGACAGTTTTGGATATTGAATTAATTTAAGCGTCATCCCCGGGCGAATAATTAAAAAGCCTGGTGGGACTCGGTATTACGAACTTTTAACAAGACGCGATCATTGTTCCTTCATTAATTTATTAAATTTTGTGTGTATAATTCTTCGCGTTCGTCAATTCGACAGAATTCTGTTATAAGGTATTCACACAATATCGAGTATCTTGTGATTTTTGTTTAACCGTATCACGAACGAAAAAGTTACGACACTAAATTCAGTGGAGAACAACGATCCGAACAATTGAAAAAGTCAGTGAAGTTTGATTGAAAATCAATATGCCTACTTTGCAGGTAAGTTTATTCATTTACGATATTCATACGTCTTTCACTCCATTTTTTCATAATCTTTATTGCTCGCCTCGATGTCATTTTCTCGTGATTCCTGTTTTCTTTTCGGCATTTTGATAACCCCCTTTTTCGGATTAGCGATTTTGAGGTTTTGAGGGTGCATGAGAAGGTAACGATACGTCGTCGCCTCGAATCTAAAAGGGTTATTGTCATTCCGTCGGTTCGAAACGAGAATTTACTGTATAGATTGTATCGTTAACGAGTGATAACCACAACGTAGAATTTAGAAACGGTGAAACCGGATACAGGAGAATGTCCTGCGTCCTTACTTGTAAACAAACACGTGAATCGTACGTTTAAGTCGTAACGCGTCATCCACGTGCAAAACACGTTGTGTGTAAGACACTGATAGATCCGGCCTTTATCCAGTGCGCCCTCTGAAATCACCTTTAATTGTTTATCCAACCGTATTGAACGAAGGGGACGAAAAAATTCGCTTCCGACAACCGAAATGCTTTCTAATATCGTCGAATTTTATGAAAATACATACATCATCGTAACAATTACGAATCTGTGAAATAACGAACCTACGTTACCACAATCGATTGCACCAGCGTGTTAGAAATTTGTAATTTTACCAAAGGTACACGATATTAGAATACAAAAGAATAGCAATGTATAAACGACTCAATTGGTAGTTAAATAATATTTCGCTTCGAATAGATTTACTTATTACGAATTTCATGAAATTGAGATTCCATTTATTTCTAAATACTAATATATATATATTTTTTCGATAATACGTTCGACTTTCGTGAGAACAATCGATATCGGTGTCAGCCGTGCGTAATTCGATGCTTCGAGGGTTATATCGGTCATTGCAAATAAGAATCTGAAGCGATCCAACATATCAAAATTATGATATACATAGTTATTCGACGTTTCGTATATTTGGACACTTAGAATCTTATACGCGTTTGGATTTTCGTGTGAAATACAGAATATCTGGCCTGACATATTTCCGGCCCTACAAATTTTTTTTCCAAATTCCACGAACGCAAACTGGGAGTGGCGTCCTTGGGCTTCTGTTTTTGTTGTTCTGCGTGGAAAGCGCGGAACATAGTACAGTGGGTATCCGTTCGCAGTAATGATTTTAACAAATACTCCGATGTAAACAGTTCAGCGCTTGGGTACCTGAATTTTCGAATTTCGGCGGAGCAACCGAATAGTAGCATATTACTATAACCTACATAGAGCATCGATAGAATTGAAAACCTCTTCGAAGCGATTTCGTGCGCGGCCGGAAATTACGCAAGAAATTCGATTACTGTAATAAACGTGGCGACCGATTCAAATCGATCCTTATTTCATTCTTTTCTGCGAACAAATTCGGAATATAAAGGAGACAAAGTGGCACAATATTTAATAAACTTTCAACGGCTTTTAATTTCTAGTTAACAATTTGACTTTCATAATGACCAACTAATGAATTATTACGTCAAATTCCTTTAGATTTTTCGAACGAAATTTGTTTCGCATTCGCGTTATCAGTCTATTTGCAAATTTAAATTGTAGTTTTCTTCGAAATTCCCTTTCGAATTATCGGCAATTTTTCCGCGACGATTTGATTATTAAGCATTTTTGTGCAACTGATATGTTTGACAACGAGTTGCCGTTTTTTTTTGTTTGCAGTTTGATTCGATGTGCGAAATTGACGGCGTGAAAATAAGGGACGTGTCCAATCGTAATGAAGCGTTGCACGATTTGCAATTGCAAACTTCACGCGATCAAAACAACATGCAGTTGCCTCAGCGGGACCACGCGTCCTCCCAGCAACCGCACCAACGGGACAGGGACCAGTTGCAGTACCAGCAACGTGACAGAGAACTGCATCGCGAAAAACTGCAACAGCATCAGTTGCAATCGATGAGCAACTTACTCCTGGACCTGCCGCCACCATCAAACTTCCAAGGATTCTCGCACGACTCCTCCTGCGCCCAATCTAACAAAAGCAATAACATCGATGGTAATATCAATTTCTTCTATTTATTTATTTTTTTTTTTTTTCATGCAATTCTTTGCATTTTTTTCATCTTCTCTACACTATCGCAAATCTATTTACTTGAACTTTTAATCAAACAGATTCGAGTTTAAATTTATTTATCATGTAAAACGTTAAATATACATATTTTCTGAATAGCGTCGTTTTAATCAATTACTATCAAATTCAATTATGTATGTACGTTCGTTGAGATTAGATTTTTTAAGTACTTACGATAAAGTTCGATATTTTCGTGGATTCTACTGTCTTATTGACATGAGTCGCGAGGGATCTCGGTGCTTGTTTTTAGGAGACACCCGATGAACAAATTTGTTCGAACTTTTCTCACCGCGTTAAAATCAACGAGCGTTTTCGTTCGTCGTTTGTCAGTCCTCGCGGTCGTGTTGTATTTTAACGTTTTTCAAAATAGTGATTTGTTTGCTTTGCATCCGTAGACATGTCGATTTCCGATCTGTTCGGATTGGGTTTGCCTCGCGGTTCGTTGATGAGCAACCAGTTACCAGTCGGAACTCCCAGTTACCGCAGTTATCAGCATCAGAATTGCAATCAGGGATCCTCCCAGCATTATCAGGTAAAGTTACCTTTTATTTACATACATACATCACGCGTAGAAATTTCTTCACGCCTTATTATTTTTTCGTCGTTCGTCATTCTCGCGGAAATTAATTTTTTTAAATTTATGTAAACGCTACATATTTATTAATCGATATTTAAACAAATCTACGAGTACTGTGCTGAGTCCGAAAAGATTGCTCTCGGATCTCGTTGATTATAAATTATCGAGCAACGTTCTCAGCCTGGTATAATACTTCCTTCGTAAAGTGAGTGCAGGACGGGTCACTCGTTTGTAGGAGACGATTATACATGAACTGTAAAAAATAAAACGTATCTTAGGGTTTCGATTTTTCTGGAATTTGATTTCCTCGACCAATTTCGTTTTCTAATTGAATTGTAGTGTTTTAGGTTGACAATGACAACGCAAAGTTATAGCAAATACGTTATTAATGACCGAGTAATAAAATAAAAAAAATTCGTCGACTTTATCATGCGTTGCTAAGAAAATGTCTTCCGACGAAAATGCAAATTCTCACTCATATGCACTCGCAATTCTAAGTTGTCCGCGGGACATCTTCTCAGCAACGCATAGCACGTTAATCTATGAACGCTTGTTTTTATATATGGTGCACTGTAATATTTATTAATATTTTAAAACGTATATGCATTTGAGGTACGTGATTCTGTGATTCATTTTCGTTTAAGTATAGTTTATTTATATTTCGTAACGTTAGGGAATTAGTTTTTGATCAGTTCATCAAATAAATAAATCGAAATATGAATTTCTTATTCTACTCCGCAAGATTCATAATTCTGAACAATAGAAAAATTGCATAGAATCTTCAAAGAATCATTTATGGAAGAACAGAGTGTGAATGATACAATCAGCAGATCGTGTCGCCGAAGGAGTCTCATGACCTTCATTCGGGGGTTCATATTAGATCTACGATATGTACTTACGTTTATCTGGCGTCGCCCTTTTTACGCGATTCCATCTCGGTCCATATTAAAGAGTCTATCGCGTTTTACTGCCGCCGGCGAAAACGTTTGCAAGCGTACAGAAAACCGGTACCATATTGGGCAGACGCTTTAATGGACGCTTTATCAAGCTTTGTACGTACATAAAGGCACCGAGGAGGCATTAAAATGCGCGTATTAGCCTCGACGTATAATGCGTCGAGGAAAATAAATTGCACACAGTCGCGGGTTGATGTAACTCGGATTCCAGGACAGCCAAGAATTTACAAATCTGAGCCAAACAGCCCTATCACGCCTTCTCCTCCCCGCCTCCTTCTTCCCCTACCGTCAGCCTCTTTTCTTCTTAACCCCATTCGATCTTACGCGATCCACACTTTTTCCTCGTAAATTTATAATCGCGTACTGCGAACCTCTGACTCGTATTTTTCTGACACACCAGAGTCTGGACCAGAGAAAATCAATAGGGTTATTCTCTGCTCGATCGTAAGATTCTTGATAATGAAAATTTCATTCCGAATTTGGAGACAGATTTAGCGCAGAGTCTGTAATTAAGTCGCTTCTTTTAAAACACTGCTTTTCAGATTACTACGAAATTTTACACGCCACTAAAGTTCTATTTTTCTTTTAAATTGTTTATATTATACATTATATAGAGTCATCCACGTATCTCGGAGCCCGAGCCCATTTATAATCATGTGTACGAGTTCCGAAATACGTGGATGACCCTGTATTGTTTGACATTATTAAACTGCGGCTGATTATGCAAATTCATATTTTCAAAGGCATAGAAAATTAACTGCAACCTTGATAAAAGTGTCTTTTACTTTTCAAAGTAATTTAAATAAGTATTTGTGAATCTATGAACATTCTGGCACATTTAAAATCCCTCTAAATACATAAACATCCGCAGTCTAGTCGTGACAAATGTATCAATCATTGCTTGTAAAATCAAAGGGCACTTGCCCGTTTAAAATAAATAAAGAAAAAAATTAATGGAACGTGTGTTTCGAAAATTGCAGTGCGACGATAGAAATGGAATTTGCTCGAACTCGTCAATGTCGGACATTTCGAGCTCACCAAGCTCTGTTACCACGCCTGGCAGCCCTAGCACTCCCGGCAGTTTGTACTCCAATTCCCATACTTTCTCGTCTACGAACAGCGGCTACCAAACGATGTCGTCGTCGACGAATCGAGGATCCATGCAGCACGTGGGTTCACCGACGTCGCCTATTCACTCCCCTTATTATGGGAGGCCAATTAGGGGCTCTCCGCCTTACAGGTATCTCGAATCGTACATAGTCTTCCCTAATTCTAATAAAACTTAATCTAATCTTTAATGAGTTGTTTTCTTTTGGTAATAGCGATTGCGGCAGTCCCACGTTTGAGTATCCTCACGTTGTGGGGTGCAACAGTTCCAGATCAAACTCGCCTGCGGATTCGGAGACCAGCGGAATAAGCAGCTGCGACGGTTCTTTATCTGATATTATGGTACCTTTATCCTTTCTAAATTGATCTGAAACAGCGATTTTCAACATTTTTCAGCTCACTGTACACATAAACTAATTGATAAAATTCTGCGATACATCCAAAATATGTACAGCAAAACCTCGATTAACCGGCTTAACATCGAAGTCATAACCGAAGCATTTTTGATTTTCAGTGTTCTATTGTGAAATCAAAATTGAAAGCTTGCTCGAAATTTTGCTGTACTCTTGTCGCTAGTGTATCGAATAATTGGGATCTGGAATAACAGAGATCGAAAGTAATTAAGAGCCGGTTAATCGAAGTTCTACTGTATTATCATTTTTTTCCCATCTGACGAAACAGATGGCTACAATTTTTGTGATTAGTACAGTATTCTTTCACTATAAGCTCGCCGTTTTCGTCGCTTCATCGAGCCACTCTTCAATTTCACTGTAATTATTAACGACGTACCAAAAGCTATCGATTCCATTATTTCATTACCTTCACGAACATGTGCCTTACACATACTATTGCTCGATGAAGCGACGAAAACGGCGAGCTTATAGCAAAAGAATACTGTATTGCACTTGTTAAAAATTCTTACAACACATTGGTTGAAAACAGCTGATAATAATTCTACTCGCATTCCAATTTGATACATTGAAAAATTGATCTTTCTAGAACTGTTTATCATTGAACTCCTCGTCGCACGGATGCTACCAATCGTTGGGTTCGCTCATGTCGCCGGAGGTGGACTTGTGTTCAAACAACAGAGCGTCCACGATCCAACGAATGGGAGTGAAAAAGTATTTATCACCGAACCACCAAGGATTATCGTCATCGACGCATCACCATCATTCGAACGGGCATAATCGTCGCCATAATTACGGCTCGAACCAAAACGGCTCGAATCAAAACGGCAGCTTCTTGAATTATCTTCTGTCGCACGAAAAGAATTGTTGTCCCTCTGGAAATCATATGATGTCGCTTAATTCACTGCCAATGAACATGTTCGATCCCCAAGTTTCTTTGGAGCGCGTAGCAAGATTTCATCGAAGTGCCGCTGGTATGTAGAGATGTTTAAAGTTTAAACCAGGGACTTAAACCGGTACCTATAATACCGGTATGACATCATATCGATATATGAAAATACCGGTGTTTTTACCTATATTTACCGGTAATTTTTTCGGTTTTCTTAGTTTACTACAATATTCAAAATATGTTTTAACAGGGATTTACAACTATTGTAGGTAAAAGTATTGTTTTGCTACTGTTATTATTAAACTGCGGAAGTTTATGCAAATTAATATTTTTATAGACATACAACAGCAACTGAATCTTAAATAAATGTGTGTTTTATTTTCTAAATATTATAAAATGCATTATATTTTTTATATTTGATTGCATTTTTATATCTGCAGGCGTCCTTATAGGTTTTTGTAATTTGAAAATTGCCATAAATGCATAAACTTCCGCAGTCTAGTTATTATGTTAGCAAAGTCATACTAAAACTGATGTGTGTAGTACTGAAATCGCTGTAATGTCGAAATTACCAGCATTTTTCGAATATTTTCTCCAATTATATTTTACCAGTATTTTCTCGAGTGAACAAAAATATGAGTTTACAGTCGTCGATACGTCGATCTCATATGTTAAGTGTTAAAACATTCTATTCTTTCTTACGGTCATGCCACAAAGTACCTCACAAAGAGAGTGATGCCCATAATGGAAAAACCGAAAAAATACCGGTATTTATTTCGGTTCTCGGTAATATATCGGTTTCGGTATTATAACGGTTTCGGTATTATAACGGTTTCGGTACCATATCGGTTTCGGTATAGTATTGTTGACGTAATACCGGTATCATGTCCCTGGTTTAAACAACGATAAACAGTAAATGCATAAACTATATGATAATATAAATTGTAATTATACAGCACTTTGTGATCCTACTTGCACTTGGAGCGGTGTATTGCCTGCGCGGACTCAGAAACCGTCTGGTTACTCCTCCAAAGTATTTTTCGGAGGCGTGCCTTATGATATTACCGAATCTCTTATAATGTCAACGTTCAAACAGATTGGTCAAGTGCGAGTGGATTGGCCTGGAAAAGAACAATCCGCTCCACCGCCAAAGGGATATGCATACGTCGTATTTGAATCTGAAAAACAGGTAACCAAAGGCTTTACACTTTTTTTTTTTTTTATATAGTATCTTTAACGTTGAACTACGAATAGAAAATTTGATTGTTCAGGTGAGGACTCTGTTGGCGTGTTGTACATACAAGTTTACCAATGGCGGCAGTTGGTATTACAAAATATCGTCGAAACGTACAAAAGCAAAGGAGGTATAGTGTTCTCAATAATTCTTTTCACTCGCGGTCTTAGAACCGTGGTAACGTAATTTATATTTGATTGTAGGCACAAGTAATACCTTGGGCCCTTGACGATAGCAACTACGTGAAATCTTCATCGCAGAAGCTCGATCCTTACAAAACCGTGTTTGTCGGTGCTCTTCATGGTATGCTAACCGCTTGTAGTTTAGCAAAAATTATGGACGATTTGTTCCACGGTGTTATTTACGCAGGTAAAAATTATATCCAAAATGTGCATAAGAATTTTTTTTATCTACGAAAAGAATATTGAAATTGAAACTTTGTTGTAGGCATCGATACCGACAAATACAAATATCCAATAGGATCCGGTCGTGTTACGTTTAGTACAAAACAGTCGTATATGAAAGCTGTTTCCGCTGCTTTCATAGAAATAAAAACTGACAAATTCACGAAAAAGGTAAATATTTCAGCTGCGATATTGTAATCATATTTGTAACTCGGACACAAGAAGCGACACTCCGACGAAGAAATTATTCAGAGGTTTGATCAGTAATTTCGCTTTTAGAAAAACAAATGAAATGATATAATTAATTTATTTGAAAGTGTCGCTTCTTTTTACATCTACTCTATGACTCGAACAATCATTGACCTAATAATCGTTTCAACAGGTGCAAATAGACCCATATCTGGAAGATTCCATGTGTTCCGGATGTTCCGTGCAACAGGGACCCTATTTTTGTCGCGAAGTGGTACGAAAATTAGTGAATTAATTCCTTTCGTTTTCTTACATACTTCTTTTTACTATATTACATCTCCTTTGTTCAGATGTGCTTCCGGTACTTTTGTCGCAGCTGTTGGCTGTGGCAACATTCCATGGAACTAACATGCTACCATAAACCTCTAATGCGTAATTCTAAGTCGAACCAGGTGATCGGATTATCGCCGAACATGAATTTCAGATCCCGAGGAGTAAACAACGCTGCGATTTAAGTACGACCACGTTGTTCTGGCCACAGTCGCATTCACTTCTTTTTTTTTCTTTTTTTTTGACAATTTCTTTTCGCACGGGATGTTGCATTAACTGACTCACTGACGGAGTGCAAACTTAGTTTTTATCGCGGGGCTGCAGGCAGCTGGTTTGACGATATAATAGAAATACCAGATATACCAGCTGAACAGCGAAATGTAACAGAGAGACTGAGATATATAATTGAAGGATTCGGATAGACGAAGACAAAAATCGTGTTCCATGAATAGTTCCTATTTCAAAACGCGAACCATTATCGCGTGCAGCAAACAATACTTTTATTTAGTATGTTTACTTAGGGACTGGTTCTCGTTTATTGTTTTATTCCAAGGAATATAATAATTGTGTCGTTGAGAAACGGATCGTATTACACAGCAGTTTATGTATTACGAATGTATATTAATACTAAATTCGTATAGGCTCGATCGTGGCTTTTATAGTGACAATAATTTTTATGCAGTAAAATGAGAAAGCCACTCGACTGTTTGAAAGAGAGCAAGGCTAAGTTGGTGATTATTAATCATTCGTAAAATATAATACGTCATTATAAAAAAAAAAATCTATTGGTAAAAAGTACTATGCTTAATCGTAAATCATTCGATGATTCTACTATTCTGATAGCAGAAGGGTTGAATAGCTTTATTATGTTTTGCAAATAATGCGTTTGATTTAGCGTAACGAAAGCAATATCTTTCTACGGAAATATTAGTCATGTATTAGCTGATCTCTAAAACCGTTCTAGTATTTCGACATTTATCAGCGGGCGCGGTTCGACGATTTTGCAAAGAATCCCACGGCTCTCACCCAGGATTTTTTTTTTCAAAGTTTTCGATCTGCGCTCTTCATTATTGTAGTTTTACGTTAGATTATACAATGTAAGAATATTGCCAAATAACCATTATAATCGTAATTAATATTCTTAGTCAAAGCGGCAGCCTTTGCAAAGTTTTGTTAACAGGGACTGTTTAACTGATGATGAAATGGAAAAGTACATGGTCTATGATTCTGGTGCGGATTATAGTCAATTGATTCTGTTTTTATTTTTTGTTACGCCATTATGTTATGTATCTCCTTTCAACAAGATTTCGTGATCTTACCTCTAATCGCGTTTCTAATGTTTTGATATCATTTTGTTGAGTGAATTAAAAAATTATATTTTTGCAAGTAGTCTTCCATTATCATTTCCCCTTTTCTTCATATTTTTTTTTTGTTCCATGCTTATTTTTTATTTTAATCTCTCGTTCCTTTTATATTCCCGATCTTCGAAATGTACGCTTACATACAATACTAAAGTTTCAATGTTATTATCAAGGAAATTTGATAGCCACACAATATTTACGAAAGAACAAGAGAAAAATTAAAAATACGAATTGGTAGTGCAGGTTGAATTGTTTTTAAAATCGTACAATATTTACAATGAATCTTTTTCATTTTTGCATTTATTTTAAGATTGAAAACGAAGGAAAAAAAAAACTTAGTAACTTAACATTAATTAGTTTTTCACGAAATAGTTATAATTTGTCATATTATCGATAACAAACAACTGGAACTTATAAATTTATAAGTTGTTATTGGTAACTGTTCGAACGTTAAAAAAATTATTCTATAGAATTAAGGTTTACAATTTAACAGGCAGCTAAATGACTACAGATTACGCTGTTAATTTTCATCTTATCTGAGACGAAGAGTAGATATAATAAGTTTGAGACGTTAAAGTTTCGCTTGATTGATGAAAAGTGACAACACAGGCATATATATAACATCGAAATAATAATATCATTGTGTGCGCATATGCGCGATGATGACACATGATCATATGAAGTGCTTTAACACAATTATCAAATAATATATGTACGTAATATTCTACAGAAGCTTGAAAATGTATCCATAACGATTTTAGTCAACGTGAAATCCAAAGGCGTCCTGTACACACCGAAACATGTTATGATGCACGCATCGACCTTCGGTTTCGTCGATGGGAAAACCAAAATACTATTTGACTAATAGTTTGCCATTTTTCTGCGTGTTTCCTTTCAGTCGTTGAAGCGTTATCTTTTATAATTAATGTACTCTCTCGTTATTGACAATAACATTGAGCGTTAACCAAGAGTATGTAACGCGAAGACGGATTAACGATGACGCAACTCTCGCAAAATAAAGAGTCGATGCATCGTAACACGTTTCGGTGTGTGCAGGAGGTAAAAGTGATTCTAAATGGAAGACAAAATCTTAAAGCTAAACGCTGATAAACGAACAGCAAAGAGGATAACAAATCCAGGGAAATTTTAAAGGATGCTCTTTTATCGAAAATATCTTGTTTACAAACTTTTAATAAGTCGTGCCTTTTAACGTAACCTCCGTAGATTTTATTCTAATGTGAAGAACCCAAATTATTTTTAAATTATCGATAACCATACGATACAGGGTGATCTACTATTAAAGAAACAAGACTGTTACTGGTACGCATAACGTCAAGCTTTTTTAAAAACTTTTATGAGATTTAATCAATCGTAAAACAATTATTAATACATTGCGCCATGAGTAGCGAAGTATCTTTATTATGTTCCTACGAAAAGTGCCTCCAATTCTTTTATTTTTACTGGTATTGAAATCTAAGTCCACAATTTAGAAATGATAACATATAAAAAAAAGTATATATATATGTATGTAAAAATAATTCAAACGTTAGTCGAGATGTACACAGAGTGTCCTAAAGCCGATAGTATTAGTGGGAGAAGGATGCATGGAAAAGTAAGTCGAAAATATGAAATAAAATAAAATTTACTGACTGCGTGCTTCGCTTTCGAAAATAGATAATTCACTTCGAATTTTGATCTCGTTCGAGCGAATCAAAATCCACTCGAACTCGATCGAAATTCGAAATCGTTGTCTCGAAACCGGCGCGTGTGGTAAAAAATATCGTATTCTATATTTTCGATTAATTTTTTCCGCGCGCAAAATCGCCATCGACTCTGAGACACTCTGTATAAGTGTACTTATTAGCATAAAATCAAGTAAGCTTTATCCGATACATAATTAGCAATTATTTACATTGCTTTAGCTTTTTTCCTAACACATGTATCCTTGTTGAAGCATACCTTATTGTATATTAAAAGTAATAAATTGTTATTCATTATGTTAATGACACTGTATCGCCTTGTAATTACGAAACGATACTTTATATTGCATGAAAGAATTAAATCGTACAATCTAATCTCATTCTTATCTTTACAGTTTATTTCACAGTTATCATACAATAGAAACAATGTACAAATGCTTGTCACAATAGTCGCCTTTCAAATAATTTACACATTCCCTCCTCAAGTAGTAAAATATCTTGTATTGCTTATAGTTTCGCGAGAGTCGTCAACATTCGTATTGTATACGTTTGCTCAGCGCTTGGTACAGTCCAATTAGGGAAGACACAGTTCCGAGTGCGCCGACTTGCCACGTCTTAAATCGACCTCCCCAAAGTACACCGGAAGGTAAATAACTAACGGCGTAACTGATGTCCATTATTAATCGTATGCAAGTCAATAATTCGGACCGTTTCTGTTTATTTACCAGTTTCAGAACCGTTCTGTCGAAGCGTAAACAGTAAACAGTCGCGGATAAATCAATTTTCATTAACAATTAAAGTAAACATTTTCATCTCGTTTGTATATTTACCTTGTATCGCTGTTAACTTTACGAACGTCTCTTTTATAATTACTAAACTGGTTCAATTTCCTCAGAGATCTAAAACGAACATAGAAATGTATGCATATTTTTTCTTCAATTATTTTAACAGTATATTTTTATTTACGCCCGTAATTAATTTTAAATGTGGAAATTAGTTTATTTTTCTACGTACTTTATTAAAGACAAATGCAGAGAAAGGATCCAGAACCACGTCGAAGCATTTTCCCACCTTTCGTTATTAATTTTAATTAATTTGTTATCACCGGCCCACGAAATGTGTTCTATCGGACAAAATATAATGTCCACCGCGATTTGCATCAGTTCAACCCATCTGATCAACCAATCTGGTTCCTATTGGATCATTATATGAAATTTACATGTCTCTAGAAAAATAGCATAAATCTGTTCATTCTATTAATAAATAGAACGGTCATTACTTAGAAAGCTGTCGTCGAATTCGATTTCGATGATTTTTTTTAAAGAACCGACGATTTTTTTAAGAAAACTGTTTTGTCGCTTGTAAAAGAACATTGATTTATAATTTGGAGCATTTACACACAAGCGATCAAAAATCGATTTGGCGATCTGCATGAAATTTATCGATATAACATTGTAAGTACAGTGTTGACTCGAAGAATGGCATAGAGAAATCTCTTTTTCGAATCAAACTCAGGCGTCGTTCTTTGAGTCAACACTGTAAGATTGTTCTTATATCAAACAGTACTGTACATATTTGACTGATTTCACGATATCGATTTTTGGTCGTTCGCAACAAGTAGCAGTAGCCCGTGTGTAAAGGCTTTTAAATTCAATGAAAAATCTTTTTGTCCTTTGCGGCGACAAGATTCTAAACAACCCTTTCCTGTCGCGAATCATTAAAAAAAGACAAGTTGGTGACCGTACATACAGTAAATATTTCTTTCTAAGTTTTGACACGGTCTGAATACGGGAAACATGGAAAGTACGTATTTATGTCTATAACTGTCTATCTATTATACAGAGTGTAACAAAAGTATGTACCAGGACAAAAGATTATCTTGAAGGAACTGGGTTTGAGAAAAAAAAATGTTGAATACAAAAGTTATAGGGTAAAGTAAAACGCTCTTCGTGGAGACCTTGACTTTGTCCTTTACTTCAATTCTCGAGGACATTTTAATTTTTTTTTTTAGATTGATGTATTCTATAGTATACTTCACGATGATTGAAATCGGATATGGCAGCAGCTTTCTAGATAATTACCAATACGACACGCGATTTTAAGAAACTCTTCGTTATAGCTGCGTTTACAGTGATTACTCTAAAATTACACGCACTTTAGAAATTTAACCCTGCTGTTGGGTCTATTTTATCAAATCCTGGATTTTGTTTAATTAAATAACTGTTTCAGTTGTAAGAAAAATATGAGGAAGCTACTGTTAATATTTACGTTTATTGTTTCTTGACATTCTACAAAAATTTTTTATTGACCACATTTACAGTGATGTGTTAATAATTCGAGTTGTAGGAAACCAGATTTTTAAGAGAACAACAGGGTTAAACGTGATATTTAGACTGCGAATTTATATGTATTTATGGCAATTCTAATTATCCAAAAGCAGCGAGGTTGATCGCAAATACCAAAATATTAAAAATATAAGATAGGTTATAACTAGACTGCGGAAGTATATGCATTTATGGCAATTTTCAAATTACAAAAACCTATAAGGACGCCGGTAAGTATAAAAATGCAATCAAATATAAAAAATATAATGCATTTTATAATATTTAGAAAATAAAACACATTTATTTAAGATTCAATTGCTGTTGTATGTCTATAAAAATACTAATTTGTATAAACTTCCGCAGTCTAGTTATAACGTTCTATAAATGAAATCAATTGTTACTCAAGCTTCAGTTTTTTATTCGTGTTTGTGAAAATTTGATCTTGCACAAAAATATGCTGTCTACTGATATTTAAAAGAACGACACGTATTTTAAACAGAGATGCGGCTTCTTTATTCTCATGTTAGTCTCAGCGACTTTCGTACTACTGAAATTCCTCGGTTTGTCTACTTGGAATAAGAGATCGAAATCCGAGAGTGATAATAAAAGGAAAATTGATTTACGTGTTATTTCATAATAGTACTTTTAATGCAATAAATAATGAGTAATTCATTTTCTAACGTTTTCTTTGTAATACATACAAACGCGATTAAAAATAGTTCGTCAAATCAGACGCGTAACCATGGCCATAAAGATAACGTGATTTGAGAAAGTCGGAAACGAGTAATTTAAGAGTAATTACTGTATATTGTGTGTGCACTGAAACACATATCGCGCGATAGTATCGCGATGCATTGAAACTTTACTTCGGTCACTAATTTTCGTTGTATAATAAACCCACATAGCTGATTTTTACAGAATCTGATATTACAGCATTTGATGTTAGATTGGCAGCAGATTTGATGCAGGATCTGTAATGTACAGGACTGTTTGCAGATTGGCGACAGAAACCGAGTAAGTCCTGCTGATATAACCTGTTGGCAGATCTGCTGCCGGCCTGACTACAGATTGGTAGCAGACTTCGAACAGACACTGCTGACAGCCCTGACGGCAGGTTCGGCCGACATGATCTGCTCGGTTTCTGACGCCAATCTGCTCCCCGATCTACTAATACAGGTCCTGTCTGCAAAATGGCAGCCTAATGTGAAAACACATGGCTATGGATTTGTAAACAGGTTTGGCTGTCAATTTGCTGCCAATCTACACGCAGATGGTTTATAGGGCACAAATGAACAAATGGAAAAAGATTTTGTGCAGCATGTGTTTCAGTTTATTTGCAGCTTAATACCTTATTGACAGAGCTATTGCAACCATTTTATGTTTTTACATCTACAAATGTAACAGAATGTTTTGCAACAAATAGGAATTTGATTTTTGTTTGGAATTGTTCTTTCAATTTTTGCCCACCTGTTGCTGAACGTCCTGTACAAAAACATTTTTATAAAATTCCATTGAAATCTATTACAATGAAAATCCATGGAGAGAAAGATCCGTGTAAGCTTTTATTTTTACTTAATATTCAAGAATAATTGGTATGTTAGTTATATTATGTAATTGTGTACGCATTAGTTTCTTAACCATTCAAGTCCAAAGGTAATTTAAACTGCTCGTCAAGTTTTTTCTAAAATTCATATGTTTTTAACTACAGTTTACGTTCGGGTTCTGATGGTACAATTAGTTTCCGAACATGTTAAAAATCATTAAAGAGTTGAAAATAATAATTTAGACAAAATTTTGCATCAATGGTAATGGAAGGAATTATTTAATATCTGTCATTAAGGTGTGATTGCCAAGAAATTAGTTTTGTTTGTTCCTGTATTTAAATACTACGTACGCCTTTTCCCCAATCATACGTCAGAGCAGAATGTATCACTGGTATATCATCCAATAATCTTAAAATTACTCTAGACTGACTCAACTGACTGCTAAATATCTTTAACTTTTTTTCTGTTTCTGCAGAAGTCGTACCCAATGTTGCAAATTTTGCTAGATATGATAAAGTTCTTAAGAACTTATCCCTTCCATAGTACGTCTCCAAATAATCCGATACCAATGCAATATTCATTTTTTTCTTTTCTATTATTACAGTAATACTGAAATAAAAAATGCATTGTTTGATCATTTATCCAGAAATTTGTTTGTAATAAAGTTTGTAAAAGTGTGTCAAAGTCTATACTAAGTAGTACTATTATTTTCAAAATAATGTATTAGATAAGAATGATAAGACACATCAAAATCTAATACACAATGTTATATTTAGTAACAAAAAAAAATTGAATAAATCTTCAGTTCCATACGTTCGACTATAATTCTGACAATTACAAGGCGAAAATTCGAAGCAACGCAAAGTTATTACTCAATATTACAAATAAAAGGTGAAAAAGCAATATAAAAACAACATCGTAAGCACACTGAAGGTTACACAATCTTTCTCTTGTCATTATTCTTTAACAAACTTTCTTATAAACTCTGAATGATGGTAAAATTCTTGAAATATTTTTTGTGATAAAAATCTCCTAAAATAAACAAGATTCATTCTTCGATAATCTAATATCATTGCCCGCGTAACGAGAGAAAAAGTCATTAGATGCATTCATTACGAAGAAATTTTATTCGAAAATAATATTCATTTATGACAACAATCAGTGCAAGCAATAAGCGAAAAAAATATTAAATATTAATGTGTTTAAAGACTTACTTATCTTTTAATAATTAATATAAAAGTACATTATTTTCAATGACAAAACTTACGGTTAAAAACAGCATATAATAAAAAGGCACTTTTCATTTTATCGCATTAACATAAACTGTCACGGACTAATCAGTCGTCACTAGAAGCTATATAGAAGCGGATGATTTGTGTAATCAAGTTGAGTTTCGAACATTTCGTATCATTGATACCAACACAAATTTTGACATTTTTTCTTATTCCATAAAGTAGTTACACGGAGTAATTTATAGAGACAAAACTCCCTGTCGGCACCTTTGATGTTCGTGTCGCCGCATTTATTTCATTCAGCTAGTGTTGTCGCTTCTTCTGAAATCTTCTTCTATATATCGCCTTCACTCAACTATCAACTACTAGACAAAAGAGGAAAGAGAGATACCAAGCGATATTAAAGAAACAGTGGAATGCGCGCCAAATTTGAAACGCAATTTGTTATCAAATGATGTTTCGATCAATATAAGGATCGTGTTATAGTAGAGCACTAACGAGAAAAATTCTTTTAAATAACATAAACAATTTCATAAATTCCACTTTACGTAAGAAATGAGGTTCGTTATTATATTCTATGCATATGTAGCCATTCTACGAATTTAAGAGAATTTCTGTATTTGCACTTAAATAAATATTAGAAGTTACATATACCTCTACAAATTATTTCTTTATTTTTATACAAAATATATAAAAACATAAGATAGTACACGGTAAAGCGGGTAAAGCGCTGTTTCCACGATACAGGTCGAGTTTTAGTTGCAACAAAAAGTACCTAGAAATTGGACCGTGAAAACCGTGAAAACTGACAATTCGCGGATGAAAGTCTCGGACAAAATCATTATCTTACAGAAAATGCTGCGCGTCTCATTATTGCATAACAGTTGCTAAATTTTATAACCAACCAGATGTAACAAAATAATAAACAGATAAACAGTCAGTTACCAAAACTGCGTGTGAGACCCAGACCGAATTTTCGGACCATGCGGACACAAAAAAGCTTAGCTGAGATTCTTATAAATAAGTCGGGTATAAATGAGAAAGCGAATTATAATCTAAATTTTAAACATTAATATTTTATATTACCACGTTTCCGCGTTTCCGCGCAAATTGTGCTCCATGTAAATTGAGGGAAACAAAACTGACGGAACGGCGAAAACGCGGAAACGCGGAAATCTAGTTACTTTGCCGATCCGCGTTTCCGCGCTCCATGTGACTGCCCCCCCAGGCCCTCAGTGATACCACAGCAGTGGTGATACCTCGAAAAATTTTCTAGAGCTGTGGGCGGTGGACGGTCTGGTGGAGGGTATTCAAGCGATACCACAGTCGTAAAACACATGCGCACTCAAAATTGGGAGGAAAAAAGATGGCGGTGTTTCGAAAACATAATATTTTCATTTCGCCTCGAAACATATTTATATAACTCAGAAATTAACTATTTTGATTCATCTTCATTGTGTCTGGTCTTATTTTCTTTTTTTATATATCCATCTTCATTTCTGTCTTGTCTTAGTTACTTTAGGTCTGTGTTTTAATTCCTGCACTGGTTGCACAAGTGCAAAACGAACCAATCGCTATCTTCTTCTATTTCACAAAATGGAAGGAGATAACAAGTAATTCACCTGCACAGTGCAGGAATAAAAAAAAACACCTCTTTTTATATGTCTACTTCGTAAAAATGCAACAATTATTCTTGCTATCTTTGATTTGAGTCGAAAAATAGCTGGAGTTTCGCCTCTGTATAAATACTCTGTGCCCGAATGCTCTCGAATCGCGTAATATTTCTGTTCTACGTAATCGTAAGTTCGCGGCGAAGAGGGAGGAGTAGGGGAATCGTCTCCCCAAGCGTCATATTCGTTCATCGTAGTGCACCGCTAAAAGGAACGTGATCAGTGGTTTGTGGACGTGATGACGTCAGACTTGGAGGTAGAAGCCGAGAGCGTGTTTAAAGCCGAGTAGGGCGTGAAAGTGTGTGTTCCGTTCCGTTCGTTTTCTTTCGTCGTCTATCAACCGAATCCCGCGAACAATGTGCAAATAGTATAAACGCGCGCGCCGCAAAAGCCACGGGGACAATTATGTTCGGTGCTGTTTTAATGTGATCGACAGTGAAAAGGATACCATGTTCCGCTGTATTCCGATTTTCAAAGGGTGTAACAGGCAGGTGGAATACGTTGACATGCGTCATCGCTCTCTGACGAGCGTCCCCGATGATGTTTTACGACACTGGCGAACTTTGGAGGAGGTCCTGCTGGACGCGAACCACATCCGCGATTTGCCGAAGGTGGGCCGAAACCGCCGCGCATCAATTTTTCTTCCTTCTACACGCATTTTTTTTTCTCTCTCTTCCCCTCCTTGCCCTCTTTTTCTTCGTTCTCGCTTTCTCTCTCTGTCTCTCCCTCGCGCTCTCTCACTCTCTTTCTCTCTCTTCCTCTTTCTATTGCGTCCGTGACGTATCCGTTCCATAGGTTGTAACGTGCCAACGAAGTACGTACGCGCCCGACATTGCGGATCAGGGCGATTCATTGTCGTGTGTTTGTGTTTTAAGTTTGCGGGCGGAACGACGCTTCTCCTTTCTTTTGTTTTTTTTCTCTATTCGTTTTCCAGAACTTTTTCCGGCTCCAAAGGCTGCGAAAGCTCGGGCTGAGCGACAATGAAATTCACCGCTTGCCGCCGGATATCCACAACTTCAAATGCCTCGTCGAGCTGGACGTGTCCAGGAACGGTGAGTGATTAATTTTGTTAGACTATTCAGCCGGTGTCGCGGTTTTTGTCGTCGGCGTAACGGAAACACGCGATTCTCCAAGTTTCGCCGATGCGAGGAAAAACCTGCACGGTCTTTGCCTTTTTTTTTATATTTCATTCCAATAGTTTTGAACGAAGCGCGTATCTGTGTCGTTCATTTAAATAAAGAAAACTAGTTGAATGGGAACGAGGAACGAGAGATGAGAGGAACCTCGTATTAATTGTTCAATGGAAGACATCAATAATAGCGTCAAATATCAATAACTTCGAGATCTTTGTACTTATTATGACTATCAATAATTGCAATATTATCACAATTTAACAGTTGTATAGTTTAGTGACTGTATTGTCATTGGTATTTTTCTTTGAAAGGAATTCAATTATTCAATGCAACATCTATTTTATGTTTCTCAGTATCCATACACTTTTTTTAGTATTTTAGGCAGTTATAAAAAAAAATCAAGATCAGAATTATAATAATTAAAATTATATATCACCACAATCTTTGAGATAAAGTTTACAGAATATACACAAATTTTGGACCTAAACATTGACAAACTTAAAAATCCATTATGTGGCTTAAAGAAATAATTAAATAAATAAAAAATAGAATTCTTATAGTGAAAGGATTCGTTGATTTCTATTAGTCTGAAAAACATGTTAAAAGTGTTTTAATTGGAGGTCCCAAATGATTTCTCTAGACAGAAGTTTTGTTTTCTTTTTTATATCATGTTTTCTGTCCATGTTTTGATGCTTGTGTCTAGATAAAGATATTTGTTATTTTGCGTAACACGAATAATACATAATCTACTGCAATTTGGTAATGCCTTGATTGCTGTACGATTCTCTTTCCCTTTCGCATCATTCTTCTTTCTTTTCCTTTGGAATGCTTGTGATGCTAACTATTCAACATCTAGGTGCACCTCATTCAACAGATGTTTTTCTTATAGTCGAGCAACCTTCTTGTTAATTGCTAAGTTGGAGAATGTTAATTCAACATTCAATTCAATAAATATTCATAGAAAATTAAAAATGGTTAATATTTAGGAAGAGTATTAAGTCTTTCATTTCACTGATTCTGAATGATATTAACGCAAAACATCTATTTAAGATGATACATTCAGTATTTTTATATTTACAACATAATTCTACAGATTTCTAAACAATTTTCCATACCAATCATAACGTTTTTTCATTGCCTTACAACATCAAACGATCAGATTTTGTTTCTCATTCTCCAAGTTTTTTTTTTTCGTAATAAAAAAAAATGGGAACAGCCACCGATATGCAACGAGCATAATATTATTACTGAAATACGCGATGCTTTAAACCGCTATAAATCTGTGTTAAATGCCGATTGTTACGTTCCATGATGTTATGTAAGATTTACTGATTACTGATACTTATTGTTAGGGATGTGTTGCACAAACAAAAAGCGATCGAGTGGGGGGAGGGCGGCGAGAGAAAAACAATGAAAGCAAATGAGAGGAAATGAAAGTCAGCGATGAACGGCCTACGTTGTACACGCGACGAACCCGTCATTCATGAAAAACAGACGACGTACGATGCTCCGTCTCACTTTGTCTTTCATATACTTTTTTGTTTTCGAAAACCGCTAGACCGTTGCTAGACACGTTGCGTGAAACAGAAAAGAAACGTGCGTGTGTTGAGTTTTTTTTTCGGATCGATTTGCAACGGAGAGACGATGTATGGGATTTCATTTGTCTTTCGTGAATGATAGCCGCATTCTTTCGCTTTCGTTCTCTCTCTATCTCTCGCTCTGTCTCTCTTCGTAAAATGAAAAGTAAATCGTCGGCAAGTGAATCAGCCTCGGAAACGTGTCGCGATTAAACATCGTCTCTCGAAAGTCGAAACCATAAGGAAAATGAACATTAGTATAATCTAAAATTTCAATTAGGAGAATTTTTTGTGGCACGTTGATGCGATAATTCTTATTGTTATTTTTGTTTAAAAGGTATAATGATATCATTGATGGTATTATGAAGGTCTGACGACAAATATTGCGTTGTTGTATTAAGTTCCCATAAAAGTGGTACCAATAGATTCCTTGTGTTCTCCCGAGAAAAATGATTCCAAACATGACATAATTTGGATCAATTTCAATGAAATGAAATAAAAAGTCGAAAATAATAATTTGGTTAAAAATAATTCGATTTATGCCATGTTTGGTATCATTTTAATCGGGAGAAAGCAACAAATACATTGATAACATTTTCGCAATCACATAACGAAGAATAATACATTTTTTCACGGTATGCTGATTAGGAGTAATTCAACATTATTTGTAGTGGTTCGTTTAAATCTACTGGCATTGTTATCATACATATTAAGGATCAATAATAATGAAAACTTGATAATTGTTTAAAAAATTCACAATAATTTTATTTTTTCCTTGCATTTTGAATTTTTTGAATAATTATCAAGTTTTCATCATTATTGATCACTATACTGCGGATGTTCATGCAAATTCATATTTTTTTGAGCATAGAAAAAGAAAAACAACTTAAATGAAAGTGCCTTTTACCTTCTACACATCATAAGATATATTTTATTTTCCATACTTCATGTATTTTTTAATCTAGGAACATCCCTGTACATTTTCGCGCATTCAGAATCGCCATAAATGCATAAATATTTCATGTCGAAATTTGGATGTTATAGTCTTTAGTGATATACATATAAACGTATCTCGAAGAATTTCACAAACTTTTCAAACTTGTTGATTTTACAGTTATTTGGAATACAGTGTTTACATTTTTTCAACCAATTGGTAAATACTGCGAGAGCGCCACTTCAACTCAAAAAGCTCTGTAGTTGGGTTAGAATAGATTGAATAAGACTGAATTACAAGCTTCAAATTTCAAATTTTCAGAATTTCAAGCTTTAAATTTTCAAATTTTCAGAGGTTTAAGCTTCAAATTTTCAAATTTTTTTAATGTAATATAATAATAACAACAACAACAATATAATGAAAATTTCAAAACAATTTTCGTCTTAATATTATGACAATCAGGTAAATCAAATAAGATTTCATTATATTTTATAACCGAAAATTGTTTTATATTAAATTTGGAGTTATGTAAATGAGGATAGTAAATCCTGAACATTTTTTCTATTTGGAGGAAAAAGGAAAATGTTTCTTCGTTTACAAAGAAACATTTCCAAATATCAATGTTTACAATAATTTTTATTATAACGTATGAATAATACTTAAATAACTCTGAATTTACTTTAAATAATAAAAAATGTAAATTTCAATCAAAACTACAGTAATATTTAAGCATAACAGTAATGGATGGTCTTGGACGATAACATCAACTCTCTTTTTACTATTTATCTACTTTCTCTCTATTCTTTCGGTTTTAATCCACACAGTAACCAACACAGTATCCACACAGTGACCAACAGAAAACACGGATATGGTTTCTTACCACTCCCTTGAGGGTCACTACCAGCGTGTTTCGTATCGCGCAAGACTGTTCCTAAATCCGTCGCAAACTGTTGCATATATTTGATGAAAATCGGTGCGTAATACTTCACGTGGTTCCCTTGCAGATATCGATCTTATCGCTTTGAGGTGTCGCTCGGCGGCAACCTGTCGTTTTGTCTCGCCCACTTTCGACGCTTTTCCCAGCTCGCGCCGGCTTGACCATAAAGCCCAGTTAACCGTGAAAAATTCAGTTACCAACCTCAAATAAACGTTCCACGGACAATCTCGATTCGTGAACCTTTGACCGGGGAAATAGCGGTGCCGACCATGGGCAAAGCTTACGTCACTTTATATTCCCCTGGACACACCGTGTTTCGTTTGTTGTGTGTTGCGTGTTGCACACAGAGAGACGACGCAGTATCAACTGGTTTTTACGTGGCATCGCAAAGAATGCGGAGTGGGAGGAGGGACGTTTTATTCGCGATTCGCGAGCAAAGATTGAATATCGTAGTGTTGTCGCCGGCCTCGAGTCGCGCGCTTATAGCGACTAAATGCTGCACCACGATCATTCCAATCGCTTTTCCGCTGTTCAAATCACAGTGGCTAAGAAGTTCGAGGTCTAATTTTTATTCCTGCACTGGCGCAGAGTGAACCGTTTGCTATATAACTCCTTCCGTTTTGTGAAATAGAAGACAGCGATTGGTTCGTTTTGCAGTGTCTCAGAATAAGTGTAGGAAATGTTACGAAATGATTTCAGCTGCAATTTACTTCGTCTGCTGTACTCGCTCTCCGATTGAATAATTCTTTTTGTTAGTAATTCATTAAAAAAGCTTCACCTGACACTTTTGCTAAAGAAAAAGTTATTTAAAATCACCTGAGGAATGTTACCTCAACGGTTCCTACACTAACTCTGGGACACCCTGTATACTAATGCAAGCAGGAATAAAAAACAGACCTTCGACGATGTCGTGATCGATTTCGGAAACGCGAACTGCGCTGCGCTCAGAAGATTGCTCTCGGATCCTCGGATCCCGTTGTGCGATGCTCAGAACGCAATCTTTTCAGTCGAGGCGCGGCAGTTTTTTCAGCTCTTCTTTGCTCCCTCGCGTGCCGAGTGAGAAGGTTGAGCCGAAGCGGGAGGACACACGAGAAGCCATAAATTAAGCCGGACTAAAATAGTATTCCCCTTTTTATATTTAGCTTTCCGTGTATTTTGGGGATTAACTTTCCGATTATTCCTCGCTGTTTTCACGGGACGAGTCTATCTTGAACCGTGCGGCGCATAAAACACGCGAATGCCAATTATCGCGAATAATGATCAATTAACTCCGGTAATGATCTTTTGTGGTACATGTACAACAGATGTAGCTTCCTGTCTGGCATGAGCCTTTATGTTCCACGTGCAATGTATTGTCATTTTGTTTGCCTCATCGAGCAATTTAATTTAACTGTCTTTTTTTCGTGTCTGCAGACAGTAGGGATACTTAAGTGCACTATTTTATGTAATGTTTATGGTAAATATAGATTCCAATAATTTATTCATTAAGAGGAAGCTTAGTTTATGACGATAAAAATAAATTGATTTTTGGGATTTTCTTTTTATGAAACTATTGAGCGAATCATTTCGTAATTTGCAAGGTGTGTTATTTCATATTTAGGCAATAAAAATTAATTTTTTCATTAAAAAAGCGTCCGCAGAAATAAATAAAATTTGCGGGAATCCCGGAGCTATTCTCTCGCTAAAAAATACACAATAGGTAGTTTCTTATTCCAGTAACTTCTTTTTCTTATTCCTGTAAGTAACGCATTCCTGCGTGTTGTAATTACTGGACTGCGGATGTTTATGCATTTATGGCGATTTTAAATATGTAAACATATAAGAGAATGTGGCTAGATGTCGAAATAAACGGAATCTCAAAAATAGAGTTCACTTTATATTAAGAAGGTAAAACATACTTTTATTCAAGTTTAATTTCTATTTCTGTGCCCTTAAATATATGAATTTCCATAAACATCCGCAGTCTAATAATTACATTGTCGATGAACCGCCAAATTTTATAAAAATTTAAGTTAAACAATTTCTTGTACATAAATGGTACAACAATTTTTTGTTAAAATCATTACTTTTCTTTTGAAGTACTACTAATTTCAATTTTGTATTTTCTTATAGTTTTTGAGGTTCATCGACAATCTAATTTTATGAGAAATAAGAAAATCGTTGGTTTTTTCGTTTTAGAGAAAGATTGAAAGCTCTTGAATTTCCACAAATTTGACACTCTGACGATGAGGTTCTACAGACTTATAACTGTGTTTTTAAAGACAATTTTTTAATGAAAAAATTAACTTGTATTGTCTAAATATGAAAAACCACACTTTGCAAATTTCAAAATGATTTGCTGAATAGTTTCGTAACAATAAAATTCAAAAAATCTAATTATCTTTACCGTCCAAAACTAGGCTCCTCCCTTAAGATGTTGGTACTGAAAGGTTTTTTCAACTTTCAGCGATTTTCTCACTTGAGATTCCTCAACTTTTATTTGCTGTACTGATGTGGGATAATGGTTTAAGCAGTTTAGAAGTGTTAATCACTTTCTACTATTATTCTGTTGCATCGCACGCATTTCTTCATTGAAACTCTCCATTCTTCTGGGAGAAAAAGGTACTTCATGCCTTTTCTAGTGTTCTTCTAGGAAATACATGTCTGCACAATTTTTCAAGGTGGAGAAGAAATGGTAGACAGAAGTGAAAGTATCTGGGGAACACGGAAGATGGCACGAAATTTTTTCTCTTGCACTATCACATTTTCTCTCACTTATCTTTATGCAATTAATTTATGCACTAGATGTAAGAATACTATGAACTATGAATGATTTGAGCTATGCTTTAATAACGTTCTACTAATTATTAGCATTTTATTTCGTAAATATCTGTTCGATTAATCGAGGTTCTACTGCATACGAAATATCTACGAAACTATTAGCACACCGCAAAAAAAAGTTACAAAAGCTGGAATCATTCACATTCTGTAATGTAAGTGCAAAGTAACGCCGGTTTACAGTATGCAGAAATATACAAAAAATTTAGAAAATTAAACATACCATTGTTCAAGTTCCAATTCTTTATTTGTACTGGTTACTATTTTATTTCGCATAAAAATCCGTAATCTATTTGTTACTTAACCACTTGTTATATAATCAGTTGGAATGGTATGTAAACTTTATAAACAATGAATCAGATGTTGCTAGTTTAATTTCTCAATTTTTCACAGCATCTGATTATAAAATTATACATATAAGTAGAATAAAATTTCTTGTTATAGGAATTGATGGAACTAATTTTTCTATCATTTTGACTTGTAACGCAACGATTAAAATAAAATATTATATATAGAGTTTGATTAAATGAAATAATAGTACGACTACTTTGAATTTTCCAGTGGAAATGCTGAGAAAGAAAACATTAGATTCGCAAATTAAGTTGTCAATCTAATGCTAATCCAGATTTTTTTTGCATCGCTGCATTTTGCACAAATGCAAATTACTGCGAGTGCATGTCACTTGCGTTCTATCGGGTTGCAGTAATTCGTAATGTTTTCAGCAGCGTGTTGCCCTTGATGTACGTGGCACACAAACCTGTTGAATACTCGCCAATGACAGGAAACACTTTGGATTACTGTATCGAATCCATTTCTCGTCATATGTAAGCACTGTATCTAGGAATGACTTTTTCCTCTTATTGAAAAATAGTGTATAGATCGCTTATGGCACTGGTAAAGATTTTGAGATCTTTAAACCGCCACGCAAAATTGTTGACAAATTCATGTGGTAATTTTTTAAGTATTTAACTTTCTATTCTTATGAGAAAACGCAATATTGAGAAATATTGTTGTATTTTAAGTATATTCCAATATTCCAACAAATAAGTTTATGACAAAAGATCAATATTTCTGACTGACTTTTATCAGAAAAAGAAGCCTTAGTAATATCCTGGACATTAATTAACTTTTGGATAATTAGTAAGATTGTTTCTGTTTCTGTTATCCTGGATCTCAATTATGTAACGCAATAAAAGATAAGAGTACAAAATTCGAGTAAATCTAGAACTTTGATTTAACAATAGTTAAACACTGAAATAAATTCTACATCATTGAAATGTTTTGGTTGTAACATTAAGCCTATTAATGAAAGTTTTACAGTATGTGTCACACAAAATCTAATTATTAAAATCACAGTGCAAAATTATCTGTTCCATAATTGTTTAAAAATGTTCCTTATACTGTTCTTGAACGTATGTTTTCCATTAGCGAATATCAAAGCTTCATAAAAAGATAAGAATTGTGTAATTAGATCTTCATTCAACAATAAATCATCAATGTTTTCCTCCTTGGAGAAATTTTTTTCCCATTGACACAGAATCTATGTATTTACTATTTTTACGAACTTATCGTTAATTGAAACCTGTCGCTCCTTAATTGCACGGGATCCTAAAAAAGAATACGGTGGATGAATCAATATCCTACACCAACTTTTTCGTAGCTCTAACAGGCTCTTCGCGATCGCTACTTTTTGCTGGTGCGCGCTTAATGCAGCGCTAATTGCCCGTGTGTGCTGGCCGTTATTGTCTCCGGTTCCGAGAGTTTATGCGACACTAATTTCCTTAACTTGTGTTGGGCGGGTCACCGAGACCCTGACATTTGTATTACAGATTTGTTGCCCGTTAAATATTCCTGCAAGTTCTGAACAGACTTGCTTGCTCTTTTCACTCGAAGAACTTGCAAATTGTTCTCTTAGCTTTTTGATCAAACTTCGTCTTTTTTTTTTTTTTTTTTTTTTTTTTTAGAGAGAGAAGGTCGTTTAATCTCGAAAAGTATTAAGATTTCAGTTTCCCTCGTTATTGAGAAAAAAATTATATGCATGTATGTACATATATAAATTTATTCAGCCTTACCGGCTTGGAAAAAGGGACTTAGTTTTACAAAACATTTCATTCATCCTTCCACTCCTTGCACACATGCCTATTCACAAACCAATTTATTTTTAACCTTAGAATCTGAAAGTTTCAGTTGTCCTTTCTATCCCTTTCCCTATGCCTATTGCGTTGTTTCTTCTTTGGTTTCTCGGTCTATTTCTCTCAGCCACTCTATAATTTTCTCATTTATGGATCCTTCTAGTATCTTTTCTATTGCGTATTCTTATCCTAGTTGTTTCTGTACAGTCTTCGATTAGGGGTTTCAATAGTCACCAGCCTTTGACTATTTCCTGTTCTTGAGGGATAAATTATTGCATACATTACATTTCGTTTAACGATTATCGACTTGTGATTTTATTCCTTGTAGAATTAATTCACGTAGAATTTAAATTATGACTGCCTAAATGCTATTACTTTAATGCTGTGTTCCTCTTAAAAGTCTGAATTTAAGAGAACACTAATTGTTACTACATGATTTTTTAACTGCACAGTGAAATTTTGATAGAATTTTGATAGAACAGCAACAACAAACGTTTATAATAACGTTAATTGCTTTTGTAGAATTCCGGCGATTAATAGGCGTTTTTTTTTAGAGTTAGACTTTATTTTACATTGACGTCTAAAATTGGATCGTCCTGCACAAAATCCAAAATTACAATGTTAACGTTTATTTTTTTTACGCAGCCAATTCGTTTTCGTTGCGCCATCTTCAATCAGCTTCATACAATTATCAATTTCAATTGAAGTAATATCACAGATAGTCAAATCTGACCGAGCAGATTTTTACAGAATCTACCATTTCAGTGTTTGTTGTTAGATTGGCAATAGATTTGATGCAGGATCTGAAATGTACAGGACTGTTGGTAGATTGGTGACAGAAACCGAACAGAATTCGAGCAGATACTGATGACAGACCTGACGGCAGGTTCTGCTGACACGATCTACTGGGTTTTTGACATCAATCTGCTTCCCAATCTATTTAGTAATACAGGCCTTGTTTGCAATATGGCGGCAGATTTGTAAACAGGTTTTGTGCCAATTTGCTGCCAATTTATACATACTTTACTACCAAACAGTCAAAACAATGTCTACACTTTATATTTTTGTTAATATCGAAACTTTGTTGATTGAAGTAAAATACAAGATTGGGTAAAAAAAGACTCGAAGAGCAGGGGGTTATGGGTCATGGATCGTGATATTATACTGCAGTTTTTGCGTTTATTTCTCTAATCGAAGAAAAGGTTTTGTTACTCTTCGAATCTATGCGTTTGTTTGTACACCTTATTTACCTCTTCTATTTTTGGCTGAGCACGAATCTGTATGAACATGAACGTAACAACTTTGTAACACATATTATAATATTCTATTTATATTACTTTTTACTTTTATACAGAAAAAGAGAACTGAAATTTGGCAAATATTTAAAGTAAAATGAATAATACGAACGAATTGTTAATGTTTTCAATTTTTCAATCTTCAACAAGCGATTCTTATAGATTTTTGTATTCTGAATCCGAATATACAAACCGCTTTTTCGTAGTGCTCATACATTTTGAAGAAATTTGGTTTAAATAAAATCGCGAATGTTTAACTTCAAAAATGTTTTGTGCTTTTGTAATAGTAGCTATATTCAGTTTTTTTAGGACAACAAACGATTCTATGGACTCTCCCGAATAAAATAATATAAATTGTTATTACATCATAAAAAATGTTTACTCGATATTTTAGGTAGAATAATTAAGGGTGACAGTGAATTAGTCTTTCACTCTATTATTTCGGTCGTTAAAAATATATGCATGTATTAATAAAGTTCATAATCTTAGAAACTTTAAAATTATCCGATTTTGAATAAACCATGAGATTCGGATATAAATGCGTTCACGAATATTTAGAAAAGACATTTAATTAATCCGTTGCTCGACGCGCAGAAGATACCTTCAGATTATTTTCATTCGCCGAGCAAATTCGTTACCTTTCATTCGAGGCTTTGACTCAGGTACACACTTCGCTGGCGAAGTGTTTACTCATTTTTGACTCTCGCTGTGTGCGACGTACACGCACACACTAATATACTAGCCAGCTCGTCAATCGTCTATCCCCTCCACTATGATGCCTTTTTCCAAGGTAAATTAAAAAGGCCGAGGGTGGATGTTCCACGCTATTTATAATGTTTACAACGGTGGTGGACGCGTCCGAAGGAGATGAGCAATGCCGTATTATTTATCGGTTGTTTAATTGCTGGTTTACTGCGTCCATTTATATTCGCGGTAATCAATCCTGATTTCCGGAAAAAAAATTTGTGTCTCGTAAACACGGCAATTCAACCGGAGATAAATTATTTAAATCGTCGCACAGTGGGAAGAAAACCGATTTCACTGGCTAAAAGTCAATTTTTCGGGGTTTCAAGAAATAAAAAGAAATAAAATAGTTTACTTAAGTAACAGAGAATTGTTTACCACAAACGAGAGTATAAAAGATTTCTTTTTTATCTAGGAGCTCTTATTTTCAAGCTATATAACTTTAAACTAATCCAGATGGACAACGCAATTTAAATCAATTAAATAAACTTAAACAGAGCAATATTTTTTGTTTCCTTTCTTTTTAAATAATTAAACTCTGAGGCTTTTAGGATAGAATGCAGTGAGTATAGACAAAATCATGTAGTTTTATCACCTACTGTGCCTTTGAGTTAATGACGTATATGGAACAAAAGAATCACGTTTCACAGCTTCGATGTTAAATGTTTAGTGTGCTGTCTAACTGCTATATTAACTTATATCGAGTGCTCTTGACGAAATATACTGACAATTGAAGTTAGGGAACTAAAAAAATTCAGAAAATTGTGAAAATAGTGATGAGGAATTTAGTTATTTTCAAATACATATTTTCAAGTTATTAGTTACATTTCAAGTAACTAACTAGTTATTAATTAGTTACTTTAGTTGTTCAGAAATAACTAAAGGAACTAGTTTAAAATTCAGATACTGGTAAAAATTACATTAAAATTCTTACTTACTAGACTGCGAATTTTGTTGCGAAATCAAATTTTTAAAAACACAAGCATGAAATGCTATCTTGAATAATAGTCAGTCTTATTTCTTTAACACAGTAATTTGAATTATATTTTTGATATTTTGTGTTTTAGAATCTGTCAAAAGCATCAAACATTTTTGCATACACATAAAATTGTTATAAATGCTTAAAAATCCACAGTAAAATCAACAAAACGCTTTATTTACAAGTTATATTTATATTTTATTTTTAAGAATTATTCTTACATATTAATAACTAGACAGCAGATTTTATGCATCTATGGCAGTGCTAAAATATACAAAAATCTACGAGATTGTTAACATATGTCAAAATATATAAAATATTAAAAATATTATTCAAGTTAAAATGTCAAAATGTTTAATGTATAAATATCAAAATGTATTTTGCAGAAAAATTCGCTGTCTATTACGTAACTAGTTCGGTACTTTTTCCCCACCTCTACTTTCACTAACTGTCATTTTTGGAAATTCGATGTTTTTTGACTTCCTGACTGTCTAATCCTTTAATAAGGAACAACTCAATCGACAAAATATTTAAACGTATTTGTTTCGGAAGAAAAACAACCTTTCAATGTTGGAAAACCTTCGAATTCGAATAACTAAACAAATGAACAGTCCAAGATTAATTAAAATCGTAATCAGAATTTATAATTGTTACTTGCTTATTGCTTGCTTACAGATATACCAGATATCCCCGAGAACATCAAAAATTTACGAGCACTTCAGGTGGCGGATTTTAGTAGCAATCCAATTCCAAGGTTAATGAATTGTTATTAATTCATTTCACGTAATGAACGTCACGTTTTTAGCAACAAAGGAATATTAAAAGTTTGTTTATTTTTCTCTGTAGACTCCCAGCAGGATTCGTGCAGTTAAGAAATTTAACTGTCCTGGGACTTAACGATATGTCGCTTACGAATTTACCGCCCGACTTTGGAAGGTGAAAAACACGACCTTGTATTAATAATTATTTTGAACGTTAAAATTGTTTCAATTGAACTGTTCGACTGTTTAGCCATTCATACTGATGCATTTGTTTCGAACGTTTTCTTCTCTAGTTTGGAAGCGTTACAGTCGTTGGAATTAAGAGAGAATTTGTTAAAATCTTTGCCAGAATCACTGTCGCAACTGTATAAGTTGGAGAGGTTGGATCTTGGCGACAATGACATCGAGGAACTGGTAAAGTAAAACGAGACGAATACGAGCGCGACAATAAAAAAATGAAAATGGCTCGTCGTGCGAATCGTTTCTTTCTTCTTTTAGCCGCCGCATATAGGGAAATTGCCAGCGTTACAAGAATTATGGCTGGACCACAACCAATTGCAACATTTGCCGCCGGAGATTGGTGAACTGAAAACGTTAGTATGCTTAGATGTGTCCGAGAATCGTTTGGAGGATCTTCCGGAAGAGATCGGCGGTTTAGTATCTTTGACGGATTTGCATTTGTCGCAAAACGTTATCGAGAAATTACCCGACGGCCTTGAGGAGCTTAAAAAGCTGACCATTCTCAAAGTTGATCAAAATAGGCTTTCAACTTTAAACTCGAATATAGGCAGGTGAGATTTCTTCTCTATTTTTACTAGTATAAACGTTCTAAACGAGAGACATTTCAAATATTCATCTTTCTTCAGGTGTGAGAGTTTGCAAGAATTGATTCTTACGGAAAATTTTCTCTTAGAATTGCCTATAACAATCGGAAAGCTTCTCAATTTAAACAATTTAAATGTGGATAGGAACAGTTTACAATCGCTTCCTCCTGAAATTGGTAAGTTCACTGACGATTCATTGAGTAAAAAATTTGATCGAAACTTTATTTCTGTACTGATGTCAAACTGTAACTGGTTTTTATTTAGGAAACTTGAAGAAATTAGGTGTATTGTCTTTAAGGGATAATAAATTACAATATCTTCCTGCGGAAGTTGGAAATTGTACTGCTCTTCATGTCTTGGACGTTTCTGGAAACAGGTATTTAAATAATAATACTTGAAAAATTGATGTTGACGCAGTTCAATCTTTTAATCATTTATTTATTTGTTCTATAGATTACAGTACTTGCCATACTCCTTGATAAATTTGAATCTAAAGGCAGTGTGGTTAAGTGAAAATCAAGCACAGCCAATGCTTACCTTTCAGACGGACATCGACGAAGAAACCGAGCAAGAAGTATTAACATGCTTCCTTTTACCGCAACTAGAAATCCATCCTGATGGTTAGTATATTTATTTTTATTCGTGTTTTCTTTTCCATGAATTCCGTTCAACATAAATTTTCCCGTAGATTCGGGAAGGCTCGGCATGCTCGTCGGAATGAAAAATGCTGTTCAAGGTGGCGAAGTACGCGAACTTGGCAGTAGCGACGACGAAGGTTGGCAAGAGAAGGAAGCGTCGCGAACGCATTCAGTGAAATTCACTGACGACGCGACAGAAATTGATAAGGAGGTGAGCAAGTTATACACCGAAAATCCTCCTAGTTTCGTTAGATTTTGGTTCAGAAGGTTACTGAGATATTTTATATGCTGGAAATGTTCTCATTCTTACGATTCGTTGCGTGAAAATTACATCAGATGAGAATCAAAACCAAAAGCGTCTTTTTCTTCTCCCGACCGTTTGTTTCATTTCTCTCATGACTCATAAAATATCATTAAATTGGTAATAATTTCAGACACCATTTGTACGTCAAAACACGCCTCATCCGAAAGAATTGAAAGCCAAAGCTCATAAATTATTTAGCAAGGGAAAGAATGACAGCCGGTCAGCGTCAACCGACGAACAGGTGATTTTTTATATATATATATTTATATTTTATTTTATTTTTATATATATATTTTTAATAAACGTAATACTTGACTTACCGTGATATTTAAAACTTTGGAAATAATATTTTTTCGCAGGACGTATCTCAAACATTTGGTTTAGATAAAACTGAATCCGAAAATTTCATAAACCCTAGCATAACAGAACTAGAGTCGAAATCTGATTTGGTAGAAGATGAACAGAGAAAACAAACTGCACTCGATAACGCCGATCTTCAGCCGAACAACGAATCAGATACGACTCTTAATAATCAGTATATTATAGAAACTAACGCTGTAAGTACTTATTTCAACGACGATTGTAGATTCACTTATTTATTTTTATTCGTTCACTGTTATATTTACTTCTCTCAGAATGCGGAATCGGAAGCTTCGGTATCCGAATCGAAGGATAGGAGTGAGAAGGACGATGATGAATTTGAGACTGAAGAATCACAAAGACACGTAGAGTTTTCTATAGAAAATGCTGATTACGAAGGCAGTGATTCGAATAGACCAAATAGACTTCATCGTAGGGACACTCCACATCACTTGAAAAATAAACGAATCCATGCTCCGGTGGATAAGGAGAAAGTAGCTTCCATTATTGCGCAGGTAAAATTGTCTAAAACATAAATTTAGAAGAGTATTAAATAACAAATCTATGTGTAATGTACGTTTGTTTATAATATAAGTTACAATAAAAATTTTTATACGATCTTTTTTACACACAGGCACTGATGAAGAAGAATGATGAACCTCCTGCGCCTACGGCAACGTCCACAGAATCTACGGAAAATATCGACGCTCAGAGTCAAGGTAAATCAATTGCTACGTTCAATTATCTGCATTTACGTGCTTAACTTAGTTTACACCGTTTTCAATCTATGCACTCTACGCATCACAGAAATGCGCAAGTTTCCAAATCACTTTTACGCTAAATTCTAAAATAAAACCGTTGTACTTATATCTTTGTCCCTCGCAAAGTGCACTCAGTGGCGAACGTTTCGTGACTAATACGAGCACTTCGATGTAACACAACGGCAAACAGAAATACCATGATAAGATATTTTTCTCGTTAAGTATCTTATCTCGAATTCAGTTATCAGTTGGGTGTGCTGTAGCGTATCTACCTGAGTTTGTAGCGAAACCGTAAAAGGAAATTGCAAACGCTTAGTTAAAAATACGAGTAATAGTAAAGCACGAGTATTCTTTATGGGTATTGCGTAAAAAATGCCTAGAAAGTATAGGTGCTTTGTAAAGAGAAGAGCCGGCGGTATAATTCAGCGAAATATAAATACACGATACGTTCTATTTATATTTTTGACACTAACTAAAATTTCAATTGATCAGGTGCGACATCTGATGCTGAACCAACGATAGAAGTGCGAGAGGAGCAATATGAGATTCATATTGAAAGAACAACAGGTGGTCTTGGTTTATCGATAGCCGGTGGTATTGGTTCGACTCCATTCAAGGGCGACGACGAGGGTATATTTATCTCCAGAGTCACTGAAGGTAAAATCATGCAATTTATTTACTTTTTCACTGAAATCTCGGTCGTAACAATCCTCGTTAATTTTCTAGGTGGGCCTACGGATCTCGCGGGCCTGAAAGTAGGGGACAAAGTGCTGTCCGTGAATGGAATTTCGGTAGTGAACGTAGGCCACTACGACGCTGTAGAAGTTCTGAAAGCATGCGGACGTTTTATCGTACTGGTTGTTCAAAGAGAAGTCACTAGGATAATACCGCCCTACGAACAGGTAATTCCATATTATTTCTACGTTACAGTGGGTTTAATACGATTTAATTAACATTCTTTACGATATTTAACAGTCTTCGAGGAAGGACTCAGTGTGCTCTAGTTTAAGTACAAGCAGAGCCCCGAGCGCAACGTCTCACGTTTCATCCACGGGTCTGCCGCATAATTTAGAAAACGGTGAAGCTTCCATACTTCACGAAGCTGTTAAGGTAAATAGCAGACCTGTCATGATTAGACTGCGGATGTTTACGCATTTATAGATGCAAAAATATAAAGAAATATCGCGAACAACATACATTTTACGATATTCCGAAGGCATAAGACACTTTTATTTCAGTTGGTTTTCTTTTTCTATGCTCTTAAAAATGTGAATTTGCATTAGGGTCATTCCATGCGAAAACTGACACTTTTCGGAGTAACTTGTTGGATTTTGTTCAAATTTGGATATGTTGTAGTCTTTAGGGGCATATAGACGTATTTCGAAGAATTTTTCAAAATGTAAAAAAATGTCGATTTTACAGCTCTTTAAAGTTTGATTTTTCTTCAAAAAATTGCGTCTGTGATCTTTCTTCAAAAAATTATAACAGTTGAACTAATAAACCGATTAAAATAAGCTTTGTGGTGCTTATAGTAGAGACTTTGGAATATCTATTAAAAATTATTTCAGTTGAGACAGTTTTTTTAACCATTTATTTTGTAATTGTTTTAAACAATTGCCATTTGTAACCGCAGGGGAATATTTAAAAATTTGAAAAAAAATGAGGGAATGACCCCATTAGCATCTGCAGTCTAATTATGATTTATGAAAATCGAGAGATGTCAAGTTTTTAATTTTTTATTCCATTTTGATTAGCCTAAAAAAATACCGGAACCTATACCATCGATTAAAACGGGAGGCGAACCAATGGTAACTGTTCTTGTACATACGACGTTAATACGGGACCAAAATGGACTTGGATTTAGTATCGCTGGCGGCGAAGGTTCTCCACCGATTAAAGACAATAGTGATGTAAGTCGAATAGTTAACGTTAACAGTGACAGTGTACAGTAATGTCTCGTTAGCTTCGAGTTTTTTTTCCGACTTCTCGGGTCTCAAGAGGGTTGAAAGTATAAACTGAGAAGCATGGAATGCCAGTAAGATGCGTATATTCCGTAGTAATCGAGTGCCTTATCACTGGACAGCGGATCTGTATGCAAAAGAAAATTTTAATAAGCACAAATAAAGAAGTGGAACTTCAAACACAATGTTCTGAACATTCTAATTTGAATAATATCGTTGATATTTTGTATGTTTAGCAATATGTTAAGGGTTTAGGACGCAGTAACAGGTCAATAAAGTTTACAGTTTCTAAACAACATTATAGAAAAAGGTAAACAGTCGATTAATATAAGGTTTTGTATTTTCTTTTATGATTACGTGAACTATAAAAACGATACTTGTAATATTTAACAAATAGGTTTTTTTTATGGTCTACACTCGGAATATCTTTTCTTTTAGTTGAACAACTGGTGTACAGGATTCCGAGAAATCTGTTCAACTGCAACAAAAATCCTAAAAATGTAATAAACTGTAATATATTTTTTAGGCATTGACAATTCCACATTTCAATTTTTGTAAAAATTAATAAAATGTCAAATGTTTAAAGGTTAGAGATTGAATTTCGACAAAAGGTTGTTAATTTTTTAAATTATATTTTGTAAAATAGAGAAAATTTTAAAAAATCGATCGTCAATTCTTAAAGAATATATCAAATCGATCGTCAATTCTTAAAGAATATATACATTTTTGGGATTTTTGTTACAGTTGAACCTATTTATTAAATATTAGAAATATTTTTCTATTGTTTATTTTTTTCTGTATTGTTGTTTAAGAACCGTAAACTTTATTGACCTCTTACTGTGTTTTAACCCTTTAGCAGTCTCGTAGATTTTTTCGCATACTTAGCATTGCCATAACTGCAACAAATCCGCTGTTTATTTCTCACCAATAAAAGGTCAAAGAGGTCAACATTTTTTTAGTAATAAACCGCAGGGAGTCTGAGTGAGTGTCTGTGCAGCCAGTTATAGATTAGACTGCGGATTTTATGCATTTATGGCAACATTAGGTATGCAAAAAATCTGCAAGACGGTTAACATATACCAAAATACGCAAAAAATGAAAAATCTAATACAAGCTAGAATGCTTAGAAAACTAAACGCACTATTATTCAATTTCCAATCCTTTATTCACGTTTGTAAAATTTTTACTTTGCATAAAAATCCGCAGTTTAGTGTCGATATAGAGTTGCAGCTAAAAATACAAACATTGTTGCAGTTAACGAGACATTACTGTACCGTTATTCTGTTAAATTTCTCTATTTCTATGCTCTTGAAATATCTCTTTTAGGCGATATACATTTCGAGAATAACTGAGGGTGGCGTGGCACAGAAGGATGGTAAACTGCAAGTGGGAGACAAAGTGGTATCGGTAAGTTTTCTACCGTAATTCACGAAGCAAATGGAAACCGTCGGCGTTCGTTACATTATAACACTGTGTTCTAGATTAACGGTGTCGAAATGAGAGGAGCGAAACACGAGCAAGCCGTCGCTCTGTTGACGGGTTTAGAGAGATTCGTTCGGTTGGTAGTTGAACGTGAAATTCCACTTTCGCAAGCGAACGCGGCCACAGTTGTGACACCGTCGGAGAAGTCGCCGCGCGTAATCGGCGCGCCGAAACCGTACACAGGATTGTATAACGCAAACAGTTACATAGCGACTAAACCGGGTTACACTGGGTATCGACGTTCCATCGACGCGGACCGAACTTTGTCGCCGAGTCCGACCGCGAAGACGCCACCGCCTATGAAAGCCGACGCCGCCGAGGTGCTTAAAATGAACGGCGTCACCGAATCCGAGAACATTAAGAATGTTTCGTCGGTGTCGTCGAGCCCGACGAACGCTCAACCGCATCCGCAACCCGCGCCGAGGCATAGCATTTCACAGCCGACGATCACGTCCACGACAGCGTCGAGCGCGACGTCACCGGCCTCCACAGAGCCTAGGTCGACATCACCCCAGGAGGACATACAGGTACCGAAGCCTATAACCAACGAAGAATTTCAGGCCATGATCCCCGCTCACTTCCTCCGTCCCACTTCCTCGCCATCGCCGGATCCCCATCAAGGTCCTATCGTGACAGTGACGATAAAGCAGCCTGATAATGTACCCGGGGATGTCAATTTTCCTCCGGCTCCCACCACACTTGGTAAAGTTACCGAAACCATCACAAAGAGCACTCTCACCGAGACCGTCGTAACTAGGGTGACAGACAACCAATTGGTACAGCCGGTGATTATCGAGGTACGTGCTTGGTAATTAAACGCATGAATTATATGGTTACTCGTTTAAGGGATTAGACCGCTCCTGATGCCTTCAAATCACTCCAAACTTTAACTATTTATTGTGGGTAAAGAAATTGCTTTATCAAAAATCTGTTTAGATGAATTTACTACTCGTACATTTATTGAGAAGTGCAAAAAACATTATTTCATTTATGTACAAAATGCCGACAGCTTGGCCCAATTGCCAAATCGGCCTTTTTCTGCGTTGCAAATGTTCTTTTTTGCTCATTTCAGCTACGCAGTTTATCCTAGGGTAAAACAATCTTCGTTATCTGTATATGAAAGACTATTGAAGTACGTAGGGATTTTTCAAAATATTGATTTTTTACAAAACTTAGAATTTTTTTCGGAAAATTTACGCAGGAAAATGTTTATTATAAAGAGAATATTCAATATTTTGAGAAATTCCTACGTTCTTCCATAGTTTTTCACATGTAGATAATAACTATTTTTTCTATTCTGCTCCAAGATAAATCGTATAGCTAAAATGTTGTACATCGCAAGAAAAAGATAAGTTGGCAATTACCCCGGATTTCCGTCATTTTATATACATATATAAAAACAAAAGATGAGAAATTTTTATGCTTTTTAATATACGTGTATAATAATGTCCTCTAAACAGATTTTTAATAAAGCAATTTGTTTATTCGCAATAAATTGTCAAAGTTAGGTATAATTTTTAGGTTCCCAGGGGTGGCTTAACTCCTTAGAACTTTTAGAATGTTCTCGTGTTTAATTCGAATTATGGTTTCGTTTTGTGCCACTTGAAATATTTTTCGAATGCTTTGAATGTCGAAGAACATTAAGCGAAGCATTTAGAAGATGTTTCGAGTAAACTTTAATCATTAACATTTTAGTTGTTAACTTATTTCCATGCTCGAATGATAATCGTGATGCTGAGAAATATGGTTTAACTAAATTCTTAATTCCGATGGAGAAATATTAAACTTTTACAGTAATTTCTAACCAATGTACGGTATCTGCTATTGTTAAGAAGCTCTCGTCAAAATCAATCGTACAGTACCATTTTTATAGTGAAATGAACTAAATAAGCGATTCTTACTTGGTAAAAGGAGGATGAAACGGTAAATGGTAGCCGCTTACCCAACACTGCAATCGTCAAACTACTGAGACTCATTTATTTCTTATCACTTGCGGATTAATTCTCCTCACGTGCTGCAATGATTCTTCGCTTTGTATCTTCTGGTATTGTCGGCTTTTTCTGACACACAAGGTCTCCTGAAAGAAGGTTATCGAAGCTTTTCTTCATCGATAAACTTGAAATTACAAATCTTTTAAGTTTATTCTTATGGCGTTCTTGCATAGTTTCTGCTATAAAAATGGTATTTGATTAGTTTTAACCAGACCTTTCTAACGGCACATTTGCTGTTGTAGTATATTGTTCATTCAAAATATGCTGCACAGAATTTTATTCTTGGGACAGGTACCTATGAGACGCTTTTTTAGAATCAATTATGGATTTAATAATTTTTAGATTTGGGGGGAAAAATAGAAAAGTTCTTATATTTTAATGTCTGTAATCGATCTTAAAAAAACGTCTCGAACTTTTATTAACACTGGTATGGATTTAACAATGTTCTTTTAACTATGTATTTTTTCATGTACATACTTAGTTTTTTTTACTCATCTTCTATGATTTAAAAATGTAGAAATTTGAATATGCTGTAGTGTAGGAAGCCCTAAACCTTCGTCCCTCGTAAATGAAATTATTTTTAATGAATAATTTTAATTCTAGTAGCTGATCCCTTGATTTTTATTTCGAACGTAGGACGTCAGATCGGAATCGTTCAAGATTGTCGCTTGATTTATTTGCTTGAGACGAGCGACAGTCAAAGGCGATAAGAAATGAGTTATACCTAAATAAAAATTAGAATTTTTTGCTTCTGTTATTTTATGCTTGTGAAAATGCTACTAACACACTTTTAATACATTTTTCTAATGGGAATGATACCAAACAAGACCTCAATCCAATTGATTGTACGAGAGTTTATAATTACTGCCATTGATGATATTTCAGATGGATTGTTTTCTCCTTCTTCTATGTTTTTTCAATGTTTATTCCCACGATAGTTTTATCTTTACAATGATACGTTAATTTATTAGTTGAAACATAGAAGTCGTATTTGGCGGAAGAAATACGAGTTCATTTTCGTCTCGTATCTTATCATAAGACAATATTTGTCTGATTCAGTTATGCACGAGTAAACGTACTTTTCCCATTCTACTTTTCTCTAATCGATGTTGCTTGATCGTCGATTCATATTCATTGTCCAGCCATTCGACAAAGATATCTTGGTTGATCGAGGCTTCACGCTGTGCTTTGCAAATACTAGGTAACTTCCCCTGACAGTGCTTCAGTTCCTGGTGTTTACAGACTTTGTATAAAAAAAAAGAAGGGGAGACTGATGCGATAGGTTGTTATCCATCTCTTCTTTGATCACACGTCTCAAGAAGTTTTGCCAAAATATTTCCAGCAGCTGCATCCCGTAAGACACCCTTGCAGCCCTGCGCAGTACTAAATATTAAAGCAATTGATGTATCCTGGATACAAGGCCATATTTTTCTACAATTCTTCACTGCATGTATCATTTAAAAAGCTCGTGTCGAACGTCACAGCAGATTAAACACATAATTCGAAATATTTGTATGTAAAAGTGAGATAAAAAATTGTAAAACGTTTTTGTACCTCAGAATTTGGGAATGTAATCAATTTAGGGTGTAAATGATTTCAAATTATCTTCTGGCATGGAAATAGGTAAGTATCATAAGCTAAGAATGGATTGAAGAAAGAATCTGCTTCGGTAACGATTATGAAATTATGAGAATTTTTTATTCAAACATTTTATGCATTTCGTGCAAAATGCAAGTAAAATATTTGGCGATTTATGGGAAATTCGCAAAGTCGATTCTTTCTTTCGCCCCTGAGAATATTTTTCTGTACCTACTTCTACCTGAACTACTGTATAAAGTATTCCTCGATTCTTGTCTAGAAGGAAAAAAATAAATATCAGGAACTGTAATAATAGTGAATTTAAATGTTAATTATCACTTGCAAAGCGCAGTCAAGAATCGAGGGAATAACGTTTATGTTAATATAATACAATAACTTGATCATGACAATTATAATCCAAATGCTCCGTGTATTAATAAGTTTGTTTTAAAACGCAATAAAAATAATTGATCTCAAAATATCGAATAGAATTTCGACTGAATTTATTAATAAAATAAAATAAAAATCTTTTTATTGTGCAGGATGTAATCCTAATAAAGGAGGGATCGCTAGGATTTAGTATTATTGGAGGCATGGACCAGTCCTGCGCCCCATTCGGAGCGAAAGAACCTGGAATTTTCATATCTCATGTAAGTGTAATGTCTCCCGATTTTTCTCTTAACAATTATGGGTAAAACATCATTTCTTAATTTACATATTGATATTTAGGTTGTGCCTGGTGGTATAGCCGCGAAATCGGGTAAACTAAGAATGGGAGACAGGATATTAAAAGTAAATGGTACGGATGTAACGAAAGCTACTCACGAGGAGGCTGTGATGGAACTTTTGCGACCAGGAGACCAAATTGTATTGACTGTTCAGCACGATCCATTACCAGAAAATTATCAGGTAACTTATTCATGACGTGCTCGTTCGTTGCTTGTGCTAATTATTATAAGATCCTTCTGCTTCTTGTTAACAATAACGTGGCTTACAGTTCAGACGTGCTTAGTACTTAGTGAGTTTAGCGATACTTGCAATTTTACACATCACGAATTCACGTTGAATGTTTATACACCATAGCTTTTATCACTTTTAATGTTCAAATTATGGAAGAGTCTCACGGTCAAGTGCAAGATGTTGTGTTTTGAGCGAACAAACATCGTAAGAATCTCGGTGGCACGATCGTTTGCATTAAATTAAGTAACACGAAATATCACAAGAGTTTGATTATTAGTTTACCGATGAAATATGTCAACAAAGAGATGGAAAGAATTGCGAAATTGCAAATAACTTGGCTGGATGTGCAGTCAATACTTTAAGTTCATGAGAAAAAAAAGCATCAGAAGGATTTGAGTGCATAGTCTTTGGTTTTTGAGAAATTAACTAAAAAAAGTGTAAAAATAACGGATTACCTTTCGTTTCTTCTTTTCTTAGTTAAAGAATACCTCCTTTCAGTTACACTTCGTACGTAAAATGGAAAGATAGATATTGCATTGTTTCCACTTGGTAAACAAGAAATGTTCAATTGAATTGTATTTATGATTATATCTACCAACACTTGACACTGTTTTATTAATTTCTCAAAAACAAAAAGCCATGCACTCAAATCTTTATGATGTTTTTTTTTTTCTTATGAACTTAAAGCATCGAATACACATGCAGCCAAGTCATTCGAAATTTCACAGTTCTTGCCATCTCCTTGTAAGTACTGATAATGAACTTCCACTTTCGTTTCGCTGTATTTATCAATCGATACTTAATATCTGCAAACAATAGCACTTGTCGCTTTATTTATAATAATTTCCACACTTAATGCTATTATTGTATGGTTTGTCTCACAAGCTGGTCGAAATAGAGTACATCCCTGTGACAGTAAGTACTCACTTTACTTGACCTGTTTTGCTTTAAGTTTTATCGATACCATGCTTATTTTTCTATCAAGGCTGCGAGCGAATTCAGCACTGCTTTTTTTTTTGCTATATTATATAGTCTTATTTTTAATTACATACGTCGTGCAATTGCCCAACTGTTTCACGAGCTTCGTATTATATTAAGAGAATCCAGTGATACGATAACTATTACAGCTTCGTCTTCGGGAGTGCTTGAGCCTCGATGCAGCATTCTATATCGCATCATTGTACTTTATTAAACTTTTGATACTCTTAGATACAGAAATAAAAATTCCTATTTCGTAAATATTACATATCCAGACCTTCAGAATCGTTGAGATGTTGAAACTAATTTTCTGTCTCTTTATTTTAGGAATTGGTTATTACCAAAGAACCAGGCGAGAAACTGGGCATGCATATTAAGGGCGGGCTTAGAGGGCAGAAGGGCAATCCGCTCGACCACACTGACGAAGGAGTTTTTATATCAAAAATAAATTCCGGCGGCGCGGCTAAAAGAGATGGAAGACTGAAAGTGAGTGCCCCAAGCTTCTCAATATCAGACTTCGGTAATCGGTATTTCGTGTAAACATCGATTGTTTATTATTACAGGTGGGAATGAGATTATTAGAGGTTAATGGTACTTCGTTGTTAGGCGCGACCCACCAAGAAGCAGTGAATATACTCAGATGTTCCGGGAACATAATTACGTTGGTAGTGTGCAAAGGTTACGACAAAAGTGACGTAGAATCAATTTTGCCCGTGTCCTCCGACGGCAGAGATTCTAAAGAGTCTAGGACATCCAAAGAACTGAAGGATCCCACGGCTGACGGTACTAAATCTTTGTCGCAAAGTGTATCCAGTCTGGATCGCGACGACGAAGAGGCAGCGACTCTTAGGCAAGAGCAAGAAATGAAGGCCGAACTAGTGGCATGGGAACAAGAAGAAAGGGAACGTGCTTTAATCGACCATAGGGAAAAATCTACTCCTGAAAAAGTAAGATTTACATATTTTACCTTGGCTCTGATTTCTTTCTTTTTTTTTTTTCTTCTTTTTTTTACGATACGATGAAGCGCTAATTGTTTTGGGGTTTCCAGGTATTAGACGTAGTAAGAGCAGCCGAATCATTAGTAAGCAAATCAAATAGTCCCGTCGACATGGTGCCACCGAAATCACCGGGCGGTACTAAAGATCTCAAGACTACCACGATCGTTATGAGCAAACACACTTTAGCACCTCAAAACACGAATGTAAGTACCTTTCGTTGAATTTTTAGCACAGACATGGAATTTGCATGTTTTCAAATACGTTAACTAATTTGCAAGCAATAATCGGTGCTACTGTCAGTATTGTATGCATATTACTTTCAGTTATAACATTTAAACCATGTTTAGAGAAATAACTTAGAGACAGAATAACTTTCGTTTCTTTTCAATTAACCTTAGAAATCTTTGCAGTACTAGACGCATCTTCATGAATTATTAATTGATACGAATACGAAACCTTGACTGTTGATATGTGTATGCTTGATTTATATCTGGATTACGTTGTGGAATATTCTTTTTATTTTTTTTTTATTGAAGTCCAATTTACAGACAATTACTGTTCAATATGAAAGGGTTAATTTGTCGACCTATGTGAGGCCGATCTTTCTTTCCCCCTGTATGTCCATACACTCCGCAAAAAAATTAAGGGATCACTTGTACAAACCCGAAAAATAGGCTCTAGTTCAAATGTTCATACGTCTACAAAAATAGTTGTATTGACATGATCCGAAAGGCGTTTGAAAGCGTGAAATCTCTACTTTCACATATTTCCTTTAGATTTTGATTGTGTTGTTTTTTGACAATGCTACAGCGATATAAATGGCACGTTGAAAATTTTTAAAAATTTTGTTGAAGTTTCTAATGCTCCATGGAACGCAAAAAAATTTTTAGACGTGTTGCACTTATACCGTTCGAAAGCGGCTATCTTTTGCTTTAAAACGAGTGCTTGGCGAATGTTGTACGATTTTTGTTCGAAAAGTTATTCAACTTTGATGCAAAAATGGTCCCCTTAACTTTAAATGTTTGTACAAAAATGATAGAATTATCGTAGAACATAACTCAAGAAAGCAATAGAAAGCTTAATTTTTCCTCTTTAAGATGCAGTTCTTACAGTTACAATTGGATTGGCATTTCGATTATTGGGCCTTGGGTAATGCCAATACCAAAGTAATGCCAGTATCAAAGTTGAATAACTTTTCGAACAAAAATTGTAAGAACATTCGCCAAGCACTCGTTTTAAAGCAAAAGGTAGAGGCTTTTGAATAGTGCAACTGCAACACGTCTAAAAAATTTTTTGCGTTCCATGGAGCATTAGAAACTCGAACAAAATTTTTAAAAATTTTCAACGTGTCATTTATATCATTTACCAAGTTGTAAAATGGAACAGAGATATCTAGCTTCCTTCGTACAACTTTTTCTCTACAATTCGTTTTCGTATTTAATCGAATTCGAGATGCAATCCGATCCAATTGTACGACTTATTCCGTAGCAATGTCTAACATTTTTTAAGCATGCAATTACTCTAATCCACTAAACATGTAAATATGATATAAACAATGAAAGCTACCGTGTCATATTTCATAATTTAATATCATCATACGCAACATGAAGCACGCAATAATTCTATACACTTCGAATTGCGTACGATCAAATAGTGAAATTGGTGTTACATTTTATATCATTTTACCACCGTTTATTTCAAGTTCTTATTTTATTTTCCATTGCAAGGAGTGCATGACTGATATTCGTCTTGAAAGTAGTTGAAAACTACGTCGTACACGCGAAACTGTGTGCATAAATGTATGCATGTCGATGCACATGTATACATAAACATCCGTGCAACAGAAATGATGGTGCAAGAGGAAAGAACACGGTTCCTTACGCAAGAGTAACTCAAGACCGTAGAATAAATTCTACACTTCCGATTCATTTTTGCGTATCGAATTACGTTCTTCGCTCTTGTACCACTATTTCGGTTGCACCGTGTATTATTAATACAAATATGTACATTACACTATTTATTAATGGCATTGGAACAAATGGAGGGGAACGTTTGAACGGGGAAAATAGTTTCGAATCGTTTCGAAAATAAAAGAAATTATTATGGTACAATGTGGCGTTTCTAAAAATAAAACTGGTTTCTAAAAATACGTTCGACGTCTCAGTAATTCGATTCCACGCGATTAGACCAAATTACGTGTCCGCACACACCCTTGTATGTTTGCGTAACCATGAGAAATAGTTTCCACGTAAACGTACTTTTACTTCGTCTTACCAACGATAATAGATTCACAGGTTAATTTACGATTAGCGGTGGGCAAAAATATCGGAGAAACGTTACGGTTCGCCATTCCGACACGAAAATAAGAGTCTGAGAATTTCCGCGTAGGGGAGACCGGGCTAAAAGTTCCCGTTTTTAGAAAACACAAAAAATTACTTATAGGAAATGTAGTTCTCTTTACTATTGACTAATTTGTTGTTGAATTTATTGTACAATTCTGGATTTTCAAAAGCAACGTTGCAGTGCTAAAACAATTCATATAATAAACCTATATGCATTTTTGATATTTTCAGAAATATATTCAAAAACATTTTGATGTATTTATTCACAATTGTCGATATTACTAAGGAAATCGTACTAAACTCTCTGAATTCGAAATATAAGCTGACACATCTAATGCCCAACGAACAACTTAGTGCATTCAAAATATATTTTATATGATTTGTAATATTGCATATGTTCTTAAGCATAAATATGCAAAGCATATATGCATTATGCAAAAAATGCAAAATAAGAAACTTATTTAGCATCTCCTATTCACAAAAAAGTTTTTGTCTCAGTCCCATTGCTTCACCTGTTTCCTAGAAAACTATGCATCTGCATAAACATTCGGAGTCTAGACAGAGCATATGATTTTCTCGAGTTCTTTTGAGGAGCGCATCTTACAATTTTGAGAAATTGATATTCGATTAGGGATCTTTACGCACAGTAAGTATCAAATTTCTAAAAAATCCGAAGACCTGGAGGTCTCCTTGTTAGTCGTTTTCGTACTAATTCCCAAGTTTTTTAGGATATTCTTACACCAAAAAGCAAACCGCCCATTTCAGTACGAAGGTAATAAAAATCGTGAGCGTTTTTTCCGTTGGAAATCCCAATCACGCGGCTAACTATACGCGGCGCGCTAGAATCAAAGCTGTGTAGCTCGGTTAATATTTAAGATATCGTTACAAAATTTTGAGGAAGTATTGTCAAGAACTAAAATTTTCCGCATTTGTAAACAAAAAAAAATCTTAATTTTTTTTTACCCATTTAGGTGGATGTAACCCCTTAAGTTTTTGTAGTCCCACTTGCACATTGAATAACACCGATCCCTTGTTGTTAGATCAGTTTATTTGTCATTATCGTACACTCGACATGAGTATTGTTTATTTTGTTTAATATGTGACGCATGACATGTAAACCTGTCAGTGTTTTTTTTTTTTAACGTCGCATGCTCCCACGAGAGCGGCAAAACGAGAGATATTTCCCATGTTTGCAGACAGTGGAAGATGATAGCGCTACTTTGGCCGCCCTCTAACAGGAGTGAGTCGTGTTCGACCTTCTACTCATTTTCCCTGTGTCTACGTCCGTACCTCTGAATCCACGGGACTGTGCCATAATAAATTATTCTAAGGAATTCGTGTCGTTTTAACCTTGTGTAATCGCTGTTCATTGCGTTTCGTGGGATATCATTGTTACACCAGACAACTAACTATCGTTACTCCGTTTGTTACTGATACTGCCATTATAATATTAAGTGTATCGCCGCGAACGCGCCGGACTCGGCTGGGTTGATTACTGTGATTGGGTTCCTTGGTTTGGTCCCGGCGCGAATTTATCAAATCTCGATCGTCACGGAAGTGTGATATATTTTCCTTAGCCAGACAGACTCTCGTGTACATACACTCATCGCTCCTTCGGTTCACGGAATATCGATATTCAAATGATGAACATGAGAAAATGTTTCTGTGATAGGTAGACAAAAGAAAGAAAAAGAAAAAAGAGAAGAAAATGAATGAAAGAGTCATAGACAAGAGCTTCCCACGTATTTAACGGATATTTTTTAGCAATATTTGTACACTTATTCTTAGACTTGTTTCGCAATCTATTTTAAAACGTTAGAAATACGCGACGAATGACTGCTGTAATTGATTGAGCTTAAGCAAATTGCGTGAACTTCTCTTGGGTATTGCATCGGCGATTATTGAAAGTAACGAAAAAAAAAAAAAGGAACAACTGCAATGGCAGTGCATGGAGTATTTCGCTTCGCGCGATTACTTTAAATGTCTTCGTTGTTTTTCACGCTGCAAGAAGCATTATTAATTTCTTTTTTCGACAACAATACTCTAATTTTGTTTAAAATATGACTCTTACTTTAGTTTAGAATTTGTTACGTCTTATAGCATTGAATTTAAATTCTTCTTGTATTTCAAAAACAACGGAGACTATTTTAACTAATGGATTTAGGCGAAGTACACTGTATAACACCTGCCTTTTATATGAATGCCAAGTTAAAAGTATGTTATCACACAGGATGGGGCATAACTTACGGTTTAAGGATGAATTTCAGTAACGTTAAAACTAAGCGGAAATCTTTGAGAATTGGAGGAATGAATTTTTATGTAATAGTAAAACCCCCGCAAAATTAAAAAAATTCATTCGGTAATTATTAATTTATTTAAATTTCAATTCTTATGAGAAAACGCAATGTGGAGAAATAGATTACAAAATTAAGAGTGAAGTTGCTGACATTTGTCTCTTGACAATATCTCTGACTGACTGGTTTTCATAAGAAAAAGAAGCCTTATTAATATCTTGAAAATTGATTAACTTTTGGCTAAAATCTTTGAAAAAAAAGCTGGCTAATGGATCATTAATTCTATGTATTATTCTTATTTAAAAATAATCTTTTTCCTTTGAATTCCTTACTTTTGCTTATAACTTTTGAATAAAGCGTTAAACATCTTATATTTATATAACATTTTTTTTTTTTGCTTAGACTCAGAATATACTGACAATGTTTGGCCATTAAAACCTGTAACACCCTGTATACAAGATGTTTGAATAATGAAGTCAAAACACACAGATTCTTCGTGACAAGGGAATCGAAATGTCTTTTACTGTTCTACAAAGGAAATTCAATATTTCAAGAACATGTAAAAGAGCTTCATTTCCTTGGCATAAAGAATTTGTTACTACTTGTACATCATGTTGACCCCTTGTATGGATTGTACATTAAAATATTGATGATCAATATTTGTAAAAACTTGCCAATGGTAATATTCGAATAACCAGATCGACTTAAACAGAAATATTTTCTTTATAACGTTAACAACTGTGTTCTAATCAGTCACAATACATTACGTTAGTCTTTAACAAAGACATATGCAAAATTATATTTTTAGATTTTAGCCGGTTTTTGTATAGTGATAGACACTGGAACACTGAAATCAGTATGCTGCCGAGAGTATCAGACTATCAGTTTAGGGAATATTTAACCCTAGTAAGAATTTATCACTGTAATATAAACAACAAGAAATATTTACACTTCTATTTATTTTTAAAAAACGGAGGAAAGTTCAACGCAACTTTTCGACGTTGGCTGAAAAAAAATCGGACCACAAATCGTAGCGTTCTCTTGTTAGAAAAACAATGCAATCACTAAGGGACAGATTTGGAGAAAGATGGAATTGCTGAGTAGATTGAAACGTTAGAAACGAGACCAGATACGAGGATATACATGTAAAAGCTTTTCTAATTGAATTGGATATCGTACTAGAAATCGCTTATGCCCCAATCTGTTCTCTCGAGAAGATTTTTATATTAATGTACTTAAAACTTACATTCCTAGAAGTAAGCAGGTATTACTGTTATTGACGTTTTCCTTCGTGATACACAAAACTCGGTAACTAAAGGAACGAGAGTCTATATATTTGTCTATGAAGGGACATTAGTATCTTCTGAGAAGTACTTTAGTGTATCCAATTCGACACATTCTGTTGCTTACGGTACATTTCTTTGTGTTAATTGGAAAATAATCCTTTGTCCATTGTTCGTTCGTACTATTTAAGAGAAAAATGGTGAAATCTATTTTATAAATACTCCTGTACACATTCGACACGGTGTGTAATCAGTATGTTAGGCGTGTTCTTTTTACGTTATTAACAAATTAGTTAACGCGAAGAAAAATACATATTTTACTACTTCCAGTAATATAAACTTTATTGTGATAGGCGATAGGTTCTATGTTACGATTCATACACTCGTTTCGTCATTTAAAAAAAAAAAAAAAGAACGAATGGAAACAATGTATGGTTCACATTATCAAGGAATGTCAAACTTAAATTGTTTACTTTATTATATATATACGATATATACGTACGATTAATGCGAGATGAAAGGGAGGAACGTTTCATAAGATGTAAACTGTTGTTTGATAAACTGTTTATGCATCTGGCATATCTTTTCGTTCAGTTACAAACACTAGCACTCTTGAATGGTTACTCCTACGGCAAACTCATATCATTATTGGAATGTAAATCAGTGTACTGTATTCTACAAATTTTCTATAAATGTTACATGTTGACATAAATCTAATGGACCAGATATTTATATTGCAAATGATGAGAAATAAAAATTTATTTAGTATTTATCTAATTATATAAAAAAAAAAAAACAAATAAAATGATGTTAATGTTGAAGTTCCAGTTGATCGATATGAAAGATGAGAATACGTGCAGTGCTTTATTCGAGTGTATCAATGCCTCAGGTCCTTCTGAAACGAGTCGCGTTCGTTCTCGTTTAACGTTACGTACAATTTACGGGGAAACGAATTTTTCATGTTTACAAGTCACCGGCGTGCAGATTATTATAGTTCCTGTCGACGATTTTCATTACCGGTCCGATCGCGATATGAAAAGATGGTATTACGCGATTTCAGAATACCTTGTGACGCATTGATATCCATGAAGGAATAAAGGATAGGGTACAAAATATTATGAGATATAACTTTACGATTTTAATACACTTGAGATCATTGGAAAGGTATAAGAGCAAAATTATGCGCGGAGCTGCATGAATTGTTGCAATAATAGTACAATTGATATAATATTGAATGTATAGATGATAAAGAAAAAAAAAAACGGAGGTTGAATAAGTTTAAAGCTAATTCCTTTTTAATTCTGATATAGATTTTGTATGAAATGTAGTATTAAAAATAAATCTGTTTTTCAAATACATGTTATCGGTTCTGCAGGAATGAGTCTCTTAAGCTTAGGAGATCCTCATTAAACTATATAAAGAGTTACGATAATCTTATTCCTTGTGTTTCTAAGTTTATGTTGTACTATTACTTTTTTTTCGCGCATTATTCAATACGAAACAATATTTACACTGTTCTGCAAACAAACATTTTCTTGCTCTTAAAATTTTTATTAATATATTTTTCATTATGGGAAGATTTGGATGTGGAACAGTGTTTCGCAGAATATTTTTGGACATTTCAGTAACATGAAAAATCGTCTCTAAAACTATTAAAAGTAACGATGAAACTCTCAAATCATTGATAGAATACTGAAGTCGAAATCCGCTGCGAATAACTCTCAAAGACACTGAATTCTCGCATATTTTTTTCCCCTCTTTTCCCCCAAAAGATGCAAGAAAATTCGCTGGCTTTGAGTGTAGCTTTCATAGCTGCTTTCACCTTTGGTATCAGAGTATGAAAAAGACACAGTATGATTCTGTTTATTTGTCAGTTGCTTCTATAAAGAAAAACTGAGAAAAGCATCGCTACTTTCAGTAGTCGCAGAAGAAACATTTCGTAACATCCCAGCTAGAGGTAGCTTATAAATGTTTATATACATTAAGTAACAGACAATCGCATCAATTTTACTAATACAAGTTCTTCATGTTGTTTACTCAGTCGCTAAGGAAAGACAGAGCTGGAACAACAGTGGATTATCCATCGACCAACTCTTCTACTTCGATCCTCACTCCGTCAACAAATGTTGATAATACCGCTAGTAGCCAGACACTTCCTTCCCCAAAGAAAAAGAAATCAACGCCCAAACGTAGTATCACTTTCAGCGATCTTCTTCCAGTTTCCAAAGAGCGATCACTCAGTCAAGTTTCCCCGGTCGCGACGAGGGAACCGCAGCCTTTGCTCTTACACGAAAAAATCATTTCTGAACCACAAATCGCTTCGTACAAACGAATCAGTCCGAATCCCACTCAAACCACTCAATCTCGTTTCAAACTTCCTCCAACACCTTTGACTTCTCCTGAATCCGTGGGGCAGTTTGGCACCTCGGCTTCTTTAATTAAACAACAGAAAGCACGCTCTGTTGATGGGAATATTCAGGTTGAGGTGGGTTTAAAATGCATGTTTAACTAGCGCTAATGCACTTTTTTTTTTTTCTTAATTAATACTCTTTATTCTGGAGGCTGGTACATTTGAATCGTAGAATTTCATTGCGTAGTTTGTGTTCTCTCAATTATATTATAGTTAGACTGTGGACGTTTGTGCATTTATGACAATTTAAAAATTGTGAAAACCCATAAGAATCTTCAGCGACATAAAATATAAAGAATAGAATACATTTTATAATATTTAGAAAACAGAAGATATATTTATTTACTATTCTGATGCAGTTGTATGCCTATAAAAATACGAATTTGCATAAACATCCGCAGTCTAATTGTAATATTAGTAGACTGCGAATTTTTATGCAAAATAAAATGTTTAGAAACGCATATAATAGAAACTTGAACAATAGTGTGTTTCATTCTTTAAATATTCTAACTTTTGCCATCAACAAACTCTAATATTTTTAGAATACTTAGAATTGTCATAAGTGCATAAAATCCGCAGTCTAAATATTAGTATGGAACGAAGAATGTTCGTGCAGTTGAGAAGATTACATCTGTGTTAAAAGAATTATGCCAGCTGTACTAGTGTAGTGAACTGATAGTTTATAAGATATCTGCACGAATTGTTCTTCGTCGTCAGTTAATTTTATTGCAATTAATATTGTGTCATAGAGTTCCGTTATTAATATGAAATTTTTGAAACAGCTCTCGCCGACATCGTCACCGACACCACCTCTGGTAAAAATGTCAGTTAGTGACAAGAAAAAATTATTTGAAAGTGCCATGGAAGAACACTTAAAACCTTCTCCTAAGCCAGGTTGATATGAATCAATTTATCTAAACGAATTATAATGATTGTATCAGATTACCTAATTTATTTTCTGTCGTCTTTCTTTTTTAGACAAAGTGTTCAGTTTTTTAAGCCAGGACGAAGTTGAAAAAATGAAACAAGAAGAAGGTAGAAAATTCACCAACTTCCACTTAAAGGGACTAGGCAGTCAGATTTGATAAACAGTGTAACGTTCTTTAAGAATTTATTACAAGGATAAGAAAGAAAATTGTGACTTGTGCTTTTAGATAATATTAGTAAGAATTATAAAGCGTAAAAAAATGTTGTAGTAATTATTGTACTCAACTTATTCAAACTTTAAACGCGTTTTTCTTGAAATCATACTTTCTCTTCATTTTGCGTATGAAAAAAAAAAATTTTTTTTAACGCTTTATAATACTGATTAATATTATCGAAAAACACAAATCATAATTCCCATTCTTGTACTTATAATAAATTCTCAAAGAACGTTACTCTTTTTACCAAATCTGACTGCCTAGTGCCCTTAATTATTATTAATCCATTCCCTGCGGCTTCTATAAATCAAAGTGACAAAAAGATTTTGTTTCTGGCGGTAAATTAAAGTGGCAGCGAATGGTTTAATGTTTGTCGTTAATATAATTATTTGATTGTTAATAATTTGTGAAGTCACCACCTGTTCGTTGTTTGTTTTTGCAGAGAAAAAAATCGCCACGTTGACACGGGACGAATTAAAATCATGGGCTCAGCTCGATGAAAACGAAGGTTTAGAAGATTTGGAGGATCCTTCAGAAAATCAGGATAATCGACGACCTAAGTAAGCTACGTTGTTTCATTCTATGCATTTACATTGCACCAAACTGTGGTGAAGTTTTTTCATCTTTTGATCCTTGTTTTCTATTTATATCGATATACGGTCGAGTATAAAAGAGAATCAAGTAAAAGACGTGAAACGTGATCGTCGACAACTGCACATATCATTTATAGAAAAAAAGCATAATAGTAATCTCCTTTTAAAATAATATATATTTTTTAAACAAGTGACAATTTTGCTCCGACAATCTTTACTAGACTTGTAATTTTTATATCTTACATGAAACTCGCTGCATTCAGATTTGAAAGTTTCTTAAGCATTTTTACGATAGCAAACGAGGTTCCAGATCACTTAGGATAAATACAAATGGGACGATTAAATTAATTTGCTTATATTTGTATACATGAGTATTATAAGACTTTTTTTTAAATGTATATTTCTAGTTTAAATATATTTCTGCACATAAAATTACGAAACACAATAATTACGCAAATTACATTTTCCAATTATAAAATGCTGAGCACAGCATTTTGTATTATATTATATAAGTATTATAAGAGGCAGCTATCTTTTAGTTTAAAAAAAAGAAACGAGTACTTATGTTAGTAGCAATGCTATAATAATTTATATATAATTAAAACGATGTACGAGCAATGAAATCCTAAATGTAACGAAATCCTTCCGCAAATAATTTTACAGTTTGAACGTTTATAATTGAAAAAAAACTGATATAGTATTAACTAGTATTATATTTTTTCATAAACATACGAAGTAATAGAACGTTATGTAAATATCAGTATTTTTGATATCTGCGATAAACTTTTATATGTACATATTTTGTAGCACATGCTTTTTATTTCGACTATTACGTCACTATATTATGCATGCTTATTGAATCGAGCGTAAAAAAAAACGATTTTGTTACGTGTTAGCAAGTGCTTTCCACAAAATAACTTGTGTATATAGATTTATGAACTTTACATTCGTATTGTATCTTGTAGTTAAGGTGTGGTTACGCTTACGTAGTCATTTATTAAATGATGAACTTAGATACTTCATTCGATAAGCCAGTGTCGTAGTTGTATGATAAACGAAGTGTACTGAAGTACAATTTCTAAAAGTGAAATCATGCTTGAGCACGCATTTATTTTATGCATTGCAGACGAGTGTAGTTTAAAGATTCTGGAAAACAGTTTCTTGTTTTATGCTAACATGTACAGTGCTGTCTCTGAGAGTGCTTGCTTTGTGCATCTCCTAAAATGTTCATAGCTACTTCTTTTTTATTAAATGTAGGGATAGTAATAATGTGTTGTTCGTTCTTGCTTTTCCATTTCTCCTTTAGCTGCGTTAGTCTAAAATTGGATTCGAAAATCGCCTTGTGACTTGTCCTAAAATAAAGTATTACTTTTTTTTTATACAATTACATAATTTCCTTTTTATCTCATTATTGCAAGAAATATTTAAACTTATAATTTTTGGGTCGCCTTTTACATTTCCAAAATCTGTTCCTTTTTCAATCGTATAATTTAATACTTCATCGGGATGAAAAAAAGTTCGCGACCATTTTCTAAGTAAAATGTATCTCCCAAATGGTTCGCGTCATTTTTAGGGCTCGAACACTTTCAGAGACGGAACTGTATTCACGATCCTATTCGTGGATTTCACGAAACTTTTATTCCTATTGAAAAAAAAAAGTAATAACAGTAATAGTGAAATGAATACATTTTACGAAATTTCTCAGCACCGATCTTTATATCACTTGTAGACCTAGACGTTGCACACTGTAGTCTAATCTTGTATTTTTTGTCGTTTGTATATAAATCATGTAATATCCTCTTTGCCTTTGTATCAAAAGAAATCGCTTTTGTATTTCCTTTTATAATGAATAAACACTGAATTTTTGGCACATGTATATGATTTGTTAGTGTGCATGCTCGTTACCTTGCAGTAGCCGACTGAGATCGCGAAGTTCGATCCCTCTTCTGCAGAACCTTCCAAGCAGTGTACGGACGGCAAAAGCGGAACGTCGTTTGAAGGAGAGACTGATACAGGAGGTACTCATTGTATTATATTTGCTTTGTTTATTACAAACTTTCGTTTCGAATGTAAATTCGAATATAAAAATATCAATTCATAAACTACATAAATATAAACTCGTATTTTTTTTTGTTTTTTCATCTAACGTTTCTCTTCGTTCGTAGGGTATAATTTCGGACGAGGACGAAGAAAGTCATTTGAGTCCTGCTGAACAAAGAGCATTGAGAGCAGAGAAACGCGCGGCGTGGAGACAGGCGCGTTTGAAATCACTCGAACAGGTAAAATATTCTTACGGGGAGATTTCTTACCGATTTACAAGGGAAATTAGGGAACTCAAAAATTTAGAAAATTGTGAAACTCTGTGTGCAAGTAGAGTAATTCATCCCTATTACAAAACTATTTTTTTACACATTGAAAAAAAAGCGGATTTCTTATTTTTGTATAATGACTTTAAAACTGTCGGAGATAGAGAAAAAGAGTTTAAACAAAAGTTGTAGCTATTTTTATATCTACTAAACTGCATTAAAAATTTCCATAAATTTTGATTACTATTTAATTTTCATAAAAAAATACCTTTATGCTATTAGAGTTTTTTTATTTGCTGTATGTACAGAATGAACTAAAATGGTACTTAACGTTGTGTATGAAAATTCTTATTTTATACAATTGTGTAACAAGTAAATCTAGAAGTCTAATAGTAAAAGAATGTATTTTCATGAAAATTAAGTAGTAATAAACTTTAATCATGAATGTCTTGAAAAATATTGAGTATCTGACCCTATGATTGTATATATTTCTGCGGCTGTAAGGAAAAACGACGCAAATCACATTTATAAAAGAATTAAACTTATGTCTTAATTCAAATCTAGAACGCAAAATTTATATTACTATTAGAGAGAAAGTGCATTAAACGAATTTTTGTTTTCTTTGAACACGAAGATTTTATGAAATTCAAGATTATAGTGCAATATTGGTGATCAAAACTTTAAACGTGAATATCTCGAATATGAAAACATGTGATATGCGGCATTTTTCTTTAAAACCACAGATTTATGAATAAGATAACGAAAGCTACCAGTGTCCAAGAGTTTCAATTAAATCGATAACGAAATTCTTGCACTCTCCCAGATCAATAACAATTTTACATCGAGAAATGCCTAATTCTCTGTTCCTTCGTGTGTTTAGGACGCTCTCCAAGCACAAATAGTAATAAAAAAAATGAGCGAGATTATGGACACGACAGCAAAAACCGACGTAACACAGGACTACACGGATTACAAGGACGTCGATCACATCATCGAGCCAGAGAAGGCAGCCGATGTAAGAAACTCCATGAAATATTACCGCATCGATTGTTACTATCATTAACTGCGTAATCTAACGGCGTATACAAATTAACCAGCATCGTTTATCATATCGATTTAACCAAATTATTTACTAATTACTTCTTTGCTCGTGTCTGTCTCGTGATTTAGTGTTTGTGGATTACAATATTATGTAACTACAACGGGTCCTCCGTTTGTCTGTCTTGCTATCATAGTTCACTACATTACGGCCGTCTAGTGCAGATTTTCCTAAACTCGCTGTACGCAGTAAGGTGGGTCCGCCTAAAGAGATACGCGAATCTGAGAAAGTAGTGGACGAGAAGGTCACTCGACGTACCGAGGAGTATGTGGATGAGGTGACAGGTGAACGTCGCGTGCGTACAGTTGAGTACGTCGAGAAGCTCATTGAGCGACAGGTACTATAGATTCTAGAACTTGGAAAGGCCTCACGCACAAACGCATTGAAAAACGTCCGGACCGCTTGATCGATTCCAATTAATGCCGCATTCGTTTCGTTATCGATGCTCCGATGCTCTCTTTATCTTGTACTGTTATCGAAGGCTGACAAAATGCATTGGAGAAAGTGAAATTCCATTTATTGAAATACACGCCGTTTCATATTCATACCTCATCTGAAAATTAGCATTCCAATAATAATAATAAAGATATTTGTATAAGCTTAATTCATTAAATATAATTCATGATAAGATCATTAATAGAAAACGATTTTGAATAATACAATCTTGTTTGCAATCATTTTATTAACAAGTTTGAGAAACCAATCACTTCAGATCGTTTCGTATTTATAACGCACGTAATGAAAGGCAATAAAAACACAAAGTTAACTTTGTTAATACAAAATTCATAATTAATGTGTTTCCCTCCGATTTTTATCAACTCAGACAGTAGTTTTTTCACCGATTTTACTAATGAATTTAGTAGCCCATTGTTAAGATTTTGCTATTCCTAAAGAATTGCAGTTTAAAACTCCTTTATAAACTTCTACATCAACGCGTTTCACTAGTGTTTCCCACACGTTTTCAAGTTGGCTAAATTCTGCAGAACAGGCTAGCCCATAGTTTGGTAACTGATGGACAAAATCATTGATTTGCAAGAAATGCAAAAAACAACAGTGTTTTGGTAATAATCCTTAAAAAAATTACATGCAATACAAAACCGACAATCACAATTTACTGTGATTACATTTGCTGGGATATTTTCTAATACCAAAATAATTCCAAATTAGTATCTATGTTGAAATATAAAACGTCCTAAAGAATCGGTTTTTTTAATTCGTTAATAAAATAGTTGGAAATAGCAGTGTATTAAACAAGTCTTTCTGTTGATTTTCTCATTACAAATTAGTTTGTACAAATATCTTTATAGTTATTAGAAACAAATACTAATTTGCTGATGGTTTATACATATGAAATGGAGTGCATTCAAAAGCAGGATGAACATTAGATAACATTGAAGTTCTCGTGTTAAAATATGGTTCAGCCACAAGTCACCTGGGGCACTATGTTTATTACATAAACTTCAAAATTGTTAGCAGCAATATTAAGACGATTATACAAAGAATGAAACGTGTTACTATATAAACGAACTATGAAAGATTTTTAGATTATAGTTTTTTAAATATATATTTATATATCTATGTGGCAATTTGACGAAAAGTTGTAACGACTGATGCATGTTCGTGCATGTTGATTATAAAAATATTTTGCTTCGACGCACAAATTTTAACGAAGATATTAGTTCAACGGTTATATTTGTTGTTCCAAGAATCCAACACTGACCATGGAAGTGCAACCTGCACCACCTTGAACAATTGATTTCATTTCTACTGATCACTAACAATCTCTTCTCACACTGTTGGTAATACTACTGTTTTTTACATTTAGTAATTTCTTTAACATTTGTATTCTTTTTGTATAATAATTTATCGTAGTTAGTTTAATGGTAGTGGTGCATCTAACATACTGTGTGGTGATTGCGCTGTGGATGTTTATCCAAGTATTAAATATTATTATGGATGTTTAACGAAACAAAAACTTGTCTATTTTTTTCACATTTGCATATTTTTCTTTACAAACATCCACAGTGTAGTAATAACATTATTTTTATATTCAAATCTTCAGTGAGTGATCAAATTATTAGAGCCACCTACATATATTGACAATTTATTATTCAATGTAGATCTAATTACACTGAATGAATGAAATAAATAAATAATTTTTTACGAAGCTTTGATGTCCACGAATTGAAAATATAGCATGAAAAACAATATAAGTAACAGTATTTAAGAATTCCAAACCACCTACTTTTGCACAGTGATTCTGATAATTTGATCACCCATTGTAATACACAGATGACTCCGAAAGTGAACACATTTCTGTATCTGGATCATTTTCGGATACAAACTGTAATTCGAATATGTCGTGCATTCATGTCACTTGAACTAGGAGTTATGTATAGTGATGCAAAAATTTAGTCTCCTCACTTTAGCACTGTGTGAAACCTTCGATCAGTTTATAATGCATAAAATTTATTTAATCGATCAATTTCTGTCCTTAGGTTGAAACGTTGCGAGAAAAGATAATCTCGCTAGAATTAAGTAACGCTGAAGACGAAGTGGAAAGTGTTATTGGTACAGGAGCGAGCGACGCAGAGAGCGAAATCGAAGAGAACAGTGAGCAAGTTTCAGCTGTAAATACACCGGAAGAGAAAACTGAAACGATCGTTTCTACGAGTGTCAGCGAAGGTACCGCTTCTAAAATTAGTGCAAATACTGTTGTTCCGAAAAAGAAGAAAAGAAAACGTTCAAAAAAAGGTCGTCATTGACTGGAACGTTAGTATATATATAAAAAAAAAAAAAGGATTTGTACAAGGAAATCGATATTTTTTTTATTAACATATTATGAAAGTATGTTTTATTAATTCTAGGAAACCTTGTATTATATCGATTTAATTTATATATTTCACACTTGAAATCCCGTCTCTATTGGTGCATATAAATAAGTTTTACAAATCTTTCACTCTGCACTACAATTTTTGGAATCATACATGCATACTCATAATATACAATTCTGTGTTCTATGCTTTAACCCCTTAACGGACAATTTTTTTTTTCGAATTCATCGGCAGAACGTCAATTTTCTTTCAGTGAGTCTGTTTCTTAGATTTATAATAAGTTGTTTTTTTATACATGCCTTTTTAATTTCCATTACTTTGTACCGATCCAATACCGATCGATTATATATTTATCATACGTTTTTATTGTACATGATATTTACACGAAGGCAACCAGAGTACCAATTACTGTAACGAGAAATTTACGATTAACTGTTTGAAAACTTTTCGACGAGAAACAGTTATTTGTTGTTGTTTATTTGAAGACGAAAGACTGACTAAAATACTATTATAAATAATCTTCAAAATTACGTCTCGCAATGAATGTCTCGTGACCAGCGATATAAGCGAAAAGGTGGCGAAATAATCTCTTCCATACATTTATCGTAAGATACTATACGTAATTGTCTTATTAATTGACTTAACTAAAACGTTACTGAATAATGTGTTAAAACACTGACCACGGGGAATACAGGTATATGTACATGCATATAAGTCGCGTCTATGTAAAGAATAAGATTCACACGTTAAGGGGTTATTGTAATTTCTTGGGTGCAGTCAGGATTACGTTTCCTTTTTACATAGAACGTGCTATGTTTTTAGTATTAACATGCTGCTTTAAATGATATACTGTGCTGTCTCCGAAAGTGATCGAATCTCGTGACTCCAAACGAGATCACATCACTTTACTCATCATTTAGCTTCTCATTCGCGGCGGCGAAAAAAAATAAAGACAAAGTACTGTGCGAAATTTAGAAAATTGAATTCGAGTTCTGTTGGTTGTACCTTCATAGACCCGCCTTTAATAAAACTATCGAGGTACATCTACTTATCGAATCAGCTCAGTACTTGTCTGTTAAATTGTTCGCTACCGAACTCGAGGCTCGATCACTTTTCGAGACAAAACTGTATCACATTCTTTCAATAATATCCGTATAACGTATATTAAGAATGGTGCAACAGTCAGTAATCAATTTCGATATTTTCTATCTCGCAGAATTTGTATCACCTTTTTTTTTATATATAAAATTTAATATTGATAAAAGTATTTTGAAAATGAAAATATTACTCTTTGAAGTGGAAGTTTTGACGAAGCTGATGCGTAATGTTGACATAGTATTTTTACTATCATTCATATTGTCATAGCTATTTTATGAAATATATTTATTACAGTTACGTCGTAAGATAAATCTATGTGATTTAACGTTTAGATTATTACATGTTAAACGGTACACATTCCCTTTTACAATTTTTATTATACTACTTGAGTCCAATCACGTTTGTTATGATGTATAATACATAATATTATGACGTAGATGAGGTGTCAGAGAAAATATTTTGGTCACTGATTAGTAATAATGAATAGATACGAATTTTAATTACATTATAACATACAACTGACTTGAGATAGAGGACAGCTGCATTATAATTAGCATATTAACGATGTTTATCTAAGCCACGGATAATTATCGTGGCTTGTAAATTATTTTATTTATTTTACTTTAGGCGTAAGTAAATTTTATTACGTGTATATGTATGCATATAAAATTTACAATTTTCAATTTACTTGGAAATACTTTCTAAGAAGTATGTATATTTAATATCGCTGTTGAATATCAATGTTTTTAATCATTCACTCTTAAGAAATGAATGTATTTAAAATCATTATTACCTTTAGTATACAAGTTACTACCGTAATAAACATGAGTATTAAACTTTCAAATTGTTTTACGAACGCTAATATTCACAAATCGGTTTTTTTTTTCAATTTGTTTCAATTTATTTATAGAAATGTAAAGTGATTATTTGAGGATCAACGTGTTTGTGATCCAAAAAGCGATAATGAAGGAAGATCAAATGAAATATTAAATTTTTTTAAAAACAGAAAGATGGTCAGCATCATACATTTTTCTGTGTAGAATTTGGTAGTCAAAATTTTATGGAATAACATCTTCCATAATTTTTAATTATTAGGTTAATTAATATTTCTATGAGGTGTATAAAAGAACTACGGAAGTAAAAAGCTAAATCGTGACTCTTCCTACACATTCTTACGATATCTTAACTACCAAGTATTATTCTCTTTAAGGCATCTATCAATGCATCTTGTCCGATTTTTTGAAGACTGTCACTTCCACCCATATTTCTATTACTTTTGTTTAAGAATCGACGACCGCTTTATCTTCTTTTTTAATTGTTCTAACCCAGCAATTATGATTGCACCCTTATTTATAATTTTGGAATGTTTTCGATTTTCTACATTTTGAATACACAATGGATAAATTGTATGTTTTAAATGTCCTGTGTGCTTAGCAGACAAAAACTGTACAAGGTGCTCAAATTTTATTCTGCGTTTTATAATATGTTTCTTACGAACCACAAGATCAATAACTGACGAAATTATTCCCTGTTCTGTAATGCGGAAGAAATACTCCCTAGATTTAATTTGAATCGGTCATTTCAAAAACTATATCAAGCTTTTTCGAACTACATTATTGTATCGCAAACGTGTCTTTGAACGTAGTCTTAGTCAGGCTAAAAACTACATAAGACACTTTCTCCCATTTGGTTCAAACGGGAAAGAAAAGTTTTCAAAAAGTCTGATATTTGTGTTTGGTCCAGTTTTTATTGATTCTTGTAAAATTATGATTCTGTGACCTAAGTAGTTTTTTTAAAATGACCGATTCATTTAATATCTATATTTTTAGTCGATGAACAGTCTCCAGTATTCCAATAACATTTTTTGTTAAAGTGGGTCTTCCATTCAGAGGGACTTCCCTATTTTCTAAAAACTCCATTTTCCACTGGAAAAATGAAAAAACTCAAAACAGAATAAAAGAAAAATCAATTACAATTGATTCGCGGAATCGTCTATTCGTGGTTTATAGGAATTTATAACATTTCCTCTTTTAATTTATTTATACTTGTTATATTTTGTCATTTTGGAGCATTTTAGTTTATGTTAATTTAAAACTGAGTATTGTAATTACATGTGTAATGTTTTCTTTGCGTTTCTTAATTGCGTATTTGAAGCACGCTTGAAGGATTAGCCAGACGGTAATGAACGAATTTGAAAATAAACATTGCACTGAATGTATATTGTTTTCTATATGCAGATTATGATGATAGTTCTCACATATGAATATAATTATAAAATATAGAATTTGGATTCGAATGTTTTGTAATAGAATGTAGTCAGTATTATACGAACGAAATATTTAATAGTATTTCCGACAATATCAACCGACAGGTGTTCATACTCTCATGCATACAAAGATTTCATGTTTTATAACATGGATTCATAGAATTCATTCAGGATTTAAAGATTTCGTGTCTAATGAATTTATTTTCGTTGCTAAGTCTGTGGACCGGCGTAAATCAGAAGTGTAACGTGGGGGTGTTGAAAAAAATTAACAGTACCCTCTAGCAGCTTGTTTTACCACTAAATCAAAAAGGGCGGTAAAATTGAAACCTCAGGTTACTCGTATTATTATGCATTTGTTACGTCGATCCACGAAGGCGGCAACGAATGATGAAACTTTTGCGTAAATATAAAATTATAAAGACCGTATTATTAATATCAGCACTGAGTAAAATGATACACGCAAAATTTATAGTAACATTTAAGCATACACATATTAAAGTATACTATTTGTACGATGTAAAGTGCAATTAAAGGAGTGGGACCAACTTTATTATACCACTAGCGTAAGATTATATAAAAAAAAATGTCCTTTATTATAATGTACTACGTGTTACTCCCATACGCATTGTCATCATTATAATGTCAACGATAAAATCAACAATGTAAATCAAAAAAACGAAAAACATGTAAAGTGCCAATATTTATTGCTAATTGTTATAAAATAGAAATTCACTTTCAATCGAATACGAAATCTGCGCGTAATAACGAAGCTTTCATGTATACAAATCGTAGAATTGTCATTACTTAGGACTTACACTTTAACCGGAATTTTGTAACAGTTATAGTGTTAAATATTCTAAAGCGTATTTATTAATAAATTGTAGCATGTCTAATTAAATTATCGTTTGTTCGTGGAATTATGGAACAACGTATAAACTATATAAAAATTATTTATTTAAAAACATGGTAAAGTACTTTAACGCTATAACAAAAATAAGAAAAGCATGCAATTTCGTATTGTCTTGTATTCTTGAATTCTCTGTTAAGTATTACAAATGGGAATATGCTTGCAAAATCGTTTGTTTAGAATTATTTTACCTTGATGTATAATATAATGGTGATAATAATAATTTATATAAAATTTTCAAGCTTTTGTTTTCATTTATATTTCATTCATTAAAACCTTACACGCTTATTTTAAACATATTATTGCGTTAAAATAAGGGGAATTGTAATAAAATATACAAATCGATATGCATAATCTCAATTCTTTTTATTGCAAACTGTTTATTGCACGTTTTACAGTTATTTATCTTTTTGGAGCAATAATACCTTCTAGTTGCATCTGAAAAAATTTAATTAATATGTACATTTTGCGTATATAGAATAATTTACGAATAATTACCTTCAACTGCTGATTCGTCTTTTTGAGAAACTGTATTTCTTCCGTATACTTTTTTTCTTCGGCTTCTCTTAATTCAGCGGCTCTCTTTTCAGATTGCTCAGACTTTTGCTTCAAATCAGCCACAGCTTTTTCCAATTCTGTTTTCTGCAATCGTAATTCGTCTGCAGCAGCAACTAAATCTTCTTTTCCTTGTTCGGCCTAGAAACATATTTATTCTCTATAAATCATCAGCATGCAGATCAGCAACAGATTGTCAACAGATGTAACGGAACCTGTCTGCGGATCCATAGTCATCTGTATCCACATTAGGCTGACATTTTGCAAACAGGGCCTGTATTAACAGATCGTGAAGCAGATTGTCATCAGAAACTGAGCAGATCGTGTAAACAGAACCTGCCTCGGATCTGTCAGCAGTATCGGCTCGGTTTCTGCTGTCAATCTGCCAACAGTCCTGTACATTACAGATCCTGCGTCAAATCTGCAGCCGGCCTGACAGCAAATGCTGACGAGAAATTTTGTAAAAATCTGCTCAATCAGATTTTGTTGACAGACAAAAATTTTTTCATTTTTACAAACTTTATTCATTAAAGAAAAAAAACATACCTGGAGAGCTTTGCGCATACCGAAAGCAATACTGCTTTGATATAAAATCTGATACGCGCCTAATGTCATTTTGAGTTCGTCTCGAATTCTGAGCAGAAGTAATCCACGTTCGGCACAATTCACTGTAACCTGACGTATTATTTCATCTGTAAAATAATATTAATAATTCCAGTACGAATGTAAATTTTTTAACGTAATCATAGAACATAAAATGAAATTTTTACCAAAGCACTGTGTGTAAAGTTCTCTACGAACTGGGCAAATGCCAGTTTCCCTTGCCTGTCTTTGTTGCAATTTCATATCAAGTTGCTCTTGCAGATTAATAACATCTAATCTTGTTGCTGGCGTACTTGATACCTGTTTGCATTACATAAAAAAAAACATGAATAATACAATTGCAAATGAAACCATGTTTAGAGGAAACTAAACTTACTTGTTGAGTCCAAGTTTGACCTTCGTCTTCCCATACTTTCGGTGGTAATATTTTATTTAATATATCGCTAGTTTCTCGGCGTGTTTCAACCGCCGGAGGAGTTGTCTGAACTTTACAAACTGTTGCACCAATTTTCAACGGGAGCTCTTTAAGTACCTGTCTTAATAATAAAATGTATATAAAATTATGGTTCGTAGTTTTGTTTCATTTCATTGCGAAATCTGAACTTTATAAGCAACAATTGAACCTTTTCGGGACGAGTTGTGACTAAAATTGGGTTGTCATATTTGACCAAAGTGTCCATAACACCAATCTTAACACGATCTCCTGTTGCCATTGTTATTATATTTTATACACTTATATAACTCAAAGTATATTTTGATTAGTGAAATTTATGACGTGGCACGTAATACAAAAACAGATGTATTTGAACCTATTCTTCTTCGCTATATAAAGCAAATTGAAAGCTGGAAGCTGTTGTCATGGAAATATTGATGCATCATTCATTGTTAACGAGGAACAAATTTTTTCCAATCAGTTTTCCTTATTTCTGTCGTCGTGTTTCTTCATTGTTTTCATTGATTTCCTTCATCTCGATTTATATTTCTTATTTTCTCGATAAAGCTAAAGATTGCAGAAATAAAGAAAAACAGAAACGCAACAGCGAATACTTATTTCTTGATTTCGAATTTAATTTCTTCTTTTTATCATTTAAAACTTTATTACAAATTATTGTACAAAGATTTATATTATCGTAAATATATATATTGTTATTATTTAAAAGCATATTTGATCAGTATATTCGACTCTCGCCACACAATTATCAATTCATTCAACAATTGGTTTCTAATAAAAATATTTTCACAGAAACTTTATACAAATATAATATAAAAAATTAGTGTTTTTAAATTTCTCACTCATACAAAGAATATATCTTTTCATTTCAAATTAGCTACATAATTCTATATATATTAAAGTTCAGAGTGTCTTTGCATGATTTTAGTTTCAAGATCCACATGAAGCTTTTGAACTGTTCTGGCATGTTTCTTTATATGTTGTTGCATAGTAGAATTGTCTAAATCGTATTCCTTTCCTTGCCGTGCAGCCTCTAAAGCGGCTTCTGTATGTAAATGCCGTAATTTAAGTAATCTTCCCTCGTAATGTAGAAGTTCTTCCTAGAATATAAAATATATTGCATGTATATTGCGCCAATTCTTTTACGATTACGAGTATTTTAATGTATTTTTACCTTTAACGAAGCACGTTCTTCCGCAGAGAAATCAGCTTCTAACACAGTTTGCCACAAACCTTGAACTTTAGGTTCTACAAATTCTTTATGATTTGGGCCTTTAGCTGTTAATCTGTCCAGACGATCGAATCCATTTCTAATGTCTAAATGTTTTTCTCTGAAATCGTACATTTCACTTGTGTAAATATATATTTACGTTTATGACAAATTGATAATTTGTATGCAAATTTACCTAAGCATAGTTGCTTTTTCCAGATAATCTAACTTCTGCGTAGGAATATTATTAGAGATTTCCTCCTTTGTCTCTATTTCATTCCAAGATTCCGGTTTGTGATACAAACTATCTGCAACGTATTAAATATTCTGTATTCTGAATTCTTCTAAGTTACTCGATTTTATACTATATTATTACGTTACTAACTTTTATACGTATCAGGATCTCCGCTTTCTACATCCTTCAGAAGACTCATATATTCATCTACCTTATCCTGATGGTGTTGAAACTCTTCCTTCAAGGTTTTCAACTCTTCGCCTATTAAACATAAATAATAATGATTTCATTGTGATATTTGTAGTGATAATAAATTCATATAAAAATTACAAATAGTATATAAAATATATTCACTCGTAAAACCCGCTAATTCAGCTTTAGCCCACAATTTATTCAATCTTTTATCTACAAACACATCTTTGGCAATGTAATTGCTACCGTCATTTAATGCTTTATACTTTTTTAGTAATTTAGGATCTTCTGTGTCATCGAAATGCTCCAATATTCCATACGTGCTCATAATCCCTATAAATAAACAATAAAACTCATGCTGGATATCGCGTACATTTCAATCTTTTTACATTAATTTACCAATAAGTTTCTTCCTTAAAAGTGCTTCTTCTTCACCGTTTGGATCCTTTCCCTCAGACTTGAAATGCTTATACGCGATTTCTTCTTTATCGTGAATTTTCAAATCGCTAAATATCGACTGCAGTTTTGTATCAGTCAAACGCTGTTAAAAAACGTTTATTTTCGTAGTAAATGTACGTTTTAAAATACTAATGCAGCCTTACGAATGGAATACTCACGTTCTTCGCTTTAACCCATAATACGTTCAATTTTGCCATGCGAAAAGGTTTATCCAGATCTCGAAGAGAGGTTGCAAATTGCAAAGGATCTTCATACTTTGGTTTATTTGCTTCGGCGGAGTATTTATTTAAAGCTGCGCTCGTGTGGAAAAAAATGCAAAAGAAAATGCAGAAACTTACGGATAAATAAGTACGAACTAAAAATGCCATTGTTTTTTTTTGGAACAATTTTGTCAACTCAATATCAAGGAAGAAAATATTTGATTACGTTTGATGTTTGACGTGTGTAATCATGTGTAATATTCCAATTTCAATGATTTCAATGTGTGTGTGCAAACGTTTCCGATATTCACTACCAGATGGACGTAGTAATAAACTTTCATCCCCACCCACGATTTCAGCAGCATCTCTCATTTTACTTCCATTGTACGTTTTCGAAACCTAAATGAGTAAATCGCAAGTACGATCGAATTCCCCTTACTAGCTATGCAGTAAAATAAAAATAATTATATTCTGGTAATTTATTACAGCGAGAGGAAAAAGGTTTTCGTAAAAAAAAGACAAATTTTATGTTAAGTATTCTCTTTCTTTCAAGAAGGCAATGTAAATAACAGAAAAATAACATTTCTTTTCATATTTAAATAAAAATCTTCTCCGAATTGACGGTGTTGCATAATGTATCTTCAATAAAATATTTAATTACAATTATTTAAATATCACTAAGATCAACAGCTTCAACTTGCGAGCTAACGTTATCGTCGTCTCTCGGATCTACTTCAGTATTCGTGTCCTTTTTATCACTAAAATAGAGCTGTGACCACGATCCAGGCTCAGCTTTTTTCAACTTAATTTCTACTTTCGTGGGAAACATGCAGACACTGCTTTGTGCGAAATCAACAATCTGCAAAGACAAATCGTTCCATGTAATAACTGCAATAATTGATTAAGACTGAAATATTTTAGATACATACCCCGTTTAATTCTAGATCACAATTGTACTTTGAATTCTCTTCTATAAAAAATAATTCTACAGTTAAACGTACAGGATTCAGCTTAACCACTGACCAATCTGGTTGATATTTCTTTGCAAAGATAGAAACTACAACGAATGCCCCTGTTTGATGCCAGTCCATTCTACATTTGACTTCTTTATTAGTGTTCTGCAAAGTAATGAGTTATTTCAAATTATTTTAGTTTCCAAGTCATCGGAACCGTTAACTCGGTTTATAAGCGTGATTGAAAGCGGAATTTAGCATCTCTAATTTTTCGTTTGAATATAGTTTTCTGTGGGTTTCGAAGCTTGAGAACAGGGACCATAAAAAACAAAAATAGCAGTATATAGCCATTAAGAAGTGCTGCGCTTGTGGCTAACTTCCGCATTTTTTATTGGATTTTCATAAGAGAGACGCCAATCGATTCCTCGAGTACTTCTGATCAAAATATTATCAATACAACTTAATTTGATCCATAATTAACTAAATAATAAAAATCTATTCACTCTTAAGACTCTGTACAACTCCCTGGTACTATCTCATCTGGAATACACAAGCGTCATATGTATTCCATATCAAACTAAATATGTTACTATGATCGAGCGAGTTTAACACAAATTCCTGCGTTTTACTTCGCGCACGCTTGGATACCAAATGGGTATAATTTGACCACGAATACGACAATATTCTTCTCGGCCTAAACATGTCAACGCTCGAGAAAAGGAGGTTTGCCGATTTAGATTTCCTTTTGAAGATCCTCAATAACATAATCGACAACCCTCCTCTACTTCAATTGATTAATTTCAATGCGTGTCCACGTCCCATGCGTAACTCGATTGTCTTCCACTTAAAATTTTTCAGAAGCTATTTAAAATTCTGCGACCCTATTACCAGATCCTGCTCCTACGCCAATCACATTATCAACATGGTAGATTTTTATTCTGCATCCGTATACGCTTTTAAAAAATCTATCAAATCCTTAGGTTTACTATTTTTCTATTTTTGTTTTTGCGTCGACGCTAGTTATTATTCTGTTCTTGTTAATTTCTTTTTTTGTTTGTAAAATGGGCAAACATAAACAAACTCTCTAAATAAAAAAAAATAAAAAAATAAATAACGAGAGAAATTAATTTTCACGATTAAACGCCAACTTCGTTAAAAATAGTCTGAACAAGTTAAAATTTGTAGTAGTTTTGCTTTTTCGAAGTTTTAAGTATCCATATTCTTGAAGAAGTTAGCGTTGAATCTTGAAACTGAATTTCTTTTGTTATTTCGTTAATTATGGGCCGAATTATGTCGTATCGGTGGTATTCTCATCAGAGAAACAGAAGGAATCGGTCGGTGTCGCTCTTACGAAGACCCAACAAAAAATGTGGAAGTTAATCGCACACATTTCTTACTGGTTGGTGTTATCCTTGTCTTTTATAGCCCCATTGTTTTCCGGCATCGAGCTCTCGGCCGAGGAAGTTTCCACACTCTTAGTCAACAAAAAAATTAATTCGTCATAAACTGGGACAACTGTAATATGTTTACAGTACCTTAGAAACCCAAACATGCTTTCCTTGCGTACACCCAGGTTGTTCTAAGAACGTGGAGAAGTCTGTAGTTTTCTTTAAGCAGCACGACCAATATTTCAAGCCTTCATGAAAAACAGGACTGCCAGGATGATAATTGCATACTTCGTTGTCAGATTCAGGACCATTATACCTTCCTTTGCATGAATTATTTTTGCACGCTTGTCCAATTTCAATTTTAGACCCTGTTTTGCTCTTTTGTGAATTCGAAATTAATCCTTTAATTTGTTCTAATAACGCAGGAGACACGGTAGGCATCAAAGTAATTTGTGGACAATCGAAGGATGGTCTTTCTAGCCCAGGTTTATTGTTAAGAGGTTGTGCGATCACTTCGATCACTTCCCCAGACTTGGATTTGTCGACTGCAGGTTTTTCTGGTTCGGGCGGTTTCACGTTCGAATGACGCGATTTTGTGCAGCCCTTAATATTTAAAAATTCTGTGAAATCTATACACCTTTTGCTACAACAAGACCAACTTTTATACGCATCGTGAAACACTGGTAGCCCAGGATGATGAACACAGTCTCCTTAAATATATAAAATAGATTTCGATTTATTCACGAATAAAACTACATTGGTCATTATTTTTTCTTGATAAATCAGAATCATAGATCAACAGATCAGAAAAAAAAAATATTGTAATACATGAACTGAATATAACTGGATCATTGACGTAAAAATGTCGAATCCATCGTGGAATCGTGGATCCTCTGAAACCACGTGTCTTGCATTTATAAACAATCATTTCGAGAATTACTTATCGCAAGTTAATTCATTTGAACGTCCTTTCCTAATTTGTCGATCTACTCTCTGTGTTTGTATACTTCTAGAAACAACGTACCTTCCTTGTTATCATTCGGATCGAATCTCTTCCCACAACCACGATTGTAACAATGCAACAGTGTCGATTCCTCTGACATTTTTAGTTTTATTTAGGTTTATTTGGCTTCAAGTTATTGTCTAAGGGCATATTATATACAAGCACAGCTTCACAAGTTTTGCTGATCGTTTCAGCAGTTTATCACACGTTCATCGGCAGATGAATACAGAATACCATGGACGGACAGATTCAACCGATTCAACCTTCTGTATTTCTATTTTTTGCAATTTTCTGTTTGCGAAAGACCAACGTGTTCCACAGCATTCCAGAAAATTCGAAAACTGATTCGAACTTGACTTGAATCAATGACTATTTCTGTAAGACAGATAAGACTCCCCTGGTCATGATCATGAATCTGTAGTTTGACCAAAGAGTAGATATAATAAGAGGCGACACTCCAAGTGTCCCTTTAAATTGGCTGTGTCATTTCGTCTCTTTCTAAGAATGAAATTACCGATCAAAACACCCTATGGGCATTTAAATTGGCTGTGCTATTTTGTCTTTCTCTAAAAGTGGTTTTCTTTTCGAGTGTCGCCTCTTGTTATATCTACTCTTTGGTTTGACCAGAGTTGCTTTGACGGTAACAGAAGAGTGCCTGTTTTATCAATCCATCTTTTAGAGTCTACTGTGATTCTACTACATTGTAGACTCTACTATCACAACGCGTCATAAACCTGACCAATAAAACTAGTTTACTGAATTTTATAATTGGCCCAACGCTCCGTCGCAAAATAATTGGTCAAGCTGGCCGTATGTGTTTGTATGACAGCGAATTATTTTATTGAGATAAGATTATTGGATAAGATTATGGTCGTGATCGCAGGTGATCGCAGATAGAGTGACATATCTACATGCTGTATGTTTAATGAAAAACATGTAGTTTACAATTATTGCACATCGCTGGAAGCTGCAAAACTACAAGTTTTGCAAGTCGTGCATAAATAAAGCTACTATCAAAATAAAGAAGGAAATAACTGTGTGGAATATGAAGTATAACCTTAAAAATAAAATATTGAACAACATGCTAGAAGTGTAAATAAATATGTCAACATGGAAATTCGATGTTTATTTTTAGTATGTTACATATTTTTCACTATACGAAACAGTTGTAAGTTTATTACATTACATTTTTTCTGGTGTGTTGCGTGCAATTTCGTGTTTCTTTATGCAATTTGATAAATGTGCCGTTACAGATGCCCTTCATAAGAATTTAAAATATTACGAGACTCTTCATACTTCCCATTTCCAACACAACATTGTCAAACGAGGCACTCAGCACAGTTATCATCCTTACAATAAGATTAGCGAATTAGAATTTTATTCTCATGGAAGGTAAGATATTTAATTATTATTATTGTTATTTCTGTCGTTAGTATATTGTTATTGTAATAACGTAATTCAGAAATTCATTTTCAAAAATTAAAATGTGTATTTTCCATTAACAGATATTTTCGTTTAATATTAACACCAAGGAGAGAAGTTATTCATTCCAAGTTTAAGGCTTATGAAGTTAGTGGCGATGGAAAAGAGAAAACTATACATTTAGGTAAAGTATTATAAATATAAATGTATATTTTTTTGAACTAAGGCTTGAAGCGATTTCAAAAATAACTGTTTTAAACTGTTACATAAAGGTTTTGATGCAGACAGTTGTGAAGAACTTTTATTGTAAATAACTGTTGTGACAAACCCAAATTTTGGACAATATCAGTTTAAGTTACAGTTCTTTTATGTTGTACATATCAGCTCCCAAATAAGTTCTATAACGTTTATTTCTTAGATTCTATATAAGTTCCAAAACGGTAATAGAACTGATTCTTATAATGCTTGTATGTCCTGGAAACAGGTAAAATAAAATTAGACAAAGGCAGAGTGATGGTGCAAAGCATGCTATCTTTTTCTAATATTTGCCAGACTTTTGGCTGAAACCAAGGTCTATTTATTCTATGTCTACAGAATTGATTCTATAACTGTTTTCGAACTTATATAGAACCTAAAAAATAAAAGTTATCAAACTTATTTAGTAGCTGATGTACAAGATGTATAAAAATTGTAACTTAAAAGTAATGTAGTCTGAAATTTAGATTGTTTGTAAGGCTACGATTACAGTGGACGCGATTTCACGCGAAACATCGCGATATATTGTATACAATGTGTATGTGTGTACATTATTTTGTATCACGTGTGCCATCATGATTTTTTTCGTCATCGAATTCGCGTCTACTATAATCGTAGATTAACAGTTATTTAGAATAAATGTTCTTCATGACAGTTTCAAGCCTGCTTTGTACATTCATTTATCTATTGCAATTGTGAAAGAAAGTATGTATTTACAAGTTAAAAATTTGAAGAAACTTGAAGATATCTTCTATGAATGTGGTATTTGAAAACGATTGTAATATAACTGTATCATATTTATCTTTTAAAGATCACGAGAGCTTTTATCATGGGCGTGTGTTTGGAGAAATTGACTCTCACGTCCAAGTACATATTGATAATGGAATTCTCACAGCCAGTATTACGATTTCTGATGAAACATTTCACATTGAGGTACATCAATACCATTGAGTAAAAAATATCACTTGATAACTACCTTTATTGTATTAACAACAAAGTAATTTATTTATTTTAGCCATCCTGGAGGCACTTACCCCATTTAGGAAATGAAACGATGATTATCTATAAGTCGTCGGACATTAAATTCAGTTGGGAGCATTTTCAAGATGGGGAAGGACATACGCATGGTGTTCCCAAAACTTGTGGATATGTAAAAGAGGAATTAGGTCAGTTTTTTAATACAAATAAATCTTTAATCAAAGAATATTATAAATATTTCATATTCCATATTATAGATATTCCAATAAGCAATGAAGAAAAATCGGAAGAAGAAACTGACTTCGAATTCGACGAACATTCCAGAGTGAAGAGACAAACGGAAACTTATGAATACACGCCAACTAAAACTAGATGTCCTTTATTATTAGTTGCTGACTATCGTTTTTATCAAGAAATGGGTGCTAGCAGCACGAAAACAACAATTAACTATTTGGTAAACATTGACAAAAATATCTCTTGATATAAATAATCACTGAACTGCGAATGTTTATGCAGATTAATATTTTCAAGGGCATAGAAAAGGAAAAGCAACATAAATGAAAGTGTCTTTTACCTTTTAAATATTATAAAGTGTATTTCCATCTTTGATATTTCATGTATTTTAAGCACATTTGAAATCGTCATAAATGCATAAACATCCGCAATCTAATAATCACGACTCGTTTTGTTTAATGAAGAATTTTAATGTTCCGTAGATTAGTTTAATTGACAGAGTGCACAAAATTTATAACGACACTTTATGGCAAGAGAGACAAGAACAAGATGGATTTAAAGGAATGGGTTTCGTCATTAAAAAAATAGTGGTGCATAGCGAACCAACTCGCATGAAAGGCGGTGAAACACATTATAATATGGTTCGAGAAAAATGGGATGTGCGCACGTTGCTCGAAGTACGATGTTTCTCTTATTTTCGTATAAAATTTAGATCGTAATCAGGGTCGTTCCTATGTTGTTGGTCACCCAGTTGCAAAAACTTCTCAGTTTGCTTCTCTAATTTCAACTTTTAAACTTTCAATCTTCAAATTTCCAATTTTAACTCTAAAATTTTTTAAACTGAAATCTCCGATTCCGAATTTTCAAATCTTAAACATTAACTCTACCAATTTTCCGGTTCAAACCTTCAAATCTACAACTTTAAACCTTCATATCTTCAATTTTAACTCTAATTACAAAAATTAATTCGATCGAATTGTACTTGTTTAAAAGGTTTATTGTTGGTAAAAATTTTACATATAGTAAGCGATCTGCACCTGCTCTTAGAATTGGTTGTGCAAGTGCAAAGGCACCTTTTGCACCTCCACCAGGAACGGCCTTGATCGTAATATTATTCATTTAAAACTTCACGCGCATGCGTTAATGATACTTAGGTCTTCAGTAGAGAATACAGCCATAAGGACTTCTGTTTGGCTCATTTGTTCACCGATCTCAAATTCGAAGGTGGTATATTAGGATTAGCATACGTGGGATCTCCTCGTAGAAATTCAGTAGGCGGTATCTGCACACCAGGTAAATCAACAAACTCTTTTTGACGTACATTAATTTAAAAAACTAACTAATTTCATCGAACATTCATATTTTAGAATATTTTAAGAATGGCTACACGCTGTATCTCAACTCGGGACTAAGTTCGAGTAGGAATCATTACGGACAAAGAGTGATCACAAGAGAAGCGGATCTAGTCACGGCACACGAATTTGGGCACAATTGGGGCTCCGAGCACGATCCAGACATAACAGTAATTTTTCGACTTTTATTTATTTTCTGTCGAACAGTATTTTAGAAATGGTAATTTCTACACTTCTGACATTTTAAACAAGTGAAATTCGTTTACAGGAGTGCAGTCCGAGTGCTAGTCAAGGAGGTTCGTACTTAATGTACACTTATAGCGTTAGTGGATACGATGTGAATAATAAGGTACGTTTAGTTGAAACAAATTACTATGTAAATTATAAATTAAATTAGTTGAATCAGTTTCAGTCTTACGAATTGTTATTGTTATCTAAATCGATTGGATTCACAAGTCCATCATTTGAAAAAGCTGATGCGATCGACTTAAACAATAATAGCAACTCGTGCTGAGTCAACAAATTTAATTTATTCGGCAATTTACGATCTTCTCATAGCACAAATTCGTTCGAAGTACATTAATCACGAGTTATTTTCTGTCCAGCGATTTTCACCGTGTAGCCTAAGATCTATTAGAAAAGTTTTACAAGCGAAATCAGGCCGCTGTTTCTCCGAACCGGAAGAATCATTCTGTGGTAATTTACGGGTCGAAGGAGACGAAGAATGCGACGCAGGATTATTAGGAACGGAAGATAACGACGCTTGCTGTGATAAAAATTGTAAACTTCGTAGAATTCAGGGAGCAGTTTGCAGGTAAATATTAGTATAGATATTATCATGATCCATGTTATTATTTGAAACTTCACCGATTCATTTAAATATTACTAACGTAACAAATTTTTACAGCGATAAAAACTCGCCCTGTTGCCAAGGTTGCGCGTTTATGCCGTTAGGCGTGAAATGCAGAGACGCGCAATATGCCACGTGCGAGCAAGAATCGCGCTGTACGGGAGCATCTAGTGAGTGTCCTAGATCTCCGCCTATGAAGGACGGTACAGGTTGCCTTGAGAGAGGCCAGTGCAGACTTGGAAAGTGTGTTCCATACTGCGAGACGCAAGGCTTGCAGAGCTGCATGTGTGATACAAGTATGGCTATGAACTCCTGACGTCATCGATTTCCGAATTTAATCGCGATATAACGAGCCCGTTATCGAAATCGTGAATTTTTATTTGCAGTTGGCGATGCATGTAAAAGATGTTGCCGAATGAGCTTGAACGAAACGTGCTTTCCTATAGATCCGCAAGATATTTTGCCGGACGGAACTCCTTGCATTCAAGGATTCTGTAATAAGGTAACTTAAAAAAAAAAAAAAAGAAACTTTTGTTATTGGAGATAAGATAAGGCTTCGGACACACAGAGAGCGGGACAGTATAATTATTCGTTTATTCCATATAAATCTATGTTTCTTTTATTTTGTACCATTTTGATACCAATATGTCAACTTGAGATTTAAACCAGTTGAGATTCAAACTTTTAAAGAAAACTTAGTACTTCTAGAAAATTTAAACCTGTAGAGATTTAAATTTGTAAAGATTTAAACTTGTGAAGATTCAAACTTATCGCGATTTAAACTTGTTGAGATTTAAACTTGTAAAAAATGTAAACTTCTAGAAAATTTAAACCAGTGTTGATTTAAACAAAAAATTTAAACTACCAAAAAGTTAAAACGCCTAAAGCTTTAAACTTCTTGTTGATCTTCACGATTCGCCAGCTTCGTTAGAAATAGTCTGATTTACATGAAATTTTGTATGGTGTAACTTTTGTGTAAGTTTAATATAAATCTATATGTTTCTCTTATTTCAAACCATTTTCATGCTTACCCGCGCTCTGTGTGTCCCAGACATAAGAGTTTCGGCATAATAATTAAATAATAATTCCAGGGTATTTGTGAAAAAACTATTCAAGACGTGGTGGAAAGATTCTGGGACATTATCGAGGACATAAACATTAATAAAGTTATGCGGTTTTTAAAAGATAACATAGTCGGTGCTGTTATAATTATTACTGCCATCGTGTGGATCCCTACAAGCTGCGTTATCAGTTACATCGACCACAGACGCGTTAGAGAAAGCGAGAAGAAGTGGCGTTGGAAGCATACGGACGAGCTCATTCACCCAGACGAACAAAGACAAGTTATTTATATAGGCGGACAACGACCGAGAATACAACAGGTTATGCAACAGTCGTAAATATTTTTTTGATATACGAACAGGTGCAACAGTGCTATATGTACATCAGATTTCTAGTCATGAATGCTTTTGATTCTTACACATCGTGTAACATACACGAACAGGTACACACTGTTTTCTACAGGTGTTTCGCTTAAAACAGACCTTTTAGATATTTTTTCTATCTCGTCCAATAAAAAAATATGAATCAAAATGGTTCAAAAGGTGATTCAGCCATAAAATTATTTCCTTTTAAGTGCCATTTTTAATGTTTTTTTTGCAAGATCAACTGGGTTTTTTATGTCTGTATATTTTTAGGTGGCCTATTTTGAGCAAAACACTTAGTATAAATAAACAGTATTATTTAAAGAAAAAATAAACACCGGTGAATGAATAACAGTATACATATAATATAGATTCTAGAATAGTTTCAGTATTGAAATATTTGTTACAAATTTATTTGTATATTTATATTTTTTTGTTTACAAACCAAATAAAGAAAAGTAAAGAAATATTTTATCAAATTACAATTCAGTTATAATTATTTATTAAACATGCTCATCCTTGAACTTTTCGCGGTTTCATTGCGAGCGAAATGGTAAACCGCGAACTTGGGGAATATTTTTCTCGAAATTATCTTCTAGGTCGACTCTTTTACTCGCGTTTCACAGAATAAACTATATATGAGGATACGATTTCGCGAAGATAAGGAGAAAATACTGTGCATACAAAACACATCCAAGGATTTACATATACTGATATACGTCGTACTCCGACATGCGTTCAAATCGTCAGAATGACTCAATGAGATATCTACCTTAATCCGTCCGCAGAGATAAACGTAATCTCTTGAAGTGTCAGTATTACCCGGTATAATATTTTTTTCGAAAGAATAATTCGCTGTAAGTGTCGGAGCGTGAGTCGAAGTGTTTTTAATTCAGGTGTTGCGCTCGCTTTCTTGAAAACACGTGCTGCGGTGCTGCGGTACGTAGCGCTAACTGGCGCTAACCTCACCGAGATTTCACTCTTACGGATCGGACAACGTGTCTGATGCGTTACCCAAACAGCAATTGCATCACCATATCCAACACATATTGAACAGTTGGCGAATATCCGTAGGATCCTGCGAAAGTCCTGTAAAAAATGAAGGAGAAATTGCCGGAGACGATAAATTTCCCGAAGGAGGAGGAGGCTATTTTGGAATTATGGAAAAAGCACGATACATTTCGAACTTGCTTGAAACAGTCGAAAGGAAAACCGAAATACACATTCTACGACGGTCCACCTTTTGCCACGGGATTGCCGCATTACGGACACATACTTGCCGGCACGATAAAAGACATTGTGACGAGGTACGCTCACCAATCTGGTTATCATGTGGAAAGAAGATTCGGTTGGGATACCCACGGCTTGCCTGTGGAATTCGAGATTGACAAGTTGTTTAACATTAAGGGCCCCGACGATGTCCTTAAGATGGGAATAGCGAACTATAATAAAGAATGTAGAAACATTGTGATGAAATATGCGACAGAGTGGGAATCAATTGTGGGTAGAATCGGTAGATGGATAGATTTTAAAAATGATTACAAAACTCTTTATCCTTGGTACATGGAATCTATTTGGTGGATCTTTAAAGAGATGTATAATAAAGGTTTGGTTTATCAAGGCGTTAAAGTAATGCCGTTTTCAACCGGCTGCAATACGCCATTGTCCAATTTCGAATCTGGACAGAACTATAAGGACGTCGTGGATCCTTCGGTAGTCGTAACGTTTCCTTTGCTGGACGAGCCAGGCGTAGCTCTTCTTGCCTGGACTACGACTCCGTGGACTCTACCCAGCAATATGGCGCTCTGTTGTAATCCGAACTTCGAGTATGTAGAAATCAAAGATCATTCTTCCGAGAATATTTATATTCTATTAGAATCGAGTCTAGAATTGATATATAAATCGAAAGATCTGTACACGATACAAGGTAAACGAAAGGGATCCGATTTGAAGGGAAAAGCGTATAAACCTGTCTTTCCGTACTTCCAGCATTTGAGAAAGAAAGGTGCTTTCGTGGTATTAAATGATACTTACGTTACAGCAGAAACCGGTACCGGTGTAGTTCATCAAGCGCCTTATTTTGGTGAAGACGATCACCGCTGCTGCTTGGAAGCTAAGATTATAACTAGAGATCAGGAGATGATATGCCCTATCGATAACTGTGGACGTTTCGTCGAGCCTGTTCACGATTTTGCTGGGAAGTACGTGAAAGAGGCAGATAAAGAAATCATCAAGCATCTTCAAGCTAATAAGAGATTAATTTATAGCGGTAGTATCAAGCACAGTTATCCGTTTTGTTGGCGTTCCGATACTCCGCTAATTTATAAAGCTGTGCCGTCGTGGTTCATCAGAGTTGAAATGATAAAAGATGAACTGGTTAAAGCGAACAGCAGTACTTACTGGGTACCGGATTACGTAAAGGAAAAACGATTCGGTAACTGGTTACGCGACGCTCACGATTGGGCTATCAGTAGAAATCGTTACTGGGGAAACCCGATTCCTCTGTGGGTTTCGGACGATGGACAAGAAATCGTGTGCGTTGGAAGTATCGCGGAATTAGAAGAATTAACCAACACGAAAGTAACGGACATTCATAGAGAAAGCATAGATCATTTGACTATACCGTCGAAACGACCGGGGCATCCACCGTTGCGACGCGTTCCTGAAGTATTCGATTGCTGGTTCGAGTCTGGTTCAATGCCATACGCGCAAGTTCATTATCCGTTTGAAAATCGAAAAGAGTTCGAGGAGAATTTCCCGGCCGATTTTATTGGCGAAGGTATTGATCAAACTCGTGGATGGTTTTATACTCTTTTAGTTGTATCAACTGCTCTTTTTGGCAAAGCTCCGTTCAAAAATCTTCTTGCAAACGGTTTGATCCTTGCATCGGATGGACAGAAGATGTCCAAACGGAAGAAGAATTATCCCGATCCTATAGAAATTGTTAACAAGTATGGAGCGGATGCTCTTCGTTTGTACTTAATTAATTCGCCAGTTGTGAGAGCGGAAAATTTACGATTCAAAGAAGAAGGAGTTCGAGATGTTATAAAAGATGTGTTTCTACCGTGGTACAATGCATTCAGATTTTTAATGCAAAATATTGAGAGGTTCGAGAGGGAAGAAAAAATCATGTTTGTATTTGACGAGACTAAAGTTTTGCATTCTAGTAACATAATGGATAGATGGATCCTGTCGTTCACGCAGACGTTACTGCAGTTTGTTAAACAGGAAATGAAAGTTTATAAATTATACACCGTTGTACCGCATTTGGTGAAATATATAGATAATCTTACCAATTGGTACGTGAGGATGAATAGGAAACGTATAAAGGGCGATGGTGGAGTAGCTGATTGCCAACAAGCATTGAATACTTTGTTTTCCGTTCTTTATGCAATAGTAAGAATAAATTCTCCATTTACGCCGTTCTTGACCGAATTTATGTTTCAGCGTTTAGTCAAATTATTACCACCGTCCGAAAATAATATGGACAGTGTTCATTATCAATCAATACCAGAATCCTGTTCGCAATTGATTGATGAAAATATCGAGAAAGCTGTGTCGTACATGCAAACGATAATTGAATTGGGACGCATTGTAAGGGACAGGAAAACAATTCCCGTAAAATATCCTTTGCCAGAAGTTGTTGTGATTCATCGGGATCCAGAAGTATTGAAGGACATAGTCTCCTTAAAGTCTTACATACTCGAGGAACTTAACGTAAAAGTATTAACAATTACTACGGATAAGGAAAAGTATGGCGTTAAGTTGAGAGCAGAGCCGGATCACAAAATACTTGGAGCACGTCTCAAAGGAGAGTTTAAGTCAGTTGCTCAAGCTATTAAGGAGCTTTCCGATGAACAACTGCAAACATTCGTTGCGACGAAGAAGATCGACGTTCAGGGTCACGTGTTGGGAGAACAGGATCTGCGTTTAATGTTCAGCTTCACGGGACCAGCGGCCGAACGACTATCTAAACAATACGAAGCTCATAGCGAAGGGAATATCTTAATTTTATTAGATGTCACGCCTGATGAAAGTATGCATAACGAGGGTATAGCAAGAGAAGTAATCAACAGAGTTCAAAAGCTGAGGAAGAAAGCTCAGTTGGTTCCATCAGACGAGGCAATTGCGTATTATAAAATTCAAGGCAAAGACAGTATTTTAGCGAATGTAATTGTTAGTCACAAAGATTTCATTGAAAATGCGACGAAAACGCCGCAAGAAGATAAGTCTAAAATGCCAGTTGACGCAAGTATAATTATAGAGGAAATGCAGAACATTAAGGGCGTTAATATGGAACTTGCTTTGGTGAAAACTGATCCTCAAACGGGAAGCAACAAGACCGATGCTGAACCTTTATTAAAATATGCGAACGTTCAGCTTGTAGGTATCACGCCAAGATTTGGAGCAACCAGTAATTTAGGAACTGTTTTACTGGAAACTCCGAATTCATTAGTTCCTATTTCTTACGAAAAACTTAAACTTCAGATTGAAGTAATATTTGGCATTTATGGTTGTTCTTACGATTTGTATGTTAATGATAAGTTGATGTTGGACATAACTGATATATCGTCATTACATAAACAAACGATAAGGGTGGTAAAAACGAATTCACCTGAAAGTCCAGTAGCTCCTACTTCAATGCACGCAGCTTGTAAGTTTCTTAATACGCATGGTACACAAGGAAAAGGTACTATTTTGTTAGAAAATCCGAAAGGGGATTTTAATTTAGACCACGAAATGTTAAAACAACGAGTATCTCTTTTGTATAACGAGAAGCAAGATATTGCGAAACAATTACCTGAAACGTTAACTGAATTGCATGGAAAGACTTTGGAATTAAGTTAATTTAATTTTTATTTATTATTTATTTAATCATATACACTTTAAAAATATTTTTTGGTATTAGAAAATTCCAAATGAAAAAATTTCCCACATACACTATAAAATGTAAATTCTAGATTTCTCAATTTATACAGAAAGAAATTATTTAATTTATATAGCAGATGTTATAAATTGTTAAGTTTCTTTTTGGCAAATGTAATTACAATTAATTTTGTACGGCTAAAAAACAATAAATTATTATAAATTGTACAGCGTGTAAAAATATATTTTTATACCATTAATTCGTATTCTACAGTTCGACAGCTTTGAGAAGGATCCTGGAATTACGTCGCAGTTCATAGAAGTTTGCACTTCAGGATTCTTTTCAAAGTTGTAGATTTAAGTTTGTGTTACATTCAATTGCAAGATTAAACCTACACTGAATCGATTAACAGGCTAAAGAATATTTGAATGTAGGAAAGCTTTGAACAAATGAACATTTATTTACATTCAACAAACACTGATTTATAGATCAGTGTCAACGAAACAGTTGTAACGATATTTTGTAAAATTAAATTTTTCTACAAACTACTATGATACAATGCGTCACAGGCATAATTACGAATCATTGTATTTATCAATATTGTTTGTCAAAAGTTATAATGAAATATTTTTCCTAAAAATAATTAAATTATAATTATGACTATTTTTTATAACACACGTGTATATATATATAGGTATGCATACTTTCACGATAATTTATAAAAACATAATTGTCTTTCTTCTGAAATTAAATATATTTTATAGCATCAGCAATTACAACGCATAATTGCGCAACTTATTTATATTTAAGTCACACACACATATATATATATGTAATATAATTTGAATTTAATAAGAGAATCGAAAATATGTAAGTATACAATAATCATTTTCTCGAAAGTAATGTAACACAGCACCATTCTCATCACAATATATAATATTTATTATTAACTAATTCAACAATTGAATATTTATTAAAGATTAATTTCACAAATATACATAAATGAATAAATGTTAGCTACTTATTAAATTCTTAACTTTTGATACAAATTTACTATATATATATTAGTATATATACACGTAAGTCTTTATATGATTGAAATATTATGTTAACTCAAAAATAATCACTTTTATAAAGACACTAAATAGAATTTCGAACATGATAACGAAAATTTATTTTAATTGAAATGCAATCATACGAACTAAATATCTCATCTTTTACCCTAGTCAGTTTAAACCTTTAATTTAAGAAAACCGCGATCAATGTAAAGAGTAGTGGATGTTAACATTGTCGAACCATGTTCCAATACGCTCTTTCACATTTCTAATTTAAATCTATTCAATATTTCTGACGTTGTACTGATCAGGATACAAATTAATAAATAAGGAAACGGTAAAACTTACGGTAAGAGCAGACAATGCAAGCGTGGAGGTCGCGGTAAAAAGTTGAGCATAATGGTATCGAGAATACCAAGCAAGGCCTAACATAACAGTTAAAATGCTGTTCAGTACTCTACTTAAATCCCACTCATTATGCGTCAAACTGATTCCTGTGCTAGCAGGTATATCCGAAAACGATTGAGGATTGAAATAAAGAGACGACGAACTGTCTATCGTTGATGTCTGAGGTGGAACAGGACTTGGTCGCGGCTGGTGTACCAAACAGTGAACTACACAGTCGTTAAATAAACCGCATTGTTCTAACGTCTGACTGTCGGGTTGCAATACCCGACCTTTGAAAACTAAACGCACCAATTTCTGTGCATCCAGTTCTATTTGAAAATGCCTCCTACAAATATACAAAACTTTAATCTTCATTGTTCCTGTAACTTTCTTATTTAATACATAATACAAAGTGATAACAACCTTTTGAAGTCTCCAAGCAGTTCTTTAAGGCTACCAGTGACTACTTTTTGCTCATCATTTATAAATTTCAGTTTTATACTAATTTCGTCATCATCATTTGTCGAAATAGTTTTAGGTTCGCATTCTACAGTGTCGGAGCACGCCGATATACTCTTTTCCTTAGACTCGTCTACTTTGGCTTCCTTTTGCAACAACCCTACGTTATCGTTATTAAATGAATCCATGGTTGCGATAAGTACTTCCTCTGTAGCGGTTGCCTCGGACGTTCTACGTATTTCTGGCGAAACTGTTGCATTCGTGTCTATTGTAATAGAATAGTAAATGAGTACAACAGTTTTGTTGTATTTTTACAGATTCGCTTAACTTTCAAATAGGATGTTTCACCTGTGTCGGAATGTGCAGAGCGACTTTGCGAATTGGTACTATTATCGTCTGTATTCCGTTCTGATGTCTCTATGCTTGTAGTTGGATTGGAAGATCTCGCATTTTGAAGGTAAGCTCTCAATTCGTCTAAAGTTCTAGGTGATTGATGTTGCAATACAACTACTGTGCGTATGACCGGCGGGTCTGTAATACTTGTAGAACACCAGGCGAGCCAGCCTACGAAGAGGATAACCACGAAGATGAAAAAATCTGTGACCTCGTCCCCGACGCCCTCAATAAGAGTCATTTCTACAAATAGAATTCATTTTATAAACACAATGGAAATTTGAAAGGAAATGAAACATTAATATTAATATGAAAGGTAATAAATGCTCGTATATATTTTACAGGAATCAACAATACATCGGATATATTTGATCCATGTCTGTCACAAAACAATTATGATTGACAAATTTCGTAAAACTGGACGTTTCTCAATGGAAATAACGAATACTCCGTTACTAAAAAATGCAAAACAATACTGTTGCCATAACCAGAATTTTTTAATATCGAGGCTAAATTCGTGACATTGATTCAGACACAAGTATCGAGATTATGATCAAAACAAGATAAATCTGCATACGATTGAAACATATTTGCGTTACTTTTTTCAGTGTTTTGCAGTGTAACAAGCGAATGTTATTTACACGTATCGACGAGATTCACACACAAATAATAACTCCATGTATTTGTTGCTATATTATGGAATAAAATCACGTCCGCTGTAACATTCTTTTGCCCTCTTTATGATTCCGTATCACTATTCTCACCTCAATTTATATGAACCACAACAGAACAAAATATATAACTTTATTAAAAACACATAAAAATCTTATCTACAGGTATCTAGAGATGACGCAGATAGTTCGTGACAGCGCGGATACATGTGTGTGTACGTCCGATTAAAAAAACATCATGCGCTACTGGTGACAAACACACTGACAGCTTGGCCGATTATCCGTCGTCAGAAATGTGCAAAATCAACCGCAGGTTCCGTTCAAACAGCTTCTATTGGTTAACTAACGAACGCGTTTCGACAGAACGTCTAACCAATAAGATCAGTTGAATGAAATTCACGATTGGTTCTACGCGCTTTTAATTGCGCGTTCAATTAGGCGAATTAACAATACCCCTACGTATGATGTATGTATTAACTCAAACGAGTCTGGCACAGAGTTATGCAGAGGCGAAGCTCCGACCTTTTTTCAATCTTAATTTTTAGTATTCATGTGTCACGTAGGACTTGTTCAGAGGCGAGACCAGGCGAGACTCCGGTTTTTCCGATCTCAATTTTTAATGCGCACGCGTTGCATTTGCATCGCTTGAAAGTAGTTATTTGAGACATTATGCATCCAAAGCGATCCAATAAAGCGCATGCGAATATGTAGAACAATGTATATATAGAATCACTATCACGTTTGATAATAACAAACTGCGTTTAAAATATTTTCACATTTTCGACTATTTTTCTAATATATATTTGGTACGTTCAACTTCGATTACAAAATGCAGAAGTCAAATAATTATAAACTAGCACTATTTTCGGTTCAAAACACGAAGTTATTAAATTTTCATTCCTTTTTCGAAATTTTAGAAACAGTTGACATTGCAGAATTTTACAGAATTTTATATTCTACTTTTAAATTTTTGGAGTAGCCTTATGTTGTTTTCGGCTTTGGCAAATCGCGATTTCGAATCACTTGGATTTATGTATCGATATCGCTGTATAATCATATCGTTGCTACGTTCACGCGATAGCGTAACAACATTTAGGGTGCAGTCACATGGAGCGCGGAACGCGGAAACCAACGAAACGCGGATCGGCAAAGTAACTAGATTCCGCCGAACCGTTCCGTCAGTTTTGTTTCCCTCAGTTTACATGAAGCACAATTTGCGCGGAAACGTGGAACGGTATATGCATAGTGACAAATAGACATTTGTATTCATTTCTTCTTTTCATTCTCTGCGCAAATTGTGCTCCATGTAAACTGAGGGAAACAAAACTGACGGAACGGTTCGGCGGAATCTAGTTACTTTGCTGATCCGCGTTCCGCGTTTCGCGCTCCATGTGACTGCACCCTTGCCACCACAGTGCATCACAGTTGATCACAGTTCACATGAGTTCACAGTCGATGAAGACCGTCAGCAGTCAGTAGTCAGTGCGATTTCAATTACACGTCAAGATGGCTGAGCTAATTGCGATACCGTTGAAGAAACCGTCTGATGTAGAAATCATTAAACCGCTTACGAACTTAATTAAATCGTCTTACAATCAAAAGGATTACACGGAAGTGGTAACTGAATTTAGTAAACTGAGAAACAATGCTTTGTGGAGAGCTTTTGAGAAGTACGAAAGTTCTTTGGAGGTTATATACAGGTATGAGTCATCTTTAATTAAGTACTACTTTTGTCACAATTACGATAACTTGTTTGATTATAAATTCCAATGAGTATCATTCCATTAATTTAATACGTTTCTTCCGTTAAATAATGAGAATAGAAGACCGCTTTTCAAATTTACGAGAGTTTTACTTTTAACAATTTTTGAAGTTTGCATCAACAGTTTAATCACGAATGAATGCTTCCTCTTTATTTTCCTAAAACTGTTACAAATACAATTGCAATTTTTTTATCTACATTTCATTTTGCCGCAACTTTCGTATCGTTTAACCGAACGATATCCGCAATCAAATAATAGTAGGTTCTGACATTTAGAGTTCAGAACTAGTTATTAGATCGTCCACGAAATATTAATCAATTAACGCGAGTAAGAATATATAATTTCTTTCAGTTACTACGATCAACTATGTGCGTTGGAGGGCAAAATACCTGCCCACGAATTACAAATACCATTTAAATGGAAAGACGCGTTTGATCGTACCATATTCGGTGGAAAACTTAGTTTAAGTAAGATATATCACATGCATATATGTATTACATAGGTTAATTCTATCAAATCTTTGATCAAATCTTTGATCAAATACTCAGAAAATAGCAGATAAGATAACGTTATTATTGATTACATTAATATGTCTGGCACTTTTTTAATGTTATGAAATATAGTATAAGATGTAATATGAGATTATTGTAAGACTAAAAACATTGTATTATTCCATATTTTCAGCAATTAGTACATTGGCGTATGAAAAGGTTTGCGTATTATTCAATATAGCTGCTTTACAAAGTTCAGTCGCGTCTACACAATCATTAGAAAGTGATGAAGGATTGAAGTTGGCTGCTAAATTATTCCAGGTAGTTATTTAATAAGATTAGATAAATTAATGTGGCAAGTTTAGAAGATTACATTCTTCAGTATCTCCATTGTTAGTCGTTCTGAATTCACCACAACATGCATTATTATATAAATGAAAAAGTGTTGAACATTCATTTATAACTATACGAATTTCAGCAATCTGCTGGCATTTTTAATCATCTCAAAGCAAATGTTATGATGTCTATTCAACAAGAACCTACACCTGACATTAGTCCGGAAACGTTAGGCGCGTTATCGTCTTTAATGTTGGCTCAAGCACAGGAAATATTCGTTCACAAAGCAATTCACGATGCTATGAAAGAAGGAATAGTTGCAAAATTGGCTGCACAGGCAGAAGAATTATACGCGGATGCATTAAAGTTATTCCAAAAGGAGATATTCAGAGCATTTTGGGATAAGGAATGGGTTCCTCTGGTAAGCACATATTGTGATATGCTGAAATTAGCGTAACTTCGTAATTAAAAGAAATTAACACTCTAATACAGATAGCAGGGAAGCAAGCTGGTTATCGTGCAATGGCTGAATTCTATCAGTCTTTAGTATGTAGAAATAAAAAGACAATCGGAGAAGAAATAGCTAGATTGGAGGTAAGAATTCATTGAATGCAGAGTAAAATTAATGTAATGGATACAATAAATAGTGAATCGACAATATTTCGTTGCGGTGCTAATATTCATTGATACGTGTTTTTAGCATGCAGTAGAGTTATTTAAAGCGGCGCAGCAGCGTTCAAATAAATCTAATTTATTTCAAGACTACGCTAACAGAGCTCAAAGGAATCTCGCGGAAGTGAAGAAAGATAACGATTTTATTTATCATGAAATAATACCAGACATAAAATCCTTGGAGCCTGTGGGAAAAGCTTGCGTGGCAAAATTATTACCACCACCTGATACGTTCAGTTCCAATTTTAAAGGTATACATAGCAATATAATTGCGTTTCTAATCGGTATTTTCATACGTTTATATACTTTCAGATTTGTTTGCCGATTTATTGCCTGTTAGAATGCATCAGGCTTTATCGTCCTTTGAAGTTCGTCGCAACGAAGTGGTCAACGTAGAAATTTCATTATTGCGCGAAATGACACAAGTGTTAAATAGGTAGGATAAATGTTGAATTATTTACGTAAATATTGAATTTTTATTTGTTAATAATAATCGTATTTTCAGCGTTTTGGCAAGTTTGAATTTGCCAGCGGCTATAGAAGACACGAGCGGAACAGAGTTGCCTCAATCTTTGTTGGAAAAAGCTCAATATGTAAGAGAGGCAGGAGGTATTGGCGCTTTGGAAACTGCTATGAAAGATTTACCGGACCTTTTGCAACGAAATAAGGAACTTTTGGACGAGGTAGATATATTTACCGATAAAAATTATAAAATAAAATTGAAACAAATTAATATACTGAATGATTTGTAGTGCGAGCGAATGCTTCAAGAAGAACGCGAATCCGACGACCAGTTACGAGAACAATTCAAAGAACGATGGACGAGGATAACTAGCAGTCGGTTAACGGAACAATTTACTGTCAATCTGCGAAAATATCGTGAAATCATTAATAATGCTGTGTCAGCTGATAAGGTAGACATAATTTTCATTAATTGCGACATTATAAAATCCGCGAAGTTATGATTGTCACTGAGGATATTTTTCTTGTTGTTAAAATAGTCATGTTTTATAGGTGGTACGTGAAAAATACGAAGAGCACAGAGAGGGTATGGAAATTTTAAGTTTAGACGAGAGCAGTCTTATCGGTGCTGTTCCAAGTGGATCAGCAGTTCAGGAAAGCAGCACAGTCGCACAATTGCGAAAACTAATGAAGGATGTAAGTGTTTCTAATATTGTTGCAACTTATTCGTTCATTTGTTGATATTTATTTCTTGTTTTCTTTTAAGGTCGAAACACTAAAAGCAGAACGAGATGCAATAGAAAGTGAACTAAAGTCAACCGGTAGCGATATAAAAGAAACATTCCTGGCAGCTCTTTCTGAACATAGTACAGTCAGTGAGTCATCCTTAGCTATGGAACACGTAGCGAAATATTACGCGCCTCTGCAAGCGCAAGTGAGAGCCAGCGAGTTCCGGCAAGAGCAGCTAGTTGGTGAAATTCAGGTACGAAGATTTTTTCCTCGATACGTAATTCACGTAAACAGAATTTCCACAATGGTTATACTAAAAATAAATAACAGAGGTGCCATACTGAGTTCACAAACGAGCAATCCGGCAGCGGCAGCTCACGAGAAACGATGTTACGCAAACTGGCAGCTGCTTACGACGCGTTCAAAGAATTAAAAGGCAACCTGAACGAGGGTGCTAAGTTCTACAACGATCTAACACAGGCAAGATATTAAATTATGACCACGTGAACTATATTGTACTGACATCGTGTCATTTCTTTTTTTATAGTTACTAGTGGTTTTCCAAAATAAAATATCTGACTTTTGTTTCGCCCGAAAAACTGAGAAAGAGGAATTGCTAAAAGATTTAACAACAAACTTAAGCCATGCTGGTCCAGCTGCAACTCCCAGTATTCCGTCCCATCATGGTACGATTATTTTTTAATAAATGCACTCGTTGCACAGTGAGCTTCTTAAATAAACAAATATGCTTAGGTGCACAAGGCCAAAACCAATCTGGAGCAGAACAAAGTGGAACTTCCCAGTTACCGTATCCCACGCAGTTCCAAGGTGGAATGCCTGTTCCGTACGGAGCTTGCGGAACGTGTCCATATCCTGCGTACGTTCCTCCTCCAATGCCTGCAACATACAATCCGTACGCAACGATGCCTTATCCTACGCAAGGTAAATACAAAAAACGAGTGATCATTCGCAAAGTTATAGAATACATTTACTCTATTATTTATTGTATGTTCGTTTAGGTAATTACAATCCGTATCAAAATGTACCTACTCCTTATGGCGGATTCGCAACAATGCCGCGTTATGGAGGCAATAACCCTCCTCCTCAAGGGCATAATCCATTTTGAGTGAATGATTATATTTTACACGCATTGTGATCGCAAACGTAGCCACGCAGAATTATGAAAACCGAGAGAAAAACGCTTACACGCAATTCCGACGAAGGAGAGTATTCGGAAAGTTTAAATGGAACATATATTTCAAAGCAATTCAAACTGTTTAGTCGCGAACAAAGTAATATTGAAAGTTTGAATTATTATTGTATTTTATGATGCTGAATCTTAATATAGAATGTATCGATACATGCTATATATTAAGTTCTAAACAGTGCTTCGTGAGAGCGGGAAGATTGAATATACGATTCACCGCAATTTAAAAATATATATTTTGTAACATAATATACAGTAATTAGTTATTATCTACATTTATAAAACTGTAATCACCTTATTATCAAACGTTCCAACCTTTCTTATTGTATTTATAGATATACGGTTTTGTGTATTAATAATTTTTTTTTTATTATGTAACCACGCTTATAATAATGCTTTTGTTTCAAATTGTACGACATATTTTTTGTAATAAATTATGATGTTATAAATGGTATTGTAATTAATGCAAGGTGACATTAGATCGAAAGAATAATATATGAATACATTAATTGCAGTCTTACCTAATCTTCTAGTTTATTATATGTTTATTATTTTAATGCTGACTTTGATAAAAGAATTGCGATGCTAATTGCACTTTTTTAATAAATTCTAATTGTTCATCATATGATCGAAGATTGCCACGTGGCGTCGCTAGTGGCACTTCTTTGAATGAAAACCAATGAAAACACGTTTTCTCCATTTTCTTCCGTGTTTACATGCATTTATATGCATGCGATCAAAATCAGCTGATTTGTTTGACCGGCCCTTATTCTATAATATGTTAACGTTATCCTATCCAAAGAGGATTAGATTGGATTAGATCCTATCGTCCTAAATGAAAGTTTTTTTATCGTTATCACTGTTTGAGCATCGTATTGTTTGTAAATATATAGGAAATAAGAAACTACAGAATTTACTGTTATTGTAATTACATTCATAATTTTGTTAAAATTTAATACCGAATACAGTAATCTTTAACTTCTTTAAAAGATCGTTTTTTGAAGCATTATGACAACTTTGAATCGTAAATTACGCGTAAGTAGTAATTCTCTTTTAATTATTTTATTTAAAAATAATATTAAGATTAAAATATTCTTTATTTATTTTACTTTAGATACTTGCAATTCATGGATACGCCCAGTCAGATATTATATTTAATTCAAAACTGGGTTCACTCAGAAAAGGATTTAAAAAAGAGATTGAGTTTACGTTCCTCCGAGCTCCTCATCAAGTTCCAATGGAACGTAATTTTGGTATAGATGAAACAGGAGAAGGTATTACTTAGCAACGTATCTTATAGAAAAACTTCGAACTGGAGTTTTTATATTATAGTAATTATCCCATGAATTTAATTATAATTTATTGGCAACTCCTTACATTGTCGCCAAAAACTTACCTTTTGTGCACCAGGATTGTTTAAGATTTCTACGTTTTCACGAAGAATAAGAATCTCTTTGTGTATTGAACATTCTTGCCATTAATATAAATCATTAATGATCAAAATTACAGAAGCTTCAATTCTCTTAATATGCATAGTTTAATTATAAATAAGCTGCAGATGTATCAATACATGAAATATCAAAAATAAAATATATTTTATTATATTTAATTGATATTGAATTTGCATAAACATTTGTAGTTTAATTATAAATGAACATTTTTTGCAGGATCGCAAATTAAACGACAACTTAAGGTGTTAAAACGAATTATCAAAAATATTCTAATATCATTTGAGATTAAGAAATAATTTCTATCGTGTATTACAGGATATGGATGGTGGTTTAATACAGAGGATCACATATTTAAAGCAATTATACCAAGCAACTTGTCTGTAGGTTTTGAAGATAGCGTGAAATTAATTGAAAAGACATTTCAAGAGTCTGGACCATTCGATGGCATCTTGGGTTTTTCACAGGGCGCAGCCTTTGCTACAATACTCTGTTCCATGCAGCAAAAAAGTTGTAAGTTTTCTATAATTATTGTATACAATTATACAAACTCTATGTAAATATTTTTACTAAAACTTAGTTATATTACAGTATTGCAGATTAAATTTGATTTTGCAATTATTATATCAGGATTTAAATCTCTATGTGCACCTCATAAAATGTATTACGATGAAAAACTAAATATACCTTCTTTACACATTTATGGAGAGACTGATCAAGTTATTCCAACAGGTTAGACTTCAATAATTTTTTTTTAATACATTTTCATTCTGTTAATTATCTTTTGTAGATAAGGCAAATGAAGTTAGCGAGTTGTTTGTGAATAAAACTGTGCTGAAGCATGAAGGTGGCCATTATATACCCAGTAAAAAAGAGTTTTATAAAGAATTTATTACAAAAATGTATTTGAGTAAAACGAATGATGTTTCATAACATGTTTGAATGATTTTCTCGTCAGTGGATTTAAATGCCGAAATGAAAATATTGAGGAAAACAGTTTTAGAACTTTTGTCTCTTCCCTGTATCGTTTAAATCCACTGAGAGAAAATTTCCTAGCCTGATCGCCTGATCTAGAAATTTGTAACTGATACGTTTGCAATAGCATTAATATAATTGTTCAAAGATTCTACACGTAAGAAAAACAAAAATTTGCGTAGATTTAGATCGGTAAATTTATTTAAATCAATTATAAATAAACATTATACAATATATATTAGAGATGAAATTCATTAACAATGTATTCTTAAACTTCTGTATAATAACTAAGCAAAAGTACAAGAACATAATAAATTAAAATGAGTTTATAAAATATAATTATTTATAATGTCACATGGACAATTGTATTATGTAAAAATTAATACAGACTAATGTATTAATGAATGTCTTATTTTTTTTCTTGATAATTAATTATGAAGTTAGTTGAGCTACTGCAAAGCTAATCATTTCGATTAGTTGTATTATCTAGTTCATGCAAATCGTTGGATGAATTATGCCGTTTCACATTTAATGTGAAATACTTTGTTTCAAATGTACCACGTTAAATGCTGAAGTAAATATTGTTTTTAGCTTCGACATATAATTTAAGGCTATTCCACTTGAGCATACATAAATTAGTCAATAATTCTGTTTTAAATGATTGTTACTTTAATTTAACCCATTTAGATCCCCTTTTCACACTGTACTTTTAACTACTTTTGGCGGTACTGTGATAAATTTCGAACGATTCCCTGTACATAGTTAATTTCACATGCATTCAGTGAATCAATTGACCAATCGCGGATGTTTTGTATCCGCAATTCTAACAGACATACATAACATTCTTAACAAAATATAATTAATAAGAGTATTACATTTTATATTGAAAATAATCATTTACCTAATACATTACACACTGATCGAACCATAATCAACATATTCAAATCGCACATACCGCTTATATTTTATCACACTTCAAAATTTATACTCTATTATTGCAGGAATTAATGTTTGATACCTTTACAATGAATGCTTTTTAATTCTGCATAATACAGAAAAAAGTTTATTGTTACTTATACTTCACATTATTTAAGGCATTATTTCTCATGTTAAATTCAATAAAAGTATATTAGAAATTATAATAAATTGAGACATACTTCAATAAGAAATTAGAGTAATATAATGTAAGGAAGTATTAACTATAATTATAAATCATACGTGATTAAGGCATTTGGTTTTTCTTAAAAGTAAGTTTCTGTAGTTACGAAAGATAAATAAATTTAAACAAAATGCTGGATTGCAAACCTTCTTTTTTATTATCCCTATCAGTCAAATGTGCAAGTATTAATAGTATTTGATTATTGTTCATAAAAGAAAGAGAAGGAAAACCAAGGAATCAGTAATTACCTAATATGTTTGTTAAAGAAGTTAAAAAAGTTTTAGGATATTTTAACCCTCTTACTACCCAAAAGCCAAAATGTCGGCTATGAAAACACATAGGGCAATGATGAAAAAATGATCGGGTACCAAGAGGGTTAATATTTACGAGATAGTACGTATCTAATATTCACATTAAGTTTAGTTAATCTGTCGACCTTTATGAAATATTTTCCAATCACAAAATTGTATTAAATTCAACACCTTATCGTCAGATGATTCACAGTTGACATTGTTTCAAGGAGACTGATCTTGACCGTTGGTTTCTTGAGATTTCATGACGTCCGGTAAATCAGGCGGTAATGAGAAAGGAGTCATTTCTAATGGTTCAAACTGGCCATTATCTTGACGTACCGCTAATCCTACTAACGCAGGACACTGTGGTTTCGCAGTCGCAGATGTTAATCCATAATCAGATAAAAATTTCGTATCTACCATTACAACATTGTCCTTATTAAATAGCTGTTGATTCGCAGGTGGTATTTTCAATATACCTACGAAATTTATTTATTTGTTCATGTACCTTTCAAATTCGTTCGTATCCACGTTACAACTAATCGTAATATCACGTGAAAATTCGTTAAAACAGAAGAGAACAGCGGTTCTCGTTCTTCGTAATACGTACATTTCATTTTAATTAACATATACATGGATATCTTACCTTCTATAATTTTTTTGAGTTCGAGGACTACTGTATTATCCTTTGCGTCAGTAAATATCGTCATATTTTTTCGTCGGATCATCAAAAATACATCCTACGAAGAGTGTTCATTGTATTTGAGGTTATTTTGTTTCGGAATGAATCGAACAACTTCTACGATTCAGCAGAATATTCACAAATACTTACCATTCTGTATATTTATTTATATGTCTAATACTGACAAGAACAATTCCTACAAAGCTATTTTGCAATATTTTCCGATTGTTGCTTATTTCCGAATCCTCAGGTTAGAAGCGAAAAGTTAAAATAAAGTAGACATCTACGGACATCATGATCACACGAAACATGTAACGTGATTGGCTCTTCTTTTCAAATATAAACTATGTTTGGCGCGATAATTGTTTCTTTGACCAATCAAAAATCAGTTTTATATTTTACAAGTTACTATAAATCTTCAAATTAAACATAGTTATTTAATTACTATATGCGTGTGTGTATTAATACGTCTTGTGATTAAATTTAGTATAATACGTATGATTAAAAGCGATAAATATACTCACAAAAAACTTTATCACAATATTATTTACAGCTTTATATAAATGCGATGATTAGGCGTTTCTGTATTCAAATATTTGAAATGGATAATTTTTATTCAGTAATGTTATATAAATATTTCGAATGAAAGATTTATGAATACAAGGTGTAAAAAGGTGTTGCAGTTCCTTGAAAGTGGTAATTCCTGAGATGATTTTAAACAACTTTTTCCTTAGAAAAAATGTTAGGTGGGGCACTTTGCTATCGAGTTATTAACGAAAAACATCGACCAATAGGGAAGCCAGTACAGCGGATTCATTATGGCGGGCCAATAGTACTCACAGCTGGAGCCCGCGCTGAAATTCATCCACTGTATTTGTGCTTCTATTGGTCGGTGTTTTTTGTTAATAACTCATTAATAAAGCTTCGGAGGACATTTTTGCAAAGGAAAAAGTTGTTTAGAATCACCCCAGGAATCTCCCATTTCCGGCTCCCGCGTCGAGTTTGGGACACCCAATGATAATGTCCATTTTATATCTTCTTAAAAGTGGTGTTTATTACTGCCATAATATAAAGCATATGCGTGCAGTTTGACAGCAAATTGGCCACAAAACCTCTTTACAAATCCATAACCGTCTGTTTTCGCATTAGGGTGCCATTTTGCAAACAGGGCCTGTATTAGCAGATCGGGAAACAGATTGGCGTCAAACAACGAGCAGATCATGTCAGAAGAATCTACCGTCAGGTCTATTAGCAGTATTTGTTCGAATTCTGCTACCAATCTGTCGTCAGGCCGGCAGCAAATCTACCAATAAATTATGTCAGCAGGATCTGCTCTGTTTCTATCACTAATCTACCAACAGTCCTGTACTACATTACATATAGATTCTGCAAAAATCTGCTTGATCAGATTTGGCTATCTGGGAAATTTTTCAAATAGTAATATACATATATACCCACATAGCAAAGAGATGTCGTAACGGCTCCGCAACGACGTCTGACTCGAGCTGTAGAGTTGTCTAATAGACGTCTGTGAATATCGCATGAACGTCGCAAACAAGCCCTGTGAACGTCGTATGTTACAAAACCATACATCTGTACGACGTCTCTGCGGAGTCTCATAGTCACCTTTGCGGCCGGTTTCAGACGTCTCACGCGGCCCTCAGTGACGTCTGTAAGGTCTTAAAGTCGCCTCATACTGGTCGTAGAGACGTCTCATAAGGTCTCAAAGTCGCCCCATGCGGGCCTTAGACACGTCTCACAAGGTCTTAAAGTCGCCTCATGCAAATTTTCAACTTTGGAAGTATTTTGTGCTTTTACAGTAATAGTTATTTAGTTGCTTTTGACGCGAAATGATTTTGAGGACTCTCCCGAACAAAATGATATAAATAGTTATTAGATTATAAACATCGAATATATTTAAATAATCATTAAATGTGAAAAGCAGAGCTAAAACGCACCCATTTTTGCTGATATTTTTCACTTTATTTCAAAAAGTAAGGGTCTAGGAGAAAATTTGACCATACCACGCGATAGAGCAAACCTTTCTACTAAGGAAAGTCAGGCGAATTTAAAAAATCATTTTTATATTTTCAACTAGCTACTCGGTGTTGCTCGCTCGCTTCGCGAGCTCGCGAGTGGGGTTTATTGGTGGCTCGCTTGCGTAGACAACCTTATCAAAATCCATTGCGTAAAGCTCAGAAGCGATACGGGATACGGTAATGACTTGCGACGGGCTTATATATGCTAGAGTCTGAATAATAGGACTTGCGAGAAGGGAAGGAGATCGGAGTCCCTCTGGCGGCAACTGATGGTGACACGTGGCCATTGCGGCCGCCGAGGCCATCGTTGTCGTCTACGTGTAAAAACTTTAATAACTCGACATTAAATAGGAATATCGAAATAATTTTTGTCCTATGTTGAGACCAAGAGTCGAAGGAATAGAAGTAAAAAAGTTTGATGAAAATCTATGCAGTAGTTTTTGCGTGATGCGCGCACATCGAAACCCTGCTATCATTTTATTTATATAGATATACAAACGAAATACATTTGGCGAAACGCGTGGCGGCGACAGTGCTACTCAATGACGGCGGATGCCTCGCCTGCCGTTTAGCGCCAAACTATGTATTTCGTTTGTATATTGAAAATATAAAGATGATTTTTTAAATTCGTCTAATGCTTTCCTTAGCAGAAAGGTTTGCTCTATCGCGTGGTATGATCAGATTTACTCTTAGACCCTTACTTTTTGAAGTAAGGTGAAAAATATCAGCAAAAATGGGTGAGTTTTAGCTGTGCTTTTCACATTTAATGATTATTTAAACATTCGATGTTTATAATCTAATAACTATTTATATCATTTTGTTCGGGAGAGTACTCAAAATCATTTCGCGTCAAGAGCAACTAAATAACCATTACTGTAAAAACACAAAATACTTCCGAAGTTGAAAATTTGTCATTTTTTTTAAATTCATGTCTTAAAGTTGACTAAAAGACGTACAGGAAAAAAGTCGCAAAGACGTCTCAAACCTATGTCTTAAAGTTGACTGAAAGACGTTCAGGGAAAAAGGCCGCAGAGACGTCTAAAATTCATGTCTCAAAGTTGACTAAAAGACGTCCAGTAAAGAAAGTCGCAAAGACGTCTGAAATGTATGTCTTAGAGTTGACTGAAAGGTGTCTGGGAAAAACGTCGCAAAGACGTCGCATTGCAGAATCCTATAAGACGTCGCAACTAGGTCGTACGACGTTCAGACGAAAATGCGGACTAAGTGAGACGTCGTTACGACGTTCAATGCTATGTGGGTAGTAAATAGTAAATAATGTACAAATAAAAATAACGAATAAAATTGCATTATGTATGTTTTCCATCCCAACTTTAGGGTCTGTTTTAATCCCTTCGGAGTGAATTATAGCCGAGACAAAGAAATATATGCTAAATATTTTTTTGAATGCTATAATACCAAAAGCACATAAAAATCGGTGTGTCTGATCGAGCAGATTTTGACAGAATTTTTCGTCAGCATTTGCTAAATATCTGCTTTGATGCAGGATTTTTAATATGCGCAAGCTGTGCAAGCTGTGAATAGATTGACGACAGAAATCAAACAGGTTCTGCTGACATAATTTGCTGGCAGATCTGCTGCCGACTTGAAAGCAGATGGGCAGCAGAATTCGAACGGATACTGCTGACATTATCTGCTCTGTTTCTGATGTCAATCTGCTTCCCGATCTGCTAATGCAGCCCCTGTTTGCAAAATGGCAGCCTAATGCGGAAACAGATGACTATGGATTTGCAGATTCCGTTGTATCTGTTGACAATCTGCTGCCGATCTGCACGTTGACGGTTTACAGGGTTCCTATAACGTCTCTTATCAGTATAAACGATAATTTTCAAGGGACGGTCCTTGACCTTAGATACAGCGAAGGCGTAGAACATTCGTGAATGAATCTCCCTTCTGCGATGACGTCACTGGTAACTATCAATCCCACCCAATCCGACCGTGAGAGAAGCCCACGATCTATGAAGGGGCGCTTGCGCCTTCGATTTCAACTGATTTCGACGTCCCGTGCTGCGCTCTCGAGCTTTTCGTTCGAGATTCGAGGAAAGCTCCGTTTATTCTTCTAATCACGGCTCGGCTTTCACTGTGACGAGACGAGATGCAGGCGTGGCATTCATCCACGGGTTATTTCGCCAGAAAAGTTAAACAGTCGAAGGAACGTAGAAAAATATAACAAGAAAATTGCAACAAAAGCCACGTAATTAGTTGCACAAAAAAAAATTCTGGTGCGCGGTGGGTGTATCGCGAACGTTATTTCGAATAATGTGCAGACGTTTCTGAGAGAGAGAAGGAGAACGGGAAAGGAGATCCTGCGACACTCAGCACTGTGATTTCTACTGTCATTTTTTTTCCCCCGTTCGTCCATTTTTCAGTTGTAGAGGCTTTCTTTTTGATTGATCGATAACCGTGAAATAGGTCGTTTACGAGTCCGCGCCCCAAACAGTGGAAAATACACGCGCACAAATCTCAGAGTTGACAAAATTAAAAAAAAAAAAAAAAGAAAAGAGAAAGAAAACTCTGTCGGTGTTCGAACGAACGCTGGCCAACGTCAACGTATTCAACGATCTTACATGTTTTGAGAAACGTCGACGTATATGATGAAATTACAGCTGCTAGTTATCGAAACGGATTATTGTTGGAGGAAAGCGTTGCTTAGGTAAGCAAACGATCGAGTATTCTCATCAAGCTGTTTGTGCCTTCAATGTCTGTCAGAAATGTTCAGCCTTTTTTTTTTTTAGCTACACCATATATGTTTCATTTAAAAGTTCTGTTCAACGATTTCGTTGTACAATCGTACTCTCATTTCGCTTATTTAAGTTTCCCGAACATTAGACCAGTGGATCATTTAATTGTCAACAAAAATACGATTACATTTGATTCTGAAGTATCGTTAGTTAGATGTAGACATATCGTTTGAGCAATATTTATTTTGAGATTAATAGAATGTTTTATTAAACATCATCAGTCTTTACGTAGATTTGTCTGCCTAATCACTAAGTCAATCATTCAAGAATCTAGATAATTCGAAATAATTCACTCACGAGATTCAAATTTACCGCCGTGAGGTGAATCGATATCGACGATTGACAGCTGTCAGTGGCGAACTTCAAGTGGCTGAACAATCACCGTTATGCGCGTGTCGCTTTGAGAAATCGGGTGGCTCGCATGCGAGGAAAGTGTGGCGATCAGTGGCGATGATTCAGAATGCTCGCGATGCTCGCGTTCTTCGACTCGTTCCGTTCTTCTCGTTCTTCCCGTCTGTGCCACCCCGGCTGACGCCATCTTCAATTTCTTTCTCCCTCTTCTTCTTCTTTTTTTTTACGTTCGAGTGTTATTTTTTCTTAGGAACTGTACGATACAGTGAATCTTAGAGAAACGTTATGTGTGTAATGTGGATAGTGAGTGCAACGAACATCGAACGGCCAAACATCGGGAACGAAATGACACAGTGATCGTGATACGAGTTTGCGTCACATACGTACATATTTAGTTTTTCGATCATCGCTGAAAGTGTGGGCCAGAAAGGAGTCGTTAAGCCGTCCGAGTGTCCATGTAAAAGTCATTCGCTAGAACTGTCCCCCTTTGAAGTATTGTTGGTTAGTTTACGTGTTGTTTGATAAATGTGTTTTGCCGCCTTACCGCTGTTCACTCGTCGAACACATTGTCCGAATGGAAAGTCGGGTCCGCATTTGTTGGTTATGTTTCTATTACAACTGTCTGTCGTAAATTGCACGCTTCTTTAGCCCCCTCCGTACCGAGTAGTGGAGAGAGAGAGAAAAAAAAAGAGAAACTGAAGGAATACGGTAGTGCGTGTATGTAGAAGTAAAATGCACAAGTTAAGATTACCTGTCAAGGTCGAATTACCCAGTGCTTTAACAAGGTATGGTGATATTTGATCTGTAGGTATCGACACTGTTTCTTTAACTCCTTGTTCTTGTTTCCGCCGTAACATCGTTATATCGCCGATTCTTTAATAAGCTGCTCGATTCGAAAGTGTGTACAAATATGTTACGGTCACTAACGTACTCGAAATATAGTCGTTCCCTATTTTGTTTGGTACTCGCGCGATATAATTTCTGCTCGAAAAGCGGAGTACATTTTGTTAGCGCATTCCATTGAACGCGATAGTAATCAAGACAGTTATACTTTTTGGCGAAAGAGTGAAGCTTTATATTTCGCGTAACACCATCATTTCGTATTTAAGGTGGATACAATGTCATTCGCGTTTGTTAACATGCTTTTTTAATGTTTTAAATTCAAATCGCGTTTGCAAATTTATGCTGTGCTTATTATGCAAGTTAAATATATCTACAACTAGCATGACACAAATGTTTGTGCGATATAAATTGGAGTTTGTTGAATTAGATATTGACACGTCGTATTTGATTCGTATCTTTCTCATAATTGCAAGATAATTTTAAGATTTTTATCGATGCAGGTTCTACAAAATTGAACAAAGTTGTCTGATTATGACACCTACAAATATAAAAATGTTATTAAGCAAAACTAAGACTTTATGGTTTTACATCAAAGTATTGATGTTAAATTTTGGCGTGGAAACTGTTGATCAATACGATTCATTTGATATTGCTTACAAATCCTAAAATAGTACATTTGATAATTGCTTTTACTTTGTACGATCAAACTTTGCAAGAAGTAAATACTATAAATGAGATATCTTGTATCTGAATAGATAGATTGAAATGAACATGATAAAGTGGTTAATAAATGTAAACAGAAATACATAGACAATAAACGACAAGTCAATTCACTGATAGAGAAAAATAGTTAAGAAATATAAATTAACATATGAGCATTATTTCTTAATTTCTATAACACTGTTAAAAGTAACTTTGAAATATTGGCAATCGGAGTTAAATTACTTTATCTATATCAGTTTTAAATATCATGTTTTAATGATATCATGAGTATCTTTGAAAGCTTAACACTTTCCTGAAGCTTAAAGTTTTGTTTTCTAAAAAGTATCAACCATAAAGTATAAGGCATAGTATTGCATATAGATAAGAATAGAAGCAGTTAATAATTAATTGTTATACAGATATTTCTTTCACGAACAAAGTTCAATTAATCATATGTGATTAATCTTATTTGAAACCCTTGAATATATAAATTTTTATTTTGGAATAAAAATGTGACTTCTTATCTTAAAAAAAGAGGGAAGAGTTAAATAAAACTCTGCAATCGAAATTGATATGTGCAAGGAAGTTTCTAAAATGCTTAAAAAACCGATTGATGATTGAATTACGATTCTCTATAAATAACTATAATTTATACATAATGTAAATAGGTTAATTCGACGATCCATTCGTTGGTAGTTGTCGTCAAAGAACGAGATCGAAAACACAAGTATGCCGACCGTGTCTACGTGGTAATTAATTCGATAACGTAGTAAACGCATGATGAAGCGATAATTCCATCATTGTTTCAACGCACTTCGCGGGCATTTGTTCGTCTCTATTAAACCGAAGTCTGTTCACGTCACTATTCTTATGGAAAACGGTTAACCTTGACAGTCATAAAATCTAATACAGATCGTAAGAGAGCCTATTCATTCCTCGTCCTTCCCACCACGCCGTTCTTCGTTTCTTGAGATAGATCGTAATTTCTTGTGTAGTATTTTAATAGGCTCCGCCATCGAGATACTGGCTTATCGTTTCTTCGTTCTTCGTGAAGAAATCGTTTCGCTAGGGATTCGTAATTAGGGCCTTATGTAAGTAGAAAGTGTAACGCTTAGTGACGATTTAAAAAAAAACATTAATTAGTAACAAATCACGGTACGCTAGCCTAAAAAAAAATGTTTCGCGTATTAATTCGACTATGGGTTGTAAATAGAAGAAATGTATAGCAACAATTGCAGGTTGCAATCATGAGTGCCATTTACGTTGAGCCGCAAGATATTTTTTGGCCAAGTTTACAATTTGTTTTTACTTGTTCCGGATTATGAAAAGTTATTTAAGGATTCGAAATATAAACTTGGCGTTTTTTTAGCACGTCGATTGGTAGAAAGTTCTAGGAACGTGGTGAAAATTTCGCTCAAACTGACGTATCGCGATTGATCGATCATTAACGGTCCTTCGTCAAAGAACATGGTCTAATCGAGATCCTCTGAACCACCTGTGTCTCTGTCGTCAGTGCGCGCGCACTTTTATACCTCGGTCCTTTGGGTACACGTGCACCGAGTAATTCAATCTTTACGAGAGCAGCGCGGGTTATTTGACTCGAATGCTCACCTATGCTACGGCTGCGTAGTGTATTTTTGGCGTTCCTCTCGCTCGATCAGTTTAAACCGAAATCGTGCCACCGTGATATTCGTCTTCGAAACTTTGCTTACTTTGAAGTCCATAAATTGATAGATGATCGATGATTCTGTGAATTTCGTTATGATTTCGGGTGTGGAGTACGTTAACTCGATAACGCGAAACCATATCGATATCTTCGAACTCGAGAAAAATGTGGTTTCATGGTTTGGGTAGTTTCCGTGTAGCATAATGTTGCGACTATAATAGTGATGGGCATCGACTTGAAAACTATCGACTAATTCGATAGTAGCCGACTACTGTTTTCAGTAGACTGATTTTCTGTACTATCGACTAAATTTGTGAGGTGATAGGGCAGATGAAGCTATCAACCGAATTTAAATTGAATTATTAAATAGATTCAATCATGAGATTTATTATGGTTTTATTATTTCACTACTTATTACATTATCGCTGTCAAACTAATTCAGTTATTAATAAGAGTAATCGAATAATTCATTCAGTAAGCATCATCGAAAAATCGTAATCAATGCTAATCTAATATCATCGAACTATTGTAAACCATAATAATTTAAGGTGAAATTAGTTAAAAATTGTATTTTTTCACATAAAATGCACCTTTTCTTAGGAACTACAAGAGATATCTTTATATTTCAGCGAAACAAAAGGAATCAAACGAAACAAATTTTGAAGATGTCTCTTATAGTTACTGAGAAAAGGAACAGTGAATATTGGGATATTTGCACGGGTGAGGGTACAATTTAAGGGATGAAGCAATAGTAGATTTACAAAAGCTAAGTTTCATCAACATTTGTCGAACACTGACTATGAATAATATAACCAATAATAACACTAAATAGTAGATAGCATGTCATGACTAAATAGTAATTAGTCGATAGTTTAATTTAGTTGATAGTGCCCATCATTAGTCACGACCAAAACTACGTAAACTTTTATAGGTTATGTAACCGAATATTCCACTAATGATACTTCCAGTTATTAAATTCGGAATAGTTCATTTTTACTGTTATGCCACATTCTCACTTCCATTATTATCTCTACTGTTTTGCCTTCTTTTCCATTTTTCTGCTCTTAGCTCAGCAATGTTCAAGCGTTGTTAATACATTCATGATCGGATTCTTATTTCGCTCGATGCTACAGCATTTTCTTTTATTGGTCTATCTACTCCAATATGTGTATAGATAGTGCATGCTGCGAAGACTGTAAGATCACTTTCGGCGGCGTGGGTAGCATCAGTCTTTAGAACTTTATACTTTATACACTCTGACGCCGCTTTTCTTCTCTAACTTTGTTTATGTATTTACTACGTTTCATGGCTCGCACAGCGAATGAAGATACAATCCTCTATTTTACTGGACGTGTAAGTAGACAATACTGGCGGAACAATGTTATTTTGTTTCCCGTCTTTGCTTTCTTTATCATCTATGTGTTCCTTCGTCTTTGGTATTTTTGTTCGAATTTTTTCGAGAGGTCTACCGCTCGGAAATACGGTTTCATTTTCTTTAAACAACCTTCGCGTAATAGCGAAGACCATTTACTCGGCGGTCGTCTTATGTAAGCGAATGCAATTATTTTTTGTTTATGGCCGATCATCTATGCGCTTCTTCAAGGTCTTCTATTTGAACAGCATTCACCAGGTAGAATAAGCAAATCGCTTGATTTGTAGTATAGTCCTGTTCTATTTAGTACGTTAATTTTTCAAAGAAACTTTCCTCATAAATATTATGTTGAGATCATTTTAACACGATGTACTTGAAAAAAATTGGCAAAATTCTTTTGCAAACTTAACGAAGCATTTTCACGAGATAGAAAAGGAAAAGAGAAAATTCTTTAGAAACTGGTCTGTAAATCATTTAGGGGAATCGCTTCGATTTAAAGTGTCTGTCGCGACATCATCCCCTGTATTTACGCTCGCATTTATTATTTCGCGCCTGTTGGAAGTTATTGGGCATCAATTTGTTCGTCACTGTCTCGCCAATCGTCAGAAACCTTTCGATCTCCGCTGTTCACTGTTCAAAGCACCTGTATGTACAACAGCGAAGTGAATCAATATCGCATACAATGTACGAGGGGAATCGCGAGAAAGTCGGAATCATCATTAGCACAGAGAGAATAAATATAATGGAAGGGCGATGTCGCTGATAGTGCCAGGGACTACACCCACATGGCGCAACTCGCATCCTGCGCTAAACCGTTGACTATTCAAATTAGAGAGGCGTACACGTTCGTAAACAAGTGTCACTGTAACCGAGCCAATCTCGATGATGAAGTCCGTTCGATTGACAGCTGCTCCTTACGTAGGCAAGGCTGTCCAGTTTTCAGTCGAGGATCGTTAACTCGTGCTCAACGCCGGGAGTCGTATTTAACGACATCTACAGTGTTTAACGGTATTGAATTTCATAGATGTGAAACCTTCGCGTGATCAGGATTATGGAACTCGATGAATTTTGATGCGAATACTTGTTTGGTTGCATCGTTTACTATAGTTGGAGCTGTGAATCAGTTACGAGGAAAGGGGAAATGAGTCACGGTCCGGAATCGTTTATCCATGACGTAAAAACGATTCGTAACAAAAATCAAATTCCTGCGGTTCATTGTTACCACCTCCATTGTTATACAGGGTGTCTCAACCCATTTGGATGTCTTGGTTTTTTCTCTGTTGCTGCTCGTAGTAAAAAATGTTTCATGGCAAAGTTGAATGATATTTTCAGGGGTACAATATGCTGTTATTAGTTTTTTTGTAAGTCGACGTATTAATGTCATATGCAGATCAACATTGTTTTTAAATAGAATGATGTTCATTTTAATATATTAATCGATGCAGCTCAAAAATCGCTATAAAAAATTATTAAGCTATTAGTGTAACGAATTTAGAGAGTTCGTAATTTAGATAACAAAGCAAAATATGTAATGTAATGTAATCGTAGATGCGGGACAGAGCAACTATCAAGTGTCAAGAAGTAGTATTAGTTTTCTTTAATTACAGGGTGTTCATCTTTGGATCGGTGGAGATTTGTTAGAAAAATTTGCCGCAAAATTGACTTCGTGGCAAATTTGTAAATTCTCAAATTTACGGGAAAAGGTTTTTATAGGACAGTTAAAGGTGGGAATTTTTTTACCCGTGGTTCCTTTAAGACTATTATTTCTCTTATTAACGAAAAACGTCGACCAATCGGGGAGCGAGTACAGCGGATTAATGATGGCGCGGACGATGGCGGACCAATACTATTCACAGCTGGAGCTCGCACTGAAATTCATCCACTGTATTCGTGCTTCTATTGGTCGGCGTTTTTCGTTAATATCTCGTTAATAAAGCCCCACCTAACATTTTCGCTAAGGAAAAAGTTGTTTAAAATCGCCTCAGGAATTATCCCTTTCAAGGAACTGCAACATTTTTGTTACACCCTGTATGTAACTTTGTTGGCTGTTGTACATATTGCGTCGTGTCGAACAGCCAAGTATTCGAGTTGCGTTGACGCATACGTTATCACGCACGCGTACGTGAAGGCGAAAGTCAGTGTTAGTAGCGGCGGTTTTTCGCAACTATCTTGGAAACTAAAGCCGAGCGGCGGTAACATCTACCAGAAAAAATTGTTGACAATTTCGAGTTCTATATCATATTTCAAGATCATTGAAATCGATGATAACGTTTGCTTTGTAAATAATTACCAAAGTTTTTTTACTAAAAAATTTTAATTAACGTGCCATTATTTCTTCGATTTTGCTTTTCTAAATTCACAATTAGGTTCATGATGTGCGTATACTCGCAAAATAAGGAAATATTGGATTTTCGGATTCGGATGAACACATACATCAAGCGCTACATTGCACTGCGCAGAATATCGATGGGCTTGGAAATAAAAACTTGCAGTGATGCTATTTATAGACTCTTCTTAATGCAAACAAATTTGTTTGTTTAATTCAAGAGTACAACAAAATACTTTGCAAGCTTCAAAAACATTCGGTTGTTACTTGCTTAAACACAAATTTCCAAAGAATTCGATCATTTTTAACCCTAGAACGACACCCTGGGTTTGCCGGCGACTCCACAAAATTTTAATCGTGTCTACAGACATAAAAAAATAAACAATTTTTTAAAGTCAAACATTTGTATTTTCTTTCTTTTAACAGAAATCACACCGTCGTATTATCATTTCTCAAGAAGTCTGAAGAAGAACAGAAAAAGAATTTTTCAAAAATATTACTTTTACTTTGGGTCGCCCGCGACTCCACGGCGTTACTGACTTCGAAAAATGCAAGGGAGTCGTTCTAGGGTTAATAGTTTATATCAGACTCGCCACTTAAATCGAATCCGTTTCAAGTTCTTTGTCTTTTGTTTCGAGTCCGTGGAATTTTCTCAAGGCGTATTTAAATTTTTGTTTCTCATTAACTTGTTTACAAAATTGAGAACGGAAAGTATAATCCTGATTAATAATGTTTCGTGATACACACTGCGTAAATTTCACACACCATGGGTAAACATGGTCTTCAGTCGATTGTAATTGCGGTATGCAAATACAACCCGCAAATCGTCATTAATTTCAGTATTTCAAGGTCTCTCGCTCTTCGAAAGCTCATTAAAGAGTCGGAATTACATCTGAGAATATTTTCTTGTGACTCCTGCGTGCCCCACCTATGCAAAACCTGTTTTTCGTATTCCTTTACTCCCGTCGTCGAACCACAACCGCAAAACGCACTCGTCATGAATTATTTGCTCCGTTTTCCTCGTACGGAAAGTTATCCACCCAATTGATAGGTTCGTTTGCGTCCTTATCCTAAAGAAGGTTTAAATGTTCGTCGGAACGCGTTGGACTACGCGCGACGAAGGTTTTTATGAGTCATTGTTTAACTAGACTTCGCGCGGAAGGCGGAGGGCGGGTTCGTGCCTTTACTCATTATCCTATCTCTTCGGCACGCGCGCCACCACAGACCACTAACGCCGAACGGTTTTCGTCCGATAATCTACATTGTTTCTCCCACCTTTTGTATAGTTTTCTTGTACCATTTCTATATTTGTTCTCGCACCACTCGCGGCGTACATCCTGTTAGTATTGCGGCGATTCAAGAGCGCCGCGCCGAAAACAGGTTCGCGGTAAATTCGATCACCGCGGCTCAAAATAATCGATCGGAGTTTCCATCGTTCTGTGCTCGCGCGCCGATCTGAAAGTAAAGTATATTCATTATTTTCACGCTTTCTCTTTTTCACTTGTAATATTGGACGATTATTTTCTGTGTTGCAATCGATTCATATCGTAACTTTCCGACGCCAAACCACTCGTTAAGCCGGGACTACACGGGCATTTCACACGTCGCGTTTTCTGCGAATCGACCACATGAACGTATTTCGCGCCCGGGTTGCCAGCCGTCCCGATTTCGCCGGAACAGTTCCGATTTTCATTCCTCTGTCCCGCGCAGTGTTCACCTTAGTACGTTTGGATGTTTAAAATAGTGCGAGAATTTACGTGAGGGCACGAAACAAAAAAAGTAAATAAAGGAAGAGAAGCTTTACATATAACCGAATCGGTAACAGCCGAAAGCAGCATCCACAAAGTCTTGCATTTTCGCCACCACATTCAGCTCCCAAATATATGAATTTAGGGATTCTGTATGGTGTGAAAGAACTTTTATTGTAATAGAACGTTTATTTGTCGAATCTAAAAAAAAAAAATCCACTGTCCCGATTTATCGAAACTAAAGCGTGGCAACTCTGCCAATTATATTAAAGCATGTTTTATTTTGGCGGAGAAAACGCAACGTGCAACACGCGGGCGTATAAAATGCAGGGCTGTGGAGTCGACAGTCAAAATTTCGAACTCCTTTTTCTTGACCTCTGAATCTAGCAACTTTTATTTCGAAGAAGTTATTTAGATGACTCACCTCGCTTTTGGTGATTCACCCTGTATATCAATTTGGAGAAATATGTTTTTCATGTTCTGTAAGCGCAACTATAATAATTACAGTGAGAAATTATGAAGGGTTCAACAGAACATGTAGGACCCACTTTGGGAGTTGATTGTAGACATAAAAATAATAAAAACTCGTGGCATCTGTCCAGCCACTTTAATACGGAAGTGTAGAAAAGTTTAGGACTTTATTTCTCTCACAAGGAGATGGTAAGAACTGCGAAATCTCGAATAACTTGGCTGCATGTGCATTCAATAGTTTGAGATCATGAGTAGCTTGCGGATTTTTATACATTTATGGCAATTCCTGATGCACGAACGTCTGCAAGGCTGTTGGTAAATGCTAAAATATACAGAATATCAAAAACATACTTCAAATTACAGTGTTTAGAGTTTAGACAATTAAACATACTGTTATTCAACTTGTAATTCATTATTTGTGCTTTTATTTTGTATAAAAATTCGCAGTCTAATCACAAGAAAACAATACCAAAAGGGTTAGAGTGCCTTCTGTTTTCGAGGAATTAATAAGGAAAGTGTTGCAAAAATAATGCGCCTTGCCATTTTTTCTTCTTTTTTTTAGTTATATGTTCTCCACATTTTTTCCTTTCAGTTCCACCTCGCATGTAAAGTGGAAAGATAGGTTCCCATATGGTAAACAAGAAGTATTTCATTGAATTTATGATTATATTTATGGTTGTATCTACCAACACTCAGTGTTGCGCATTATTTAAATCGATAAAATTGATTTATTATCTAAAGGTTCAAATGCAGAAACAAAATAATTATTTATTATTTAAATAAATCTAAATGAGTGATTTAAAACAAAATTAATTGTTATTTATAAATACAAGTTTCATTATTATTTATCTACTCGATTTCATTTATGCATTTTATAAATTTTATTTTGATGTTTCCTAGATATGCAAAAAATATTAATATCGCCAGTTCTTTTATAGTAGAAACTAAAAGAGATATGTATTTCTTAAATAATTATTTTTTAATAAGAAATAGGAAATTGTAAATACAGTATCTTTAGTAATATTTGAGCAATTTTTATTAAAATAATTTACTTGTTATTCACAATGAAAATCATACTTTCATTTATTATTTAGTATTTGTTTATGTAAATAAAAATTTGCCTAACACTGCCAACACTTGACACTTTTTTATTAATTTCTCAAAAACAAAAGGCTATGCACTCAAATCCTTTTGGAGCTCTTTTCTCTTTTCTCATCAACTTGGAGTATTAAATGCACATACAGCTAAGTGATTCGAGATTCGCAGTTCTTGCCATCTACTTGTCAGTGTTTAGACGGGATATATAATAGGCAGGTCAGTAATGAATAGACTGCGGATGTTTATGCAAATTTATATTTTTAAGGACATAGAAAGAGAAAACCAACTTGAAAAAAGTGTCATTTAAATATTCTAAATATTCTAAATATTACTAAATGCATTTTATTTGCGATATTTCATGCATTTTTGCATATATATGCACATTCTGATGTATTTCGGTACATTGAAAATCGCCACAAGCGCATAAACATCCGCAGTCTAGTAATGAACCTCCTCATTGTTGATAGAATAGAATAATTAAAACAACTCCGACTCCAGGAGTCGATAAGTTTTTTTTTCTGACTCCGACTCCGGTGATCAGAAATTACTTCCAAACTCCGATTCCGATTCCACAGCCCTGGTAAAATGCCCGTATAGTCCTGGCCTTAATCCTTGAGTCTGTTTTCCTTCACACTAACGACATTGCTCGATGAGCTCAACCATTACTCTTCTATGTGTTTGCTTTTTCGCGGTAAAATCTTCGCATGGCGGTAACATTTTGTACTCAACATCCGGTTAAACAGCAATAATGTTAAACGTTAAGGTCGATGACAACACATTCGCAATACTCGTGTAATTACTCCCAAAATCACTTTGTACGAATTGCATAGAATTAGCAGAATAAATGTACAGGAGAGCCGCGATTCGGTGTAATTTCGTTCGACCGAAATTATTACGCGTTGGCATCGGTGTTTAGCTGCGATTACTTTGGAAATGAATCGTTCTTCGTTTCGGAAAGTTTCAAACATTTGGCTGCGTTCAGATTCTGATCAAACTTTACGTAATTTTGGGGCGGAGCTGTCCGCGCTTTACTTGCGAGTAGAGTATTGTGCACATATGGAAACCAGTAGATGTCGCAATTCGTAGAAGAAAGAAAATAGAATTAAGGTGGTTTCGCTGCTCGTGGATAACGTTGGTGTAACTCAGAAGATATTAGGTTACTATTTTTTTTTCAAACGGTCGAAGTTCACTTATGAGGATTGAAACATCCCCTTATGTTCGAAGCTAGAAACCCGTTTGAAGCGAAGAGACTGTAAAGAAGCCGCAAAACAAGCAAATAGTATTACAGTGCGGATTTATCCCTTAATAGCATGATAGGATAAAACTGGTTACCTCAATTACGATGAAAAATGTTTATCTCCCCCGGTTAACATTCTGAGCACTAAACGCATTGAAGGAGCTTCTCGTTAACGATTCGCTGAATATTCTGATGAAATTCGATGTGATTGTAACACGAATCGAATGACGAAATTTTAGATTTTTCATTTGATCTCTGTTAAAATGATAACTTGGGTTTTTTTTTATGGTAGCTCAGTTAATAGATTACGAATTCTATGCATTTATGGTAGTAATATGCAACGAATCTAGGAGATTGTTAACGCTTGTCAAAGTTTACGAAATATCAAAAATATTATTCAAATTTCAATGTTTAGAAAATAAGACATACTGTTAATCATGTTTCAATTCTTTATTTATGTTTGTAAAAGCAGTCTAATCATTAAGAATTATTGTGATATGCAACTGCTTATAATTCGGGAATAAATTCAGATAGGGCGGATTTTTATGGAAATTCTTTGCCGTTTCTATGTTCATAAATAAAACGGCCCATTGATGGTACGATTTGTCGTACGACAATAGCAGGACAAGTTGGACAAACGGTTGTAAAGATTGATTGTATTCACTTTGACCAGTCGTACAAACGTTGGTACAGCACACTGTTCTGTAGTACGTTTTCTTCATTTCTCTTCTGAATGCTGTCTGCATCTTATTAATCTTTTTCTTCAAGAATTCTATATTTGCTTTTGGACGTATTTCTTGCAAGTTTTCTAAAAGAATGGCGAATGACTTTCATTTCTCTTAAGTTTATTTGAATGATCATTGCATTTCACTTTACACAAACATGAATGCTGACGATATGTTTCTATTTTCGTCGAAAACCTTTCATTTTCCAATTTCAATGAAATTTTTGTATGGTGATGGAACGAAATCGTTTCAACTGGTCGTCGAAATGCACAGAAACGATCCAATCTATCGTTCGTGCAACCGAGTCGTACGCCAGATATGTATGTATTTAGCATGCCATACGATACGACCGATCGTACGACCGCGCCACAAATGATGCTACAGTTTTTTAGACGGTCGAAGCGACTCACATCGTACGATTCGTCGTACGATAAATCGTACCGTCTGTGGGCCTTTAAGCTGATAATTTTCGGTTCGACCGAGTTTCTTTCGTCCGAATACTAGGAATTAGCACAATTTTTATTTTTAGCGTCAATCTATTAATTTCAGTATTACTTTTAAACTTATTCCTGTGATTATGGATCACGAATATTCGAAACAAATGTTTTAAGCCCTCCCACAAAGGCTGATAAAGTTCCTGGGAACAATTCCTCTTTGTTATATTGTACGATGTCATTGTCGGTTTTATAATAGCTAATGAGCACTCCAGAAAAATGTTTTAAGTTGGTTTTTACGTTTTCTTGAAGTATTAGTAGAATCGTTTTCGATGTATTATACATATGTATTTGTAAAATAATAGCTTAAGGAGACTTCAGACGATCAAAATTTATTGACAATATTGGATTGCTATTATCAATAAACCAATATCTCATACCATAAATATAGTTATTCCTATTAATAGAGAAGTTTCTTTTTTATTGGTCGAAAATATCGATATTTTAGCATTTTTTATTAAAAAGATTGTGAAGTTAACCCTGTTACAGTCTAATAAAGTCTAATAAATCAGATTTTTAAGAGGAACGCAGCATGGTTAATCGATATGAAATTTTGTTTTCCAAAAAAATCACGAAAAATCAACTTGTTTTAATCTTGTTAACCAACTACGGCGAAATTATTCTAACAAAGGCTATAACTTCGAAAATATTAGGAATTAGTATCCAAAATTTTGCAGAGATATTCCCGTAAAGATAAACTGTAAAATACTTTTTAAAATAAATGATATTTTTGACCAAACAGAAAAGAAATTCACTTCTTAAATACTGCGAAGTAAAATTACGCCTACAATACTGTCAACAAATATGTATTCATTATTCATCGTCTAAAATCCCTTCACTCTCGCTTCTCGTTACATTCCATCACTACGCAGCACGTTCTATGCCACAGTGGAATTGCCCGATTTGTTCTCCAAAAAACTGCTGACTTCAAATTGCATTCACATTGATCCAGTGTTGGGCATTATTTAAATAAATTTCTATTTAAATCATTATTTAAAATGAAACTCAATTATTATTTAAAAGTTTAAAAAGCTTTTTACCCTAAGTTTAAGGGCTGTTTTAACCCCTTCAGAGTCAATTACCGCATGATGCAAAAAAAAGCGTGTCAAATATTTTTTTCGAGTACTATATTGTATCGAAAGCGCATAAAAATCAGCGTATGAGTGATGTCTATTGTAAGAATGATTTATTATTTACTATTTGTTTATTTAAGGAGTCTTTTCACTGTGAAGTTCCGACAAATTATCATTCCGTGAGAATTTTCTTTTAGTAAACAGAATGTCGGACATAAATAAAGTTTTTTCTACTGATTAGTACACTTATTAAAAGTCTTAAAAAAATTGTCTTGTAATAGTCTATTTCAAATACAAATATCGCACTAAAACGATTGCTTTGAAAAAAGTAAGTGGCGTAGGTGATTCCAGGAGATCGATGCGACGCATCTAAAACGAAAAATTCAAAATTCAAAATGGTTATTAGTCTTTTTAGATGTCGTTATCGTTGGAACCATAATTGTTTTGACTGATAAAATATTAGTAAAATGACGGAGGTTTGAATTTTGAAATTCAATTAATGCTTTGGAAAAAGTATGAAATTGTTAATGAAATAAAGGTTTCCATGGTCCCTACGATATTCATTACTTTACTTAGTAACGTGCAAAAAGTTCAGACTGATTGGTCAAACAATTTTTTTGCAATCACCTACGTCAGCGTGTTTTCAAGACGTATACATATATTTAAAATAAACTATTACAAATTACAAAAAATATTTTCTGTACTTTCAATAAGTGTATTCATAAGGTAAATGTCCCAATTTCTACTCATGTCTCGATTTCTACTCATTTGTACTATAGTTATGAAAAAATAATTATAGACTATTTGATTATTTATGCGAGGGATAAGCAACGAAAAAAATTCTAGAACAGGGAACTTATCTCGTTCTGATCGATCGTATTCTTACTGCTTGGGCTAAGGAACAGCAACTCCATTGTGATTCGATAATTAATCGGGCCGAATATAGTGTCTTCTATATGCTATAGTGTCTTAATGCTAAAAACGATTACTGTATTTTTACTATGAATGTAGATTTTTTTGCGAGTCATTTGTCGCGAGCAGAAATACGGACATTTAGAGCACTACATTGAATTAGTCATTATTACTACTTAAACGTCTTGAAGCATCTTGTTTAAATACTATTTAATTAGTTGATGCATTATCGAGGTATTAATCAAGCACTTTGCACATTTTTGCTACAAACAAATTTTTTCAACTTTTTCATGACGAGTGAACGCTTAAATGAGTAGAAATTGGAACATTCACCTTAATAAGCATAAAAGAAATGTTTTATGTTGAAGATTTTGTTCACTGAAAAAAAATTTCCAAAGAATAATAATTTTTTGAAAAGCTTCACAATGAAACCTTAAATAAAAATTTGCTCAACTTTTAATTGAACAAAAGTTTCGCATTCAATGAACACCATCTATCATAATTGACCCACGGTGCCATGGGACGTGTTAATAAATGATTCTGCCTCGGGTATTTATTATTCGTTCTTAATCTGTTCGATCGCGCTGATGCTCGTGGAATCGTTTAGCGTCCGATGCGAACGTGGCGAGAACTCGATCGTTCGAGGCGAGTCCGCTGATCGCGTTTCCGGCGTCTTCTGTTCGCAGGATGGTATTGGACCCCAAGGTCACGAGTCTGCATAGCGATTACGGAAGTTTCGATCGACCGTTGGGCAACGGCGAGGGCCACGAGAGAGACGTTGAGGCGGCGGTTGATGGAAATAGTAACGGGATGGCACAGTCGAGCGACGTTTACCAACGGCAACCGTTGCTACCTGGTGCGCCGGCTAAGGGCAAGGACAAGTGGGCCGGGGTGGCGTCAGGCTCGGATTATTACGTGGACGACGAGGACGAGAAAATCGACGGCCTCGGACGCCATCCCTCGATACCGAACGGTTCTGGGAACGGCGTCGTTAAACTCGACATACCCGCGCCGCCTCGGGAAGAGCCTCGTTTCCCTAAAGAGAAATGGAAAACGTTCCTCGGTAGGGATCGACAGTATTACCCTAACGTTAGCCAGTTTGCATCTGCGAAACTATAGCCACCTTTTAACGATGCTGACAGTGTTGGGCATTATTTAAATCAATTTTTATTTAAATGAACATTTTAATTAAAACTTATTTATTATCTAAAGCCTCAAATGAAGAGGCAAAAAATATATATATTCATTTCTTTACACGTTTTAACATTAAAACTTTTGGATTTACATAGACGCTTATAAACTAATAGTTTTCTTTGGCTTAGTGCATCGGCGTAATAATATTTATGCTTATTTTATTACCCAATAATAATGAAAATAATTTTATTTGCTACTATGTTTTTACTTACAGAAGAAGAAAAGAAAAAGTAAAAATACTTTTGGATGTACATTTGTACTAAACGAAACTAATGTTACTCTTTCTTTGATAATATGAAGAGACTTATGAGAGAGATTTATTATTTAAATAAATCCAAATGAGTGATTTAAAATAATACAATTATTATTATTTATTATTAACCTGGTTGTAAGCTTGTAAATAATATTACATAATGAAAGCATTTTTAGGCATAAATCCGTATGAATTTTCCTTATCTACTCGATTTCATTTACGCATTTTATAAATTTCACTTTGATGTTGACATAATGCAAAAAATATTAATATCGCCAGTTTTTTTTATAGTAGAAACTAAAACAGTTTTTTGTCTAAATTATGAATATAATATAATATAATAAATATAAAATTTGTATAAATTAGATATTTCTTAAATAATTATTTTTTAATAAGAAATAAGAAATAGTAAATACAGTATCTTTAGTATTATTTGAGTACCTTTAGTTTTATTTAAATCAATTTATTTGTCATTCACAATTACATCATACTTTCATTTATTATTTAGTATTTGTTTATTTGAATAAAAATTTGCCCAACACTGCATGCTGTCTGCTGTGCTTTCTACCCACTTAATTAGCTGTAGGCTATGAGGAATTACATTTTCGCTTCATTAGTACGACCACAGTGAATCACCAGGAGTATTTGTACCCCTCTAATTGCTGATTTTCAACGGCTGATATTAAGGAATGCACTTGAACTTTTAGAAGTCCTAGCTCTAAGCGCTTTATTATAAGTAGATTGCGGATTTTTATGCAATTATATCACTTTTAGATACGTATACAAAAATTTATGAGGCTGTTGATAGATGCCAAAATATAAAAAATATAATACAAGTTGTAATATTTCAAAAATAAGACACTGCTATTTAAGTTTCAATTCTTTATTTGTGTTTAAAAAAATGTTGTTTCGCATAAAAATGAAGTTTACATCAGTACTGAAAAGCTTAGTTATTCCAATATACATTTCTCTCGATAACAATATCGAAACTTGTCTTATAAATAAACATCAACAGCCTAAAATTAACAATTGAAGGGATACGAATACTGCTGTGATTCACAGTACATTAGAGTAACTAATTAGTAGTTAATTAGAAAAAATAATTGCACAACGGCGGACAGGCGAAGTTGTTTCGCCAACCATTTTGCTTTGAAAATTTCTCGAGCCTCGGGATCGATCGCGAGCACTTTTCGAGAAGAGTAGCTTATTCTACAATTATGTAAAAAAAAAAATGAAGGAATAAGATACTTTATCTCTGTTTGGCACTAGCACTTCTCGTAAACTCGTAACACACTCTGATTTACTAATCGAAGCACTTGTCCTTCATTTGCATACAGCTCCGTCTTCAAGAGTGATCAGCCCTCGAGACGCGATCACTTTTGGAGACACCCGTAGTCCGTTCGGCTCGCCTTCGTTTTCCACCAGTGTACTATATTCGCTTTTTTATGTTTCCGTTTTTAACATTCGACGTTAGTTACTTCGTTACGCCGTTAATATTTTTTTTTTTGCGGAGAAATTGTGGCACTTGTATTCTTTTTCTCTTTTATTTTCTTCTTTTTTTTTTGTTCAGGATGAGGAAAGATTTTTAAGAATATTGATTTATATTGCAGCGTTTTTATTTATGGTCGTGAATTTCATATTGACCACGGCATCTCTCGCAATGGTGCACGAACGGGTTCCAGATCGAAATACGTACGGACCGCTCCCTGACGTGGTGTTGGACAATGTTGCCGCTCAAGATTGGGCCCTTAACGTGTCCGAGGTTTTGATCATGATAATGTCCAACTCGGCAATGGTTTTTATTATTTTCCATAAGCACAGGTGCGTGTTGGATACGAACACGCAAATTGACCTTCGAAACACACTATAAACTACAACACACTTTATAAAGAAAGAAAAAAGAATTTAAAATCTAAATTATTTTATGATTACCATTCAATATTATAATCTATAGCTTAGTGCAGCATTAAGTAATTTTCATAAAGTTGTTCGTAACACTGGCAAAGCGTAGCATCCTAGAATCCATTTTTGAGAAAGTATAAGCTACTATTTGAATAACGTAACTATAGTCATTTTTTCAACTCTCTTTGCGCGAACTACAGTTCATTCGACTGTCTTCGAATTACATGTAGAATGTCAATACAAACAACCATTGTGAATGTTTAATGTTTTATATAACATTGTCCAATTTTTTTCCAGATTTATTGTCGTTAGACGGGTGTTTCTTTTAATGGGATTATTGTACATGATGCGGAGTATCACGATGTATGTGACAGTCCTACCAGTAGCCAGTAAAACGTATTTCTGTAGTCCTAAAGCAAACAACACGAGCCCGCTTCTTATTACGAAGAGGGTTCTACAGCTCATATCTGGCTTTGGCTTATCTATAAATGGAAAGCATACTTACTGCGGGGATTATATTTATAGCGGTCATACAGTTGTGCTTGTACTTAGTTATCTGATCATTAAGGAGTGTATGTATATACTTTGTGTAACAGTTGTACGATACAGTTTCCTCTGCGAGAGTGATCGTGCTCATAGACTTGCTGGACAACACGAATTCCGAAGTGACGTCCTTGATTTTTCATTCAGTTCACGGGCGAATAAATAATTTGCTTTCGCGTGTGTGAACGCACCCTAACGTCATCATAATGCAATCATCAATTACAGTAGTCAATTGTAATCTGGGCCTCGTCAATGGGGACAGTGATGAGAATTTTTGACGACTGGAAACTCGATCACTCTCGGAGATAGTATTCTATTTTTATATCGAACAGACTGTAAAAGAGATTATAACGTTTCTCTAAAATGCAGATTCCCCGAGAAGATGTCAACCAATTCACTGGTTAGCATACATTGCTGTCCTTGTTGGCGTGATAATGGTCCTGATAGCTCATGGGCATTACACCGTCGATGTCCTTATAGCCTACTACGTAACGACACGCTTATGGTACATCTATCATACTTTAGCTAATAATTCGCACCTTAAGGTAAGTTGCATTCCACAATGTAGAATTCATTTAAAAAAAATATATTAGGTTGTAACATATCTGTGGTCCTAAGGCATTTTCGAGATATTCATGTTAACTGCTATATGATTAAATCATCGTGTTTAATGGAAAAATTTAGTAAAGTAAATTTTGTTTTCTAGATTTCAGTTCAGACATAAACTAAATTTTTTAAGAAATGTGACTTGCGTCGTTTTTCCTTACAGGCACAGACATATTTGTCCCATTTTTATTCGTTGATGACGTATGTACATACATTGTTTATTCGAATCGTTACCAAGTTTAGACAATCAAGTGTTATAGATAATTGTAAAAGTAAGATTTCAACGATTATTTCGGTGAAGACACTTTGCAATATGGAGACTCTAACATTTTTTACAAACTGTTTAAGGTAGAATAAATTAATTTTTTCATTAAAAAATTGTCTGTATCGCTGGCGTATTCTCTATAAAAAAAAATACAAAAGAAAAAAAACAGGGATTTTCTTATTTATAAAGAATTTATTTATTTATAAAGAAAATGAAATTAGACAATTTCTTGTACATAAAATTGGTAAGAAAATGTTTGGTTAACATTATAACTTTTCCTTTGAAGTCCCATCAATTTAATTTGCCTTTAGTTCTTCTTTAAAACGAAAAAACCAAGGATTTTCTTATTTCTCATAAAATTACATTGTCGATGAACCTCAAAAACTGTAAGAAAATACAAGATTGACAAATTGATGGGACTTCAAAGGAAAAGTTATAATGTTAACCGAACATTTTCGTACCATTTATGTACAAGAAATTTTCTAATTTAATTTTCTCATCGACAATGTCATTTTATGAGAAATAAGAAAATCCTCGGTTTTTTCGTTTTAAAGAAGAACTAAAGGCAAATTAAATGAAGAAGATTATATAAAGAAGAATCAAATGAAGCCTTACAGACTTGTTGATATAACTGTGTTTCTAAAGACAATTCTTAATGAAAAAATGAACTTGCATTGTTTAAATATGAAGTAACACACCTTGCCAATTTTGAAATGATTCCTCTAATAGTTTCGAAAAACAAAATACTAAAAATCTATTTTTACCATCCTAAACGAGGTTCCCCTCTTAAAGTGTCAAGAACTAAAGAATATTTTCTGTACATTATTCTTTTTTTAGTAACCAAGAAGTTAAAAATCCATTATAATCATGTAAAACGATATGTGCAATGTATGGAGGTGATGAGATAGACATAGACGATTTAACATGCAGAAAGTGGTTTCGAAAATTTTAATCTTAATCTAACAGATTCATCCTCTACTGGATGTTCTGTTCCCAAAGATTCTGACAAAATCAAGTGCCTAATCGCTGATAACCGTCGCGTAACAAAATAAAACATTAATCAGATATTAAAAGTATCTGCCATAACTGTTTCAAGAAATATACGCGACATTAGGTTGATCGAGATGCTGGATATTTAGATGCCACATGAATTTCGTCGAAAATCTTCTTTACTTCCTGGCATTTAGAAGGATTTATAAAAAGCTTTAAAGGCCACCTAGAGCAAAATGCTTTCACTGAAATAATCACTGAAATCTAAACTTGAAAATCATCTATAACACTTGATTGTCTAAAGTTCTAAAAAATGTACTGTACCAGTTGATAAAAACTGCCCAAATATATGTTACAATCTAATTTGTAGAATGAAATGAGATAAATGGACGTATTAATAAAACTATTAAAACCGTTTGCAGCAATACGAGCCAAACAACTTCCTGGCTCGACTCTGGTGGTTTCCCATTTTTAAATATTTCGAGAAAAATGTGGGTGGCACGGTGCCACGACAATACGATTGGCCATTACCCTGGCCGCGACGATTCCTTGCCAAGCATCCTAATCGAGACAGTTAATGCCTGTCTTATTCGTATAATGCAGGCTGTCGAACAATGGAGTAACTCTTGTTGGTATTTGTGTGCGTGTGTGTGTATATATATAAATATATAAAAGAAATCATATATGTATACGTGCTAAGCTTACAATTCGGAGATAAGGCTTTCTTAGAAAGTGGTATGAAAAGTTGTACATAAACCTTCGTCAAGATTGTCGGATGCGAAAGATTTGGCAGACGTTTTTCGCGGTGTTCACTTCACTACACGTAAGCGGTAGGTGGGAAGAAAAAAAAGTGCTTGTACCATTACGGTCATTATCGTCCAATTAAAACCTATTTTTCCTTGATTTTGATATGACTTATACATTGTGTAGGAAACAGATAACGATAGATTGAAATTAGCTTCATGAACGATTCATTTGATGGGAGGTATCAGAGGGTTACCAATGAATTAGTGTGTAAAGTAAATGTTAGATATCTCTATTTTCAGATACTTCGAATGTGAAATAACTTAGATGTAAAACTACGCTATTATCGCGATTCGACTGTGAAAACACGAAACTGTCTTGTTAGCATAGAATTGATAAAATAAATCGATTTTTTTTATAATTCTTGTTTGTAACAACGAGACAATTGGAGATCGAAATGTGTCGTTGCAATGAACAGATCGTTTTGTTTGCCGCGATACCACTCCGTGGCTAATTTTTTAAACGCGTTTTAAACTTAATCGACTTCCAATACCAAAAACGAAAAAGGAGAAAAAAAATGATGAAAGAAAACATGTCGTTCTCTATACTTACTACATGGTAGCCTGCCTTATTCCGATGAAAGTTAATCGAATGAACTGCATCGCAATATTTACATTCGAATCAGTCAATTATCTTTCATTTCTGTTCTATAGCTTTAGCTTGTAGAGCATCGCCGTTGGAGTATATATTTTTATGGTTTTTATATGCAACGATGCTGAAAGAATTGGCCCGTAACGCGAAAATGATCGTGCAATTATGTGGGACCAAACAGAGCACTCGAAAAAATGCGTTCGAGCTGCGATTGGAAGTAAAACTGTTTCGGTAAATAAAACGTTAATTTATAGCAAAAGTGGAGTCGTGTTAATTGAAATCTAAGAACATAGATGAACGATGTAATTTATAATTCGAGGCTCTGATATTTTTGCAGAGCGTAGTTTTCAAATAATTCTCATTGATACGTGATTGCATCGCGTCATAATTTGTGCTCCGCGAGATGTTCCAAATTTCTTGTCAATGGCAATGTGCTGCGGCGTTCTGATTTGAAACGACCTGCGTGACGAAACCGCGAGCAATATGCAGAGGTAGCCTGAAGTTCGTGATTTCTCGGAATAAGGTCGTCTTGACACTTTTACGTGCACCGAATGTTGTCATGCATGCACAAAAAACGGAATTGTAAATCATGCGAAGAACATTATAGCGCGTATCGAAACGAAAGAACCTTCCCCTCCACATACCAATCATCGGAACACCCGGTATATGATTCTTCGCACGATTTTTTCTTCCATCAATGTATTATTTTGCTATCTCGCAACAATAATTCATTGTGATTCTTGCCTAGTTCTATAGTGGGAGTGACTTATCGTTTAGTTTTGTCGTTGTAATTACTCTTTGAACTGTTAGCACAAATGCTTAAAAGAATCCTTGCGTTGGAGGACCGGGGCAGGTGTGTACGTAGGTCGTTTAGTGAATCTCAATTTCCTGTAACGGAGTGAAAGGGCGACGAAGTGTACCGGAATGATCGGAAGAGGGTTGAAACCATTAAACGATTACTTGTAAAATCTATGCATAGTTTAAGTAACGTTATCAGCGATGTTATCGTCTGCACGTACGATTTATTGTTAACACTCGTGCAGAACTCTCGTTATTCGTTGTGCGAGCTATCGACGTTCAATACGTAGCCTGTTTGGTATTCCTATTGATACGAATTCTGTAAATAGTGAGCATAATCGCCAAGGGAAACGTTGATGGTTCAGCGTTTCGTTAGAGGATCTCTTTCGGCGTGCCGTTCAACGACGAGGGAAAACAGATTTTTTATATATAATAGCGAACAACAGAATTAGAAGCCAAACGAATAGAACCGACTTAACGGGCTTTTATTGTGTGTAATCATCCTATTCTGCCTATGATGATAGCGAATGTGTCATCGTTGTTGCGAGCTGTCTTCTCGTGCGACACGAAACGAAACACGAAACGATTCGTGGAAATAATTAGAACACGATGTAACAAATTTTTTTTTTCCAATTTTTCGAAATAAATTTATAATAATTGGTTTCTTAGGAATTCTTCGAATATTTCCAATGGCAATCTATGGTATCTTCAAAATAGTACCAACGACCTAAAAAAGATGAAAATATATTAAAAAAAAAAAAAAAAATGATAATGGCACAATAATAAAGACACACGAGACTATAGGAGTCTAATACTCATGAATGCGTGTATCGAATATATTTTAATAAGATAAAATGTGGTTCGTAGAGACTTTTAAAACGAAAACAGCATTCGAGGTGTGAAACGGGTCGTTGAAGTATATATTTTTAAACATATGCATGTGTATAATAGGCGCACTGAATCGAATTGTACTTGTAATTTGAGATTATGTAATGTATATTATCATTGTTCAGAGGGAAACCACGAGATGAATCGATACACATGTGAATGCATATATGCAATATCGTTATTATTGTTCCTTTGGACAACCGTGTGCTTGGAACATCCTATCCATAAAATACAAGAGAGAGAAACGACGCCCGACGCGTCGGAATCTCTTGAAAACGTTGTCTGCCGAAATTTGTAGGAACGACTGCCATGATTTGTCAGAAAGATATTAATAAGTGCAGGCGAACTCGAGCCAGAACATACCGTGTATGCAGGTATATGCATTATTGTGTTGTGCGAATGCATAGCGAGATGCGGCTATACGTATGCACGCGATCGAGAATATTATTTACACGCCCACCATAAAGGGAGAATATGCTTCTTCTGTTAACGAAAAGGCCTTGTTAAATGTTTAAAAACAACCGGGTGACGAAGAGCAAAGAAGAAGTTCGTATCGTGATATTAATAGGAAAAAATGTTAAGGGGGGACAAAAAAAAAAAGAAACGGGAACGAAATCGGGACACATGCACGCAAGCGATATATTGTGTACGTGTGTTTATATGTATATACATACATATATATATATTTTTACGTGTAGATATTTTTTGGTAACTTGTTACAGTAATTCGACTAAAACCAGTTAAGCATATATACATATATAAATATGGTGTAAATACAAAAAAATAGTTGGAGAGAATTTTTCGTGATTACGAATACCTTTAACGAAATAAATAAAAAAATATAAGAGTATTCCTTTATCGTTCCATGTACATATATTTCAACGTGTATCTCCCCCAAAAAATATATGTACATATAATATTGAGTAACTCGATGATTCGCGGAATATGTTTTTCCTTTGTATCTGTATGAATGATATTGTTTACACAAACGATTTGCCGATATGCATGCAATTTGATTTCCTTTAATTCGTATACTGTGTATATAATAGTCTTTATTATTATTTACCGGCAAAATATGTCGGTACTGAGTCGAATACGGTTACAATTAGAAATGAAAACGAGTTGTATTCGAACTTTACTTTATATGTCTATATTTATAATATTTATTACGTTTTTTCATATGTTAATGTAATAAAGTCTAGATAATACTTTGCAACATACGATTTTTATATTTTTAACCTAGCGATAAAATTACATTAAGTATTTTATTTCATTAATATTATTTTTTTTTAATTATGGTTTTTTAGTTTTGTTTTATATAGTACTCAATTTTTTTGTGGATCTTTGTGGATTTTTTTTTTAAATACTTAACAGGTAAGTTAATTAATGTATACTTCTATTTATATTTATTATATTACTGTTAGTTTATTTTTAAATATTTTCAACTACATGAAATTTTAAACTTTACATTTCAGAACGATCATATTTACATTCAGTGTGTCCGCCGAAATCCTGGACAGTCAATTATTTATATATAAAAAATATAATCCCATTTAAAATACCGAACTTGACCTTCATATCTCTGTAAACAATAATGATAAAGAAAAAATTGTTACAGCCAATAAATCTGCCCTCTTTTTCCATTCAATTTCATGTAAAGATTTTTTTCGTATCTTTAATAGATTAGGAAATAATCGACTGTCCAGGATTTCGACGGACACACTGTATATCGATATTAATTTCGATTGTCATTCCAACTTCTGACACGTATCACGAAAAATGTTAATACTATTTTTTAGAAATGAATAGGAAAAATTTACAAGTGAAAGGAATTCAAGTTTTGTAAATTTACAGTGAAATACCGAAAGCAAAAACAATGTTTCAAAATTTCTGTTAATGATTACAATAATTAGCATTCAAAAAGGCAAGTATCATTATATTATTAAATATCATTCTTGATTGGTTATATAAAAAGTGCATATTGAAGAGTCCATTCGGAATTTAAGTTAAGTGTTTTAATCAGATTAAGTTGTTCAGTTCAACGGAGAAGCAATTCTTTCCAATTTTAAGGATTTGATTATATTTTAGAAATTAGTAAGATAGTAAATATACAAACACTATGAAGAATAAATAGTGAATACAGTGTTGTCTTGAAAAGAGACAATATGGAGTGCAGTGCTGAGCATTTTTTGAATAAGGTAGTGTATTCGCGTTATCTGTGAAATAACTTTGCATGAGATTTTTCACTTTACTGAATCGTTAAAACTATTATACATAGTGACGATGGTAACTGCTCTTCGAGTCAGGAAATTCGAGCAATTTTCAAGGCGGTATTATAATCATTGTCGAATATACAGGGTGTAAACAAAATACGTTTCACTATTTACAATAGTTTGAACAACGATTCAGTATAGCGAAAAACGCCAAACAAAAGACTATTTCACAAACAAGCCGTTTAAACTACCTGATTCAAAAAATGCTCAGCACTACACTCCAAATATGATCTCTTTTCGAGACACCACTGTATTCGCTATTTATTCTTTATATTGTTTACAAAATAAAATGATCTTAGAAAGAAGAAACGCAACAATCCCAAAATTTGGTAAAGTCTTAAGACTGTTTTCTATTCCTGCACTTTCTGAACTAGTGCAAAACCAACCACTTGCCATCTCCTTCCGTTTTGTGAAATAAAAGAAGATAGCGATAGACGAGTTCCGAACTAGCGCAGCCAGTGCAGGAATCGAAAACATACCTCTCGTCTAATTCCACCATGTATACAGACTAAACATGGCCTCAACCAAGGCTGAGAAGAAGGCAGACGACAAGGAAACCCCGGGAACCTCCGGCGAAGGCGATGCCGCTCCGCAGAAAAAAAAACCGTTGCGCGAAGTCCGAAAAAGATGGTACCAATTCCGAATCCTGAGCTCGAATTCCGCGATCCTTCGAGGTTCCTACGCGATGAACCATCCTCACTTCAAATACCGAAGTCGCGGTCGCCAAGCCGCTCCATCGGCGATAGTCTCCATCGTCTACGGTCGTCTATTCGAGCCAAAAGAATGGGTCCAGGACTACGTGAACCAGGTGCTGGAATACGGCGACAAAGTGTTCCGCACCAGCGTGATGAGGAACCGAGTGAAGGAAGACGAGTACATGAAAGCGAAATTGGTTCATCCGGAGTTCTTCATCGCTAATTATAAGGTTGTAATCTGCGTCGAAGAGACGGGCATCTATGGGAATCTCTTCAGTGAAACTGTAGGCTGTCCGGACTTCACGGACGGCCTACGAAAGTTCTTCCAAAACAGTGACTCCGGTATCGTCACTGCCCAAGGAACATCCATCGCTATGTGGCGTCATTCTGATATCGGCTTCCTGTACTTTGATCCTGCACCCTGCGACGAAGAGGGCGTTCGTCACGCGGAAGGCACAGCCTGCGTCATGAGGTTGAAATGCTTGGCCGACATTTGTCAACACTTTCTCAAGAGCATGGATAAACGATACGATTCCAGGTACTGTATTGATAAGGTGACCGTTCAGCAAGTAAGCGAAGTGGGACGCGGTTACGTTGATCGTATCCCAAGCTCCAGTCGATTGGCGGTCGACAAGAGCGTCCTCCGTTCTATTAATCCCGTCGACATCGACGAGAACAAAATGGATTGCACTAAACCCGTACCCAAAGGGGATAAAGTCAAAGCCGCTACGGCGGCGAAGATCCATAGAGAACCTCTCGCGATCACTATTTCCAATTACAGCATCGATAAACGATTCGCCACCGATCCTCTCGTCGATCAGGATAATTTCGATACCGGCTACACTTATGATGACATGCATGTGAACGTTCCGTCGACGTTCAGGGAACTTCCTGGCCAGATGGCGATCCTCCACGGTTTGACCCACGAAATGAGCGAGATGTATAAAGGCAAAGGAGCTCAGAACGTGGCGAACTGCGTGACAGCAATCGCCATGAAGAAGGTTCATCCGGTGAAAACGTGGCTCAGACCGAAGTTGGACGAGATATTAACGCTGGGTGATGCATTATACGCGGACGTGAAATCGGAGAAACCGATGATAAGGAATATGACTGCCTCTGATCTATTCGACGTAAGGATACAAGTGGAGGAGCGGAAGCTGGTCATTGACGTGGACCTCATAACCGTCACTGGAACAATCATCTCCAAGATCCCGACGGTGTTGAATTTGAAGCAAGCGTTGGAGGAGTTCTTCCTGGTCAACGCCGAAGGCGTGATCGAGTCCTCGGCGATGTCCGTCGCGATATGGACGCAGGACGATTGTTTTTACATGTTCGACCCTCGCATGTGCGACAACAACGGCGTCCGAGTCCGCGAGGACAAGGGCGGAAAGGGCGGCAAGGCGGACGTGGGTGTAAGGAAGAAGGGAAACTGTTGCGTGATCAGGTTCCCCAATGCCGACGCTCTTGCCGCGTTATACTTGAAGAATGTCGAGCATTCGAAGAAGAACGCTCGCTTCACTATCAGCCACATCACGATTTTGGATGACATCCCTGGGACAAGGACTTGGCACGATTTTCAACCCGCGACCGCTGGAGAAACGTGGGTCCTGCAGGGGACCATTTCCAACGACGACGACGATTTTGACGACGAGAGCCGCGGGAACCAGGGACTAGCTATACCGGTTGTGGCTCTGATCGCCGCGAAGGAAACGCCGCCGGCGAAGTGGACGGACGAGCTCGTCGACACGGTGGTTCGGGAAGGTGACGCTTATTTCAACTGGTGTAATCCTGCGACGGAGGCGGACGAGGAAACGGAGCTTTACTTCTTCGTTTCTAACTTGAAGAAGAACTTGTACTTCAAAAACAGGAAGGTGAGGATCGACGTGGAGGAAGGGACGATCGTCGGCGACTTGGAATCCGCGAACGACGACGACATTCCGAACTTGCCGACGGCGCTGAATCAGTACTTTGAAAATCATCAATTCGGTATCATCGAAGTAAAAAACTTGTCTCTGGCGATCTGGAAATACGAGCAGGACGTCAAAGAAAAGGACGAAGTAGTGAAGCAGAACGTCTACTACTGTTTCGACCCTAATGCTAGAAATAATCTAGGCATGTCGTTGCCGGAGGATGAAGAAGAAGGCGCCGCCTGCGTGATTCGAACTCTGTCCCTCTCTGTCCTCGCGAATGTGATCGAAATGAACGCGGGCCAGGATCTAGAGACGGGTAACGAGTTCGCCATCCACGACATGAAGAGCATCTCCATCGGCGCTGAGATGACCGATGAGGAGATCGAAGAGGATAAACTAGTCCCAGTGAAACCGGATATGTATAATTATACCAGTATGGGTGACACCGGAGCTATTCTACTCGGCAGTTTTAATCAGGCCAACGAGGTGCTGTTTAAACGTCACACTAGGGACAAACAGCAAGCAGCGAGCGCCTTGGTCGCCCTGGCGATGACGAAACTGTACAATCCTCATCTCTGGTACAGGGAGGTGGTCGACGATATATTGAAGTTGGGGGATAAAGTTGCTATTGATAATTTACCGAATCTTGAAGAGACGGAGGCGGCGGACGACGAAGTGCCGAGGGATTACCTTCTTCCCAGCGAAATCGACGAGGATTTTGCCGTTGGGGTGAACCGGATGTACGTCGAGTTGGAAGAGGAGTCTGGTTCCGGAAAGATGACGGAGCTGGAGGGGCAGTTTGAGACATTCTTCGAGACGAATGTAAGCGGCATAATTCGACAGGACAACATAATGATGCCTGTTTGGAGGGAAGGCGACGTGTTCTTCACGATGGACCCCAAAGGCAGGGATTCCCGAGGGGAACCGAGGGAAAAGGACGGTACGGCAGCCGTGATGTGGTTCACCGATTTACCATCCCTGGTCACGGCTATCCAAGCCGTCGCCACGGGCGAGGAATTCATCATGGACACCGTCACCATGGATACCGCTTACGAGACCCGCGTCGCTGAAACTGAACGCCCTGCAAAGCCAACCCCGGGGGACAATCCTTGGTTCCATTTTGCGAAAATGGCCGAAGGAGTATGGAACATCGACGGAACAGTGAAGATGGACGACGCGAGGTTCGCGGAGTCCAACAGAGGCAACCAGACCGCGGCGATCGCAGTCATGGCTATAGTTTTCTCTAAAGTCTACGAACCCCGTTACTGGACGCAGGCGATTCTCGACGAAGTCATCGTCACCGGGGATAAATTGCACTCGAAGTGCATCGATAGGCTAGGAGAAGGAGCTTCGCCAAGAATCAACGACCTCATGACGGAATTCTTCCTCTCGAGCCGTAGAATCAACCTCACGATCAAGGATTGCGTCCAAGCGGGTAGCCTAACTGCTAAACCGCCGAAGGTTCAGGATCTACAGACGGGGATCGATCACTTCTTCGCTGACCACATATCAGGCGCGCTGACCGTCAGTGGAAACAGGAACATAGCCATCTGGAAGTCCGGGGACGAGTACTACGCCATGATACCTAACTGGGAGCCTGTCGCACCAAAAATGTCGACGACCTCGCGAATCAACTCGAAGGCCGCACCAGATACATTGAAGGTCACACATGAGACCGAGAAAGCCACGCCCAAAGTCATGCGCTTCTCCAACACCGAGATCCTAGTAAGATATCTGTTAGATTTCCTTGGGAACGAAGGAGACTACGAAGTGATCGCGATTAACGTTCTCAATTGGAATACGCTTCCTCCTTGGAGGTTCGACCCGAGCTCCGCGGTTCGCCCCTCGAATTTGCCTCCGCTGAACGCCTACAGGCGGCTCAACGGCGAAGCCAGAGCCATCCTCAGAGGCAGCTATCATCAAGGAGACGAGCTCTTCCCAGAGTCCCTCCGGAATAAGCAGACCGCCGCCAATTGCGTCGTGGCACTGGGAATGTCCGTGGTGAAGAGCCCCATCACCTGGACGAAGCAGACCATGGACGAGATTCTGGCGATCGGGACGAACGTCCACAGAGAGACGCAGAAGGCCAAGCCGACGATAGTGCGGATCAAGCCTAAGGACATCATCAGAGTCTTCTACGTCGGGGTTAACATTCTGACCGCGGATATAGAGTCCGGCACGATTTCCGGTATAGTCGCGATTCCTCCGCCCGCTCCCGAAGACAAGAAGAAGAAGAAGAGGAAGAGAGGAGCAGCGCGGAGAGCCGGAGGAAGAGGCAGAGGGAAGAAGAGCCGAACGCCTACAAGAGTGCGAGCTCCGCCGCCGCCACCGATTCTCCTGGAGAAAGGGATCCAACAGTTCTTCGAGAACAATCGAGCCGGGATCGTGGTCACCGATCGAGGTATGGTCGGCATTTGGAAAGACATGGGTGTGTTTTTCATGTACGATTCGCGGGCGCGGAGCGATCAAGGTTTGCCTGATTTTTACGGGACCTCCTGCGTGATGTGGTTCGCCTGCATCGAGCCACTGTACGAGGTCCTCTTCGCGAACATCGACGAGCAGGAGAAGTACGGACGCTTCGAGATCTGCAGGGTGATCATCAGGACCGCCAACGTGGAGCCTCTGCCTTGTCCCGCGGGCTTCAGACCGTATTTCCAGTGCGCCACTCCTTCGATCCCGGTGCAGCCCATACAGAAGAGCACTACGGTGGACGTGGAGACGGTGACGGAGTACCACGTCATCGACGAAGACCTCAGCATTCTGCGTGGAACTCTCCATATGAACCACAGGACCTGGAGCACCATGACCCGCGGCTTCCAGAGCACCGCCATCGCAGCTGTTGCCATTGTCGTCGGACTTCTTCATGTCCCTTCGACCTGGACACCCGAGCTAATCGATGTGATATTGAAATACGGGGATTTGCTGCACTCGGACAGCGTCCGCGCCGCTCGTCCCGGCTTTAGGAACTTGTCACCCAGCGAACTCCTCACCGTCTTCATCGTCGGAGATTTCCGCGCCACGTTACACATTCATAATCACACCACCGCCGGACTCCTTTACACTTTCGATTTGTCCGAGTCCCTCGCTATGTTCTTTCGATCGAATTGCGCTGGCATTCTTCATACAACTAACATAGCGGTCGCGGTTATGCAGCATTATGGGAAGTTTTATCTGTTTTGTCCTGCTGCTAGGAACGAGTTAGGTAGACCCAGTTTCGATGGAGCGGCTTGCGTTTTGAAGTGCGAGAATATTATGACGATGGCGAGTATGTTTGTCACCAATTGCAATTTGAAGACGCCGAACGTTTATACTTTGAACGCTGTTAATATTCTCAGTCTGTACTTCTTCTCCGATGCGAAGACCGGATGTCCGTTGAAGTGTGAACAATGATGTTTAACTCTGTTTTAGGGTGCTGTTCTTTTGTTTGTGTCACTGTATTTGATAATTACGTGGCTACTTCTGAGAGCGTGGTGACTGAAAATTAGGGCACTTTGCTTTATGATGACTAGACAGCGAATTTTGCGCATTCATGGAAAAAGTTTGCAAAAAATCTACTAGACTGATTAACATATGTCATAATTTGCAAAATATCAACAATATCATTTAAGTTAGAATGTTTAGAACATTAAATGTACCGTTTTTCAAATTCCATTTCTTTATTTATGCTTGTCGAAATTTCATTTTGCATAAAGATCCGCTATCTGATGGTGACTGAAACGAGTAGTATTATCTTGGAGATTTCATATCTGTTAGAAATATGGCGTCAAAGCCCGCCATCGATGAGTTGAAAATGGAGACAAATAGGGGGAAGCGCGGCACCTTTGATCATGGGATCCAAACAGCAATCAATTATAATTTTATTCAAGACTTTGTAGTTGATTTTATAATCGGATTTTATAATACAGAATATACTTAAGGAGTCAAAATTTAAGCTGTTCAAATGTAACCCACGCCCAACAGTTTCCTACTTCCCCTTACCTTCCTTTTCTTAATCTTCTTGAATTTTCTTTTTTGAACTACACATTTAAATAAATAAATTCTATAGTTGATTGATATAGTTCGTCAGTATAGTAGGATTCCACTATAGTAATTCTACACTGAAAAATAATTTTTACTGTACCAAAAAGAACTTAAAAAGCGGTCTCTAACTTTTTAAAAATTGTTCTGTCCATCGCAAATTTCAATTTCGTATAACTCTCACTTCATCTACCACAAAACAAAGTGCAATAATTTTCAACCATTAAATCTCTAAAATTGATTCAATATCAGAGTAACTTCCCTAATAAATAAACCATTATTTTTCTTAACCTCCTCATAAACCTTTTGTGTGCAAATTGGCAGCAAATCTGTTTACAAATAAATAGCCATTTTGCAAACAGGACCTGTACTAGCAGATCGGGAAGCAGATTGGTGTCAGAAGCCGAACAGATCATGTCATCAGATTCTGCCAACAGATTTCCCGCTTGATTTTTATCGCTAATCTTCCAACAGTCCTGCATCAAATCTGCTGCCAATCTAACAACAAATATTGTAATTCCGTAAAAATCTGCTTGATCGGTTTTGGCTATCTGTGCTACGAACTTAACACTAAAAAAAAAAAAAAATTAGTTCATAAAAATAGAATGAACGAAACGTAATCCGTGAATTGTAAAATAAATAAAGTGATCGAATACTGCAATATTTAATTTATTGTTGTAAAGAATGATACGCTTCGGAGTCGATGAAATCGTCCACCTAATTAACAGGATTGCAAGGAAAAGTGTTCTTGAAATATTGGGAAGATTCTCCTTTAATTTCCATTCTGTTTCTCGTACATAGTTTGTCTCGAAAAGTGATCGTGATCAATTTTCGCGACGGGTAGTCTGCTTCGGCTTGCCGGAGTTCCCTTGGCGAAGCGAGAGGGCACTGCGGACGAGAGAATGCGCGCGACAAGCCTCGCGAACGAAAATTCAAATCTCCTGTTTCAGCGGTCTGTTCCGTATAATACAATCAGTTCCGAAAACGAAGGTTGTTGTATACATTTGAATCCGATTTTGTTCGCGTTAATCGCAACAAGAAGAAGGTCGCATGTCGCCGTCAAAACCAGACAACGTAAAAAAAAAAAAATCAAGCGAAAGAACGAATCTACGTAGTCGACAACATTCTCAAATTGCTAATTTTATTTATAGTTTTTTTTTTTTTTATGACACAAATCACTTTTAGCATCTACATAAGTAGGAGATACAGGCTATACGAGAATGAATTTGATACAGATCACTTATTAGTGTAAATACAATGTATCTTCAATTACACGCTATCAACTAGATACTTAGAAAACACTGTACAACGCAGCTGAAAACTGTCGGTGATACTTTACAATATGTTACAAACACTCCTCGAAGCGAGACGAAGCCTAGCCGCGTCGAAGGTCGAAAAATTCATTTCCTCAAATGGGTTTTTCGTGGTCAGCCGCGGGTAAGGCTTTCTTCTTTTTCTTTTTCGAGCGATTTGATATGACGTCTCGCGCGGTCCGTAGGCCGTGTTTAGGGTGTTCGGAGGCTGTTCCGCGTCCGAGTATTTTCTCTTTGTTTTCAACAACATTTCCGGGCGCGCCTTCCGGAAAAAACGGATCCGCGAACGCGAGAACAACTTCCTCCGTCCCTGACCATCTATCGAGTCGCGAATGGACCCTCGTGACATCGTCTCGTTCCTCGTAAAGTGAACTAATAGTACCAAGTTACAGGAGCAGCGTCCGGGCGAAAGACACGTCTCGTTCTAAATACACAAAAATTATTTTAGTCTAAGCTTACATAGCGAGAGATCGTTTGTTTAAACCGAAGAAACCGTACAGAAAAAGTTCCACGAATCTTTCTATTTGATATATTAGGTGGACACTCAACTTGATGACAACTTTGAGCAAATGTACGTCTAAATGCATCCAAGTATCGATCGCTCCTTCCGACCTCTGCCCCCGTAACCTGGATCGCACAGCGATCTTCCATACACACGCACACATGCACCCGCACACCCACACGCTTAACACGCTTGGAATAATACATTGCGCGATTTTACGAGTCTTTTCTTTGTGATTAACGTCTGTCAGTACCATCAAAAAAAGATAGCCAGATCTCTAGCGCTCAATCCGTGAACCGCTGGTCGTCCTTGCCCGTACATATTTATTGCCTCGGCTTCTCGATCGATTAACAATATCGTTATCGCTTCAACGTCACAATCTGTCCGTTTTTGTTGCGACTGTAAGCGGGATCTGTGAAGATCTTCGAAAGAAACGGCAACGATCACAAGGAGAAATGTCGCGAAATGCGTTGCGCGCTCAGCTGAGAAGAATGCGCGGCGTTTGCGGTTGGTTACATGTCACTTGGCGGCGTATCTTCTCGGCACGGCACAGTCGTGACTACCGAAAAGATTAACGAACGGTCGATGATATTCGGAAACGAATCGGAGCGGGATTTAGGCTACTGTTACTAAGATCTTCATAGATCCTCGAGATCTATAGCGGTCGTGGGCCAAGGTTTTCTCGATTGAGAACGTAGCAACGAGGGTTTGGAGGAGAAACGGTGGTCGCAGTGAGAACGCGGCGAAAGAACCCAAGAGACGCGGACTCGCGTTGATCGACTACTGACAGAATGAAGGTGAACAGATCATAATGTAAAAAATATGCATGTATTATCAATAATATTGGCATGATGTTGTTATGGCACCTTTAGTTTTACTGTTCACTAACGCGTTTACAAGTTATATCTTACGTTCTTCGCTATACAAACGTTGTAACTATTTCAGTCAGGAAGTGAGAATAAACGTAGAATAAAAAAAAAAAAAAGAAAAAGAACAAAAAAGGGAGGAGGAGGGGGCGAGGGGTTTGGGGGCGGGGGAGGGGAGGAAAAGAAAAAGGAAAAACACTTCCTCTAGCGTTTCTTCGTGTCTTTGCTCTCTATTTTGTTTTTTCGTACGCGTACACACATACACGCGGAAACATACGCACACAACACACACGCACAAACGCGCACGTTCGCAATCTTCGCTTCGCCCATCGTTTCCTTCCTTTCACGTTTTCTTTTCTCTTCAACGCACTCTGCGCAACTTTTACATTACGCCACGAAACACCTTCCCTATCGTTTTTCCTTCGCGCTAATGTTCTTCCATTGCACTTTCCCTTTCGACGCAACAAATGCACCTTAAAACGTATTTATTTTATGTACAAAAGCTGCTTTCTAATACAAAGGGGGCGCGAAAACAATTTTCTCGATTGGGTTTATACTATACTGCGTGTCATTCTATCTTTCTTTGCTTCCCTTTTCTCGTTTTGCCTTCGATTGAAATAACCGTGATAAGCGAGATTTGATTGCACCGAGGTTTCATGCAACAGAAAATTAATTATTCTACAGCGGACGCCGCGTTTCCTATTTAACAATTTCAAATCGCGCTCTACGAACGAAACGATCGTAGGCTCTTCGCTGTGATTGATCGCGCGATCAACGATTCCCTTTTTTTCCCTATGAACATAAAATAAATTTCCGGTAACGACGTTGATTCTGTTCATCGAGGTACTCGCAATTTAATAATACAGTTAAAAATGTAACATAATTCATCAATTGCAATGTTGATTCAAAACGATATACAAAATTATAATTTCACGATTTCGATGAGCACAGAGTACAATGTAATTAATACACTAAAACAACCGTTTCGTATCACATACTTAATACATTTTTCGCTGCCGAGTTTCTTTACGCCAATTGAAACAATAAAAGTAAAAAGAAACGGAAAGAGATCGTTATAACATCTTGCAACTCTCAATTTATTCGCACGTTTGAGAAAAATTAAAAGTGTAAATGATAAAAGAGCGACGAAATCTCTAATCGACAATCATACCTACTTAAATTTTCGTTACGATAACAATAACAGCATTGCCATATCGCGAAATCGAGTGACAGGCGAGACACAAAAATCAAAATTACTGTTGAAAACAATTTGGCGAACGTTCGCTTCCCCTTTGACCGATCGCGACAACCCTTCCGCCTCCCTCGCGGTACAAGCGTTGCGCTTCCAAAAGATCGTCAACGATTCCTATTTTCTACCCGCTTCGCCATTCGATTTAATCGCGACGAAACCGTTTTTCTATAAACTCGGAGGGAGACGCAGGATCGAAGGAAAGGAAACCCCGATGATACGAATTCGTAGAATCGGTTTGTTCGCTAGGCAAAGGAAACAGAAGAAGGAGTTGTCGTTTCTTCGCGTCTAGATCGCGGAACGATCGACGGAACGAGGCTCGATCGATCACGATTCCCGATCACGGTTTCCATGGAAGCTCTCTCGATCGCGCTCTCGATCTTGTAACAGTCTCTCTTCGCCGTGGTTATTGTCTACGATTGCTCGAAAGCGCGAAATTGCGTGATCGCCGTCGATCGGCCGCGTCGATCGATCGTTCCCCGATCTCGATCTCGCTTTGCGAAACGAAGTTGAAGGTGATTGAGAGAGAAGATGGGGATTGGATGGACTACTGAAGATGGGAGGGGTTGGATCGTTCGCGAAGGAGCCGGTTCGAACAGATTCCTGAGATTTCATCTTAACGATTCGATATAATAATACGTAATGGAGATCCACGGATGGGGGATGCGAGTCGGGAGTGCGGGAGTCCCTGCGGCTTCGTTACCTTATTGATGCCGTTACTCGACCCTAGAAACAACTCCCCGAGGGTGTGAGGACCGGTAATGGCGAAAACCAGGTACGCGGAGGGGTGTGACCTAAGACTTACGGCGGGAATTGGGGAGTTCCGCACTAGAAAAGAGGATCTTATACGCTAATTAATCGCACAGTGTATAGACTTTTAAAAAAATAACAAATTACATACAGATAATAGGTATTTTGACACTGTGAGGTCGAATAAATGAATGAATAAAAAAATCTCGCGTTTGTTCATCGATTTGTCTTCCGATTCTCTCCTCTCGTTATCCTTTCACGCTCTCTCCGCCCACGCGAATTCTGCATACTCGGTCGTTCATTCGTACAATCGTTCAACTCGTTCACGCTACGATTACAGTGGACGCGTTTTTCGACGAACTCCTTGTTCTGGCGAATACGTTTCGACCGTTTCATTGTTTGAGTGAAAAAAAAAGTTCGGACGCATTGGTCAGAACGCAGTTCGTCGGAAAACACATCCACCGCAACCGCAGCCTCGTTCGTTCGATTCGCTCGTCGTTCTTTCTTTTTCCTCCGCGGTTTACCTTTTTACTTATACGTTCGCGGTATTAATTACTTTATAGAATATAGTACCTGGCACAGGAACATGACCTCTCAGTCATTGGCATCACAACGTAACAAGGACTACGAGCTGTGTCACGTGTATCTTTCTTTCTCTCTCTCTCTCTCTCGCTGTCATCCCAGTCGTTTTCATTCCCTTATACACGCCCACGCAGACCAACTCTCATCCCGAAACCCTTTCGCGCTACCTGACACACAGACAATCTTCCCTCCTCGAGTGGGTGACTACAGCCAGACGCTTGGTCCTGAGTATTTCTCCGTCGAATCTTCGTCTTCCCTTCTCGTCTACCTCGCGTGCACTTCGTCAACGTCCGTTTTCCCAGCGGAAGCTTCGGTCGGACCCCGACACCACCGGGCAAACTCGTCCACGGTGTCCTCGTTGGGCCAGTGACGCGACCCGATCGACGACGTCTGATCGTCGATCCTCCGTGGCGATCCCCTCGGACTCGACTCGCATCCGGAAAGACTTCCTCGTGTCTCCCGGGCGAGTCGATCTCCCCGGCCACCTCCTCACCCCGCCTGCAAATACCGCGTCCTCGACGTCTCCCTCGTCGGCATCTCAACCCCCCATGACGATCCTCGCGAAGAGAAGCCCGCTCCCGGCCGCCTTCCCTATCCTGCGCGCACACGCGGCCGCGATCGCCGCGATCGTCCGGCATTCTGTCTGTACACGTAGACGGACCCCGCGGACGACGCCGTGCGACGCGTCAACAGTTCTGTCATGTGGGTCCGGCCGGGGCTACGTGACGCTGATCGCCGGGTTGGACGTGCCCGACGGCGCCGGCACCACCACTTCACTCTTTATACACTGTCCGGTCAATTGGTTGACGCTAAGGGGATTGTTGATGTCGTGGGGGTTGGTGCCGACCGGGTTGCGGTGCGGCGGCGGCGGCGGTTGAACCGATTGGCTGCTCGCGTTCGACAGCGACGAAGGCGGCACCGGGGGCGTCAGGGGGCAGGGGCACGGGCTGGCCAGACTCGAGGGCGACGGTAACACCAGCGACGGGCTAGCCAGACTAGACAATGCGGACAAACCCCCGGGACTGCTCAGCGACTCGTCCTCCTCAGGAGTGCCTGCCTCCCCCGCGCTGCCCAAGTTGTCCTCCGAGTGGTCGTCGTCGCCTTCGCCGTCGGCTTCGCCGTCTCCGTCTCCTCCCTCCCCCATGTATCTGATACATTTCTTCTTACGTCTGCGAACAGGTAACTCGGGGTTAGATGCGCGCGTTGCTCGTGGGAGTTGTAGAAATCTTTTCTTGGGAGGGGATCGAACGTCGCTCCGTGGGAACGGGAGACTTGTCAGCGATCGGACGAGGTTTCGCACCTACGTCGCACGGCGGAGAGACGTTCGATCCGATTAAGGTCACATCCAAAATTATTACCAACTAAGAGAGCATGCGATCACTCGTGGTCGTCGCGACGCCGGTCGTGCGGGATTTCTTTCGAGAGAAACGAAATTTTTCATTCAGACAAATCTTGAATCTTTTCGCGGCGTTTCCTCCGGCACGACCAGCGTCGGTTTTTATTGGTCAACACGGATCACTCGCTGCAAATGCCATGCTCAAAACGTTCATACGTAACAAGCAAATAACTGTGTTGTAACCGTACACGTGGAAAACGAAAGTTTGAACAAACAGAAATGCCGGGGCACAAGGCGGGGGACGGGGGGTTGGTAGATGGAAAGGGCTCTTTTCCTCGGGCGACAGCTATGCGTTCCCGGTGGAGGGGGATTTGTTACCGCGATCGTGAATCGATCTTGAATCGCTAGAAGCTTCTATGGTAATTCAGCGTGTGCCGAGTCGGATCAAATGCTACGTGGAACTTGGAATTCTCACGACTCTTTTTCGTTATCCTCTTTTCTTTTCTATCGAACGGAAATGAAAGAAAGAAAGAAGAAAGGAACGACGCGCGGATAAAAGAAAATGCACGAAGATCGCGCGGAGAACCTGTGAAATGTTGCGCGCGCGCGCGCTAGCGAATCGTTCTCGCGAAGAAAGCGGAACTGCGAAAAAAAGGAAAGAGGCGAAGTTTGGCTACTGCAAAGTCCCCGAAAAGTGAGCCCGACCGACCTTCCATGATAACTGCATCGAAGTCGAGACATTTATCGCTCTGCCATTGGCTCTCATTATTCATCTCTTAGCCAGTCAGTGAAATTCTCTTGTGACTCGAAATTGGGAAACATTGCTATCTCGACAAGGCATCATCTGTCGCAGGCACGTCTGGACTGAAGCGTTAGATGTATCTTTGCGCACTTCGATAAGAAGTCGATTCGCGAGGTTCCCGAGTCGCTATTGTTAATTGATTGCTTTGCGAGTTGTGAATATGAATTTTCGGGCGGTGGGAGAAAGATTTCGAGTCCATTCAGCGACGGGAACCGGCGCGAATCGACGCGAGAACCGCGTCCGAGCTTTCCGAATCCCTGCGAAGCGGCGAAAGGTCGCGCGTCGGAACATCGTCGTCGGTTAGCGATCGAACGTTGGAGATCGCGGTGATAGTCAAGTGAGCCGAGATTTCGCCTCGCAGTGGTTCGTGTCGAACGGTAACATCAGATTACAACGAATGATGACAAAAAATAAAAAAATAAAAAAAAATACAAAACGAAAATACAGAGAAACGGAAGAAGACAAATCGTAAGAGCTATGCTTCATGTACTAAAGAAGGTCAACATATCCGTTACAACACATAATCGTCGTAAATCGTACGAACTGCCATGCTATAAATTAGAATCACAAGTATATATGGTAATGATTACTTCTCTATATGTCAAACGTTCAGAACCGAACAAAACAACCAAAACATGAAAAATCTGGTTACACGTAAGTAGATGCGTGCGACGCGTATGTGTACACGCACACGCACAGGAGCATATATATATACGTACATTGCATACATACATATATATACATACATATAAATATATAATATAAATATAAATTTGTATTACGGATCAGCCATGCTAAGGGCAACACTGAGTAATGTTCAACTAAATAAGGGTAACTCAAATAACAATAATAAGCTGCAAAGAGCCACAACAATGAGAAACAATGCGAGCATTAAGGCGTCGCTGGGCCGTTCGCTATGCCGCTCCGCTCGTGGTAACCCTTCGGTAATTCTCATGAATTTCGTCCGAGTCCCATAGAAACCCCTCAAGGGCCCTAAGACCCGGAACGTCGAATTCTCAACGATTGCCAACAGACCCTAGGCCCGGATGTTTCCGATTCTTTTATCGCGTCCAACGAGCAGAGCCGATCTTGTATAGCGTCGGCCAGCTAGCCCCGTAGGTTTAAGTCGGGACTGACCACTGTTTAAGAAGAAGTGTTGCAGTAGAAGGGAGGCGATAGGCTTGACTAGAGATTAACATAAGTGGGTTCTTGCTGAGGCGAGGAGGCATTGGAGGCAGTGTTGGTGTTCGGAGGGGCGGTCGCTGCCCCTACCGTCCCTCCACCGCCTCCAGCCCCGACCCCTGCCCCCGCGCTACTTCCCACACCGTGATGGATTATGCTCGCGTGGATGCCCATCCCCGCTCCATGCTCCACTGGGCTGCCAAAACCAACCACCAGCCATTAAAGGGGCGCTCTCGTCGCATCGACGTTATCACTTTAATCCCACCTCAATCCCACACCGCATCGTCGTCACCCACACGCCATCGAATCGAGTCCCTCGAATCGCTGCGAGAAGACTCGCGCGGTTTTTTTCACTCGCGGATATCTCGCTTTCCCTCGCCGCTCAGAATCCACGGAGGCTCGGACGTCGTCGTCGAGGAACCAGAATTTCCGAGTCCATTTTCTCTGGATGCTTGCATTTAGCGTCGCAACAACGTCCGTCCAAACGTCCTTCAAATGTCTGTCTCATGTTAGGCCGGGATCCCACTAGAAAAAGACGCGGCGCGCTCGGTACTGAAAACTACTTAAGAAAGTCGATTTTTACGAACAGACTCATCCCGAAGTATCAAGCGCGCCTTGGTAGAGCACTTTGAGCACTTGAGGACGAGTCCGCTTGTAAAAAATTGACTTTTTCAGGTGGTTTTCAGGACTATGCGCACCGTATCTTTTCCTAACGGGACCCCGGCTTTACGTGGCCGTGATATTGGTTGCGCACGGCTTTGCACATGTGTAGATCTGCCTTTATGCTGTGACGGACGTTGCGACGGATATAGCGACGAACGTTTGACGGTCGTTGTTTTATGGGCCGTGTGATCCGGCCTTTAAGTGGTTCAACCATGCTGCGATTAGTTTGGAGAGTGTTTGGAGTCCGTTTCTGGGACCTCGAACGACGCCGAGCCTGGAGGATCTTGATTCGATTCAGAGGAAACTGAGCGCATCGAGGTGAGACCGGATGTCTTAGGCGATTCGGCTGTCTGATCAGAAAATATGTCTCCCAAATGTCCGCACCAGCGTGATTCCCGTTCATCTTCTGCGACGCCACTGTTTCGAAATTTCCGCGGGATCTACGCTAAACGACATATTTCTATGCAGGCACCTTTTTTTATTATGCTTCGAGATCGGAAGGTTACCGATTCCGTAAATGAGCTGGATAGATGCAGGTTACGGGGCTGTCTCGAAAAGTGATCACTGGTTGAGATTCGAAAAGTAGTCATGCTGTTAGGTAACGAAAGTTCACTTTTTTTTTTTAAAAAGAACATTATTCAAAGGATATTTTTGATGCTTTGTACAATCAAAATGCAGTTATGATTTTTGTTATTGTTATAATTATACTGCGGATTTTTATGCATTGATATTCTGATAAGTTACAGTACTTAGAAAAAGGGATATACATAATATTATTCGAACTTCAATTTTTTCATGGTTCTTTGAAAAGATTTTATTCTGAATAAAAATCCGCAGTCTAGTTATGATTAGATTGCGAATTTTATGCATTTATGATCATACTAAATATGCAAAAGCCCACAAAACTGATAATACATGTAAAAATATACAAGATATTAAAAATACAATTCAAGTTATAATGTTTTGAAAATTGAACATACTGTTATTCAAGTTTAAATTCTTCATTTATGCTTGTAAAAATTTTATTTTGCATAAAAATCCGCAGTGTAGTTATAATATACACAAAGGAGACAAAATTTGTTTAATTACTTAAAATCTCTACTTTTTGTTTAAATCCTGCAACGAGGGAGAAGATTAATACTAGAACTACTGAGGGGCTTCAAATAACTCATATTTATTTAGTATTCTCTGTGTGAAATTAATTTTTAACTCTTCTATAGTCTGTTTGAATCAATAGTGATTCAATAAGTCTCTGACGATTCATTGATAATTAATGTCAAAATTAATTTTTTTTTAAGAAATCTGAGATAATCGTGCTGAATGTTTAATATTATTTCCTATTCTTTGAGATTATACAGTAGTGATTTAATAGAAGTCGAATAGTCGAGAGCGAAAATCAACGTTTAATGGAGAAATTTGAATGAACACTTATTGAATCATCAGGACTGTATTAATTTTTAACTGGTATAGTAAAATTTCATATATTTCCAAATCACTTCTTTTATGAATTATAGAATAATATGTAATCCTTAATATGAATAGTGAAATGTATATCTGCTTCTTTTTTAACTTATAGACTAATATCAAATATTTGTAATATCATTTCTAATAAATATTAGAAGACGACTTTAATTAATAGCTACTTAAAATTAAACTAAATTTTCAATTGCTTAAAAATTTTATGCGAGGTTCCTGAGACCTCAACAAACCACTTAAAAGTTCTATCTAAAATATCTAAAGTATCTAAAATATAATTATTCTTTTGAATCGAATCTTTCAAAAAATTCGTTTTCAAAATAAATCTGAGCTGTTGAGACATTCTGCAAAAAAGGTATTACAGCACTTCCAGTATTAAAAAACTTCTTCCCAGTCTCATCACTCGTCACAGTGGAAAACGAAGCGCACCAGACTCCCCGATTCGAAAAGTGCTCGCGTCCAAGTCCCCGTCGCGGTTACTTTTCGAGACAACACTGAATTTTGCTCTTGATATACTCGTATTTTGAAAATTCACAGATTTTTTCGAACCTTCTTCTTGCTACTTTCTACTCTTTTTCACTGTCATTCTGCGAAGCAACTATCACAACTAGCGCCGCGAGCGATTAGTTATCATCCACCGTGGTTGGGATTCGTCTCCGCCCCTTTAATGAGGTCCATATGATTCACAAACCCAGGAGTTGGGGCGTTTGGGCGCGTTGTGCGACAATGTATAATGAACGATAGTTCGTGGCGCTAAAAAATGGGTGGCTCGTGATACCGCAATAAAAACTACAGTGTGGATTTCTAGTAGAAATATTTACAAGCAAAGTACAGCCGTTGGATCGATCCTGCGGTGCGCGAGAGAAAAGCCTCTCGGTGGTCTCTTTCTTTCTCGTTTCTCGGTTTCGTCAATGCTTCTTTTTTTTTTTTTTTTTTTTTTTTTTGGGAAGACACATTTTCTGACGGTTGCACGATTCACGCGCTCTATCTACCATTCGCTCCTTTTTATTTCATTTCAATTTCCCTCGATTCACGAACATTCAGACGAGTGTCTCGAAACGCGGAACGGAATTTTGGATTCTCTATGCTTCGGATTCACTTTCCTCAAGTTCCACGATAACATGTGGATGACGGAACGGAGTAGAAGGCGATAACAATAAGAAGTGGTGATAATCGAGACTAGATTTCGTGCCCGGGTTGCAAATCTTTTACTTCGAACGTGACACCGATTTGTCCGTTACTAAATCACGTTTTAGCTTCGGGCCACTCGCTCGAGTATCTTCCAACTCGCTACTCTTGCCAATTGCAAACAAACTCCTGAAAATATCTCCTAATCCAGTCGATATTATTCCCAGTACTTCAGAATTTTCTTTCCACTTGATCGAACTCGTATCTCTTCTCTCCATGTTTCAAACGAACTTCATCGGGATCTCCAGATCATTTATTATTACCTGAGTTTGCTTTTGACGAAGTCGGTTATAACGAAACGATAAGGTGAAACGAGATTAATCGTTACGCAAGATAGTAGAAGCTCGAAGATACTAGATCGTCGTGGCCCGTGTGTACTGTCACCATCATTCACCAAATAGAATGTAAACTTTTTCTAGTGAGCTACGTAACTGACGTGAGACTTCTGTTCCTCCTCAACACTTCTCAAGATCGAATACATATATACACGCGACCGAAACAGCGTGCTCAGCTTGTCGACAAGACGGTATATGTTCTGCTCTCAAGAAGCAATGAATCAAACCCTCTACACGATGCTCACGTACCTGCACGGTTTGCACCACTGGCTTTGCTGGTCTAATCCATACCTGGCGCGACACTTCTTCATGTTGTTACCTAGAAAATGCGAACCGTGCATCGATTAGTACATTGTACAGTCATTTTACATCGGTTTAAAATAAGAAAGAGGCTTTCGCACGTATTTATAAATATATATAGACGTTGATACATCATCAAATTTCTTTCATTCTGCCAAACGAATGACTGTAATTGACAATCGGGTTCAGATTGTTAAAAAACTATAACACAGAGTCTTACAAGCTTAGACCATATAAGAAATAGACACGGCTTCAGACAACTAGGTTGAGGAGAAGATAACGGGGAAAATTTGGCCCTCGTGACGTCACAAGATAATTTAAGATGACATGTAACGCTAACTTCAGATATAAACACGTCATCTTAAATTATCTTGTCACGAGGGCCAAATTTTCCCCGTTATCTTTGCCTCGCTTTTTCTCGTGGATCTTTGTACACAGGCCCTGTCTATTTCTTATATGGTCTAAGCTGACAAGAATACAGTAGAACCTCGATTATCCGAATTGATATTCATAAAATAAAATGATGACACTTGGTAGAACGTTAATATATCCTAATTCAAATTTTACTTGGAGTTCCACTGCACTCTTATATCTACTGTTTTAATTAATTAACATTCTGAATAATTAAACAAAAGTATAATCTTGATTCGGTTAACTGAGGTTCTACTGCATTAAAACCTTTTTTTTTATCAAAGTTTTGTACATTGAGATAGGAATTGCAACAAAGTCGTTTGTCAATTAATCATGCGTGTAACAAAATGTTCATCACTGGTTGAGCTTGATCTATGTTTTCGTTTTTTTTTTTGTGGAAAGAAAATGTAGTGTATAATCGATATAATTTTCACCAGAAGATTTTTGGATAAACTCTGCAACGTTGTGTTAAGAATATCGAGTTCAATGTACATTTTTAAAGCAATTCTACGTTTCACAGAAATTTATTTCTGAATCGTCTTTCTTTCTGGGATTTCAAGCTCGAGTCCAGTCCAGAAATTTGGCGATACATCGGTGAGATAGGGCCTTCTCAGAAGACACGAACGTTTCTCGAACGACCGCTTAGATTCGATAAAGAGATAGATTCGATTACGGAAGATATATCGTAGAAAAAAAAAAGTAGCAATGATTCGCTTCAAAATGACTCGAGCGGGTCGCAGTCTTCAGGGAAGGACCAACGGATCGACAAAAAAGAGATATATTCTGTCAAGCTGAGTAAAAACAGCATGCAGCGTATAAAAGTTTAAACGGCGCACAAAATACGATCAAAGATCATATCTACTCGTTAAATGTCGTGATCTGTATAAAACGCAAGCTCTAAATATAAATATTAAATATATAAATATATATATATAAAAAGGACACCTGAGCATTCAGGTGTAGTGAACAGAACACCTTATGTATGTAAGAGTCGAGAATAATTAAGTGATTGATTAGAGATGATCATAAAAACCGAATGAAAAAAAAAAAGAAGGCCGAAGAGTGACAAAGAAACAAAACGTTTTACACCGATCAAATAAAAAAAAAAGAGACTCAAATAACATTAAAAAAATGAGAAAAAAAAAGTTCGAGAAAATTCGGTCATGTTGAAACGATCAAAGGTGAAGGAGAAACAGAGCGAGAAAGAAATCAGTGTACAGTAAAAAAGAAAGAAAAAGAAGAAGAAGAAAAGTAGTGAAAAACTGAAGTGAAGAAACAGAGCACAGACACGAAGTGTTGGAACGAAGGGGATAGAACAGAAACTGAATGAAAATTAAAAACGCTTAGGATTGTCTGATTGCGGAATAGGTCCCTGTAAAAATGCAAGATGGCCAGCGTCCCCAAAGTTGTATACGTAATTAATAATTAATAATGCTGTGTCATGTGCGTGTACGTGTACTGAATGCGCTCGTGTCTCCGTTTCTTTTTTTATTTTCTCGTTGCATCTACTTTGGAAACAGGTGGTACAAGTATATCAAACACGCACGTGCGCATGCGTACGCCTGCACGCTCGCTCGCGCGAGTATATGCTGTACTCTATAATACATATCTTTTTTTTTTTTTACTGTCCTTTCTCTTTGCTTTTTCTAGCAACTTCTCTCGAAAAAGAAAAACCAAAAACACAAAAACTAAGTAACCAATACGAAAGATTATAATACTCGTGTATCTGTTCGTGTTTGTACGTGTCTGTCCGTGTGTGCGCGTGTTTCTGTGCGAGTGTGCGCGCGCGTACGCACGCGAGCAGATATATATTATATATAATGGTAACATCGTATATATATAATATATATAGATATATATATATATCGACCCAAAACCCCAAGACAGGGGGGAAAACATGCAACATAATGTAGTGTAGCAATAAGAATGTATAATAATTATAATAGTATATGTAATAATGAGGGGGTAGGGGGGCTGCTGAGGGGGATATATATATATTCATAAAAATCTTTGTAGCTGCTCTCGTTCACGGGACAAAAAAGGGGGGCGGGGGGCATAGGGTCGGGGGGGAAGATTTCGCAAGAATGTGTGGAGTGAGGCATATGGGTACCTCCAGGATCACTGTTTGTGTCTTGTTTGCGCTTCCTCTTCTTAGTTCGGTTGGTATTTGCGCGGGAAGACCAGTCAGGATACAGCTGCATGTGCAACTGTCTCTCCCGTCGCGCCAACTCATAATACTTGGCCTGTTCCTCTCGCCCTAGCGCGTGCCACTACCGAGAGAGAACCAAACACTATTTGTAATTGTGCATGAACCGTGGACTAAACAATTATTTTAATCAAGAAAAAAAAAGTTTAACTAATGCTACTGCCGCCACCCTAGTTGAAATTTCTTTTTTTTTTTCTGTTTTCTATTACGAGCTGATTTTTTTCTCTTATATATATATATATTTTTTTTTGGTTGGTTTCGCTTCGAGTTAGAAATTTGCTCTCTACAATACATGCTATATTTTGGTTGACTGTATTTTATTATTTTTTTTTATATATATATATTTTTTTGGTCAAGGAATGCGAGCTTTTTTCGTTCTTTATTTAGTCTTTTCTCGTTCGACGCATCGTCGCATTGTTTAGCGTTTCAATAACACTGGGGTCCCTACTTTCCGTTTAAAGTGCTAGAAGAACAGCCTAGATTCTCCCCTCCCCCTCGGTTGCACCGCTATTCATCGTAAACGTCGGTTGTCAAAAGAACTTATATCATACAGGGTGTCTGATAGAGGGTCGTCATACGAAAATGCTGAGCAAACATGCTGGTCTGCTTTTCCCGAGCACGTGTGTGTCCGATGAAACGAGGATTCTCGGCCGGTCTATACACTAGAAAAATGTATATTAGAAATGTACATGTTTCGATTTTTCTTTTCTTTTCTTTTTTTTTTCACGCACGCCAGGATTAACCCTTTCGCTCCTCCTCGAGTTCGAGTGGGCGAACTCGCCTTTGCCCTACTTTCTCATTGATTCACGCTCCCTACTGGAATCAAAATTCAAAAAAGTTGTGAATACATGCGATAGATATTCAGGCATCTAGGGCTACGTATAAATTAGATTGATTTCTTGCTGTGTATCGGGTCAGTATTTCTTGACACTTTATCATTTGGGTGATCGTTTCACGCTGGAACTACTAAGCTGATCAGTGTATAATTTGCACGAGTATATTTTATATAATATGCATTATAAAACGTCTGAAGTTGATTTTGAACTGAAGTTAAATGTAAGTAAAGAAATATGTAAGTAAACATTTTTTTTTGAGTCGTGGGGCTTGTTAAATAATTTGTGTTTTAAGTACTGCATAAAAAGAAGAAAATTGGAGATTGACAGTAGTTCCAGTGTTGTCAGTGTTAAAATAGTAGAAGATAGAACAAAGTTTTATTAGAAATATAGGAAATGGTCTCGGATGATCCACGTTCAGATGACACTGAACATTTAAATCACCAACGTTCGAACTAATTTTAGAAATCTAATTATCTTGATACAGTAGAACTCGATTATCCTTCGTACAGTAAACTAGATTAGATCCTTAATTATTTCCAATTTTTATTAGTAGCGTCTTAGTTACTAAATGCATTAGGTTTAAGAGCACAATAGGACTTCGAGTAAAACTTGAACCATGCTTTAATAATTTTCAACTAATCATTAACATTTTCTATTAGAAATATTGATTAGGATAATCGACATTGTGCTGTACTTTGTTTTATAGAAAATAGACATAGTAACTCATAAATTTATGTTCAAAGAATACAGTGGAGCTTCGATTAATTTTGTCTCAATTATTATTCGACGTACTAATTACTAAATATTATAGGACTTTGAATATGATTTTAATTATAATTTAAACAATTGTCTGTAAAAAACATAAAATGCTCTAATTAACGTTAACATAGAAGGACTTTGAGATTTTTTTTCGCAGCAAATGTAAACCGAATGTTTGCAAAACTGTAGGAGTGTCTTATTCTACATTCATACAATAAACAAATTTTTTTTTGTTCACAATTGATTAACCGATTCGATTTATCTTTGCTGAGAAAAAAAATTCTCGAAAAACTACTATTATTTTAACGCTCTAATTAACTGACAATGAGTAGATTTCTAACTTCTCAAACGGAAAACGAAGTGAAATTCAGAGTCAGAAAGTTTTACATTTCTGCATACATAAGAATGAACCTGTGGATACGTGTGAGTTACTGAAACCTGGTTAAAAAATAAGAGACCTGTAAATTTCATAAAGAACCTCGATTATCTGTCTTAATATTTCTAATATAAAATTCTAATTAATCAGTTGAAAATGATTGAAGAGCGGTTCGAGTTTTACTAGAAGTTCCACTGTACTCCTCCTAATATTTATAATTGAAATCCTAGTCAACAAAAATTGAGGATAATTGTACTACTGTACAGGAAATAATATTGAGTCGTTCGGAAATTTCGTACTGGTTCTAGGTTAATACTTTTCCAATATCAAATTTCTTTGGTGAAGAATCGTGAGAGTAACTAATATTCCGGGTCAATTTAACTGGTCTTGGGTTCACCCTATGAAGGTTTCTGTATCCGTGTGAAATATTATGTCTGTAAAAATCTTTCACCGAAAACACCGTCGTGAAGATTTCCCTACCACAAAATTATAACAGGAAAATGTGAGATTCAACGACCAGTTGAGTTAACTCGGAGTATAGTATCAGTGTCCTTACATTGAAATAAGTTATAAAAAAGGAACGCCTCAAGAAATAAGAGAAAAACATTTTTATCGAACTTAATTAAAAAAAAATGTTCTTCCTTTATTTCTCAGAGATTTTCTTCTGCATAACTCACACAAATATAAAGACATACTTAATAGGCTCCTTAATAGGGTTCATGACCCTATGATCTGTTAGCAAATTTCATGCCTCTATTACTAGAAACCTTGATTTCAGAAAAATAGAAATTTGGAAAACAGTACGGACTTTCCAGACGACAAAATAAAATCTGCATCGTCTCAATTGAATCTTTCCCGATAAAATTGTTCTTTACCTGCTATCATTTAAACACCATCGTTTGGCCCAGCTGCATGGGACACTCTGTATGCACCCCCCTGGGAGCGAAAGGGTTAACCCGACGAGCGAAACAAGAGTTCCATGGCCCTTTGCGAACAGAAACAAAAGAAGGAAACCAAGAGAATCGATATTTCCGAAAAACGAGATCGTTTCGTGTTCGACCGGAAAAAATGATTCCGGAGAACAGGACCAGGGGGACTCGTGTCGTGATGACTCGAGTCGAAAACCGGAAAAAGAACGGAGAACGGAGAACCCGGTCGACCGAAAAAGGGGATGTGTTTCAGCGTGATTAGCCAGCACGGAGTTCTCGTTTGGACCGGGCCAGAACGGCGTCACCCTTTTCACAATCCTTTTTTTTTTTTTGTTTCATTTCTCTTTCATTCTTTTATTTATTTTTTAAATATTTTTTTTTCCGTGTTCTCGTTAATCCGGAGGCAGCGAGCAGAGAAGCAGCGGCCCCCTCTCAAAGGACTCAAAAAGTCGTGCGCAGGAAGAGACACATATCCTAAAAGTCTACCAGACATCCCGTACCTATGGCTCTAGCCACGAGGATCGCCTCTCGAATTGAATCTACTTCATCTTCGGAGACGCATCCTCGTTTTTCTCTTTCGTTTTCCCATTCATTTTTTTTCTTTCGTCCGTGCATCTTTCGTCTCTCCGTGAACGGATACCGCTTTAGGGAGTTTGGCCAAATACGAAAAAAAAAAAAACGTAGCGTTCGTCGTCGCATGACGCGACAGTCCGTTCATTTTTTTTTTTTTGCTTTTTCATTTTTGTCGTTTCTTTTTCCTCTACTGCGCTTGCATCGATCCGCAAGATTTTCCCCAACAGACAATCCAATATAAACTCGTTAATCGAATCGAAAAAACGGAAACGGCGCATATGTATACGCGTGCAGCGGCACGGATGCGCGTCTCGTGTACACGCGCATACATACAGGCTCGAACAGCTGTCGATATTATTAACAAACACAAGTCCGCACGTCAAAGAGTGAATGCCAGAATTGAAAAAAAAAAACATACAAATGACAATCAAAGAATAACGAAAGAAAAAAAAAAATTAAAAAAAAAATATATAACATATGTATAATAATGAAACGCACAGAGACTTTGATCGTTTTTAATATTAATCAGTAGGTAATTTATGAATTATTATAATGAATTATTAAGGGTCTGCTGTTCTAGCACTGGAAAGTGGTACCTCCGGTGGGATCTGCGGAGCGCTCTTTCTTCCTCTTCTTCTTCTTGCTGCCGTATCCGTAGTTATCCCTGGCACTCCAGCCGGGGTATCGTTGTTGATGGAGATGGCGTTCCTGCCTGGCCGCCTCATAATACCGCGCCTGCTCCTCCCGGCTTAGCGAGTGCCACTGCGTGTCATACCCCCAAAATTCAGATTCACAGTTTCACAGTATTCGTCCGTGCACCGTGTCCCTCTCGAGTTTTTTTTTTTCGTCACGTGTGTGTTTATATTCGATTTATATATATTTTTTACTGTTTTTTTTTTTTTTTTTTTTTTTGGTTGTCTCTAATTCTTATCGTTACTTCGCTCGGCGACTCGCTCGACCCTCGCGTCGCAGTGAATACTAAGAGGAAGGAAGGTGGTCTCCTCCTCGTCGCACCCACGAGATGTTTCGCTCGATCTCGAACGGTCCCCAAATCCCAACCCGCCTTTGTTTTCGCTTTTATGCTCTACGATTTCCATAGATCCCACCTACGAACGCTCTCTCTTTTGCTTTTAACGATTGTTGCTGACGGATGGAAAGTTAGTAGTCGAACCCTTGGGTCGCGGACGACCCGCGGGACGAACTCTAAAAAATCGCATGCAATTTATGGTCGCCGTTTTCAGGACATCTGTATTGGTTGTTAAGATACAAGTTGGTTTTGCCAAGTCAACATTTGCCTTTGATTTTCTAGGAGAAACGACTGATACCTCGTTTCCGAAGGTCGCGACTTCGATTTCGAATCAATTCTTTATTTTCTTGAGAGATAAAAGAGAAGCGAAGAGAACCGAAGGAAATTGTTGACTTCGGCGCGGTTATTGTTCTTACATCAGGGCTCCTTAAGCGACTCGTCAAAGCAAACCAAAGATTCGATATAATAAACAAAAGAGACAAAGACTCGACGATCTTCTCTACCGAAAAACCCTGATGTAACAGATATCCATATTAAAGAGATATTGAAAATATGAAATAACATGTGCCGATTACTCACTCGTCTTCCCAATATTTGGTTGATTGCGGCGCTTTCTTTTAAGGTACATTCTGCCACGACCTTTGCCCTCATCTCCTTCATGTATAGCATGAACGCGTTCAAAGGCTTTTTTATGTGGGGTTTCTTTTTATCTGTCAAACGTCATCGAAGCACGACATGAGAAATGTCCTCGAGAATGTAAACCGACCATTGATCGCCAAAATTCTTACCTTGATTGTTTTGCTGCCCTGAGTCCACGTTTTTCCCGCTGTCCGGTGCCACCAGCGACGAGTTCTTCTGGTCCACCGAAGACCTGTCCACAAACCACCACAAAAAATCAATAATGTGTTTTATATCTCTATTCCATTATGAATTCTGTCTCGACGTAGATTTATTTTCAGTTTTAAATTTATACTCTAGTATTACGTTGAAAGGCAGTCTGACTCGCCTTGTACAACTCCCTTTCTCAGTCTCTTTTAATACTGTTACGTTTGTATCTGGTTACGTTTAACTTGTGCAATAAAAACATTACAACAATAAAAATCAGAGATTTGAAGCTTTCGAATGTAAGTCCGGAGGAAATATTTTCTCCGCGTTTCCCTAGCATTGCAGTTGGTCTCTTCAGGTTCTTCTTCAGCTTCGTCACAGTTTCAGCGAAGGCAGCTGTAATGCTAGGCGAAACGTCGGGAAACTGTTTCCTCCAGCCCGATTTCCTTGCACGCGAAAGTTTCAACAGCGAGGACTGAAATAATGATGAAGTCTAAAAAAATCAGCTTCTACGCGAAGACGCCTAATCAAGGTGGATCTCGTCAGCGTTACCGTTTGAAGAACGGCTCTTTCGCCTCGTGGTTCATGGTTTGGTTTGGTTTGGCGCAGGCGAGAGGATAGGACGACGAAGTGTTCTGCGAGTTGCATAGCTGCTCGGTGAGATTCGCGGTCGGACCGTCGAAGTATGGTTGCGGCAGGGTCATCGGGTTCCTGTGGAAGTTCTGCGGCACCGGCCAGTTCATTTGCTGCCACACGCGGTGTCGCGCCTCGACCATCGCCAGCAGCTGCATGAAGTTGTGCTGGACGCCGTACGGAGGCGGCGTGACGCTCCTCGGCGCGTTCATGTTCGACATCTGCATCAGGCTGCTCATGTAGAGCGCGGTGAGGATCTTGTGATCGGCGGCGGGTAAACCGGTCTCCTCGTTGCCTTTCACCGCCTCCTGGATTATCGTCATGTTGTCCTCGAGCTTCGCGTCGATCCGCTCCTCGTCGATCTTGCCGATCGATGGCTCGTCAATCACCGCCGGCCCCGTCGTCTCAGCGTCGTCTTTCTTTATCACGAGGTTCAGTGGTTCCAGACACTCGGGCTCCATCGCCAGGTGCGATCCAAACTGTCCCGCGGGGGTCCCGTTTACACCCACCGGCACGATTCAGCCTGACCCATTGATGAAGTAATGCTTCCGGCTCGATCCTTCACTCCATTTCCTGTTCGGGTGCTTTTTTTTTTGGCTCGAGTACGACCCTCAATTATGCTCGCGGATCGGAAGCAACGCGCCGCGACTCGGTCGATCCGGTGTCCCCGTCATCGTTCTCTGCCGCGCGGTTCCTCGGGTCGGAAGCGAAGGTTCCATTCCGCGCCTTCACGCTCAGCCACATTTGCCCCGTCGTGCCGCGAGCCTCGTAAAACCGTCCCCGTTGTAAACAGCACACGCACGCACACATTCGGTGCTCCGAACGCCCTGGACACCGGCCACACGAGTCCGTCGATGCAACGAGTCACTTGTTCACCTGTCCCGCCGTATCCCGCCGACCTCGATCGTCCTATTCCGTCATGCAATTCAATATTCATGCGCGATAAAATACTACCGAGGACGTGTCTCGCGTTTCAGCCCACGGGATCCGTCTTATCATCCCGGCGGAAAGTCTCCCTCTCTCTCTCTCTCTCTTTCTCTCTTTCTCTCTCTTCCCCGTCGTCTCTCCCGTGTCGCTCTTCCGTCTTTCTCTCCTCTCCGCGACCCGTCGTTCCAACGATTAAAAAAAACACCTCGTTCCGGTCGTCGGCGATACGATTACCCCGATCAGGTTCCCGGTGCCGGCGTCGCCTTTTATATCGTACCAGCGTGCATCCAGCGAGAAACGGCGTCGTTTCTGGCGTCGGTGGAATCACCGAGCGGCGTTACGACGATTGATTATCCGCGAGTACGAACGGGGGCGGCAGGGAGGAGGGTTGCACTGTGGGGCCATCATCGCGATTCATGGCTCCGCAGCAACGACACCCGACCATCCGCCGATGTATAATTCGCGCATGGGGGGTGAAGATCGCATTCTCTCTCTGCGTGACGCCTCTTTTTTTGGCGGGCTACGCGGGGCGCTGCGGTCGACGGTCTCTCGCGTCGACCGAGAGCGGTCCTCGCAGATCCGCGGGGATCGGCCTGGTCGTTGGATCAGCCCCGGGAGTCGAGTCGTTCGAAGGGTAATCCGACGGGCGCGTCGTTCGACGAAGGGAGAGAGCCTCGCCTCGGCGGCCACCACCCTCGATCCTCCCTCGAGTCGCGACGATTCGTTGCCTCCTTATTAAACGATCCATGCACACATCGCTCGATTATGCTGCGCCTCCGGTTCAGACCGACGAACCCACTGTACCGCGTTCACTTCCCCGAAGCACGTGGCTCGAAACGAAGGTCAAAATGGACGTCGGGTCGCGACGACCGCTCGTCGCATCCCTCTCCGTCGTCTACGTCGATCGCTACCCGTTCGCGTCTCGACGCATCCGTCGACGGTCGCTTCCAGGCCGTCGGTGGCCACGAACGACACGCGCCCCGTCTGCTCCCGGGAACGTGGGAGATCCTCTCGGGGTCAGCTGATCGGCTGTGGCACGGTGCGCGACGAACACTAAGGCGAGCAGCGCGGCCCCTGCGACCATGCGGTTTTGTATACACTAGTCGGGCCAGCCGATCGGCCGGGTACTAATGCAAATTAGAAATCTGTTTAAGAGGGTAATGATCAATACATAACCGGTGGCGGTGGCGGCGGTGGCGACGGGCGGCAGGCGCAGACGCTGTGCGAAGAGAGTCATTCAATAAGTGTTATACGTGCCTCGTCGACGAAAGGGGAACGACTGCACGAGGGGTTGAACACCCCGGGACGTGCTACCCCCTATGGTCGGCCCTGAAACTATCCGTCGATCCCTGATTGCGCCACGCTTCTTTATCAACGGACGAGACGGGGTCTCGAGCTCCCTTCGGAAGACCTTTTATCGGTGGATGGATAATCGCGACGGGATCTTCTCTACCCTCGCCACTTTACGGGCTACGCGACTCGCGTTCCTCGATCGCAATTCCCCAGTCGTTTTTTTAGCGAATTAATATAATTCCGGTAGAATCATCTTCCTATTTTGAAACCATTCCGCGAAAGCGATGACGTTCATTGAAGAGGAATTTATTTTTGACCGAAGGATTCCTCTGAGACGTTGAACCTCCGAACCGCTAGAATCTTCCCCGCTTCTTCCGTCAGTAAATTATCGACTAATCTGCTCGGATGCTCAGTAATCTTCCTTCAGCTGCAATATTTAGCAGCCGCCCGCGAGGGCGATTAAACCCCGCGCGAGTGATTTATTCCGAAGCTGGTATCAGATCTAATCTGCGTTATCACAGCGTGGAGCTCTGATTCATTTGTGATGCTCTGATTCATTTATGAAGCTCTTGCCGACACTGTTTTATCAGCGATCAGTGGAACTACATTTCCACTTTTATTATCATTTTGTTACATCTACTCAGCGAAATCTTGGGAAGCTCGCAACGACGTAGCAAAGTCGCAATCTTCGGTATTTTTAATAAAAAATTTTTCAATCACATTTACTCTCAGTCGATCATGATTCGTAACTTCGTGACGAGTTCGTAGATTTTCGATAATCGCCTTCGTTCGATTGCAATTGTTGCGGCTGTTCATTTTATTGGCGGTGTTACGAAGAGGGTTGATTTTAATAGCGGTCAAGTGTTATAGAGGGATGGAGGGAGGGAGGGATTGAAAGAGCCGCACGAGATCACTGATCGGTTCCTCGGAAATCAAACAGGTGTCGCTATTATTAAAGGAAAAAAGAAACCTGTGATTGTGATCCAAGCTGGAGTGATCCGTTTTTGGTGTCGAGGGCACTAAAGCGTGGGACGTCAGTGCGTGTGCGTGTGGACTCAGTCCAGGGTGTGGGGGCATCAGACCCGTCGGCGAAAATCGGTAGAGATCACTGGAAAAAGTATGACGTCGCTAGTTATAAGTTTTTTAAATTGTGTTTGTTTGCCTACCTGCTTGGCTACCTGTCGAACATGAATTAAACGTTTCAACATTTGCTTGAAATTACTGTTACTTAACCCATTAACTGCCAAATTATTTTTTTTTTTAATTTAGCTAAACTGTCAGGCGTACCAACTATATTTTTGGTGCCGAGTGGTGTACGTAAAATTCCAAAATCCCCAAATGGGGATCGTGGCAGCTAATGGGTTAATATGGGCTTTTTTTTATCAAGCATCAACAGTACAAACTGTTTTAGAACTTTTTTCTAGATTTCTATTCCTTGCCTACATTCTTTTTTAATAAAAGAGATCAAAGCGTAAGAAAAATCTTAAAGCAAGATGAATTTTTATTTGTACACTGAATTTGAAGATAGAATGTGTATTTTTTCAAATATTTAAATTTGAGGTACTTGAGTTCCAAATTAGGGAACTTTGAAATATAAATTTTGAGAATCGTAGAAAAATTTCTTCTCAACTTTTTACACATTGCTATTCAACGGTTTCTTAAGTTATTCTCCTAATATTTAAATTTGAGGCACTTAAGTTCCAAATTGATAAATTTTTAAGTATAAAACTCGAAAATCGTATAAAAATCTTTTTTTTTTTGACTTTCTAAATATAATAAAATAGTTTAGATTCTAAAAAAAATGATAAAGCATGAAATCAATTTTTAATTAAATAGAATCTCACGAACTTTAACTAGTAAATGGAATTTAAAAGCAGAATATTTCCCAACCTATTAAAATTATTTAAAATTAATGCATTTGAATTTCAAATAAAAAAATTTTTACATTGTCTAAAACTTGAGAATCGCACAAAAATTTCTTAGAAACTTCTTATGCATCAAAATTCAAAATTGCCTCAAGTTTTCAACTTTCTATTGAACTTCACACAAGAATTAATTGATCCATGTCTGAAGTTTACGAATTTAGGCTAGTTATTGGTGGACTTCAATTTTAGAAAAAATTCAGTGTTCTTATTAATATCAAATCTCACAATCAGTGATGAAGCATCTGTTTTATTACCAAGAAGTTGAAAGGTTAAACAGCAAAGTTACTCAAGAACTGTGCTCCAAAACATTCGCAATCCCATACGAAACAATACACAGATCTTCCAGGAACGATTAAAAGGTTTAAAAGATTGCAAAACTGACAATTAGTAGTTCGCGCGTTCCTAGAATCAATTCCAGCGACAGCAACTGTATCGTCACGCGACTGGAAATTGGTGCCGCGTGTCTAGACTCACCGGTGACCGACAACACGTCGAAATGCTGAAACGTTCAACTTTTGCAACACGATATGTGCGGTTTTCAGCGCATATTTAGCACTTTGCTTGGCACTGATTCGCGCGTCGAAGCGACAGCATCATAAGCTGACAACGTCGATTTCTATCGTTAAAGTTTCGGACAAAAATCACTTCTCCGAAATTCCTCCAAAAATTGACAAATAACTCTTCTTCTCTGAATAAAAAAAAAAAAAACTGTTTGTGAAGTTCGTGAAGGTCCAGTTTCAACGTATTGCCAAGCAGAGTGTCGATGCACTAACGCGTAATTGAAAGTGGAGACCGCTAAGTAAGGTAAACTCGATGAAGTTCGCCTAAATCATTTACTAACCTTGGTAAACTAGAACTTGTGATGGGTAAACTCGTGGGATATGGACTTCGAAAACCAGCGCTTGCCGGGGAAATGGGGTACATGCTCGGTGTATGCCTGAAACGAATTTGTGACACATTAAGGAGAAAGTATTTGTACTCGGAAATGAATTATTTAGTTTGGAATGACAATTGTACAAAGAATTTTTAAATTTCTGAATAAAATATTTTACGACTTTTTTTAAACATTAAGTCAAATATTTTCTCTGTTTCAGTTTTAAGGATTTTCATCCCTTTTGTAATTGTTTAACTTTTTAAGAATAACATTATTCTGTTACTATTATGTACTAATTTCGTGTAATAAAGTGTTAAATCATTAAACTCTTTTAATATTTCAAATTCAAGGAAAATAGCGGTCCTTTTTATTTTTACTTTCTGTTAAATATTGAAAGAACTAATTAAGAACAAGATTTAGAAAATATTTGCTTTTCTAGAAGGGTTACAAATATAAATCTGAAAATAATAAATGGCAGTTTAAAACTATTATTTATTATTCTTCTTCAATAAAAGTTTCTTAAGATTTTTAAGATACAGTGGATTCCGATTTTTTGACTTGATTAAGCGGTTATCCCAATTATGCGAAGCATAATTATTTATATACATTCGGTTCTGTTTTTTAAGATATGTCTCAAATAATCGACTGGCCCAAATAATCTGAATTCACTGTATTTTACAAAGTATATAATAATTATTGTATCTTTCCAACTCTAGTAATGTTCAAAGCTCAAACCTTGAAGTCATTTAGCTTCCCAGAAAATAATGATAAATTCATCTAAAAGAATTTCTACCTAAATCGGTTTTAGTTTTTAATAGTTGCTATAATTTATATTGAATTTATAGTTTTGATAAGACGACAGACCTACGCCAATATTTGGCTGCCTGATTTCATTCAGAGCGACAGAGGCTAAGGATCCGCACGCATTTCGGCATTTTCACCGGCGCGACAAAGGAAGAATCGGCAGAAAAACGCAAGAGCCCGCCCTCCTAATTGAGAAGAACGGGCCTAATCATCCATGGAAAATCTCAATTTGGGGTGGTTCGGGCAGAAAGCAAATAAGAAAGAGGGAGTTGAGGGAATCGTCGTAAAAAGAGGGTTTACTCGATGGCTGTGCGGTCGGTGTGTAATAGCGACTGTTGGCCGGCGATGACGGCGATGGTGGTCGTCGTACTCGATCTAATAGACCGGAACTGAGAGGATGACCGGTTGACCAAATAGGGGATACGGAGTTCGACGCTGTGATTTTCTCGAGGAAGGAGGAAAAACGAATGGGAGATCGAACCGAGTCAACCGAACCTATTTATATTTCGCGGTCGTTATTCCGCGTATTCAGCGCCCAATAAATCTCGATAACGCGTGCAAATTGGCGCTTTTCCTTCGAAAAGAACGGCGAAATTCGGTTTAAAGTTTTAGAGGACAAAGGATCCAATTGAAGATCTCAGAAATCTAATTACAAATGCAAGGAATAAAAAATTTCGTAAATATTGCAACGGATCACTAAGATCACTAAGAGATTTATTCAGAATGACAAAGAATTTCGCAGATATTGCAACGGACCACAAAGATCGCTAACGTAAATGATTGATTCAGAACGCGTGCAAACCGACGCTTTTCCTTTGAAGAGAACCGCAAAAGTCGGTTTAAAGGACAAATGAACCAATTGAAGATCTCAGAAATCTGATTAAAAATACAAATACAAGGAATCAAGAATTTCGCAAATATTGCAAAGGATCACTAAGAGATTGATTTAGAATGACAAACAATTTGGCAGATATTGCAACGTATCACAAAGATCACGAAAAGATTGATACAAAATGATAAAGAATTTCATCATTAAAATCACCAAGAGATTAATAAATAAAACGACGGATTTTCATGTATTTATGGCAATTTTAAAAGCACAAAAACATACAAAGACTTTGACAGATGCTAAAACACACAGAATATCAAAAATATATTTCAAATTACAGTGTTTAGAAAATTAAGTACACTGTTATTTGAGTTCTAATTGATTCATCCAGAAGAATAAAGAATTTTGCAGATATTGCAACGCATTACTAAGATTGCCAACGTAAGAGATTGATCCAGAATGACAAAGAATTTCGCAGATATTGCAACGTATCATAAAGATCACGAAAAGATTGATCCAAAATGATAAAGAATTTCGCACATACTGCAATGGATCCCTAAAACGACGAAGAGACAAATAATTAGACTGCGGATAAAAGCACAAAAATCTACGAAATCTTTAACTGTACTGAAACACACAGAATATCAAAAATATACTTCAAACTACAGTATTTAAAAAATACACTGTCATTTGAATTCCAATTCTTTCTACGTACTTGTAAAATATTTATTTTGCACACAAATCCGCAGTCTATTATTAATAATAAATGTCTCGCAAACTAAATACTTCTCGATTCCCTCAGTACTAAGTACGACGTCGCGTCAAGTAGAATCATTAGCACACGAAAGTCATCCTTAACGATCATCTAAAAGCAATAAATCAGGTATTTTTCACGTTCCCTGTATCCCGTCTCTCCGAAGACGGAGACCCTCGGGGATTATTACCGCAAAAAGATATTAACAACGTTAAATAAAGCCACTCCCTTCGCGAGGTTCTCCTTTTTGTTCCCCATCCGGTTCCTTCCTTTGCGAAGCCTGCTCCGTTTCTTCGTTTCCCTGACATACTGGTCGCAGAACGATTGCGCCGATAATGGAATAAGAATTCCCTCGATTGCGCGACGGAGAATACTGCTTGTAACGAGATTAATACACTCGGATGCGCAAGCTCCGTTAACCGGGGTGGGGGGAGGGAGGAGGGGGGGGGGGGGGGGGCATTCTTTTAACCAGGCGGAGGATGTCGACGGATCGATTCGCTTTAAAAAGCTCGCGGATAGGAGATGGGGACACTCGGCATTCAGATTTCCTTTTTTCGTCGACGGCCGTTTTCCATCGATGAAAGCGCGGCATTAACTTACCAGGAAGCGACTTGCGTCATTTCCGAACTGAGCATGGGGTACGGATATTGACCCGTGGAGAAGGGATACATCGGTGCCCTCGTCAGACCTGAAACAGAAAACGAGACGTTTTGTGAGCGCTTTAGAAATGCACTTCAGATTATGTAATATTGATTTCATTCTTTGGTTCGAGAAGTTTCAACCTTATAAGATTTTAGTTGTTTGTGAGCCTTTTTTTAGATGATTCGTTGATGTTGATTTTTTTATTGATATTGAAAGATTCAAGATCATTAATGGTGTAATAAGTAGACTGCAGAAGTTTATGAATTTATGGCTATTTTAAAATTACAAAAACTTATAAGGATGCCTACAGATATAAGAATACAATAAAATATCAAAAATACGATACATTTTATAATATTTGGAAAATAAAACAAATTTATTTAATATTCAGTTGCTGTTGTGTGTCTATAAAATACGAATTTGTATTAGTAATTTTAGTAATAAGTGTGGATTTGATTTAAGGAACAGTATATGTAGGAAAAATCATACTGCTAATTTTAAGATAAATATTATTAGTACAAAATAAAGGCAGACAGAAGATTATTTCAGTTAATAATTCAATTCAGATTTGTATAGATTTGTATAGATTTGTATAGTATATAAGAAAAATTAGAACTTGCATAACAATCTATGTAAATATTTTTCTTTCTAAATGATGTAGTTTACACTGCATTTTCTGCATTTTGTATAGAGGAATTGTGGTACAATTAGACAAAGTGTAATTCTAAGTGCCTTTCGTCCTTCCGGACCAATAATTATTCGAATCTCCGTCGCGAATGACGCACGGCCCCCAAGGTCCACGTATCCGGGGGTCTAAATTACGAAAAGTGGGGTATACAGTTTTTGCGGTGCGACGGTGTCTGGTACAACTGGTGTACGTGCTATGAAACCGGTCGTCTGGGCGCTCGGAGAGCCCCAGAAACCGTCGGGCACTGATATAAGTGGGGTGCCTTTGGCGAGACGAAGTGTAATTGGCTTCATAAGGGTTGACGAGAAGCGCTCGGAATATCGGCAAGCCCTGAAACCGCTTGACGAGGCCAATACTCCCACCCCACGCCATCTCCAATCCCGTCGTTTCTCTTTCCATATCGTTCATTGTGGCGTATGGATGGACTGGACTTACTCTCTTTTCACTTTCGTCTCTCTCTTTCTCTCTCTCTCCCCCCTTCCTCCCTTCCTCGTCACCGTACTTCGCCACCCACCCTCGTCCCCCCCTTTCGTGCTCCTTTTTGTGTTTCGCGGTTGAATGTGTCCCAGAGGCGTATTCCTCTGCCACCCTTCCTCGTCTACTGTCGCTCGGAAACGGTTAACACGTGGTTTTCCGTGATAGGGCCATTCTAAGCTAACGGCGGATAACGATGGCTATTGATTGGGCCTCAAGGAGATGGCCTCGGGATCGTCGATTTGGACTTCAGTTACATTGTACGTGATCGAGGTGTGATATCGGTAGATTGAGGATTTTATGCGTTTATGACGGGTCTAAATGTGCGAAAATTTATGCAGACTATGAGAAGTACAGTTATAAGGATTTAGAAAATGAGACATCATTTATTTCAAGTTCTGATTCCTTATTTGTGTTTGTAACTATTTGATTTTGCATAAAAATTTACAGTCTTATTATCAACGAACTCTGGATTTTTAGAGAAATGAAGATTTACTTTCCTCATTTTAGGAAACTCTTCTTCAATTATGGTTCTTTTAGATAACAAGTTTTAAGTATATGATGGGATGCGAAGATTTTGATTTTGTACGTTTCATACATTATGATATCGTTATCTTTGCATTGTATAGTTTATTATTTTTTTTAACTATGATTCGATGTTTCAAAATGTAATTTTTTGCGTTAAAAGAATTAAATAACAGATTAAAATACGTATAGTGGAATTTCGGAAGAGACTAAACTTTGATCCAAGGTTAAGTCTGTGTGTGAATTTCCTATACTACTGAAATCTGAGAAATCTGAGACAAGATTTGTGTGTATATTTTCTACTTCAATTTCTTTATTGTTATTTAACTTTAATGAAATGTTTTCTACCTATGTAAGACATTCAGTCATGAAAATCAATTTTCCTTATTATTATATATATCATACATGAATCTTTGATGAATTGTAACCAACTATTTTTCTAACAATCCGACAAACTTAGAAATCCATTTAACACTAATGAGTTTTTATAACAAATACTGATGTATATCTTCTATTATCAGTGCAGCTTAATTTTATTTTTCTCAAAAACAAAACTATTTTTAAAAAGAATAGAAAACGCAAAGGAATCCAAAACTTTTAAAGTACATCATACGGTTAACATTCTTATCAATGATGAGACTTGTCATTTTTATATTACAAAAACCTATAAGCATGCTTACAGGTATAAAAATACAATAAAATATCAAAGATATAATACTGCGAAATTAAAACACACATTTATTTAAGATTCAGTTGCTGTTGTATGTCTATAAAAACATGAATTTGCATAAATTTCCATAAACAATAATTTATTAAACTACTGAGCTAGTTTCCTAAAATAACTTCAAAAAATAAAAATATTGCAATTGTAAAGATAAATATTCGAAAAAAAATTTCTGTTTCTTGTACAATCAACTGCTCGATTCTTTCCTCCCCCCAAAAAATATTTTTAGCGTAAGTCAAGGGTTTAAAAAATTCCTGCTTCTCCCGCAAGTAACCACCCAATTTTTCATTCATAAAAAAATGTTTTCCCAGTTAAGTCACGGGTTTAAAAAATCCCTGTTCATCTGCAATCAAGTCTTTAACATTCTCTGCTTCAACATTTTGTTTCCGGCGTAAGTCAGGGGTTTAATAAAATCCTTACTGCTTTTGCAATCGAGTACTCAGTTTGTCGCTCATCAAAAAATTGTTCTCCAGTGTCATTGGTACTGTATGTTCCATCGAAGGGATTTGAAGCTTCGAAGAGCTCAGACAAAGAAGAAGGAGAAGGACAACAAGTATCAGGATCAGTTTCGTTCGTCATGATCCCGTAAACGTCGACGAGGTTCACCGGGTTCGTCGAAACGCGGGAAAGGATCATTATCTATCTCGTGCCGTGTACGAGCGAAGTAAGGGACGAGAATTAGAAGTAGGATCTGCGAACAGCGACGGAGGGCAGGAGATGGCGTGCGACAGACTGGGGAGCAAGAAGGGAGAGACGCGTGGAAGACAGAAGGACGACGAAGGTAGATTGAAAGGGGTGGCTCGTAATATCCTGGCGAGTCCGCGGGCTCCGTCATGTGTGCTTAATCACTTTCCAGTCGACTCGGCAGTCTGCAACCCTATTATCAGGGTCTCACCACCCGGAAAATTACTCTTTTATTCTCGAACAACTAGAACTCCCGATATATACCGTACACCGCGATATTCTGTCTTTCCTTTCCTCGATGCCCTCTCCTCTGCCTTCCACCCCCATCCAGTTCCTCTTTTCTCTTTCTCTCTCCCTCACTTTTCTCTCTTCTTTTCCTTCAATCGACGATTTTAATGCTCTTCAAGATTTTTCTGAAACAGCTCCTTGCTTTCATAGCGTGGTTAAATATGTATGAGGTTTCGAAAAGGATGGAAAAAGAAACGCAGGGTTCAAATATATGGAGTCAATAAAGATTAAAGGATTTTGGATTTTCGGATTTGTCGTTTATAAGAATTACGGGGTCATTCGGGTTTGCGCGATGCGCAAATTAAGCGTTTTTTGGGAATTTATTGTGGAGAAAAGAAATATAGTAAAGGTATACAAACTTTTTCTATCAATCAAATTACATTTCTGCTGTCCTGTCGAATCTCAATCATCTATATTTTTAATCATCTAAGGTGTCAATTAATTAATGCAGTAGGTATAAGAATACAGTGGAAATCCGAATGGAAGTGGAACTATGATTTAATAACATTCTACTGATTATTAGCATTTTATTTTATAAATATCAAGTCGGTTAATCGAGGTTCTACTGTAATTAAGAATATAAGAGTATTCGAATTAATGAATTAATGTTTTTAAAATGATTTTCGAAGCGAACTTCAGAAGATGATGAAAAAAAAGTGCTTAATAGGTTTTTTATTAGATATAGGTTTTATAAATTGTTTTAGGATTTTAGTCACGGATTTTAATTAATTTTACAGAGTGTAGTATATGATTGTGTTTTACAATTGCCATATTTATACTGTATAAAACGATTCTAAAAATAACAGAAACATAATTTTTAAAAATCAGGAGCAATTTATAGAAATTAAACATTTTCTTCTATTCAGTTTTGCAGTCGACAAAATAATAAAATTGTACCTATGTACAGTGCGCCATCAAATTATTAGAGCCACGTGCATATATTGACAATTTATTAATCAATGTAGATCTAATTACATAAAATCCTTATAGTTTTCTACGAAGCTTTGATGTTTACGAATTAAAAATATACCATGAAAGAGTACAAGTAAGAGTATTCAACAATTCCAAAGCACCTACTTTTGCACAGTAATTCTAATCACTTGATCACCCATTCCAATTTCTCAATTTCAAAGCAGAATAAATAAATTTGCAAGCTACCCCAAGAATCTTACATAAAATACTACAAAATTTCATCAAAATATAAAACAATTCTCTCATCCAAAAAATCAATCCTCCAAAATCGCCGACCGTAGTATCAATTCCAAAACTGATTATCACTCGCACTAAAATCCACAAAACAATATCCACTCCAAAAAAATCGCCTCACACCGAATTCCTCGCAGGCGTTGCAGTCGGTTCGGAAGCTCCGCATCAAGGGTAGAAAATCCAAACAAATTATTAGAGCGCGGTGCGAGAAAAGAGTTAACAAAACGCGCCGGAAACGAGACCAGGAAGAGCGTCGTGGAGCGAGAGACCGTCTCGTCGACGGAGCCGGTGAAAAAGGAAAGAGAACGCGAACGGCGGGGGCGACGAGAGAAAAGAAAAATTAAGCGGATCAATGGCGGTGGTCCCGGGGAAACGCTAGAAATCGGCATTCTCCGCGTTCAATCTTCCGAGAGTCCTAACGCTTTCTCGTCTCTCTTTCGTCTCTCGTCGTTCTCCTCGATCGAAAAGTGCAGCTAATTAGAAATATATTCGCGGGGGCAAGGGTTCGGCTAGCGGGGGTGGCTTCGTGGCCGCGAGAGGGTTGCAGTGGCATCGAAAGAAAGCGAGAGAGAGAGAGAGAGAGAGAGAGAGAGAGAGAGAGAGAGAGAGTGAGAGAGGAAGAGAGACGGAGAGACGGAGACCGGAGGAGGCAACCGAGAGGAGAAAGAAGTTCGGGCATAAATTGCAGTTCGACGAGGGTTGGTGGGGGGAAGGAGATGCAAGGGGAGGGAGGGGTGGGAGGGGAAGGGAAGGACGGAGAAAGAGGCAGAGACAAGGAGACAGAAATGAGGATGAAGAGGCAGAGAAGGCGGAAGAGGGAGGTCTGGGAAGGGTTGAACGAGGGAGGAAGGGAAGTCGGAGGTGGCTCGATCCCTCGGTCGAGTACTACGCGAAGGGTGGGAGGGAGGAGGGGTGCGGGTGAGTTGTGGGTGGTGGACGAACAGGGACGGCGAGCGAAAGAGACAGAGAGAGACAGAGAGGGTACTATCATTCGGGAAGTGGAGGGGCCGTCGAAGTAGGGTGGCGGGGGAGGGAGAAGCTCGCCTCTCCTCACCCTCGGCCAGGCGATCTCGAGGAGGGAGAGGAACGAAGTAGGCCCGGAGGGTTGGGGGAGGGGAGCAAAATGCTCGCTCGTTTGCAAGACAAAGAACCCGAGCCGCCGAACGAACTTGTAGTCGTGCATAAACGCTATCAACCCCATCTACATATTCCAGGGACCGAAGGGGAAGAAGGATAGGGGGAGGCGCGGGAAGGCGGGAGAGCAGAGAAAGGGAGCGAGAGCGAGCGTGTGTATGCGCGCGCGCGCGCCCGCGCGAACACGTCCGAAGTCTCCCCGGCCATGAATCCGCGTCAGTGAAACGATACCTGGAACCTTCCCCGAGAGGCAATCCCGACGACGAAAACCGCTCCGCGGAACCGAATTAGAGTCGTACTGTGTTCCGCGGCGCTTTATCGCCGGACCGCCGATTGATTTAAGGGGGGAACGATTGAAGTTACCGATGCCGGAAGCGGCGGAACTTCTGTGACGAGCATCCGTTCGACGGGGATCGTACGATCTCTTTCCCTCTGACGGACAAGCTTTCGTTTGGACTTTCGGAGTTCAGGAAACTTTGAGGAGGCTGTTGATTGTTCTTGAGAACTTCGTGGCGATTCGTTTCTGGCAAAATCATTTTTAACTTTTGAAGTTCTAGTGGGACTTTGGAGTCGTATTCGTTTCAACGAATCTTTATTAACTGTCTATTAATGAAATAGAGATTTTGATGCATGTACAGTAGAACCTCGATTATCCGGACTCTCAATTTATCAAAATTTTCATTAACCAGGGTTCAAATTGTTAAATGTATAAAGGTAGGTTTCATATTGGAGCTGCGATGAACGATAAGAGCGGCGCTGTGAATAGGATTGTAAAAGAGAGAGAGAGAGAGAGAGAGAGAGAGAGAGAGAGAGAGAGAGAGAGAGAGAGAGAGAGAGAGAGAGAGAGAGAGAGAGAGAGAGAGAGAGAGAGAGAGAGAGAGAGAGAGAGAGAGTTCTTTTGCTTTCCTATTATCTCGTATTTCTTATCGTTTATCGCAGCTCCAATATAAACCTACACTAAGGTATAACAGTGCAGTAGGAATTCGAGTAAAACTTGGGCCACGCTTCTATCATTTACGACTGATTATTAGCATTTTATATTAGAAATTATATTATATGTTAAAAATAGTCGGATAAACCAGGTTCTGCTGTAGTGGGTTTTAGTATGTAGAGAAGAAACTGTACCATGACAAGCCCAAAGTAAATTCTTTACAATTACAAACAAGTGAATTGAAAAAAAAAATATTTAGGAAAAGTTTAAATCACTTCCGTACTTCACCCGTTGTTTATAAATCAATGGGTTAAATGTTAGTGACAGTTCTAGTGGGCCCCTTTTATCTCTCGGCAACCAATATTTTGGGATTCATTCTGCCACTGTATAGGTATATTATAGTATTAATAAATTGCAAGTAAAATTTGCTTTGACAAAACTTGAATTTTTAAAAGGAACTTAACAATTTTTCACACGCGTTCGTTTTCCCTCTCATCCACCCCAAAGAAGGATCTCTTGATTTGCCACCGGACAGAGATAGTAGTAATGATAGTGTTTTGCATGGTATGAGTATACGCGTAGGTCAGGAATAGAATGGAACTATTATCAGAGGGAAATCTTTGTTGAACGAAGGGTGCGAGAGCCCCTTTTAACCCTTGTGCACTGTTCAAATAATTACTTCAAACAGGTTTAAGTAAATTTCTTTTATTGAATGGAGTACATAGGATTACGTCTGTTTTTTGTGAAGATGTATGTAAGTATTTTTATTGAGCGTTAGTGAATTCTATGAAATTTGATTTATGTTGAAAATTTATTAAACGTTAGAACTACGTTTTGAATGAAATTTGTTTGAACAGTTCCCAGAGATTGAAGAATAAGAAATTGCTTTTTATAATAAGATCCATTATTTTTTATTTTAAATTGGTAGAAATTTAGGTACTTAAAAATTGTCGAATAATGTGTTGGGTCATATTTTTACTAATTTTCAGACTGTAACTCAAGTTACATTAACTCAAAGAGAAAGAGTCAAAGTGGGATCGCATGCAATTATTTTTTACTTATTTTGAGTTTAATTTTCTAGGTGTAATTATTTTTAAATTTTATTTGTCAATGTAACTACTGAGTACAGTTTTGACTCGAAATACGGTGAGGTATTGGGACCGGGAGCATCCTTATTTCGAGTCAGGTACTACGTTTCGGCCGCTTTGATCTTCGCCGCGTAACTCGATACGGTTGGGGTAGTGGCGAGGGGACTGTCGACCTCGCGCTGTCGAACAAGCCATAAATTTCGTCGCGGCTTCGTTTGACGAAAGACAGAATACAAAAGAGACGATTGTTCGGCGGCGCGAGTTCCCTCGCCGCTGTCACAACCGTATCGAGTTACGCGGCGACTACAAAGTAAGTGGTGGGGATACGAAGATTCTTATTTCGAGTCAAGCCTAGGCACCCTATTTCGAGTCAAGACTGTATTAGGTATTAGATTTATATTTACTGATTTTATAATGCTATGTAAAATTAATGGTTTCTTTTCTTTTGGAATTTGGATTTAAGTCGATTCGTAATATAAATAAATATATATAAATCAATAATTAAACTATAAAATAGTTGATAACAATAAAAAAAAAATGTCTAGACAGTGAACAGATAATTTCAATAAAAATATGTAAGTACATTTAGTGTATTTTCTTCATATTTTTAAAACCAAATGTACCAGATAAATAAGAACAATAAAATTCCATTATGTAAATGTCATGAAAAATTATTATCTGCATCAAAATAGAGACAAAAATAAAGAAAAATAAATAAGAAAATTATGTACAATAGTATTTTGAAAAAAATCTTCTTCAAATTAGTACTTGTTATTAATTTTCATAACGAGGAATTGAAAAATATAAAGTTTCGGGGAAAATCTCGTCCTTCTGCACTGTGTTCCAGTTGAAAAACAAGAACTTGAGCAACAAATATAAAGCCTCATCAATTATCTATATAACAATTAATTTTAGTTATTTAATTTTACTTTTAATGTTAGGTACCAGAAAAATATTTTTTTAAATAATTTTACTCCATTTGATTCCCTAATAATAACGAAAAATTATAATACTCTAAAAAATCTTTTCACAAAGACTGAGCTCCACACAAAAGAAAAAAAAAAAAAAAACACTTTAATTGTCCTCACTCTGTCTTCATACCCAATGAAAAAGACAAATATTAATTAAAAATCTCTCCCTTAAAGATTAATTGTATTTCTCTTAATCATACTTTTAATCATCAAAGTATAATTCAGTGAAGCATAAGCTATTAAAGTTATACTAATACTATCAAACCCTTAACACCCACATCTGAGAAATGATTAACACATCAGAAGCTACATCGGTCATCGATGGTTAATTCATGTTGATTGTGGGGCCGATAGCGAGAGATACCTCTCGCGAGGGAAAGGGAGTCTTGGAGGGCGGGCGCTATGATAGGAAGGAGAGAAGCTGTAGAAATAGAGAGACGGGTTGAAATCCCCTTGACCCGGCCACCAGAGGGAGGATGCATGCCTGGTTGATTAGCCTAATGGTGAGTCCTCCTCTTTATTCTCCTACTTGACGCCAGTTCGCGAGTCTCTCCTCTCTCTTATCTCCCGACCGCTTTCGTTCCCTCTCTTTCCTTTTCCCTTCTTCCTCAGCCCTTTCTCTCTTTCTCCCTACTTTCGGTCTCTCCCCTGTTCCCTCCATTTCCCTACCCCGTTTTCCTCGAGGGACGCACCCCGTCTTCTCCGTATTCCCGTCCGCGCCGAAACATCGTGGATCGGATCCTTGACTCAACGAGGAATATTCCTTTAATTAGGACTCTACAGGGATATCGACGCGACGGTTTGCGCGGCTGTTAACGGCGAGCAACCACCTTCTCTCGTTTGTCACTTGAATGATAAAACAATGGGCTACGTACGACGCGCTTTGCGTCTTTAAATGTTTGTCGGGCTTGATGGAGTGAAAAGCGTCACACTATATGGAGTTTCGAGTTTCCTTTGTTTTCTAGTAATAATGTTTAAATTCTACCGTAAACCATTAAACAATGTCTGAACAACAGAAAATACATAAATGCTGTAAAATTCTAATTATAATTGTAAAATTGTAATTCTCAGTACTGGAATCCTATAGGTGCAACTAAATACTAATAAATAATAATTGTAAGCTCCAATAATTGTAACAACAAAAGAATGTAACACGCTATGGAATTTATCCAATAACTGTATTTAATTTTGACTGTAGTTGCTAATGGATTTTAAGCTGATACGACGCTAAATAAATAATAAAAAAAACAAATGTTTGAATTTGAGCAGTATGATTTTCAATTTATAAACGTATTAAAAATACTACAAAAAATCAAGAAAATAACTTTTTAATTACGTTAACGGTTAAAGGAATGCAACTGTATAATAGACTACAAAAGTTAATGATGAATCAGACACTGTAACATTTTTCAAAGGCAACGATAGAATCATGGTTGTTTGTGTACGCTACAGTATCAGAGTGTAAGCAATAAATAAATAATGCATCTGTTACATTGTTTTATTCATCATTGTGTTTTGTCATATTTACATTTGATCCCTTTAATTGACAAGTGGAATAAGTTCCTTTTCTTAATATTGAAAAAATTGGATTTTTGTGTAATAGTTCATAACAATTATCAAATATATAGAAATTTTTGCTATAATGAATGCTGTTTTGATAATAGAAATATAATTTAACAATTTATTTTCAAAACTGTGGAGATGACCACTGTTATAATTTTCTGAGGTTCTTTTATACGTATATTTTTCTCTATTTGAAAAATTATGAACAATAGTATTCTATACGATTGTTAATAATATTAAATCTAGAATAACCAACGATTGACATAGATATGCTATTTTCTATAAGAATTGTATGATGGTTGTGAAGGCCTCAAATAGTTAATTATTTTCAATGAACTTTACCAACACAGATTAAAAAAAAACATAAGACTGAAAAAAAAATTTATTTCTTTGTATATATTTTTACTTCTACTTGATATAAATTTAAAAAAAAATAAATTATATAGAAGAAATAAATTTCGGAGTCATTTCAACTACTTTTGTAATTCTATCGTTAACAAAAATTATTAATTATAAAATTAAGAAAAACGAGCTAAAAATGATTTCACTTCAAATTAATATCGCAGTAGGTTTCGGAGTAATTTAAGTGTAAGCATGTCGGCAGTCAAAGTGTCAACAGAATACTTATTAAATTAAGGAGTCACGGTATCTTGAAAGGATGTTTCAAGTAAATGTCGGAACGGACAAGGGTGTTTTATAAATAATTAGTACTCACCGGCCGCCGCAGCCGCTTTGCCCGCATCCAACGTACCATACGGAGGAAACCCCATATGAGCTGGAGGTGGTTGGGTCAGGTGGTCCCCGTTGGGGCAGAAGAAAGGTAAACCGCTCGGATGTGTCCCCGCTAGACCCATTTTACTTGCCTGCAAAATCAACATACACACACATAAATATGTAATTAATATTAAATAATAATGCAATTGAATCATAATGCGCATTTGATTCTGTTTCCGTGCGATAGAACCCTGCGCGTAATTTTATCGGATAATTAATTAATGTTGTATCAATTAATGACTTGTCCGATGTTGATGGAAAGCGAGTAATTCGCAGAGCGTATTATTTAATTAATCCTTAGAGTTAGAATAAATTCTAACACGACATAATATCCGTTTTTAAATTTTGAGGTGATTTCGATTATTTTAAATGAAGATAGTAGATATTTTATATTTCTCGGGGAATAATAAATATAAATACTAATCATTATTTTCTTTAAATGGAAATGTTAAAATACAGATATAAATACCAAGTCCATCGAGATTAGAAAAATGAGTGTAAAAATTAAGACAGAACGAAGACCGCAGAAGTCTCTATATGGGATGTTTCTTCTTTTTCTTAACAAATTAAAGTTATTCGAAATAAAAAAAAGAAATATTGTATGTGATATTTGATTGTAAAAGTCCAAAGTTATGAGTAAATACAAAACCAATTATTATGTATGCAGCAGAACGATACGGATAACTGATACTCATAGATCAGGCCGAGTATCTCTGATCCGAGGAATGATGCTTTTCAGTTTAAATCGAGTGTCTCCAATTCGGGGAACAACATAGGTAAAAATTCGCCTAATTTCCTGAATAAAAGATACATTTTCCCTCAATTTTCCCTGTTATACTTGATCTCTAGAGTTTACCAAGAATAATCGAATCATATATAAAACCTTGATTTTTAATGATATTTCCAGGCTTCAAAATCGATTTTCCGGGTAAAAATTCAAACCGACAAGCCATGTTTCCTCAAAAACCAGTCAAGGGTTTTCAATTAGCGCGCCAAGGGGATTTTACCGATTTCCTAAAGTCTGATTTTTCGATTCTTTGATCGCAACGAGTGGCTTTAACGATTCCTTCCTATTTAACGCCAGACATTGGCCTCATTTCCATCGGCAAATCCCGGAGGCAGGACAAAAACAAACGCGACTCTGAAAAGCCCTTGTCGGAAATATAATATACAATTCAATAAGCCCTCGACGGGGGAGCAGTTATCGAGGACGAGCTCGAGCATTAATTTGCAAAGACGACGCGCGCCCGTCGAAGGTTCGAGGGGTTCGTTCGGCTTTTTCGTCCGGCGGGATCGAGACGTATCGCTGGATACAAGTGGCCTCTCGAGCTCTTTCGCGCGACTCGTCACGTCTCTTCGACCCTTCTCTCTTCTCGTTCGACGGAATTAGTTCAATCTGGCCGCGGGTTCTCGCTAGGTCGGTCGCCCGTCTCCCACGCGCGACACGCATCCAGCGTGGATCAATCGATCGCTCGAATTGGTTGTCCGTTATCGGTGCTTACCATGTGCGCGGCGGTATCGCGCATCGATCTGATGGCGAGCAACAGTCCGGGATCGAGGGGTTCGCGTTCCATCCAAGTCAGCACTCTCGACAGGTGATCGACGGTCTCCTCCGCGGTCGGCTCGTCCTCTTCTTCGTCCTCGTCGTCATCGCCGTCGCTCTCGTGGTCGGTCCACTTCTCGTCAACCTCGATCTTCACGCGGCAGTGGTCCTCCTCGAGCTCCTTCTTCACGCGGGCGACCAGCTCGCCCTCCTCGTCCAGGATCCACTTGCTCAGCTCCTCGTCGCTGACCTCCAGACCCACTTCCCGCACTAGGCTCTGCAGCTCCAGGAGCAGAACCTTGTCCTCGTCGCCGTCACCGGACCCATTCCTTGAGGACAAGGTCAGCCCGTTACTGGGACATCCTGCGGACGTTTCGTCTCGGTCCCGCGTGAGGTTCCAACTCCTGGCGAAGGTATCCGACCTGACGCTCAGCCAGGCGCGGTGGAGATCAGCGAAAGCTTCTTTCAGGGTGAATCTCTTCATGTAGGTGTTCAGGGGCTCGGTGTCTGCCAGGGGACAGACGGTGTAGGTCGCCCTGGACAGGACTCCTGTAGCGAGTCGCACTTTCAGCTCCCTGACTACGATCCTCATCTCTAGATAGTCCTTGGGTATCACGAACAGTCTGACTAAACCGTCCGCCGCGACGCAATCAGCTTCCGCTGGGAGATAGTCAGCACTTTCGGCAATGAGAACCGCACCGTCCGGATGCATGGCCATCGCCGTGACCGCAAACTCCCGGTGAAACCACCAGAGGAAGAGGTCCACCGTCAACGAGCCCCTCCCTCCGCCTGCGTATATCACCGGCTGACTCAACATGTTGACCCGTCTGAGGCAACGCGGTCGCCAGTGGCGACCAGTCACCAACAGCCGCGTCCTATGGTGGCCTTCGTGATCGGCTGCTCCCACCACCCAGACTTTCCCGGCGTCAGCGGCGGCGTTGCTGGCGCGCCGTCGCCCCGGCAGGTCCCGCCAATCCAGGAAGGTCACATGTGCGAGGTAGACCCTGCTGCGGTCGTAGTTCTCGAGAACGCTTCTGAGACTGTCGATCGTCGACGCCTGCGACGGAACTGCGTAGCTCCTTGTATTCGATTGACTCGGTAGCTCCTTTATCGTCTCGGAGATTGTGGACACCGAGGAGGAAAACGGCGATGGGGAGGACAGCGAGGAAGCGACGGGGGCAGAGGTGGACGGCGTGTTCACCGTTATCGACGACTCCTCGGTCGGCGTGTCTTTCGCGGCGCGCGACCTAACGGAGCATTGCCTGTCCTGCTTCCGCTTCCGGATTCGCTCCTGCTGATCCGCGGCGAAAGGAGCCGAGTCTAGCGGCTTGTCGTCTGCTTGGCTGCATTCCTTGCGCAGCTTCTCCTGAAAGACCGTCGAAGCGGACGAGGTTGAGTATGCCGGTGACGGGGCGGTCGATGGTGGGGAGAGCGAGCGTCGGCACGACACGTCGGTAGAGGAGGTCGTGGAGAGGGCCGGCGAGGACAGTGACGTCGACGACGACGACGCAGTGGCGTCGCCTTGGCCGACATCGGCCGCCAGTCGATTTCTCTTCGGCCGATCGTGGTGGCGTTGCTTCGTCGGCCATCGTTGTTGCACCGGGGTGCCGTTTTCACGGGGCTCGAGGCCACTTTCCAGGGGCTGGCGCATGCGCGCGGTCCACGACGATCGAACCTCGGACGCTGCCACCGTGTCGGACTTGCCGCCCGTGGTTCTCGTCGCCGCGGCCGTCTCGGCGGCCTTTGTGTCCTCCTCCGTTGCCGCCGTCTCCGTCGTCGTTCTGCCTGCCGACCTGCTGCTCGACGTCGTCGTCGTCGAGCTCCCGGCGGCCGTACCCTCCTGTCGCACCGCCGCGTCCACGTCCAAGGTCACTCGGTTGTAATGGCTGCGCACCGGACGTCCTTTCGCAGCCGTAGCTTTGTTGACGCGCGTACACTTGCTGCCGCGGGGCGACATCCTCTCGCTGCCGCGGGGGCGGCCCGGTACCGCGTACAGCCGAGGATCCCGGCGACGGGTGTCCCGCGCGCGCGACGCACCTTCGGATTCCTCTTCTCTCTCGCCTGGACAGCCACGAATCTCACGGATTCGACGAGCTTTCGCGCGCGCGCGCGATCGCTCATCCACGGCGTGCTGGCTTCGCCTACCGAGCGATGACTGAGCGAGCGGCCGCGACGCAGCCGTCAAAGGCCGGAGCGGGAACTAGAAGGCTTTGATGTACCGCCGCCCAGGCGCGCACAAAGCGAAAGCGGCCCCGGTTCGTTGGTTGGCATACCACTGGGGCGGAGGTGGGGGCGGACGGAGGAGCGAGAGAAAGGGAACACGAGCGAACGCACGCTACGGATACACAGAGAGAGAGAGAGCGAGAGAGGGAGTGTCTCTCGGCGTCGAGAAGGACGCGGGAAGCGAAGGGGACAGATGTAGCGCGAGGGGTCTGGGGGACAAGGGGAAGGGAACCCGCCGCGACACACAAGACACGGGAGACATTATCTAGCGTCGTGTGTGTCGGTGCGCGCTTGCCCGCGTGCGCGCGCGCGTCCGCGTGTGTGTGTGTGCGACAATGCGTGGGGCAGATGTAGCGATGTACTCGAGGCGCGCTCAAATACCGTGTGAAGCGATTGCTTTCGAGGACGGTTATAAGCCGGCCGCGTGGTTTTTTCCACGCGTGTCCCCTCTGCACGAAAGTAACTCGAAACGCGCTCTCAGACCCCGGAGACGAAGGAAATTCTGGCGAGAAGCATGCGGCCGATCGCTAATTCGCTTTGGTGGCTAGTGCGAGTCGACAGTTTTAATCAATTATGCTGGTTTAGCTGCGGCGTTGTGTGCTTTTGAACTGTACGGTGACCTCGTTCGATCCGGTAGACATGGCGATTCTGTACCACGTGGCTGGCGGCAGCTCGGTTTTATGCGCGCGGAGCGGGCGGCATCTGAGAGGCGTGGAATTTTCGGTGACGCAGCGTCGCGAATACTTTTTTCTGTGATAAGCTATTTTCGGAGGACAGAAGTTGTGTCATCGGGTTCGCTTGGATTGAGGATTTTATTTGGATTTTAAAACTCTTGGGAAAGTATTTTAATTAATTTAGCTATCTAAGATGGATTGATATAAGAATATAAGAGAATTTAATCTAAATAATAATAGACGGTGATTGTTTTCCATTTTTTTTTTTATTAAATATGATATTTTTTGTGGTAATATCTGTTGTTATAAGACAAAACGATGTTGCAATGTCTTCATTAGTGAGCTATTGACATTTGACACTAGGTTATTGAAACCCTTTAATTTAATTGGTACTAATATTTTTTAAATGCAATTTAATCTCAGAAAACATATTTCAAACTAATATTGAATGGAATTAAGGAAGTGTATAAAGAAACATTATTTTCTTGAATCATGTATTTTTCCAAAAATCTGTCATGTTGATACTTCACAGAAAAAAACATATGAAAATCGTTCGTGAATCTAGTGTTAAAGTTCTGAACATCAATGCTATCTTACGCACTAGTATTTATTTTATTAGACTCTTGTTTTTGAAAAATTAGTTCTATTGTTGTTTTCTTCTGAGAGAAATATAAATCCAGCCTCCAAATTTTGTGGTTGTAAAGCAAAACGACGTGTATTATATGTATTTATTTTCGAGATAATACTGTCTTATATATTTGATTTTTTTATATTCTTGGTTTTAATAAAACAACATTCTTTTTTTTCTGACGAACATATGAATTTTACCTTCTGGATTTCAGTTAATATTTGTTTGAATTACGTGGATTTTGTTCTTAAAAAACGTCAAGGTCAGCGACGTGCTTATTTCAAATCAGTCTAGTTAGCTTGCCTTTATTCCTTATCGCGGTGAATGAAAGGGCTGAGAAAGAGCCACAGGGCACAAAGGAAGTGGGGCGACGCGGCGTGAAGCATTAGTTATTACGTAGTAACGATGGCGTTTGCACAATGAAATGTAGCCTTTTTGTGGTCGTTCAACTGTAGTTGTACGTATTTTTTATAGTCATATGTAAAGATCTAATTAATTGTAGATATTTGTTATTGATTCCACAAAAAAAATAGACCATAATCTTGAAGTGATCTTAACATTTGGATGCCCATAAATGTGTCCATTAAAATACTGCAACTATGTTTAACATCACATTTTAATATCATTAATAATACTCTTAATTGTGTTTAGCTATTAAGTTTCATATTGCTTGTCTAATATATGTATCGTTGTAGACCGAAAAGATGATTTTTGGGTCCCTTTGATTTTATACCGCTCAGAATGCAGTATAAACATTTTTCCACACAGCATAGTATGTATAACATTTACGTATTTTCTATTTGATTTTAATCGCACTGAAGATATTTCTGGTCCTAATTAGCACAACAAACTAATTAACACGTTTGTAGGAAGAGAGAGAGCCGTTACTAGCGATATTCGTATCTTCAAATATATGTATACGTGTTTCGAGCTATCGTCGTTAGCGAAGGCCAAGGGCGACAAAACCAAAACACCTTACGTACGTATGTACATATGCGCGAGATTGGTCTCCGAATTTAGTGAAAAGACGAAGAGTTAGTCGAAGCGAATCATCAATACAAATTGATCACAAGCAATAAACTTGTTACCCACTAAATCGTTTCTTTCCTCAATCTCCGGAACAAATTCCTACACGTTAAACACTATTATTTAACACTTTCACTGTTGCTAAAGCAGACGGTGTGCTTTTATTCCTGTAAGCTTTTATTTCTGCAGCGCTGTTACAGTAAAAAAATCTTTACTTGTTACTTTTTGGAAGAAAGAAAAAATCATAAGTTAATATGATTCTGCCAAAGAAATATGTTTATAATAAAAGAATAGCATAGCTTCTCCGAAATAATGTTCAAATTTTTCCAGCAGCGAAAGTGTTAATAGATACTTAAAGTATTCATTGATATCAATTATTTTGAATCTAAATTACTTCAAATCTTTTTGTATCCAGAGCTTTGATTATTATAATGTATTATTATAATGTAGTTATAAGAATATAGTTGGACTTTACATGAAATTGAAATCATGACTTAATAATTTGTTTCTACAAATTTTTGCAGGATTTAGAGACAGACAAAAAAGGTTTATTGAAATGTAAACAATTAGGTAGATAAATAAGGAGGTGTAATAAATTAATAGGTATAATGAATATTGCATAATGAATGATGAATTATGAACACGCAATATACATAATGCTAACTGCTAAAGCACAGCTATCCGCTCTCGTATGACTTTCGCGAGACACAAGCAAAACAGAAACACCTCGGTTGAGTTCTCCTGAAGAACAGGAATAGCTTCATACACGCACACATACGCGCAATCATACATATATCAGTACAGTTTCCGGAAAATAATCCTACATTATTAGTATTTTATGTTTCAATTATCAAGTCGTAAAATCAACATTCTCATATAGTAACCTTAAGCTGTGTTCGCACTTATACAAACCAACACGCAAACGAATATAACACAGTAACATTTTTGTTCTTCCAAAACAATCCACAGTTATCACGACATGGGAAGAACAAAAGCTTTTAAAACTTTGCGAATTATGTTTCAGTTTGTACATTACACGCGTGCGTACGCGCTTTAACTTAATTGATAAGCAATGACCTACTTTAATGGTACTGTAGTTTGATACTGCGCAGTTTTTTTACACTACATACATACCCACACCTATCCGCGGTTATTTTACCAAACATTTTCATACACGATCCTTCCAAAAATATCCTGCATTTATGCTGTCATCGTTATTCCGCGATATTTGCACAGTGCATATTTTATGACTTGTCAACGTGTGACAAGAAGAATCGTGAAACACAGAATTTTTGTGATAATGCATATCTGTAGTTTTAACAAACAAGTTTTTGGTTTTTTACTTAAATAAACATTTTACTTTTCCATTTTATCCAATTTTGGAACACTAGAACTCCGAAATTATATTAACCACGTACGAGGAAAGATCAATACAAATTGTTTGTACTAATTTTAACCTGCTATGGCCTTTGTATTTTTTTTTACCCATTGAGGCATTTTGCTTTTTTTAACAACTGTTTGATTTTTGGAAAAATTGTGAGATGTTTAGTATTAATATCTAAGTTTGTTATTTCTTGAAGTTGTATTCAAAATTCATTATCCATATTCTTGAAAACATGATAATTAGAGCGGGGATTCTTATGCATTTATTGCAACTCTAAATACAGTAGAACCTCGATTATCCGAATCCCAATTATCCTCAATTTTTCTTGAATTTAGATTCCCAATCATTTCCTATTTTTATTAATCAGGGTTTAAATTATTGAATGCATTAGGTCTAACAATAAGTTTCAATAACTAACTTTTTAAACTAATTATTAGCATTTCATATTAGAAACATTAAATTATCATTAATAATCTAGGTTGTACTGTATAGAACAATCTACGAAGTTACAAAACATCAAAAGTATTACACAAGTTATAATATGTAGAAAATAAAACTGTTATTTAACATTGTATTCTTAATTTATGTTTCTAAAAATAAGATTTTGCATTAAAAAACCCTTAATCTAATGATAATAATAAAACCTGTTCCACTTAGAAATTAAAAGAAAAGCGTAGCAGAGTTAAAATCAAAATCAAAATTAAATATCTGTTAAATTTACATTCGTAACACCTGATTATCAGTCTTCTCCTTTATCACCTGTCCCAAGACCATAAGCAGAATCAAGAAAACAAGTTCTAAACACCGTAATTCTCATAAATCCCCAAAAACAGCGGAATTCGCGGTGTAGAAAATCGAGCCCGCATCGTTCGCGCGTCAATTAGTTAACAATCAAGAGTTGGTAACTCTTCGAGGCTGGGCGGATCGATCGAACTAATTAGGAGGGAAAAATGTTGACTCGTTTAAAAGCGATGGGCGTATAGCGAGAGACAGAAAGACAGAGAGAGAGAGAGGAGAGAGAGAAAGAGAGAGAGAGAGAGAGAGAGAGAGAGAGAGAGAGAGGGGGAGGGTCCGCTTAATATTGCAAATCGGATTTAGCCTTGGGCGCTGGTCGCGCATGATTATCGGCGTGTCGGCATTTCATAAACGCGTCCACATCAAACGCAGCTGGTTGGTCGATCGCGATAATATTTGTCACGTAGTTGCGGTGCGCGGCGACAGGCGTGCATGCACCGCGGATACAGGCTAATCGATCGGCCTCTGCAGCCGGTTCGTATGCGTGATTACTTTCCGGTACGCGATGTCTCCTCCACGTCCGGAATTCTAGGCTCGCATGCCGCTAGGCCGGCCCCGCGATTCGATCTAAAACCCTGTTCATACGATACGTCTTTCGGACATAACCCTCCTCCCACTCTCGTAGCGCGCAAGCAAACACACAACATACACACACACACACACGGGTAACGGAATCGGCGCTCGACGAGCGATATTCACGTTCGCGTGGGTGGGAAAAGAGTGGCATGGTCGAACGGCGTCTGCTTCGCTGGAAATCGAAATCTGATTCCTCGTGTTTGCTGTATTTGGTAATTAGATCAATTGCATTCGTTTAATGGTTAACATGTTTTTTTCATTTTTGCTTTGGTGAAGGTTTATGGAGAAACGTGGGAAATTGGTGTTTGATGTTGGCGGATTTTTAAGTAATGTTTTGTTTGAGTGAGTGGATAGATCAGGTGATTATTAACATCGAAGACCCAATTTCTTATCAGCTTAGTGTGTAACTATCATACAATAAATTATCATGTTAACAATTGATCCTAAATACTTACTAAATTAGCTGTCTAGAATTTTAAATGTAAAATTATTAGACATAATTGGGATGATCAGAAATTGCTTCCTTTGTTTTTTTTTAAATTTTAGAACTTAGATTATAATTTAATTGTTATTTTTGCACTTTGTTAGGTGTCAAATTAAAGATAAAACATGGATTTACTCAAATATTACTTGTTACTCTTGAATGTTTAGGAATTTGGTCCTTGATGGTGGTTGAGCTTGTTTAATTCTGCTACGTTTCTTATCAAAATCCAATTTATTAGAATTTGTATTATCAACACATTATACGTGTGGAGAATGAAAATTTCTATGGAATGTTCAGGAACAACAAATGTATCTACGTATACATATATCTATTAATACTAATATTCCTAATATTTAAAAAAAATTGAAACAGTTATTTAAAGAAGTAAAATGCGCGATTGGGTAAGAAAGGACCCGAAAGACTGTAGCAACGTTAAATGCTTGATCGTCGAGGTAAAATTTTATGTATATTTGAAGCCTTCTTCTTTTTTGGATTATACAATGGGTGAACAGATTATTAGATCCACTCGCATACACTGACAATTTGCTGTTAAATGAAGACCGAATTATACTGAATTCTTATAATGTTTTTATGAAGCTTTGATATCCGTGAATTGAAAATATACTAAATAAACCGAAAAATAATATAAGGAACAGTTTTAAACAATCCCAAAACAAATACTTTTGTAGCGTTGCTCTAATAATTTGATCTCTCACCGAGTCATTTTAGAGTATATTATTATCTTATGGTGGTTTTTCAAGGATAAGTGAGGTAATGAGAGGACTGATTATAGATTTGTACGTGTAGGAAAACTAGGTTTCTATTTGCTCAATATCTTGAGATCCTACGTCACCAGTTAAGGGTTGAATTAAAATTAATGACCATGATAGAGAAGTTGTCTGAGAATTAGTGCAACAACTTCGTGGAAATGGCTAATTGCGATAAATAAAGACAGTATTTTTGATTCCATTTAAGACGAGTTTTCATTTTTACCACTTTTATTATTCTTCAGTTTCCTTGTTCATTCACAGTATTTTTAGGTCAAATTTCATTTTTCATTAAGCACAAATTAATCCAGAAATGTTCATTTATCTTTTCCTAATAAGTATAAACGGTAAGCGATAGAAACACTAGAAAAATTATTGATCAGACAAAACTGAAGTAGATTCGAACGGTTGATAGTACGGCGCATTGAGTAGTATTACTCCGTTGTTCTGACAGACTCAATTCTGTATTCTAATAAATTAGAGAATAATATTCTTAAACATTGATCAACCGTATTAATAATGACCGTACTAATAAAATGATCAACCGTACCAATAAAATGAAATGGAAAATATTCATCCCCATAAAACAAGAAACTATCAATAATCTTGACATTACTGTTTACTTTGACTATCTGATTCGAAAAAATATAAAAATGAATACTCCTCTATTTAAAATTATTTAACACCAAGGGAAACATTTTTTTTTAGTTAACAATAATTTCTACACTGAAAATCTTCATATAAATTGACAATGAAAAATAAATACATCCACAGCTAAAGAATTGTAATTTAAATAACAATGTGTTTCATTTCCTAAATATTCTAATATGTATTTTATTTGCCATATAACTAAATGTACACAAATCAAAAATGTACAATGCCACTAAAATTACTCAGGATTCTTCAAAATTTTAATAACCTAGGATCTTTAGCCAAATCACACTCCCAACAAAATTGTCAAAAGAATCCATTTCCCGCAAAATATAATTTATGAAGAATCCATTTCCAAAGACGACAATCCGCCCCAAAGCGGAAGAATAAAGCCAAAACAGGTAACCACAAAATTTAATCCACTTCGGAAGCTCCTTCCATTCAATTTCCAGGATAAAATCGGTATCCCGAAGTTGTTAGTCGATCCACGAAAGTTGGTCGACAGCCGTGCAGGCGATCGTTGTGAACTCGAGCTCAGAACCGATACCCAAATGTTTCGACACGAGGAGCATGAAAGTTAACAGGAAGAAAATCGTTGAAAATACCCGAGCTCCTTCGGCGTTCGTAACCCGGCAAGGAAACTAGTCGCGCTTGTTTCAGACTAACGATATTCAGTCCCGGAGAAAGTGCCAAACAAGGGGGGAACATTTTATTCGAATGACGTGTTACGCGCGTATGTTTTTTCTTTCGTTTTTCTTCTCCGTGGCCACACGGCGAACACAAGTTTCGCGACTGCGTAAATTTAATTGGGTTATCTGTTCCGGAATGTTGTCGATACGTTCGGTTAGAGAAGTCCGATATAGAGCTTTTCCATGTAGCGTTAGTGACCCGAATAAAAATGTTTCGATGTCGGTAATCGCGTATCAGCGTACTTACCCGTTTCGAAACGGAGGCCTTTCCACGGTTTCGTTCATTGCGACCGCCCCGGCGCGGCGCGGCGTATCGACAGAGGAAAATTAATAACAGAACCCTTCGATACTGTCGAATCGACGCGACGGGTGGAGTTCGAATAACCAATGTGGACATTTCAGTGCATTTTGAATAGACAAGGGATATGGTATTATGTACTTCTGTTTTGAATGGATTGAAAAAGTTGATTGAGAATTTTAATGACTGAAGGATTCAAGTGTTGCTGTTTGTTGGATTTGTGCAATGCGCGCGCGCTTTCGGTTTGGTAAAACGGGATTCTGTTGTTGCGTGTGACGCGCCATGCGTTGTTCTTCTTTTTGTGCACGACTCGAGATAACGATGCACTTTTTATATTGCAATAAAAATTTATAACATCGAGGAATGAAAGTGTTGTGTTATAAATATTAATATTAATTAATTAGCTATTCATTAGACTGTCGAAGGGTTAAAGATTACTTAAAAACAGAAAAAAATTAAGTAATAAGTATATTTTGGATTTCTTGTAAATAAAAGATGTATAGGAAGAAGGTAACAAATTAATTTGTATACCAAATACTTTGACAATGGGTCTTTAGAACGTGCGAAGTAGAAATGTATACAAATTTTGTTAATTTAAAGAAAAGTATATAATATTGTATATGACAATGTAGGTATGGACAACAAAAGGTTTTAATTTGATACAGCATTAAGTCATCTGTAATGGGAGGCAGTTCTCGATTAAAAGCAATAGTGTGTCACCCGATGTTGGGGTGTTATGTTTCCTGCAAATCGATTTGAAAAATGATTCCCTCTGCATTTTTCGACAAATAGGGACACATGTCCCTATCCATGTGATCGTTTTAACGTGTTAACTAAAAGTTAAATTGTATCTTTTTGTTGTCTTCCAAGTTTCAATCTCTCCTCAAATTTTATAAAATAGTATAGTTGACGAAACTTAAACTATAACTGAGTCTAAATAAGTTTTAATAATCAAAATTTTCTTTCATGCATTTCTTTCAAGATACAAAAGTTTCCTTTAATTTTTCTGATAGAATCATTATGAAATTGTATTGTAGATCCAGCGGTGCAAATAGAAGTGTTAATGCATTAGCACAACGTTAACGTTTTCGGAAGTGAAAAGTAATCCGTATTTCAGAAAAATGGAGATAAAAATTTAAGTGCATGAAAGTTGTAATAAGTTGAATATAAATCAATTTTTATTTCATGATTCAAAATTTAAAAAATCTTGAAATTTAGAAGAAAGAGTTAATTAGAACATCTTGTTTCACTAATATTATTTTACTGCTTTTTAGTACTCCAAAATTATTGTTATTTTTAAAAAAACTCTACTGCCTCTGTTTGGACTATTTAATCCTGTTGTTCCCCTCCTAAAAATCTGATTTATTAGCACATCATTATAAGTGTTGAAAATAAAATTTTTACAGAATGTCAAGGAGCAACAAACATAGTTATTAATTATTAACACTAATTTCCTCATATTTTTCTTAAAATGAGAATAGTCATTTAAAAGAATAAAATACAGGGTTGATTCAAATATACATGAAGAGCACAAGCAGGATTAATTAGATATAAATTTCACAAATTACTGAAGTCGTTCTGGCATTAACTACCACAATTCAACCCTAATCATTGAATTCCCTTTCGCCCTCTAATTTCCCATAATTCCATCGGTATCAAAACCGCAAAAAATGGCCCCTCAGCGACACATATCACCGCAATTCAGAATTTCTCAGCGACCGTAACTATCGAAAGAACCTCCGTGGAATATTTTACCCGAGACACTTCGTTCTCGCGGAAAAGCAATTTCGCCGGAGGATTTCGGAACGAAAATATGACAGAAATTTCCGTTCCGAGGAAACGGCACCGTCAGAATATCCCGAGAATGCAGGTATTATCGATTATAACTCGGCGTGTGCAAAAGGGGGAGGAGGGTCAGCGGGTGGTGTCATCGAATTACTTCACGAAGGTGGACGTGATCTCGAATTCCGAATTTCGAAGCATCGAGGACAGAGAGGATCCCTCCACCTTCTTCGCGACGATCGTCTACGAGTCTACGGAGTTTACCATCGATTTAACCCCCCTTCGGTTCGAAAGGAAGAGACAATGTTTCCCTTTCGTAGGACGCGCTCTCGCAAACGACTGCGCGCGACTCCTTCCATCCGGAAGATCGAATCTGAACGTCGTTCAGCCTCTTACGCGGTGTCAATTCGATTCACCCTATTTTCAGGACAGAAAAAGCGGCGCAAGACCTCGGGTTTTGCTACCCTTACATCGGAGCACTCGCGTAACCTCGTAAAAAGCGCAGCCACGTCGAGAGGGTTGCCGGTTCTCGGGGTGGCGGTAACGCGAAGAAAACACGCCATCCCCTTTTTGTAGGCGATCGAGGTTGATAGTCGATTCCTTGGAATGGTGAAGGTGGTATCGCAGTAAGTAGTAAAGCATAATTGAAGTGTATATTTAGACTGTCCTATGTTCGTTTTAAAAGTCTGAATTTATAAGAATATTAATTATTATCACATAGTAATTGTTAATGTATACAGCGAAATTTTTTTAAAATTTCAAGCAACACGTTTAGAATCAATAGTGAAAATCAATAGTTGGGTGTTGGGACAAAAGTTTGTAGCGTTTTTTAAATGAAGTTCGAAGATAATGTTGAAATATTTGTAACTTTGTTCTGCTACTTTTCACTGTGTTTGAAGTAGCTTTATGATTTTATTCTCCTAGGAGTTGTTATTTTTTATATTCAATGTATAGAAAAACGCTACAACCTTCAGTTTTGATGTAATAAATAAATTATAAGTTAATAATTAATGGAATAAAAAAGAAGATTAAGTCAAAAAAGATTTGAAGACTTGTTTCAATCAATCAAGTTACATTTCTGCATTAACTAAAAAACATAAGGATATTAAAATGAATGTTTTTAAAATGATTTTCAAAGCGATCCGCTGTCTATTAATAAAGCTTCTTCTTGTGATGAAAGCCAGCCAGAAATATTCATCTTCAGTCATAAACTTGTTTGTTTGAATGTGTTTGAAATACAACTGTTAGCAACTTCACTTGTAATTTTGTAATATATTTCTATTTCTCAATATGCATTTTCCCATAAGAATACACGCTAAATAAATTAAATAATTAAAAATCTACCGAATCAATTTTTTTTAGCTTTGCATGCAGTTTTACTATTGCATATAGATTCATTCCTCCAATTTCCAAAGATTTTCGCATATTTATAATATTACTTAAGTTCATTCTTAAAAAAAACTATCGATTCAATTGTCCGAAATTTTTGTGACAATTTTATTTACTGTTTGATATTTCACCCTGAATTTTGTAGTTATATTTCACAATAGTGCGTTTCCCAATAAAAATACATATTAAATTGAAAGTTAAACAATTAAAAAATTATCGAATCAATTTTTCTCAAAATTTTTTTTCAATTTCATTATTTAAAGTCACATTAACTACTTGTGCGGATTATTAGCGACCGAGGGTTGGTGTTTACAGTTTGGTCTATAGTCTAGTTTGTTCTTAGTCTGTTTTTTATTCCTGCACTGGCTGTACCACACAGTGAACTTGCTATGTACTTGCGTTTTGTGAAATAAAAGAAGATAGCAATTGCTTCATTCTGCACTAGTGCAGCCAGTGCAGGACTAAAAAGCAGACCTATTGTAGTAGGTCACTGACTGAATAACTGCCCTTCAAGTTGCTAGGTTGGATTACATTTTGGATTGTTGTCTGATTGTGTTGTATTTTCTGTAGTGAACGATCATGTGTTCAACTGTTTGTAGTGCTTTACATTCTTCGCAGCCTGGTTGTTCATCATTTTTAAAAACATGTTTGTCTACTTTCTGTATCGCTTATTGCTATTCCTCAGATTGCAACTTGATCATAAAGCATAAAGCATAAAGATTCATTCCTCCAAATTCGAAAGATTTCCGCAGATTTCTAATGTTGCTGAAGTTTATCCCTAACCAATTATTATCCCAACATGCAATAACAACGTAACTACCCCGTCCGAAGGTGGTTTAATTGTATTCCCAGGCAATCAGGCGACTCACTATTCCGCGCGCAGTACGCGCTACTTATTCGCGAGTAAATTCAGTTGCTCCCCCCCGCGACCGAAATCCTTCCACCCCCGTTCACTCCCGATTTCCTTCCATTTTCTTCGCCCGGTTCTTTCCCTCCGTTCCTCCGATCGCGGCGGGCGGTCGTGACGCTCCCATCCCCGCTGCACCCCCAGCTGGGGGGCGGGGGGGGGGGGGGGGGGGGTTCCTTCCGCGAGAGGTTCAGTCGAGGCCAGATCGAAACAAGGGTAGTAGAGAAGCGAAGAACGGCGCGCGGCGCGGCGGAGGTGTGTGGGTGCGAGGAGTCGAAGGGGGAGCGCAGGACGGAAGAGGAACGGGGCTCTGTGCTCCCGGTCGGAGAACGAGGAGACGGTGTAGGAGAAACGAGCGAAAATAGGAGGGGGTTGCAGTGAATGGAGCCCGCGGTGCACGGAGGAGGCGGAGGCCAACCCCAAGCCGGGGTTGCCGAGGCAACGCGAGAGGCGTAGGCGCTCTGGGGGCAGGAGAGGATGGGTTCTCTCGTTCGTTCGGTCGACCAGAGCCATGCTATGAGGGGTTGCGGAGGAGAGGGCTCCTGGTGAGTAGCACGGTCGGGGGTGGTTTGCGCCGACGGTGGTGGGGCGGAACGTCGGGGGCCAGAAGAATCGTCGGAGAACCGGCGAGACCTTCCGTCGCGAATGACCATTCCGGAACGGCCGTTCGGTAACGGACCGATCTTCCCTATTTTTGTGGACCGAACATCCACTTCGACCGCTGCTTGTTTCGAATTATTCGCGTGCGTTTTTCACCCTCCCGTGCTCCCATTTATGTCTTGCCTTCCGCCGTAGGATTCGCGGATCCCTTTCCGGTCCACTTTCTCGCTCACTGTTTTCGATAATACTGGAAGTATCGTTTTTGGGGGTAATTGGGACGATGGAATGTTGTTTTGGAGCAGACACCATCACGATATTATGGGTAATTTCAGGAAAAAATTATATTCCTTCGGTGTTCAGTAGTATTTTTAAATTAATTTTTAATTCGTATACGAAGCATATATTTCAGTAGGAACTAAAAACTGAGTTCCCAAATAAATTATTTGGTCGTTCATTAAATTCTATGAATTTTTCTAAATTTAAACAAGTGTTAAACTAATAGACTGCGGATGTTTATGCGTTGAACAAAATAAAAATTAATTAATGTAAGTTGTAATATTTTAAAAAATGAGGCCCATCATTCTAATTTCAATTCTTTATTTTTGTTTGATAATATTTTATTTTGCGTAATAATCGGCAATCTATTAATTAGTTCACAATTTTTTAAAAAGAATTGAAATAATTCGCTTAATAATTTACTTACAGCTAGAATTATGTTAGCACATTTATTTTTAGTCTGTAATAACGAGACTTCAAAATGAGTAGTTCGTTTAATTGAATGATTAACTTAATATATTTCTTTTTATTATTTGTTTAACATGAACATATAGGCAAAAGAATGAACAATGTATTGGGTTGGAAGAAAATATTAAGAATCGTTCAATGAATTGCATTTGAAAAATGCGAAGATATGGAAGAATAATAATGAAACTATCTCAAAGAAGGCGAAAAATAGTAGAAAATAATACAGTACTGTGCAAATTAATGTGAGGACAGGTTATTTTATTCGAAATAGACTTCAGTAATCGTAGAGGTAGTTTATGTTGAAACTGTAATTTATAAGCTCTTTAATAGAAAATGTTTCCTGCTCTGGTCAATCGCAATACTTTAATGACCACCTGTGTGTAGATACCTCAAATAACGCTGTCCACATTAATTTGCACAATACTGTATGTAGTTGAATTTTATGTACAAGTATTTCCACATTGTCTTTGAGTTTCATTTAAAAACGCTACGAATTTTTGTTCAAACTCAGTGTAAAGAAATTTCATAAATAATCCTAAATACCATGCTTGAAATCCTACAAAAATTGTAAGTATTTTTTCCATGAATTAACAAAAAAACTATTTCTTAAACAATATATAAAACGCATCTTTCCTCATTAAGTAGAAATTGAATTATTTTATGAATTATATAAAATTCTTCTCAATATTCATTTCACGTATGCGAAAGGAAGAACGAATGTTATTCTGAAAATTTCATAAATAATGCTACCAGGAATCGACAGTCTTTGCTTAATGCCGGTGTAATTGAATGGATAATTAAGCGCGAAAAGTTTGAATAGGCGTGGTATGTGGTGCAAGCTCCTGTGTACTTCAGTATTCTACACTATATTTAGCGCTTTTTCCTTTTTGAAGTTGATGACTATCCGAGGAGGCACGGGTTCTCGTGTACACTTCCTAGTGTGTGGCACACATATTTACCGACATATTCGACTACACGGTCATTTATGTACGCCCCCATCCACTTGTATACCCACTCGCGTATATTCCTACTTATACATGCACTCCTGAGTCCTATCTATCTGGCCATTCATCTCCCGCTTCTTCTGCCATCTTTCCTCTATTTTGTCGATGAAAGATCAAAATAATCATACAGAGAGATTGGATATTTTCGCTTGCTGACTTTGATGCCCTACGGTTTGCAAGAAATTACGGATTTACTTTGATTAAACTTTGTTTCTGCAAATTTTTTTATTAGAATATTCAGATGAAATAAAAAGCGATGAATTCGTGACTTTTTTCTGGGTAAAATGATATCAAACACCATAGAAATTGGACGATTTCTAATCAACTTAGTTTTAAATTATGCAAACATATTTTGTGCAATTTTTTGAGATCCTAATTTCAATCACAAAGAATTTTGTATCAATTCTAAAAAAAAAAGCATGAAGAACTAATTCACAACAGATACGGAAATGCAGAATTCGATTTTTTTTTGTTTTAATATAAATCTTTTCCAGAAATATTTAATCACGATAATAGCGTTCTAATTTTCTTTCTTATCGCATGACATCCGCCACGACCTCGATTTTCGACGGAAAGCCGAATATTTTGAACCGCCGTGAGCACTGTATAGTGCTCATTATCGATTCAAGGGATGTATTCGAGTCGATTACGCTACGCTCGTGCGTTTCCACGCACTTCTTTGTTTCGATTATCGGGTAACTGTCGAACGCAAGTGGCTCAGCCCCGCGCAAGACGCGAATTTCGGAAAATCGAGATAATAAACGAAGTCAACGCGAGCAATTAAGCTAAACGTCGAAATCATCCAGTCGAGATCTTGCGGCAGAATGTGGTCCGAGTACGAACACGGTAATTAACCTCCGCTGCATTTCACATACGTATATGTACGGCGTTTACGCAACCTCTATGAAAAGACGCAGTATACAGCCGAATATAGAAATTAAAGTGCTATTCGGAAAAAGAACTCGTGCGACTTGCATGACCTACACTCCTAGACAAAATTATATAACCGATGGATGAGAATTAGTAAATTTCATTTGGATCGTTCCGGAGGATCAAAGGAGATCGTGAAAAATAAGTTTTCAGTAACTGGTTTTCAGAAAATGAAAAAATATTAAATTCTTTACTTCGCATTCGATTTTTACTGGAGTTAAATTAATGAATTCCTTATATTTTCTATGAGAATGATAAAGGATTTAATATGTACATAATTTAGATTATAATTAATAAAATAATATAAATACCGTCCCACAATAACTGAATGTTAACTTGATTAAAAATAATTTAATTTCTATGTTGTATGGAATCATCTTAATCAGGAGAATGTCAGGAATTTATTGGTATTATTTTCGGAGTGAAAATTGTGTGAAAAGTGAGGGGCATTGTTTTCCGGAAACTGTATTAATAAATTAGGAAGGATCTTTGAAATAAAAATTTTCAGAAGTGAGTAACTAAATTTTTGTATCTTGTGTTTCATTTTTTAATTGTAAATATTGAATCTAGTGCATATTTTGTTTTTTTTATGTATCTGTTCTTTTCATTTATTTCAATAAATTTTCTAACAAAAAAAAATTTATCTGTAGAACTGATTATTATTAATATTATAATATGTTTTATCACTTGGTATTATATTAAAAGTATTTAAAGTGTTGTATATTCAGAATAGCAAGCTGATAATAAAAATGATAAGATAAAAGGCTTTTTGAGAGGAATATACTAGGATTAAGAGTATTTTCTATTCGTAATGCGATAATGGAGAGGGGTTGACTACTTCAGCGTTAAAAGTACATATTACATACTGCGAAGGAAACACTCGCAGTTAGGGGAAACATCACTCGAACTAATTTGTGTCTTAATACAAAGAAACTCAGGGGGCTTTTTACTTCGCCTCTTTTTTTCACCCTCTGTTTCTCTGACAATTATATTTCGCTTACCATTATATCATATTTATATAATATTCTTCAGTTGGAGTTTTCATTCAAGATTGTTTAACATTTAATACTGCAGTAGTAAAAAATGAACAGGAAATTTGTATTTATTAATATGGAGACCTCAAAGAATGTCGAACGATCTTTTTGAGGAAAATAAAGTAAGTAATACTCTCTGATTTTTATGAAAATTTGCTTAATATATTTTTTGGTTCAAGTTAAGAATTTCCTTGTGTTCAGTTTATGTCTCTTTGGACTTTAAGAAGGAAATCAATTTAATCAAAATAAGGAGGAAATTTATCAAAAAAACATTCTTTTTATTTAAATGTATATTTTTCTTAAATTACAAGAAATTAGAGGAGAAAAGGAAAGAGAAGAAAGAGGAACAATGGAAAAGGAAGTCAAAAATAGATAGTAAGAAAGATTAGGAAAATAAGTTAGAAAAGTTATAAGAAGAGAATGAGAGCAAGGAGTGAATGAATGAGATGGATGAATGGGATAACATAGCAATAGTATATTGTTAGGCTAATTCTGTGGCTGCAAGGAAAAGCGACGCGAGTCAAATTTTAAAAAAAATTGAGTTTATGCCTCATCTCAAGCCTAGACAGTAAAATTTGTAGCAATATCAAATAGAAAGTGAAGTACACAAATGTTTTCCTTTAAAAACGAGGATTTGATAAAATACAAACCATATTACAATATGTGACATGCTCTTTGTCTTATAACCACAGAATTGCAAACCAAGTCCAATTTCTTGACTGTGCTGTGTAGCTGAAAAAAGAAAGCGCAGAGATTCTTGATAAAAAAAAGTCTTGAATCCCTAAGATGAAGATAAGTCTCTAAATATTTTCCTTCCACTTTTGAACTCCACAAGATCCACAAACTTTCACAAGTGAAAAAGAATCAAATATCAAGCAAAGTCACTTAAATCACAACCCAAACGAACTCCACGCCGAAAAAAATCCATCACAAGAGAGTCCAACTCAAAAAACTCACCCCCGAAACGCAAAGAATCCCGCGACCACAGCGACCAGTACAAAACTCCGTCCAAAGTTCTCAAAGACCACCAAAACCAAAATTGAAAAGCAAAGAGGAACTCAACGAAGAAACCCAACTCCTCGAAGACCACCAAAACCGCAATTGAAAAGGAAAAAGGAACCTCGCGCAAGAAGAAGCCGCGCGCGTCCCCGGCAAAGATCGAAAAGACAAAGCGAGGAGGACAGAAAAGAGTGCACCAAGAACAGGGGGTGGGCGAAGAAAGGGCGAGAGAAGCGCACGGTGGTCGAAGGAAGAGCGTCCGGCGTTGGGGCAGAGCGAGGGTAGGTAAGACGGCGCGGCGCGGCGCGGGGGTGGTTGGATCGCGAGGCGAGGCTGGCAACGCGGGGAGGGAGGGTTGGACGGGAGTTATGAGCCAGAGGGGTTATCGATGGTGGCGGATAGTACGTCAGAACCGGAGGCCGGCTGCGGGGGGTCGACGCCGGGGATTCAAGTGGAAGCTGCGGCCAATCCGAAGGAATCGTCACCATGGCTACCGGCGCCTGCGTCCACCGGCTTGCATACAGACGTTCCGCACAACAAACGTACCGGCACCCCACACGTTCACGCGCACCCTCTCCCCCGTCCACCCCTCTCGTCCTCGCGTCGTCCCTCCGCCGCCCTCGCCGCCTCCCTCGCCCCGTGCATTTAAGTATATCGCACGCGCGCGCGTGTTTGTGCACCTATGGAATGTGCAAATACCTCATACAACGAGGGGATTGATATATGCGCCTAGCCTCTCCTTCGCAGTGTATGTACAATTCATATACGCGGCCACTTATGTATCCCCTATGTACACGAAATTGCCCGTGTCCTTGCGGGGGTGGAAGACCGACGGGGGGTTGTTTGTGTGCGTGCGCCCGAAGATAGGCGTTAATACGATTTATCTTTCGTTTCTTTGTATCCCTCCCCTGTCCCGTTTCTCTTTCTTTTCACACCTCTCGCCCACCCCCTTTGCGGGGGTGCTTCTTACCTCTCCTCTTTGTTCTTCGTCGTTGTCGACGGGCCGGAGGATTCGTCTAAATCTTCGCCACCCCTTTTTCTTCGGACTTTCTTCCATTAACCTACTTTTCGGCGGTGCTGCCTCGAAATCGAGACAGCTTGTCTCGGATTAACTCATTACGATTGTGTATCAGAAGAATTACCGTTTCTATGGATTAACAATGAGGTTTTGTTAATTTAGTAGCATTATATATAACAAATACAATTTGTTAATTTCATAGAAATATACATATTATACTTTTTACTGATTTAATAAAATACTTTAGGCATCTTCCCAGAATTATTTTATAGCTTTTTAAAATTGCCATAAATGTATAAACATCCGCAGTCTAATAATAAGACAGACGTACAGCCAAAAAAATGAATGTATCTTAATTCGAGGTGTGAATATTGGAATATTCGAAGTATTCGAATAGTTCAAATAATTTCGAATACTTACAAGGGATGGTTACGACTTGGACGAGCGATTTATAAACAAAACCGGACTAAAAATGTTGGAGCCGATGAGTATAAACAAATTGTAAAATATTAAGTGTTTATAGTTGACCATTTTAATAAAAAATAACTTCAACGTATTTCGAAGTCTTCGTTCCTTTTGCAAACTGTAGATCTTGATGAAACAACTAAAATAGTTTTTATATGACAACGCTCCAGGATTCATAATTTTACTAAAAAATTAAGGTTTTCGCTGCAATACATACACGTAATTGTAGTTGAGTTTTAAAGGGATTTCTCGAAGGGTTCGGTAGTTGCAAGTTAACCCTTTTACTGTTTAGACTTTAGACTAAGCAGTGAAAGTAGGTCTATTTTCTGTGTCTGCACTTTCTGAACTAGTGCAGAACTAACCACTTGCTATCTCCTTCCGTTTTGTGAAATAAAAGAAGATAGCGATAGTTGAGTTCTGAACTAGTGCAGCCAGTGCAGGAACAGAAAACAGACCTAGGGTTCAATTCGTTGCTTTATAGTGGAAAACCTCCGATTCGAATTCCAGATAAGGGCATAATACTTTTTATACTTATTTGCTTCATCAAGATCTACAATTTGCAAAAAAGAACGAAGTCAATCTGACGACTTTGAAATTTTTATATTTGAAGTCACTTTTTATGAAAATCACCAACCATAAACACCTAACATTTTCCAATTTGTTTATACTCATCGGCTCCAACATTTTTAGTTAAGTTTCGTTTAAAAATTGCTCGTCCAGGTCGTGACCTTCTCTTGTTAGAAATATGCGAAAATTTCAAGATTATTCGAATAATTGACATCTCGTCGTTTACATTCGTAATGGATACAATAGTACGAAATTGAAACACTTCGACTATTCGAATAGTTAATTACTCGAATAACATTTGAATACCCGAATTGTTCGAATATCAAATTCCGATTATACTTGTTACAAATATTTGTAACAGCTATAATCCTAAAAAAAAAAACCGAATATCAATGTTCACTTAGGATTTTAATGTTACGTTTGTGCAACAACAGCTGTTAATGGGTTGAAGCCGCCGAAGGGTGTGGAAATCGGTGCACGCGCGTCCAATTTAAAAGTCATTTTTCCAGACACTCGGCGCATAAAGCTGCGTAAATAAAGTTATCGTCTTCGTCTTGTTTGCACGCCACTTAGGGGCACCGTCGAGTTTCTCTCTTTGAGAAGGAGAGACCCCTTTCCCCCGGAACTCTTTCGAGATTTATTCAACTTTTATGCTTCGATCCGAGCGCAATCGCGGGATCGAAAGTTTTCCTTGAGACGCGCGTCGCTTACTTTTCCCAAGGTTTCCTTTTCCCGAAAAACGGTTGAAGATTCTTTATTTCAACGCGGTAGGACTTCTTCGACGAGCGTCGCTGGCTTAATCGACGATCTCGGTCGCAAACACGGTTTCAGTTCTTCCTCTTTGCCTCCCCCCCGCGGAAGATCTCTTTCCCCCCGGACGCGGCACGGGGGAACTGCATCAGTGGCTGTTCGACGAACCGTGGCCGCCGCGAAGTATTATACAACTTCGTTTAACCCACTTTCGCGCGGAGGGGCCGCGGGAGTATAACTGTGACAAACTTAAAAGCGAATGCGCCGCGCCAGCGGAAGCTAGCTGTTGCTTCTTCTCACCCTCGCCTTTCGAGCCGCCGCGCCGATGCCGCCGCGTACTTCGCCCAGCCACTTCTTTGAACGCGAAGTACAAAAGAAGTCGTTCACGGAGGAGTAGCAGGATGAGTGTCCGTAAATTGCGGCCGCCTTTTCGAAAGACACTCGATTAGGGAAACATGGGACGATTTTTGTTGCTGATATTGCTCTTTTTTTCTGTGACGCCCAAAAAAATTACCGTTTTATGTGATTTTTTTGCAACAAAACAAATGTTATTAAATTCAAGTTTTTTCTACTTTTTAATATATCTTTCAGGAACTGGCTTTCATAAAAACACGCTTGGATTGTGAGCACGATTGAAAGAAACTATTTCACCCATTGGTCTGATTTTTTTACATGTTATTTAACACATGAATGGCTATAGCCAGAACTGGAATCATAATTTTTCGTTGCTTGTTTCTTGTATTTTGCATCGTAGGATAATTAAAAGGTTTAACTAATTTCAATTCTTCAACTTTGGATTTCCGCCATTTTGTTAATTCCTTATCAATTCAATTAATTCTAGTTCAGGCTATAGCAACATGTGTACTGATTATAAATCTTCTTGCTTTTTTGTTTCAAACATATAGATACTCTAAACTCGTGTCCGCAGTCGAAGCGTAATTTTTTTTAAACGTATATTATATCCACCTATTTCAGCGAAACAAAGCATTATAAAGATATTAAATCACTTTTTTTATTTTATTTAACTTGAATACTAACAACGTTTGTTTTGTTGCAAAAAATCACAAACAAGCGGTAATTTTTCGGATGTCACATTGGAAATACACTTACGTTTCTTGATTCTTTTATGATAACTATTTTGTGGTGCTAACTATTCTTAAAGGGAGATTTTGGTTTAGAATCTGTACAGACAGTTTTTTATTTTTAAAATTAAAGTGAAAAAAACTGCGACAAAATTGTTGGATTATTTTATGCGAATATCTGTGTTTTATTAATTCATATTGGTCTCTTTCGTAAAACCCTGTTACATAATCATTTTTATTATTAATATTTCGTTATGAAGAAATACTAGCAATAATCCCATTAGAGAAACCTCAAAATTAAAACACTTAGAAAAAAAAAAAAAAAAAAAAAAAAAAATAGTAAACGCAATTGAGTGGAAATAGACTCGAAGAATCCAAGAAAATTAACTGTATCTGAAATTGCAAAAATTTATTTTATTATCTCATGACTTAACATTGCGAATGACGTCGCAGAGTCATTGAACTCAAAGCTTAAAAAATCGATATAAACATTTATATGCATTTTTCAGGGTTTAATGATTAAAATATGGGACTAAAAATAATCCATCGACTTTTTTCAGCTTCTAAACCCAAAAGCCTACTCTTAAAATTTTAGTGTGAATATTAATAATTTCTTCCCTAATAAACGTAAATATTTGAATATTAATGTTTCCAAAATTGACTTAAACTTAAAGAATATTTGATAGTATGAGAGGATATTTTTCTCTGAACAGAAGATCACAACTTTGGCGTTTGAGATTGGAAAGGGAAGTAATCTATTGTACCGCGCAGGCGTTGAAGAGGGAGTGTCCAACCCCTTTGCGAAAGAACCCCTTCTCTTAAATCTTCTGGAATTGGTGTTACGTAATTACATGCATATCCTGTATACGGGCAGGAAATTGTAGCAGTCTTTGTCTCGTTCTAAAATTGTTTGCATGAAATTTAATATTTTTCGGAAATTATAACATACCTCTTCTAATTTAGTATCTTAAATTTATTACTTTTGAGAATTTCAGAGAGATGATATCAAATTCTAACAATTATTATGTTTAAGTTTTACTAACTTCCATTGTATTTTTATTACCACCGTGTTGAGGAATTAAAACCGTGAATAATAAAGATCCAAAATAATTGAAACTCTACTGTGCACTATTTTAATTAGTAACTGAAATCCATTCGATGCAGTAACAGGCCACGAACATCGTTTGTGTAGTACATCGATGTCCGAAATAGTATTCCGGAACTATAATACAAAGCAGAAAGCTTCAGTAAGTGGAACGCTTTTCACTTTCACTTCGCTTCCTGTTCTCGTCGCCCTCCACTCCCCCGCAACTTGATGCTTCATTTTATGATGGAATCTGGAGAAAAAGTTGGGCGTTTAGTGGTCGTACTTTGAGTGTACTAAGCATCCTCTCCTTAGACAAAGATTTACTCATTTTTCTTTTCTACTCAACGAACTCGCCAACGAAATAAAGTGGCTAACACGCAAGAAAAATTGTTCGCAAATATATAAACGTAGATGAATGTAGTTAATCTGTTAAAAATATTTTATTACTTCTGATTCTTTTGTGGCTGTGGATGATTTTATTTTCGTGACTAAACTGCATTTATAAACGTTTCAAATATGCGAAAATGTATCAGAACGTGTATAGATACAAAAATACACACGATATCAAATTTTCCGAATGTTTTAAAATATTTGGAAGACAATGTACATTCTTATTTTAATTTCACTTCTATTTCTGCATCTATGGAAATATAAATTTGCATAAAATGACCTTCCTCAACACTCCTAGTTTCAATAAACGTATCAAGCTTTCTTCGTCATTTCTGATAGTTCAGAAAAGATTTCCTATTTTTGTTTTTGTATTACCGTTAAGGAACTAGTTTTTGATCAGGCACTAGTTTTTGATCAAGTTCGTGAAATAAATCATTCTTTTAGGTTTATGTCAACAAGTAATTATTTAAAATAATTTCTGAAGTTAAGGTTGACTATTCACAAATATGTGTAAGTGTAAAAAGCAGGTAGTATTGTGCGTTTTCGTGAAAATAAATGTGAAAGGTAGCACACTTGCAGAAAGTCCTTATTGAACGCCATGTCTTACTGAACGGCGTAAGAGAGTACCGAAAGTACCGTCAGTAATACAGTTGATCTGTTTATGCTGTAGCAACTGTTGAAGGTTATTTTCATACATTTTGCTTATTAAATAGTTTATTTACAATGTAGAGTAAGAATTTTAATAATTTATCTATAATTTTTATTCAAAATTAGTGATCAATTATTTAGTTCCAATGTTTTCACGAGTAACTAGTTTTTTGATCACTTAAATCGTAAATAGGTTAGGACATCATAAAATTATAAAAAAATGAGTTTTTCGTTATAATACTAAAAATAAGTTTATTTTTTATTAGTACAAGTTTGTTTTGTATATTTCTTTTTCTTTTTAATTAGTACTGGTGTTGGAATTGATTTAAAATGCCAAACAAATTTTTAATACGAAAAAGTTTAAGTGTGTCATTTTAATATTTTAAATATTTTAGTATTGTTATTTTATATTAATATTCATTTCATACTTATTAAATACTTAAATATACACCATTAAAAATTACCTAGTTCCCATGTAATTATATGATCAAAAACTAGTTCCTTACCTGAACAAAAATTAGTTCCCAAATAATTTAGATGATCAAAAACTAGTTCCCAGTTACCTTATTATTTAATAGCTTATAAATAATTAAATTATACTTATTTCCAATGTTTAAAAATTTTTGTTTAAACTTTAAAGATAGATTTATCTTTTCGTACCAAAAAAGTCTATGGTTTAGAATTTGATTAGGTTAAAAAATAATATTACATTGGAAAGTGCTCTAAAATGATCAAAAACTAGTTCCTTAACGGTATGTCTCCTTATATTAACAAAAAAAAACTTGAAGTAGGACTAGGTAAGTTAGTCCCAAAGTAAAAGATATCTATAACCAGAAACTCGAAAAAATTAGCACTAATGGTCACGTGCTTTTCTTCCATTCCCTCACTTTTTCTTCTCAACTTCCTCCTTCGCAGCGGAGTCGTATTTTTAGTCAAAGCTATACATAGCCCTGTCTAAAATTACACTTTCTCAAAATCTAATTGCACACGAAAAACGATGCCTTGATGTTTTTCAGACGGCGAGCTAAATCGTAATCGCGTGGAAGCTACACCCTCTTCGAAGGGCGCTGATCTTGCCAAGCTTTTTTCTTTTCTTTTTTTTTTGTAGTTCCGAAGCATCAGGGAGCACGACACGCGCGTGGAAGTGTGCGTTTCAGCGGTGCCGGAACTCGCGCTTCGCAAAGAGCATTTGTCACGTGCTTGGCGTGTCCAAAGAAAGCGGCAAGATCGACGACGGCGCCCCTGATGTCGAGCAATCAGCCACCCGGCTAAAGTGTTTGATCTGCGAAATCGCGGCTCGTAGAGTAAACGAGATTTCTGCTGTGCCAGTTTAGATCACCTCGCCAGCCCTTTCCCTTCCCCTTTGCTCTTTTCGCTCTTCCCCACCCCCCCTCATTTTCCCGTTCTCTCTTCCGTTCACTCGCCAAGTATCTCGATCCTCTGTCTTCCTAACTTCTTCTGCATCATATCTGTCTTTCTTTGAAGACTCTTTTTTCATCAATTTTATTTTTAAGCTCAGATTTTGTTGATTTTAGCTTTTTTTTTTTTAATTTCTATCCATAGTCGACAGTTGGTTGATTTTTTTTATGAGACAGTTTGTTATTTACTCTTTAATTATTGCAACAATTGTGCGTGGATATTGCATTTTTTGGGAGAATATTTTAATATTGGCGCCTTGATGACTGCAACCTGTGTGCACTGATGCAACACTTTCAGACACAGGTTATACAAAATGCGTTTTTGAAGTAGGTAAAATATTCTTTGGCTGAGCTTGTTCGAGTTTGGATTCACGCATTCAAATATTTGAGGAAATAAGTAGAGGAGTTTGGGTACAAAAGTAACATTTTTTTATATTTGGTCTAGTGGTTGATTACATATTAGAGATATAAAAAGGCGAATTATGCCATAAGAAAGTTCCAAGTTCTTTGGTTTGCGATTGCATAACAATGAGACTGCATGTTGTTATACAAAATTAAATTTTTTACAAACCGAAATGAAGAATAGAATCTTGAATAATAGTGTATCTTATTTTCCAAATATTCTAATTTGTATTGTATTTTTGATATTTGGTACATTTTGGCATCTGCCAATAGCTTCATACATTTTTGCATATTTAAAATTGTCATAAGTGCATGAAAATCTGCAGGCTAATGATAATTTTCTATTCTAAATATTAGCTCCAAATAAGAATATCTACTTCGCAAACTACTGAAAGTAGGTCTTAAATAATACCTTCAAACATTTCACTCACCGTCAGAAATAGCTTTTAACAATCTAACGATTCTTCTAAATTTTTTTTGTGATTTCTGTATTTAAACGAATTAAGAAATAACTGATTTTCACGCGTCTATTTTCAACTGACTATTTAAATAATCTGCTCTCAGTAGTTCGATTTTCTGCCATTACTTAGTGTATTAAAATTCTCAGTTTCCCAATGCCCAATAGAATTATGCATACCGTTTAATTAATACTTGGTGCAATATAGCATCAAAAAGGTTGAAACCAAAGCTTCTATAGTAGATACTTGAATCACAATCGATTTTCAAGAGATTCAAAAAGCTCTTTTTCAACATCTTCACTAACTTTTTCCTGCATCCAATCTTCAGCCCCTCGATTCGCTCATTCGCTCGAAGCCCCTTTTCCCCCTTTTCTACCTCCATTTCTCGTCAACATCCCTTGACTCCATTTCCCCTATTCCGTCCCTACATCCAGTATTTTACACTGTACCTTCGTTCTTCGTTTCATCGCTTTCCCTACCCTTTCTTTTTTTTCCACCTGCATCCCTTAATTCCGTTTGTCTCGATTTTCTCCTTCCTCGCACGATTCCGACACACACCCCCTCCCCAACTGCGACCGCAGTTTTTTTTTTCTTTCTCCGTTTTTCCGAATCTCTCTGCCGGTTTCTCCCTCTGTCGGCTTCCTTTGGCGACGCGGAAAAGGGCTACCAGCTCGGGGAGAGTGACGCGAAAAAGTAACCCGCAGAGAACGTATCTGTAACGTCGACGCGCGAGTTTGAGAAAATCTCTGTAAACGAAAATGTATTAAGCGTGGCCGCCTAAGCTCGTAATTGCCACGAGGCTCAATTAACTTGTGCGTTTGATCCGGGGAGGCCGTCGTCTGCGCCGTCAAACGCCCCGCGTTCGCTTCTTTCGTGTTGTTCCCTTTTTCTTTTCTATTCCAAGATTTCCTTTGCATGTCGATGCTTTCGAAACCGCGTGGAATATTTTGCGGATTTTCGATAACGTTCGGACTCGACCATACCTTAATTTTATAATTAATCCACGCGCAATTTTATAACATTCGGAGTACAGAAAACATATTCATTTTTATGTAATCGTACTTTCATTTTCCTAATCGTTTAAAATAATTAGCATTAGCTTTGAAGATCTTCTTTCAAGTTTTTTAGAATAAGAGACGGAAATCGATTTTTGCTCTTCTTGGCAAATTAAAATTGAATGTTAATTCAAGGGAATTATATTTAAGAATAGTTGAAATAATGTGAAAAGAACTTTGAAACCTGGCGAATAAAGTGCGTATTTTTTTTTTAGCTGTAGAATATCATGGAACTTCTTCTTAAAAAAAATTTTTAACGAACTCCAGAAGTCGAAGGAACGAACAAGAACGAACAGCAGCAATAATTTTTGAAACGGGTAACGAGTCTCGTCGAGGGAATCGTTGAAATTTCTTCGATATTTCGTAGGTAAAGCTAACGAAGGTTATTTATGCGCGGATCGCGTCAAGGAAATCTCGGGGTAAACGAAAACGTACCGAGCCCTGCACTAACCTCGTAATTGCTGCGAACCTCTATTAACTCTCGCGTTTGATCCGCGCAGCTCCACTCGTTCTTTGTACATACAAAGTAATGTAAAGTTCCACGCACGGGCGCAACAAATATATTAAACTTTTCTTTTAGCGCGGCGTCCGGTATCCCGCGCGATCTTGATATAAATTTCCTCGGTGGAGATCCGTGTTTGTCGTTGATTACGAACGCGATTCTTTAACGAACTCACGTTATGGCAAAAAATGGGGGATCTCCGAAGAAGGAGGTCGGAGCACGTATCCAATCAAATTACGGAGTTACATTCTTTGACGATGCTTGGATTTGTAGGTACATCTTCCATTTACTGTTGAAAATCTGATTCACTAATAACTAGTCTGCGGATTTTATGCATTTATGGTAATACTTATTTACGAAGTGTTAATTAAAAATGTAATAATCTAAAATCATTTATTATAAGATCAATGTAGAGCCCGTGGCTTTTATTTTAAAGTTAACTACGATAAACACGTTAAATGATACGCGTGATTATGTTCCGACGAATATCACACATATTATAACTCTATTTTGTTTGCGTCAATACAATTGCATAGAACTATGCGATTATAAGGTAATTCGGAGCAAGACGCCAAAGCAGGAAAGATGTGAAACTATAACTCAAAATTTATTTTATAGATAATACTGCAATTGTGTCCAAGAGTTCTTGTATTACTGTTAAAAGAGATCACTTATAATTTGTTTTGACATACAACAGAGGCACTTGTTATACAAAGTCATGCGGCAGCATCCGTAAAATTTTTGCTATTACTTGGTATTTCATGTTTCAGTAAAAAGAAATGTTACTAACAACATTTGGTAGTATATTTCGAAAACTATTGATCTTAGAAGAAAGTTAAAATACAGACTTTATTTTATTGCTATGTAATTATCATTACTGCTGTGTAATTGGTTTTTCAGAAAATCAAAAAATAGGTTTCCATCCCGACTTTAGGGACTCTTTTAACGCCTTCAGTGTGAATTACCGTGGATATAAAAAAGTACGTGTAAAATATTTTTTGAGTACTATACATATAATATCAAAAGCGCATCAAAATCGACGTGTTATATTTGGATGATGTCCCTTGTAATCATTAAAATAATGTACAATATATAATTGAAATTAAAATATGTCTAAAATTAAACATATTGTTATTCAAGTCCCAATTCTTTATTTACGCTTGTAGAATTTTATTTTATATAAAAATCCGAAGTCTACTAATAACCATAAAATTGAGATATTCTTTATAATAAAATTGTGAACTAATTCTCGTTCGTTATAATAAAATTGTGAACTGTTCAATTATCCCGTAGGAAAATATTTTGTAACATTTGACAGCTACTCATTTTTATATTGCATAATTGAACACTTTACGATTTTATCGTGAGAACTCTTCTATACTTGTAATTAACACCGCTCAAACTCAATTTTGTAATTTTTATCTTGAATAAAAATTCAGATTAATAATTTCTCAAACATCAAAGTAAAAAAATTCATCATCCTTGTGCAAATAATATTACTACAAAAAACCGCATTTAGAAAAAAAAAAATTCTGTCATGAACTTCAACAGGAAAAAAATAGTGTTTTTTCAAATCACAGAAATTGAAGATATCTTAAGTATCAACAGCTTTTGGCGGTTCCACAACAGTGTCACGTGATTTCATCACGCGGATCGTGCCCTTTCGATCCTCATAGCTCGATCGCGCTCTCTTCCTCGCTACCGTTTCCACGCTCGCTCTCTTTCCCTTCCTCTCCTCTGGGCACAAGCGGTATTGAGTTTTCGCAGTAACTCGTTTAACTAAGCAGTACGCCGATATCGGTAATCTGCCAATGGCCATTTAAATACCCGTGGACCGGCCTCTCCCTTTTTTTTCGCGCGCATTTTCACCGGCAAATGTCATTGTTGACTCGGCTGAAACGTTTAAAAACCAGTCACCACCGGTATTAAAAGCTTCCCGCCGAAAAAGAATAAAATTATTCAACCACTTGCCGGGGCAACTTCAACGCGGATTAAACTGATTATTGTTTACTATTGGATAAGCCTTTTCGCGGGAGAAAAAAAAGATAAAATGGGAGTGGGAGATTTCAGCGACGAATTATATTTTTAATTATTGAACGATTGATTCGGAAGAACGTCTTTTTCATTTGTTACTTTTTATTGGAGCAAACGGGCAAAAACAAACAAAAACCTTGGAGAAAATCAGCACTTATTTTAAAAATCACTGCTTCATGCAATAAAAAATATCACAATTTTATTCAAAAACTCGGACAAACAAAATCTCTGTATTCAACTGACCCATGATTCTATTTCAAAAAATGTAAGTCAAACTGCGTTTAGAGATTCAACAAATTCTCTGCCTCGATCTAAGTTTCCACTCGGTCTCAAACCGGGAACACACATCAAGGCAAACACCATTTTCCACCTCGACAACTACCGCTTGACTTTACACAAAACCGACGCAACGCTTCTCACAGCAAACCATAAATTTCCCATAAATTTCAGAAACAATGAACTTGGATGCATCGATACACAGAATCATGTATTCCTCCCTCCCCTCGCGTTTCTCGCCACCGGATTAGAAGAAGGCATCCACAGAGGAGGCAAGAAATTAAAGAAAAACGGGGCCGAGCGGATCGGAGGCAGGGGTTTTTTTATGAAAATGTAGAAGGGACTCGAGGGCGGAGGAGGAGCAGGGGGGATGATCGAGGAATACGATAGGAAAGAAGATAGTGCGAAAAAGGAGAGAGAGGAAAAAGGGTGGTTTAGTTCGAGAGTCTGGGGACCATAGGGGATGGAGATAGGTCGGCGGTGCAGGGTCGAGAAGGGTGGCTGTCGACAGGATCAAAGGGCGGTGCTCGTTCGAGCTTTCGAGGTACGGGGTAGGAGGGTAGCGACGAGGGTGGACCGGTAACGGGGCCGGAGGGGGGAAACGCCGGGGTATTAGGGGGGAGTAGGGGGGTGGGTGGTGTAGGAGGTTCGAATGGAGTTGGCAGACCGGAGGTAGGTGGGTGGCGATGCTCGTGGGTGGAGGCGACAACGAGCAAATCTGATTTTCGCTCCACTTGCTATGCCTCTGGGTCCCTGCCGCACATCCCCCTATATCGCCACCCCCTCGACCACCCTACGCCGTCCCCCTCCTCCCTCTTCCTGTCCCGTCTGCGTAGCAACCCATCTTCTTCTTTCCTTCGCCAATTCTGTAGCTTCATTTCCTGACTTGCCCACCGCGCTCGCACATTTTATTTTCGCTCTTGCATGCCGCTTAGGCGAACGCTGCGACCGAGCTTAGACGAACCTTCGACGGGGATTCGAAGGAGATTCGACGGAGCATCGTCGATCGCGTTTGAGTCGTTAGGTGGTTTAAAAGATGGGCGAAGGTTGGACCAAAGTTGGGAAAACTTCGATATAAATTTGGATTTCCAGGAAAAGTATTTTTTGTTTTGAGTGGATTCTGTGGTAAACAAACCAGGGGTGAGATTTGTGAAAAATTTTACCTATAAATTTTTGGGGTTGTTTATTAGTGGGCCGATCAATGAATAATGTTCGCGAAAAATTATTAATTATTAGCTTTCTTATTCGGGGTTGTATTTAATTATCTAAACACTGGCTGCTGTTCAATTTTTTACTCTAATGTTTTATAGTTTTTAGTTAGAATTGTATTCTAACACTTACGGAGTGAGTGAATGTATTATCGGTGTTTCAGATGGAAAAAGAAGTGGACAATAACAGATGATTTCTTTTGTTACAATTAACAATTAATGGAAGTTCGTAGGATATTGAATAAACTTCTCCGAGTGAATGTTTAAATTGCATAAAAGAGTAGCATTAATTTCTTGACAATCGAATGTGATCACGCTGCTAAGGTAGCGCACAGTCCACGAACGGAGAATAGGGCCACAGATTAATTATCGGAAATTGAAATTGCACCGATAGTCTACGTACAAATTATAGGTCTTTTAATGGAAAATCAATTTTCGCGCAAGCCCTCTAGCACTTCTTCTGGTGAACCATTGAAAACGAAATTAAAAAGTTCCATCCAATCACGACAAAAACGCGATTCCGATCGATCAAGAATGCCGGTGTGCTAATGAAAGTCGGAAACTTCCCTCCGTGATCTGATCATGTGTATGAAAATGCTGGAAAAGAATTTAAAGCTCAGAAAAGGAAATTTAGGAAATTCAAACTCAGAAAGGTAAATGTAGTAGGAAAACAATACGATTTGGGATTCAAATTTCTATATACTAATTCGATAACAAAATATTTTGATTTCAAAAAAGATTCACCATTTAATATCTAGATAGCAGCAATTTTAGCACTGAAATTTTTGATTAAAAATTTTGCATTTAATTATATCGATTTTACTAACTTGACTTCACAACTTTTCCTTCATTAATTTGTTGTCTATAATCAATGTTTCTTTATTTATGTCGCTTTCACTTAGGTTCTGATTCAGTTTACCTACAAATTACGAAATGATACGTTTATCCACGGAGAGTTAATAAAGAAATTAAAAAATCTATCAGGTAATAATAATAATAAAAAAAAAAAAATTAGATCCTGATTCAGTTTCTCTACAAAGTGCGAAAAAATATATTTATCCACGGAGTGTTAATTAAAAATGTAAAAATTCATCAAATTTCCACAAGAATCGGAAATCGCCTACTAAAAGATCATTGCAATGATCGATCGATCATCCATCCGTGATAATCTACGTATCCAAACATGCCGGCACAGTGGATCAACCGAGCGAAAAGGAATCCACGATCCTCCGTAAGTGAAACAAAATCGAAAGTCGGCCAGTCGTCGAAAGTGTAAGCGGAGGTTGCAACGATCATACGTGCAGCAGCCATCGGCCAGAGGGCATTACACGAGTGGTCGTAATTGATTTCCACGGATCGTGGTCGCGCGTCGCTCGTTAATCATAAATCCGTGCTCACGCCTATCCGAGTAAATTATACGGCAGGACGACGAGCCGGAACGGACGAGCGGCGCGGCGCAGCGAGGCGGCTAGGCCCCGCTTGTCGCCGCTGGTTGTTGTATCATCGATTCCTTGGGACGTGGCTGAATGGCGTGGCGAACCGGCGACATTGAAAAGTTTCGCGGGGGGTATTATGTACCCTACGGCCTGTCGACAGCTGCCAGACAGACCGTGAGGTAGCCGCGACTACCTGCTAATATACCTGTTCGCCGCGCATAAGCGATTCCGTCGATGAATGGACGGGTTACTCAGCATGTCTTGTCTTCGCTTCTATCGATAGACACAGGTGGGTCCACGGGTGAAGAAACTTTCGGAGAAGGGAGGAGAGTTGAGCTAGAAGTGGCGTTTGCGCGGGAAAATGGAATGCGGAAAACTTGGAACAAGACAGTCGACTTATATTTATTATAGATCGATGAATTGAATAATAATCGTCTCGACGAACAAAATAAATTCTATGGTCGGTGGGTTAGAATTAAAAAAAGCATAAATGAATAACATTTTATACATTAACATGCCATAACTTTTTTTTTTCCTAATGTGCATGCACAAGGACTATTAATTTTGAGAACATTTAATTTCGAGTTTCTATAGTATCTCACTAGATAAACAATAAACAGTAACTTCCAAAAGATTATTTTGTGTAAGTATATAACCTCACATACGAAATTAGATAAATTCAACAAACAATTGTAATCTCCTATCTACGTCTGACTACATTTACATTAAATGTATACAGTAACTGCTAATGATTTATAAAGTTGATGCTAGTTGAAATAAATATAACAAAACTAAAAAAACTAATAAATATTACAGAACTAAAAAAAAAATTCAACTTGAAAAATAAAATATTCCGCAAAGATATTACTTACGAAATAATCTGATACACATAAAAATGATTAAAAATCAGAATCCCGTCAATACCGTAAAAAATGCAGTTTGCAAAACGCGCGTAAATATCGCGCAAGATCCTCGAGGCACCGAAGGAGAACAAGTTTCCGCAAGTAGTGAGCCTCGACGGGGTATGAAGGGGTGAAAAACACGGGACACGAGAGGAAGCGGAACGCGGAACGATACGAGGATCCAAAAACGGATGTCGGATGGGCGTCAAGAAGAGAGGAGGGCCTTTCAAACACATCGACCGATAAATTAAACGGTCGGCTGGTGACGTTCACGGCTTGACATCAAAGTACGAGAAGAGGGTGGCATCCATCGCGGAAGGGGAGGTCGGGCGCGGAGAGGAGAGGGAGTAAGTACGCGAAGAGAAACGGTGGGTGGGAGGCGAGGGAGACGCGAATATGAGACAAAGAAAGACGGAGGGCGAGAGAGAAAGAGAGAGGGATTCGCAAATTTTCTCGACGAGGAAAAACTTGATTACGAAATTTAGAATCGAGCGTTAAAAGGATCGTCCTGGAAAGAGGGGCGCCCCGGCAGATTGTTATACGGCACGGTTGGAAATGAGGCGCGAACGAAACGTGACATCATCAAGAGAAGTTAATTGCAAACGACGAGATAGTAGATTATAGCGTAAACTAGCTTGGCACTTTGTGTGGCCCCCGATACGCTCCTCCGGCGTGGCTCTCTCTCTCTCTCTCCCTAGCTGTACTCTTGACGGAGGAGATGGAGGCGGGAGAGAAGAGGAGCTTATTTTCATGTTTATTCCCTTCTTCAGACTGTGGAAGAAGTGGACGACGAGGGGGGAGGAATTTTGATCGAGATGGGATCTTTTGTAAATCGAAGCTGCGTGTTTTCGGTTCTCTGAATATTCTTTGATATGATAGAACTGTAAACTATATTTATTAAATGTTAAAATATAGGGAGTAAATCAAAATATGTTAGGTACAATTGAACCTTGATTATCGGACTTTCCATTTATTCCTAATTTTTATCGGGCAGGATTTCAGTTATTAAATGCATCAGGTATAAGAGTGAAATAGAATTTCGAGTAAAGTTTGAATTACGTTTTGATCGTTTTTAACTAATTAGCATTCCATATTAGTAATATTAAATCGGATAATCAAGGTTTAATTGTGTGTTATTTTTTCAAATAATTTGGCTCTAAATTATCTACAGATTCTGTTGTCAATCCTTATACAATTTCTCTTAAAACTCTGAATTTAGAAGAACTTTAATTGTTACTGCAAAATTATTGAGGAATACAACAACAAACATTATGGTAACACTAATTGCTTTATATTTTTAATATTGAAACATTTGTTGACTGAAATGGAATAAATGAATGCATCAAGAAATACACGAAGACCATAATATGGTTGAGTACAGTAGAAGCTCGATTAAGTCAAAATTGAAGCTTGTACTTGGAGGAAAATTTTGATATATCTGACTGTTCATTCATACAGCAAGAAATTGAAATCATGGTTAATAAAAATTGAATTTTTATTTCATCTTGACGAACTTTTGTTTTGGGACTGAAACTGACATGAACTTTAGGGTTCAATAAATTATTTGATTTGTTTAAAAATGTATATTATTTCTAAGTAAACGAATGTTACGAGGAAGTTGCTAGGATCTCTAATTAATTGTAAATATGTGTTCTTCTCGAAACGTTATTTTTTCACTTGACACATGTGAAAAAGTAACCAATCGATCGCTGCGCAATTTTAACAGGGCATTCCATACACCAATAGCTCCGGAACTAAAATTTCCTTTTTTTTATTATGCCTTTTACATCGGAAAATTGTTGAAAATAGAATAAAATTCGGATACACACAATTTTAACAAACGTCGTTTTGTTATATATATAATTTTGAACGGTAATTATTTGCTCCACTTTTTACGATGGCAACGTATAATAATCTAAACTCTTAATAACTCACAAGGGAAGATCCTGAACCCGGAAATTCCAAAAATTATGCAACTTTGGGTATATGTAAGAGCATGTTCAGGTATGTATTACGCAATTTTTTTTGCTGCCCAAATTCACTCTAAGGGGTTGAAACTACCCTTCGAAAATTTGACTATTTTTTAATTTTATTTTATAATGAAGTCAGTTCCAAAGACGTTGATGACTTCAAGGCGGACCATTTCGAATGATTTTCATTTTCTCCATACCAATAAAATTATTTAATACTCTCTAAATGTTGATTAATATGCACGAAAAGCCAGATGGCAATAACTTTTATGGTTTCTTCATAAAAAATTCCTAGAAAACACTTAAAAAAAAAGATCCCTTACACTAAGAATACCCTCTTAATTTTTCAAAACTTGTTGAATTTCTTGCTTCTCTCGCCGAAAAAATTATAACAGTGAACAGTGTAACAATTTGGTCCCATAAACGTAAACGGTCTATCATTACGAACAAATCAACCAGGAACTGGATCTAACATAAGGGTTGTATCGATTCCCACGTGTAGCGACGTTCGAGATTGTTATCACCTCGATCTAGCAGAGATCTAACAGCGTCGTTTCCAGGCCACCTGGCGTATCCATCATCCACCCGTTATTACTCTTTTAATAACGAGTCATAATAATATGTAATTTCGTACGGATTACTGACCGATCAGCCCCTCTCGGCTAAACACCTCGTCAACGACGAGGGCATATCCACCGTGAAACCGACCAACACAGGTCCACGAGACGTCTCTATCGTCGACACAACGACAGGGGAACCGAAACATGGTTGAATGGACGAAGAAACGGAACGGAACGACCTGAACGGACCCAGGCGGAATCAGGGGTTGCGCAGGAGGGGTGTGCAGTGGGATCGACAGCAGGGTCGATGCTATCGCCACTCTTTGTGATGAGATCCGGTACAATGATATTGCCGAGGCTCCTCTCTCTCTCTCTCTCTCTCTCTCTCTCTCTCTCTCTCTCTCTCTCTCTCTCTCCTCCCCTCTATTTATCTCTCTCTATCGCCCTCGACATGCGCGCAATACCCCAGAAGAGAAGACCCCCTTTTTCCATGGACCCTAGGTAACGCGCATCGGCTCCAAGCCCATTTCGCTAATAAGGCGTTTCCCGATCTCTGCGTTATGAATCGACGTGACACGGGGTCAAGCCGAACGAATCGCTGCATTCCGGATCGAAACTGTGGCACTGATTCGCTTCCGGGCTACGAGTAATTAATAAAGTGGGCCGGTGGCCGTGTGCGGATCATGCCAGGCTCCCCCTTTTTCTCGTTCTTCGCGTAGAGCCGCGGCACCGGCCACGTGGATTGATTTGACCTTTCATCGGTAATGGGTTCGCAGCTTTTATCAGCCGTATTATTATCACTGCCAATCGGCGTGATCCGCGCTGCGGAGATTCGATCATTCGAGTACCGACCGGCGAGGATTTTCCTTTTTCTTTTTTCTCTCCCCCCATTTCGGGATTTATCGCGTTCCGTTGTCCTGCACGGGTGATCCAGTTTCAGGGATGATAACCGGACGCGGAGTGCGTGGAAGGATCTATTCGAACCTATTTGTAGATTAAAATTTAAGCGTTCTGAGGCTGGTGAGTGATTACAGTTTTATTTGCTGGCGAGGGAGACGTAGTGGGTCTTCCTAGTATATTGGGATTCCTGGATAGAAGCGATTTTTGATAGAGGAAGTTTCGCTTTATTTAGTGAGAATCATTTTGTAATTGTTTCTAGAATTAGAGAAGATCTTAAACAAAAGTTTTTACTTTTTTGGAAGAAAAGTAGATTAACTCTGCTACGGTCTTAGAGTCTTTTAATACTCATTAAAGTATTCGGTTGATTCATTGGAGTAAATTTCCTCTAAGAACTGTTTTATTTTTGGGAAAAATGTGAAAAATTGCTTATATTTTAGGTTTCTCCACGGCTGACGCTGGCTCTCTTACACCCAATATAAATATACAGAATTTCGATTATTATCCAACATAATATTTGCAGTATGGAATACTAATAATTAGTAGATAATTAAATCATAGTTCAAGTGTTACTGGAGGTTCTACTTTATTACTCTTGCATTTAGTTTATTGAATAATTGAAAATTTAGAAAATAAAAATCGGATAATCGAGGTTCTACTGTACTATGTATTATTATAATAACTTTACTTTCCACCCTAAAAATGAGAGTTTTATTTTGATATTTTTCTCAGACATTTTATTAAACCAAGTATCGGATTTCACACATCCAGTGTTAGTAATTATGTGAAAAATTGGACGTTAGTTCCGAAGGGTTGACAACGTGATAATAATAAAAGCTGTTCAGTCCTGGATTTTCAAGAGGAACGTGGCATGATTAAATTTAGTTGAAGATTCTGTAGAAAATTTAAAGCAAAAGAGGTTCTGGAAGACATAACAGAAGTAGATGAAGACGTCTGGTTACTAACAGTATAATACTACTGAGTCATACAAATTTCAGTGTGAGAAATTTACAGTAGAACCTCGATTATCCGACTTTCAATTCTATCCAATTTTTGGCTTTAAGTAAAACTTGTGTTCAATTACTTGTGTTCAATTACTGACCAGCATTTTATATTAGAAATATCAAGTCGGATAATTGAGGCTCTACTGCATTTCTTTGTAAACTTCCCCCATAAAACCAACTCTTCTAAAATACTTATAACATTTGAGTTGTAACTGATTAATTTCTATATATTTATCCATACGAGTTTTAATGTGCATAGCGAATATTCGTATACCGAATGTGTGGAGCCGGTGTTACGCGAGCTATTTAAAACCCGTACGCGAGAAAATGATTGCTGCGAAATTCAACTGTTGGTGAACAGTTTGCGAACGCTGGTGGAGACGCAGCTTAACACACGATCGTCATAAAATCCAGCACAGAGAGATCGCGAAGAAAGATCGCGAGCTGGAATATCACGGTGTGTGCCCCGTGTATGACCTCGTCCCGTGGGTCGCATCTGTGTATCGGTGCGGCGTATACGCGCGTGTATACGCGAGAGCGCCCAGGGATAAACGATAGCCGTAGCATTCGTTCTTTAGTCAAACCTCCGCCCCTTTTCAATCGAGACTTCAAACGGTGGAGCGTGGAATCATGATTGGAACCGGCCGGCTGCTAAGCAAGGGGCTGCTCTGCCTGGCCCCGTTAGTTCGTGCAGCGTGTCCGCGCTGGACTCGAGGAAGGAGGCGGAGGAGGAGGAGGTGGAGGAAGGGGGGCGACTAGGCGGAGGTGGAGGAGGAGGTGTAGGCGATGGGGGAGGAAGGGTAGTAACCCCAGGGGCGGTTCTCCGCCGGCATCCCCACGATCCTCATTCTCCGTTCGCTCCGCCGACGTCGTACCCCGCTGCTACCGTCTCCACGACTCAACTCATGATGAAATTCCTAGCATTCAATCGCAGCACCGGCCGCAACTACCCACATAAAGCGAGCGGCAGGACCGGGGAACGAGAATCAGAAGGCGGAGGAGAGAAAGAGAGGAAACGGGGGAGACGAATTGTCGACGAGGTGGAGATGAAGGGTAGGTTTCCCGGCTATAGAGACGAGAGAGGGACGGAGGCCTGGTGTTAGTGCAAACTATCACAGGCATCAGGATTCTGCCTGCCAGGTCCGACACGACCACCGGTATCCCCTGGCCACCCCTCCCCCCCAGGATCAACGACGAGCAGGGTGAGTAACCTGCGCCTCGGTCCTGTGGCTCTATGGCCGCGCTCTCGGCTCTCTCGCGTTCGAGCTACGCGCTGGAATTCAAATACAGTCGTCGGGGAGTAACTGCGGGGGGTTGTTGGGCTCTCCGGGCCGGATAGGTTTCCGCCGAGATTGGAAAATACGATCGATCATCCCCGCATCACCCTCCGCCCGAGCCCTCCTTTCCAGTTACGTCCTTTCTTTTCCTTTTCGACCGCGCGCAGGGCCCACCCCCTTAGCGCGTTTCCGAATGACGGAGGAGGTCCCGACTTTTCGTGCCGAGGAACATCGTCATCTAGTTTCGATACTGGCGCGAACAGGCTGAGATGATGGGGAACGGTGTTCTTACCGATCAGTCAATTATGAAAATTTGAGCAATCTCAGAAGAGGAAGCTTTTCAAAACTGTTGAAACTTGTAAATGGTCACTGCATTGAGATATTATTGTTATTATTGGACGTATTTATTTCGCTGTATGCATAGGTACATAAATGTAGAACGAACAATAGTAACAAGAGAAATAAAAAAAAAAACATACATTGATTTCTGAATTATTAGAGGCGTTGGATTTAGGTAATTATTTGGTAAAAAGTTATGAGTTTCCTTTTAGATGATACGATTTTACACGATTAATTTTTACATGGTTATTTAACTTCAACTTTAACTTTCCTGGAGTGCAATATAAGTTTTATTACTTGGATGTTAATTTATTTCAAAATGATTTGCTTTATACAGGGTCTAACAAAAATGTTGCAGTTCCTTAAAAGGGATGATTCCTGAGGTGATTTTAAACAACTTTTTCCTTAGCGAAAATGTTAGGTGGGGCTTTGTTAATGAGTTATTAACGAAAAACACCGACCAATCAGGGAGCGAGTACAGTGGATAAATATCAGCGCGGGCTCCAGCGGTGAATAGTATTGGCCAGCCATCGTCCGCGTCATCATTAATCCACTGTACACGCTCCCCGATTGGTCGGTGTTTCTCGTTAATAACTCGTTAACAAAGCCCCACCTAACATTTTCGCTAAGGAAAAAGTTGTTCAAAATCACCTCAGGAATCACCCCTTTCAAGGAACTGCAACATTTTTGTTACACCTTGTATAGTTCTTAGGGAGTCAGAAGTTCAATTTTGGATGTTGATTCCATAAAGCTGGAAATTGCTGAAAACATAAGTAAAGATATGCACGAACAGGATCCTGAATTGTCTAAAATGCATTTTTATAGCAAAATAAAGTAACAAAAGCTCACTTTTTTCACCTTTCTCTAAATAATTCCTTTATTATTGATTTTATTAAAAAAAAGTTTGAAACAAAAGTTGTTCACAATTAAATTTAGTATATATTTGACTGCTTTACAACAAAATTTTTGAATATCGAAAAAGGGGTATAAAAAATCATTCAGTTTTATAGAACCAATATCTAAAAGTGGTATGTCTAGTATCTCTGAGTTCAGGACTATTTTTGTATTTTAATTTAACAGAATGAAGACGTTAAATATATAGAAATTCAAGCTATTATTACAAGTGAAAATTTTACTAAATAACTTTACAGAAAGTAGTGGAAAACGCATAAACTTTACCGTCTTTTTATACATTAATACGATGGTTCAAATAAATTGTTTAAATTTATAATACTATTCAGGAAATACAATGCATATCATGAACTTAGTCCGTTTGAAACTCGTATTTATGAAACCTATTTTATAATAAAGTTTGTCGAGACAAAGTGGTATGCTCAATCGGTGTACTTTACATGAAAAATAGTACGATTACGATATATGTATTTCTATTTTTTTAACCTTGCTACATTCATTATAAAAATCTGATTTAGCAGAATTTCAATTGTTAGCACATTATTATAAATGTAGACAATGCAATTTTTTCCAGACCACCAAGGCACAACAAACTGTAAATATTAACAATAACTCGAAGGTGACAGAGTAAACGGAGGGTGAATAAATGCTCCTATCACGTTAAAACCGGAAGTCCCATTCATTAAAATCAGGATCGTCAATTGACCCCAGCAGTATTGGGCCCGCAGGGTGAACGCGTCGATTCTTCCGCAGGTTCACGCGGGTCTGTCCACCTGTCTGACTAGGAGGAGCCGTTCGGACAAATACACGCGATGCGTGGACCAGAGACGGGACAGGAGAAGCTCGGCAAGCTTGCGCTGGAATTCAAATACAGTCGAGGGGGACGTAGGAAGGACAAGGAGAAGGGGGCGGCGCGGGGCGGAGGGAAGGGTGAGATTGTAAAATCGGATCGATCTCTCTCTCGCCCGCCCTCCACCCCGAGTTCGTTTCCCCGTGTTTCCCTCTTCGCGTCCTCCGTCCTTTCCCCCGCTGTCGAACACCTCCAGCAGCGGCCCTTGCTGCGTCCTCACCCTCGGTCCTTCCTCCGACCTATTCCCCCGGTATAAATACCTTCCTATCATATTCTGACAAACAAAGGTTCGACATGACAACGCGTCAGTCGGGATGTGGCCAGGAACGAGAAACTTCATGTATCGTTCGATCACCGATGCTTCTGTCATTGAAAAGGAATTTCCTGTTGGTCCTTCCGTCCGTCCCTCGCTCCGAATCCCTCCTCATCCTCATCTCGCCTCCGCATCCCTTTTCTCTCTCTCTCTCTCCCTCGATCTCTCTTCTCTCCTCATCTGCTCTCTCGCCTCGGTTGCTACCGGTCGCTGGTTTGTGTGTCGCGTCCCCCAGAACCGACGACCGGTTTCTCCCTTTTGGCGCGGACCCATTTGCGGTGATTTCAATCCCTGACAAACGGCGTTCCGGTTTAAGAACGGGACGAAGGAGTTTCTTCGTTCGAAGCTGCGCGATGTGATTACACCGGCCTCGCAGACCGGGAGAGAGAGAGAGAGAGGAGCCTTAGGAGAGTTTCGGATTTTAACGGATGAAAGCTTTCGCAAATCACGCGCGAGAGCGAACGAGCGAGCGCACGATTCCTCCCCCCGTGTCCCAGTAGTAATTCGAGAAAGTGGAGGAACGCGAGGACGCCGCGGGATCTTCGGCGATTACGATGCGAGAGTTAAGACGTCTCGAGGAAGCCGAGGAGGAAATTTTTTAGCTGGAGAGGATCCGGGCGAGGAAAGAGGTTCGGGAAGAATGGCGACGTGGAGGTTTTGAGAGTTTGCTGTTTTAGAAAAAAAAATAGGAATAAATGGAGGAGCTGATGGATGGGGAATTGAAGGAGAGCAATTGGTTTTGGAGATTTGAGTGATGTATTTTGAAGGATGGTTGGAGTGGTGATTATTTATCAAAAAAGAATTTTTTTGTGTTTGTTCATTAGGCGCCTTGGGAATGCGTGTTTCTTTGTAAGTAAATAGTATGGTGTTGTTTACTTTTTCAAGATACACATTAGTAGATTGCGAATGTTTATGCAAATTTTTATTTTCAATGGCATAAGAAAAGAAAACCAATTTAAATAAAAGTGTCTTTTACTTTCTATATATTGTGAAATGTATTTTATTTTCGTTATCTCAAGCAATTTTTACATCTATGGACATCCTGGTGCATTTTAGCACAAATTGTCATTTTTAAACACATTTATGTAGCTTTATTATTACGAAATAATTTTGTGAACCAACAACTTTAATGGTAGATTATTCACATTTGAAAAAAACTATGTTGCAAATGGTAACGAAACTGTCAATTTTTATGCGAATTCATACTTTCACAGGTGCAGAGAATGAAGCAGAATTGAAATAAAAATGTTTCTTGTCTTCTAAAATATTATAAAAGATTCAGAAGATATAATATTTTATACTTTTGTATCTACGCACACTCTGATACATATTCATGGATTTAAAATTGCATCATGTATTTAAATATCTGCAGTCTAATAATAGCACTAAACTAATGAAGTCAATTTATCAATATCAGGATATTTATATCGGAATTGATAAACTATTTTTGCACCCATCTAATAATAGCAATAAAAGATTTATTAATTTCTCGAACGACAGAGAATTTGTTAAAAATTTTTAATATAATGACAGTAAAGTTGAGTCAAGGCGAGAAAATGTACAGTGAATTCTCGTTATAAGTGACCCAAGGTGAATCGATTTTTTCAAAAAGTCACTCGTATGTAGAAAGTAAAAAGGTAAAGGTCGCTCATACCGAGAAATGGGTCGCAATTGTTATTAGAGAATTTGATTGGTTATATCATGAGATTCGATTGGTTACACTCATGGCGGCACATGATTCGTCGATCGGATGGTCAGTTTTCTCAGTTCAGTTAACTATGACATCAAGCGATGACGTTATAACATTAGTATAAGTATATTATTAATTAATGAAAATTCTGTTTATTTTATTTACGATGGCCTGACAACTGATGCGCGTTACTACACACGCAGAAGTTTACCTGTACAGGCCATTTTGGCTCAGGCATATCGAATCATTTTTCATATTTGCACGGGCTGCCTGCACAGGGCAAAATAAGCGCACAGTTCTATTAGACACACGCTCCAACGACCCGAGCCCCGCAGCGTGCGTAAAGCCGGGAATCCACCAGAAAGCTAAGCTAAGCTATGCTATGTTTAAAAAAAATTAACTTCAATACATTTTGATGGATCCGTTTCCACCAAGAGCTAAGCTAAGTTGATAAAAATGTATTGTTTAAATATAGCATAGCATAGCATAGCTTAGCTTTCTGGTGGATTCCCGGCTTAATGCGTATATACATTCGTACACGCCTGTAGATGCGTTGTGGCCCGTGTCCAGTGTTTTGTTTTCACCTTTCGCTCGCAGCGATTAAAAAATTGTTCATCACTGCATTACAACGTTTAAATAAACGTTAATCCCGACAGACCACCGGAATATTTCCTCCGTCGAAACACCCCAAAGACTTTCCGCTCCCCCGCGCGACGTTAACAAACATCCCCCGCGCAAACGGCGAGCGAGCGCACCGGGCAAAAACAATTTCGACTCAAAGCGATTTCCTTCCTCGCAGCCAGTCATCGGTACTAAAATTCGCAGGTGTAGACGCGGGCCGTGGTTTCCGGCGAAATATTCGTATAACGCAGGGAAGTTGTATTATGGCCAGCGCCTAGCGGAGCGTCGGTTGGAAGTTGAGAAGTCTTTGGTGTCAGCAACAGCAGCCCCGTGCGCTCCCCTTCCCACCCCCTTTCGCTCCCGTTCCTCCCGCTCAACAGTCCCGCTCGTCCTCCCCGCCGTCCCTCCTGCCAGCCATCACTTCCGTCTCTTTCCTCGCCAATGAACTCGCTCAGTTGTTCACGGGGGCAGGATCAGGTAATTAGTTACGTAGCCGTGAGCCTTGTATCGCGGTGAGCCCAGGGCAGCCTAAACCTCGCCGTCTACGGAGTAACACCAGCGACAACACAGCATCAACGCTAACTACAACCACCGGCGTCATTCTCGGTCTAGGTAACGACGAACGAGCTGCCAACAGCCACCGGTTTCCATTTGTCACGTTCGCGGACTTGCCCGCTACAAAGCGTCGCTCCGTCCACGATATTTCCGACCGACCTTCTCCCGTTGGAAAATCATCCCCCTCTGGACAGACCCAACCCCCCAAGCCCACCCCACGATCGCCCAGCGACGTCGTGCGTCGCCGAAGATCGTGACGATACCGCCTGAGAACGATTTCGATCCGCGGAGAATATTCTTCGCGGTGGACGAGGGATGCTTTTCGTGTAGCAATTCGAGTGATTGGGAAGAAAATTTTGTGCCAGGATTTTGAAAATATCAGGGAGAATTTTTGATATTTCAGAGAATAAGAGACTTTTATACATATTATACCGTAGGACCGCGATTAATATCACAGGCTTAATATCACAGTTAAACTTCAAGTATTTCTTTGTTGCGGAATTTTTCATTTTTAGTAGACAGTCAGATTTGGTACAAAATGTATTTCAATTATGCATTAACTGAGACACCATTCCTTTAAATCATATTCATTAAACTATTGATTACATTATTGCGATTATTCATAAAAAGATCGGAGTATAGTAATAAAAAGTTAACAGTCTTAACTATAATTTTTTTTGTAAGAACAAAATTTTATAATACAGTAATAATAAATACTGCTTGTTGGAAACATTAGGTAGATTATCTAAAAAAATTGCGAACACTCTCTCCAATAGAATTCTACAGAAAGAAAAAATATAGTATTTCTGATTACAATTGATTTATGTCTTATGCATGAAAACTTGCAACAACCTGAGAAATATAATGTATAAATCTCTAGTCCGAAGTTACACATAATCATAAGGAATTAAAATTAAACTCAAGACAGACAAAAATTTCATTAAGTATTTTAATTATCACTGTCAACAGAATTTTACACTATTTTATCTCCACGTAGCTAAGAAATTCATTCTAATCCAATTTTCTATAAATTAATGACTGAATCGTTAGAATAAAGCTCATCACCAAATGATCAAATCGATTCCTATTTAAATATTAGAATACGCTAATCCAATACTGTATCGACACGCACGATATTAATTTTCGAGGCCACATAATAATAATTATTTTTTATCTACATTGTGCCCTGAGAATCTCGTCGAACTTAACGGCAAATATTTGCAACACCGTGTCCACGGACCGCGAAGATTATCCCACGTTTTCACAGTTCGCATCTAATCCAGGATTTACGTATTTCCAGCGATGCTCGAGGGTTGCAACCTCCCCCTCCTCAGGGAGTCCATCTCCCTTCTCCCCTTACGTCCCGATAAGATGAAAACCTTACAAATATTAAGAATAACCCCTCGACGTCCCTGGTTCACCCCTAGGCACGATCTCCCGAAAGCCCGGCGAAAGCCGATTTATTTTGATCTCCTTCTTCGGGGTTTGAAACGTCTCACTTTTCTCCGCCGAAGTTTCGTCGTTACATTCGTACAATATTGGTGACCGTCTCGCGAACGCGGTCCGTCTTTCGATGAATGAAAATTGAATTAGGTGCTCTGTGGACATTTGTGTTTTGAGCTGAATTTCCGAGTTTGGATCGTGAAGGGTGCAGAAGTAGGTAACAGGCGTCGCCAAGTGGAGAACTTGCTTCGTAGACACTGACTTTCTTGGCTTTTGTAGCTCTCAACACTTTGTTGAGTTACTTTCTTTAGTCTTGGTTCTTTGATTCTTTATTATATTGTCTCAAAAAGTGATTCAGACTTGGAATTAGATTAACTTTGAAGACAATATTTCTTTTCCGACTTTCCCTCATTTTCTGATCTAATGAACAAAAAGATCGAAAAAAAGGAGGATTTAGACATAAAATTTGAAGATCTAGTAACATTCTGTTCTGAATTTCGTTGTCTCTGAAACTGATCCAACCTCGAGATGACCGCGATCAACTTTGGAGACGTATATTTTGTTTTATTTTACCTCGTCTTCCGATCCTGCGAGCGAAAAGGTTGAAAAACCACCCCGAATTTCATTGTCTTTGAAAGTGATTGAACCTCGAGATGACAGCGATCACTTTTGGGGCCAAGTTTTTACAGCTTCCCTTGACTGTCTTGTCACGCAGAACGACAAAACGGGGAAATAATCGAACTCAGGCACGATGACGCCCACTTTTTTGCATTTTATCGTATCAGATACGTATCGCTTTATCCTTTTGCAAGTCCCTGAATCGCAAATGCGACCGGATACAATTAGCATGCGAATGGCGAGGATGGATCGGAGCGGGGGGCGAGTAAAATAGAGAAATGAATCGATCCCTTCTCGAGTGCATTTAATACATAAAAAGGGGGTAGGGTTAACGACCTAGAGCAAAGTAGAGCTGCCGTTTAATTATCGACGGAATTAAATATGGCATCGATGATGCGTCTCACCGTTACCGGCAAACACGCCGGGGTCTTCCTTTGAAGAATCGCGGGGTGCAACTGCCGCTCTCCGTTCCGGGGCCCGGAGAGGCAAAAGTGCCGCTAAATATGCATCGTTCGCGGCTAGTGGAAGCGTTCCGTTTGACGGAGACGAATTCTGCATTAAAGGTAAGTCAATTATGTCGAGAATCGATAATTACCGAATTAATTGGACGAGTCCTTGTCAGGGCGTGTTATTGATCGGCAAGGAGAACTCCGGTACGACAGTATCTCTTCCTCCCCCCCGCGGTGTCCCTCCTTGGTCACGGATCTTCCCCGTCAGCGTAAACTTTTCCTTAATCTTTTCCCCTAGCCTCTTCCGCGCCCTGCGCCTCCTCCCGTTGAAAAGTGGTGATCGCGGGCGGAAAGCGCGCACGGCAGCTTAATTGCCGGGGCATATCAAACGTGGCAACGTTACAAACGGCGCACAGCACAACCGGGGCCTTTCATAAAGCCCTGCTTTGCTTCGACGCGGAGCGATTCAATGGAGGACGTCAGGCAACGTTGACTCGTTATTAAAAGATTTGTGAATGAGAGGAGAGAGGGGGGGCGAGTGGGGCCGCGGGAGAAAGAGGATAAAAGAAATAACGAAACGGGCATTGTGGCAGCAATTAAAGTAGCTGCGCGAGGCCGACTACCGCCACGGCACATCACCGTCATCGACGTGGCCACTAATTTGTGTTTTAACGCCGGATCGCGAAACGCGCCACCTAACAATCAAGGTGGCCATTACGCGGCGCGGCCCTTTCTCGCGGAATAATGAAACATCGCCTCCCACCTCCTCTGCACCTCCCCCTGTCAAATACTTCCGCGTGATTATACCTTTTCTTCGCGATCACCTCGTCTCGGATCCGTCTTTATTTATACTACACGGAAGCTTGCAGCCACCGGGGAAACTCATTTTTATTCGACGATGCTGCCTTTGTGTTTCTGAATTCCCGTTTCACCGGGGTTTGGAGAATGCGCATTCACGTACGACACAATAGTTATTCTTTTTTCTTCTTCTTTTTTTTTTTTTTTTTGTGGAATAATTAGCGGAGATGAGGAAAAAGAAGGTGACTGGATGACTCTTTTGTTGCGGAATTTAAGAAGAATTTTGGCAGTCTTGTGACGATTTAAGAATGCGGCTTTTGATTCGCATTTCGTCGCATGAAGAATAGAGGAAATTTAAGATTCTATTGACTCGAAAAGTGATCGGGCCTTGAGACTGTCGCGAAAAATGCTCGCGGCGGGTTTCGAAGTTCGAACTTCTTTTCGAATCTCGCGTCTACTTCTAAAAATTCTCGTGTCTAAGTGCTGTTTGGTACCGACCGTCACTTTACACCGAGACAATTTGAAGATTACAAACCTCCAGAAAAAGGTAGGTAATTCTTAATAAATAGAGTAATCCTCGAATAACTGTTAAAATTTTCAACTTCAAAGTCACAGAATGTATTACAGTATATTATATACTCGATAAGTGCTCAAGCTTCTACGTTATACAATAGTGACTCGATAAGTGCTCAAGCTTCTACGTTATACAGTAGTGACTCTAAATGCTCAAGCTTCTACGTTATACAGTACTGACTCGATAAGTGCTCAAGCTTCTACGTTATACAGTAGTGACTCGATAAGTGCTCAAGCTTCTACGTTATACAGTACTGACTCGATAAGTGCTCAAGCTTCTACGTTATACAGTACTGACTCGATAAGTGCTCAAGCTTCTACGTTATACAGTAGTAACTCGATAAGTGATTAAGCTTCTACGTTATATAGTAGTGACTCGATAAGTGCTGAAGCTTCTACGTTATACAGTAGTGATTCGATAAACGGTACAACATTTTTTTGCCTAGATTAAGATTTATACTTCTAAGACTTGGAAAAGAAACCAGAGGATTGACGTATAACACTAAAGCCCGAGTAGATATTCATCGAATCACTATTATATTCAATTCTAAAGTCTGAATTCTGCTTGAATATCGCCTACATATATTCAAGCTTCAAAAATTAATAACTCAAAAATAAGTGTCCTGCGTCAACTATTCTAATTTCCTATTTTCCAATCGTATCACCGCAACAACACAGGACGATGATACGCAAATTTCGCACAGTGACATCGAAGCAACGCAGAAGGAAGCGGTCAGTTGTGTCAGCGTCAGCCAGAATATCAGCCTCGGCCCGTAGATCTGGCAGCGATGTTGCTAGCGCGACGCAGCAACAGCGTCGCTATGTCGTTGCTAATGAGCGAGACTTCCAGACACCCCTTGCGTTCAACCAGCGCCGCCCATTGACCCGACCGAAGCAACCAACCCTTGGAATATGAAACCACCTGCTCAACCATTTACATTCGCCCAGAGGATTCGGGTTCCGTTAATTCGGCAAACGGGCTGTGCGCGCGTCCCGAACTCGACGGTTCTGTCCGGAACAACCCGGACGCTGATTGAGGATTAAGAGAGCGAGAGAACGACCTCCGCGGAACAGAGAGACCCCCTTTCCCCCCTGGATCGCGAGGGGGTGGCTGACAACTGACGCAGACGTATTGCCGTCAATCAAAGAAAAAAACTTCCGGACCGGGTATGACGTGCCTTTTAACGCCGGGGACTTCCGATCGATTGGCCCGGTCTCCGACCTCGCGATTATACGCGATCTTCCTTTTTTACCAATCTAGGCATTCTCTCGATGGGCGGAAGGGCATCGTTACTTGTCAGTCTCGACAGTTGCGTTAGTGCATAGAAGGGTGTGTTATTAAAAAGCATAGCTGAGTTCAGGGGAACACGTGGTTCCTCTTGTTTGGTGGTATTATTTTGTTTCTGGATTGATCATTTTTACAAACAGAACCATTTGTTTTCAGAATTCAATTATTTTTTCATACAAAAGGGTGAAATCTTAATTCCTACTCGCTTTTAGAGACAAAACTTTTTTTTCATTATTTTCAACACCCAACAATTTCTAGCACCCAAAAAAAAGAAAATCATCTTCCATTCCAAAAACTAAAATGAACAAACAACTCGTCAAAGTGACAACACAGAGTCCCACCAAGAAAATAGTGATTTCGACGCCTAAATTGATCCACGTGACGAGCTTCAGGAATTCAACAGAGGATTCGGTGGCGGCGGCGGCGGCGATAGAAAAGGAGGCGTGTGAGACTGCGCGAGCAAGCTTCCACGGTGGTAGTCCTGCGTGCCAGGGGGTGGAAAAGAAAGAAAAGCAACGGCGCACATGAACGCCGAAAAATAAAATGGCGGAACGGTGGCTACCTAACGCCTGCTTTCCTCACCAAGCTTTGTAAACGTATTTTTTGAAGGAGCTTATTAATCGACCACCGGGCGCTTTATCTTCTTTCCTGCCTCTTAAACCCGTGTACTCGTGTTTGTTCCTCTCGTTACACACCGACTCGCGGTTACAGTATGCAAATCGCGTGCGTGTCTACATCGGAATCGTGTGTCACGGTGAATTTAACTTAAGCGCGGTCGGATAAGTGTTTCCGAGGCGCGCTGTAACTTCGTTCGTTGCATGAATGAGAAGTTACTATAAAATCGTTTCTTTTTCTGCTACGTTTGTGTTGAAGGGAGGAACGCACTGTTGATGTTATTTCCAGGTGTTTCAATAAGGGGGGATGAGAAAATTTAAAAATATACTTGGTCAGAAAGTTATGAAACATTTTCTCGGTCGAGTCGTTTGCTCCGAAAAGTTGTACACTTCGTGGAAGTCGATAAATGGATAAAAATGATGAGTTTCAAATTGATAAAAACTAAAAGTTTGTACTTTCGAATGTGTAACCAGTCGAAACAAATTAATTTGTTTCAGCGACCCGACTTTGCGTCACCCTGAGTGGAAAGCAAGATGAAAAGGATTAACGTTGATATACAGAAGATTAAGAATTTTTTTGTTTGCATGGAAGAGGATTATAAACCTGTCGAGTCTTTAATCTTTTTATGTAAACACATCGTTCGAGTGACGTACAGTTATTGTCACAGATTTTAAATGCACGAAACGATCCTCTTTATGCTCGTACGCGGTTGTAAACGCCATAAATGCGGATTCCCGCTACGTCGACCGGTTTGCCGAAGGGGTTGACAACCCTTCCTTCGATCTCGGGTCTTCGGGATGGATCGTCGACGGTGTCTCGTGTAAATGATCAGCCACTCGTAACGCCATTTCCTTCTTTTTTCTTTCCAACCCCCCATAACGCCATGTAACTTGGAACTTACAAATCCATTATTTCTTCTTCACGTAAAAAAAATCAATAAACATAAAAAACTACTTTTGCATCTATCAGGAAAAAATTTTTGCCTTAACATTTTATAAATAATTCTCCTCAACCAAGTGTTAGTTAATTAATATCTCGAATAAAAAGGAACTTCGTAAAATTCATTCTTTGGATCAATTGCATGTTTAATTACCTTCCAAATCAGATGCGGGCTTCTATTTGTAATAAAATAATAAATCATTACGCAAAGGTCCAAAAATAAATTCCACAAAAATCTGTATCCAAAATTTGTCCAAGAACGTAACTGCAACCAAAATCGCCCGCAATTGCGGTATTTTCGCGACTGTTTCAACCAACTAAGGGGACAAGAGGACGCCAAGCTACTTGGACAAGAAAATTGAGACGCTTAAAGCGCAAACTTTTACCAGAACCACTCGTTCGACGACTGGAAGGGGGCCAGCCGGGGGGGATGCGCGCAATTTTTTTTGCTCGTTTCTGCGCCGGGGCGGCCCACCCTCTCGGAATATACACGCGTACCCCTAAACCGAAGTATCTTTACTTCTCTCATTCGGTCCCTTTTCACTCGCCGCTTTACTAAGTGTTCGCATTTCAAACAATGCCCGGGCTACTCTTGCACTCTTCGTTCCAGTTCCCCCCCTCGCACACGCGCCCAGATATGAACACCACCCCCGTCCGTCGTCGCTCCGTTCCCGTTCCCGTTCCGCCGCTGCCCGTCCACCTTTTTTTTCGTATCAACCAACCGTCCCTCCCCGTCGTTTTTCATTAGTGTATCCAAGTTCGTTGTTCCCAGCCGAAGGGGCTAAGAGTTTCCTTTCGACGGTCGACACGCTGTGAATATTGGCTTGAAGAAGTGAACGACGGTGTCCTGTCTAACCCCCCCACCACCTAAGAATAACCAATCCCCAGTGGAAAAAATATTTGAAGCATTTAGGTTTCGATAAACTTTTAGTTAATTTCGTTGGTGAAGCAACGAAGGGTTGAAGAGTTACATTTTTGTGGATTCTTTATTATTCTGCTGGTCATATTTTTTGGCGGGTGAAAGCAGTGATAAATATTTTGCAAATAGTATATCTAATGTCTTGGTAGTTTTTGCTTTCAAAATAAGAAAAGAGTCAAGAGGATTCAACTGATTTAAAATTAACTTTGCTACAGTCTTTGGATCCTTTTGGACCAATTGTTCTATTTCCTTTTGCGATTCTTTTATTTTTTGACAAAATTTGAGAAGTTTCATGTTAATACATTCCGCAAAAGAATTAATGGATCACCTGCACAAACCCGAAAAATAGGCCTCAGTTCAAATGCTTATACATAACTTCGACAAAAATGGCTGTATTGACATGATTCAAAAGGCGCTGAAAACGTGAAAAGTCTACTTTTACCTACTCCTTTCAGATTTTAGTTGTGTTGTTTTTTTGGCAATGTCATAGCGATATAAATTTCCTTTTTGAGTGCCAATTATATCGCTACTACATTTCCAAAAAACAACGCAATTAAAATCTGAAAGGAGTAGGTAAAAGTACAGTTTTCTCACATTCAGCGCCTTTTGAATCACGTAAATACAGCCATTTCTGTCGAAGTTATCAGTATTTCAACCGAGTCCTATTTCTTGGGTTTGTAAGGTGAACCAGTAATTTTTTGCGGAGTGTATTTTGGTTTCTTATTCCTTGAAATTGTATTAAAAATTCATTATCCATATTCTTAACACCACAATAATAGTAAAAATAGTTCTATTCAGGATTTTCAAAAGAAACGCAGCGGGGTTAAAATCCTTTCAGTGGATCTACCCGGACAATCGACGCATCAAATCAGTGTCTCCCGTACGCGGAATCAATTTCTTCCTGCATAGGAAAGCGCCTATAGACCCGTCTACTATATTTAGAAGCTCAGAAAAGATCGCAACTTCTGGGATTCCATTATTCACCAGCCAACTTTACTTTTCCCGTGCTCGGCGCGTCGTTCCAGTGCCCGCACAATTGAAAATCGATGCCGCCGAGTGGCTTTTAATATTGATACGTAATGTATGGACACACCACTCGACGAAGATTACTTTAGGGATTTACAGCTTGTCGCGGTCTCGTTATCGTACACAAGACTCTACACACAGCGAGACGGAGGGAGTTTGTAACGCGTATACCACCCTTCCTTCCTCTATCTCGGTCATTTAAGTACGTGGTCCGCAAACGGGAAGTTACCCCTCTGAATGAAAAAGCTCTCGTGCGGCCTTTTGTAATATTCCAATTCAAACAGCGGGCTCGTTACCGTACAATCGGTCGGAAAATTTTGTGCCCTACTACCGGCCGGATCCATCGCTAATCCGAAACGCACGACCGGTCCACGCTTCTGATTGCACACGACTGCGATAGTGCACGGCTCGCTATTATTGCCCCATCGATTGTACACGCGCGATGCCTTCGACAGGGGTTTTTTTTTTCTCCCATTCATTGGCGACCAAATGACCTCGTTGCTCAGGCACACGGGAATACCGTAAATAAATTTCACGGGAGGTGGGATTGCAAGTGTTGGGAAGTGGTTGCTTTTACGGGGAATTGGGCTTTTGTCTACTTGGTGTTTTTTGCTTTTTTTTTTGCGAGGAAGCAAGGGAGTTTTGATTCCAATTCCTAATAGATGATCTAGTATTTTTTTTTAAATTTTATTCAGATGTTGAAGGCGTATAAAATAGAACTATGAACATGAAGTACTTATTCTTTACAGAAATAATTAATTAAATATTAGACGTAGAAATGAATTCTTTCCGATTTTTGGCCAAATTAAAAATTCTATGGAGAAAAATATATAGGAGTTTAATCATCAAAATATTCGCCAATGTTATTAAGGACCTTAAGCCATTTTCCTGACTGATAATTTTTGATGTTATGTGGAATCAAATTGCTATACTAATAGTGTGAAAAGTTCGGCGGAAAGAACTCATTTCTACACCTAATATATGCATTTTTAATGGTGAACATTTGTTTTTTTATACTGGTTTAAGTTTGAAGACCGTAACAATATAATTAAAGTTTTTTTTTTTCGTTAACTCCGTTTTTTATTATGGAGATACACTTCTTTTTGTTTGTCTATCAGTGTTTGTCTTTCAGAAGAGTTCAATTTTCTTGGTTACCATTAATTATACGAAATTTCTCCGAATTTATTCCGAAAATATGGACTTTCAGGGTTTGTTTTCTATACTCTCCCCTACGTCTAAAAAAATTTGACTAAAATATTTGAAAGATATATTACAATATTCCGTTACATCGCAGGTAAATCGTTGATCATACAAATGAAATCTAGGCAATCCATAGAATTTTTATTTTTATTTTAATAAATTTTGTGTACTCGATTTTATGAGCCATTATATTATAAGTTTCTTAGTAGAAAATTCAATAATATTTAAACAAATTTCTATTTACACTAACGCTGACAAAGACTTGAAACTTAAATAGGAAATACTGTATTCTAAATGTTGTAGTTTATTATAAATATTTTACGTAGTTTATATTTATCTATTAAGAAATTCCATGACATTGTTTTTGTCTTTCGAAAAATTTCAAATCTTGTATGTATCAGTAGAAATACAAATTTTTATTATGGATAAATCCAACCCCTTAAAATAGACTTCACTATACTTATACCAAGTTGTACATCCCTTCCATCAATCATAACTACGTATTCATCACAAAACAAAGAATCATTTTATACTTTCCACATATCCAAAGAAATGTTCTGAAGTAAAGAATCTTTGCGCGCTGATAATAAATGTAGGAATACACTAGTATCACGTGATATTACCCTAAGCACATAGCATACACCAATATACATATGAAGGACCCTCACATACAGAGTAACATTACGTGATTTCACGCGACGTGACAATAGCGTGTTCCTACCTTCAGCGCTGACTCCGTCATTAAAACCTGCCAAATTCCGCGTTTGCCATAATTTTCAACTCCAAAACGATCAATTGAAGCCGATTCGGGAAGTCTTGAAAACTATTCGCGCAATCCGTGCGTCAAGGTTGCGCGATATTTGGTGCAGAAACGACGAGTGTCCGGCGAGCGGAGTTCTGTGCACGATGACAAATAAACTGCGAGCCGTGCGCCGACGGTTTAATCCGTTTATCCTGTAGTTATAAACGATTGAGCAGGAGTAATTTCATTCTGCGGTTTTGGCTTTCGCACCCGACAGCTTCGCGTCAGACTACACTTCCCGTGCGCGCGCTCTCTCTCGCTCGTTCTGTCGCTCGCACATACACATATCCCCCCCGCCCTGTTCCCCCCTTCCTCGTAATATCTCTCTTTCTCTTTTGCGAATACTTCCGCTCTTTCTCTCTCTCTTGGTCTCTGTGTTCTCTATTCGCGCCTCTGTCCCTTGCCCCGTAAAAATTGCTCGCGGAACATCTGAAAACCGCATATCGAATTTTTACGTAGCGTCGTTTTTGTTGGCTACCGTTTCGAACATTTTCAGGCTCCAGAGGAAATAGCTTCGATGAACATATGGCTGAATAGCACACCCGAAACGACGTTTCGTCGTTCACAATCGAACGCTGGCGAAACGCTGGATGCTCGCCGCATCGATTGCATTCGCGGCGAACGACGATTCGATTATATACCGAATTCGGGAATTGGTTGATCATGTTTGACGTTTGTAAGTAGAAGCGGTGAGCTAGAAACTTTGTACAAGTAGAATCATGAGAACTAAAAATCGAAGTTTTTACGATGCAAAATTTGTCGTAACGCATGCAAAGAATTATAGAGTATGCACCCGCGTTCCACTATTCGCGAGGACAGGTCAGAGTTCGCGTCTTTTTCACGACGAAAGGAATTGCAATTTACTTACGCAACTACTTGCCGATAATCTTGGATCGTTCACGAGGGATGAACAGACCGAGCAGCTCTTTCGTGCACTTTGCAAGGCTTCCTATTCTACCCAATCTCGTCGCTCTATCAGTTTCCTATATCTGATTTCGCCTCGTAGGCTATTCGGTAATCAATTTAAGTCTGCCTTTGCTATGCACTGTTATTCCATATTACTGTTACCTCTTCGGCTTCTCTGTCCTTTCGATGATTAGAAATTGAAGAATTGGAAACGATTCACAGATATCATCATCTTTTCTTTGATTCTCAGTTTTATTAAAAAAAGGCTGTTACAAAATTTCTTGCGATTTTATCAGACAACTTTATTTTGAGACGATTAATACCAGAATTAAAACTCCAACACTTTTAATATAGGATCATTCGGGGTAAAAGGACGCAGCGGGTAAAAGTACGCAGTGCCGTTTTCTCTGAGGGGGGTGAGAGGACGGGAATGCCGGCTCGTCGGGATTGGGTGCGCGTGGGCCGCCATGTTGTGTCAACACCTGTTGAGCGGTGCGAGTCGCGCTTTGCGAATTACAAGTAAAAACTTAAAATTGACGTGTAATTTCGATTTTTTTCGTACCAGGGAAAAGATTGCGGAAGTATTAGTTATGTATTCTTAGAAGTAAGTCGTTTTTGTTGATTTTATATAGTTATTGAACGATTTTTTCCAGAATAACATTTTAACTTACCTTTATTGAAATTCGAACTAGTACGAATTGTTTTGGTTACCGGTCAAATGGGGTAAAAGGACGGGGGTAATAGTACGCACTGGTATTTAGGTTACTGTCTACTTGTTTTTGAACTCTTAATAATATTTGGAGTAAAAACATATCTGTCTGATAAAGGCTTGAACATAATTTCGTTTTGGTTGAATCTATGAAAAATTATAATTTTATGATAGTTTCCTAAATTTGAAGTTCCTAATTTCTATTGATTTTGTCATCTTTAGCTTTATTTATTAAAAATAATATAAAAATATGTTCCATCTGTGTATTATTTGCTCATTTTCTTTTACTACACCTGAATGCATACTTTTACGTTACATGCAAACTTTTACCCACACGACTGCGTATTTTTACCCACATGTCGGGGTTTAATTAAAAAAAAAAAACCGTTTAGCCTATCGTCAAATGCTCGTTACATTTTATGAGTCTATTAAATATGCTACCGATAGCGCAAAAAAGTGTTCCTAATATCATGGTAGTTTCGACTCAGTGAAGCAAAAACAGCAAAAGTGCGTCCTTTTACCCCGAATAACCCTAACCCTTGTTGAATCACAGTTCCAATTTAGCTCTAAAATATACTGATATAGAAAATAATTAAGAAGCGGTTAATAAAAGTTCGACTGTATTTAAAGAAAGCGTCTGACTACCGGCAGACTATTCTCCTTTTCTATACAGATTTGAAGTACAGATTTGCTCGGTTCAACATTACTAGAAGCAGTTTCCACGTTTTTAATAATTTACTATCTTTTTGTGAAACCTATGTCAAAATACTTTGGACTATATTCTCTGAAACATACAAGTAGTAGTAGCAATCTCATTGATTAATTTCTACAATTATTAGTGAAAGCGTCGCGAAACCTCAAGTATATCGTCTGATAAAGAAACAAAAAAAGTCCCCTTCGAACACATTCATCCGCATCGATTTTATCATCGAACGTCGACGGCTCATTTATTTTTCCCCTGGTTGATTTGTGATACTCGAGGATCCCGGTGCTCTTGTTTTCCCGCGGCGTTCGGTTTCTTTATGTAGCCACGGATGATGGTTTTATTCGTTCGCTACTCAAGTGGCCCGGAGATCCCTGGAACCCTGCCAGAAATTTCACGACGGGAATTAATTCTATCGACTCTACACGCGGAAGGGTTACGCCTCGAACAGTGTTTTCGCGCGATTCCGGGATTAACGATGACACACAGACACAGAGAGGCGGAAGGAAACGCGAATCAGAGACACGGCACAGAACACTAGCGACAGCGCGCAGTGCGAATCGAGTGCCCGTTGGTACATAATGACATAACAAAGTCAGCCACGCTGGGAGTTGCTCGCAGGTAGTCCAACTTTATCCAATTCCACGTCAAGGGTAATCGTATTCTGTGTCTTGAATCCCTTCCAAGAATTATGAATTATGATTTTGGTGATTGAAATGTAGGAGAGATCCTCTAAATCGTGAGAATTAGGGACAGATTATAATTATTTATTAGCGTAAAAAGGCACCGGAAAATGGGACAACGGAAAGTGAACTTTTTTTTAAGAGACTGTCATTTTATGAAGTTGATAATAATGGTGTTAAATTTAAATATTAGTCTAAAAGTATTTATTAAAAGTACATATTTCACTTTTGATGTTTCACATATTTTTTTACTTTTATAGATCCTTAAATATTTTTGCACATTTAAAATCGCCATAAATGCATAATCATCCACAGTCTGGTAATAATATTTAAAAAGATATAAAAATATAATTATATAGAAGAAACCAAATTTTTCCCAAAAAGTAAACTACTAAAATTCGTTCTTTCGTTTTCAAACAAAAAATTCTTAAAAATTGATCTCATTTGCAGCCACCAAGGAAGTAAAAAATTAATTTTAAATCTATCAGAAGTAAGAAATAAATATCAGTAATGTCCAAAATTCAATTTAATCAATCTTTAATTACCTATCTTCTATTACTGAAAAAAGAAGTTTTGAGCGAAGGGATGAAATTGCATGCGAAGTTAGAATGGGAAGAATAGTCCCGTCGCGAGGAGATTCGTCCCAACGGTGACGCGCAGGGCGCACGCGAAGGATCGATCCGATAACGTTTCTCGAGATTCGCGGGTATACCATCGAACTGCGGCTAAAACGGTGCGGAGAAGTTAGCGGGAACATCGTAACAATGCTGGGCTAGTCGGTCGGTCGGTATGATGTGGGAAATTCCGTGGAAGTTGGAGCCCCGAAACTCCAAAACTAGCGGCGAAGTTATGAACTATTTCAATGAGTTTACCGGAGTTACTCGTTGGCGGTTAGTTGATTACCTTGGCCTCTCCAATTTGTGAATTTACATTAAACACGAGTGGCCCCGGCCATCGCGTGAAAACTCCCACGAGCCGTTAAGCTTGTACTCGCGAATCACGAAGATTATCGGTTGCACAGAGAACTGGCAACAAACAATTTCGTAAAGATTTTTCGTCGCGCAAATTTCTAATTTATTAATCTGATCTGAGAAAAACAAAGGAACGTGTTTTTAATTGTTTAATGAGATCAATTTACTGAGATGTAAATTAATGCAACACGAAAACGTGTTAGGTCTCTGACAGACAAAGTAAGGTAAGCGATAGAGTAGTAAGTGTTATATTGGTATTAGAGCAAGAACACTGAATATTTGATACTTAATATTTAATACCTGATCTAATTAGTCACTTATTCTGTATAAATTTATACGCTTCTTTTATTTGATACCATTTTTATGTTTATCGCTCTACAGCGATGTGTGTCTGAAGCTTCAGAGTCATAAGATTCGCGGAATAAAAATTTGAAATGAAATCTTCAGGAACGATCAGTGGCGTATTAAAAAAAAAGTTGAACAATTCTTCATATTGTAGATAATATAGAGTGCCGTTATAATTCCTCGACTCCGCTTCGTCATCCGAGTAAAGACGCAACAGACCGGCGGGCAGATTTGAATGTGTTAGACGGCGAGTTGCCTCGGAGTTACAATGGTCATCCGATGCGATTTTTCAGGCAAGAAACCCGGAAAGCCCGTTTCCTCTTGAGCCGATGCCGTCTCGGTGGTCGTGGAAACCAACACAATCGACTTCCTATCCGCGAGGGTCGCGGGAGAGCAGGTTGCGCGGTGGTCGACGTCGGTGTTCAGCGGAGAAAAGAGGATGAGGCGGGGAAGACAGATGCTGGCCCCTGCAGGCTTGCTTTAATTCGCTGATTAGGCGGGAACGACAAGGAGCGGAAAATAATCGGGCTTTCAGTCACGGCACTTTTCAATCCTCTTCCTCCTCGGCGAGTTGTTCCTTTCAGCAGCCGGGGAGAGGGCGGCGGGCGGCGGCAAGGATCCTGAAGAAGTCGTCTTTTCCCTCTTCCTTTCCGCCGTTTTTCCCGCTCCGTCGATGTCGCCCGTCGTCGTCGTCGTCGTCGTCGTTCTCGAGGTCCTCTCGTCCTCGTCGTTGCTTCGCGTCGATGTGTCGTCCTTTCTTTCTTTTCTTTTTTTCTTCTTCTTCTTCTTTTTTTTTTTTTTCTTTGCTCAAGCCCCTTGCACACATCCCTGGCCTCGTTGTCCGCCGCCTTCGCCTCCACCTCCCGTCGTCTGTTCCTTAAGCGAGAGCATCGTGACAACCTCGTTATCGCGCGCTCACGCGGCTGTATCCCTTCGTTCTCATAATACCATTCAGCCCGGGATATGAATGTGCCTTTCTAACTAAAGTTTCCAACCATTCGACGTGCTAATAATGCGAGTACCCATCCGCGCCCGTGCTTCTTTTTTTTTCTCTCCGCTTCCTCTCCTGCCTGTCCGCGCGCGAGGGCGCGCACCCGCGCGGCCGTCGCTCTCGCATCCTTCGGTCCCCCCTTTGCGGCATTCACCGCTCCTTTCTTTCTCTACAAGCTACTTCTTCCTCGTTGGCTTTTCTCCTTTTTGCCTTTTTCCGCGTCTACTTCGTCTTAATTCGCCGCGGATCCGCGTCCCGCGGCTTCCTATTTGCGCCGCGCGCTATGCTTTCAAAAGATACGCGCGGGCAGAACGCTACTGTCTCTTTTCGTCGATGATCGTGGAAAATTCAGAAATGTGGTTTTATGCTCCTGTTTTTAGGGAATTTTTTGGATTCTTGATTTACAAATCTTTTTGTTTACGGAATTGTCACGAGGTGGTTTCATACTTTTTTTGTGGGAATTAGTGCGGAAGCAAGAAGTAAGGATGTTCAACTTTTTCTGTTTTCTCAGGCTTGGTTCTTTAAGAGACTTTTAAAAATTCGTTTAAATATCCTGCGAAGCGTTTTGTTTGAAGGAATTGATCGATTAATGATTCGTAGAACTTGTTTAATTGCTTGCAAGTAGTTGAAATGCAATCGAATTTACAACTTTAATGGAAAAATTGTTAGGGAAATGCAATTAGTCCCGCAGTTTCAAGGAAATTGGTAATTTCGATAAATATTCACTTGTGAATACTGCGGAGTGTCCTTCAAATTTTTTTTAACCAAATTGAGAATTTAGAAGGAAAAGAAAGGTATGTATATAGAATTATTCTAAAATGTAATGGCTTAAATATAAGAGTATAGGAATGTTAGAATTGTCTAACATGAAGTAAATTCACCAAAAAACTCTAATTCTTGTTTATTTTGAAACAAAGCAAATAGTAAAAAGAGCAAAACGTAGTTTAGAAGAAGAATTTCATTGAAAATTCTGGAACAGTATTTATTTTTATAATACTGTATATTTGTTTTCGTGTAAATTTCTAATAACAAATTCTTTTTCCCAGAATATCTACCGGCTAAACATTTGTTTTTTTTCAACTACATTTTGCCTTTTTCCTGTTTTCTTTTTTATGATAAGTAAAATTTAAAATTATTTTTCTTTTTCGTATTTAATTCATGTTAGATTGTTCCAACATTTCTACGCGTTTTATATTTATACCTTTGCATTTGATATACTTAAAACTACAATATTTTAAAACTAGGTATATACATGCCTTTAGATAACCTTGATATGACCATGAAAAATTTAAAGTAAAGGTTTTTCAAAGCGACAATCTACGTAAAATTTGATGTTAAAAGTATCGTTATATTTTGTCCTATCATCTACTGTTCAACAGTTAATACGTCATACCGTACTTATAGTAAGACATCTTGTGTATTCCAAGTGTATCTTTTCTCAAATATCCGAAACTATAAAAAAAACTCAATTTCTAACATGACACCTCCCGTCATCTTCTAACCCACCTTATAAAAACTTAGCATTCGCTTGAGCAGAAGCAGCCCCCAAGCGTACGTTGCTCTACCGCAGACCTACTATTCAGTGATAAGGTAGGTGTTAGCCGGCTACCTGCAAGCCAGAACTGCAGCAGGAAAAGAGGAATCATCCTCTCATATTACTCGATTTTGTGAGGCCACCTAATCACACAGAATGCCATTATTGGTTGTACCGATCACATGGTACAAGATTCCTCTTTTCCCGCTGCAGTTTTAGCTTGCAGATAACTGACCAACATCTCATCACTGAACGTACAGAGAAGAAATGACACCACGTAAACGTAGACCTCAATCCTGTCAAGACTGTAATTCGCATAGGTGTTCCCCTTCTATCAGTTTTATTTCATCACTACTACCCTATACCACCATTTTCGCCCTACCTCTGGCAACCCTGCCGCCAAGTAAGAAGGCCAGCATCCGAATAACCTCCCCAGTTCCACGAGAAGAGACCACGTTCCCCGCGTTTCATTCGCGACAGTTTACAGCATGATTCTCTCGCTAGTAGACACAATGGAATTCCTACTTTCTAAAAGATTACAGCGGTAACCCCGTCAATAAAAGGGCCCAATCTATTGGTGGGCCATTAAAAGTAGATGACAAAGAGCTTGGTTGTTTTGAGTAACAAAGTTACCGCAGTGATGTTTAGACGGAAAATTTGTTGTTTTAGAAAATTGCTTTGTGTCTACTAGAGGACCCATCACCCAGTACTTCCGGGCCAAGAGAAGACGGAACATAGGAAAAAGTTTGCCCTCGCACGGTCACAGGTGCGTGCGCGGCGCGCGTCGCATAATGACCTTGAAGGCCCTAACTTTTTCGCCATAACCGGCGCGGCAGGCGCAACAAATATTCGCGCGGCGCGGCGGTGTCTCTTTTTTTTCATCGAAGCGCTCCTCTCGGCACTCTTTGGTCCTATCAGCGACGCACAGTTTGTTTTCCAACCTCCCCCTCCGGTTTCCCAGTCTCTCCCACCCCATCACTCTTGATCCCGCAGCTCACTTTTATCTTTTAATCCTTCGCCCACCGCTTCCGCTCGCCCTCTCTTGCTCCCTCTTTATTTCCGTGTCGCTATCGGGCTCTCTTGCTCCGGCTTCCTTGAACGCAGCGCGAGAGCAAATACAATGAGGGAAGCCAGAGGCCTCGGCGCGGCCCCATTAAAAACTTGCAATTAGCATTTAAAATATAAACCTTCGGAGTCGGAGAGGAGGGGGGAAGGTAGAGTGAGACAAAGTGAGATGTCTAATGAAAGGGGAGGCCTTTTGGATTGGCTAAATGCCTTTCAGCCGCGACTGAGCACCCTGAGCGCAGTTTAAATGGAGCTCACCCCTGATTGGCCGCCAGAGCCGCACAGCCAACCATCAGCACCATTAGCTACCCGACGTCGAAGCGACGCCTACGCCTAGGCTCCCCGCGCTAGTTTTGCTCCTTCGCATTCCTTCACCTTCAACGCCATTCACTCTGTTCCGTTGAAGGGAGATCGCGGGCACGGCTGAATCCGAAGCGCGCGGGGCGGACGGGGAGGAGGAGAGTGGACCACCAAGGGGTCAGGATTCTGCACTTGGATTTGTGCCGCGTGGAAAGCCACCGTTACTCCGGGGGCTCTGGTCCCTCTTTCATCGCTTATATCCCTTTTCCGCTCCTCCTCCTCCCTCCTCCACCCCCCTTTTTTCGCATCTATCTCTCGACGGATAAACCCCGATGATCTCGGACAAACAAAGGCGCGCCGACTATTCGGCTGCTCAACCGTAAGTATCGAGAACGCAGCTCTCCTCTCTTTTTCGGTATTTTCGCCGAAAGCTCTCGCGCGCCGCACCGGTCGATTTTTTTCGTTCGACCAGCTCTCGCACAGCTTTTCACCGGCACGAACCAGCCGCCCGGAATACGCCAATCGCCCGGGCACGGAGCAGAGCTTCGCGAGGCGCATTCAAAAGATCAGGTCCCCCGATTCCCAAAGAATTACTTTAGAAGCGTTCCGCTGCTCGCGGATTCCGGATCTCGCTGCGCGCGGCATTCGGGATCGATAGAGTTCGCGGGTTCACTTCCACCGGCCTCGGTTTCGCGATTCGGATCGTGAACCTTGAATCGTTTTGTTTCTTCGTTTTTTCTAGGAAAGTTCGGATATTCCGGGTAAAAGTCGCGATTTTTTTTTGCGCTTTTACGGTGTAATTTTTCGCCGTCACGGAATGTGTAAAGTTTTCAGAGGCGGATATTTGGTTCGTTTAAAGTCGCCGCGAACGCGCTAACGAGCGAGTCAGTTACGAAATTTCCGAGTTTTTGTGTGTTTGGAAGAGAGTGTTAATTAATTAGTATGCACTTTTACAGTACAATGTTGTTTGAAGATAGATTCATTACTATCTTTCTTGATAAGAGTTAGTGATTCCAGAGTGGAGTTTAGAAAATTGATTTTTAATGGAATTATTAGCTTTATGGAGTTTTTAATAAATATGAGACTTAACATTATCAAAATAATACAATCTCTGTAGATCACTTTATTTCTAAGAAAATTAATATTTATAACTTTAATATATGTAACTATAAAAATTAAGGCTATTTTTTCTACTACTATTTTCTGTCTTTTCAGTCATTTTTGAGTCTCTTTAGCTAGATCGTAAAAGAAGAAACAATATTATTTATGAAATGATCTCTCTCTTTCAGGACAACTGAGGTCCAAAAATATTATTTCCAAGTAATAGTTCAGTATTTAGTAAAAATATATGGCATAATACACAGTTTTTGAATCCAAAACAGTCAAAGGAATAATCATGTAAAAAATGTGTTGTTTTATAAAATACTAAAATAATAAATCAGTACGGATAACTAATACAGTCTTTGGAGGGTTAACATCCCACATTTTTAATATATTAGAAAAATCAAAAACAGCTGTCTAAATATCCTCACTTGGAACAAATCCTTTACAAATATTTTGTACAACAATCATATCCAAATCAACAGTCACATAAAAAAAATGTATTGTTCCACGAAAACCTAAAATAATAAATCAGCATAGAGTACTAATGAACTCCTCAAAGAATTGACATCCCCCATCCTTTACATATAAATTAAATTTCCACAGCTTGCCTAGAAAAAAATGAAAAACAGCTGCCTAGAAATCCTCGCTCCAAATCAATCCTCTACAAATACTTTGTACACCAATCCCATCCAAAAGTGCGTCGCTGAATAGAACTACATCTGGCAATGCCCGCGAAGATATAAATGCCTAACAGAGTAAGCCACGGATAATCGAGATCCCGTCCATTTCCCGTCTTATTCGCGGCGGGGGCGTGCGGACGTGCAAAAAATGAAATTTTCTCGAGACAAGTCCGTAGCAGGAAGCGACGAAAGAGGACGGCCGGAGGAAACGAGGGCTCGGTGGGGCCAGAAGGAAGGAAAGGGACGGAATAAGAGAGGGGTGCGTTAATAATTTGCACTCGGACGAGTCCATTGTCCTGTGGCAGGCGCACGCGACCGTTCCAATTATGGCACTCCGGCTTGTCGAGGCTTCAACCGGGTTGCTCTCCACTCTCATCCCTCCTCCTCCAACCCTCCCACAACCCCCCCGTGGAACCGTCGTCTCTCTATCCCTCCGCTCTTCCTTCCTCTCTTGCTCATTTCTACCGCGGATACCACGGGGCTCCTTTTCACCCTGAGAATTTTAATTACAATCGCAATTATCCCCCCAAGAAAGTTTTGCCTGAATACCCGCGGACTAACAATCCGACGACACGTACCGTCGGTGATCATCTTTCTACCGACGACAAATGGGAGAGCGGGAACGGGAGAAGAGGACGGAAACGAAGAACGACACCGTCGCCGACAACTACCCGCGCCGTGCGTCGCGGTCTAATCCGGCCTCTTGGCGAACTGCACCCCCCTTCCTCCCCCGCGTTTCCACCCGCCATGCCTCGCTTTTTCCTCTCTTTTTCACTGGTTTCAAATTTTTCAGGAAGAAGAAGAAGAAGAAGAAGAAGAAGAAGAGAGAGAGAGAGAGAGAGAGAGAGAGAGAGAGAGAGAGAGAGAGAGAGCGACGATGGAGGAAGCGGAAAGACAACCCCGTGGCCCGAATCGAGCCACCCTCTCGTCGACTTCCGTTGAACTTTGAAAAGACTTAAGACCCGACTGCCCCTCGCGCTCCGGCGAAACGGAGTACTGTTGCTCCTTCGTTTCGAAGTCAGCTTTTTTGTGCGAGCGTGAAAAGTGACGGCCATGCGTGGCCTCTTTCGCCCTTTCGAGACACCTCACCCGCGGGCACGTCTTCTGCGGAGAAGTTAAGGCGGTCCTGGGGATGCATAATGTCGCCGTCGGGTTTGAAAGGGATGCTTGTTAGTAGGAATTTTTGTTGGATGAAATTTTTGATGATTTCTGAAGTGTGGCTCATTGTCTTTTGGGGTGGCAGTAGTTTTCACGTTTGGCATCAGACTGTGGATATTGTAGAGAAATTTTTTTTTAAACCCTTTTTCTATTTCTTGCTTATGATAATTGTAATAATTTCACTGGTTTTGAAATAAAGATATGGAGTAGTTTTTTTTATACTGGGAGTCACAAATGTTGAAACACTCCTTTAGATTTATATCCTTGTTTTTATTTTGAATTTATATTAATAATAGTACTTCTTTGAGAAGAAATCTAAAGCGGGAAAAACAATAATCGTAAAGTAATTAATTAATTTGTGTGCAAATTAAAATATTTTTTTAGAGTAACTATTTGTGAAATAATTTAATATTGTATCTACTCTTCTCAACTAAAATGTTCTGTCCACCAATTTTTAATTTTTGAGATAGTTCTTGGTATTCCAAAACACTTAGAACTGGAATCTTTCTGCAAAATAAAAATACAATAGGTGAAAATCTCAAATTTCCAAAAATACGGATCTCAATTATCCAACTTACAGCTAAAAATGGAACAATTTACTTGAAGTTTCACTACATTCATATACCTAATGGACTGAATAATTGCAACCCTGACTAATAAAAATTGGGGACAATTCAGAGGTGGACGATTAAAATTCTACTGTATTTCGTTTTATAACCACAAAAAGCTAAGGAGCTAAGAAATTAAATAAGACAATCGTAGAGTAAAGTAGACACAAAATATGGAAGCTCTTCTTCTCATAAAATGAAAGTGTTTGAGCAAAGGAGCAGCGAAAATGTTAAAACGTCGAAGTCGATAGAATTAAGCGAAAATTAAAATACTCAAATTGGAAGTGAAAGGCAAAAGCCAAGAAGTCGACCTGGGTAGAAGCAGTAGCGCCTTGACCGAGACCTTCGTGAAGCTTTGGTGGCGAGGCACGTCACGGTTCGGTAATAATCACGGCGGTAGGTAGGTGTATCGCGAGGCTTTGCGAGGTAATTGAGAAACGCTCCCGTGTTCGACTTGGCTAACGTTGGCAGAGCTCCGTCACTAATAGGCTAGTTGGCACGCACGCGATTCATTCATAAAACCCTCGGAGCCGCTAGAACACGATCCGACTGACCGTCGACCTCCGCCGTTGTGCTATTCGGTGTTGGAAAGATGACCGACGAAACGTGACACAGACATAATGGAAGAATTCTACTCGGTTTCACTAATTCCATCTGTGGCTGTCTATGACAGACGCGACTACTTAAAATTATAATGTTAAGCTTAATCATATTTATGAATAGACAGCGGATTTTTAAGCAAAATAAAATTTTTACAAGCCATAATAAAGAATTGGAACTTTAAAAATAATATGTTTAAAGTTCTAATCATTCGAACTCGAATAATAGTGATGTTATTTTGTATATTTCGTCATATGTTAATAGTCTCGTAAATTTTTTTAATACTTAACATTGCCATAAATGCATAAAATCCGCTGTCTATTTATGAATTTTATTTCAGTTTCGTTTTCTCAAATTTAATTTCTTTGCGAATAAAATATAATTGATTTTAATTTCAAGGATATTAAGATTTATAAAATGTTTTAATAATGGCTAGTAAAATTTAAGTGACATAATATTCTGTATACATGCTCGTTCATAAATGTGTGGACACCTTAATTACAATAGTTATTATTAGACTGCGGATATTTATGCATTTATGACGATTTTTAATGCGCTAAAAGTATAAAGATGTCTACGGTTGCAAAAATACATGAAATATTGAAAATGAAATACATTTTATGATATTTAGAAGGTAAAAGACATTTTTATGTAAGTTTGTTTTCTTTTTCAAGGCACCTGAAATATGAATTTGCATAAACATCCACAGTCTAGTTGTTATAAAAGAGGTTGTACAATCTTTAATAAATTTTATACTTTATGTGTCTACTTTTTACTGCTCTAGGGAATATATTATACCAATAATATATTTAATTTCGCTTCAGTAATACCAAAAAATTATGAAATCTTGTTTAACTGATTGTACTAGTCCTAACATCCTGGCTATTAATTGTTTAATTGTTTTACAGCTAATATTTCCGGATACAGATTGAGAAAATATTTACAAATAGTTTTTGGGTTTGAGTTCCATTTTTTGACTTCTCTCTTTGAACTGCCCCATAATTTCTCTACGGAATTCAAGTTGAGTTATGAGATCACTTCCAGCCAATGTTACATCCATTAAATATACATATACTTGGTACTAAGATTTAATAACAAAAATGTACAGCGTATGTTAGTTATTCATTAAAAGGAGCATATCTCCACATATTTATGAACAACAGTATATATATTGGGTAATTTTTAAAATACATTGAAATTTATTTATAACTGAACTCAATATTCTGTGAAAAATATGCGTCGAAATATTTTGAGGGATGGCAGAGGAAATCTCAGATAAACTACAAAATTATATGACAAAATGTTTTACCTATTGTTAATATTTTCTTGACAAAAATGAAAGAGGATACATTTCGAATTCCCAGCAAATGAACTTGAAATGAGAACTTGAAGAAATCGAATTGTTACGAAAATACTGACTTACGTAAAGTTTTTGCCATCCTTGCAATTTGTGGACGGAGAAGCGAGCCTGGATCAAAACGGAGCCAATATTTTTGTCAGATTTCTCGGAATGCGTGAAAAGAATACGAATTCGGGGAAAGGAAGAGTTACTAAATCTGTAATTCTGTAGTCTTCAGCAATCCAAATCCTCAACTACGTTCTAATAGTTTTGTCTCGAACTAAGATTACTATTCCGAATCAATTATCAACTTAGATTGAGGTAGGAAATCTATTCTGCTTTAGTGCTCCAAATTTAAAAAAAAAGTAAATGTCTCAAAACAATTCTTTGTCCATTGAATAGAACTAAAGTAGAATCTCAATTAACTTACTCTTAATTATTTTCTCTTTATATTATCCTGAGTCTCAATTATTTAATACACTAGTGATAAGAGTACAGTAAAATTTCAAGTTAACCTTGAACTTTAATTTAATAATAGTTTACTAAAAATTTTAAAAATTCTGCACGAAGAAAACTGGGAAACTTCAATGTTGACTTTGATATTAAGTCGATTAATCAAGGTTTCACTATATTTTTTGTTATACAAATATTTCATTCGATTTCAATCAATTTTCAATCGATTAGTCGATTTCATCTATAACTGCGAAGATGAAAGAGAAAGAGGTGAACTATATTAAAACAAAACATTATTCCTCACAAAAAATAGATCAGGAAATTATTTAATTAAAACTTAACCCTTTAAGTCCGAAGGTAATTTAAACTTGTCGAGTTTTTTTAAAATCCACTTGTTTAGAACTGTAAACAGTTTACTTTCAGGTTCTGATAGTACAAACAATTTTTCCTTCATGTATTAAAAATCATTACACGCATCAAATTTCTATTTTAACAGTAAACGATTAATGAAGATTCGTTAGAATGAATGGAACTCTGAAGTCTTAAAGGGTTAAAAAAAAGAATGAACAATCCTCGTATCTCTTATAATTACCATTATATCAGAGAATGATAACTGATATCACTAACCCATCATTCAATAAATAACAGCAAAAGCAAAATAGTAACGCAAAGATAGTAATTAACAGTACTATACTTTCTCCTATTAATCATCCTCTCTTCGAATCTTGTTTCAAGTCGTGCAAAATGAAAATCGAGCAGTCGCAACGGCCACAGAAAAAGGAGGCAGAAAGTTCGGTAAAAGCGAAAAAGAGCGACGGCCGGTCGAGCAAGCGGCACACGATTACTTTATAAGCGATGTGCTAACGAAGTGTGTAACAGGCGATAAATAAGGAACCTATAATTACGGGCGGCGTGCCGCGAACGCGGAGTGGGCCACCCACGAGTCCACCGCTGGCTTCTACCATCACGTCTCGTTACGTGAGACCGGTAGCGAGGTGAAAAGCAGTTCTCAGCGGAACTGGTCGCCGTTGTTCCACCCGGAGGATGAAGATCTGGGTCAGCTCGGTCGGCTCGTGGTCGGTGAAAAACGATGCTGTCTGATACGAACGGCGGTGTGACCACTTTCGTGATATCTGTCCCAGAGTATATTAATTATCTATCGATAAGTAATTAGCGGGAGACGATAAGTTGCGCTGATTTCACATTCTTAAGGCCGTGGTTATTTTGTGGAAATCTACTTAGGTCGATGGATGTTTAAAGAAGATTTACAAGAACTATCAATTTTGTTCTGTTACCGTTTTTCAAATCTTTAGCTAGATAAGAATTTTTATATTCAAGTTCTACTTAGGTCGATGGCTGTTTAAAGAAGATTTACAAGAACTATCAATTTTGTTCTGTTACCGTTTTTCAAATTTTCAAATCTTTAGCTAGATAAGAATTTTTATATTCAAGTTCGATGGTCGCGTTCGCTTCTTTCGGTTCGCGATTATTATATTAAAAAGAATGAATATTCTTTCTTTTTCCCCCACGTTTGTTAATGTTAACACAGTTCCAACACTGGAAAATCGAGTTCAAGCAAAGTAAGAGACCGTTGTGTGTATACCTCACGTTTCCTGTAACCGATTTTGAGTTCGACCGGTTGAACACTGAAAAAGGTAGAAACGGCGAAAGAGAGGAGCAGCGAGGAGAGAAAAGAATGGTCGCAGGGTTTTTCTGCCGATGCCAATCGGTAGACTCCGGGGAGTCATAAAATTTCTTTCCTCGTCGTGTCCCGACTTGTTCTCACGCAACTCGATTGCCAGCTTCTTGCCTCGCGGTGATCACGAAGAAAGGAAACGTTCGCGGCAAGCAAATACGACTTTTTACATGGCAAACAAGTATGCTTCTACGGTATGCCACACGTTGCAACACGCTTTTGACTCGGACGAATAGAAAAGAACCAGCCTGGAGTCGTTGGATGTCTAATCGGTTACATAAAACTGCGAAACGAAACAGAGGGCCTTGAAAAGAAAGCCGACCAGTCGCAGTAGAACAATTTCTTGCGGTGGTAAAAATTAGTTGGTTTCTATATTCGGCTTTTATGTACTCCGCTATCGATTACCGAGTATGTTTTGAGCCGATAATCGCGCGGGAAAAACCTTCGGTGATCTCAGGTTTTTGATCGACACTTTTAGCAATAAACTGAACCTGTTTGATTCATTTCCTTAAGAATTTTATTATAAACTTGCTATGCTTCACTTTTTTTTATAAGTTGTATACTATTAATTTGGCCCTGAAGAGATTGAGTAGTCCAAACGAGAAATTTTTTAAATCTTTGTGAAGCTCTTTGAGACTTCTAAAATTCTTTATAAAAATAATTGCAGAAAGTCCATCTGAAATTACTGATCAATATATTATCAATTATTGAAAGATAGTAGCAATGTTTTAAAGATTCTCTTAATGTATATTTATACGTAGTAAATATTTTTTCAAGAAGTTCACCCAACCAAATGTAGCAGCAAGGTTTGCAAAAGTCCACTCAATATATTATCAACGTAACGGCGGTTGAGACAGTAGAAGAATTCTGCCTACTTGCGTAGAGCCGCCATTTACGTAAAATAGCTCTCATTAACACTAGGGGGTCGTCGGTTGCGTATTTCTGACCCGTATAGGGGGAGAAAAAATTTGTAGAAACCTGAAGAAACATAATCGCAAAAGGTAGAACTACCGGACCTGTCGGAGACGTGTTAATTTTGATCAATTTATCGTCATTATCAACATTACTTTCACCAACAGTAAATCCTCTCCTCTTATTGAAGAATGTTAACCTACTGGTTCAGAAATACTATAGAACGTCTATTATCCGGATTGATGGGGAGACAACCACGTTCCCTACGACGTTTATGGTATAAACGGTTAACAAAAGAAAACTGAAACAAAACCTAAAGTCATTTTTAGAAATATCTAAACGTTTACCGTATAGGAAAAAGGTGCAGTAAACGTGTCTTAAAATCAATTATTGCTCCTAATCAGAGCAGTAATAGAATAAAATCGATGATCCGAATCACAATCCGAATCACAATCAAAATTTTAACCCTTATCTGTCCTTCATTTTCCCCAATTTAATTTGTTCCTTGTTATGAAATTGACGCACTGGTTAAAAATCAATAAACGATAAGATAAAATAATTTTTGATTTGATCAAAAAATAAAAAACGCAAAATTTCAAATAAATGTCTGAATAAATATATCGTTTAATGAGAAAATTCTGTCAAATTGTCACACGGGACGGATGAGGATTAATTAATGTAATATGTGTAAGAGTACAGCAAGATTTCGCGTAAAGTTTGATCTATGATTTACAGTCAAGATGTTCTTAATCGAGGTTTCACTGTCATTTATTTCCCAGCGTAGAATCTATAGTGTTGCAGAAACGAAGCTCTTGTTCTAATATTTCATAATCAACTCTCGAAAAAAAATCACCATTACCGATGATCAACCTTGGGGTAACAAACATTCTACAATATCTCAAATTCGTTCAACTTTCGTCATCGTGAAAACCGTAAATCGCGTTGTTATGACGTTGAATTTCGTATCATAAATATTCAATGACACATTGTCATGACTTCTAATGTCACTTGAAAATGTACCTTAAACCCTCGAATACCAGTCGAAATCGAAGGAAAAGCATCAAATCAAAAAACAAAGCATCGCTATCAGAATGAACGTCGGACGAGATCAGCGCAGCGAAGAAAAGACGTTCTGGCAGCAACTTGGAAGTGATCTATTAACGTCCTTGGACACTGAAAATTGCGGCGCCACAGAGCGCCAGACACCACTCATTAGCTCATTATCGTGCTGGCAGTAGCTACCGCTGCCGCGTACACTCGTTTCCCGTCTCTCTCTCTCTTTCTCTCTCTCTCTCCTCCCGTCTCTCCTTCTCCGTCCCACCACCCTCCAGCCCCCTTTTCCAGTTATCACTGTTTCTCCCGTCCTCTCCCCGTCGCGATATCCTACTTCCTCGTTCCTGGTCCGCCTCCACGGTTTCACGCAGGCGTCGCATAGGTATATCGGTTACCGTGTGTCAGCGTACATGAACGAAATAACGCCGGCTGGCCACGTGGATTGGACAATGTCCACCCGGTGGCGCAGGATGAAATCGACTTGACACCGTCGACTCGGAATCCCGGACTCGATTCGGTTCTCGTGGACGGCAGAAATTCTTTTCGAGCTTTGAAACGGGGTGCAATGTAAAAGCTTGTGTTGGCGAAACAAACATTAACTAGATCGCGGCAGGGAGTTTTCACAGCTTCACTTGGTTATTTTTAAGTACTTTTCCTTGTCTAAACGAGAGACAATATCGGCTTACATTACCGTATCCATACACGTCAATTTTTGTGCACTTTTAGTATAATATAGAACTCGACAAAATATTTGACACGTATTTTTTTTTATCGGCATCTTTCATGTTGAAGGGGCTGAATCGCCTTCAAAGTTGAGGGTGATAAACATATTTTATCGAATATCTTGGGAACTATTAGAGCTAGACAGCTAGTGCGTTTTTTTAATGGTGATTTTTATTATATACACAGATTTGCAAAAATGGTATTTGTATAAAAAAATTAAGAATTTTCATATCTTTAATCAATTTTTTTTTTATTAAACGTTGGGCTATTTTCATCATTTACACACGCAAACCATATATCTAGACAAAAAATATGGGTAAATAGGATTTTTTGGTTTCAATTGGAGCTTTTAGTTTTAGTTTAACCGTATTTTTTGTATAAATATACATATATAGTTTGCGTGTACAAATAATGATGAAAACAGCTCAATGTTTATTTTAAAAAATTTATCAAAAATAGGAAAACGTTTAATTTTTTTTTACACAACTACAATTCTTGTAAACCTGTTTATATAATAAAAATCGCCTATAAAAGCACACAAATTGCAATTTAAATCATTAGTTTAACTCTAATAATTCCTGAGATATTCGATAAAATATGTTTTTCATCCCCAACTTTGAAGGCGATTTTCACCCCTTCCACATTGACGATTGCCGATAAAAAAAGACGTGTCAAATATTTTTTCGAGTTCTATGCTATACTAAAAGTTCATCAAAATCTGTATACATGTATTGGGTAAATGTCCTTGACAGAAATATCAAATTAGTTTCTACCCTGTTTCGAAATTCTAGATACTTTTCTTCTACTAAAAGCTTTTCAGAAATATTTATCACTCAAAGCGAATACCGTGAAAATCGCGTCTGCATATATGCAATTGCAACAGTCGCACTGCGACTCGTGGGGAATTACCTCAATAGTAAACCGCATTCAAAAGTCAACGTATTAATCTGATTGCTTTGAGTCGCGTCGAATGGCTGGATGCGTAGATAGGGTAAGTTCAACGATATTAATCGCAATTTCGTCATTCACTCGCGCGAACCTCGTGTCACCGTCCTTCGAAAACGCTGTATCTTATGTAACTGGGGTCAGATTTATGGACTCTTTAATCAATCCATGGAAAAACCGCAAACACCGCGTTTTATGACTCGCTTTGGAGCGACGAAATTACCTCACCTGGATTGAATAGTTTGAATGGTACGTTGCTTATGAATTACTCACGAATCGCAGGGTTCTATCTTCAGCTGCGGTGTAATTAATAATGGACTCACCTGAAAACAGACGAAAGATTATGTTAAAATATTGTGGAATGTTATTTGATGAATTTATGGTTATTAATGTGTGAAGTTTTAAATAGTACTTTAGCGTATGGAGTTGACATTATATTCGTTCACTTTTACACGGTTTTTTTTTTTTTATATTCATCAGTCGGAAATATCTCTTTATGGAAACTCTCGTCGACGATTTTTGGTATCTCGTGGAAATTTTTACGTTTTTGGTACATCTGTGTCACAAGAGTATCGTTCGAAACATTGCATTTTATGGGTATTGATATTTTCTTCTAAAAGAGTGTAATACGATATTGTTATTTTTCCAAAATGTTTCCTATTTTAGTCGTCCGACAATTTTATACGTATAATATCAGCGAAGCTTCCATACTCTCTAAAATGTTACAAATTCTTTGCAGAATATTTTGATGGGCGTATATTTTTTCTACTCCTAGATGAATGTTTTAGCATTTTAACTTAAATCTGTTTACACTCTGCTAATGTCAAAAATAACAACACCTTGAAAAAGCTGAAGCTGATATTTGTCAATTTCAGTAGCTTAAAAATTGATTTCGATTCCAGCTCAGAATATTTCATCAGACTAAATATTGTAATGTTACATAGAGAACAATCAGTTTCTGCTAATTGTGATTTGACAATACAGTAAAAATTCGATGCGCGTCAATTTAGCATTGTATTTGACATTATTATTTTGTAGATGGTGCTACATTTTTTTTTGTCTGAAATGAGGTGCAGACTCGTAAATTATAACACTTTTCACTTTTGCAGATTATTGAAGAGACTTCCTACTAAATAAATACAGATACAATAAAATTTGAATCGACGTGCATATATCTGCGGTTTTAAGTTTAAAGTGTTGGTTACCAATATTGCACCACAACCTCCAATTTTATGAAATCCTCGTGTTCAAAGCAAAAATTCGTTTCATACACTTTCTGATAGCAACAAAAATTTTGCTTTCTAAATTTGAGTTAAGACATAAACTAAATTTTTTTTTATAAATGTGATTTGAAAAAGAAAAATAAAACGGAATATAGAATATATCGGAGGGTGAAATAATTCCTGAATATTCAACGGTCCTGAAATATAAATGAACCCATTCGCGAACCCCAAGGATCCGGAAGCAAAATATTAATTGTTTCGGATGATCTGACCTGCTACCAACAGAGACGAGGACGGCTCGAGATGAAAAGGGTAACGACAACACCCTCTCTGCACGATACCCAAAGGGGAATCAACTTCTAGGATGTCTCGCGTGCTTGGGCTTACATAATACACACATCGGTGGGGATTGCGATTATTTGCTCGGCTGCAATACTATCTATATCCGTACCGATCTGTGTTTGCCGTTCCCATGTTGACAAGCGTTCTACGCTCGGACTAAGCACGATGAACCGTTTATATTTACCCACGTACGCCAGTTTACACTCCCAGCAAGCCACTACAGTTAAACGAAGTCAGGAGCACGCGCATGTCAGGAAATCTGCGCGTATAAAACATTTCATTTGTTGGCTTATTACCGGCGAGCCAATTAACAGCAATATTTTATCTAGCGATGGAGACCAATGCGCTTCGAGAATGAAGTAAATTTCATCATTCTAACAATACTTATCTGTTTTCATTGGTCATACGTTCAAAATGTGTTTTATCAATGCTTTCAAAGTTCATAATTCGAATATTTTCATCGATAGCCTGAGTTCGATTGAAACAGATACAGGATTTGGATTTTTCAAAACTCTGTTTCAAGTTTATAGATATCCAAAGATTATTAATTTATGTATTTAAGTGAGTCTAAAAAATGTAAGGTATACAAAATTGTAAACTTGTTTGTATTTCGTGGGAACTTATTTCTTATTAATAATTTTAAAAAATTTTCTAACTTCAATTTCGTAATGAAATGTACATAAATAGATTCCAAAGAATTCTCATCTCATTCGAATGCGCGTTTAAAATATTTATAGATTTATTACGTATGAGGGTGAGGAATTATGCCTTACTGTCTCAATAAGAAATGAATTCAGTCGATGTATCATGATCTTACAATGAAAAAACGCGTATGCGAATGCCTTCCTTATTTAGTACTAATGAATGTCTAGTTAATTGAATTTCATAAAGATAGCGATGTAATATATATCATTAGATATTATCGATGCATATTAATGCACATTATGCACCATTATTAGACTGTGGATATTTATGCATTTATGACTAGTGTAAATATGCAAGAATGTACAAAGGTATATAAAGTTGCAAACATGCATAAAAATTATTTGGAAAATGAGACACATTTTCATTCGAGCTTTAAATCATGTCTGCCAGAACATGAATTTGCATAAATATCTGTAGGTTAATAATTAATGCTATACATCGGCTATATATTACAATGATTTAAAAAACTGAAGCCTAGAATAATTAATAGTTGCTGTATTTCAGAGTGAATTGAATGCGATATAATTTTTGAGATTAAACAGAAGGCAATGATAATGAATTCGCATATGCGAAGGTGGAATAAATGGGACGAAGAAAAGAGAAAAGAATCGGCCAAGTATTCGATGATTTCGCCGATCACCCGATACAATCGATGCGCTCTCGTGCGTAACGGCCGGATAACCGATCCACGACGATGTATCGGGAACAAGTAGTACGTGACTCGTATGTCGGCCCCATTACACGGCGCATTACCACTGTCAACATTGCCGCGCACACGTATAATAACGGTTATTAGATATGGCCTGGCCTGTTACGGGGTTTGCCCTACGCATTGCCCAGTGTCACCCACGGAATCGAGCATCTGAACGGATTCCTAGGAGCGTCGCCCTACTGACCATGCGAGCCCACAGGTGTTTGTTCGAGTTCGGTTTACCTCCGAGAGGAACAACGGGGAAAGTTCGAGCCACCGTGAATATCGGTTGCCTGCAATTAGCCCTCCGATTTGGCGAATACCGAGACCCCGAAGACCGTCGGGCATTTCGTTTTTGATAGATACCGACATCGATCGCTAAACACTTCTATTTTAACCCTTAACGCAAAGAGGAGATAGCCATATGATAAAATATACAAAATATAAAAAATATAGTGGAACTTGCAATACTTATTATCAGAACATAAAACACAATGTTTTCGATGTTTCAATTCCTTACTTCCGTTTGTAAAAATTTAATCTCGCAAGCACAAACATAGAATTGGAACTTGAATAACACTATTTAATATTCATTAACATAAACATTGTAATTTGAAGAATTGAGTGGAAAATTCGTGCCGCTTGTAGGTACAATTTTTAGCTCTGAAACTTGAGAATTTCTACAGGGATAGAATAATGATGTTGCGCGAAAAATAGCAGAAAGTTATAGAACGAAATGAAAAGTACCGCAGTGAACAAAGCTACATTGAAGTATAAAAAATTGTCTTGTAATTTAACCAAACTTCGGCTCAACCTAATATATTTTATATACATTCTATATTTTGGCATCTATCAAGAGCCTCATAGATTTTTGAGCACTTAGAATTGTCATGAATGCATAAAAATCCGCAATCTACTTATCACTAACCTATCGAAGGATTAAAATCCTAAAAATCTCAAAAGCTCCAAACCCAAAATGAGTGTAACAATCGAAATTACAACCTCTCCAAAGAATTACATGCAAACAATTCTCAAAGAATTCTTAAACAATCGAAACTAATTAAATTCACGAGCGCAGCGTCTCGCTTAATTTCTGTTCCGCTGAACCGGAAGCCCCTCCTCCTAAATTCAAACACGTCGTCGCGTGCCGTCTTCATCAGGCCCCGCAGAGGCGAGCATCCCGACGTCGAACTCCCGTTTAAACATATTTTGTCAACCGAAGGGGGGACCGACGGATCGGCGTCCACCGCCCCACGTCGGACACTCCCCCCCCGGCTTGCGTATGTCGCAGTGACCGTGGCAAACAAAGCTGAGAACATCATATGCAGGTAGGATTATAGCCGGCGACCCCTTTTTTTCGGTTTAGCAGGATGATGAGCCACCCCAGAGCGAGCCGGTGAATTTCCGCCGGGCTTATCCCGATCTCCATTCTTCCCGCCGATGCTGATCCATCTCGATTCGATCATCGTGCGCGGGCACAAAGGGGACGGGGCTGCACTTGGCCGTGGTCGGGAGTCGGGAGCGAGAAGGGAACCGAGGGGGTTGAAGGAGGAAAGGACACGAGGCTCCCGGTTCACCGGAGAGAGAAAGAGAGAGAAGGCGCGAGGCCATGGGACACGACCGGCTTGGGATGTTAAATGCACAAAAGTGTAACTGCATTGTCGAAATGGAAAAATCCCCCCCGAGACGTCGATGGCACAATAATGGGACCGATTATAATCTTGTCTACCCCCCGGGGGCGCTCTATCTCCCCGTCACCGCTGCTCCGTGTCATCCTCGGGACTAGGACGGCTAACAGCCTCGTGTCTCTGCCTCACCTTGCCCACCCTATCTGTGTACGCACGATAGGTAGGCGGGGTGTGTATCTTGTTCGGTTATTGACTAACCGTGCTACGTTCCCCTCCGTCGCCCCTTCAGCCGAACGACGTCTCTTTTTCAGTACCTTCCGCGCGGAGGACACCCAGTGTCCCCCGGTTAATACCCCATGTACGACACGCTGTAGCCTAATTAAGTGCGCATAATGGATCCGACAGTTGTGCGTATTGTGCCCGAATGGAAAATGTGTGTCCCTCTATGCGCACCCTTGTCGGATCGTCGCCGATGCTCCTGGATCATCGCGATGAAATCGGAAAGTTTGCGTCGACTCCGCGGATGCGGATAGAACGCGTGAGCTAGGTGAGGAATGCTGGCTATCGGCTTCTTAGGAGAATTGTTTGGATGAATATTCTTTTGGCGGTAGAGAAAGCTAACGAGATTAAGTTCTGAGAGTTGTAAAATGGATGCTTCCACCGTTTTCGAGGAATCAATTACTAATGATGAGACGAGGCATACTTTTTCTACGTTTTGGGGGTAAATTAGATACAACTCTAATTTTTTTTATCATTTTCAGAAATTCGAACCATATTATAATGTCCTTTTATAGCAAGCGAATGCATCAATGGAATGCACTCCTGAATTCTAAGCATTCTCCAAGAAGATATGTATGTAGTGTACACATAATATGCTGAAGAAGACCAGAAGGCGTCGAAGGAATGACAGACACCTCGCCATCGCGACTTTTAATTAGCTCCCAGCGCCGTCGAAGCTTCGAATCGCAGATAAGCGGCTCAGCTTCTCGTCCGAGAACAGATTCGCGCGAATTATGCACGCGCTATCACGCAACCGGCTACCGGCGCGGCGATAAGGTGCAACCGTATCGTCGTTACAAGCAACAACAACTTGTCCGTATCGGGTAACTGAGCCAACGTTGACCAGCTGTCGCGACTGGAAACTCCTCTGTACACGCGTCTCCGCGGCGTTCTACTTTTATCGGCCGTTGAATCGATGATCGATCCTCTCTGCTTGTGGCCTGACGACAAGCATCGGTGACGAGCAAAGCAACGAGCAACCAGGAGCAACGTCACCAACGCGAGAGGATTATTTCCAGCGATCTCGCCTCTATCCACAGGCCGTGGAACCGTGAAGCACGCGAAGCCGAAGTCGTAATATATGCGCGAGCAAAGATCTTAAACCAGTTTAACGCCGAGCCAGCTCATTAAATAAATCTCTGGTCTCGCGTTCCGATGATTGCTTCATTCAACCAATCAATCTTGCCTCGGCTACCGTGCTCCCCGTCTTCTTATATTGGGTATGTAATAAGCGATTGAGGATTTCCTGTGTTGATAAATTGAGGGAGACGTTTGTGGACGGAAATGTAACGCCTCAGTCAAAATCCTAACACGTTACATGGGTGTGACTAGGATATTTATGGAGTGGACTCGATGAATGATCTCGTATCGGACCAGGATATATGCTCGCCGATGTAGTCGCCGGTTTCTGGAAATAGGCGGAGGTAATAGGGACAAGAAGGAATACATGACGACTGAGTGGTTATTAAAGAGGCTTTGGAAATTATATTCGGGTCTAAATAGAGGAGATGTCGATGCGGGTTCTGAGTGGCGAGCACTTATCGAATCCAGAGTAGACAGCGTTCAGAGTTTAAAACAGTAAAGTTTCTCTACTTCTTTTTTTTCAAACGGCTCAATACGTTTGTTCATACTGGCAATTCTAACGCGGCACAAGTATTGACAGTATAAAATTTGTATTACTGTAAATTATTGTATATTATATAAAAAAAATCAGTTTATGTATATTGGGTGATAACTTCTATACATACGTAATAAGTAATGTTAATTTAATAGATTTATACTGAGTGGTTCAAACAAATTTCAATTTATAAAAAGTACTTCAATTTCACTTTTCATTATTTGAATCTAACTGATGAAATGGCTTACAGATTAATGACTCCCGCTGTCATTCCACGATCGACTGAAAATTTAGCACGGCCCAATATTGGATTTAATTAAAATATTTGGTTAATTGTACATGTGTCCCATGCATTTTTTAAGTCAATTTCCTCTAAATTGAAGCTCTGCATAGGCAGATTGTAATTTATATTTTAGCATACTGTGGAAGGAAAGATATATAATATTTTACAAGTTATTTTCTCAGAGGTACTTGCAAATTTCCCTGTGAATTATCTTTTTAATTAAATGAAATATATAGGAAAATTATTGAAGGTTTAATACATAGACCACCTTGAAGTTGAAAAAATACTCTCTCTTTATAAGAAGAAGACAAACGAAGAAGAAGGAAATATATTAATCTTTAGTTGTTCACACAATTTTTTATTAAGCTCAACAATATTTACTCCAAATTGTGTTTTTTTTTTAATTGAAGTATAAACTCTAGGAAATAAATAAAAAATTATTACAGGTATATCCACAATCCGTTTTTATTTGAAATATTTAAATAGTCATGTTATATTCTCCAGGACTTGATTGACTATGAATATTAGGATAAATAACAAAATTTTGAAGCATTGAAATGGCACATTATGTAAGAAAGTGGTAAAAATATAATTTCAAAATGTTGTGTATCTTTGTTTTATTTAACACTGCCATTAAAAAAAATGTAAAAGACTATGTCAAACTAAAATTTTTATTCAAATCATATATTAATGGATTATGGATGAATAATATCTAACAATAAGGAGAAATTAACTCCTTGTTCTATAATAGCATGTGACACTTGTATGACCAATTACGTTTCAAATATTAGAATGGACGTTGTTAGATGATTACAAGCGAAGAAAAAGCAAAATTGAAAGACTTTTCGAGAGCTACAAATCTACCATATTATTTTCTTATCTTAGAATTAATAAATTGTAAATTATCTAATATCTTATAATTCATATATTTATAATCTAAAGAAATTGATAGGGCAAGGGGTTAATTCCACAAAGTTTATACTATAATTTTTATTCGCCCGATTCCCAAACGATTAATTAAAACAACTTTCCATTCATATTTCAAGTAAGTAATTTCTTTAAAAAGATTGTTACGACTAAAGCGACTCACCCTAAGTTCAAAGCATCCCCCCCCATTACTAAAACTGCAATTTTTATTCCGGATTTGAATCGTGGATATTTAAAGCCTTACAGAAATTTCGCTCATAAACTATGTAACCGTTTCGTCAGCGTCTACACCCGGCAGAAATAGAGGGAGGGATCATCACAAAGCGCGGTCCACGGAGGGAGGCCGAGAGGAAGGAAGCGTCGGCGTAGGAGGACGAAGTAGAAGAGCAGGAAGAGACGGAAGAGGAGAGGGAGGGCCGCGGGGGAGAGGGAGGGCCGCGGGGGAGAGGGAGGGTTTCCAGCTCGACGGAGCCAATTCAGACCCGGAATTTATCCTATCAATTTCTGCTTGGTGGAGTGGCAAAGAGCTCGACAGTTCGGCTTGGCGTTCGCTATATTAACGCTACAAAATTTTGCCGGCCACGAAGAGGCCCGCGTGGAACTACCGCACGTTTCCGCTCTTCTCGCGGTACCTACTCGCACCCTCCACCCCTTTGTCCCTTTTCGCCGTCCTCCGCCCTCGGCGAGAGGGTGGGACACGGCAGAAACAGCCCCCCGCGGCTTCCGTTCGTTTGCGTTCGTTCCGTGGGTAGGGAAAATTTCGTCGTCTTCTTATTCAAGTGTACCCGATTACATGGACGAGTACACTTCCGATAGTTTTTGCGCGCGATTCTTCCTTTCGTCGTCCAGTGTCCTTCCAGTTGGTTAATTGCGAATCTCCGCTACGTTCTGCCCGCCGACGATAGTTTTGCGGCCGAACGAGTTCGACGGACGAAGGAAACGGAGGAAACGTAGAGGACACAGAATGAATAGTGTCCGTCGATCGATTTAATCGATTTTTACCGGTGTTTTTATTGAATGCTGAAGGTTTCTGAAAATGTTTCTTTCGTTCGCGTCGATGGAAGGTAATTTCAGTTTGCCGTGAATTTTCTCAGGCTTGATAAAGGCTGAATAATTGGTGAAAAGCGAAAACAAAAGAATTTATTTTGTTCGTCGTGTCTAGATATTTCTAAACATTTTCAATGCGCAGCTTTGTGAACTCGACTGTGGACAATTTGTTTAGGAGAGGAAATATTATACTGCATACGTTTTTCTTTAATTTTTGGTGGTTCACGCAAAAATAAAATTCTGGTCACAAAAAACCATCAATTCCCTTCGAACCTATTTCTCAAAATTTTCAGAATATTAGAAAATCGATCATTTCTATAGATAATGAAATAAAACATTTTCACGCTCAAAGCAAAGTCTACAATACCACTTCAAATCCGAAACGTTAACCCGAGTCAAGTATGAAAATTTTCTCGCGCTGGATTTTAACTTCCAGGACCAAAACAAAGCACTCAGCTTCCAATTTTCCCTTTTTCCACGTCACCTTCTTCTATTCTCATTCGAAGAAAACAGACCATGAAAGCTTGCAAGTTCCACGACTCCGAGGAAACGATTCTAGCAAAAGGTTCTAATATCGGTGATTTCAACGTGCACAGAATCGGATCGACTTCTCCAAGGATCGATTTCTTTCATCCGTTATTTTCCTAGCCACACTGTACTAATCGCCGGGGTCGAAGAGGACTCGGCGAGAAGTGAGAGAAAAACAAATGACGAGGCAAGGTGTATTCGCTGCGACAAAGGAGGCAGATACAACGTTAGACAGAAGGAAGCGGGAAGGGAGAGAAAAGGAGAAGCGAGCTGAAGTCGCACAGGGACGCGGCTCTTCAGGTTTAGCGGAGCAAATAATGCAGCAGTGAGAGCCTAGTCAGGCTTTTCATGCAGAAGATCAGCGAACCGATCGCACTGATCTTTGTCAAAAACAATACCCTTTGGCCTTTGAATTTCACTGGTAAAATACGGGCGCTAGGTGATTCACCGTTCAGTTTGTGCATACACGGGCCTGGAGAAGCAGCTTGCGCGGACTAACCGAAACGTGTCCTTATTCCGACGACCCTTCTCTCTCTCTCTCTCTCTCTCTCTCTCTCTCTCTCTCCCCCTCTCTCTCTCTTATCCTTATCTAAATAAGCGCAGCTGTATCCGACTTGTGTTCTAATCATTACTTCCATTGCTTCTTTGGAAGCTTTCAATCTTCGGTTGGGAAAATACTTTGTCTCTATGAAATCTCCGTTTATGCGAGTTTCCACTTGTGTGGATGAAATTTTAGCAACGGCTGATTGACTGAACAGTGGATGCAAGTATCTCAATTTCGTGATGGAATGGAAGAGACTACGGATCGATAGAACTGCAGAGAACAGTGAATAAAATAAAAAGGATTGCGAGATACTGTGACTTACAAATTTTGTTCATGAAGATTACATTGGTTCAACTCTAAAACTGATGCAACTGTGCGATAATCACCAATGCAGTTCATCGAGACGTGGACTTATTCAATTAATCTCTAGATTTCTTTTAAACTTCAATTCTACTTGAACTCGAATCGTAGACAATTTTGGAATTAGATGAAATGAAAAATCGAGAGTCTGTTACGAATATTTTAATACCTGTAGAATTTGAATTTGATATTCAACTATTCGAATAATTAAGAGTCTCCGAATATTCGTAGTGTTCGAATTTCGTACTATTGTACCGACTACGAATTTAAACGTGAATTATTTTTTCACACTGTATTAAAATACTTCTATTCGTTCAAATAATTCGAATAAATTATTCGTATTCGAAGTTATTAAAATTATTCGAATATTTCAAATAATCGGATATTTACAGCTATAGTTAAAAACTTCCGGAAGCTCAATGACGAAACAAAAGTGAACCTGTTGCCATTAGAAATCCGCGTGACATTGTCGTGAGTTAAATTTACAAGGACCGTCCCCGAAATTGCAAGCCGATAATAGCCAGCCGATTAATTTGAAGGCACGATGCGCCGGTGATCGGCCGCGTTCGATCGACCGGGAACAGGTTTCGGGGAACACGGTAAACGGACTCGCGGATCGTTTCACGGAGCACGCCGATATAAATTCATGAAAGGGGTGGGAGACATTTTTCAAGCTTCGTTCTCGAGCAACTGACGCCACGGTCTTTTGGCACACGCACACAGGTAACAGGGGGGAGAGAGTGGAACGTGTGCACGCGCATAAATCTCCGCGAGTAGACGTGGCTGGCATAAAAAGCCAGTCGGTAATTTCATGGCTAAGCAATCTCGAAAAGGGAAAAAGAATGATACGAATCGTAATTCGTAGTCGAAATTCGATTCGACGGCGGTCCACCGATTTCGCGCCGTGCTTTTTTACTCGAATTTCTCGTATCGCGCCAAGAGGGCGATCGATCAGGGGCTGCAGGGAGGTTGGGAAAAGTAATTGATAATGAATTAATAGCTGCTGTCTGGGTGATGGTAATTAGTACTGATCCAGAAAATGCTGCCGATGGTTGATAGTGTTGAGATAAACGGAGAATGAAGGGGATGTCCGAGTAGTGTGATTTATGGCGACTCATGAATTTGTTCGCAAGGAATGGATTGTTTTTCTTTGGTTTAAATATGAAGATTGTTCTGGATAAATGTTAGAAATTAAGAAGGCTGGCAAATTAAGAAAATGTATACTATGCATATAATTCAGAAGATTTCAGAATTAATTAATGTTCTGAATATGTATGAGCACAAAAATCTGCGAATCAATGTATACATATAAAACAAAGGTGGACATTTTCTAAAATTTATTGTAATTTTATGGGATCATATATTTGGTGACAGAAAAGGATTAAAAAATTGCGATGAAATTCTGTCGGAACAGTCACACTCCTTAAACATTATTCTACAGATTTTTATTACTACCCAAACTTGGTTTTATTTCAATGTTAAAATTACTGCCAAAGGTTTTAAATACCCAAACATTTTAAAAACGAAAAGAAAAACAGTCTATTGCGGATTTACTTAATAAACTTAAAAAAACACTTTCTGGTCATCAACAAACCAAAATAGAATATTTCTCATCGATATTAGTTATCCAGTAAAAAAGAAAAACATTTTTCAAAACTAATAGTGCCTAAATAGATAAAAAAAAAAAATAATGATACACACAATTTGCAATGGTTATTCATGACCGAAATTCATACTGATCAACCGCAATCACTAAAACCCAAGTGTAAAAAATATTAGATGCAGGAAAAAGTTGTTATTAATGAACTCAAAACGAAACATTTACAGCAAAGAAATGTATCAGCTTATAGAATATTGTAAGAGAGTTCTAGAAGTAAATAGCGTCAACCTTATTAAACAAAATAACCATTCAAAATAATTCAAAATATTTGAACCTTCTAATACGCCACACGAACTTTTTTCGGTATCTAATAAAAGCCATTGTCCACTTTTTCTAAATAAACTTTGTACCAATCGAACGCTCAGGTAATTACTACCTAAAAACCGACATAAATTACAGTAGCAGAAGGCGCAAGAAGGCGGAAGGAGGAGCGCAAGCTTCGAGGAAGGGCGAAGAATGTGCGTGACAAAACAACAGCGCCTTTGAAATCGAGGCAAACACACGAGACCCTCGGCGGGGATCACGAAGTCAGTGAGCACTTTGTCCGCGCGAACAATCGATTTCTCGATCATAACAACGAGTACCGGTTCCAGTCACCGCAGCAGCCGTCTCTCGCCACTTAAAAAATCCATATAATAATTCGTCGAAGCTACGGGGACGTTCGAGAGAGCGAGAGAGAGAGAGGGGGAGGGGGCGGAGGAAGGGTAGCAGCACGGGGGTTGACGGGCAGGGGACGGTGGAAAGGTCGACAGAGGAGAGAAGCCGCGGGAGGGGTTGGAAAAGGACAGGGACGCGCGGGGGGTGTAGAGGGTGGATGCACGAAACTCGGTTGCTCCGTCGGCGGAGGCCTCTCCCTCCACTCTTTTTTTTTTATGAATATTCGAACACGCGCCAATAAATTCGAATGTGCACGACGGAAGGGTCGTCAGACGTGAAGTGGTAGTCCGTTTGCCGTTGATAGGCTGGCTCGCTGGTCTGGTAGAGCTTTACCAAAGGGTGATGCACGCATTACCGTCGACTGTATGCGTGTGTCGCACGCGTGCGCGTACTTATATTCGTAGGTAAAGAGGCGCAGGTATCGTAGGGCTCCCTATTCGCCCGAGGAACCACCACCCGCCATCGAAACGGGCTGCTCCCATCGGAACCCACCCTCTCTCTACCCCGTCGTCGACTCAAGCTTCTTATCCCAGAGGGAGAGAGCCGGAGAGAGAGAGAGAGACACGCTCCTTCAACCCCCTTCCTCTCGTAACATTGGAATTTCGTTCTTTCTCGATATCCACTCCCCTGTCCCGAATAGCTCTCGGAGTTATTGAAATTTGCTGCTCGAACGCAGTCGATTGAAATCAGACTCGGAAAATCTCGGGTACCCAGTGCTGTTTGTTGGGGAAAAATTTTCTGTGTCTCCGAAAATGACCCGCGGAATCTGTTTTGTTCGGAATTGGGTGGAATTATTCGGGAGAGAGAGTTTCGGGGGTTGTTCGCTATGCTTTGGGGTGAGTTTCAATATTATATAATACTGGCATTTCTTTTACGATAATCGCTAAGTTAAAGTTATTAAAATGGCTTGATGTGAGTAGCAATTTTAATTTCTAGTAAAATTTTCTTTATATTTTTATTTATATTTATCAACATCCACACTTCTCTTGTCCATAAATTGCATATAAATTATACATAAATATTAATAGTATACTAGTAAGTCTTATCTGCTTAATATTGTTACGAAAATAATAGATTTGTTTACATACTTAATTGAATTTTTTAAAGAGAATGTTTAAATAATTACCTGTATGTTAATATCATAAAAAATTTTCAACTTTAATTTCCTTTTCTAATTTGTATAAAAATTTTGTGTTATTAACTACGCTATTTGTGTTCAGAGTTCAAGACGTCTTCATTGACTAAAAGCTCACAGATATTTGTTAACAGCTATATCTTGAAAAATCGTAAATACTTTTTATTGCAATTTGGACGAAATTTGGATAGAACTGATTTAATGAAGATTATCTGTACCTTTTAAAAAAATTCCCAAGTTAAGTAAAATTGAGAAAACAAAATTCTAAATTTTACATTTAAATATCCAGTTTCTGTTCTTTTCTGTAAACTTCTGTCATAATTAAAGAAACTAAATTTTAACATGATTCTACAAACCTGAATACGAAATCTATGAAACGATAGCATTTATTGATCGATTCGTTATCTAGAAATACGCACGCGAATAAATACTGGTCCTTCTGAATTGGTCGTCTCTATTTCCGAGGTTCTTGCCGAAACAAAAAATATCCAGAACTACGAAAATGGTTTAAAATAATTTAATATTCGCGACCTGTTATATAAAAATCCCTTTTTTATATCAATTTGATCCTACTACGTGTCTCTTAAAAATTCAAAATGAAATAACTGTTATTATTATCACGTTATTGTGAAGTCAGACTACAAAATCTTCAATATAATATCAAGAAAAAAGATATCTAAACGATAACACTAATCTCCCATTTTTTCAAAATTAAAACACTTGTCAAAAGAAATCAAATACTCCAATGGGTAAAAAAAGACGCGAAGACCACATCAGAGTAAATAAAAAGTCTCTTATAATTAAACAAATGACGATACTTCTCAATTCAAAATTCAAGTACATTCAGCGAATATCATCTCCATCCACCCTCAGAATCCACACGACGATTCTTGTTTTCCACAATTCTCTCCCAACAAAACACTCCAAATGCAAAGTAAAAAGGAAAAAATACAGAACTCCCAATAAAATCGAAGTTTGTAAGCCGCCTCGCAATTTGAAATCTCGTCAAAGTACGTCAACACTGGACTATTGATTACAGGTGGTGATCGACGGGGGGGCGACGACACACGAACGGGAAAGGATGAAAGTCAGAAAAGTGTGGGCGTTAATTAAACGCGAAACAAGAGGGCCCGAAATTGATCGGTGACCAAGTCGGGCAGCGGCGCGCGCGCGATTGTTCCGCGTCCTCGACGGGGGCGAGTGGACCGCACGATGCACATGCAGGAATCCTACTCTTCGGCAAGAATACAAGGGGGCTAAAAGACGGGGAGAGAAGGAGAAAGGAAGAGAGAGACAGAGAATCGGCGGAGAAGAAAGCGGAGCAACTCAGGCCCGATGTATGGAAAGTGAAAGAGACACACACAAGCGTCTCTCGCTGGCTAATGCAGCGCGGTGAAATATTCATCAGTCTGCCTGCCTGCCTGCCTGCCCTGCCTCGGTGGCGCGGGCCAACCCACCCTTTACATTTCGTAATTACCCTTCCAGCCCCGTTCTTCCACCTCGAGCTAGCCTCCCCAGCCACCTCTACCCTCGTCCATCTCCTTCATCACTGCCTACCACCTACACTCCGGTCCCCCTCTTCGTCATCGTCGTCAAACTTCTCGTCTCGGGCCCCCCTAGTCTTATCCCTCTCCCCCTAGCCCCCCGCACCACCCGCTCGTTCCTTAAACCCCCCCTTCGACCGCCACCACCGCCACCCCCCGGTGTTCCTCATCGTATTGCTTAGTTTTCTCCGCTGCTCTGAAACCGGCATTTCCAATTTCTCTGGCCTTCCCGTCACCTACCCATTAATTTCTCCGTCAACAATGTGGTCCAGCCGAGCTTTCGTAACAAGCTTTCGGTTTGTTCCGCGCCCTGGTGTTAATGCTTCTTCCTTCTCTTTCTTAATCACGGCCTTTGTTTACCCTGAGTAGCGATATTCTGGCGCCTTTGTACCAGGTGACCCACAAGACTGGCGAGAGAGTTTTCGGAGGCTTGCGCCGTGCGAGGGGCTGAATATTTGTCTTCTTTCAAAGTTACTTCGGTGGTGAGAGGAAAAGTTTTGCTTATTTGAAATGATGAAGATGGGATTGTATTTTGGGGGTTTTATTTCAATTTCGCGTGGCAAGGCCGATATTTATTTTATATTGAGGCTCTTTTCATTTTTATCTTGGTTGCTTGATACGGTAAAAGCTGGAATAAATGACATTCAAATATTTTCAATTTTTGTTATCTTGTGCTACAGTTATTCGAGAGACTGAAGGTACGTTTTCATATCACGCTAAAACGATTTACTGTCACATGAACAGATACCATAAAGATACAGCTTCCGATACACCAACGTGCATTTTCTGTAGCAGCAGCGAATTTTTGACGGCGAGAAATTTGAGCACTAAAATACATTTTGAAATTTTTGCGTTGGTGAACGAATTTATAAATCCACCACATCTTCGATTTTTCCGTTGCGAAACATCCGTTGCCACTGCGCGAAATTCGCGTTGATGTGTGGGTAGCTCAAAAAAACAGCGTTACTTTGAGCAAAAACCTTCAACTATGATTTAGTAATGATTTATTACAAATAAGAAGATTCCCTATCTAAGAGGGTGCTCTAATTCTGACTTTAATATTAAGTCAGTTCTTCTGTAGACTTACTGAAAAATCTTTGATCTCGAGAATAAACAAAGTCATGAATAGTCCATTTGATCTGCTCGTTTGATGTCTGTAATTACTCAGACAGCGATTAGGAAGTCCAAATAAGGAATTCTAGTGCAACTGTCCGTGTTTCTCAGACGTTGTGCCAGATTTTCTTTCACTGAGAACATGACAATAGTTTCTAAGTAACCAAATATTTATTGTTAAATAGAAAAGCAGGTTTTAGAATTTGTTGAAAATAATTTCATCGTTCCCGCGAAACTGGAAAACTGAGGATAAACTTATATTAATAATATCAATCATGATTCTGTTAAAAACTGTTGCGCGTAGGCATACCGTGTAACGCAATACGTAGAATGCAATTTCCCATAACGTGGTTAAAAAAATTGCTCCTGCCTCTTTGAACAGGATGAAAAAATAGCTGCAACCTTCATAGAACGCGATGGGTGGATCGTAACAGTAAAGCACTTATGTGGTAAACAGATTCACTTTTTATTTGTTGTATTTTTTTTTTTAGTACTTGCACTCGTCAGAAAAACAAGTATCTTTTTATAAAATATATTACTACAAAAGTGTAAAGAAAACTTTTGGTAGAATGATTTTTTTTCAAGTGTCTCAATTTTATCGATTTTCTACTTTATTTTAGGAACTAAATTATTATTTTCGACTTTCTGTAAATTGAATATCTACTTTCTATAAATTGTTAGAAAAACTGCTAAGTTTGATTAAATGAATGATACAATTTTGGGATAAGTTGTGATACTTCTACATTCAATTTTGGAGTTGATTAATTTTATCAACAATTAATTCTAGAAGTGATAGAACACTTAGAAATTATAATTCTTTATGATTAATACTTCGGAAAGCTGTATATTAATATTATACTCAGTTGAAAAATAAATTTGTTCGATATTTTAGAGTGAAATGAATAGAAAACACCGAAGGAACTCATTTACCAACTCAATATTTTAAGACTTCTAACTAGATCAAAACGCAAAGAGACTCAAAAGACTCAAAACCGATCAAAACTCAATCATCAACGCATTCCACAGATTTGAACTTCGACTCAGGTGCGCGATACGATTTTTTCCCGCGACGAACACAAACTGTCAACGACTCGAAGTGTCTCAGATCCCATCGCTACTCAGAACAACCCGCGCACCTTGGCAAGAACTCAAAAACCCGTCGGATTCGGATCGGCCGATCGGCAAAGGCGTTCAACAAAGGCGTGATATCGTGACGGTGAAAGTCAATCGAGACGCCCATACATATCCCGTGCGAGCGATCGGTGGTCTAAATATTTATGCGCTAATGCCTATGCGTCGATTCGAACATCAAAGACGAGGTAGCTCCCGATCCCTCCCTGCATAGTCCGTAAAAATAAATTCCCGCCGGTCCGTGCACGCCACCCCAACGCATTCTCGTCGACGGCGTAGCCCCGACGAAGACGAACCCCGTCGACGTTCTTGCACACGTATGTCGCCCTCGCTCCCTCTTCCGCGCTCTCCTCTGTCGACGCGGCCGAGGGGTTCGAAAAACCGATGGGGTGCGCTCGGCCCTGAAAACCTAACCTAGGTTCCGCGGTGCGGAACGCCGATACGCACGTGAAAACACAAGTTGTGTGCCCCTGGTAAACACTAGACGCCCGTTGACTTGCCGCGACGACGACGACGTAGAGGAAAAAGTCGGAGGAGCGGAGGAAACCGTCGCGGACTCGTGGAAACGCTTAAGTAAATATCGGATCACGCGCGCAGTCACACGAGGACTGAGGGTCGTGGCCTCGCGTTGTTCTACTCGCGGAGAGCCGAATTCCTTTCTCTCCGAGAAGTAGAAAAGGGATCTGCGGATCTGCGGCCCACATTCACAGGATCCTGCGCAACGAAAACATTTGCGGAAACAGCAGAGTTTGGGGATAATCCGGAGTGCGTTGCGACACGAGGTGCAGATATCGCGGTTATGCGTTTTGTCTACCAAAGAAACAATTCGATTTGGAGTAGATTTCTTCGTCCTTGGGCTGCGAGTATCAAATTTATTTATTTAGAGATATTGGCGATATTAGATGATACAGACGATAAAGAAAACTAACGTTGAAGCATATATATATATATATATATATATATATATATATATATATATATATATATATAAAAAAGAAGCATGTCTGATGTGCGATCGCTGATTCACACTTTTGCTGTTGTTGGAACACACGGTGCTTTCCTATATTTGTTTCAATGTTCAATTTCTGCAACGCTCTTACGGTCACTAATTTTTGCTTCGTAATTTTGGAAGGAGAAAATTTAAAATAAATATGGTTATTCAAAAGAAATCTACAGTAGAACCACGATTATCCGGCTTAATATGAGAGTCAAAACTGAAGTGTTTCCTTGACGAAGAACCATTTTATTATTAGTATAGCAGCATTAATTGAAAATTCAAATTTTACTGTACTTCCATCGCTGTCGAGTTAAATAATCGGAGCTCAGAATAATAAAAACAGAAAGTAATTAAAAGCCGGTTAATCGAGGTTCAGCTGTATCTTTAATGAAACAAAATCTGGAATAACGTTCAAATTTTTGCAGTAGTAGGGTCATTCGGTGTAAACGGACGCACTTTTGCTGTTTTTGTTTCACTGAGCCGAAACTACCATGATATTAGGAACACTTTTTTGCGCTATCGGTAGCATATTTAATAGACTCATAAAATGTAACGAGTATTTGACGATAGGCCAAACAGTTTTTTTAAATTAAGCAAAAGAGTGATTTGGTCAGACTGCGTACCTTTACCCCGACATGCGGGGTAAAAATACGCAGTCGTGTGGGTAAAAGTTCGCATGTAGAGTAAAAGTATGCATTCAGGTGTAGTAAAAGAAAATGAACAAATAATACACAGATGGAACATATTTTTATATTATTTTTAATAAATGAAGCTAAAGATGACAAAAACAATAGAAATTAGGAACTTCAAATTTAGGAAACTATCATAAAATTATAATTTTTCACAAATTCAACAAAACGAAATTATGCTCAAGCCTTTATCAGAGCAGATATGTTTTTACTCCAAATATTATTAAGAATTCAAAAACAAGTAGACAGTAACCTAAATACTAGTGCGTACTATTACTCCCGTCCTTTTACTCCATGTGACCGGTAATCAAAACAATTCGTACTAGTTCGAATTCCAATAAAGTTAGGTTAAAATGTTATTCTGGAAAAAATCGTTCAATAACTATATAAAATCAACAAGAACGACTTACCTCTAAGAATACATAAATAATACTTCCGCAAACTTTTCCCTCGTACGAAAAAAATCGAAATTACACGTCAATTTAAAGTTTTTACTTGTAATTCGCAAAGTGCAACTCGCACCGCTCAACAGGTGTTGACACAACATGGCGGCCCACGCGCACCCAATCCCGACGAGCTGTCATCCCCGTCCTTTCACCCCCCTCAGAGAAAACGGCACTTCGTACTTTTACCCACTGCGCACGTTTACCCCAAATGACTCTAATGGATAACTGAAACGCTGAACGATCATACAAGATAAAGACAAACAGAAATTAATTTGGTTAAAAGAAATTGCATATTCCGGTGACCGGGTAGCAAAATTTAAAATTACTTCCGTAGAAGTTAACTCTGAAATTAACTAACATATTGAAATTTGTAAGTTTAAGAAGAGAGTCAGTACAATGTGTTCACGAAATCGTGGTACAACTGTAAAAAATTTGTTGTGCTTTTATTTTGATTTCGATAAAAGTCTGAGTCACCAGAAATTAATCCAAGAAGCTTCACCCTCCAAAGACCACACAAAAGAAGGCAAGAAAACTTCAAATCGAGTTGAAAAGGAGACAGAAACCTACTCGGTCCCCGTGACCGAACCGACGAAGCGAGGCACGATTATTCCGGAATAACAGGGACGCCCGATTTTTTGACGAGACGAAGGGACCCCCGCCAGCCCGGATATAGATTTCGAGTAAATATTTGGACGTCCAGGAGCCGGAGGATCAAGCGGCGAGGCCGAAGAAAAGAGGAAGACCCGGGACATTGTCCAGTCGCTTAGCGGACCGCGATAACAGAGTTACCCTGGCCCCTCTGGCCATTGTGTGCACAACTCCCGCAATTTATAAACCGCATAGCCGTGCGAAAAAGACGTGCCCGACCCCCCTCTCACTCCCTCGCGAGTCGCCTTTCCCCTCCGAAGAGGAGACCGGGGTTCCGTTCATTCGTTCGCCGCAGCATTGTGTTGCCCGTCGTTATGAAAAAGCATCGATGCGTGCCGAGGTTCGAGATTTTCCGATTCAGCCGTGGCACGGTCCCAAGGTTCTGGCGCGTTCGAACCTCTTGCAAGACTAATCAGCCGTGCCTCCATTCGGCCCTTTTTCTCGGAGGAGGCAGCTCTGACAGGTTGCTCGGGGGAATGACAAGTGCCACCTGTTTCGAGAGCGCCGGTTCCACGGAGCGCTACGTCCATCGGTATTAACAAATTTTAGTGGGACGGGGGTTCAAGTGTTACGAAACGGTGGGTAATGATGCGGAGTTCACCGATTTGTGGGCCAGGGGGTGGTTAACCTCTCATGGGGAACATTGCTAACGATCAACTGTGATCGAGAGGCAAAAAGGCCCCGACATCCGATGGGATATTCAATTGGGAGAAAGATTTGTAGGCGACCGGCGCCTGTGTTTGTGTTTATGCTTGGGTTATTACGATTAGGAGAAAGAGAGTTGTCAGTCGGATAATTGAATTGGTTAAACCAGTCGCCCGGCAAGCGGAAGATCCGAGTTCGAAACCTGGTCAACCTTGAATGTAATCTAATTACAAATCACAAATCGTGATTAAAGTGTAATTATTAATTCAATTACACATTATTTTCTGGCGGACTGCCTTATGTAATGAGGTTGACTTTTTTCCTACTTCAACCAGTATTTTTAAAAAGAGAGTATATTACTCTAATTGTGTTATTGTTATTGAACACAAAGCAGTAAATGCAGTAATATGCTACCCACAACTATGGACGTCTATGTAGCTTTGACAGGATCCACGAACATCAACTCATGTATACAGTGACTCACATTTGTTCACGAAATGTTAAATTTGTTTAAATTCTAAAAAAGTATTTGAATTTATACAATAAATGTTATAGAAAAGTTATACAAACTGAAAAACAATTGAATGTAGAAGCCGAAATAACATAAATTGATAGAAAAATATAATACTGGAGATTTTATAGTTACTTAACATTGGAAAAATATGTGAACCAACCTGTGAGTCAGTGTATATTGTTTTTGTATCTAGCTTGTGAAAGGAACACGTTTCCGTTAATAATAAAACATAAATTTGTTGGAAGACAAACATTTCATCACCGAAAATACCTAAAAAATTGACGATCCATCTCAGAAATTTGTAATATTTAAGTATTTTTAGTTCTATCAATTACTAGAATTTACTTTATTGATTGCTTTCCCGCTGCCGCAGGAATTTTCCTGTCCGCTATAATATTGACTGCATTAAACTTTCATAGCTGAAAAAGTCTCAACTCCCAGGACATTTTTTCCTATACGATTTCGTATAAAAAAAACAGGAAGTTGTGGTTCATCGCGACGGTACAGAAAAAGAGATACGCGAAACGGCGGGTATCATTTTCTAATTTATTATAAACGAGACGGGACCAAAATATTTCACTACAAGAGGTCTTAAAGGTTTTAGCTAAAGAGCTAAAAAGGTCGGTGCGGAATTGTCGTTTCGACGTTGCATAGACCGGTCATCATTCGCAATAGAAGTGTGCAAATGCCGGTCATTCGTCCTTGATACGTGACATTTCGTAAATTGCAGCCTCGTCACGCATGAAATTGGCGTCGCCGCAGCATAATCTTGTAGGTGGAATATGCGCACGCTGACACGGGTCATCAAGTATTCATTGACAGGGACGAGGAACACGGGTTTCATTGTCAACGGGGAATCTCACAGTCGGTAGTGACACGCAAGCAGGAAGCTGCCCCGCTGTAGGTGTTAAGAATAAGAAATCGATCGATCCGAGTCGCGGAATTGAAGATCAATAAGTCGAAGTTCACAGCAGAAAAAGGAAATCATTCATAATTTGATGGAGTTTTTATACTCACGAGGAAAAGCTCGTATGGTACTCGATATTGATGTCATATGACTTACCTGAAACAATCAAGAGAAATAAAATGTTAATTAGAAAGTTTATGAAGACGCGTGGAAAATTATTACATTAGAAACCTTGATTAACCAGCTTAATACCAGAGTTGAAATTGAAATCCTTCTACTTGGTGCAGGATTTTCTTATATTTGTCAATATATAAAATTATCGTTTAAGTTTTACTCAAAATTTTAGAGTATTCTCATTAATGGTACAGCAAATCATTTAGTGTAAGAAATTAATTCTTTCCGATTTTTGGGTAAAATAAAAATTATATTAAGAAAAATAATATTTTAAATTGGTTTAAATATGTTTTATGCTATTCTCCTGATTAATAATTGTTTAGTCTATATTGAACTAAAGTAATATAATTATAAAACTTAAAATTATAAGACTATAATTATAAAACTCACGCAAGAAAATAAAAAATAATGTAATAAGAGTTACTAAAGTAAGTTACTAAATAAGTTACCCTTCCTCTGAAGGGAATAAAAATATGAGTGTCGATATTTGTCAATCTTTCAAGTATTTAATAAATTTTTGGAGAACGACAAAGTCGGAGGATTAGGCGATTCTAAGCGCTTTCAAGCGGCCATATTGCCACCCCTCGGACTCGACGCAATCACGAGTGACGCATCTTCAGAAATATTGATGTCTAACAATGGCATGTAGGGTAGTCCTTTTCCTCTGGCCGCGAAAGAATCACCGATATTGCGAGTATTTACGAAAAAGCGAAAGCTCTTTGTGAGACAGATTAATAAAACCAGCTCATCCTCGGAGCAAAGCCGACACACGACGGCTCCCGGCCGCAGTGAATTCGATGGTTTTCGCTGATCTGGCGGAAACCAGATCATATTGCGAGATGCTCTTTCCATGACGTTGAGTACCGTTTGAAGGATTCCTATTGTAATTTCCGCGGCTCTGCCACGGGGAATTGGTCTTTTAGATCGATTACGCTTTCGATCTGACCGTCCTTTAACATCTCTGTGTCTCGTTTAAACCTTTCTGCCGGAAAGATAAAATGTAAGATGAAAATCAATATCAATCCTCCTCTTTATTTCGTCCTTTTATTGTAAATTAAACTGACACGAGAAAAAGTTTCATCAATGCAGTAGATTTAAAAAAAAAAAAACAACATTCAACAAGATAATGTTTCTTTATAAATGTAATACTTTTAATTAATTCTATGACTCATTTTAACTACCTTAGTAGCTAAAAATTTGAAAATGGTATGTTTAGTGACTGCAATCTACAACTTCATTAAATTAAATTTCATTAGTGCTTTATTTGATTGAATTCTCTATAATACTCTCTTTGTTTTAAAAAAAATTGTAAAAAAGTTTTGAATGTAATAAAACTTCGATTATCCGATTTAATATTTCTACTGTAAAATGTCAACAATCATGGTTCAAGTTTTATTCAAGGTTCCATTGTACTCTTATATCTAATGTTTTTAATTATTGGAACCTTTGCTAATACGTTTAAGATAACTGAAAGTCGAATAATCGAGATTTTATTGTATTTTTATTTTTATTTTATTTTTATAGACATGTGAATTTTGACAATCTAAAATATCTACCTAATTTTTATTAGATTTTTATCTATCTTTACCAGTCATTAAAATCTGCAACCACTATTCTTTCCATTTAACAATTCCTATGAATTAAGGTGTAAACAACGAATCGAAGTCGACGTCTTTCTGTATTACAAAGGAATACAGTGAGCGGTCTGTAGCCGAAACGAACGAGGAAATTAGAAGACGTTTATCGGAAGACGCCCTCCTAATGTCTTCGGGTAAATCGATTGGTTATTCGCTCAAGCGAAATCGCATCACGGACTCGTCATTCAATAAAAACAAGACAGCCGGGGAGCGATAAATCACTTAAGGGCCATTCGATAACCCCGACCCCTGAACCGTTGGCTTCGGAAGAAAGGGGAAAGAAGTTTGCGGTGAAAGAGCGTGAAGGTGTAACGCTCGCAACGAATCTCGGTAGAACTCGAACGGAGGCGTGAGTGTACCTATGAACACGCAGACGAACGCGAGACTTTATCATGAGATTGCATTCTCTTTGCCATTCATGGAAGCATAAAGTGTAACTTATGGAACAAATACAGTGAGGTAGTTGGTGCACTCAAGCGGTCCGTGAAATGCGCTCCGTAATTGCATATAGTGACATTTAAAAGTAGACCAAGGGTGAACGTGTTTGAACACCGTTTCATTAGAAAACCCATAATTATCCTTTGGCGATACTCTTACAGACAGTAGATGAGAAATAAAAACAATAGAACTTTCTTTTCTCTCGTATCTCGTCTGCAGAATGGATACGAAATTTCGGGAGTCCATTGGATCCACCGTATTCACATTCACAGTTTTCTCCACATTTTCCAGAAGACGTAAGCATCGAACGAAAGGAAACATATTTGCATGGACTTTCCCCCGTGTCTCAACGACGCCGATCGAAGCTGCGTCTCCTCTAGGTCGTGCGTTCGGCATGAATTTTCTAGGGTGGCGACGACGACATTCGCGAGCACGTTCTCTGTCCGCCTCCTTCTCTCTATTTCCGTTGTTTCGTTAGCCGGTCTACAAGCCCCACGAATGCTCCACGCACACGCGTTTAAGGCCCACCGGCTGCCGCATGCACAAACAGGAATAATAAAACGGTGGGTAGGTAGGTGAGTCATTAAATATGCATCTCGCGTCATTTGGGGGACGCGGGTCATTATTCCATCCGCTGTCTGTCGCGTTGCTAACTTAAGTCCATCCGCGACGTAGCCGTTTCGTTCGATCGAACAACCTCTCTCTCCGTGAATAAACAAACAAGGAGAACGAGACCGGAGAAACGCTGTCGTTTAACCGCCTCGGGGGAGAAATCCGAACCAAAAATGTTTTGGAGCGTCGAGATATTCGACCGATGGGGGGCTTGATTGTGAGATGAAATATGAAACACGATGACTCTTTGCACCCCTGAATCGGGGTAGCGAAAGAACGAGACTGAAATGTTGATTTACTGACTTGCCTCGATCTATGTTAACGGCGCTAGTCTCAAAGTCGACTTAGATCGAGGTGGGTGAGGTTAGAAGATGGTGTAAAACCAAAAGGCAACTTAAATTGAGATAAAGATGATGTCAGGAGGTAGTAGGAGGTCCAGAGGCAACTTAGATCGAGGTAAGTCAGGTTAGGAGGCAGTGCAAAACCAAAATGCAACTTAAATCGAGGTAGGTGAGGTTAGAATACGGCGCAAAATTGAGTCACTTTAAATTGAGGTACAGATGAGGTTAGGAAGCAACGCAACACCAAAATACTACTTAGATCAAGGTAAGTAACCTTAGATCAAAGTCTCCTTAGATCGAGGTGCAAGTTAGTTTAGAAAGGAGTGCGAAATGAATATGCCACTTGGATCAAAGTCAGTAAGCCTGTCTGACGGAGCAAGACCAAGAGCGAAATCAGTGAAGTTAGAAAACGTTATAAGATCAAAGAGCAACTTGGATCGAGGTACAGGTGAAGTTAGGTGACGAAACGAGGCCAAGAAGCGTCTTAGATCGAGGCAGAACTACTTTTAAGCCACCCTCTGCTTTGCAATACGAATGATAAGGCAGAGAAAAAGGTGAAATTGCTTCCACACCACTGTAACTATAAACGGACTAATAGAAGTAGCTTTGACCTTGAATCGAATCAGAAATTATATCCTTAAATCGAAACAATACTTGACTGGAATTTCAGCATTTTCAACATATGTTCACATTTCTCAAACAACACTTCAAAAGTTTCTTTTTTTAACATAACAATTGTCAATAATTATAAATTATATATTTAGAATCAACGAGATAGATCTTGAATTCACATTATTACTGTTAGAAGTAGTAGAAATAAGGTCAACCTTAAATCGAATCAGAAACTTTGTCCCTTAATCGAAGCAATACTCTGTTAGAAATTTAGTGTATTTAACAGCTGTCTACATTTCTTAAAAACACTTAAAAAGTTATTTTCCAGCACAAAAATAATCGATAACTATAAATTACAAAATTCCTAACGGAGCCCCTCGAATTCATATTATTATTATATTGTCAGAAATAGTGGAAATAGCGTGAATCTTAAATCGAATCAGGAACTCTGTACTTTCATCGAAAATCGAAACGACACTTTGTTAGAAATTGATTGTTGTTAACATTTGCCTATGTTTCTTAATAATAATAATAATAATAATAATAATAATAATACTATTTTATTTCCAACGGGATGAACCCTATGTTACAATGTAGACAAATGATAAAATACAAATGAACACAAAAACAAATATAAATAAAAATACAAAAAATATACAAAAAGAAAAAGACAACGATAAATATAAAAATATAAAAGAAATCGGCATGAATTGTTTAATTAGGTTGAATTTCGTATTGTTTTACGCGCAGAATTTCTAAAAGCCGTTTTCTAAACAATAGTTACTTTTTCTTACTAGATTCCTCGAATTCACATTATTATTACTATTTTACTTAAACATTAAAGATTATTTACTTATTGACACGTACTATTCCCAGAAATTTGGAGTTAATGAAAATCTCCATAAAATATGTTCTTCACAAATACAAAGAAATCGGGCAACGTCACTGACATGAAATCGCAATGATCGCAAATGATCGCAGCGACTTTCTGTCGCTCGTGTGCATCGAGGCTTGCATGTAATCTACAAACTGCTACCTTCATCCCCTTCAGTAACTGCCCCTGGAAAATTCTTCGCACTTTAAACGCAGACCTCCCTTGTTCCATTCGATGCAATAAAAAATTCAAACCGATATCCGTAGTTGCAGAGAAACCAGGTTGCCACGCATTATCCACCTCGCCATACATGCGCATCGGTTACATAAAACAGCACGATTCCAGAATCCCAGAGACTGCATCGTTCGAAATGAATTGCATGCGAAACATCTCGGATCGATTTCGTCGAAACCGAAAGAGGCCTTCGTACCGAAGGCGATCTGGGGCTCGTTGCCATAATCTCGCAACGCACTCGAAGAAATAAGAAATACAGACAACGCGACGGAGTCTGGAGAACACGAGATTCCACGAGGTTCTCTTGCCTCGAAAAAAGGGAGCGAAAGGAGGGGGAATCTGCAATCGACGAAATCGAGCGAGGAGGATCCGAGATCGGCCGATAATCGCGGTGATTTAATCCCGAAACGGAGGAAAGTGGAAAAGCCGAGTCGTTCGTTCCGGTTGGCAGGTCGATGCTCTTCTCGGCCATTCGAATGAAATGATGCGCAGGTAAGAGGGCACCCGCGTCTCTTTCTCTCTCTCTCTTTTTCTTTCGATCCGCGCAATTCGAGAACGAGCTCCAACCGAGCGTTCTCCGTCCCCGTTGCACAGCGTTCTCCCGGTTTTAAGGGAAGCACTCGAGAAAACGGGCAGACATTTTCGAGGCAGAGCCCCCGGCGGCGCGGCGGCGACGGCGGTCTCTGCTCGAAAAAGCCCTGGGCGTCCTGGGGCGAGTGGATGGTCGCTCGATGCGGGTGGAAGCGTCGCGAGGCGTAGCGTCGTAATAATCCTGGACGAGGCGGCCTAGAGAAACGGGAGCCGATCATTAAATTGTTCCGGCCCCGGTTAACACTAGGAAGAGACGCGGAGAGACCTCCGGGAGCTCCGATGTGGGAGGCACACTTCCCGCCATTGGTCAATTAACAAGTGCATTAGAAAATAATGAGGCTTCTCGTACCCGCGGTGCACCGGTCACGCCTCGTGTTCGGGCAACCGTGCGCGGCGTTTAAGCGCGTAACGGCGTGGGCTTGCGGAGATATGTGCTTCGGTAGTGTCGGTAATCGGAAAGAATTCGTCGGGAAAATTATTTACTATTCCGTGGGAAGAAAAATATTTTGCGTTCTGCACGAAGATGTGTGCTTTTATTGAAATGGACAATAAACTGAAAGTTTGGAATGCGGCAGGTTTGTTCCAAAGATTGGAACTATATTCAGGATGCGGGATATTTTTTGACTGCTTTCGTAGGACATCTTTGATGATGATTTTTACTCATTGTTGGAAGAAAATTGATTATTTGCTTGGATATACATATTTCCACGTACTGATTCGATGAAAATAATTATAACCAAGCATTATTGTATTTACAGATATATTTGTACAAAAAATTCAAACGTTTTAAATTATTTCGTCTCTATAAGTGATCAATCTTTGAAAGCGATGCACAATAATTTTGGCAGACAAAATATTTGTATGAAGAGAATATTCTAATCGGAGTTCGAAAAGTTCAGCTCTTTTTTTCAATGATTTTGTTTCCAATTAATTTCAGATAAATAAAAGAAAACTATTCAAACTATTAACCTGAAAGTTAAACTTCCTGTACAAACTATTTATTATCGCGGAAAGTAAAATCAACTTGAAATAATAAAAATTGTATACTTTTTTTACAACTTCAGGTAACAAAAAGTATTGATTTCCGATACTCAAACTTTGAGTATCCACAATTTTATTCAATTTTTATGTAAATGAATAATTATGTTTCTTGCGATCAAAAAATTCATACGGATTGAGAATCCTTCTGGAATTTTATTTTCTGATAAATAGACTGCAGGTTTCCTGTAAAATGAAATGTTTACAAACCCAAGTAAATAATTGGAGCTTGAATAACAACATTTTTTGTTCTTTCAATGATGCAGCATGCACTTTATGTTTTATATTTTGTATATTTTAGAATCTATAAACCATTTTATAGATTTTTGTGTATTGATACGTTTGTCATAAATGCATAAAAATCCGCAGTCTACTGTTAAAACCAGAAGCCGAAATTTGTCCTGCCATTGAAATGTCCAATTTTTCAAAGCGTCAAATTAGAGGAAAACTTTTGAATGAAAAAAGCAATTAAAAGCCCAATGAAAAAAATTGTTTTATATACTTTTTAAATAAATGAGTATAACATAAAAACTTTTTCATGATTATATCTTTCCACTCAGCAAATAAAAAATTGGTAAATATTACTCAATATTTTGGATCGTTAAAACACTCCTTTCATAATATACTTTTTTAAAATTCCTCTTTCAGTGTCTTTACCCGACTACGTCTAATGAAACAAAGTGAGACAGAATATATTCGTAGAGTAGAAAAAATCTCGTCATTATATCGAGACAAAATTGTAATCTTCACCCAATACACAATATTTTCATAGGTTTACAGTCATATATCATCACTTCTATCCTTTCGCACATCTCGCAAACTTTATATAAAAAGCGAATCATTAACATAGGAAATATCTTCATTTCGCCATAACTTCGCCGCTGATAGAGTCACGAGTCAATAACGAGAGACAAACGGAGTCCCCGACAACAGTTAATTGCGAATCCCAATTTCTTCCCTCCTCTCGTAAGAAACAATCCTTATAAAGTTTCCTTGAACCGAGCATAGCCAGTGGCATGACTAGGAAAAACACGACGCCTACCAGCTACAGAACCCAATATCAGTTAAGGCGTATCATTACGGGAGAACACGGTGCACTCCGTGTCGACATCTTTTGCTTTTTTATCTCCTTTGACCGGACCCCCTCCCCTCTCTCCACCGCCAACCATTCTTTCTCATTCTTATTGCGGCAAACGAACGGAAGCCGAGGGAGCAACCACGTAATTCGATTTTCTTTCCGTTCGACACCGGATTACGCTCGAGGATCGCGAACGAGCCGAGCGCGCGACTCGTGCGTATGTACATACTTATACATATACGTAGATGCGTGCGTGAACGCGAGCGCGCGGGTAAAACCGGTAACGTTGCTCTCGCCGTATAATCTGTTGCTTTTCTTTCTGCCGATCGCGAGAGCCGGCCTTCTCTTCCCACTTCCTCGACGCGGGGATCGAGCTAAATCCGCCGTGAGAATTTTAAGGTGCACCCTTTAAGAGAAGTTCGACTTTTTCCTGGGACCCGAGTTTCTTGGATCACCGCGCGCTCTCGCTCAACGGGATGCATGCTAATGCAATCGATGATCGGGAATCGCGCTGAGCATTTCATGCGACGCATTAACGACGCTTGCGATACATAACGAGCAACGTAATCGGTCGACGACTATTTTTAGCGGACTCTGCGGAGCAGTTTTCGACGATTGAATTTCTGTGATGGAGATACTGATTCGATGAAGTATTCCTTTTTTTTAATTTTGTCAGGATTTAGGGACGAAGTTTCTGACTCGATATAAAGTGAATTATATTAATCCCTTATTCTACAATTTTTTCAGGCTACAGATAGGTATGAATTACTTCAAATATTAGGTACAACCATAAAATATCCAACTGTTAATTGAATAAGATAAAAAGATGTAGTAGATTTGCAGTTATCGAACACTCCAACTTTTCTTCTTTTGCATTTTTAATAATCCAACGACGTTCATTATTAGATTGCGAATAAACACAAATAAACAATCGGAACTTGAGTAACAGTATGTTTAATTTTCTAAGCATTCTAGCTTGAGTTAGCAGTCTATTCATTACAATATTCGGGACATAATTCACATTATAAATGTCACACGTTATTACGATCCGAAGGATTACTATAATTTTCAATGAAAGCAACTGATAGGATTAAAGATATTGCTATTAGTGGTTTTTGAGTAACGAGTACTTATCGAATCCATAATGAACTGCTCTTTTCTCAGTCATAAACTATGCCTACAAATTCTGCTGAGTATATTCGTCTCCACTGTGACGAAACACCGTGCAAAAGTATTTTCTCCAGCGCGAAACAAAGTCATAAAACTTTCTGCGCAGTCGGTCGGCCGTTTCTCGTTCTTTGACTCCCGGAACGAAGGACACGGGCCACCGTATCAAGCATTCATAATCAATATTTTACGGCACGGTTTATCAGACCGTTTCGGAGGCCTCGAATTCCACGCATGCGAACGATAAAAATCGAAAGGGGGGGGAGAGAGATCCCGAGGGTCGAGGGGCCCCGGGTAGAACGAAGAAACGGGCGGAACGGGCGAAGATTTACGGCGCGGCTAGGCGACTTCCTCGATCGCGGCCAAAACAACGAACGCGAAGGCCGGCGGATTGGCCGTGGCCGCGACGGTGAGTCCGCCCCGTAGCTTTTCTGGAAATCGTCGAAGAATCCTACGTGGAATTTGTAACGTTGCGAAAGAAACGGCCAGGGAATACTCTGCTCGCGGAGTGGTGCAGGGACGCGAAGGAATGGCGCTGGGAGCGGCGTTCGTGGAATATTAATAACGATCGGGCCTCGCGTATCTACGAACTCGGGGACACGTTCTTGCATACACCGGGGCTAATCGTCCTCCATCCGGGTCCGGAGATCGTAATCATACCGCATAATTATTTCAACGGGTGCCGCTATTTTTGTCCACGCTCCGCGCGCCCGCTCCGACGTCGTAACACGACCGGAGGGGAACAGGGGTCGCGAGCAAGACTCGCAAGAACTTTTTAATGGCCGCACGCACACTTACGTGATTCGAAATTTGCTGCGTGGACCTGGTCAGTGCTCCGGGCGACGTTCGGGCTCGTCGTTTATCGAATAGTAGGCGAGTCATCGAGCTTACTTTGAGGCGAATTCGTTTCGTGTGTGGAAAATTCGCTGACGATATGTTTTGAAATTTACGTCGATTGTGGGGAAACATGTTTTATAAGGATTTGGATTGACTTAACTTTGGATTTATTCTCGATTTTATAATGCATATTTAAAAGCTCGTGTATTAAAATTTTTTGGAGTGGAAAGCTAATTTAATATGAAGCAAAAAAATTCTAATACTTTTCGTATAATATATTGAATATCAGTTCCTATTTTCGAATCAATATCGAAGTTTTACTATAATTACAAGTTTGTCTCAATTTAAGGTGATTTTCAGTCCCGAATCATTATGTCTCGAAAAGTGATCAAGTACCGGTATAAACGGTGATCAATTTTAGACACATTCAGTCTCTTCGGCTGTCCTTTGTCCTCCAAATACAGCGCAGAGTCCACTTGCCCCTTGCTTTGTGTTTCATCGCTAGTAAATGAAAGCTTCGAGGACGCAGGCCTTAAAATTACTTTTTAAATATTGTAGCTTGCATTGTATTCTTGATATTTTGTATATTCTGGCATCTGGTATCAGTCTCGCAAATTTTTGCATATTTAGAATCGTTCCGCAATCTAATTATTACATACAAAATTTGTATTGTTTTCTGAATATATTATATTTAAGTCAATTATTATATGTTTATTGAACTGTTAGTTGTGAATATTCAAAAATTCCTTAATTAAACATTTTGATCTGACGTTTTAATATACACTTTATTGTATCAATATATATAATTGTATCAATTATACTATACATTTGAACACCTAGGAAACAATATAAAGTTTATATTATAAGCATAAATAATTAGCATCTGAGAAGTCACGTAAACGATTTACAATAGTGATTCGGTAAGAGTTGACTACAATTTTCGAAGATCTACAGTAGTAATTTGATAAGAGTCGCAAGTTGAAAGCAGGTTAAGGTTTACATGTCCAAGTGTTTGAAAGATCATCCACTAGTTGTTGAAGATAGAATGCGACCTATACTTAGCGATACTCACTGAATCGCTACTGTACATCAAATCCTATCCCCACTAACAAGCATATCATTCCTTCCGAACGCGTAAGTTGAAAGTGTAAACTCAAACCGAGGTAAAAAAAATATATCTTCTACTCCGCATTAAACGTCCACCATTGCGCATACATCGTAACGCGATATAAAATCACCTTCACTTTTCCAGGAACATTTTCATCCGGCAATAAAGCTTCGCCAATATCCCCTATATCAATATCGATTGACCACCTACAAGTCACGGGGTTCGGATCCAATGAAACATCATCCATAGCACAGCAACATTCGGAGGCTGCGGATCTCGCCTGACGAACTTGACGCCTCTCGACGCCCCCGAGCGAACCGAACGACTAGAAGATCAAGTTCCGCGTTAAAAGGCACTGAGAAAAGGTAGAAAAAGTATTTCCAACGCGTTTTCCCACCGATTGTGAGTTAAAAGGCGACCAGGATTCCCGGGCCGGAGACAGAGCAAGCAGAATTCCTAAACAAGCCGGGTTCGATCCTCTCGATCTCTGATCTCGCGCCATTATCAGAGCTCTTCGACGGGGTTCCGGAGCACGAGAGTGATTCCCCGTTTGCCGTGGCGTTCCCTTCTCTCCCTCTCCTTTTTTTTTTTTTTTTTACTTCGTCTCCCCGCCCGACACTGAAGGTAGCATCGATCAACCCCGGAGGACAGGTTGCTCCGTCGGCCGAGAGAGCCCTGACACAGCGATCGTATACAATAGCTCCGAGAGATCCGTGAATAACGGATCGTTTCCCATCAAAAATTCCGTTTGTGCTCCGGCGCTCTACGCCTCTGCGCGGATCTTCTTGCCTCGGTCTCCCGCTCGCACCCCCGCCTCGCCGACACACCCCCGCGCGACAGCCTTCCCTCCTCCGCGCTGACGCTATCTATTTTCATCCTCCTCGATCGTCGAACCGCGCCGTTCTCGCTCACGGGAAAATCGATTTTCTTGCGGTATCGTTCGACTGTCTTCCTTTTCATTTTCACTCTTTGCGATCGGGTTGTGGGAAAATCGAAATATTGTTGGACATTACGAGAGTCTGGAATTTTTTAAAAATTTTATTTGTGGAATTTTATTTTATGTTTATTTTATTTATTTTATTTTATGTTATAATTTTAGTTTATGGAGTGTGGTGGAATTTATATTTTGAGTGAATAAGATTAGATTTTGAACGAGTTTCACTTAAATCTTATCTCCATACCTCAAACTTTCCACATTTTTTCATGTATACGTATTTTTCCAAGTTGGTAGTGAATGATATTGACTTTTTAGTGAAAATCCAGTAAAGGAACAGAAATGGTATACAAATTAATGGGAAAAATAAAATAAGTGAAGGCACTTTCACTGCAAGGTAAGAGTTAAGTCTGCATACTGAAGAAATTCTAGAGAAAAACTTGGGAGTCAATGTGATAAAAGGGTTGAAGCGGTATTAGAATATAAAATAAGATTTCTTTCAACTTGAAAATATTGTTTAACCCCTTCCAAATATTACCTAGGATTTTTTTCATTCCAACACTGCTTCCCATTTTCTACAATTATTATTCTCTCCTATTATTTATTACATGCAATTCAACCTTACAAAATCCTAGAGAATCGCCTATTGTCATCACAAATTATCGAAGCTGCAAAGAAACTTTCATTAGTATCCTCTGTGCTTCAGAATTTGCAATCCCAAATACAGTAGAATCTCGATTAACCGAATCACAATTATCCCAAAATTTGACTATCCAAAGTATCAAGCATTTAATGCAGTAAATGTAAAAGTAAAATAAGACTTCAAGTCTATGATTTAATAATGATTCGCTAATTTTTAATATTTTATATTAAAAATATGAAGTCGGTTAATTGAAGTTCTACTGTGCCCAATCTTCCAAAATCCTCAAAGTCCTTCGATTTCACTCGATGATCACAGAGCATCAACTCCTGCAAACAGCAAAAAATGTACCTAAACAGCGAAAAGAGGAGAAAGAGGAAACGAAATCTCTTAATTCGTCCTGAAAAATACATTCGCCAAACTTCCATCATTGAAATGAGGAGGTTTGTCGATCGTGGAATGTTCGTGGGGGGGAGGGGGGGGTGGAATCAAAGACAAAGGCAACCCGTGGAAGCTAATCGACCATCGCGACCAATTAAAGTCTTGCAAGGAAAATCGTCGACGCAATCGTCACGCAAATCCGATCAAGAGATCGTGACAAGGGACGGACTCGACAGTCGGGACATAATACACCGCGAAATTACACAGCACGATCGACAGGCCGTGCGAACGTGGCGGAGGAAAAAGAAACCCTTCGCGAGGGGGTGGAAAGAAGCAAAGCCGACGGGGAAAGGAGGGAGAGGGCAGGAAAGAAATTATTCGTCAACGTCGGTGGCGGGGGCTCGTAAAAGACAGAGTGCTCGTGGAATTAAAGGTGAACGACGGAGGTGTGCCTATGTATGTTTAATCGCGATCGAGTATTCCGTTTGGAGGGCACGGCAGGCCTCTCCGTGGACAAGGGATGCGGAAAATGGCGGGGAGGGTGGCCGAGGGCGGGACGTGAAGCCCTCGGCGTGTCCTGCGAGCTCAATATGTAATTTTCTCTCTTGCACCCTTATCTCTCTGTTCGTCCCTGCGCCTTCGCGTTCCCGCAAAACGTTTTCCACACCTCCGTTTGGCCAGGCTACGTGTTTATGCGCCGAAGCTGGGCTGCCCGGATCGCCGGAAGGAGATCTTTAAATAATCGTCCTTTAAATGATATCATTCACAGCAGTTTCGGTAGGGGCTGGGATCTGGAGATTTCCCCCGGTGATTATGACGGTAGTTCTATCAATTGTAATTTGAGATATTTAGAGTTTTGGGTAAGCAATATTTTCCCATTGTATTCCAATATCTAAATGTTTTATGAAATTAAATAGAAATTTATCATTATTAAATTTTGGAGTAACTTGTACGAAAATTTGTCATTTAATCCTGATACAGTTTTCTTTGAAATTTAACCTGAAAATGATTTTATTGTCAACACAGTTTATGATTGTAGTTTCTTAATACGTACTCTGAAACTTATAATTTTGTATCAGATCACAAGTCTGGAACTTTATGAAGACAATTTCCATGTCTGAGTAGACCGAACATCGTGTAGTCACACACATTGAAGTGTTCATTCCTTTTAGCATACAATAAAATAATCTAATCACTGAAATGAATGATGTTTGCCCATCGTGGAAAAGCAAACTGATACTTGGAATGGGTCGCATGGTTTTCCTGAAAGTGTAAATCTAGCTGCTAACTCAGCGGAAGTTATTTATGACTTCAATGTGTGTAAAGAGATAAGAACCTAAATCTCGAGTCTTATGCAAAAATCGTCTAGTTGCCGACGAACTCAATTATCCGGATCAGACGAATTCACACGAATTGTGATTATTGGCTAAATTGGTCGCATTAAAAAAATGCGTCACCTTACGAAGTGGATGTAATCGGGTTCGATATTAATAATAATAATAATTTCTGCAAGTGGAGCAGAATAATTTCATCAAATATTGCGAATGATCGATTAAAGTTTAACGCTTTTTAACTTTGGATGGTTTAAAACCGTTTCGCTACAATCTATCCCTGCATCAAATATCCCTTGTAGCATTTTGTCCCTTCTTCCGGCTTAAAAACCATCGACCGGTTTTCGACAGCTAAATTCACCACCGCGGTCGAATTTCAAACGACACCCGCCGCGTGGAATGTCGAGGAATAATTTCACGGACGGTTACTTTGTAATCGGTATTAACAAAACTTGCACACAGTGAGATTCAATTTCCAAGTTACATAATTAATGCGAAAGCGCAAACGCGGAGTGTCCGCGGGCTGGCGATTTAATTACTGAGAGAAACGTGGCTCGCATTAAGGTCTATTCACACGTATCGGTGACGCGACGCTTTTCAATTTCGCAAATATTCATTTATTTCCAGCGACAACAATTACTGGTTCCCTAAAATAAAACGGAAACAAATATACCTTTCTCAAATATTGCAAATAAATAAATTTTTGTAAATAATGCTATACTAAAATTTTATTAAACTATAGTTTGAAAATACATCGTGTTTTTATCGTTTCTCATCAACAAATTATGCTACAAATTCGTACAGTATTTTATTAGTTATATTTCACCGCAGACAGTTAATATTTGCTAATGTCTGGTTTTCAATTAATAATTTCGTGTTTACGTTCGAGACCAATGAAAATAGACATTAGGAAAATTGATCTCTGCTGCTGGTATTGACTGAATTAATCGTTTTTGTAAATGATAGCAAAGTTTATATTTTATTTTTCTTCCCAGTTAAAGTTATATTAATTCTTACTAAATGATCGTCAAAGAAGCGAGTAACGATGATTAATCAACAAAATCCTCTACTCGAAATGAATTTTAGTCTACAAATATTTGTAAAAAGACACTCGCGCGTGTAAACATACCTTTAATTTACAAATAACTTGCATTGATAAATACAAACATTTCCATCGTCAAAAATAATTAAAAGCCTGTTTATTACGCACCTAAAAAGCCATGAACAGACAAGGGGAACAAGATCTATCGAATTGATATCAAGGTAACCCGAGGTTTCAATTTATATATTTATCTCCCGCGAATTCTTCCCTTATCTCCGATAGTGGGCCATCGCAATAGCAGCGTGTAATTGCAGAAGTTATTACATTGATAACCGCGCGATCGGATCTGTGCGACAAAAACATTCAGGGCCGGTGCGAGGCGGGTTCAACGCGTTCCTTGAAAACACTGGTGTCGAAACATTGGCTTGGTCACGAATCGTGGAAAGAAATCTCGAGTGAAACTTCGGGGTACACAGATTGCTTCCAAGAAACGATAAAACCCACCTATAACAAGATTTTCGTTTGGAAAACAGCCTTGCTCTAACTCTGTTAAACCATCCTAAAAATACTATCGCTTCAAAGGTCAGTAATAAAACCTCCGAGCAAAAAAAATTTTAAGTAGAAAAATGGTAGCACAAGACAGCGACTACTAAACTGTGAATGTTTGTGCAAATTCATATTTTCCAGAGCATAGAAAATAAAAAGTAACTCAATTAAAAGTGTCTTTTAACTTCTAGATACTATAAAATGTATTTTATTTTCGATATTGTATGTATTTTTACATCCTTATACATTTTGGTACATTTAAAATTGCCATAAATGCATAAATACTCGCAGTCTAGTAATTACGCTCAGCGATTGAACGTAACTCCAAATAAAATAATCGAAAGAAACACCACTCACAATCTGACCCAATATTTACACTTCCTGCGCAAGACATTTCTCTCGCAGTTAATTCGACGCAACGAGGAAGCCAACGAACAGAAACACGATATCCTGAGTCCTTTATACGGAAAGACCGGATTCTACGTCGATAATCCCCGACAACAGGAAACCCGAAGGCGAAGCGATATAATCCCAGTCGGAAACGTCGTGGGGGGGAAAAAGAAGCGGCAAAGGTAGATCGAGGAAACCAAAGAAATCACTGTTCCCCCTGGTGATGTACCAAAGGACACGGCGAAGGGTGGGTGGTAAACGCTGGGCGGTTTTTAGGGTAGGACCGAGGATTCACTCTGGGAACGGTCGCAGGATAATACCTATTTAGCTGGGCGCGTTGTCCACGATGCGAAATCGTCCCCTGCGCACGGTACAACATTAATGTGCCTGACCCGACTTACGTGTGCCGCGGAGGATGGCTTGCGTTCGCCTATCGAACGGATATAATCGCACCGCGTGCAAGGAGGAAAGCGACGAAAGGTCCGCGGCGGACTTATTCTCCACCTGCGGCGTGGAATCCCCTCGGGTAATCTACCACCTATAATCAATCACCATTGATGCACCGTGTCTCAGCGGCGTAGGTTTCGACGCGTTGCAGCAAGCCAAGATGCAGTCTGGGTGGAATTTTCCTGTTCATCCGGATGCAGCTTTGGAGGATAAATGCATTGTGAAAGAGAAGATGAAAGGAAATAGGAATTTGTAAGGGTTTTCGTTCATCTAGGTACTTCATAGAATGGATGAGTACAGATTATCGAACATTAAAAATGTGAACAACTCCCGACGAAAAAAGAACAGTTTGCGTTAAGTTACGAAACCTTTAAAAAATATAAAATAATTTTTATGTTATAGGTAGTATAGTCTTAACATATTGTATTCAGCTTTCTGATTTTATATAGTAAAGAACTTCGACGATGGAAACTCGACTGTTTTATAATATAAGAATGCAATATTTTATAACATAACCTGTATTTTCAATTTTCATAATATTCAAGAATGCGTTGAGGGTCTGCTGTGAAATGTTAATATTAATAATTACATATCTCTTTTTTAATTTGTGGTTTTTTGTTAACATTTCACGGTAATTTCATTAAACATGTTTAGAATGATGTATTAACAATTCAAGTTACAATAAACCAGAATTTTAAGAGGAGTTTAAGCTCTTTTTTCTCTTTATTCGACTAAAAAATAACAAACTCAAGTGAAACTATGATAAAGAAACTATTGTAGCAATTTATATGGCGTAATCTGTACATTAGGGTGGAACGAAAATTTTTTTTTTTAGTTTTGTAATAGTGGGGAAAAGTTGCCTTTTAGGTTCAAAAAGAAGAACAAAAAATTTGGTTGCTATACTACAAAATCTTGAGGTGCCGCAAAGCTTAAAATTTGTAAAAAAATGTTTAAAATTGAAAAATTATAAACTTTGATAAATTATTTTTTATGGTTTTCTCGTACATATAAAACGCCTATTTGAAACTTTTTATTGCATAATCAAGACATTTAAAAATCTTTGAAAAAATTGCAAAAAGTGTGTTTTTATAAAACTTGACCGCTTTTGCGGCACCTCAAGACGTGCTCCAATATTTTTCATATTTTTTTTTTTTTTTTTTTTTTTTTTTTATCTTGTCTACACCAAAAAGCAACTTTTCCGCGCTATTACAAATTAAAAATCAAAACTTGTTTTTTTCGTTCCACCCTACTGCACATTCATCAGTCGAATGGTAAAATTTTCGCAAATGACAATAAAAACAGACTTCAGGGCGAATCTAAACTCTAAACGCGATTCCAGTAAAACTTTCAGTCAAGTCTTCGTCCGCGCTAAACTCCCGAAGAAGGTAAGCGACGAATGGTGACAGTACCCGAGGCGAAAGCACGCTACTAGCTTCCCCGGCGAGCCAAATTGCGCGCTAAATAATTCACCGGCTAAAGTTATGTAGTCGGTCCGTAGAAAATCTGTCTGAGCCAACTCCTTCGAGCGATTTGCGAAGCCTAGAAACCCACCGACTTGATCCGTAAAGTCGGATTCCCGAGGTGACTTCCGGCCGCGTTCGCGTGCGCGCGCGCGCGGAGGAAGAGGAGGGCGAACATTTCCTCGGGTTGAGAGCGTTTTCGATAATGGTCGTGTTTGCGCGTCGCGACGGCTAAAACTTTAAAGACGCAACGGAAGAGAATGCACGACTGGCTTCGATCGGCATTCATTATTCAGACCGACCGATCAAGGAAAATTTTCCACCGCGACGGGGAAAAATCCTGACGGAATCGTGGAGCTCTCGCTCCGAACCCGCGTCGGTCGGAGGACGACCGTTCCATAATAAATGGCCAGGGGAGGGAGAGAGGGAGAGAGGAGGAGGAGGAGGAGAAGGAAGAGTCGGCTTAACCGGGACTCTGCGAGCTTCTTTCCTTCCTCGCTTGCGTTTCCAACCCCCTCGATAAAAATTGTCTGAACGCTGCGAAATCGCTCGTCGAAGTCGCCTCTCTCCCCTCCACTGCGACTGTGTCGCGAGGGGGACAATGGGGTCGCGATAAGAAATTCATGAGACACACGAGCCGCCACCCGGTGCTCGACTCGAGGGCAAGGGTAGGTCAGGTAACAATACCTCTCGCCGAAGTGTGCCGACGACTCTGGAATTACCTCAATGGGAGTTGGAAAAAAGGCTGCGGTGCGCGGTGTTACGCGAACGGGATGCTTTTGCTTCTGCTCTTTCGCTTTGACTTTTGAATTATTATCGACCTTCGTCGAGAGCGGGGAAACAGAAAGGATTCGGTGAACGAGATGGGATTTTCGGGTTTTATTAGATTATCCTGGGCGTGGTGTTTTTCCTGATTCGCGTTTTCATCTTAAAAGGACAGAATTTTTTAAAAGTAGTCAGCTTTGGCAGGATACATGGGGTGTTCCAGAATAAGTGTAGGAAATGTTAAGAAGTGATTTCAAACAAGTTTTTTCTTAGCGAAAATGTTAGGCGGAGCTTAGTAGTAGAAAACACTGACCAAACAGAAAGCGAATACAGTACACGAATTTCGGCGCGGGAAGTGATGGACCAATGCTAAGCATAGTTTCACTTCGGGTCTGGATTCGTCCGCTGTACTCGCTCTCCGAGTGGTCAGCTTTTTCTTGTTAGTAACTCGTTAACAAAGCTTCACCTAAAATTTGCGCTAACGAAAAAGTTATTTAAAATCACCTGAGGAATCACACCTTGACAGTTTCTACACTTATTCTGAGACACCCTGTATGTATAATTATTAAACTACTGATTTACTAAATATGAAAACAAGCTACGAGACTATTAACATATGCTAAAATGCACAAAATAGATTAACGCATACAGTTGTTGACTCTCATTGTACCGTTTCAAAAAAAATAGGAAATACAGACGAACCTCGATAACTCAAAAGCCTCTTTAAGACGCAAATTTTGTTAATTCACTTCGACGTTCAGAAACGTCCAGAACAATCCAAAAACTGGGAAGACAATGAATTGAAGCAGCTATTGACCGAAAATCCATGTCAAACCCAATCGGAATTTGCTGCAGTGTTAGGAATTACCCTACTGTAACTGTTTCTATCCAGTTGCATAAGTTGTATTACGACAAACATTAATTTTCATTTAAAAAAGGCCGAGAATTAATTTGTACATCTAATATAATAAGTTATAAGCGGAAGCTTGTGTATAAATATAAATTATGGAAAAATATGTCAGAGAATTTGTAAGCAGGTGCCGAAGAGTTCATAAAATTCTACAAAATTCATTCCAGAGCAAATTTTGAGAATTTGAGAACAGAAAGAATTAAGTATATAATTATTAAAATCTTTAAATATCCTCAACCTTAATAATGTTCTCATTGAGCCTTCTGCTACAATTTAAAATTAATTTTGGAATAGTTTGAAAAAATGTTTAAAAACTGCACTATGGTGATTAATTTTCTGCATGATAATTAATAATGAAAAAAATGTATAATAACGTGTATAAAATTAGCATTTTACGTCACACTTGTTAAAAGCTGTGGTAAATCTATTAAATTTCATTCAAATTGCTTTGAAAGTATAATCCACCCACCTTAACAACATTTATCCCCATTTTTTTCTATCTCAAAGTGCTCTATAAAATCGTGCATGAAATTATCAATACTTAGCAATTCCTGAAACAGTAGAGACGCAAATGAATTCCCACTGGGAGAAATTAAGTAACCTGATAATAAATTTTTTCCAACACTGAAAAGCGTCGAATGGAATCAATTTAAAGAAGGAAAGGCCGATCCCTCGATCAGAATTCCGTTCAGAGTCGTGATCGAAGCGTCACGGAATGAAATATTCTGAAATCGAGGCTCCGAGGTTCAGGGTAGACTTAAATAAACTACAGCGACAGAAATTGAAAAATGGAATCCGAGACAGTGGACGGGGGACACGCAAACGAGACGACGCGAGGCGTATAATTCTTCCCGTGGCCGATGTTTCGGGGGCCCCCGCGATTCAATTATCGTCGCCGAGGGGGTCGAAAATTATCTCGGTGGAAAGATCAACGGAATAATCTCGCCAATTTTGGATTTTATAATTTGTTCCTATCAGCCTCGGTGCCTGAAACCTCCTCCGCGACCGAACTATCAACGAAACGAGGCAAGAACACGCATTAATAATACGGTCTCGTCGGTCATTCCACCGAGACGGACAGACGGACAGACGGGACGGTGTTAGGAAGCACATTTTTCAAGTCATGCCTGCTAATGCGATGAACAAGGGACTGAGTCGGGACCCCCTCAATGGCGTATGCATCGAGGGACACGACGGTGGAAAAAAATTAATTACGACCACCTCTCCACGGCTGGATCGTTCCTAATAATCGATCACTGGGATTCCGGTCTGACCACGTTTCGCCAATCGACCGATTTCACTTTCGTAGAGGAAAAGGAAAGGAGGATGTCGAAGATATATTATTATTCTCAGATTTTTTTATTACCTTTTCACTCAACTTTAAAACTTTGTTTTGTTTAAGTATTCAAAGATGGAAATATTTGGAGATAACCTGATTGATTGAAGGAAGCATACAAAATTATTTTCACTGCTATGACTAAATTCTTAAATCCATTAATAAGTTCATTTTTTAACAGAGTAAAATTATTACGATAACACACGGTGCGTTTCTATATTTTTTAAATATTTAGGTAATTCCTGCAGCGCTGTTACGGAAAAAAATGGCTGCTTAGGAATTTTTAAAAGAAGGAACTTGATTACTCTAAGGTCATTTTTTTTAAATGATGTATGCTGCATTTTTTTTTTTAGTGCAATAAAGAAGAATGAAACGAGTTTAGTGACTCTAAGTTGCCTGACGTTGTCGGAAAATTGCAAAAAAGGATACCTAACTAAGTGGGGAGCAGTGAAAGTGGTTACGCACGTGTGAAATGACTCACAGGCTTAATGACTAATCACGATGTGTTCTGTCATCGAACTTGTCGGACTAAAAAGTGTAATAAATAGCCCTGGATAGTTTATCGGTAGAGTAAGAGCTCCATTAACTGGCTCTCAATTACTCTTGATTTTTATTATCCTGGGTTTCAATCATTCGATGCATTAGCGATAAGGGTATAGAATTTCCACTATGATTTGATCCTACAATCTTTCTCTTGAAAATCCTATACAATCTACAAAGAACTACACGAAATCGCTGCGATCATCTGCGACTCTTGTGATTTCATATCAGTGACACGTTCGATCTATTTTTCTTTGTGAAAAATATAGTATTATGCAGAATCAATATTAATATTATTTAGCAATATCTCGTTCTATTAACCTTTGACATAAAGTACCCAACTAAATATTAATTGCAAGATAAAAAAAATGTGGTAGATTTTTAGTTATTAAAAATATGTCCAACATTTCTTTTTCTTTGCTTGTAATAATTTACAATATTTTACTGCTATCAGCGATTACGTATTACCGACACGGGTATAGAAAATCATTTCTTATTCACAAATCAATCTTTTTAACATTATTCGAGCCAATTTCATTTCAATAAGAACCGGAAGCTGACTTACAAATGGCGGAACCAACCAACATGGAGAGAACAAGTTTGCCACACTGTCCCTGGACTCTCTGTAAGTACGGAGAACACTTTTCAGCCGGTTGTGTGTCACCGTCCAAAGCTCCGAGAGCTTACGATTCATCCGCATAATGCAACCTTTATGAACTCATCCTTTAAGTCGGAAGGGGCGTGAAACTTCGAAGACCGAAGCTTCGCCCTTCGTTACCGGTGCGCGTTTCAAGGCGAAATTCTGCGAGATCTCGCTCGGTTCCCACCAATCGCCAAACGTTGACAGATTACAACTGTTCGCCGATGCAATGGTCGTCGTACAATGCTCGGCGACCGTCGTCGCCGTTAACCGAAGAAAGTACGTCGTTAGTGAAGGTGGTCGTGCGCGTTAGCGTACTTGCGCGTGAAAAATTAAAGGCTGAAAGCAAACGGATTTCCCCGGGCTGCCTTTGACGAAGTGCAGAAGGACACACGGTCCTGTTGGCGTCGTGTCCTTGTATTTCACGCATTTTTCCCCGCGACGCTTTTCTCGAGGTCGGAAATTAACGAGGGAATATTTCATTTTCAAAGGATCGAGAGAGAGAAGAGAGAGAGAGAGAGAGAGAGAGAGAGAGAGAGAGAGAGAGAGAGAGAGAGAAGTGCCTTGCAACGAGGGTAAAAAACCTAGAAGAGGGGGAGAGAGAGAGAGAGAGAAGGGGCGGAAGGTTCGAGCGAACGAGCGGTTTGCCACTTTATTCGTGTGCACCTCCCATCCTATCGCGTCTCGTCTCCGTTTTATAATCATGAATTTCGTCGACGACGTCATTAACGTGGATTAACGGCGGCGTTAAGAGAAGGCTCGCTCTCTTGCTCAGACTTCGTCGTCCGACGCATCATCGCTACCGTTTCCAAAGACGATTCCCAGGTTTGCTCGTCCTGCCAGTATTCGAGAGTCCTTCGCCCTCGCACTCTGGGAGATAATAATGGATCCTCTTCTATTTTAACAACCTCTACCTAACCCTTTCCCTACCCTCCGATACGCGCACGATTATAGTTGGAAGTACGAGGAGAAACGATGGTTCACTACTTTGGCAGAAAATTGGTGCAACTTAAATGGTAGATATTAATTTGGAGAAACGGTCTTTTGCATGTTTAATTAAATTTTCGTGTAAAATATTGTTACTAGACTCCGGATTTTTATGTGAATTCATGTTCTCACAGATATAGAAGAAAAAGTGGAATTTTAATAAAAAAAAGTATCTCGTCTTCTAAATATTATAAAACGTATCGAAGTTTTGATATTTCATATATTTTTGGATCTATGCGTATTCTGATACATTTTTATATGTTTAAAATTGCCATAAATGCATAAAAATCTGTAGTTTAGTTATTACTGATTTTTCGAAGGCACAATAGGTAATTTATTTTTCTATTGGGTCGTCCAAAAAGTTCGCAACGTTTCTCCACATTTTTTCATTTTCCAAAAATCAAGTATTTCAGGGGAAAAAAAACTCTAAAGTCAATACAATGTTATATCACTTTTTACTATCGATCCGGCAACGTCATGAACTTTTTTCGGATATTATAATTTGAAAAATATTAATTTTGAAACACTATGAACTTCCTGGACAACTTAATATTTTTCACTTCGAATCTCTTTTTGCTTAAAATAAATAGATACTGGAAGTTAACTTTAATAATATTAAGTCTCTTATGGTTTTCTACTTCTGACAATGTTGTACAGAAAAGAAAAGAAAAGAAAGAGTTTGAGAGATCAAAAATAAGAATTTGCTTTTCTACAATACCTTTCCATATACATGTATATTTCATTTTCTATAAATTTTCCAGTTTCATAGTATATTTAGATAATTAGAAAGAAATCTTAAATTTTTGGTTCTATCGATTTTTCTCTAAAATCATATATTTTTTAATAATTTTCACATATCGAGTAGCCATGAGTAATACATGTGGGTGTTTCATCTCGATTTTCGTAATTTTATTTTATTAGTCCGTGTCTATGCAAAATTTAGAGAGGCGGTATAAAAATAGAAATTCTACTTTTTAGACTCCAGTCAACAAGAGAAAAAGGAGCAGCGTAATAACTATTTTTGGGAACTTTTTTCTGGACAAATTAAACATTATTGTAGAATATTTTTGTAGGAAAAGTAATGTACATATTTTAAACTAATTTTTCTGTAAATTTTGTAATAAAATATAAAAAATTTTAGTCACGGCAAATAATGATGCGAGAGATGAAAAAGTAACTTTGCATCAACACCGCATCGCCTCCGAATTTTAATGAGAGCAGTGAATAAAAAAAAAATGAAGAAAAAATATTATTGCTATTATACTGATATAATAGCTTTTGTTGTACAGATACAAATGATCTTTTTAAAATTGTAAATATTTAAAAGTATTAAAAAATTCAACTTTTCAAATCATCACTTTTATTTTTCCTACTTAAAAGAAAACTTAAATTCATTTAAAACAAAATTTTGAGAATTATCTCCCGCAGTTAGCTCAGAATTATTATTTAAAATTTGTTCCTAACATTTAACAAAAACTATATATCGGTGTAATACATGACAAGATGCTCCTTATCTTTGAAGAATGCAATATATAAAGTAGTAATTGAGTGGTTCAGAATAATAATAATGGAACCCCTATTACATATTGATTCTTTGAGAAAAAAAAGAATGTAACATTGAATTTAATTGCTAAATTAATTATTATTATTATTGATACCATCCAATAATAGCATAATACAAAATTTCAAAATACAAAATATTATTGCATACGGAAATATTTCATTGTTATACTAAAACTTCCAAATTGTCTTGTACAGTTTTGTTTTTATTAAGATTAGAAATACATAATTATTACTCCAAGTGACATAATAATACTAAAAATAATTTCTCCAATCCTTGCAACATACTTTAATCAACCCTAAAATATCCAAGCTACATCTTTCATCCTCAAAAAATTAAAACATCCTTTCCCTACTCATTCCCCCTACAAAAAGTATAAATTCTGTCTTTCAGACTTCAGTGGAAGCCCAAACTCAAATTGAAATTCCCCCAAAAATGTGACTTCCGCCGTCGGACCTTGCAACCTCAAATATTTCAACGTCCACCAAGAAGCTCGTTTGAAAACAATTTTTTAAACCTGTGGCAAAAAATTTGATTCTCTATTGGATCTTCCAAGAAATAAAAATAAAAAAAAATATATATATAAAGAAAGAAACGGTAAGATTGCCGTACTTCTCCGTCGAGGCCTGCGAGTCGAATCGTTAACCGTCGTGAAAGACGGGCGAGCCACGGCAAAAGGCGCACACCCACGCCACGGAGGACCGAGAAAAGGACGAAAAGGAACGACCGGGGAGCGATAACTCTCGCGAGAGGAGCCTCGGTCGAAACAGGATCCACGTGGCGCCGACGTCGCGGCAAACGGCTTGCGAAATCGCGCCTCCTCAACGATCGACGCGCCGCGATTTACATTTGAATCACGCGCGGTCGGTCGCGTCTCCGCGTTTTCGACGATCGCGAGAAAAAATCCGCCGCGAGGACCCCCCTCGTAAATCGTTCCGCGGGGCCCGGCAATTTTCGCGGGCCAACGTTCGTCCGTGCCGTGGGCCCCGGCTACGCCACTGGCAGACCCCTCCGTGGTGCCGTGTAGTAGTTCGTCCAGGTGATTACACTGTCGCTCGAAGCCTGTCCTCCGCCTCCTGCCCCTCGCTCGCGCGCCCTGGGATTCTCGCCTAACCCCTTGGCCCCCTGCCTTGTCCCGCATCACCTCTGGACCCGAAAGGCCCCGGCCCGCGTACAAATAAACGGGGCCCCGGCGTGTACACACGAACGCACACCGGGATATCGCGTGATGAACCGACTGGACCACCTTACGTCCTCAAATCGCGAGGAGGGGACCGGGCGCTGCGGAGTCGTGAAGAGAACAGGTGAGGTGCGAGGAGAACGACGGCCGATGGCGAAACGAGGTGGGGCGCGGCGCGGCGCGGCGGCACCGGAGGTCCGAGGGCGAAGGGGGACTCATCTCGCAAGCGACCGCTTTGGTCTCTCCCAATTTAATCAGGTGTTAAATACGAGCATCGTTGCACACCTTGAGTATTCCCACCACCGGCCTATCGGACGGCTCCGTCGACTTCTGTCCTCCTCTCTCTATCTCCATCTCTCTCTTTCTCTCTCTAGGGAACGCCGCGCCGCGTTCTCCGAGCGTTCGAGTTTCTGCCGCGCGCCTTCCTCCTCGACGGGACCGGGTATCGATACTGGATGGCGCGGGGAGAGGAAGTGGGCTTAAGCCGAGCCCATATCGGTCGACAGGTGCACCGTCAAGATTGTTTCGTAGGAGAATATGAAATTCGGCGAATTTGGAGGTGTATCTTATCGAGTAGGTATTTTATCGCGGCATTCTCCGAAGTGGGAGATTATTGACGACGAATGCTACGCGATGCGGTTGTGTTTTGTGGGTGAATTTTATCGAGAGTGGCACGTGTCGCAATGGTTTAGTGTAATGTGGGTTTTTAGGTGTTAGGTTGTTTAGGGTTGAGTTTTTGGGGTTTTGGATTTGGGAACGTGGAACAGTTTTTCTCTTGCAATGAGTGTTTCATTGGAAGAGTGAGAGTGTCGTCAATGAGACTTGGGTTTTTCTTTTACGTGCGGAAATCTTCATAAAAATTCTTATAAAACCACTGGTGGATCCTTCCTTGGTTAGGGTTAAACTTAAGCCTCGATCATTTTCGGAGACAAAATGTTTCAAGGTCGATTATTACTTCGGATAAAAACAAAACTGTATTATGCATTGGCTCTATCGAGAATATTGAGACTTCTATAAAAATTCTCAGAACAATTATCTTCCTATCTCAGTTTCTTTAACCTTTCGGATTCAGATGTCGCTTCTTAGAGGTCAAAATATAAGTAAATTCAAGACCTCAGTGTAAAGGGTTAACGCGATCTTCCATTAATTTTCATGAAGATCCTCAGCACAGTAAGATTCGAAAAATTGCATCGAGAAGTGGAACAGTGGATCTCAAACCTAACTGAAAATACAATCCCTGTGCATCTGTACCTTAAATTCATTTTATCTTACCTTCCAAAATTCCTGTGATAATTACTGAACTGTTACACCTACAAAAGTTACTAAAAACAATCGAACCTAAAATCAGTATTTCAACCCCATTTCCACTACACAAATTCAACGCAAAATCCTCTCTGCAAACCCTATTAAACCTCCACAAAAAAGAAAGTAACCGCGCGCAAATCAAGCAAAATCTCATCAAAGAAAAAGGAACAATACCTTCCGCCCTAGACAAACTCCGTACCAGAAAAAACTTCCACCGAAAAGTTGTTCGATACCGTAACTATACGTTCGACAGTCGTAATTATCGTGTACCGCTCGCAGCCGGCTCCGATCCTAGCCAGACGAGCGACTGATTAGCCGCAAGTGGCGCGATTATGCGACACGCGAGGTCACGAGGTGCGCTTATGGAAAAGGTGGTAAGTAGCAAAAAAGAAGAAAAAAAGAAAAAGAGTCGAAGGCGTCTGGCCGAGACAAGCGTGGAGAGAAACATGCCTCGGGGCGGTCGACTCGTCTTGGTTCGATAATCGAGAAGCAGTAGCACAAGAAGGTGGAGACGCCGAGGTGGAGGACGAGGTGGTGGAAAGGCGAACCGAGGGGGGAGGGATGGAGTCGCAGAAAGATGAAAAGATGGCGAGAGAAGGAGAGAAGGAAAAGAAGGAGGAATCAGTCAGGCAGCCAACCCGCCAGTCAACCAGCCAGTCCGTCAGTCAAGCCGTCGCGGCTCGTTCTTCGTCACCCGTTCGCTCACTTACTCGCTCGCTACTCGGTGTGTTAATTAGTTAAGGTTGTTGGTCGGGGACTAAATTACACCTCCGGAGCTACTCAAAGGAAGCAATTACTGCTGGCACAACCCGGAGGGGGACTCGTGAATCTCGCGAGCGCGAGTGAGACAGGGAGAGGGGGTAGGAAAGAGAGCAAGCGAGAGAGAGCGAAATCGCAGAAGGGGTGGGAGGGCGCCAGAAGGGTGCCAGAGGAGGGAGGGGAGAGAGAGAGAGAGAGAGAGAGAGAGAGAGAGAGAGAGAGAGAGCGAGCGAGCGAAGAAATTAGCGGCAAGCGAGTAAGTAAGCCAGCCCAAGTCAGTCAACCAACCAGTCAGCCCAGGTTCGCCTAAGTTCGTAACGTGGCTCGTCGAACCTGCCGACGTGGGAACGACGCGCCGCGTCGTCGTCGCCCCGAACGCTTCTGTTACCGTTGTTAACGTCGTGCACCGTTTTCCTGTCGAACCCGTCTCAATGCGCCCGGGCACACGTGACTCGCTACGTGCCCACTTTTATGTTCAACGACCCCTTCCTACCTCTCACTCCCACACACCGCGACTCCCCGTCAACCGTTGGTGCACATTCTTGCTCGAGCACTTCACCCGATACCGACCTAAACCTTTCTCTCCCTCTGTGTCCCGTGTACCGGCTCTCATTTCCCGCCCCTCTTCCACCCCGATGCGCGTTCGTTACATCACATCGGTCGGCGGAGGAAGGTGGCATTGATTTCCGAAGTACGAGGCACGGAAGTAATGATTTTGTCGAGTATCGGACTCGTGCGGAGGCTGTTGGCTTATGTTCGATTTCATTTTATGACTGGTTTCCTTAGTTTTTGATGAGCTGCTTAGTCTTTTTGGGAGATTCTTTTTGATAAACGAAAATGGGTAGACGGAAGATGGTTTAGGGTTGAGGTAAGCTTATCGGACATCGAACTGGATAGTTTTAGAGCGTAGGTAAAAGTTTGGGAGATTGAGTTGAGGGAAAATTGTTGGATACTGGGTTGGATGGTTTTTGAGCGGAAGTAAAAGTTTGGAAGATTGGGTTGTAGGAAGATTGTTGGACACTGGGTTGGATGATTTTGGTCTGGAGGTAGAAGTTTGGGAGATTAGGTTAAGGGAAGCTTGTTGGGCACTGGATTAGGGTCAATTCACACTATCCGCCAACTTGCCGGTGCCAAAACTTTCTCCCATGGGTTTCTTATGGAGCCATTCATATGGAACACTACACTGTTCGTCGACCGACAGACAGTCACCATTTTAAACCTATGTAAGGTTTTGACGGACGCTAACTTGTCGTCGTCTAAACCAGTGTTCCACAACCCTAAACCATTGTTCCTCAATCCGTGGTCCGTGGACCGGCACCGGTCAAATATTCCTCTTATTTTCATCGGTCCACAAGTCCAAAAAGGTTGAAGAACGTTGATCTAGACGGCTAGTGTGAATCGATCATTAAATGGTTTTGGAATGAAGATAGAAAATTGGGAGATTGGGTTGAAGTTAAATGGTTGGACACTGGGTTGGATAGTTTTGGTGTGGAAGTAGACGTTAGGTGATTGGATTAAGGGAAGATTGTTGGACACTGTGTTGGATGGTTTTGGTGTGGAGGTAGAAGTACTAGAAATCTGGAAAATTAGGTTGAGGGAAGGTGGTAGAACACTGAGTTGGATGGTTTTGAAGTGGAAGTAGAAGTTTTGGAGATTGGGTTAATGGAAAATTGTTGGACACAGAGTTAAATAGTTTTGAGATAGAGGTAGAATGGTCTTGAAGTGGACAATGATTACTGCGAATGCTGGGTGCGTTTAGTAGCTGAGTAGTCTTTGTTTGTTGATCACTTTTGAAGATACATAGTATGGTTTGTGGCAGAGCCGTATCCACCTTCAATCGGAGCAAATGTGGACTCCAGTGTCTAGGTCATCTTCTAACGTCTTGGCCTAGAATACATTCTACACTATGAGGTCACGCTGTTAGTGCTCGACTGTGACAGAGGTCTAATTAATTAACGTCTTTGCCACAAGTCCTAATTGCGTCTTCAAGCACACAATTTCAAAATCTAATCCTCTAGGTTTCGTGTATCTAACTCCGTTTCATGAGAGAATAAAGCCGTCTGTCGACCAGTTTTCGTACACTTCACGCAATTAACGCCTACCTTCATTAGGTATTAACTCTGTTTCTCCCGAGCACACTCCTACCTAGCACCTCCTACACAGCCCTAAAGTGTTCCACCATTTTTTAGGAATATCTTTTTTCTTGGCACTTGAACTCTTCACCAATCCCGATAGAAAAGTCAGTTACAACTATTGGGACAGTGATTTCAATCTATGTAAAATGGTTTTATCCTCTCGCGGAACGGAATTCAGGGTAAGGGTGGTGTTATTGAAGAAAAAACTGTAGTGTTATTGAAGAGGCTGGATGATGGATCCAAGTTGAAACTCCCATTTCAAACTCCCTAAACAGTGCTCAACTTTTTAATTTGTGAACACGGATAATCCCTTAAATAAAATATTCTTACACCTCAGCCCCCATTTCATCTAGAAAACAACACCGAAAGTGAACACAAAATTTTGCACTCCGTCAATCAGCTGCGTCACGTCAACCGATTTACAATCCTCCAACAATTCCAAAGTATCTCTATCTGTATGTACAATTGGCCAACTATTGGGACACGGTTTCGCGATTGTTTCCCTGTCTGCAGCTCTGTAATTATTACTTTCCAACAAGCGAGAACAGAGTTCGCTGCAAGCGAAACTTCCTCCCACTGCTATTATGGCGTTATGTCAACCATAAAAGACCCGGAAAATGAGGAAGATGTATTTAGATGTATTCTAATTTTCCCGCACACTTCGTTCCATTTCTCCTGCAAGTGAATGTATGATTGAATGCGTGACAGGCTTTACTATGAAAGCAGAAAAAGAAAGACCGAAGATGCAAAGAGACGGGACATATCCGAGGATTTATTATAGGGAGCAGAGGCGCATTGAAGCCGCGCGAGGTGATGCCCAATCAGTCTCCTAGACGTTCCATCGCTATCGAGGGTGCACACTCACGCATACAAGCCCACGCATGCGGACAATAAAAGTCTTACAGCGGCAACGGATCGTGATTCCTTGTCGGATCGGCGACCCTCCGGTGGAGAGCATCTCCCGCCTCCGACTGCCTATTTTTCCGCTTCCAGCGATTCAGCCTTAACTCATAATTACACAGTCTGTTATCGGTTCGTTGTTGATTGAAAATTACAGCCTCCTCGGTTTCGCTTCCACGTAGCCCTTAATAATCGCGAATCGTCGCCGGAGACTCGTCAGAGGAAAGAAATGTCAACATTCGTGATTTGAATGGGGTCAGAAGATTGGAATAGTCTTAGAATTTGTTAATATTATACATGTAATCATCTGAGCAAATGGGTGACTATCTTAGAGTCCCATTTCTTCTTCATGTAGTTATTTAGTGAGAAAAGGGCGAAATGGTATTTTTTTTTAGATTTAGACGAAAAAGTTTTGGTAGACTTTGGATATTCTTCTAAATTTATGTGAAAGGTTTTTATGATGTTTTTATAGTTGGTATGAAGTGTTATTAAAAAAATTTAGAATCATTTTGGAAATGAAGGAAGTAAGGACATCTTCATTTAAACAAATAAGATTGAATAGGAATGAATAATTATTAGATTAAATATTGTTATGCATTTATGACAATTTTAAGTATGCTGAAGTTTATAAGGTTGATGATAAATGCTAAAATATATAAAACATCAAGAATATAATAAAAGCTAAAATACGTAGAAAATAAAACACATTTTTATTAAATTCTCTATTCTTTATTTCTGCCTGTAAAAATTTAATTTTGCATACAAATTCGTAGTCTAATAATTACATTTAGTTACTTTTGTATTGTATTAAGATGAAGAATTGTCATTATGGATGCAAGTGCTGACTTTAAATTTAGAGATTCTTCATTATATGATATGGTTTCAGGGAAGATTGGTAGAAGACTCCAATTGTTAGTTCATAGAACATGTAAAGCATTAGAGAATTGAATGATTCATGAAAATCAAAAGTCCATTAATGAAGCTGAATTTTAATGTACTGACTTTTCAAATTTGATCAAAAATAGGTTCAGTGAAGTAATCTCAATTTTTAGCAAAAGTATTTAGAATGGATTAAAAATAATTGCATGATACAGTATATGCTGAAATAAGTATAGAAGCAAAGAAATACTATTGCTGAAATCGTTGACTTTTCTACTTGCGAATAGAGTAGACCTTTCTAATTGCAAAATAAATATTGAATATTGAATAAATAAAATCGAGTCCATGGTTCTTTACGTTGAGAGATAGCAATATTTATTCTTTATTAAATTTATCTTCAAGAAAATTTAGTAATTTTTATACTTTATATTCAATACAAATCCATACTGAGAAATAGGTTCACTTGATTAAACTGACGTAATAATCATAAAAATCTACTGATATCTATTTCATTTACTCTTCATAGGTCTTATTTATTCTCCTTTCTCATTAATTCTTGAAGGAAAATTGTCTAGAATCTAAATTTCTGAATAATTTTCCATATGAACTTGTATCCTAAAAGCATACATCAATTTTTTTTTACTCATAATAAATGATATTTAAATGGTTCTAATTCAGAAACCAATTCCTAACTTAAATCCCTTTAACCCTTCCAGGAGTCCGAAGGAGGTTCAAACTTGTCCTCAAATTTTCATTAAAATTCACTTATTTGTAAATGTAAACAATTTACTCCTAGGTTCTGATAGTACAAACAGCTGCAGAAGTCCCTCAAGGGCTTAAAGGGTTAAATAATCAACTTCCCTCGAATATATCTATTATTTAATATAAAACCATTGCGAGAAGTTTATCAACTGCATTCTCCACTCCAAAATCATCTTTAAAAAATCCCTGAAGACCCACTAAAAAACTGTCATTAAAAAAGAAGCAGTCTACCAACTGCACCTACACCCAACCACAGAAATTCAATTAATTTACCCACAAACTACAACTATTCTCCAACCCATCGTCCAAGAAGAATCGTCGAGCTTATCCCGGAGCGAATCGCGGAGCATTTCACGGAGATCAAGACAGGGGGACACGAATTTCCTTGCCGCTGACGAAGGAGCGAACGATCCCCGTCCCGTTCGCACCAATCGTCGTCCGGGTGGTTGGGGGAGAGAAGAGAGGAAAAAAAAAGGCTAGCTTCGGGGCTGGGAACAATGAAACGGCTTGATTTGTTCTAGCGCCTCGCCGCGCGACACTCCGGATTATGCCCGGAAGTCCTCTCTTTATCTGCCGGTGTTCACCGTGTCTGATTCCCCGACGAGAGCACACAGAGGCGCGGATACCCCGTCCGGGAAGCGACGCGACGCACGGACACGCGGAGAAACGAGTTGCGCGTGTGTGTGTGTTGTGTGTGTGTGCAAGGAAGAGGACACGCGCGCGTAGCTGGCGTGGTTATCACGGAGCCCGGAGCGATCGGGACATAGTCGAGCCGGCGGATCCTCACGCACGTCAGTAGCAATCAGCCAGCAACTGGCATTACTAAAGGCGGCAGGCGTACCAACCGCGTCGGCATCAACATCAGCAACAACTTCCTTCGTCGCTGTTCGCCTCGTCACCATCATGTACCGACGCATTGTGCGCCAGGGAACGTGTCTCTGTTGCTTCGGCTCACATTTATTTCCCTGGTTACTCTTTCTCTCTCTCTCTGGCAGAGACACGACTAGCGCGCACCAACCCACACACACGTACAGGGTCGTCCCTTCTCTCTTGTTATCTCTCTCGCCCAGCGCACCGGGGAAACCTTGAATGACAACGGCGCAAACACTGCCCCGGGGAATATTAAAAACGTTCCGTGAGACACTGCCGTGCCGGGAAAGAGGAGGTATGAGGCAGAAGGGATGCTGGCATTCGCGTCACCATGGGCTGGCTGCAGTAACACGTAAGCATGACGAATAACGAGCCCCGGGGTTCTGTGTCATCGCCATCGGTTCGCAACAAACTCGACCGTGGACGCGTAATGCGCGTCGACGTCCTACGCTTCTTCACGCTTCGACGCTCGCGCGTGCTTCTGCACCGCGTGCTCGCGCGGACTTCCTATGCTCGGCGTCGATCCTCGAGCGAGAGACCGATAAACCGGGAGCTGCAAACCTCGATATGGACACGTCGATGCTGGTGTTGTGACGCGTGTATCGGTTGGCCGCGATCGGGAGGCGGTTTTGTCGCTATTGCAATGTTGAAGACAAGTTTACATGGTGGAGTCTACGGTGTTTTAGGTTCGGAAACAATTTATTTGCATACTGGGTGAGTTTCGCAACATGATCAATTCTAGTAACTGACAAGTTATTTGCTGCATAAAAAAATGTTTGCAAAAAAATGTCATGCAACTTTTGATGCACACATTTTTTTGTATAGCATAATGATTTACCAGTTATTCGAAGTGATCGTGTTGCGAAACTCACTCTGTATAGTGTCTCCCTATAGTGTATAATGTCTGCTTTATTCAATTTTATTTTGGTTAATCATGGTTTTGGTTCAGATGAAGTGGAGATTATGCAATTTTCAGTGTTTTCAGAGTGGGTGGATTATTGATCATGGCGAAACATACATGAAGTGTCACAAGAAGTTGAAGTTGAGTCTTGAAGTTGTTCCAATTCGGTGCAATCCAAAGGTGGTTTAGCGAATGTGGAAAGGTCGAGGATGAATTTACCCCTTTTCGATTTTGGATTTAGGGGTGATTTTAATATAATTTATGGCGAGTGTGGTGTAAATTATTCATTAATTATGGAAACTGGGTTTGCTTTGTTTATTGGTTACTTTGAATTTTAGTTTGGATGATTTTTTTTATTCTTTGAAAGTTAATTAATCATTTTTAAGGTGCATTTGAAGTGTGAAGATCGACTTTATCTTGAGTTGAACTTAATGTACTCGTTAGATGAATTTCGACTTTTGGAGTAATAATGTTGAGCGACTATAAGGCTTGTATTTCTTTTTAGTTATACTATCTTTTTAGTTATATTTATGTATACTCTTACTCTATGATTTTTCTTGCAAGAACTTTCTTATAAATTTTTCTTAACAAACATTACAAAGTGTTTTTTGAATACATTTATCAGATTTTAATTAAATGTAGCGAAGAATGCGTTAAACAGCTCTGAAAAATTGCAACTATAATAATATTGACATTTTTGTACGTTTTCCTTAGATTCTCTTATAATTGTTTTTTCTTTTGACAATTTTTTATCGTACGTTTTTATAAAAATTTACGTTGTCTCTCTATTTCCTGATCTTCTTCGGTACGAAAAGTATTAAAAAAAAGTCTTTTTAAAAACAGTAATATATAAAAAGGGAGGATTTCCATGATAGAAATTCCATATTTTGCAGTAACAATCCCTTCAGTTTAAAAAATTTATATCTCGAAAATAAAGAAGAAGTGCTCTTTAAAATTTTCTAGAAGTATTTTAAATATCTCCCCTCGAATCTAAAAAAAACTTAGTTAAAAAATTCGGCAGATATTTCGCAATACTCCTTCATTAGACTTATAATGAAATTGAATATTTGAATATTTAAAGAATTGAATACTAGATACAATTGAAAATGCAGTTGATGCTGGAAAAACACAAACATAAAAAATATTATATAATCTTTTACTACAAAAAAAAATGAGTCATTTGTAATATACAGTTAGATAGCTATTGGACTACTAATATTTCTTTTTTAACTTTATATATGATTATAAAAAGTATCACGATAACATGACGTTGTTTAAACGCCATCACAGCCTCATAATTGCTTCACGCTGCTTCAATTTCGCGTTTTCTGGCACTTCCATTTTTTCTCACTCTTTTTATTCGCGACGATAAAAGACAAACGGTAGATTAAATTTGTCAACAATAAATTTCAGAATTTTAGAAGCAAAATATTTTTATGAAAAAATCTGTGATAGTTTGTTGGACAATAAAATGAGGGAAAAATTTTTCAACTGTTCTATGGCTGAATACTTTCTCCTCTTTTTATATTCTTAACTTTGTCCAAAATAAAGTAAAAAAATTATGGCGGAATACATTCATAGAAATTTTTAACTACGTTTATATTTTTCTGTACTTCTAGGTTTACTTCTTGGAATATTTTCAGCGTTGAATGTTTTCTCCATTTTGGGAATTTGGTGTCTAACAAAAGTATTCGACAAAATGCGTCGTCAACGAGTGGTGCAATGTTATTGACTTTCATTAGTATGTCCATAAAAGTACAGTTTGAAAAAAGATGAATTTTCCCCTGAATTCTTTAGACCTATACACACGATGCTACGCTCTCAACTGCGACAACTACTCATTCCTCATTTATCGCGAGCAGGCGTCACTTGCCCATAGCTTCGCTCCTCCTTTTGCCGGCAGATAATCGCGAGCGCCCACGAGAGTGCCAATCTAATAAGACTCTCTTAAAGAAGCAAGGCTACATTTCACATAAATCAGAGCATCTTTCAGCTCAAAGCAACTTCAGCTTCTTCCAACTAGAATATTCTTCATAGAACATCCCTCTCCATTCACTCTCCACTGAATTTACCTAAACCAACACTTCGAGCCTCCTCTCAAATCGTTCCCCGCTTCCTCAAAAACGTTTCCAAAAATGATCCCACGTCGCTTGCGACGACGTCGATCCCCAGGAATCCCGGGTGGTGTCCTTGAGAGGCGATCGGGCCAAATCGAATCCTGAATTCCCGGTTGGAGGTACGCTTACGCGTTCGCATGCGAGCGACCGAGGGAAAAAGAGGGAGAGGGTGTCGCGGGGGGAGGAGAAGGGAACTAAAAGGAGAAGGAACGAAACGGTGGGGAGGGGAAAGAGGAGGAAGGAGCGAAACATAGGCAAAGCAGCCGTAATAATGGACGAGAAAACGAGACGTGGACGAGTCGAGGCGAGCCGAGGCAAGAGCAACAGGAACGAGAGTCGAGTTGGGACGAGCGGACAGAGCGAAACGAGAATCGGGTGGAAAGAGGAGAAGAAAGGAGAATCAGCCCGAGGAGAGCGACGACGAAGAGCAGCTACGCAAACCCGGTCGGTCGAGCGAGAGCGGAGCCATTGCGGAGGCGACGTGGCTCGGTCGTGTTTTATTTACTTAAGACCAGTAGCGAGCTCGGTGCAGGTAGAATTCCACAGCTGGAATCTTAATAAGGGTGGCCAGGGGTTCTCCCCCACTTCTTCTTTCGCTTTTCTCTCTCTCTCTCTCTCTCTCGCTCTCTCTCCCCCCGGTATAGGTCCCCCCGTGTGTCCTTACTCCCTTCTTCCAGAGGCTCGTATCGTCGAGGAACTACCGTCGCCCTTCCACCGCCTCCGTCCTTCTTTTTCCCTTTCTCTCCGCGAACACGTCCAGCCAGATGAAGATTATCAAACGGAAGTTTTGCCTCGTATATAACCAAATGTCCGCAGCTGCCGCCGCGCGCCTCCCTGCATCCTCCCGCTTTATTTTTAGCTCGCCTCGACCGACGCCGGATTATGAAAACGTTTCGCGCCGATTATTGCGAACGGTATCAGGCTCGATGGAAACACCCTTGTCCTGGCCGATCGTGAAAATCTCCCGATTTTGCGAGGTGCGATTGGTTGAGGGGTTAAGGACCTTCCAAAAGAAACATTTTTGTGGCGTCGGTGGCGCTGTTGGAACGTTTATTGCACCCTTTCTCTGGGCTCTCGGTAAGGGTTGAAGTTTGTCATTGACGTTCTTTATCTACTGTTTTATATCCTTTCGAAAGATAGTACGGAGTGATGTATTTGGTATTCTGGATTTGACTCGGATTTATGAGTAAAATAGGTGGAAAATAACTCTGCTACGTTCCTCTTAAAAATCTGAATGGAACAAGTATTATTGTTATTATGTTATTAACCCCTTCGTCTATAATAACGTGTAACATTCGTAATACGAACTATGTCTCAAATATTGGAATGAATGCTGTTAGATTAATAAAAATGGAGGAAAGAAAATTGAAGTTTTCTATAATTGCAAATATATACTACATTATTTTTTGATCCTATGCAATTAATAATTAAAAATTATTTTAAAAAATTGTAAAATAAAGGATTAATAATATAGATAATGAATTTTTAATATAACTTCAAGAAATAACAAATCTGAATATTAATATTACAATTCTCATATTTTTCCCAAAAATAAAGTAGCTGCTAAACCTAAACTTCAAAACAGTTCAGGATTTTCAAAATTTTGAAACTTTGAATCACTTTGATCACGATTTGGAGTTTATAATTCTTGCAAATCTTGAAGGTATTGAGAGTCTTGTAAATCTTGAAATTCTTGGAAGTCTTGATTTTTCTAGATTTCCTGATCTTTATTAAAGAATATATGAATACTCATAAAAATCTGTCAGAATTCTTATGACTTTGAAATTTATCTAAAATTTAAAGCTTTAGGACAATATATGTAAAACTTTCAAGACTTCTGGCAATTATAAGCTTCGAATCATATTCAGAAAGCTTTGAATTTTTCGTCATATATTATAATTTCTTCGCAGGGATTCCAGGTCTTTCAAATCTCAATCACCAAGTGTAAAAATAAAGTGTAAGTGTACTTCATTGTTTTAACTGCGTATCTATCTTTCACGCATCATAAAGCTTCCATAACTTTTATCCTCTGATGTTTTCCGTTTTGCAGTGAATGTTAATGTCGCACTGCAGTCGAACCACCAAGTACAAACTCCCGCATCGCAACAAAAACTCTCGCGTCCAAAACCATTGCCACCAACCAAAGAAAACGTAAAACTCGAAGGCACCGTGATGAGATGCGAAACGGTTAATCGAGTTCCCGCGGATACCAACATTTCTATTTACCGAGATCGCCGGGCGATGAATTCGCGTGGAGAGTTTCGCAGTGTTGCGCGCGAGGATTCGCAAAACCCTCACGAAGTGGCGTGGGCTCCGCCACGCGAAAGGGACGAAGGGCGCGGAGGGGAAGCAAAGAGAAACGCGGAGAGAGAGAATATCGCCCATGGGTGCTGGCAAAATTATCGTGTCCGCCTAACTAATCCATACCGCAACGTATGCAACCCTCAACCCCTGCGTGCATGGAGTGCGTGCTACAGTCAAGTGCGCCACTGCGCGAGCCCATGTACCGGGTGGTTCTAAAGGATTGTTAAAACAACGCTCGCGCGCGCTCCGCGTGGATTGGATCATCCGAATATTTTTTGTTTCTAGAGCGTGGCGGCGCTCCATTGCGGAAACGCTGTCGCTCGATGATACTCGTCGCTTCGATACACGAGTCCGCATTACTTCCCGACGCGATCGGCTCAATTTGTGATTGTAAATGGAGGAGCGGTCAAATCGACCGCGCGACATTGTGAAACGTGACGATGAACTACCCCGCGGCCGCGTCTATACAAATGTAAACATTTTTTCGCGCAATTTGCGAGCATGTTTCGTTAGGACTCCCGATTGCTACGATTAACGGGGATGCGTGGATCCGGTGTCTACAATTGGCCGGGTAAATGTAGATTTGCGAAAAATTACACGCGTTGTTGTACGAAAATTGTTTTAAGCCAAATTTTCTTATGCACTCGAAGTTGACTCATAGATCGCGTCAACAGTTCGGACTCATTCCGGGGAATCTGAAAATAATTTTCGGGAAGGAAAACAAACCTTCACAGAGATGCGTTTATTTTGCTACATCCGTGAAATCATAACTTCGGAAATTGCTTACGAACCAATTTATTTTTGTATTATAATATTGACTTAAAGGAAAAATTCGCGTGTTTTTATCATAATCTGTATCATTCTTAGAATTATTTGATTACATGTTGCATAATATGAGGAACATTTAGAAGAGATCATCGGGTGCATAAGAAATGACAAACAGACAAGTTCTTGCGATACAACCGAGCTTGCATTTGATTATCAACACGATAGCAAGCTATCATGTTTCTTGCTATCACCGCACTAGCTCGCAATTACGTTCCACATACGTAAAACACGCGATGCAGGGGGGGCGAGAGGCACCTTCCGACACGCTCTAACTATTCGCGAAAAGCGTCTAAAATGTGTCTCGCCTGGTATGTTGCACATGTGAGAATGCAGTTTAAAATTCACATGCGTTCGAGCGAATATAGCCAACGTGCGCCACAATTACACATGCCCCGCGTGCATACATCGCGACACGCACACGCTAAAGCGTAGCTGCGTCTCCTTGCAGAAAGCCGGAAATGTATTTTGCAAGAGCGTGTAATAACCGTCGAGCCTCGTAAACAAACGGCTGAAACAGGGACGACGTTCGCGTGAAAACGAACGAAACCGCCTAATTTTTCGATGTCGGACCCGCGTCGTGGATTTCCGCTGATGATAATTTGTTAAGCGGAGGAACGTGTATATGTATCTGATGCGGCGATTTGTTTAATGAGGGCTTTGTAAATTGTTGGATCTTCGAGGCGTTGCCCTGTCTGGCACGCGTCCAACATGCAAAGGTGACTTAAGGCGTGAAGTTTCGTTTAAATAGAGAAAAAAGGGAGAAACATCTTTTTTTTACTTTAATTTTTGCAGATACTTTGATTTTTAGCTGATATATAAAATATGTTGTATTATGGAAAGGGGAGGATTTTTTAATGTTTGGGAAGTTGAATAAGGTAGGAGACTATGATTAGAATATTGCATTTATAATGATGACATTGGTATACAGCGTGTTACGAAAATGTTTGAGGTCCTTGTAATGTGAGGTGATTTGAAACAACTTTTTCCTTATTGAAAATATTCTCGGAAATTTCGTTAACGAGTTATTAACCATAATCACCGACCAATTAGAAAGCGAATACAGCGGACGAATTCTGGCGTGGACTACAACTATGTCTACCATTGGTAAGTCGTTGTTCATGCTGAAATTCGTCTACTGTGCTCACTCTGACTCGTCGGTGTTTCTTGTCATTTTCGGAAAGGACCAAATTGTTTCAAATTGCCTTGTGAGTCACCTCTTGCAAGGACGAGAAACATTTTCGGGACACCCTGTATAATTTTTATACATTTTTTATACACTTTATTGTGGCCCGCAAATGGTTAATAATATTATCAATATTTATCGGTATTGTCGATTACAGTCGATACTGAAGGTATGGTGTATATTAAGATTGAAGATTATAAAGAATGAAAGATATCTGAAAGATTAGATAGAAAGGTGAAGTGGATTGACAATCATATTGTCAAACTAGGATTTAGCAATATCATTAACCGTGTGCGTGATCTTCAAGAATTTAATTTGTGAGAAAATACAATTTTTCAAATTCAAAAATTGGGCTGGGGGACTTTACTTTTTAGTTCTTTTTTCACGCGTCATAATGAAGTCAAATCGAGTCAATTTCATGATTCGAAAAGTGCTCGCAGTCAGTTTCAAAGCACTACTTTTTGCGATAAAATTATATATTTTTATCTTTTTTTTTTTACTTTTCGTCATGTTTTGTTTTTTCCTGAGATATACATGCTATGATTAATATATACATTTAATATTTTCACAGCTGCTGACGAATCTCACAATTTTCTATATCATGGTGCCGTTGAAGTCAAAAGCTGTTGTTCGCTGACTTTCAAAGCGAAGAGAGAAGTTAGAACAAACACAATTACCCAAGAGAGATCCATTTTTAATAAAATAACAACGTGGCCAACTTGCCAACTTTCTCAACTTTAACTTCTCTGGCAAAACTATACTTCCCACTTTTTAAATTACTTCAATTCAGTGGAAATCTCATTGAAAAACGAAACCTCCCCTTTCCAACATTTTCTAGTACTTTTAACACTTCGATTGCCTCATCTACCATGAATAAATGACAAGTATTGTCATGGCTATTAATAATATTAATTTATAGAATTCCGTGTGACATTAACAGAAAATTCTACTGGAAATTTTCCAAGAAGAAGAATTCTATAAAATAGATAAAACTGGATTCAAAATCATTTTTTTCAGGGTAACACCCAGAAACAATTCTTCTAGTGGATTGTAAATCCTTCTTAAATTTTTCTTCCAATGATAACCTATACATATAACCCGCCTATTCTAATAATAACTTAGCACACAATTACCATCCGCTCTTAACAGCTTTAGTTTTTTTCACATTAAAACAGTGCAAACTTATAGCTGACGCTACATTTGCCTTTAAAGTTACACACAGCTACATTGACAGCCCAGAGATTCTTCTACTCTTTAAGTTGAATGTCCCACTTAGGACTCGCAAGAAGTTTCAATTATTACATACATCTGTACACAGAACTTACTATGACTCTAATAGTTGTGTTAATCGCGCACTTGCTTGATGTATTTTGCAATTCGCTGCCTAAATATAAAAAACAAGTCAGTAGTGTTGTATATGACCTATCTGTGTTTCAGCGCAATATTTGACTCACTATTTGTCTTCTTGTGTAAATTCCTTTATGTACCAAAATGGGTTACCCGTATATAAATAAATAAATAAATGCCTAATAACAGTTTTGTCATCCCTATTGCTACCTGTATATAATGCACTAGCTGCCATGCGTCTTTCATGCCTGCACGATCATAATTTGTGAAAAATTCTTTCCAAATATTAGAGAATAAAAACGAACAGTTAGTGTCACCTAAAGCTCCTTTGTACCGAGGTTTCACCGATTTGAAACCTATATACCAATGGTAGTTCGCAGCGAAACCACTACGAAGGGTATAAAAACGAACAGCAAAATGCTGATAAATAAATAAAACTTCACTTCTGTCGATCACAGAAATAAAAAATGATTTCACCCGCCCCTAAAAGAACCCCCACGTGCTTATTATCCCCAGATACTCTAATTATACGCAGTTTCATAAAAATCGGGGCGTCACACGTGATCGGACTCCCCCGGAAGACAAGCCTGACCGACGATCGGCCAATAAATCCATCATTTCACGGCCGAGAACGAGCAGAACCAGTAAATTCGAGCCTCCGCTCGTCAGTATCCCGGAAGCGGGGTACCGAGCGCAGCGACCTGCCGCGCCGCTTCTCGAGGGTTGGCGCTACGCAGAAACGATTACCCGATATAGTTGTAACCCTCGACGGTTCATCGATATATAAAACGCGGAGCACGGGGGCCGACGGGGGGTGGGGGGGGAATCGAGGGGGGCTGAACGAAGAGCGGGGGAAAGGCTAGCGTTTGCAGGATCGGAATTGCGAGGGGAGGGAAACAGGCAGGACCTCGCATAATGTGCGTGTAACACACCCTACTCATCACGCGCCACTTGCTCCCCACCCCTGTGCGCCTCTTCAGCCTGGGATCGACCCCAGAAAATCAACCCGGCTACGCTCGTCTCCCTGCGGTGTAATACCGTCTCGCTTCATCGTGGGGCCCGCTCGTTGCCTCACCGACTCGCACATGCGAGTTATGTTTATATTATGATATTAATAGAGGGTAATGCGCGACCTCCATCGACAGTGTCGGTAGCGGCAGGTTGTTTGTCGGTTCCGAGAGACCGATCAGGCCCGTACGCAGGGGTTCCCCGAACCCCGGGGACCAACAGGGAAATCTCTGCGAGTCTGTGGCGATTCCTTTCTCTTTCTACGGAGCAGCAACGAACGCGCGCTCGCGTCTTGACCGGGAACCGGGGAAAAGCAATCTCGTTGTATCGGGGAAATTGCATGCCGGTCGAATCGCGTCCTCCGACGTTGCGGGTTTTCCCTTTGAGCTCGCGCCGCGGAGGAGAGGGTCGTTTTTAATTGAACCGATTCGACGGACATTCTCCTACCGAGGAGAATTTTAACCTTTGAGCGGAAGTTCCGGTGCTCTGTCGTTCGCGATTAAACAACGTGTCGGTGAATTCTTGGAGCATGGGTGCAAAACGAGCAGTTTCTGCGGCAGATGTTTTGTTATTATGTTAAAACTTTTCTGTCGTTTGATGAAAATAGTGTCATTATGGTATAGTAGAACCTCAATTAACCAAACTGATATTTATGAAATGCAATGTTAATAATTAGTGGACCGTTATTAAATCATAGTTCACACCTTACTCGGACTCCCACTCTATTTTGGTATATATTTAGTATATGAATTAATTGAAACAGCAGCACTAGATGATTAAAAATAAGGATAATGATTCGGATAATCGAGGTTCTATTGTATTAAGATTTATGATTTTTACGTATGCTGTAGAAATAGGGTAAGTATATTTTTATTAGTTTCTTACTGGAAGTAAGCGAAGTAAGTGAGAATCGTCCATAAAAAAAATTTAAAAAAATACAAATTGTTAAAATTCAAAACAATATTGAATAAAATCATGATTTATTTTGCTTTTCGAAGAAAACATTGTCTTGAAGCAAAGCTTTAGAGTAGTTTACATTAGAAACATGTAACACTCTCTGACATCATTGTATTTTGTAAATAGTTTGCTTTATCCCTCATTATCCAGTATTCATATTTTTTTACATACAATACTTTTGTATTAAACGACTCAAATATGGATCCAGTTTCTAAACATTAACTGTAAATGAAATATTTCCGTTTCAAGTTAACTATTAAGTGGTATACTAGGCTCGCAATGCTGTATTAAATTAATTTTTTATATTCAATGTAACATTTTGGGGAAATCTTGTAAAAATTAATAAGGAAAAGCATTATGAGCTAGCTATTCATATATGAATCCATTTTTTACTTTTAATATTACTTGGAAATAATGTTTTGTACTAAATATTAGTATAATTTAGCAAAACCCTGTCGTCCTCAAATAGTTAAACACAGTTTTTCATTGTAAGTTACGAAACCACGTTTCACTATTTTATAATAAAGGCTAAGAATTCGTAAAAAATGTATCTGATTCTCAATTAAATTCTATAATCTCTAGAAACACACTAAATCAAATAAAATTCCCCTAACAGCACATAAGTATAAGACCACCACCATGCAACATTCTGTAGAAAACTTGTCTCTCGAAATGCATCGAATCTCCAACACATAATTCATATCCACGGTCGCAGGACAAGCCATGCGGGTAGTAACCTTCGTCCTCGAGCGCCGAAAATCTTTCCTCCCAGATCCTGCGGAGTCAATGAATCGAGAAGATCGACCATAGTCCGGCGAGGTCCGAAGGTAGCCCGTGACAGCTAGCATTAATTGTACGTTTTAAGATCGGAGGGGGACGGAGGCACGAGCGGGCCAGGGGGGGAGGAGAAAGGAGAGTCGAAGTGACGGAGGGGGGTTCTTCCGCTATAAATTACACCGCTACGAGGCCGGATTCGTGGGCCGGGATTGACCTGGTCCCGGGCGCGGCCGCGTTCCCCCGGTGTTGTCCGCCGCGCAGCCTGTGATTTCGGTGGCCTGGAACGTGAATTTTTGGCGGCGGTAGAACGGCCGAAAAACACACGATGGGAACGCCAGAAAAAAGGGTATTGCGCTTAAGTGGCCCGCAAGAAAAAGACATAGGGGAGAGGGCGTCCTCAGTTCCCAGGGACGAGGACGTCAGGAGGGAGGAGGAGGAGGAGGAGGTGGAGAGAGATACATATACCAGGAACTGTTAGAGCCGCTGACTAGCCTTCCTCCTTCCGCCTCTCGGCTCCCCCGGCGTCTAATTCGAAAAGGGCAACCCCCTCGGGACCCGCATCTCGTTACGCGGAACATCGTGTAATTAGCACGTCGTTGCGATCCCGGTTTTCAGACAAGGTGGGCGCGCACACGGACACCCATAACCGAGTCGGTGTTCGAGCGTTATACGGAGTTTTACGAACGAATTACTCGCCGTAGGAGCAGAGATATTTCTACGTCGACGATCGTTCCACCGTCACGGCGACGGACTCCGTTTACCTGGACCAAATTCGAAATTGGAGGATTTTGGTGCGCACAGGGCGCAGGACATCGCACAACAAGTGGAGGAAAATTTAAGGATGGGTCTAGACTCTAAACTTTGGACGTTAAAGTAAGGAGAAAATTGAGAACCATGGAACAACGTTTGGCACCCGTTTTTTAACCCTGCTACACTTCTCTTAATAGTCTGAATTGTAAGGATAATAAGTAGACAGCGGATTTTTATGCAAAATAAAACCTTTACAAAGAGAAAGAAAAAATTGTATCTTGAATAACAGTATGTTTAATCTTCTAAATATTTTAACTTAGATTATATTTTTGATATTTTGTATATTTTGGCTTGTATAATCTTGCAGATCTTTTGCATACCTAGTACCGCGATAAATGCATAAAATTCGTTGTCTAATAGTAAGTATTACCTCATAATTATTAACCCTCGCATTACTGCACTCTTTTGCATCTGTGTTGGAGTCACTGTTGATTTAGACAGGTCGTTTTACATAGTTATTATGTCTATGGTTTGGATCAGATTCGTATTTGTTCTCACATTTATAATCAATTAGTAAATCAGTAAGTGTTATGACAGAAATTATCATAACTATCTTCATTGTGAAAACTATGAATCGCGTTCTTACGACTCTGAATTTTATATTACAAATATTCAATGTCACATTGTCATGAAATCAAAAACCATGACTTTTAGTGTCATACTCAAAGTCAAGACTCTTGATGCCATGACACTGTGACATTGAAAATTCATGGTACTGAACTCAATATCATAACAATGCAACTTCTAGTTATCATCGTAATGAAAGTCATTTACATTACATTCACCCTAGCTGCCACGGAAAGGTCAGATCCCGGTCACAGTAATTAAAGAAAAAGGGAAGATCTTTTCTTTTTTTTGTTTCAACTACTGCGACCGACCGCGAACTGACCGTACCGTGACCGCTAATGGGAATCTAGCTTTAATGTCACAGCACCAATATTCGCAATTTGAGGTAGGGACACACGATTGTCACATCAAATCATTGTCACGTAAAATCACGTGAAATCACGTAATATTGCCCTGTATATGAGAGCACTTTCATCTGTATAATGGTGTATACATATGTATGTACCTTTACAATGAGTGCCAATGTTGGAATATTGTGAAGCTCCTGCTGTTATCCGATTTTGACGCGACTCACGAATGACAAATCGCCAATTGCACCCTACCTAACTCCACGCCCCAATCGTTGCCCACTTCATTGTCCTCTCAAAAACGCAATCCCTAAAAATCATTCAATGTTTCCCTTTCAATCTCGCGCGGATTTAAACCGAAACGCGAGTTCGCGAAGCCAACCGGCAGCATTCTTGCACTCATTAGTTAAGAATCAGGCGCGTACTGGGCGGGATCGAACAATTAGTAAAGCCCGGGGGGTCTTTAAAACACGTGCCGCTTGAAACGGTATTTTTAATGACGCGCCGCGACGACCGGTCGCGTGGTCATAGACGCGTGCGAAAAAAAGTACTCGGCCGGCGCGCTGCGAACGCGAGAAAACTTTCAGCGACCGTTAAAAGAGCCGATTCATGCAGTAAAATGTGTACGGCCATTCATCGCCGGGGTTGAAGCCGGAACGCGGTGAATACATCAACTAAAATCGGTAGAATAGAAATCCGCGCCGCGGGATGAATAAATACAAAGGCGTAACTATTTTGTTCTCGATTTTGTAGGAAAACGTTCTATGCCCGGCCGCGGATCCCTTCGTAATCATTTAGCTTTTAAAATTCAGAACCTCTTCAGAGCGGCGCGCGCGCGCGCTACTACAACCCCCCGGTGTTCGTTCGCTTTATTTTCACCCCTCCCCTCCCCGATCCACCGTCCCCCTCGCGGTCCCACCCTCTCCAGCTGTTACTGCTGCCGCTGCGAAATTCGTCGAGATCCACGAGTGCCAGGAGTTTCACCCGAAATTAATCCAGCGATTATGGTTTCATCGGCGGAACCAGTCGCCGCTAAGTTTTATGCTCCGGAGATTCGACGACGGTTTCTAATTAACGAAGAATCCTTCGAGCCGACGACGCGGATTCGCGATTTTTCGGGATCGCCTAACAGCGCGACGGCAAGAGCCGAAAGCGAGACAGAGGCGACCCGACGGAATTCGATCGTCGTTGTTTAACGATATTGAATTACCCCCCACCACTTCGTCGCGGCGCGCGATCAACGTGATCAAACTTTTCGTATTTCGCGGCGGAACACCGCATTTGTACAACCTCCGCTCTCGTTCCTACCCTCTCTCCCGCTCGAAAGCCGGTCGCCCCGCTTACCCGACACGTTCCTCTGCACACTTTGTGCTGTGTCAAATTCGATATCGAGTTGTTTTTCAGCGTGATTACATTAATTAGCCGGTGACGCAGGCGCGATCCCTGTAACGTCGTTCCGCGACCGTTCCGGCCCGGAATGGAGCGGAGGTGTTTCTATTTCCATCGTTTTAACGCGATTACCCCCGTGTACGCGCCGCGGTGCCCTAACCGTCTGTCGCGGCTGTGCTTTTTCTCGCGCGGAAACCGCCCCCCTCCATGGCCTTTTCCCACGCGACTCGTGCTCGCAAAATATTGTCGTCGTTTCTGGGGGGCTGTGTGTTGCAATTTCTGGTATCGGGCGAAGCGGCATTTACCGATGGCGTAATACTATGGGACATGCGAAAAGCATCGGCTTTTTGACTTCGTGGAACTTGCATCGGTTGCACTTCAGTTCTGCATTACTGATTCTTGAGTAACGACAGTCGCATGAGTAATAATGGACTGTGTAATTGTTTTCAGGGAGTAAAAGGCTAAATGATGGGCTGATTTTTGTATTGATGCGAATCTGCAGATGTTGAATCCCTTCTTTTTCCACTATTATAGAGAGTTTATGAAATTTGTTACATTGTAGCATTTGCAAAAGTTCCTTAAGAGGAATAAAGGAGCTAAAATTATTATCAACAACAGAGTGAAAGTCAGAAGTTACAAAAATATTCAGCGTCAAATCAATAAACAAAAATTTACTGAAGTGATTTCCTCTCAATTTTAGATCCATAAAGCGTTAAATATTTGAAAATATTATTTGTAATATGATTTTAGCTTCCCCCCACCGGATTGTTATTTTTGCCAACGGTTTCAATTTTGTTTCGCAGATTGTACAAATATGTGTCATATTAAAACCCGATTCCTATTATCTTCCACACCTTTGTTTACGAACTACAATGTAACATTAAAAAATAAATTGTACAAAATATGTATGTGCAAAGACTCGCACTTCATTTACAAATACATAAAAAATTTAATTAACTGCAAAATCACTACATTTCAATTCACAAAGCACTACATTTTTTCTTTTTGATTCGACTCGTTTCCAGCTTCGACTTTTCACTGCCCCCTGTTCCTTTAATTTTTTTTAACATACAAACACAAGTATCTTTAGACTTCTATGATTAAAAAATTTAATCTACCCTTCTTGAACAAACTTTATTTATCCTTTATTCGAAATCGGCACATAATCAGAGTAATTCGAGTGATTCAAAAGGCTTTCAATGCAATGAGCGAAAAAGAGTCCGGCATCTGTAAAAATATTCCGCGCGCTGTCCATTTCCGGGGTAGGAAAAAAAACACCGTTTGCCGAGGCGTAAACATCAACAGACAAAAAGTGAGGAGGACACAGAGTGATTTAAAACGTTGATTTTCAATTTCATGCCTGTTCGAGCGCTTTTGTAGTTTTTGTTTTCACCGACCGCGAGAGCGTAGTCGGTTTAATCACTTTTGCGGCGTAGGTGTAAATGTATTTTTTTCCTGTCTCTCTTTCTCTTTCTCTCTCCCCCGAGATTGAAAAATCGAGTTACCGATTGATCCGCGAAAGATAAAAGAAACCACGCTCAAAAAACAATTCATCGACCGTATCTCTACTGAACGCATCGCGCGTTTCATTATGCTCAGGGAAGTTCGCATTAATTACCAACTTATGTAACACTGTTCCAAGTAATCTGTATAAACAATAGCGGAGCAGGAATGCATGAATTACAACCCCATTATCCGCTAATCCAATGGCAACGGGAGCTAATACCCACTGAAATTCACGCACGGGTAAACCGCATCGATAGCGTAATAATCACCCGGAATTGGTAATTGTGATCGGAAAAAGCCGTCGCTTGGAATACTTAAATTGTGCTTTAATGTATAGTCCCGTGCAAATACCAAACCTGACGAATTTATTGATAGGTTCAATTTATTAATAGGCTTAGGACGATGTGGTACAGTAATTGGTAATTTGGTAAGGTTTTGATGTACCGTGATGGATTATTCAGAGCAATGCAGTTGACTCTTGGACGGCTTCATCAATTCTTGTTGTATAGCATCATATATCATCATATTTTATCATACATAGCATCATATTTTACATATGTAAAATATTTGTTAGCATAGTTAAATATTTTTTAAAATGTATCTATCAACGAAGTAGGTTTCAAGGATCTACCTCCTCTCACACTTTCCAAGGATGCAGAAGTCAATCTACTGTTTCTTCATCTGAAAAATAAATCAACCCTCAATTCTGAAGTTATCTTTCAAACTCACTTAAATAACTCACACAAACCCAGAGTGTAACTTCATTTCATCCGCCAAGATATCAAACGATATTTCAATAAATCTATTCTAAATTCTGCGACGTATTTTTAATAATCATCTCCCACAAAAATACCTACAAACCGTAATCCCATTTCATCCACCAAGATATGAATCGATAGACACGCCAGAAATCGCGCAACGGAATCAAAGACAAGAGATTTCGCGACCGGAAGGGATCGACGCGTGAAAACCCCGCGTTATCCGTGAAAGTGGATAGGATCCGCTTTCGAGGGAGCTCGTCGCGGAAGAAAATTAGAAACGTCGAGAAGTAGCCAGCATGTGTCCCGAGTACGGTCGACGTCTACTTCAATTTCGAGATCCCCCCGCGCCAACGAAAGTGTACGCGACTCGTTAGATCAATGGCTTTGCCACCCATTTGCTCGTTCCTCTTTCCCTGTATCCCGGGCGGGCCTCTCTTCCGCGGCATAACATTTATATCGGTAACTTTGTCCTTTCCGAACCCCCTTCGAGGAGGCAGGGCGAGGCGCGGCGCGGCACGGCGCGCGCCGTCGGTACCGCCACCGTCGTCGCCGCTACCACCCATCGTCATCATCCGCAGCGCCCAAGCTATCTCGGTGACGATGGGCCGGTTCCCCAAGCGAAGCGGCGTTGATGCTAAGCTAAGCGAAGGTTCGCTCTTTGATCTTCTGCTTCCTATATATAAACACGAGTGCAGCCACACTGGCGAGGGGTGGCGACGACGGTGGCGGTGGCGGCGATGGAGAAGAGGAAGGGCGGGGGAGGGAGAACAGGAGGACGCAGCGAGAGTATAGGAACGAGTGTTCTAGAAAGAGAGAGAGAGAGAGAGGGTAACAAGGGGGAAGGGAGAGACGAAACCGAGAGAGAAGGAACGAGAGGACACGTGTAGGAGAAGGAGAGAGAGAGACGAGGAGGAGATGGAGTGTGAAGAGATGGCCTCCATTCCGTCGTATCTCCTGCGTGGGGTCTTTATGCGTCCGACTGTATTCCCCCCACATCCATTATCTGCATACATACCGGGGATACATCATGCGAGCGTAACGTGCTCGCGGCTTCGTTTCGTCTCTTATACTCTCTCTCTCTCTCTCGCTCTCTCAACACCCCGGGCTCTTTCTAGGACCGACCGTCCGGTGGTCATGGTAAACGTCGCCAAAGATATAAACGTCGCCCTGGTAGCTGGTTGCGGCCGCGGCACGAGCACATCCGCGCGGAAATAATAAATTATAACGACCCCCGCCACGCCGAAGGAGCCGCCGATAGTCTCGCGAACGACGCCCCTTTACCGCGACGACGTCGAATTATCAGTAATTTCCACAGGTTGATACGGTTCACTTGGTGCGAGTTGATTGTGAGTGACGGTGGAAGCCAGCATTGTGATTCTGGTGTCGAAGAAACTAGGAAAGGGTTTGTCAAACGAGTGATATGAAATGCGGTGATAAGGAGATGAAAGTTTAAAGTAACCTTATTGTATTGTGTACCGAAGAACTGTGTGTATTGAGACTGGAACTCCTAATTTATGGGGAATTTTTATAGGCAGTCTAACTCAGCGATTGGGATTAGAATTTTATTTAATAATACAGTCTCGCGTAGTTTGGTAGCGTTTGGGATACTCCAAAAATTTAATTGTTCCACGACTCAAAAATTTATCCCCAGCACCATCTCAGATGGAGGCAAGACTATAAATTACATTCAATTAGTAATCATACCATTCGATGACTTTTTCTCTCAGCGCCGCAAAAAATGAACCCGTTTCATATGATTCACGGCTAACTGCGATATCTGAAGTAACAAACTGTAAAATAAGTCCCCCGATGTTTAATATTTAGCAGAATAAGAGACAATAACGCGATAACGAAGAAGCGAGCGCTTTTGAGAGTGTACAAATATGTATGTATTATTTATGTGCACCGCAACAGACCGAAGATTTATTTTCCGAACAAGGATACAATTCACGGGTGCAGATAAGGCAGTTTCGTCGCACAAAAATAACTGGATGAATTTCTTCGCGTGTTGTTGCTATATCGCCCGGCTCGAGGGCTGCGGTTGAAGATGAAAGGAGGAATAATCAACCGAATGTAAATTGGTTCTGATGTGAAAGGCATTCTTCCTTTAAGTGATCGATTACTCTATTTTCATCGTTTTTGCTGTCATTTCGACGTTATGCTTGGGGAAAAAAGTAACTCGACGGTGTTATTGTTCCCATTTTTATCTATATATGAGCCAAATGCAATTTTCTAACCTCAAAGAATTTGCTTTCAATTATTATAAAACCCTCGAAGAAGTTCTAAAAAGATAACTCTTTCCTCAACTTCTCTGATTTTTTTTATTACAGCATCAGGGTGATTCATTTTATCAATCCATTTAGTCCACCTTTATCTGATAAATATTTATAGTGTGGACACAAATATAATAAAAACAAAAATATGATAACCATGGTAACTAAACCATCGCGTCGAACAAACATTTCGAGAGCATTTCAGTTCAGCCGAAAAATGTATTCGCTTTTAACATGTAAATATTTGTGTTTTCAATTTCCGCGCGAAAACAAGACATTCTTTTGTCACGACCGGTGACAAAACGTGTTTTCGCAACGCGCGAGCACCGCCCCCTCGATCGTTTGAAGAAACGCTTGACGCAAGCTTTACTTTGTAGATTAACGTTAAATTGATTATTTATTGGACACCGTTGACAATAGCCACAATGATTACATGCTCTCGGCTAGCTCATTTGTCTGTACCGTACATTTCTGGTGTTAAACTCGTCCTACCCCTCCTGTTATCCTCTTTTTCTTTCCATTATTCCCTCTCTCTTTACCCTCGCCCTGCCACTCTCGCCCTTCTCTACCATTAATATGATTCGCGCGACACAACTGTTTTTATTTGCCCGTTCTTTGTACAAGAGAGACGCACAGTCAGCGAACAAGAAATAATAATAAAAAAAAAAAAGAATTAATGGAAAACGAAACAAACCAATGATTACTGGTCGATAATTAACTTAATGACGTTGCTTTGTAGGGGAGTGAAATTTTTTGCGCTGAATTATTCAAGTGTTTACAATATAAACGCATTTTTCCTCCGCCGCGATATTAATATGAATTTTTCCGAAATTTATCGAGCACCTGGTGCAAATGTATTTAACATTGCAGAAAAAGCTGTCGACAAATTCGATAACATATGCTTATACGCAGAATTTCCACTAGCAAATTACACGCTGGTGAAAATAGAATAGAAAGGAATAATTTATGTATTTCGCGATGTGCAATTATAATATTTGCTTTGCGAAAGAAAATGTCTGAGGCATACAACGATAGAATTTTTTTATTGGAGACCTCAAATTCTTTGGTTACAATTTATTGTACTCTGTAAGAAGGTATTAATATCAGTTTAATTTGCAGTATGACAATTTTTGCAGAATTTATCAATTGTCCTAACTTTAATACGTCGTTCTAAAAAAATTATTTTTACTACAGTACATAGAACTTAAATTATCCGATTCGATATTTATAAAATCAAATGCTAATGATTAGTAGAACGTTATTAAATCATAGTTCAAGTTTTACTCGGAGTTTCACTGAACACTCATACCTAATGCAATAATTAATTGAAACCCTAGATAATTCAAAATAGGGATAATTGTGATTCGGATAATCGAAGTTCTGCTGATCACCATTTTATTATAAAAGTAGACAACGAATTATTGCTATAATCTCGTCAATAATTTTTCTTTAGTAAAACATATATGTACAAAGCACAGTGAAGTTCTGAAAAAAGAAAACTGCGAAAAAGTAAAAATTCCGAAACTTGGCGAAGAGTACCCGAGGAAACGCGTCACGTCCGTTTCTCCGGTCGACATTTTCGCGTCGTCTTCCTATTTCGCAATCTAGCGAAAACTCGCCACAATTGGAAAGCAGGTTCCACGGCTGTCGCGCAAAAAATAGCACGAAACGGGAATAACTGGCTAGAATGATTACGCGACGAGATATCTATCCGGCGATGGGCAAACCGAGAAAAATGGCAAGTTATGATTGTCGGCCCGGCAAAAAAGTTCGCGACGCTGGGATTGCGGTGAGTGCTCCCTGGAAAACGAACGGAACGAAGGGAGGAAAAAAAAACCGCGCGGGCAAGAGGAAGAAAAGGGGTAGGAGGGGAGGGGGGGAAGACTCTTGGCTAGTCTTGCCGCAACGCTGATTCCTCCGCGAGTAAACGCGACCGCAAACTCGTGCCGATACTCTTCTCGCTGATGGTTACCGCGTTCCGTCCGTTGTCCTCCTTCCTCATCGTCCCCTCGTCGTCGGTCGCGGGACAATCCCTTCGCGGGTGGATCGAGGGAGGGAGGACGCGAAAAACTAGACGGCTCGGCTAGGCTCGATTGAAAATTGATAGATCGTAAAGATTCTTGGTAACGCGACACGTACCGACGACGCCGCGGACGCCGGAGCAAGAAACTTCGCGGCGACAAGGCCGGTGCACTCGATTTCCTTCGGCGTATAATTTAACCGGCGAAAAAATACAATCGGGACTATTTATCGTGGCTACCGTGCACGTAAACGGCCGGTCGATTAACTTTTACTGAGCCGGTAATAAACATTTCCGATGTCGATTCGCCACTTGGAACTTGCTGCTTCGGTTAAACGACCCGATCCCCTGTAGTAATTCCTACTTAGCGATAATTAGAGACGCCGGGCATTTAAAGAAGTAATTTCGCGAAACAAGTAAAACGCCTCGGATCGGGGGAACGACGGCCTCCGCTCCTGGTGCATCGCTGAAGCCAAAATGCATTTATGAGAATCTAAAGTCTTATATCAGTTTCTACGTTCTCTGTGGAGAAAAGTATTTTCATTAACTAAATCATTTTTTATTTCCTTGCTATGATTTTTTTTATTGCTTCCAGTGCTTATGTGCAACTATATCGTAGTATAACAGAGAATGTGTCTTGTTTTTATGTACTCCGTTGCATGCAACTTCGATTGAATTTACATGGGAACTCATAAAACTTTCATTAAAACGAAAGTCCACAGTTTTGATCGAATTCGCAGATAAACCAACGATTTTAACTAACCTCTAACAAGAAGTTTTATCGAATTTTACCGAACTTTCCTCGCATGTTACTGTGCAGGTTTATTTGCGACGGATAAAGACCATACAAAGAAAAACAATTTAAAAAACTTATTACCGTTCCCCAATTACGGTTTTTATTGTTATTTTTATTTTATTTAATTTCTGAATGAGATCTTCGCCAGTCGTGTACATTGCAAGCATCTGCGATGCACCAGAATTGATAGATTTTCTCTTTGCTAAAGATATCTCATGTCAGTAAAGACATAAATTAAAACTCTATAAAAACAAGACTACCACAAATGTTTTTGTAATCGCAAACATTGAAAATGTATATCAATTTCTAACAGCGCAGTAATTAAATTTATACTCAACTACGAACCCTAAAAACCGCAGTATCCATTTTTCGACTAGTGCGAAACGAATTCTAAGTAAACGAGTTAAAAAGTGCGAAAAATTGATGGAAGAAGAACAGAACCGAAACAAGTGAAAGAAGCAAAGAAAAGGGGATAAGAGGATTCGTGGGCACAGCCGATCAGGGTTTCGCCCTTGGCGGCGATTAGGTCGCAATTAGGTCGACCATTGTTATGTTAATGACGGACAGCCCGGGGGATAATATTAGGGTGAGCCACGGGGGAATGATGTTATAATATTTCAACACCGGTACCCCGGGGTTGCCGGTGCTCAATTGATAAATCATTTCGTAAGTAGCGGGGTGCGATATCATATTCATATTCCGGGCGAGAGAAAGAGAGAGCGTGGAGAGAGGGGAACGCGAAGTGGCAAAGCGGAGGATCGCCCCCGACACGCCGTATTTACCGAGACTCCTATTCACGGATCATGGATCACGGATCACCACGAATAATCGTGACGTTCGTCGAATGGGCAAGCAACATACAACGGCGATTTCCGCTCCGGTGATTTGGGTGTTCCGTTCGTGAGACGGTTGGCGATCCGAGACCAGGGGGGTCAACGCGAAAATTATAAGTACATATCATTTCACGTGTTGCGAACTTTTCGCTCTGTTTCACCCCTTCCACTTTCGACCGTTTGCCAATCTGACGGTTTTATTATTTGAAACTTCATAACTTTCAGGCATTTTCAAATATATAACAATACATTATCTCAGTAGTTCATGATAATTATTGTATGTTAGCTTGGTTTAATTAGTTTATCTTAATTTATTGAATTTAATATTAGAACTAGTTTTCAGTTTTTATTTGTTCTATTCTGTTTTTCCCGTTGAATTCGTATTTTTCTTTATTTTCTATATTTCAAGCATTTCATGTAACAAATTATTGCAAAATATACTCGAGTTTTAGACAAATTTTTCAGAATTTTTTCGAATTTCTTCGACTCAATTTGCCTATGGATTATAAAAAATTGTACCTACTTTCCCATGAAGGATTAAGTTGGTTTAAAAATAATACAATCTTGCAACTTTCAAATGCATAACTATTCTAAATGAGTAGAATATAATATTTATAAAGTAATATTACAATATAATATTTAGAATAATGATGCATTTGAAATATTATGTAGGTACTTTTTATTTTATATTTTGAGTAATTTATATGCAGATCTAATTTGAAAAAAAAAACGAAAAATCTTAAATTCAGTACAAACGCTGTCAGCATCCCCTTGCATTATCCCCACAGAAATTTGTATGACGAAAACCATTGACAATTAATATAAATTTTTTTCTTATATACATTGTGTCAGTTAAACATTCTTTCTGATATTGTAATTTATTCTCTAAAAATAAAGTCGACTCTATTGTATTTTTGCAAATTTTAAGAATTTTCATGAAACGTAAATAGACTTTCACAAATGACGTCATGTTTAAGATACGTTTTCACATGATAGTAAATCGCGACTTTTCGCGCGAGGACACTGAATATCATGACTTTCGCAATCGTGAACAGTCGCGTTGTGATGTCATTGAATTCATACCACAAATTTTCATATAAAAAAAATCGTGACTTTTGATGTAATGACACTGTGGCACTTAAAATTCATGGTACTGAATTCAATGTCATAATAATGCGATTTATAATTTCCACGATAAGAAAAATGATGGCAGTTAATGTCATACCACCAAAAGTCACGATTTACTGTCACGTAAAAACGTACCTTCCGGAATTCAGTATTACATAACAACGCGATTCATAATTTTCACGATGACGAAATCATGACACTAAAAGTCGCGATTTACTGTAAGAACGTATCTCTTGCAAACTGTGAGTTTCTCCAAGTAAATTTTTTATTTACAGTAACGTTTTCCCATAAGCGAGCGTAATGAATATTATCTACAGTTTTCTGAGAACATCCTTCTTCTCTAAAGTTCTCTATTATTCTAAATTTCACATAAACTGAATTATCTCCATATGTAATCTAGTAAGTAGATACTTGCGACTGTACATAGACATCGACATTTCATGCTATAGGATGGCACACATCGTGAGCGTACGCGTCAGCGACCTCGCCGATATCGACTCCGGGTCACAAAAATCTCTGTTTCCCCGAAGTGTCACAGCGAAACCGTGTGGAAATTCGGAATTGAGGCGGCCGTGGAGTTAACGTTCGGAAGAGACGTCCACGTTGGGTCACTTGTTTAACACTATTTTGGCGTTAAACGAGACGGTTATATGTATGGTGAATGCACGGGGCAATCCACTCCCATTCAGCACCTCGGCGCGGATAGTGGTTTATATTGCGGTGAGAGTATAAAGGAGGGGATGATAGACAACCGCATGCAATTGATGGGGTGCAAACGGGGTCGACCGCGCCTGACAGCCTTTCCTAACAGCCATATTACGCGGGTGTTATATTTATTTAATACGCGGTCGAGCCGAGGGGGTTCCGTGGGCGCAAGTATTTATTTCGAGTTATTATTTCTGCTGGTGGCTTAGGGTCGCCCCTCTTTCCCCTGACCGATACCGGTCCCATTGTAGCCTCCGACAAAGTGGGCCGTTTTGACGCCCGTCAGGGGTGAACCCAATACTTCTCACACTCGGCCAAACAGGAAACGATACATGAGGGGGGAAAAATAGATGATTTGCTCGGATTAGGACAAACTGGAGGCGGACCGATCATTCGTGGAAACGGTGGAATCAATTTCAGAACCCGATTATTTGGTTTTAATTTGCTGCACGTCGTTTGGGGTGAACAGAGTATCGTGGTATAAAGTAATCAATTAATACGATTTTCTTAAGAATTTGGAATTAGAGGGGAACCTTGATTATTTCTGATAGGGCATCTGATTGTAACAATTTTTATTAGATGGAACTTCATAGATTTTATTAATATGTATTTCTCTACTTTCCAAAACGCCAAAATTTTTTCAGAAAATATTTTTTCGCCAAAATGTATTCAGCAAACAAGATGTTTCAATAATGAAGATTTTACAGCACTTTCTATTACAAAATTTGGCCTTGTTTAAGCCTTGTGAACGAATTTGAGTTTTTGTAATATTAATACACAAATAATTTTTGAATTATATTTTCTGTACATGCAATTTGTAAATGTAAAGAAATTTTTTATGCTACAATTGAATATCAGTATTTCTATAAGTACATATTTCTCTTCTTTATACATTGGTGTAAAGCAAAATTTATTTACAAATAAGATGCACGCAAATGAACTTTAATTTAATGTTTTTTTACTGATAAATTATTTTTCAATATTCACTGTAATAAAACAAATGTATGTATATAACTGTAGTGGCTAAAAAGATACCAAATCCATAAAATCTTATACAATCTTATACATGTTCTTTCATCATTAATTTGTAATTACTATCCTTAAATATGTGAAGTTTCATGTGACACTGTTATTACTATATCCTTACTATGTATAAAATTCTGATAATTAAGAATTTGTCATAAAATTAAACTGATACGCAAAAAATTCATGACTCAATCCAGTATTTTTAATTGTATATTAATTGATTCTTATGGTGTACTTAAATGAATTTTATGAGAAAAATGGCCTTCCTTTCGTGTATATTATATTTAGTATATAATAAATAAATTTTGTAGACTATACTGAAACATTTGTAACCCTTAATTGATAATAACATTAAAATCATGAAACCATCGTAAATTAATATTTTATATCGTTATGAAAGACTGCAGTTTTTATGCGTAAAATTGACGCAATTAACGACTTTCTGCAATAAATTCCCAATGACCTTATTTTAATTTATTACATACATTACACCAAATTGCACCAAGATATTTTCAGAACTTTCAATTACGCCATTGCTTCTGAGATTTCCGAAAAATACCTCAACAAAGATAAATCTCGCATTTTTCAAAGAAACCATAACTGTCTATTTAAATGCATGCGAATCACGCTAAGAAAAGTTCGTGCCAGCTTGGCAACCCGGTAGGCACAATCGGCTGCATTTACCGGTCGTTACGGCCACACGAGAGAGAAAACTACCGCCTCTACTCGACCACCCACGAAGGTAGACGTTACGGATAGATGCTGATTGATTCGGTAGGGTGGATACGATACTTCTCATAGTCGACGAGGATCGTCGGATTAGGCTAATGCACCCTTCCCATCATGCTCGACCAACACTCTCGTGGCCTGTCATTCTATTACGCTCTGACGAACCTATATCGAGGCTAAGTAAGAGTCCATCGACTCTTGGACAAAGCTTCCCCAGCTGTATTACCCACGGCCAGCCTGCTGCCTCAGTTATATGTAGTTTTAATACCCTCCTCATAGGATACCCGAATCTTCTCTCCTCACAATAGCCGGATGGCTCGGTAACAACGCGAAGGTTTAACGTTTCCACTTAGCATGCTGCGGCTCGTTACGCGCCCGTGACGTAGACACGGCCATTTAGGCGGAAATTCGTCAGGCATTTATGTAGCAATTTGTACGCACGATTCGTCTAATCTTTGGGGCGAATTCTTTCCCCGGTCGTAAATGTGCGATTCGCGGGTTGCTTCAAATTAATGACGCATACTTGGAGACGTGTTTCGCGAATAGAAGGATGAATATTGTATGTTTACGTAATTTTGGTGACTGAAACTTTGCAGAAATTTGCTTAGAATGTCATTTTGCAAAATTGGAAAAAATTATTTAACATGTTTTGTGATTTGGAGCAAAATATTCTGATGAAAAAGTAGAAAGAATATAATTATAATAGATGTAAATGTTTACTTTAAAAAAATAAATAAAGGGGGCAGTTGTGGAACAAAAAAGTAACTGTACTTTTTGCATAGCATTAGAAAGTACAAAAATTTTATTTTAAAAACTTAAAAATGTTTTAATTTAAAATGATCGATATGGACTTATGGGACAACCTATACTACATACGTGTAAAGTTTTAAAATTTTGTCTCCTACTTGTGAGAATATGAATTTGCATAAACTTCCGCAATTTACTCACCAGATTCTGTATACAGTGGTTCAGAAAGTGAGTTTTTTGTGGTCAAAATGAAATTTCTCGACTTTGAAAATCTCATATTTGTAGAATTTTAAATATTCGTATATTTTTTGTAAGAAAAATTCTATGAGTAGCTAAAGTTATATGAAAACAAAATCATAAAAAATTCAAGTGGAAGTTAAAAAAATAAAAATACCATTGTAAGAGAGTTAATTTCAGAGTTTTCATTACGGTATTATTTAATGAAAAATACTGTAATTACATTCAATTATCATTCCTGAATTTAATTAAATTATTCTTCTTTAGAATACTGCAATGAAAACTTTGAAAACGATTTTCGTGACATGGGATTTTAGCCTATGTGACCTTTTCCCATTCAATGCTTCAATCATTGTAAATATGTACTAAGATATTGCTTTCTCTCGAATTACTCAAATATATTCTTAATTTTGACCACAAAATACCATTTACCAAGTCGCTATATTTCCAATGCTGATCCCCCTCACATAAAATTTCTAATTCCTGGCTGGAGATTCATGATCAGACCTCAAAAATCCATAATCGCCAAGCTCAGAAAGTTCAACCAAATTCTCAGAGCTTCTAATCCATTACGAAGTAATACAAAAAAAAAAATTAAAATGAAAGTAGTCTCACGGGACAAATCTGCAAACGCGTGCCCCGGTGAACCGTCGATTAACCGAATCGATAGACACCGGTGGCGGGATCCTCGAAGTGGCCAGTCGCGCTGCGTTCCGAGACACGAAAAAAGCAAGGGGCGAGATGCTTACCCGACGGCGATTCCGGCGTCACAGTGGGCGAAAGAAAAAGGCTGCCATGCACTTACCTGAAACAGAAGAAAGAGAAGGACAAAGGTTAACGGTGAGAAACGTCGGAATTCCAGCGAAACAATAGGGTTATACAATGGAAACGAACACGACCGAGGCCCCGCTGGAAGGGAACACGGCCCGTACCCTTGGTGCTTTTGCTACTTTCGTTAGCTTCGTGGAGGAGGAGGAGGAGGCTGGTGCCCGGTGCCGCGTCAGGTGAGGCTAGGGCCGAGAAACTGTGCAAGGCACATCATATTTTATCGTCGTCATTACTGGCCCCCCTCTCCCCCAACCGCCTCCCCACACCTCTTTTCAAGATGAATGGGGCGTCCCTTTGAGATGCAGGGCGCAACGTGACGAGGCGCAGGGACTCATTACACGATATAATAAAATGCGCCAAAAAGCCAGTTAGTCGACGGCCCTCGATAAAATCCAGTGGCGCAGGCGGCGAGAGCGAGCGAGAGAGGGGGAGAGAGAGAGAGAGAGGATATCGCGCGCGCGGGCGCGTTCAGGGACCCGCGGCTGTGCGGGGGTCCGAACGAAACGAGCTTTTTACCGGGAACGACTCTAGCGTGGAATTCGTTTATTCACGTTTGAAAAATTATGCAAACAGGATTTTAAAATAATGCACTGCCGCGCGTTTTATGCGCTCCGATGGAAATGACGATACGAGATTAATTAATTAACTTCGATGCAGATTTAAATGGCATCCCGCTTTGCCAGCAAAGGGCGGTGCGCCGGGGTCTTTTTAAGCGCAACCGGGGGAAAAAAAACGAAACTTTTTTCCCGCCAATTAATTCCAATTATCGCCTATCGAAAAGCTAACGGAGCTCGAACGGCCGCGCGCCGTTCGATCGGATCCAGAACGGCCAGAGCCGCCTCTCGAAACTCGTTTGCAGCCCGGACCACGATCGTGCAAAGAAACGGTGTATGCGTGGGGGTGGCGTAAAAAACGATGATTCGAATCGATGATAAATTAAACATCCGCTGATAGCGTTTCGAGGGAAAAGAAACGTCGCAGAAGGAAACGTCAACGTTTCGGCTCGCGGGCGAATCGGTTTCGCTCCTGCGTTCGCATGTAGGTCAGAAGCTTGCAATAATGCAGTAACGACGGCAAAAGCGGGCGACTAAACAGCCGTCGGACGCGTGTGCGACGGCAATCAAATTGGCCACGCTCGAGCGAAGAAACGACGCAGACTACGAGATAACTCGGCGTCGCGTGGTAACGCGGCGAAAGGTGCACTTAATGATAAAGGGTAGGATTCCTTATCGGCAGCCAAGAGTTTCAGGTTAAAATGTTTGACGACGGGCTGAGAGAGTCGGAGATACCGAGCGAGCGAGGGAGCAAACGCAACGAAAGAGAAAGAAGAACGATGTAGGAAAGAGGGGAGAGTCAGGGGACAATCGAGAGGTGCATGTGAGAAGGGAGGAAAGGAGGTGCCAGAATCCAGGTAGGTCGACATCGGTATATATTGTTCATAAATTAAGTGCATAAAACCGCCGCGGCGTCGGCCTCTTTGATACCAGATAGACGGCAAACGCGTTTCCTCTATTTACAAGGCAGGCTTGCCATCCCGTGGAAGCTGGAGAGAGCGAGCTTCGCGCACGCGCTCGCGATAACGTGCACTGATTAAGCATTAAGAATTAACAGGCTTGTGCCATAGATTTTGTTCCGCCGGTGCGGTGCTCGCTGCGCCGGAGTACGCTCAGACTCTCCGCGCGTTTCCAGTATTACCTGACTGCAAAATTTATGCGTTCCGCGTGCGTAATATTCGCGACACGGTGCGGAAATCTCTCTCGTGGTTTGAAGAAGGGGTAATAGCGACGATCACTAACTGAAGAACAGTGTGCGAATTGTTTTCTTTGATGGAGTTAAGAAAAAAGGGGAGAGAAGAGGAAAATGTAACACATTGTTTATGGGGTGTTAAATTTAAAGAGCGAATATTGTGAATTGTCTTACAAATTTTGTAGAATATAGAGAGATGTACATGGAATAATCTCAGAAAGTTGGAAGAAACTCCATTCCCCAGTTTTTGAGCAAAAAAAGTATGAATGGTGTGGAAATTTTGATTGATGATGATTTTCTGCAGTGAATGATCAAATTATTAAAACCATCTGTTAACACTGACAATTTATTATTGAATGTAATCTAATTACACTGGATCTTTGTTATCCTTTATGAAGCTTCCATATTCGCAAATTAAAAAGAAACATTGAAAAACAGTTTACGGAACGTTTTTAAATAATTACAAAATACATATTTTTCCGCAATAGTGCTGATAATTAAATCACCTATTGCAGTTCGGTACGAAGCAGAAGTTTAGGCAAAAAACGGAAGTATATTGTTTTAATTATACAGGGTGTCCGCAATTTAGAGATAATATAGAGTAAGAAAATACTTTGTGTTTATAAGCAAAAACATCATTATTCAGCCAGCCACAGGGCTGAAAAAATATGATCAACTAATCCTGGTTTACATTACTAATAATTTTATATTTAGAACCTCGATGAAACAATTATTTCCCGTTATTCTTGACAATGAAAATCTTGATGGCTGACTATTGGTAAAAGGATCATTCTTGCATACTTCTAAACGTTTCAATCATAAATAATTGTATTATTGAAATAACTATGTACTTAGATATTTCAAAAGTACATATGTACTTTTCAGGATTTAATTATATCTAATGCATTTAATTTTTAAGAATTTTTTGCATTAAAAAAACACGTCTACTTTGCAGAAACGTTAAATTATAAGTTTTTTCAAAATAGTATCCAGTACTAGCCACAACTTTTTCCCACTTTTGCAGCAATAAAAAATATTGAAAACTGATTTACAACTATAGTCCTCTATAGAGCTTCTTCAAAACTAACTGGTAACGCTTAATAAAAATCGAGAACACTCGAAATCCATTTAACAAAAATCCTCCTCAACGCCGAATCCTTCCCCCATCTCCATAATCTGCATCTCAACCTCGATCCCTCTACCAGAACGCATTAAAAAAGAAGTACTGCTCTCGAAAAAGATCCCCCGCAAGCGAGATCTCGCCGTACACATCCACGATTATTCAATTTGCGCTATCGTGGTCGATCTTTCCGGGCGATCGGTCATTTCGTCCGCGACGAATCCACGTGTCACGAAGTACCAACGTGCGCCCGTATAATATATCGAAAAGGCGGCAATTTGCTGGCCCGACGCCAATTATCGACGAGACCACGGCGGCCACGTGGAATCCTGGTCGTTAGGGTAGTTAACGAGTTCGCCGGCACGTGACACGAACGGCTTCGCCTGGGTTCGAGATCTTAACGCGCGCGCGTTCGTGCTGAGAACCACTGAAAGGGCACGTCCGGTGGGGACTGGCTCGCCGAAGCACCGACGGAGACGATGTTGGAGGGAGGTGGTGGGCGAAGAGAGGGATCGAATTGTGGAAAAGGGGAGCGAGGGGCGAGGAGCGAAGGACTTGGCGCGGGAGAAAGAGCCCAGGGCTGTGTTCGAATTTTTGCACGCCCTCCTTTCTTTCCCCGAGCTTTGCCGTTCCCGGTTCCATAGTTTCTTCGTTGGACGATTTGCTATAAATGATAAGCGATTTTTGGGGAGAGTTGGTCACTTTTTAACTTCCCGATTTATAGGGAAGTTGCTTTTTTTTTTTAATTTTTTATTTTTTATTTTAGACTTAGAAACGTGGGTGTAGTTGCATATTTTGATTCAAGTCCTGTTTCTATGAGAAATTTGTTTCTGGAGAAATATTTTTCTTCGTAAATTTCTTTACAGTTTCAAAGATCTAAAAAGTGTATAACAGTGACAATAATGTAATAATACAAAGAAATGATATAAATTGTAAGATTTGAATAACACGATGCCTAATTAACGAAATGAATACCGTGAGAGAAGTAAATTGAGAAAACCGTTCTTTCAAAGTAATAACCTCATATAATTCTCATATTATAATCCTGTAATTCTGTTCTCCATGGACTTTACCCGTATTTCGCTGTCAAAGGTTAAATTTCAAAGGATCTAATACTTACACGAGTAATAATTATTCTAATTAGATTAAGTAAGAGTAACAAACGAGGATAAAAAAATTGTGTAACTTTTCCTAATTGTATCAAATTGAAATAAACGACTGTTTCAAGAAAATGAAAGTATCTATTGTGGCAGCATCCTCTGTGCCACCAGCAATTAACCTAATGCTTCAAATTTAAGAAACATGGAAAAAGGACCTTGGTACCCGGAAGACAACGTAGATCGTTATCTCGTAAAATACCATGAAACCTCCAAAACTGAAGGACCTATAAAACAATCCCCTCCGTACTTAAGAGACACCCCCCGGAGCCAAAATCCGACGAAAGTAACACGGGTAATCTAGAAAGCCATATAACCAGATCAATCCCTCTTCCTTTGTAGGCGCCCGTTGGAACAGAACACCTTGAGTGCAAATACCAGTTTCTAGATGTCCGCGGTTATCAAGATCGGAAAAAATCTCGAAGTAGAGGGAGCTTATCAGGCTCCCCCTATTTCCAAGCTGAGAAGGCGTAGAGTGGAGCTACTTGAGAGCGTGCAGAAAGTAGGATGGCGAGAAGCACGCTGTCGCCGCCTGGAGCAGCAAACACGAGTGTGCAAGGAAAGAAGACAAAGAGAGTGCGCGGGCGAACGCTGGGGATCGCAACCGCTGCCTAACCCGAACCCTAACCAGGGTTTTACCGAGAGAAGATTATTCTAACACGTTGTAGTAATTGCGAGGAAACGGCTAATTAATAGCATTAATAATTGGTTACCAGTCAAATGAGATTGTTTAAAAATCCAACACAGGCAAAGATAGGGTTCAAAATTATTGGGAATGCACCTTAAGAAGGTAGATAGGAACTATGCAATTTCATGTTCCTTTTTTTGAAATTATGGATAATGGTATTTGAACATTTTCTTTCCTTTTTGATATTATAGTCGTATTGAGCTTAATTTATTAATTTCTTACTAAACTGTAATGTAAACATTTACTGACATTTTACTATTTATAAGAAACATTTACTACTTATTCACAGCTTCCAATGACGATTTTTTTCTTTACTATTTGCTTTAAAAGTAGAAAACATTTTTTAGGAAAGCTAATGAAAAATTGTTTGTTTTTTATTCCTACACTGGCTGAATGGTGCGGAGTGACTTGCTATCTCCTTCAATTCTGTGAAATAGAAGAACATAGCGATTGGTTCGTTCTATACTAGTGCAACTAGTGCAGGAATAGAAATCAGATCTCGAGATGATTTGTCTGATTCACGTCTTAATCACGATTCCTGTTGTAAACCTGACGAGTGAATAACACCGATTATATTATAACAAATATATTTCGGGACTTGCACGGAGTACAACAAGTGACTCGTACTTGAACACGACTAAGTACACTGTAGTCCAGGATAGAGATAGTTACAGAGACAGAGTTAGTGGTTTCGCTTACGAATAAGATCTGAATGAGTTAATGAGTGAATTCTGAATGAGTCCTGAATGCATTCTAGCGCATTTTTGGAAAGCTCGATATAATATTAGTGAGGAGAGAGTGAAGTTAGTCCCTTAATAACTTAACGGAGTACCTAGGATAAAATATACAGTTATTGACCTCCCTATACAATGATTGACCCTTTCAAGAAAAGTAAAAAATATAGTATAATCCTTTTCTTACATAATAAAATATATTTATATTTCAATGATCCAAATATTCTTGTTTCGAATACAATTAATATTTTACTATATCAGAAAAGGATTATACTATATTTTTTACTTTTCTTGAAAGGGTCAATCATTGTATAAGGGGGTCAACAACTGTATACATTACTCTAGAATGTTTTCGGAAACAGCGATGAGATAGGAATTATCGGTCTAAGACTCTAATTCGTTGTTAGCGGAGAGCTGGGCATCCAACATTCCTCAGAAAATCGGCAGTTGCAGAAAAGGCAGATCATGCAGTGGGAATCCGGAGGCGGAGGGTGTGTGCGGCGACATGCGTCGGTAACGAGGAACGGCAGCGACGTCGGCGGCGGCAGAAGCGACACCCACCGCGTGTGCATACATTCGCGCACGCCCGCGTCTACCACTCTCCTTTCCTCCGTCTCTCGCGTCGCATCTTCTATGCATCCTAGCCATATTTCTTCGTCGCGGTTACCGTTTCTCCCTATTTCGCGTTCGCCTCGCGAAATCGGCATCGCGCCCCCTTTCCCCATCGCCGTTTCGCTCTCGCACGTTTCCTTTCTTTCCGACGCGTTAGTCTCTCCTTCGCGTGCCCTGCGTCCTCTACTCTCGCTATCTCGCACACATGAGACCAGCCAATACTCTCCGTTCGGGCACAATGTTGCCGCGTCTGGTCGCACGGCACCGCTGCGAGGGCCAGGGGCGTACGCCAAGGCTCTCGTGCGCAGCCCGTTAGAGCCGCTTCACGGATTCGTCGCGTGCTTCTCGATTTGCAACGCTCGCGCTCGCGCGGCTAATTGAATCGCTCGCTCAACAAAGAATGGATCGTTCGCATCTGTTTCGGCCCGTCGAGCATGCCACGACTTTGCGCAATTAGCGTCTACGCATAGGTCGTCTCGCGGACGCGTCAACCACCGTGCGAGCGGGTCAATATTTTTTTCGAACCTTTAATTAAAAGACATTGCTACGAGGTAAAAAGCACGGGGAGTTCTGGATTTTATTCGACGAACTGTGTCCACGTGTTTGGGAAGTCAGTTTGAACGAAAAATGTAATGTTACACTGTTTTAACTACAGCAAAACCTCGATTAACCGACTCTATATCGGAGCCAAAATCGAAGCATTTGCTTCATACAGAATTCTTTTATTTTTAGTAGCGTCAAAGTGGGATTTCTTGTACGCGCCTGACGCTGCGACTGAACGCAGCATCAAACGCACACGTCGTAAAAACAAAGGAAAAACAAATGCAATGGATCTTATGTTTGTTAAAAAGCGGTGTGTGTGTTTGGACGTTGCGTCTAGCCGTCAGACGCGTATACGTAGAAAATCAGGCCTTAAGCAAGTCAGTAGATAGACGATTTAGCTGATTCCGACGTTTGTATTAAAGTTTCGCTTAGAAATATTTGTTTTATAAACAAAATTCAAACGTTTTGCACAAAAAGAAATGTATACATAAAGAAAAAAATTAGTTGTACGTAGTAGACTTAATTCATTCAACTAGAAAATGATAAAAATTCATAATCTGTATCACCAGTAGATGGATAATACTATAAAATTCATTCCGAAAAATGCATAAACATCCGCAGTCTACTTGGAATGGCTGGAATGGATTAATTAAATTCACTTTATTTCAAATGGGAAAATCCAATTCGAAGTTTGAACTCGAAAATCGAATCGTCTCCAGGAACTAATCCTGTTCGAACTGCAAGTTTCTACTGTAATTTGTGATTGGATCTACGGTTATATTACAAGGAGTACGATTGGTTAATTCTACACGCGACAAAAAAACTGTCTTGCACTCTGAACGTAAATGAATTATTAATTCGACCAATTACACGCCTGGAAGGAACAAACAGGGTCAATTACAAGTTATATCACCGACTCGCATCTATGTTCACAGTTCAAGGTATTTCTTGGATAAGTGTAATCATTTAATTATTCGAAATACCGATCATTAATTAAACGTTAAAGAATACTGATTATGGTCTTTAACTGATTTCCTCTGTAAGTATGGAGTTTCGTTTCTTTGCGATAAATTATAGTTGGTGGTAGATAAGGTTATACTTAAGGAGCAGAGGTATCCGAAAATATCTTGTGCTCTAAACATGGATGCATTACTATGTCGACCAATCGCAGGCTCGGGAAAAATTAGGGCCAATCGCGGGTTATATTACTAGACATCTGGGTTCAGAGCGCCGGGATATTTTTTGATCTCATGTATACGTATGTAACAAAAAATATCCTGCGCTCGAGAAGTAAGCAAAATGTAATCTGATTACGTATCACAAATTGTGATTAAAGTGTATTTGTTTATTCCGTTACGAGCTATTTCCTGTAATCAATAGTTGTTACTAACTATAATTTGACTATATGGTGAATAAAAATTAACAATTACAGAAAATAATGTGTAATTGAATTAGTAATTTTTGTAATTTGTAATTGGATTACATTTTGCCCAACTCTGCTGCGTTATAACACAAATGCACCGGGATTGCAAGGCTGAAAGAACCATGTCTGACTAATACCAATTGATGCTACTAGTTACTAGCATGTGTCTGTGTTAGAGCGCATGATATTTTTTCGCCGTGTGTGCCCTGAGATGAGATGAATGTTTCTCCACTTGGGCTTGAAATATTTCTAAACTGAAATCCTTTAAATTTTGCATCTTTGCGAACTTAAGTATCTTCAACTAGACGGTTACCAAGTACTACAGTCCTAGCAATTCTCCATGGAAGCGGTTTCTTTGCATGTAATCACTTTCAAAGGCGGAACTGAGCAGAGTCGTGGGCGAACGGGTATCGGATCAAGTTCATTTACATTTTCCAACAATGTATTCGCTCTTGACACCGATATCGAGGGGGTGAGAAAGGCAAAGGGAACGAAGGGAGAGGGGAAGAAAGGCAAGATGAACCAATAGAACAGTAGCATCCGAGCGCAACCAACGTTTCTGGATTGACCAAGGTGGCGCTGCCTGTACAGAAGTTCGACTACGTGGGCGGCACCACTTCGTAACAGTTTATCGAAACACGAAACCGTGTTACTCGATTCGATAAATAAATTCGAAGTTTATTTGGACTTGATAACACAACCGAATCGTCTCCGGTTTAAATTCACGGACGAATTTAGTGTATTGTTGAATGAACGAAATGAATAGCTGCGTAAATAAATGAGGCGATACGCGCGACAAAGCGCATTGCTTCCGAGAACGAAGTTGTTTCTTCGTCAACTGTTTTGCTTAGAAAAATGGTCAAAACCGAGGCGAAGGGGAATGCCCCATAATCGGACTTGTTAAATCCCCATCGCCAGCCATCCAGAATCCAGATGGTTCGCCGTGCCATCCACGGATTATTCAAATGTTCGAGATGAAACGCGATAAATGATAAAACGCGCGCGAGACATTCGTCCCCTTCGTCTGCGAGAAATTCGCGATCCTCCGGCAAAGACACGACCTGCATTAATGCTAGCGCGGAGATTATTGAGTCCGAGGAGGAGGGAGGAGGATTCTGGTCCCCGAGACGAGCGTCGGTATCCCTTAAACGGCTGCGCTAACATATTCCACGGGCCAACTCGCGTGGCTTGGAACCGCGTCGGATCAGTTTTTGCGATAAGTGGTAACAACGACACCGGCTACCACCGGCTGGGAGACATCGGTCGCACGGAGGCAAGAGGAACAAATAGCAACGGGGCTCTCTCGCCGTTGCCGCAGCACGTTGCTAAGGTAACTGCAGCCAGCAACCGTGCGGATTCAAGCGTACGCCGCGACCGGGAGAGAGAGACCGGGATGGAGTGGGAAAAAAAGAGACAGAGAGTAAGAGAGGGAGAGAAGCAGCAACTCCCTCGGCGCGCGTTTAGAGCAAACCAAGCACGTATAGCAATCATTCGTCTCCTTATCTAGCGACGGCGGCAAACGTGCAGGCATTCATCCATCATCCAGTAGCGTGGAAAGCACTCATTTAGCTGCTCCGGTTTCAGTGCCTCGGCAAGCTTCGAGTCCCGCGAGGAATATCCGGCACGAGGCGAGCGCGCGCTGCATTCAATGCGCTCTCCTTACCGTCGATGCGTTCCACTCGTGTCCCGAAACAAATCGACGGGAGAGGAGATTCCTAGACACCGCCCGTAGACTTCGCGTCGCGTCGTGTCGCATCATTGTGCCGTACGATGGCCTCGCGAATCTACTTACCGACTATGGAACCTCTTGTTAGTGGACTACTCTGGTGTCTCGATATAAGGACGATTTTGTAGTAAGTTTACAGCGAGTACTGTCTCACAGTAACACTGCTTCTGGGATGGAGAATCTGTTCCAAACTCCGTTCCACAAAAAAATAAAGTTGTCCGTTGACCACTTTTCGTATGTTTTACACAGTTGACACCTACCTTCAGTAGTTATTGACTGGGTTTAAAAGAGTCCCACCATTCTTAATATGTCCTTCCTTGGTACTTGAGCTTTCTACCAATCGTGGTGGAAAAGTCACTTGGGACCGCTGGAACTTGGGACAGACTGCGAGAAACAATTTAATTCTCCTGTGGAACGGAGTTTAGTTACGATTTAGGCAGTAAAGATACAAATTGCAATTTTTATTCGCCTTTAGAAGCGCTGTAATATGTTTTCGCTTTCTCTGGGTTAAAGAATATTGGACAGTACGTCCGGAACGAATGTCCCAGGGACGTTCCTAGGGCCCAAATCTAGGCCGTCCATAGGACGTTCAGAATGAACATCCCAGAAATTGAGGTCCCAGCGACGTTCGTTCTTATTTATGTTGATGCCGCGCGCCAGTGGGTCTCGGTATTTAAGTTGTGTAAACCCAATAGAAACGCCAAACCTGTAATAAATAACCTCTTGGCTAGTCGAGGGGTATCGGATCAGGCCGGAAGATGAGACGCGGGCGCGGCGAGGAACGGAAAGAGAGAGGGAGAGCACGCGAAGGGGGAAAATCGCGAGGGGAACGAGGTAGAAAAAGAGGAACGATGGCTAAAGGTTATATTGTACCTGCCTTGGGGCCTTCAGTCTTCGCCTTCGAGAACGAGATGAGAAAGCGTCGATTCTCTCTCCGACGGTGTTGAAGGGAGCGAGAGAGGACGATAAAAGTAGGAGGAACGAAAAGGTATCCTCGAAAAAGGAGGCGGAGGAGTTTTGACCCATCGCTAACGGGACTCTTCCTCGCTTCTTTCTCCTCCATAACGCGAATCCTTCGACCCTTCGGCCCCCCGAGATAATAGTGGATCCCGCCGACGAGGCCCCACGTGAAAACGAGACACCTACGCTTCTCCTCTTCAATTGTCCGCGCGCGGCTCTTGCCTTCGCCAACTCTACCCCGCCTTTCTATTGCCAACTACTCCAGTTTCTGTCTTACGCAACGCGAAATCGCAGGGCAGGTGCCACTCTTAAACAAGGTCGACGTCAGTCAGCCGAAGGGCCCAATGGGTGGGGAATCGAAAAGGGAAAGAAATTCAAGATGACACGGTTCGGCGACGAACCTCCTCTATTTGACAAGGGCACCCCGACCAGGCGCCTTCGGAAACGGGGGCGAATCTCTCGGACGATAGACACGGTACATAATTCCTAATTGCCGCTTTCCTTGTTAATCCCCGCCGTTTTCGCTCGTTCGGCACGGAATAAATCAGACAACCGTTAGGCGTGTCTCGATGAAGTAGTATCTGGACCTCGCCGCATTCTTTCTCGTTACTGTCCCTATCTCTAACGATCTGTCGGGGTTCCCTGCCACGGAGTCCGATATCGATCGCGCAACCTTGACTAAAGTTTGCGCCGTTGCTGCTACGGTAACCTTCGTTCCGGTCCGATCTTGCAATTTCGCGTCACGAGCAACCCAGTTGAACGGAATGCGCACCGCCGGTCCGTGTGACCTATCGCGGGACCAAAAGTCGTAGATCGCCATTAGGCGAACCGCGGATCTAAAGTGAACGAAACACGGCAACGATTTCCACCGGAACACATCGATCGTGACGGGATTATTCCCTTTAAGCGCGGTGACCATTGTCAAGCCGTGACTAAACAACAATGCTTCTACGGTTAATGGGCTACTTTAAAACAATACGTTGCTCTGATAGACCGACTCGATCCGAGGCTCTCCTTCAACCTGTGGCACGGAGTCTAGGAGCCTAAACGAGACGCGATTTCAACCACAAAGAATTTTACCGGGGACTCCTTCGCTGTACGCTCGACGCGAGACTCGTAATTGCGCTTGAGCTACAAGTAGACGCGATATAATTGAACTCGACAAAGTGTCTTTGTAGGTACAAAAAGATCGTTTTTTCCGTCCGTTCTCCGCCATTATGGATATATATTCACAGACGAGTCGTTTTGTTCCATGTTTATGAGATATCCGTCGCTTTTTATTCGCCGTCATCTGCATCGGAAAGTTGCACTCGATCAAAGATAATGAGGAAGCTGAATCCGCTTCGTTAAAACGGGACTTATCGACAGAGAGAGAGAGAGAGAGAGAGAGAGAGAGAGAGAGAGAGAGAGAGAGAGAGAGAGAGAGAGAGAGAGAATGCGATCCTTTTGCCCCCCGCGATTTAACGAAAACGAAAGAGAACGGTCCTTCAATCCATGTTAATTGATCGAGCCGCGATTGGACCAAGAGTTGACCAGCGCTCCGGCTACCAAGTAGACTTTTGAAGGCTGACGCGCCAAAGAGATGCGCTCGTTTTCGTCCAAATAAGCTGCGAGCAGCAACAATGCTACTCGCATCTTATCCGGACGTTTCGAAATGCACCCGCTTTGCTGCACCGAGACGCGAGGTCGGGTCTCTAGTGCAGGAACTACTGCTGTCGGTAATTACCCATCGTAAATCGTACCTTTCGCCGAGGTCGCTCCTTCGAGTAACAAGGCGGTTAACTTTGAAGACAACACCGAAGGAGCCCAAGTTGGTTACGGAAACCGCAACCCGGACGAGCCGTATGAAATAAGAAACGCGATGATGGGGGCAGCCGTATCGAATATGTTGCGAATAAATTGTGGACGCGGAGACATCTGGTAAATTTAAATTACCTGCGAAGTATTTCTAAATTTTCTATTGCAGAATACGGATATGAGGACACTGAAGAAGGTTGAGAAATTCAGTTGCACCGACGTTTGCAATTTGTTGTGTAGAATAATTTATTAATTAATGCAAACAGGGTCTTTCAGGGTTGTCGGTGCAGAAGGGTGGTGGTTGCATGTAACTTGTAGCGTATAATATTTAGATAACTACCAGACTTCCAGATCTGCCATTTCTGATAGGAATATTTGATATGCAAGTGTAGAAACCCTTAAGTGAGACGTTCGTCATGTTAAATATGCGATATTATTGTAATGAAATCTTTATGGATTCATTATAAAGAAATTATAGATTAGAAAATTGAGATAGTAAATGAGTCAACAGACTGTGGAAAATTAATTCACAGTTGAATTTCGATTATCCGTTTCGCAATGACGCCTAAGTTTTATTATTCAGGATTTCAGTTATTCAATGTACTAGCTGATAATTGATAATTATTATTTGATACTCTAGCTGACTAGCGTTAATCACTATTAGCATATCTAATGGTATATGTTGAACTCATTAGATAAACGCTTTGAGAAATTATTCACTTTAAAAATGATATTTTATAGTAGGAAGTTGATCTCTAAATACATATATTCTAAAATCTTCTAAAATTTGATATTTTTAACCACCCTGTGTTTCCATGTATTTTTCAATCCAATCTTTCAATCGTCCCTAATAATTTTTCTAGGACAGTATAATTAAAAAGAAAAAAAAAAAATACGATAGACTTTATACTTGACTCACACTTTGACAGCAAAATTCTAAAATATTTTCAAACCAGAGTTCGTTGTTTCAGCCCATAAAAAGCTCACGTAAGGTTTTCAAAAAATCTTTAGCCCTTCTTAACATTCTCTATCCGCCATTCCTCATAAAATTTCCCCACCAACGTCATTCCTACCTGCCGGCAGCATATAATAAAGGGGGTATCACGGAATTACCGAAAGAAAATCCAGTAATTACTTGAAATTCAGCGGAATAAAATAGTCGAGCCACGACGTCGGAGGTATCGATGGGGCATCGGGAAGTAGCGATGGGCTATTTTCGTCGCAACATTGCCGAAGTGCACATCCGAACATCTTGTCGCGTATGTATGTACGTACATACACGACGCACAGAGTAACCCGCTCGCTCGCGCGCGCGCGCGTTGCTGTATTTTATTCCGGTGTTTCGGGCGCAATTACGTCTGTTAATGGCGCGGCGTTATGGCATCACACGGTTCCCCGCGACAGGCTGCATAACGAAAAGTGCGAAGGCACCAAAGTTACAAGAGGATAAAAGGATTCATGCCTCGGAGCTTTTATGGACGGCCGATGGTGAAGTGCGAAGAGAGACGGAACGACCGGCAGAGAAGAATAACCGGCGAAGGCCGAGGCGCGCGCGTGAGAGAAAGAGAGAGAGAGAGGGAGAGACACGCATTATCTAAATGCGCGACACTGCTATACGTGCTTCTCGCGGAGACACACACCCGCCCCCGTACCCTTCTTCGCTGACAGAAGCTACCAGATTTTCTTCCTTTTTATCGTCCCCTCTGCACTCGTCCCTCTTACCTCGCCCCCCGCGCAGGAGAGCCTAAGTACCGCGTGCTCCGAGTGCTGTCCAACGACCGTCAAGTGGACAATCTTCGAAGCCGTCTCGTGGTTCGGGCATAAACGCGTCATTGCGCCTTCCCTCCGGCAGGAAACACGCCTAGAATAAGGATTATTGCGATCCTGTTGTTTACTGGGGACGCGAATGTGCCGCATGAACGCAATGCGCACTGTTTTCGGCCGATTCTGTGGATCCGAGTCGGATATTTATGGATATCGAAATCGTGATAGATGCGATGGGAGAATTACTTTCCTTTTGGGCGAAACGAGAGGTAGAGTTGACCCTTGGCAACGGGGGTTCAAGTTGAATTGAGTTACGTGAAGTAATATTAATCTTTACGATTTATGAAATCATTTTTATTATCAGTAAACTGCGGATTTTATGCATTTATGACAATTCTAAACATTCTAAAAATCTTCAAGATTGCTGATAGACGCTAAAATATGCAAAATATAAAGAATACACTTTGAGTTAGAATATTTAGAAAATAAAACATACTGTTATTTAAGTTTCAATTCATTATATGCGGTTCTAAATATTTTATTTTGCATAAAAATCCGCAGTCTAATTATCAGCATCGGTATTATGAATATTAGACGACGAATATTCGAGACACAATTTATAAATCTGTTTACTAAATCATATTATATTCAACGTAATGCAACCCAATGCAACTGAAATGTATAATAATAATAAAATATTTATTTCTTTTCATCAAAGTCAGAGTCAACTCTGAAATTGAGTTTGGAGCTTCTTAGAAAAGGAAACATTTTTCAGTACAAGAATCTTTAAGCTGCTTATAGTGATAAGATTATTTCATTTTTACTAAGTTTTGTTATATTTTGTGAAATATTTACGTAGACTTTTGAAATTTGGCAATTCTATAATTCTTCCTTCTGAACTATTTTTCATTTTTAAGTGCTGTATGTAACACTCGCAATGTGGAGCAAAAAAGAACTGAAATAAAATTTACGCAACTGTCTTGCAGAAAATTCAAATTTAACAAAGTCTAGAATTTTATTAAAATTAATATCTGCAAACAAGTTTGAAAAAAGTAATGATTTTTAGAATTATCTAAATTTTCTCCCTTTTCTTTTAAAAATAATAGTGCGTCATAACTTACGATAATAAAATGTATATAGTTCCTCTATTTACTTAAAAGAATTAATTTCTGTCGTCTTATAAAATTCTTAAATGCCAAATATCGCGGAGATAATTCAGACGAGCAGAGATTGAGCGTCGAAACCGAAAATCGTTGCCCTCGCCCAGCGGAGTGTCAAGTTCGACTAATTTCGCAGGTGAAACTTTGCTCGGCAATGGCGGATTTGCACGTCAAAGCGGCGTCGCTATATCCCTGCAATGTCGGCTTCTTCGTCAACGTTTTTAAACGTAGACGGAGAGGTGTTCGCGTCAGCGGCATACAGGCAGCCGCGACATTTTTAATATCAGGGCGAGACGACCGTGAATATACTGATTCGAGGTGATTTTGCATAGATTCTCCATTATTGAGGTCTTTGTCGATTCTTCTGAAATTAGCCTAAAAGAGCGACTATGAAACATGGAATCGGGAGCGCAAACCTTCACCATGAAATAGTTTCGTTGGAGTTGGAGACTTTGAAAAACTGATTTTGGAAGGTTCGTCTTGGCGACCTTGGCAATTATAAATGAGTGTTAATTAACCCTTAATTGGCAATTCGGGTCTATAGGGCGCTACTAATTTTTACTTTCTCGACAATGCCGATGATACCCACTCGTGAGTTTTTTATTTTTAGGGTACATTTTCTTTTCCGGTTATTTGGAAACTGTTTAAGCAAAATAAAATCGTTTAGAATCGCATGTGATGAATTGAAAGTTGAATAAGAGTACGTCGTATTTTCTAAATATTGTAACTTAAACCATACAGAATATATCACCTAATTTTATCACCGAAAATATTTCTGTTCTACTACGAGTTACTAAAAAATGTTTCATACAAACGTTGCATAATTTCATGAGGGCCAGTGTATAGTAAAAAGAATTTCATTCCATTCCAATTTTTGTAGGAAACATTTTTTCAAATTTTGCAATACAACAGAACTATTCGAGGTATTAGGAAAGCAAATAATTCCGAAGGTTGGAAAAAATATTGTATGTCACACTAATCTAAAGGTTTAAATAGAATAAATTTATTTTTGTATTGCAAAGCATCAATTGTGTATTCAGTGTCACATTGATAAATGTTAGGGGGTACATGGTACTACATAGAGAGCACGATCATTTGGCACTTGAGGACGGCTCTTGGGATGGAATAAGGCAGGGGAGTTCGCTTGCTCGTTTGTCTCAACCGGTTACATTATCGTAGCCCCCACCCTTAACCTAGGGTCATACGAGCGTCAAAATAATGTTCGTCGTTATGTCTGTCTCATGTTCTGATACGACAGACGTTGCGACATATACCTATAATGACAGACGTTAAACGCACGTTGTTTTGACTTCCGTGTGACTCCAGCCTTAGATTCCGTAGCCTCTGAGATTCTTCGAGTCGGGCGACAGTTTCAGTGAATGTAATTGCTTCAGCCAATTATGTGGCATATCCGAAAATGTTTGTGAAGATGCTCCGTCCGTGCTAGCCAATCAACTCGCATCATTCCCAAATATCAATTGATTATACTCCTACAGTAGTGTTCTTTAACCTTTTTGCACTTGCGGATCGGTGAAAATAGGAGAAATATTTCGCGGACCGTTCGACAGTTAAAAAAGAAATAACTATTGTAAATTGGAAGCCCTAATACTTGGCATATTTTCGTTATCATCACTACTGTCCTCCTGAATATTGTCCTTGCCTCTACTAAAGAATCTTAAAAGATTTTGTTGTCTATTTATTTTGTCTCCATTTTATAGATAAAATAATGTCCAATTTTACAAGCGAAATAATTTGTTTTCCGAAATACCACAACACAATACTATGTAGAAACCTATAAAATAAAATAGAAACTTCTGATGTATTGTCCACAAGCGAACTGATAAAATACTGGCATTCAACAATCGGTTATTTCACCTAAACTTGGTTGTCGCGTGCTGCGTTCCGCTCGTCTCGCAACAATGTAGCGGCTAGATATGATTCGGACGAAATTTTTCGCGGACCGGCAGGAAATTTCTGCGCACCGGTGCCTCTGTATATTTAACATTTTGTATATTTTGGCATCTGTCAACCACCTCAAAGATTTTCAGAATACTTAGAATTGTCATAAACGCATAAAATCCGCAGTCTAATATTTCAGAGCTTAAATTTATCTAAATATATTTTAGTATCAATATAACTACAATGTCAGTGACAAATTAATTTGTTTTCATTATCTAGAAAGTTTCACGATATACAACATTAAATCGCGAGCTCGTATCCCCTAAATAATACGGTGGCCCACAATGAAGCGATCAAACGCGACAAGCAACTCGATCGACTGTCCAAATCCACCCTCGAAGCGACAGATCTTCCAGCTGTCGTATTGCACCTGTCCCCCGCGCAACTGGCAGGCGAAAATCTAGCTGATTCGAATCTATGCACCTCGAGGCTCGAGAGAGGGAGAGATGCTGCTTCTGGGGATCCCGGTAATTCGGTACGCTGTTGATTGGCCAAATCAACGAACTTACATCTGCCGTCCCACGATAAACGACTCGAGATCTTCATCGGGGAGGCCGAGGATATGTACTCGCCCGGGATTTCGACTGTATCGTTTGCATCGCTTTCGAAGTAGATACAGACGATATCGTCGAACCGGAGAACTCGTTTCTTATCCTCGCCAGTATGCGAGGGCCGGGGGAACGACGCGTTGACGATCCTGAAAAGGTGTCGAAATCGGGAAAGGTGTTGCAACGTTACAGCTGCATCGATCGAGGGAACTTTGGGATCGTACGAGGAGCCCGGAGGAGCGTTGAAAAATTCGCAAAGCAGTTTCTGCAGTAAATATTACATATTTTACAATATTTTTTCTTGCTAGAAGTTCATATTACTGGGATAAATTCTGGACGAAGATTAAACCCGAGGAACAGAACAAAATTCGCAATTCTAAGTTTACAAATCGTGTCGACAGCGTGGACACTTGGATTAGTTCGTGTTGAAGTCGTTGAAATCAGAAAGCTCTTCGTGGATTATGTTTTCAGTCGATGATCAAGTACTTAATCAGTTACCACAAAAAGAAGCTTTAGATTTATTTTACTAACAAGGCGAAGAGCTTCGCAAGAGCTTCCTGGATATCGAACAAGAGCGACAAAAACTACCTTGTCGTTTCGCAAACTAGATCCTCGGTGGAAACGCAACCATCGCAAGGTGTCTCAGGTGAGCACTCGGACAGGTCTTACCCCTTCGATACCAGTGAACTCTTCGTCGAAGGGAATCTGAAGAGGTTTCGTGTCAGCCTACGGCGACGGGGAGCACCGGCTGAACGGTCGTAAATGACTACTTGATGTTTTCGCGATAATGACGTAACGACTCCGTTCGACGACTAATTGGGCTGTTCCGAGGTTCGACGACTGCGAACACAGGAAGCGCAATTGACGCGAAAGGATCGCGCGGCGGCGGCGTTGGTGCCGGCGGATCGATTCGCTTATCTACCCGGCAAATATCCATGTGAATATACTTAATTGAAACAGCACTCGATTCAAGAACACGACAGCGAGTGCGCTGAATCAAACGGCCTCGGTGTAATCAAATGGAAATCAAAAACCTATATCGCCTCTGTTTTTCGCGGATCGCGCGGGGATTATTGATTCACCGATTCCTCTATTTCTGATTAAAAAAAAAAGTCTCTCGATGCACCTTCGTGGCGCTAATTATGATGCACCGGATTACTGTGAATCTACTACTTCGATAGCTTCATCTCTGAATTTTTGCGAAGAGATGAAGAGTTTCTTGTGGAAAATGTTGAAGGAGGATTAACGCTTCGGTATAACAGATCAAAATTCCTTAAAAAATTAGGGAAGATTTTATAATGTGTCAGAAGATTTTATAATAACAAGTCGTTAGTATGAGCATGAATTTAGAGCTTTTCAGAGCTTGACAACCAGGTTTTGTAAAATAATTGTTTATATGGTGACTCGCAAACTCGATAATATTCAGAATGTTAATTAATTATGAAATCTTCTGAATAATATTTTTTCGTTCATCTGTATTTTTTTTTAAATACAGATTTCTTCATTTTTAATGTGCAAAATAGGCTCTGTAACTTATTAGAGTTGAAATTAGAGAATTTAATATATTCTTTTTAAACTTTACAAATCACTTTATATCGATACATCAAACACTGAAAAGAATCATCGTCCTTATAATCTTGAAGTTGATGCAATAAATACATATGTATATGGCTGCAAGGAAAAATGAGTTTAACAAATTGAATTTATGCCTTAACTCAAGTCCACAAAGCAGAATTCATATTATTGTCAAAGAGAAAGTGTACTGAACAAAAGTTCTGCTTTAAAAACGAGGATTTAACAAAATCCAAATCATGAAAGTATGTTTCATGCGACACTTTGCCTTAAAATCACAGAAATATTCTCTAAAAACAAGAGAAAGAGGTACAATAAAAATTCTGAATTCTAGACACTCTATATTTTTGTCTCGTGTAGAGCCAATTTTTCAGTTGAAGAAAACCTGTTGCTATAATTTCCTAAACAGTTTCCACTTTCCACTTCGAAGAAAATTGCAAAGAAAATCTCCCCTTAATTGACAGACCAAAACTAGAGCTACACGAGGTCATAAGTTCAAGTTACTTTAATTGACAGAGTAAGGTCCGAGTCAATCTACTACCATAGACATCGAAGGGTGAATCTCTCCGTGGCATCTCTAGAGGCGAGCCGAGGCGCGCCAAAGATCGAGCCTCGAAGAAGATCGAGAACAGAGGCCCAGTCAAGGATGGATCGCAAGGGCGACGGTGGAGAGGCGAGGACGGGACCGGAGAGACAATGACACGCGGGCGCGGATCGGCCGGCTAGGGGAATGCAAATAACAGAAGGCGGTGATGTTTTCGAGTTGACTAGTAAGTCGAACGTGGGGGGACCCCAAAGAGGAAGAGAGAGGGGAGAGAGAGGACAGCGCGTTTCGCCGATGGTTAGCGTCAAATATTTGATGCGTGCGTGAGGCATGGCAACGTCGCGGCACTCTCCGACGAGCCTTCATCTCCTCCACTTATTCCACCGCTAACTTCTCCTCCGCCGCCACTCGCCGCCACTCATCGCCACCGCCCCCGCCGCCAACGCCACCGTTTCTATCCCACTCGCGTTTTGCCGCCACCACCGAACCGATGCCGCCCCCGTCGCTCCCCCGCCGACGACGACGCGATACACGCTACGCGCGATAACGTCACGCCACGCAAACTAATTAATTAGTTGCTTTTCTAACGCCGTGGCAGGCTGCCGCGCCGGGAGAGCACCTCACGCAGACCTCACCACGTTCGATCCTTGGATCTACCTTTTGCTTGTCACTCTGTCGATCGCCTGATGCTGCGCGCGCTTTTTGCACCTTCGCCGTTCGGAACTTTGCAGTGGTTCGTCAAGAATTTTTGCTACGATTTGATACGGTAGATTAGCGAATTTTTAGAGAGTTTGATCGTGTACAAGGACAATTTTTTCCTCTGATTTTTATATTTGATTGTGTTGTTTTTTTAAGCATTATGTTAGGGATTTGCATGCAGAAATTATGGTGTTATTTCAGGTGACGACACTTTTTTGATGGGGGTTAAAACTGGTGGAATGATTATGCTTCTTGTCTTTGGTGTTGATAAACGCATTTCTGGATCTTTTGTATTAATTTTTAGAGTATCTTCTGTTTTTTATTAGTTTAATAAAGAATTTATATGATAAAAAATATCGAAGTCGCTGTCAGCATACGAATAAAATTTAGAAATCTCTTGAGGTTTTATTTTTATTGAAAACGAATGTGAAACATTTTATTTATTCAAGAATTATATCGCATGGTAGCAGTTTTGGTAAATACCTTGAATGTTTTTCAATTTTTTCTTTAGTATGGCCAAGAAAAAATTAAACCTATCCAATTTATCTTTCCAAAGATTAAGATTAATTTCATCCTAACAAAGCAAATTTTATCTAAAATGTAAAATACAGATCACAAATGATTTCAAGGTCTGTAAAATAAAACTGCACTTAAAATTTATGAACGGAAGACTTTCTTTCCGATTTTTCTAAAATTCAGGAATATTGTTTAGCAGCTGAATTATTCTACCTTACAATTTTTTTGTACTTCATTTAGTGTCTAAAGTTTTTTACTGTCATTTGGAATAATTTAATCGAACAGATCAGTCAGAAATAAAAATGCGCTACAAGGTTTTCCGTGAATTGGGGATTTCTTTAAGGCGCTAATGGCAGGAAGCGAAACGATTATGAAAGTAGGCTCCAGCATCCGTTTATGGAGCTAACTGGCAAATTATCTAAGGTTAGGTAGAAATACTAAAGTGTTCACTGATTATAACGGAACTTAATGCATATTTCCAGTGAAACTTTCTTCGAAGTATTGTACGAGTTCCGTACACAATACGACCATTAAAAGTTTTTGAAACTCTTATTTTTCACATTTCACACTTCTAGTCTATAATGTAAGACACTGCAATGTAAAAAGTTACACACAATTTTAATTCAGGAACTCGTTGGAAAATAGGAACAGGCCACATGTGCAAACAACTAATTTAATTATAAAAAGTCCTTCAGTTATAACAGACTATTCAGAATAGAAAATGAATATCTTCGATTTACGCTAAAAAATGTCAAAATTACTATACTTTCCTCAACTTTGCCAAATCTCAATAACTTAAAAAAAATGTCCAAGATTGTCAAACCAAAAACAAACCCCTAATTAATTCCAATTACAATCGCCACCAATTTAGTAATAAATGCAAGAACCCAACGAGCCAATAATAAACCAAATTCAGCAATTTTTCCGATACCACGAAAAAAAGGGTTATAATTCAGCTTTAAGTGCCCCTCGTTGCACACCGATGCATACATCGCTGAGATCACTGCACACGATTGTATAATAGCTTCGTCTACTCTCGCTTCTCCCGGTGCCCCGCGAAACGGATGCTATAACATAGTTATGCGTGATTCTACAGCGAAGAATTTCACGTGTCATTACCTGACGACGCGTTTCCTCGGCTTAGTGTCGCGACCGGGCGTTGTGTGCAGAACGGGGCGGAAACAAATTGTGAAAGGCAAGGAGGGTTTACCGAAAGGGAACCTCACGCACGGCGAAGAAGAAGGGGGGAGGGCGACGACGGTACACATTTTTGCCGCTTTCGCTCCTTTAATGGCATCGGTGCCCCTCGCAATTTGTTCGTATCGCTGGTCCCCCGGTATTCCCGGTGCTTCCTTGCGCGTATTTCCTTCGTTGGTTTTTGCTCGAGTCCACTGGCACGTGGTTACACGCGGTTCAAACGTGCGTGTCACTACGGTTCCGTCGAATGTACAGAAAAAAGAAATAAATAAAAAGAAAAAGCTTCGTTTTCTGCCGCGACTGCGTCGTCGGATGCTAATGCAATCCACGGAAGTCTCGGAGCCTCGGAACCCATGCTTCTTTGTCCGAAGTTTATCTTGTAACTGAACTTCAGATGCTATCGTATCGGCAATGACATACGAGTTTGATTCATCGAGTGGAGATATGAAGACGTAATATTACGGGTAAGGCAGGTGGCCTTGAAGTGGGACTATCCGTTTAGGGCAACGCACTCGGGAAAAAATGGTGCACGTTGCGTGAGAAAGGAGGAATGTTACCAATTTTGGAGCTGGCGGTTCTGTTGTGGAGTCTAGGATTGGCTGAAGTTGAGAAACGTGGAATTGAGGAAGGAGAAGATTGAATTATGTTCTTGTTGGGTTGGTGAAAAAGTTGGAGGAATTTTTAACTATTTTTTTTTTAAGGAATTTTTCTTAACTTGATAATAAGTGACACGATGATTAAGAAATATTTTTTTAATAACAATTAGAAGCATTTTTGCTGGCATAAAAATTTTTTCAAACTCTACCACTGTTATAACTCTGAGTTAAATTATTATTATTGCCTAAAAATATTTTAATACTAGTTTTTAAAAGTAATTAATAATCGTACAGAGTTCGAAATTTTAATACTCAATATTTCCCCGCTAAAAAATTCGCAAAGATTGCGTTAACTCCAAAGCGTCGAACTGGATGTCAAATCTAATTAAATTTTTTGCACCGATTGATTATTACTAATAACGAATAAAATATGTACATTGCACAGAAAATGTGGAATAAATCGGTCACAACGATTGGAAATTAGATTTTTTTGCATCCTTTGGAGGCACAAAATAATTCAGCAAAAGGCTTTTTTAAAATTCGACAATTTGGTTAAGTTCCGAGTCTCTAAATAAAACGCTGCACACGTAATAATGACTCCGAATGCAATTTTTTCAAAACCTAATTAACTGGTGAGTCTCAAAGGAAACTCATTCTATTTGTTCTACATTTTTCCAGGGCCTGAACCCAGAATTTCAATTCTACTTTTTAATTAAAAATTTTTATTCCCCTCCCAAGTATTATACATTCTTCAATTTATGCTTTAAAAAAGATTATATCCCACAGAATACATAAAATATAATCGAATAACCGTCTCGCAGAAAGAAATTTAACTTGTAAAATAAATTTCACGAACATCTGCACCTTTTCACACACGGAAATCCCTTCCCCATTGAAAACGAAAAATTAGCATATTCCCAGTTTCGTTTTCAGTGGTTTCCAGAGCTCGAACCCATTGCAGAACAATGAGTGGTCATTTTGACTAAAATCCTTTCGAAGAATCTCTCCCGTAGCTGTCAAAAAATGGAGCCCTAATCTCGTCCAGGCGAGAACCCGGCGGGAGATATCGAAAAAGGCCATGGCGGTGGCAACGAAAGAGAGAGATTTAGATATAGTCGGTTCGAAAGGGGATCCGGCATCACGGAAGCTTGGCGCCGACGCACGAAGGGCGGGACAAGGGCGCGGCCAGCGCTCGTTCTCCCAATTTCGCGGGGTGCGCCTGAAATGAGGTGCCGTTGCAAGCGCAAGGACCCCCTCCTCAATTATCGGGACGGCGGTGATTTAAGGCGAGCCTTGTGTAGGAGGGCAGCACGATTTTCGCAGAGCGGACACGTCGGCCGGCGATCAAGCCGTAATCAACGAGTCCGAGATTAACGAGATGCTAAAAAGAAGAGAGGCTACGGTTATGAATAAATCAATATCGATAAACCTCGCGAGAGCCACGTTACGTATTCGTAATAAGCTACGAGGATTTATGTGCCGACGCCGCGCCGGTCGCTGACTTTTTCTCTTTTCCTCCCTTCTCTCTCTCTCCCTTTTTCGTTTCGACTTCCTGCCAGGCGATGCGACGATCGATCAATTTATGTTCTCTAGCAAACCGGCGGTCGTCGCGACGCTCGCGTCCATGGTACACAAAGGGAGGGCGCTTAAGGATGGAAGTTAATGCGTCTAGAGAACCATTTATTGTAATTATTTTCAGATCGATTCGGTCCTAATTGAGCTCCTCTCCTCGGCGATGTTAAAGAGACGCGTTGAGAATCTTTATGCGGCGATGTTGAGAAAGTTGCGTAATTATTCAGCAGCAGTTCTTGTGCTTTTAATTTTTCTTTTAATTAGAACTGTGCTCAATTTATTTTATTTGAATGCAGATGTTTCTTCATACAAGTTTAGCTCTATTTTCACTCTATCATCGACTCCTGACTGTTATACAATAAAATTATTCACAGCTTTCGCAAACACAATTCTTCGGTTAATCTTCAACTGCAATTTAATTGGTATATTGAAAATAAAAAAATGTTTGCATCCAGGAAATGTTTCAGTTTTAATCTTGATATTAAGCCGATTAATCGAGGTTTTAATGTATTCCATAACCATTTTTATAATCAAAGGATTCCATTACATATAAAAAAAAAAAATTAGGAATCTGTAACTTAGACCAAGAAAAATTTACAGGCAGGTAGCAATGTACAGAGTCGCTTGTACCAAGTTGTACCACTTAATGAACTATCAATTTACAACCGCGAAACATTTTATCAGAGACAATATATTTTCCAGATGCATAATTAAGTACCAACACGGCTCAAAGGCGGATGTTCGAAAGGGAAAGAAAACAGGATTGTAAACACCCTGGTTCTGACGGCAGAGTCCCTCACCTGGCAATTCCTTCTCTGCGCGCCCTCAAAGAGTCCCACGTTAAACAGTCGTAATGAACGGAATAGCGCCGAGCGGCTGATTATGAAAATAGTAATTTGAACTAATTAGCACGACGCAGAGATATCAGTTGGAACTCGCCACCGGCGGATTCTTTATCGAAACGATTCCCAAGAGGATTCTCTCGTTTGTCAGGCGTCGGCGAGCTCATTATGCTCACGCGATTAGCTCGTTCGCAATGAGAAGACCTGCAAAATTTCGGCGCTATTCTGTATTAATCAAACAAATGGGTGTACAATCGGTCCAAAGACATCTTATGCTTTGGATTGTAGCGTATTGATTATTCGAACAATGTTAAACTGATCACAGAACTGCAAAAATATGCGCTGTGTTTTAGAGTGAAAGACATTTTTTTGGGTAATTGTATGTCCTTCGAAAAAAATTCTAACAAGGATAATTGATAATGTTTAACAGTATTTAAGTACGTATCGTTGAATTTGTCGCTGGAATATTCGTTGACATATTGCACCGTTCTTATCACGAATTAATTACCAGCAGAATCAACGCGGTCAACGATCTCTGCACATTCCTCGCGACGCGATCAGTCGAACGAGACTAGATCCACGCACGGTAAGAAGCTTCGACAGTGAATCCTCAAGAAGGTTAATTGAAAAAATACAGTGTTCCCCTACCCACCGGTAATTGGACGTAATTAATATTTATTTACAACCCAACCCAATATGTATCTCCAGCGAGAGAAGCACCTTGAGCTTAACTGGACCGTGAAAAATCGCCGTATCGTCCGCCTCTCCCCCTTTTCTTTGCCGTTATCACACGATGCCAATCGATAATTAACAAATACTCCCCGGTGATTATCTTGGTCTAATTACTGGTGTTATTAATATCGTTTATTCCACGCAGAACCGTAAAAAATTACGCAAACGATAATGAACGATGGCAAAGGGTGAGACACACACGGCGCTGCGGGTGTTATTAAGCAAGATTAACCCGTGTTAGCAGTTACGGTAGCGTGAGGATTCTTCACGCTGCCTCGATTCGTTCCTCGGCGCATATACCGGGTGCCCCACGAAGAACCGTCCCTCCGCCCGACTCCGTCGTCTCGCCGACGCGACGATGAGAGGAGGATGGAAGAAGGAGAGACGATCCCGTTCCCCGACGAAAGTCTCGGCAGATAAGCGTGTCACACTTTCGTGCCCGTGACGATAACGCGGAAGATATGCGTAAACAGTAGCGGTAGTATTCGATAACGCGAAGACAGAGATAGTTCCGCGGCGTCTGTATCGGCGAATAAACAACAGCTTCCACACACCGTATGTGTGTCTGTGCGTATACTCAACGGTAGAAACAGGGCTGAGTATGAACGAGATCAATCGCCAGGTGTTTTTTTCGATGGTCGATTGTAACGTCGAACGCAGCCTGTGCCGAAATAACAGATCGCGGCTGGGTAGTTATTTAACACTTTCACTGGCGAGATAGATTCAGAAAAATTGCTTTGCCATATGCAACGATTTTTAACTTCGCGTAAAACTTTACTGTCTTATTTGACTTGACTTATTGGAAAACTTATTTTATCTGCGTATTTATTATTATTATACATAGTATTTTTTGTCTTTTGATGCTTTCTGTTTAAAACTTCTTTGAATATCGTTTATAATTCTACGTATTATTATTGTTCACAATCATGTGAATTACAGTCATCTATGTATTTATAATTTAACTGTCAAAGTGTTAATAGGTTGACTAATTGTGCGATTTTTCCACGTATAATTAACCAAAAAGTATCCTATACTCTGAACACAGATAACCTATTACTAATTCCACTAATTACAGGCCTGAAATAGACTCGTATGGCTACACTAACCATAGGTTAGTTCCAAAAGCAGGAATTGCGTTCAGAGCACAAAATATTTTTTTGGTCGTTTCTAAAAAAAAGAGGAAGTAGATTTTAACGCCATATTTTTCTCAATATTAAAATTGTCGTTGAAAGAAATACATAAAACACACGGAAAAAGTACACAAAAATGTTGAAGATCGTAAAAGGATTAATAAAATGGAAAATCATTTCACAAAACATAATTTAAACTAGCAAGAAACAAAACTGTAAGAATATGTAGCAATTTGAATACAATAAAAACCCTCATTTCTAACAATGAAAATACTATTAGCTTTTCTCAAAATTATGTATAATAATTAAACTTCTCCTTTAAAAAAATAATCGTTCTCTTATTATCATTTTAAAAAATTATATCCTTGCATAAATTAAATCTGAATTCCCTTATAAAATAATTCTACATTAAAATGAAAAGAATATTGGTCTATCTCAGGCATAAAAAATATATTTACAAGTGTTGTACCTTCTAAAAGAATGCGAGTAGAGAGAGAAAAGTTAAACAAAATCAGAACACTTTTATAAGTTAAAAATGCTTGAAAATATTCGTACAGGAGGTTTAGATTTCGGTAAAAATTCGGGGACCTGTGAAAACGGGCGTCCCCCCCGGCGGATCGGCGATCCGTGGCCAATAAAACAATGGGTCCCATCGTCGGTGTACAGGATTTCGTCGAAAACCAACAAGGACCCCCCGAGCCCGCGCGACCGGGGTTTGTAGAAGCAGAGCCGGGACGTTCTTTTTTCAGGTCTCCCTCGTGGAACCCGAGAAACAATAACCGAAACCTGCCGACCGGTCCCCGGGTTCAGTGAATGAATAAACCAGCGTATCCAGAGACCGAGAGAGCTCGTTTGGGGCCTGAAGGCCATGTGGACTCTCGGTCGAAAGGGCGTTTCGACCGCGTCGACTGGGACGTGGGACGGGGGGTGGGGAGAGACGGCGCGGGCAGGGCCCCAGTTGCCAAGGGCTATAATAATAACTAACATGAGGTTGCGTCAAACGCCACATTAGTCACATCCGATAATGATAAAGCCGTGGCGGGAAGTTCGCTGGACGTCGATATAAACAGACCTCCGCGTGGTTCCTCTTGCACACGTGCGCACACCGTAACTTCTCGCAATTTTCTGTCGTTCTTAACCAACATCAACTATAATTTACGGATTAATAGATTTCTTCATTTTTTATGGGAATACATTTTTTGGTTATTTTTAGGTTGAAAGTCGTAAGTTTTGTTATTCCCTATCTGAATTAGAGTCATGTATTCATCATCCCGGCCTACTTTCTTCTGACTAAATGTCTCATTTCCATTTGTATCTTTGCTAACCATTCATCTAATATTGAGTGCCCTCTCCAAATTCTTCTAACTACATATTTCTTCTAATAGTAGTCTATACTAATAAGTAGACTGTGGACTTTTATGCAAAATAAAATTTTTACAAGCACGAATAAAGAACTGGAAGTTGAATAACAATATGTTTAATTTTCTAAAATTCTAAGTCGAATTATATTTTTTAGATTTTGTATATTTTAGCATATATTAACTAATTAACAGTCTTGCAGAGTTTTTGTATACTTATTATTGCCATAAATGCATAAAATCCGCAGTCCACTAATAAGTAATGATTAGACTGTGGAATTTCATGCATTTGTGGTAATTTTCAAATTACAAAAACCCATAAGGATCAACACAGACTTAAAAATGCAATTAAATGTACAATATACAGGGTGGGGCAATAACTATTAGCACCTCAGATATCTCGGAAACTATAAGTTTCACAGAAATATTTGCTGAAATAAAATTGCACAGTACGAAGGGGGCCATCTGGTGGTGATAATAGTTTTTTTGCAGGTGGAGGTACTTCGGTCATTTGAAGGTCACCTCCATTTTTTTAAATGGATCGGTATGTTTTTGCTTCCGTATCATGATAGAGGATCTTAAAACGAGTTCAACGACCTATTACATAAGGTCATTGAAGATCATAGAAAGTAGAGAAAGGCGATAATACTTACGGTTTTGGTAGTAAATGAATCGTCTTTCTCTACTTTCTATGACCTTCAATGACCTTATGTAACAGGTCGTTGAACTCGTTTTAAGATCCTCTATTATGATACGGAAGCGAAAACATACCGATCCATTAAAAAAAATTGAGGTGACCTTCAAATGACCGAAGTACCTCCACCTGCAAAAAAACTATTATCGCCACCGGATGGCCCCCTTCATACTGTGCAATTTTATTTCCGCAAATATTTCTGTGAAACTTATAGTTTCCGAAATATCTGAGGTGCTGCTAATAGTTATTGCCCCACCCTGCATAATACATGTTATAATATTTAGAAAGTAAAATGCATATTTATTTGAGATTCAATTGCTATGGTATGTTTATAAATATATGAATTTGCATAAACATCCGCAGTCTACTAATGATAGAGTAATCACTAAATAATTAGCAATGTAGCAACCAATTGATATAACAATTTTTTAAAAGTAAAGAAGGAAGGAATTCATTGCAGGTATCATGCGATACCAATGTGATTCTTAATTTGAAAAAAATTACAGTTATCTGCGAGTGAATAAAAATCCGGTTTCGACCCACACGCAGAATTGATGCATTAATCGACAAAGAGTCGACTGTGTAAATCGAGCTAACCATGAAGGGCTTAACAGTCTCCCATCGAGGTGACGCGATTTAAAGCCGTAAACGTTGACGACGTAGCCGGCCAAAGGGTACGCGTCCTACGTTTCTGATAACAATGATAGCGTTGTCGAGAAACTATACTATCAACGGCTTATCGCCGAATTTACATGGAAATTGCTGCAAGAACTTGCAGACGATACACAACGCAGACTAGAAACATCTGATGACGAACAACGATAGGAAGAGAAATAACAAATAATAGCAGAGTTCGTTATCTAAACATATTGGAGTGCGAGTAAGTGGCAAGTGCTGCATGCAATTGTTAGAAAGAGTAAAACTGCAAAAGAATCGCAATTCAAAGTGGGGAAATATATTTGTTCCTATATTTGGGAGCCTATAACGTATTGCCACGTGCACATTTTTCTGCCCGGAATCCTGAATTAATGGACGAAACGGGAAGACAAAATGTGTTTAAAATCAACAAAAGAGGAATTAACACGCTCGCCCGACAGCGCTTATTTGGAAAATCGTTCGGCGCAGAACATGCCATATTTTTATGCTGTGCAAACGCGATTACGGTCTGCCTCGTCCTTTTGTAATGAAATAATGTAAAATACAGTAATACAATCTCAGATCGGATACGTCATTTGCATTATTTATTATTAATGAGTGGTCCCGACCGCGTTTTAAAACAATTTAATCAGTTTTATCCTTTCTTTAATGGCAGCACCACTGGCTCTCGTATTTAAAAATCAACGGAGAAATGTGCACTCGCACAAAAAATATTGTACACTCTAATTGGTCTTACGAGCATTTTTCAGGTTAATAATTAGTCGAATTAATACAGAAGCTTTAAACGAAGCAGTAAATTAAAACACCAACTGTATCGAAACGGTGCAAAATTCTCTTCTTTCAATATTTGTGTTACTTTCTTTCCTCTTGCTGCTTCAATTGTATTAACCGAAGTACCCTAATCTTATTATAGCCCCGCTATATCATGGAGATTACTATAAAATGCCCGCACTCCGAACTCAAGTTGTCTTTTTAGCCACATAAACAACTCGGATTAAGAACCCAATAAAAATCTCAGCGCTGACAAAAATCAGAACGTCACTCGTCTCTCGTTTTGTTTTCACTGACACCTCCAAAGGAAGAAGAGAGAAGAAGCCGAGAAAGGGATAACAATAAAACGAAGGCTATTTAAACGTCTGTACTTACAATCCATTTATGAATATGCGCCCGAAGTGTGGAAAGGCAGGTGCGAAGTTTCGCAAAGCTTTCTTCCCGCTATGTAATTCGCCCTTAATAACCACTCTCTCTCACTATTATCCACGCCCCGAAAAGCCCGACTCCCTACGCTCATGGTCCATTCGCCTCGTCCTCTGTTTCACTTGGACAGGCGGATGGGGGCCGTAGGTATACTTAGTGCTTCTAAGCACCGGACTAATAGCGACCATATATCGGCTGCTCGTCGAAACGCTTTCGAGATTGGCGCAGCGGACGCCGCGCGCCAAGGATGTTGCCAATAATATTTCGATAATGATCGTAATCGCAGTTTAAACCTGCGGATGGAAGAGGGACGGTCGGAACTCGAAGTAACGTAATGTCGGACGTCGATAGGCTCTCCGAACGAGAGATTTTTTGGAGAACAAAATTCTCGAGGCGTTCGCCGATTCGATCGCGATACGAGTCAACGGGAATTAAGATGCCGCGCTGGTATTGTCGCTCCCTTTTAATTAGGCTCGCAACGTGAATGTAATTACCTGGCATTAATGACTCCGAGACGTGCAAACGAATATTACTGTCGCGATAATTACAACCGTCGGGAATAACAACGATTGCTGGGGTATTAATACGAAAACCCGATTAAACGGGGATTTAGAATACAACTGTGTAATACGCGACCGCGCAATAATATGAAGGACCTGCGATTTTTCGACGGTAGAAAGAAGCGTGCTAAATTAGTGTTTGCTGGCGATTTTATAGTCGTAGGTGTTAATTTTTATTGCCAAGATGTTTCACTGTTGAAATTTTCAATATTTCGCGACCGTCTCACGCAGCCGTGTTTTCGAAAAAGAACTCGGCATCAAAAAATGTTCCAGAGACGCAATTTGCTACGTCGAAATGAATTCGCGTTGCTCGAAGGTTATTCAAGGGTCAACTTTACTCTACCTAATAACTGCATTCGCGATTCACGGCACCCCAGGGGTTGAAAGGGCAGTCGGAATCTTGCGCTAATTTCCCGAAGGAGTGGATGCACGAGTTGCGCGTGCGAGGACAGATAAAACAGTCGCTCGACGAGTTGTCGCAAAATAGAGGTTCGAGTCACGCGACGACAAAATAACCCCCCTGAAATCCGCCGTCCTCGCTGATGGCTTTCTTCGCGAATCTAGAAGAGACTGTCATTAAACGCGAAGCAGCAAATTATCATCTTTTCATCGTACACGGAACAACCGTGCATCAAAGAGTGTAACTCGCTAAAAGCTAGTTGTCGCGATATTACCCGTGGTTTTTAGGAGACTCGTTTCGGTGAGCCGCGGCGCGAACCGTTCGAGTCCGGCGACGGAATCGTTTGTCAACAATGCACAGGCATGTCAGTAATTCAGCGACATGTACGCGGGGCGAAACTGTTCGTAACAACGTGTCGAGACTCGACGGGCAATTTACGCGCGACCGCCGCAAGAAAATATGTCTCTGTTGGGCGCGCGAGCATTTAATTTGTCAGCGACATGCTGGAATTTCATGATTCATGGGGAGAAAAAAGGTTGACGATGGATTTGATTATTTTTTGCGCCCGGTGCTTGGATCGCGGAACGCTGTGGTTGAAAGGCTTGAAGTTTTACGGAATTTTATGTCTAATAAAATGTGTTTTTGTTTGGATGATTGACTTTGGCGTACTTTTTCACTTCTTGTCGTACTTTAATAAAATATTAGTAAAGATTCATGGTATAAAACATTGTTTTGAATGGTATTTATGATATCCCTCTATGCTGCTCCACATAACGTCATACTGCACACATAACTCGAACGTTCAGCGAGATCGATATTTCCACTATTACACTATATACCGGCGTAAAGAAATAAGTGAGGGTGTAATGCACTTACAGCATGACATGTATGTCGCGAACAATTTGTCGATGTTACCGAACAGAATACACGACGAACCATAAAATGGTTTACTAGGGTGCTCTACAAAGATAGTTTTGTCATCTAAAGTTTTTCTCCTTTCTATTCGTACTCAAACCAATATCTAGTCTGAAAAATAAAATGCTAAAAAAAAATATGCGCGCTCTATTCTTATATCTCTATGGTAGTGATTCGGTAAGTATCAAATTTGGACTCAAATTTCTACGTTAACGTCGAATCTTATTTTTACCAAACGTAGCTGGTGATCTCCTTTCGAATTCTGGGAAATATGAAGTATAAATCCTAATAGAGGCAAAAATACAAATTTCTCTTATCGAATCACTACTGTATTCGGACCCAAACTGTCACCTTAAATCGAGACAAATGTATAGTAAAATTGTATTGTACCTCGCTATGTTAATTATTTTTAATAATTATTGTTACATTGAATATATTTCCGGAACTATCTATCTTCTACCATTTTCAATTTCTCTACCTTTTACCATTTTCAATCTTTCTTCCCATAAAAACAGAATACTCAATACAGGCTAAAATCACTTCGTCACTTTACCTCTCAACTATCGATCGACACTGACCTACCTCCAACCGCGTTTATTCGCCTATCATTCTCAGAAAAACCGTCACACATACAAAACTCCGAAACGCGATAACATCGCTTTCAAACAAATTAAAGCTGTTGAAAAAGGCGTCAATTTCGATAAGGAAGTAACGCGATCGAGTAATAGACGTGGCGAGCACCGGGAAACCAAGCGCAATCATGCGCTGCGAAGGAATAAATATTAAACAGTCGAAAGTTGATGCTCGCACGCAGACAAAGGGCATAATAAAGCGGCGGAAAGCGCGAACTGTTAAATAATAACAGGGACGGGGGACAAGAGCAGTGGCCAACTGCGGTAAACAATAAGAAGCGAAGAATTGTAATGTATTTTTGTTGCTCTTTTTTTTTGGTCAACCACAGGAGTGGCCTAGCGTGACGTCACTTTTTTTGCAAGCCGCTCATAATAGCACAGCTTACCAGCTATTACCGTGACTGGCACGCCCTTCTCATCGTTCGCTACCATGCTAATACGCTTCTCCTCGATCCTTCTCTCCCCGCTCTCTTTCCTTCTCCTTCCTCCGGGGGCTCTTTACCTCGATCCGCGGCTTACTAACTGCGACACAACCACAAGCAATTACAGCTTTTCCTTTGGACGACACCACCCCACCGTTCGAGCCATTTTCCTCGCGACATTGCGAATTTAACGACTCGATAAATGGCCGCGATTATGGACACCGTTTGATCGTGCAGTCGCGATCGGCGAGCGCGTGGACACGTTCGTAACATTGGCATCGAGATGGTCAAAATGGCTCAGAGGATTATTCTACTCTATGCAAGTTTCATATACGTTTATTTTTAATTAGCAACGTAAATGCAAGTAAACATGATTTTCTTTAAACTAGTATATTGTTTCGGAAACTGTCACATTGCGATTTCGTAAAAAAAAGATTACAAGAAATTTATAAATTATTTAATGAGTTTTTCTAAATTTTCTATATTTATTTATTGGAATTTTATTGCCAAGAGTTAAGCGAAAATTGAAACTTACACACATGGTATGCAATTTTGAATGTCAAACAGTTTGACAGAGTGAAATCAACTTTTTCCTCAATTAAAGAAATATAAATAGAAACCTCCGCGAGCATGATAAATATTAAAACATTACTAACAAAATAATGTGACTCAAGCCTACGGGATTTCGTTTAAAAGAAAGAAGTCGAATGTTAACATAGTAAGATCCGAAGCGCTAGTTTGACGAATTTCTGGCCGTATAACAGGGCGCAGCCGTTAGCACTGAAATAGCTTCGGTGAACCGATTTAGTCTCCCGCGAGCATACGCATAAAAATGGTTTTGATGAAGCGAGTATCGAGAATCATTTAACAGGATCGCCCGGCACTCGCGATAATGAATAATTTTACTATCGCGTTCGCCGGTTTTTGTCGTTCCCGTGGTATCGCGTAATCTTCAATGGGACAGAAACGCGTACAATTTCACAGTTATTAAGCAAGTAGTTACGTGACTAATGATTTTAAACTTTAAACGACTGCTTCGGCCCCGCGGATAATCCGGCCTCTAGTTAGGGAAATTTCTTTCTGCCGGTACCCTCCCGTCCCACCGGCCCAACTTCAACCACCATCCCTCTCGTTGCCACTAGCGCCCACTCTCTCTCTCTCTCTCTCTCTCTCTCTCTTTCTCTTTACCGTTCCTTTTTCTTTTCTTTTTCTGATCTTGAAACGTTACGCGCAAACCACCCGGCTGGCAGAGAACCGACTGCGAAGGAAAACTTGTTCAGTAGTTAGAGAGCTGTGCGCGAGGCAACGCAATTCTTTTTTCGTTACACCGACGAAACTTCTCTCTCTTTCGCGGCTCGCGGGCAACAAAAAGAGTCTACTCTTGCGTGCGGGGTGAAACACGTCTCCGGTAACGTTGCGCGTTTTTTTAACGTCAACCCCTTCCAGGAACTGTTTAAAACCACCAGGCAGAATATTTTAATTGGAAGATCGTCCCAATTGCGTCGCTGCGTGTTTATATAATTCCGCGCAAGCCGCGCAGATATCCTACGATTTGTATGAACAAAGTGGACATCGCGCGACCGTTTTTCCCCGTCTCCCTTCTGTCCCCGCGGACGACATCCGGACTGCCAGAAACAGGAAACGTCGTTATTTTCGCGGGACAACAATAACTTTCTGTCGACGGTGTATACTTTACCCGCGACGACGGAATTACTCGAGCGGCATCGAACGTCTTTATCTTAACTTGCAAAGTGTCTATTGAGCGGACTTGCGAGCTTTCGAGCGTGACTAAGCGCGGAAAATGAGGGAGGAAAAGGCGGGGCGAGGAAAAGGGCGGAACTGCGAAACGTATATTATGATTGTGGAGTTGAAGGTTTGAGAATTAGTTTTGAATGAGAGCTGTTCACTTGAAGAGTGATCGTAGTCTCTTGCTTCGAAAAGTGATCAGTTAGTTATTATGCTTCTTTTGTAGTTCCGTGAATTATCACTGTTCTTCAACTCTTTCAATGACAAAATTAGAGAATAAACAGAACTCTCAAAGATTATACGCTTCTAAAATTGATCACTTTTCGAGGCAATGCAATTAATTTAAATTGGTCACTAAGTTGTTTTTAAAATTCACTTGTTAATTACTGCAAACAGTTTACTTTTGCATACTGATGGTACAAACTGTTTCTTCCCTAAACTCTAGAGGTACTACATGCATCAAACTTCTATTTTAGCAGAAAATAGTTAAAAAAGATTCGGTAGATGAATGGGACTCTGAAGTCCCAGTAGAACTTAAAGGGTTAAGCATTTAAAATTTTTTCTTCTAAAAGAAACTTTCAATAAAATTGAATTTGTTCGCATTTCAACTACCAGAAATGTATTTTCTGTCCTTCTTTGATTCAAACAGTACCAACATCGTTGGTACTGTTGGTACTGTTATATGGTACTTATATTTCGTAGACACTGAACAAGAATAAGAATACAAGAAAGAGTCACGGTCGAAATATCGGACGCCAAGTTCAACCGTCTCGGAACTTGGAATATATAGCGCGCATCAATCGGCGAGCGAGAGCATTGATCTGAAATTACCCCGGCAGTTAGACATGTTCCACGAGTGACTAAAAGTGCGCGTACGCGACGGGGAACGTTGCGCGGCCGTTACCAACCGCACAATAAATTCCTTCAAACGTAATCTGCGGTACGCGACACAAGGCTTTCCACCGTACTATATTCACTTCTCAAGGTGAATGATGCAAATGCCAATGCGGTCAATGGTCTTTCTCAGCCGTGTGCGCGGCTTGTTGCATCCGTTCACTTCTCCCGATGAACCCAATAAACGAACGACAACACTATTTTTGCCTAATGACGCGTCCACGTGTTCTCTATTTGTTCCGTTCAACCTATTCATCCGTGTCCGAGCAATTTTTCCGCTAATAAAATTCATCTGGTGCACATTAGATTAATCACGACGTGAAAGAACGCGACCCGTCACTGCCGCGCCTTTTTAATGACTCAATTTTCGTCGGCGGATGCGTCACTTCCCCTTGGGCACTTTCCGTTCCTTTTCTCCTTCGATATGGAGCTCTGTCCCGATATAAAGACGGAGTTCTTGTTCCGATCTAAGGCGAAAAATCTACCTATTGCATTTTTCATTCAATTGCTATATAAGGATATAAGTTATGATTAGACTGCGAATCTTTACGCAAAGTAAAACGTTTACAGATACAAATAAAGGACTGAAGCTGGAATAATATGTCTTATTTTCTAAATAGTGTAACATCTACTAGGCTACTGGTCCCTATTAGTGACCCTGAACATATCAGTGTGGCTTTACATTAAAATAAATTGTAAAAAAGAAGAACATCTAGAAACAGAAGAAAAACATGTTTGTTTTCAATTAAATTCAATCGTATAACTTCATTAAAAATAATATTTTTTCTTTTATTTTTCGGAGGTATTCTTTTTTACTACCTATTTAAATGTGAAGGCACACTAATACAAGGTGCATGCTCATTGATATGCACCATTGCCCTATATACATATTTGATATTTTGTACATTTTACCATCTGCTGTTAACAGTTTTATAGACTGTTGGATATTTGAAATTGTCATAAATGCATAGAAAGTTACGATTCTTTTTTTCTAACCTTCGAAGCAGCACCTTACAAGATCGAAACAAATTTCTAAAGTTATTTTAGATACGCTGTTTCCTTCGCGGCTTTTTCCGTCTCTCCCTCCGCTTCCGTTCTCAACCGGATGATCGATTATAGCACCGACGATTCCCAGTATCGCCATGAATTTCTCGAGGTCGCGACAACCCCTTAAGGTTGCTCCTCTCGCGTCTGTGGTTTGTAAACCGCTCCTGTGCGCAAGGCGAGTAGACGAAACGGACCGTCGCGTCGGGAGTTCGCGCTGTAATAACCGAGCCCCGACGAGCCGTGAGCCGTTTCCATTTCAAAATGCCGGGAAGAAGGAGTAGGAGGAGAGAAACGGCGAGGCTGAAACGTTTAAGGGGGAGAGGAAAATACAACCCCGCCTCTGTGTGCACTTGGCAAGTAGCATTTTCACCAGCGAGACTCGCTCCGGTTTTTTTTTTTTTTATATCCTTTCGAATGAAAAAGCGGCCAGAGTATGGGCTTGTTTTGTGTCCACGGAAGGTATCGACGGTCGGCCGACAATTTAAAGAAGGCAAAATGCCAAAGCTCCGCGTAAACCTCTCCCTCCGCGCCTCTCCATCGTGCCACCCCTCGCGACCCCTACCCCTCTCTGCCGTCCGACTCGCGTTTCGGTCCCATCGACGAGCACCCACCTTGCCCGACGTTTTTCACCCACCTGCCCTCGTCGTAAAAGCCGTGTTTTACGATTTCTCCAAACTGACCGATCTCTCGACCGAGCTACGGGACGATATTCTGACAAAGCGTGACGGAATCGAAAGCGGGACATTGTTGCGTTTGCGCCGGTCACAATAAGAACGAGCAACGATCCCCAACTTATTTTTATTTGCGATCCGGGGGGATAATTTGGGGCTATAGAAACGGTCTTTGAGGTTGGACCCCTGGGAGTTTCGATGTGGCTGTTAAGAATGTGGGGGCAGGAGCTGGTGGAGTGCATTCCATGCAATTTTTATGGGGGATTTGTTTATTTCTAACGTTTCATTAAGCAGCTTCTACAACATTCCATGAAAAAATAACCACCTACATACACTTATATGCGAAAAAAAATCTTCTGCAAGTACAAATATTCTTTACCACCTAATTGTGCTTTGATAATATTCCAATGGAACTCAACATTTTTTTATGTAATCACGACTAGAAGAGATTTAAGTAGACCACCCTGTATATGTAAAAATGCTCCTGATGTATTTCTGAATCTCCGAGCTTTGGATAAAAAAAATGTAAAACGTCTTATATGAAAAGTGCACTAAAGATATCTATATATTTATCAATAGAATTATAGTAACTGACAATAAGAGGATCAACAATTAAATTTCCTACTTTAATCACGTCAGAGCATCGGTAAAACCTCTCCAAGAATTTCGTAAAACGAGTCGCGATTCGCGGAAAATAACATCGAATCATTTATATTCCACTGGTATCCAAATTCAACGCGCGGAAATGATATCGAATAATTGAAACGTATAAAATCGTATGACGCGAAACGAAGTGTAGATGCCGTCGCTACGGATGTCGAAGTCGGTAATCATGGGGGCTAACGAACGGCGAATATCCAAAATAGAAAATTAAGGGGGGAATGGAGCGACTGATTACGACGCGGGATGTGTTTTTTATTTGAAGAATGCTGCCTGTCTTCTAGCGCCTTTTGAAAGGGAAAAGTGGAACCGCCTCTTCGTGCTCGAAACCTTACCGTGCTATAAACTTCCTGCGGCAAGGAGCTTAAAATAACCACGCCGAGAAATGAGAAGCAGAAAAGGGCGAGGCAGATGATCGTTTTTGTACCTCGATTAAAGGGTTTCCACGCCCTGCGAACAGATTCAAATTCGTGTTCGGTAATATGGACCGTGCCCCCGATAACAAGCACTTTTTCTCCTCCTTCCCCTAAAACCAAATTTCTTCTCTTCTTTCCCCTATTTCCTCCTCCTCCTACACCCCGAATTCCAATCGATCGTTAACAAAGACACGCCACGAGATTTCGTGATCACGTTCATTCAACTTCGGTAACCGAAGGGGGGAAGAGGCGATCTTCTCCGGAGACGAGCGGAACCGAAAGACAAAAAATTCCAGAGAAGCCAGCGGTTCAATTTGTTCGCGCTTCACGCTTCGTTATTGGCTTTAAATCATGAACGGCAGTTTCGACCTGTGGGTGGTACCAACTTTTGTAAACAGGTTTACCTTCCCATAGTTTTATTTTCCATCGCCCCGCGCCGCGCCCGATGGGAGTAAATTAAATTTTCTGCTAAAACAAAAGTTGACGCGAAGGTGTAAATTTTCTTATTAACTGCCCACCGCGGAGTATCAACTCCCACAATCTTTAGAGCGATACTAAATTCGTGATGGATTGGACGCCGACCTCGTCTCGCAGTCGCGCATTTGTCTTTTATTGTCTTCGCATTTTGCTTCTGCTGCTTTAGCTACTGAATTGTTTAAACTTCAATTTTATAGTGTTAAAACTATAAAATGGTACTGTGTGGTACTAATGGTATAGTATAAACTATAAAATGATGTTAAAAGGTTGGTCAAGTTTTACTGTTTGGATACAGAAAAGTTATCTCAGTTTTTGATAGTTGCTATCATTATTCTCACTTTACAAAATGAAATTCAAATTCAACAAAAAATTGATTTCTTAATAGCTAATTTATATTCTTAAGTCTTGTAAATATTTTTGAAAAATTCAAGTATTCCACTTGACAAGCGACGCGTAACGCCTCAATGTTTCATGAAATAAAATTTGTCAGTCCAAGTTTTAATCCCCTCCTTTTGTATTAGAAACAAAATTCGAAACGACAGGAAATTTCTGAAACAGAAATCATTTGGGCCAGAATATTTCAACATATCCTTCAGTGTGAACATCTCAGCATTGCACCAAGCCACAAATTTATTATCGAAAGCGGAATTGACACAAATTTCTCAATCAGACTCCAATACTATACAAAAACAAGAATTATGCAACGCGTAAACGGAGTCATCTGGCCCAACATCTGACAGCAATTGTCAAAATTCTCACAAAGAATTTTCTATCGACCGGAAATATATTCAGAAATGTTCCCAGACAAAACGGTTACTTTTCGCAATCGGACGGAATGTGAATCGCGCGAGATGTATCGAGGATCTGAAAACGATGAAGGGAAAGTGTGGCCAGGAAGAGTCGTTCGGCCTTGAACGTGCCCACAGGGCTGCTCTCTAGAATAGAAGCCTCAAACGGCTCCTTTTACGGCGATCCCGCTACTTCCGACGAATTTAAGACGCATTCCCGCGAATAAACCGAGCCGCGCGAAGGGAAAGTTTCGCGTCGATCGGCTGACAATAAACGACGGCTCCGGTCGCCCCGAGGATTATCTCTCGAGTCCGAGGCGTCCGAGTCGCGTGGTCGCGGAGTTCCATGGTCGGCGACCCAATTGATCCTGTCCGTAACGCGACGGCGACGACGGTCGCCGTGGTAGCCGATCGATCGGCCGATCGATTAATAAACAGACGGTGAACGCCGGATCGACACGGTGGCCGGGCGAGTGTCTGCCATAAGTGCATTCCCAACGTCACGCCGCCGCTGGAATTATGGCCGACATTGTCCTACATTCTCGATTAGCAGCGACGACGAATTCCCTTCTCCGCACGTGTTGCAACAATAACGATTTACATGCGGTTCGATCGGTGATTTACCACCACCAGAGGAGGCAGGTAACTTTTTCGCGCGCTTCGCTCCGAGTCGACGATCGCGGGAAACTTTCAACAGGCTTACCAGATTGTCGCCGGTCTTTGCAACAGTGCGGAACAGAAACGACGTCGATACCGGTGGCGTGTGGTGCACACATCGAGTAGCAATAATGGAGAGCTGCTCCGCCAGCGCATCGACGTAATGGCTTAGAGAGCGCGCTTCATGATGAACTAATATGCATCCGCATCGATAACACGCGCACAACGGGAAGCTAGAGGGAATGTTTATGTTTAGTAATAATTCCACGGTGTGCGTTGAATTAATAATGAGAAAATGAAGGGGTGCATTCTCCCTGATTGAAACGGCGTTCGGGAAAAGTTCGACTGTTGAGAGTTTTAGAACCTTTTTTTGGCAGAACGAGGAATCTTTTTGTTTGGAGTTATTCATATTTCTAGTTCATTTTAAATATCTAAATTTCTGGTTGAAAGTGATAATATAGTAGATTCGAATGTTGAAGATCGTGAACCATAAGATAATACATTAATTATATCTAATAAATTTATACTGTGTTGGTCGAGGAAGATTCCTGAACAACTGAACATAAATTGAATCTATCGATGGCATTAAAAAAAAATTCCTAAGCAAAACTGAAGCTGTTTTATATTTTTTAAGAAACAAATTTTCTAGTGTTTCGTTGTATAATAGTAGAACATTCAAACCGCAATAAATCTAACGTTCTATGAATAAATTCTACTTCGATACTAGAATCTAGATACGTTGAAAAACTGGTATTGAAAATATTTGCAAAAAGCTTTATACCGTACGTGACCTTACTTCCCCCCGGATTGATAATAAATCGTTTAAAAGGCATCGGGCCACAGCGCCCATAAACTGTAACAAATCCGAAAAATCCATCGAGACGGAAACGCGACAATCTATTTGCGGAGAGGCGGGTCGGTGTTTACAAAGAAAAAGTCATCCGGATGATCGTGTTGCCCTCTTTGCTCGGACGCCCGTAAACCCCGGTATTCGCAAACATTTCAGCTTCCGTCTTCGGGAACGGTTAGTTCTGGACATTCGCCGATATTCACGGGGGCCACCGGGGTATTTATTCTGGCTCATTTGTCCCTCAGGAACCGCTGCGTCATCCGAGACAGTCACGAGATGCAGGGAACCTTTTTTATCCCGCGCCCCTGACTCTCTCTTTCTCGTTCCCCGCCTCTCGAACCCTCCGAGGGTCTCAGGTGTTAACTAAAAACGAGTAATGGACCGTCTTTAATGCCGTGTTGGCATTCGTTCGGCCAGAAATTCCGACGCGAGGTAAGGAAAAGCTTGGGGGGGACTGCAAAGTCGGGGGGAATTCTTCGGAACCGAATAATCATTCGAGTCCATCTAACAGTGGGGGGAGCCTACGGTATTTACAGAGCTCAACTATGCGTCGAAAATTTGGTTACAAGGTGATTATGAAGTTTTAGAAGATTTTTGGGAAATGTTTTTCGTTCGATGCTAATTGAAAAAAAAGAAGTTATTGAAACCGAACGCTGTAAACGCGTCGCAGTGGAACTCAAAGCCACCGTGGAGAAGATTTTTGGCAACGTTTAGAACACTTGCAGTAAATAATTGAGTATGAAGACTCGACATTAAATATTTCATAAACTATTGCTTGAACGGTGCTCATTTGCTCCGAACCACCCGAGAGATCCGCCGTTTTGGCGACACCGCAGCGACGTTTATAGTCGTACGTGTTCCAGAAGACACACAGCTTCCGTTTTCCTTATTTCGAGTCACAAATCTCCGTCGTTCCCAACGCTCGGCTGCTACTAATCAAAAGAGCGAGCGTCAAAGAGCGACGCAGGAACGCCGACCGAGATCGGGGAACTGCTGCTCTCAAAAGTAACAGGCGGATCGTTTCAGTTAGATGAACGATCAACCACCAAGGCGGAAGATCGCGACAGGCACGTAAGACTTGCGTAATATAGTTGGGGCGAACGAGATTCCTGAAATCCGGCTCGCCGATTATGTCGAACGAGCGACCGCAGCAGAATCTCTACGCGAGATGGAAGACCGTCGGACCGGAGAGCCGCGGGAACGAAATAAATTCTCCTGGATGGGTATTCTCGGAGACGTGTGCCCGTCGAACTGCCACTGATCGTGATTGCCCAGTAGACGTGCTGAACGATTCTGATAAGACGGGTTTCCAGCGAAATACGTGTGGCGAAAGATGACTGTTACTGCGGCCGATTTGCGGGTAATCGTGGTGCGTTCCTCTCAAAACACTCTGGTATAGATAAAATATTTTAAAAACGGTTCTTTAAAAAAAAGTAGATGGTGTTTTATTTGACTATAATTTGTTGCGAAATGTTCTTTTTGTCATTTATTTTTGCAAGAGATTTCGTACAAAATTTGCCCAAATCCGCTTTCCATGCAGACAATAACTATTGTAACTACTTTACAACCTGATTATGACTTCATAATGAACAAAATATTTTATATTTGCGGAAAATCTGTTTTTATAGAAAAAAAATGCCCATTTAACGAGTTTAATCACTTATGCAAACTTGGATCCCAAAAAATTTACTCCATCAAAATATTTACGTATTTATTTAGCTCAAAGAGTTGAACATAAAAAGTAGAAATTACATCCAATTAACACGTTATCCGTCTAGATTAAACTACCCTAATTGATATTAAATAAAACAACGTCCACTAATTTACCTACGAGTATATTTTAATTCTAAACAAATATTTCAGAAGGTCAATAAACAGAATGGTGCAGGAAGTTTATAATACACCACCTGAGGGTATATTTTCGTCAAATAATTCGAATCTGTGAGCGTATATTTTACAAACACTCTCACGTGGAATGAAAGAACAAGACAACAATTAGTAGGGATCTGAGGACAAGAATCTAGACACGCGTATCGACGCCTGGCATCTCTGCGTAAGCCGCCTATGTATAGCATATGTATAGCATTATCCCTTGAAAAAGGACAATCTTCGGGTTTTTGAAGCTCGGTTGGTTTCTTAAACACGAAAGTGCTTGAATATTACCGCCGGGAACTAACTGCATCTTCGCACCAGGTAAAATTTGCGGTCGGTAGGAAAATGGGAGAGAGATTTATCTCGTATCCTATCTACAGAACTGTGGTTTACATTATTTTAAAGCAGTGTCATGCCTTATTCAACTATTTTTTTTTAATACTGAATTTGTTAAGAAATTAGAAAATTTTGGGTAGACGATTTTTTTAAGTTGATTGAAAATCTGCTATTGATATTTACGACTGCCTTGGACCAACTTTTAATATATGAAGGACTGAGGGTTATGGTGATGATTTCGAGCTCCAAATTTGATAATTGAGGTGAATAATAGTTTTCAAATTTTGAAGACTGACCATTTTTTTTGTATTGAGTTGGAACAGTGTTTTAAGTCTGAAAATATACACAAGTATTTCCACAATTACAATAAAAATGCAAATATAGAATTTATGTTATTAGATGTAAAAAGATCAGTAAACTACAGAAGTTCAATATTTCTATTATTCTAAAAAATTGGTATTTAGTGAGCTAAAAAAAGGAAAAAACGTTTTAAGAAATTTTTGTAATTACTTTGCTTATTGTCAATGATTTCAGAATGTCTTTCGAATAAATGAAATAAAATTCAGATAACAAAAATGCTACGTTATTCTTGAAAATACAGAATGGACCTTATTATCCTGTTGTTAAGTCTGCAAGATAATGCATTTGTTATAATACTGTTAAGGAACAAGAAATTAAAATATTAACACAAAATTTCTCATATTTTTCCTAAAAATAAAACAGTAGCAGAGTTAAATGAGTTACTAAATCTGCATTCTATAATGAACACCATGACAACGACGTACATCTCCATAAACCTCAACCTTCTATACAAAGCAGCTCCAATTCGCTCATAAGTAGACTGCGGATTTTATGCATTTATGAGAATTCTCAATATTTTAAAAATCTTTGAGGTTGTTGACAGTCGCCAAAATAAGCAGACTATCAAAAATATAATTTAATTTGCAATATTTAGAAAAGAAGACATACTGATATTCAAGTTTCAATTTATTATATGCGTTCCTAAACATTTTATTTTGCATAAAAGTCCGCAGTCTACTTATAATCTACAGTCCATTAAATCTCACAACAAAACCAAAACTCAATCCTCAATACCGCACAATACCTACATTAATTAATCCCACATTCCAGCAAATTCCATCAACTCAAAATAAAAAGAAAAGACTACATCTCTTCCCACGAACCTAACGCCACAAGGAACGAAACGAAACGTTCCGAACTCTTTAGCTAATAAAACCGGAAGCGAAAGAAGAGGTGCGACTCGAGAAAAGATGGGAACAAAAAGAAAGTGCAATCTCACAGATCAAGATAGGTCTCGGCGCGAACCGTCGCGGGACAGAACAAAACGCATTCCCAAGAAAACTCCTCGAGCGGGCTTAGCAGCGTCCAGGGTGGTTCTTTGAAGAAGAATTCGCTGTCGACGTCGCGGCGAGCGAGCAGAAAACGAGCTCCGACCCGGTATGGTCGGCGAAAAGCGGACGAGCGGTGTTCTTCCCACGAGCTAGACTCGCAGGACTGATTGGCAAACAATTAGCAAAGAGAGTACGGCGTGCTCGCGGGGACAAGGAGGGCACACGACGAGGCACTAAACAAGGGCAGGGCCATGTATCATGCGAGCATCTTTGCCCGCGCGCAGGGTACGGGGGCTCTCGCGCCCCTCGGCGTGCCTCACGGGCCGGGGCCGTGTCTCGAAACAACGGGAACAATGCCGGTTGGTCTTCCGCCGGAGCGAACAGACAAAGCGTCGAGCCACGACAAAACCATCGTCACCATCGTCGCCGTCGCCCCGCGCCACCGTTCATCTTCGTCTTGATGAGCCTCTGCCCCCGGGGCCGGGGGTTCGGAAGGAGCCAGCGACGACGGGGTGCGGAGGGGGCATTATAAGCGTTCCCTTAATGCCGGGGCCGTTTTCTCTGCGGATCCGTGTGCGGACGCGCACATACGCGGCCGATTAGAGCGAGCGAGAGAGAAAGAGAGAGGTAAGAAGGAAGAGGGAAGGAAGGCGCAACACAACAGCTATGTTGCTGCGCCCATTATATTGTTTTGAATTCAGTACGTCGTGACTGGTTGGCTGGACTGTGTTTTAATATAAGGGTTTTGGATTTCACGTGCATCCACCGCGCTCCGAACCTTCCTCCTCACTCGCTTACTCTCTCTCGCTCTCTCCCGCCCTCTCCGCGACGCCCCGCGTTCATATTTCTCCGCGCAACGCGGTCCCCCGCCCGCCCCTGCTCCCGCCACGACTATGTACCCCTCGGTCCTTCTTCCTTCCTGCTCCCGCTATCGCGACTCGGTTTTTTTTTTACTCCTCTCTCCCTTTTTCCGCGAAGCTACGCTCCGATACGCCTGTTATTTTCAGAAACCCCGTCAAATCGAGTTCTGTTTAATTGGCGGGACGCCCGTGCGCCGCGTTCGTGTGCAAGCACACAGAGGCGTCCGCAACTTTGTCTCGCGTTTTTCTCGTATGCTTCCCTTTTTTTTTTTTCTTATGCGTGTGCGCTCCACTCTTCCCTTTCTTTCCCGCTCCATGGATGCGCGAATGTGGCGTTTGGCGAGGGCGTCGCGACGCTTCTTCGACGCGAAATGTTCGGAAAGGCTGGGGGAATGAAACCCTCGGGGAGCATTTTTTGTGACGTGAAAATGGCGATTCTTGAAGCGTTTGACTGATGGAAAGAGATTTTAGGCGCTAAATTATTTTTTTGATGAATGCGTAATGGAGAAGAAGTTAAATAAATTATTAAATGAGACTATTTTCTGTTTCTTTGAGGCCATTTTCTATCTGCTAATGTAGCATGGAAAAATAGCATTATTTTTCAGAATTTATAAATTCATATCCTCATTGAGGATTTAAAAAACAAAATAATCTAGTTTAAGAGTTACTGTATATTCTTTATCTTCGAAGATATGACTAAAAATTAATTGTTGCTTTTATAGATATTCGAAAAAAACTATATTAATGTATGAAATGCTATTTTTCATGCTATTTTCAATTCTAACCCATGTATCACAACAGATAAAGAATATACAGTAATTCCCGAACAATTATTTCGTTTCTTAATTTTGATCAGCAAGTGCAATGTAATATTATAGTCTTACTTTTTCAGCCCGGTTTATAAACTTATTTCCTTACAATCTTTAGAATGTTAGAATAAATAACAACATTTTATTCAAGCCTTACCAAACAGATAATATCAGAGTAGCAAGAACTATTGTCTACTTATCTTTAAAAACCTGTTCCTAGCCTTCAACTAATGGGTTAGCATCACGCGACATTTTTAAACAAATAGAAATCTCATCTTCACCCGAAAACTCGTGACCAGTAGTAGCCACTCATCACAGTTATCTTCTAACTAATCACCTCAGACAGAAAATACACTCCGACAGGAATCCATAATCAGAAAAAGAAGTAGTTTTCAGCCAGACGCGTAGAACCTCGCCTCCCCGGTCGAGGGGTTAAACCTCCAACACCCTGATCACGGAGTCGAGGAATAATTTTAGCACGAGATCGGACCCTTCCGAGCGATTATCAGGCGATCGTTTCTCCAGGCTACAGGTGCGATATCCATTGATTAAGCAACGGGGTGGCAACAGTTTGCTAAACAATGCATGTTCGGTGCCCAGGCTCTCCTCGTGGAATATAAAATGTCTTGGCAATCTCTTTGAGAGTTCACTCGGCCTGAAGAGTCTCCTACAGCCGTGTGACTTTCGCAATAGACCGCGCGTAAAATGGCAATTAGGCGATTAGGAATTTGTTGGCGAATTCTTGGGAAATCGTGGACAAATTGCGCGTTTTACTGCTGGCTTATTTGGTGTACAGAGCCGAATAAATCGGAAGAATTTGACCTACTATTGTGTATGACATTGGACAAATAAGAAGAGTTTAATGAAAGAGAAAGTATATTCTTTTGGATATTAATTTTGTTACGGATATTATCGAACACTTAATAAGATCCTAAGTTCAAGTTTACAATTTTTTCTTTTCACGAATAGAGCAACTCTAATGCATTCCTCTCAATATAAAATTGTTTCTTTAAAACGATTCCAACTTGCAATTGCAGAATAATTATACAAGACATGAAATTCGTATTTTGACTTTGAATCTTTAAATCTTTCAAATATTATCATCTCGACCTCCACTACTGTACGACTTAACTAAACCTCCATTGTTCCTAAGAGCACATCGGTACGCTTCTAACAACTCCAAACAAAAATAAAAAGAAAGTTGTGGAATTCCTGCAAAAACAGCGAAGCCACTTAGCGAAGCAAGAAACGCCCATTCCACCGACGCACGTCGAAAAGAAGACGAAGAGGGATGGAGGGGGAGGGAGGAGGAGGGAAAAAACAATCAGGCTGGAAGCGTGCATTAACGTGACATTGTAGTTCTACTCGACGGCGACAGGAGCGGTTCATTCACAAGCGGTGTTTGTAGTTGAATTTCGGGCGAAAGAAGTTTCGCACCCATTTCTGTTCGAGGCAAGCGTGCGAGGGTTAGTCAGGACACGCTCGTTGTCGGAAATAACGACATAATGACATGGTAGAAGATGAGTGCCTGAGGTAGGTAAATCCGAGACAAGGTACAGGGGCCCCCCGAATGAGAGAGAAGGAGGCGCGCGCGAAGAGAGAGAGAGAGAGAGAGAGAGAGAGAGAGAGAGAGAGAGAGAGAACAGGTCGACCGTCTGGTCCGGTAGGTGTAGCCGGGGCAAGAAAGATGGAGAAGACTTGTGATGTGGTAGTGCCGGCGAGTCGGAAGCATTGCTGACCATCACCGAGTAGGCCGGTGGTTCATCAAGTTCCGAGGAGTTGAAGAGAGCTCAATAGGCACTCTCGACTTCTTAGCCTACGTCACGCAATCCTTTATCGGCGACTCGGTCTGATTTCGTTTACGATTCATTATTGTCCGACCCTCCGACAGCCAGGCGTGATTCCATTAGCCGGCTTATGAACATCGGCTGCCGGTTTTCGAGAATCGATGATCTCTAATGCATGAACCCGCTTCTGGGAAATCGGAGCGAAGGGTATGAGATATTCAAATGCTCGCATCGTTAATCTTTTGCTGGCCGAGGAAGGTGCAGCAAAATTTGCACTCGATTTTTTTCGATTATCAGGCTTCGACTTTAAACGCTGAAGATTCAGGAAAAAAGGCAATAAAAATTGTTTATCTAAAAATCGACTTAAAACTTACTGTTTGACGTCGGTAAATTCATATGCGAATTCATATCTTTACAGATACAGAAAAATAACTTAAACCGGATAAAAACATATTCTAAACATTATAAAATATATTCTGTTCTCGATATTTTATACATATATTTTTGCTTCTACACACATCGTCATATGTTTTCATTTTCACATAATAAAAATTGCCTTACTTATTATAAATCTTCATAAACACATACAAAGTAAAATTTTAGAAACCCTCCAAATTTTTATTTTCGCTTTTATTATATAGAATAGATTAAAGCAATAACCATTTTTATGCTGAATATTTCCGTTATTTGCAATAATATGAAAAAATGTTATAAAATAAAACTTGCACGATATAAGTGGATTTCAAGGTCATTTCTATATTAGAATGCTATGTTTCTTTTATCGCGATGTGATAGTCCGTATTCAGAAGACTTCAGCAAGGTATCATTGAAGGTCTCACAAGGTCAAATGTGATAAAACATTTTTTAATATTATTATAACATAGAATATTCAAGAAGGACATAGTTATTATCCTACCTTGTATAACAAACATTGCGATATTCCAAGTGATGAATGTATTACAGTATAAATTACAGTAAGTAACTCAAACATTTTCTAACTTTCTTAAAACTTAGAAAAACCAACATATAAAAAACTGTATTCTCCTATGTAGAATTAATATAAATCTTTATTCCCCCTTCAACGCTGAGTGAAAGCTTTAATATTAGATTTGCCAATTACGCGTTGAAGCTAAAACCAAAGAGAAAATGACCACTCAGCCAGTCCCAGCGGAGAAGCGTGCTCACCAGAGTTAACAAAACACGAAGACGAACATTTATCTTGGAACCTTTCATCGACCGGCCGAAGATCAACAACAAGGCGTCCGGCGGATTCGCACGATGCAGATTCGCACAGAAAACGTGGCGTGTATCACGAACAGCAGCGCAAGAGCACACGGCGTCGGTCTCTCCTCTCTCTCTCTCTCTCTCTGTCTCTCTAACGCCGAGTCGGCCCAATTTTGCCCACTATTTAGCGACGCCATGCTTCACCGCAGTCAAATTAGCCGTCTGTGCAAACAGGGCGGCGTGCGTGCATGCGTACGCGCACGCGACACATTCGACCTGCGAATTCCATTCGGTACAACAATACTGTGTTCGCTCGCGAGCATGTACACGGCAATCTGGAAATTTCATTCATTCTGTGTGGGTGGACGGGTGAGGGGGAAAGGGAGGAGATCGAGAAAGAGTGGGACATAGAATACGTCCGTGATTTTATCCAGTCGGCGCAGCTTTTTTTAACCAGCTCCCCGGCGCCATCGATCAGCGGCATCGCCTCCCCTTTCCGATTTCACGCCGCTTCTCGTTAAATTGCTATTGTCACGTACTTTCGATGTAAATCATTCGCAAAACAAGTTCTCTCGAGCGCGACCGACCTCTCCCCGCGTCGGACAAACAAGGACGGAGGAAAACACGCGGGTCGCGCTCCGCTGCCGAGCGAATTCCATTCGCGTAATCGCTAATTGCGCTAATTGCGCGACTGACAAGCCACGATACCTTCCCTCCTCCGCTTCTCGCGGTGTACACGCGACGGACGAAGAGGCGCGGAGCGTCCGCCGCGACGCGCGGCGAAACGGAAACGCATTCTCCACGTCGCGTAAAAACGGTGGACGTTTGCTAAGCAATGCGATTTCGTTGCGGCCGATTAGATAATTGAGAGTTTGGCGGGACGAGAATTTGCGGATTTGGCATTCCGAAAGGGTTTCGCGATTCGGGGATTTTGGAAGTTGAAGCATTTCAGGATACACCAGAATTCCAGGAACTTGAGAATTTTGGGAACTTCGAAATTTCGGTAATTCCACAATTTCGAAAACATGAGAATTTTAGTAACTTGAAAATTTCAGCAACTCGAGGATTTGAGGAATGCGATCATTTCGATAACTGGAGAATTTCTATATATCGAAAATTTTAGGAACTCGAGACTCCAAAAAATCCAAGAATTTCAAACTCTAGAGAATTTCGGAGACAACTATTTTGATAAAACGGGAATTTTGTCAACCCAAGAATTTTCATCACTTTACAATTTCAGCAATTCCAAGAATTGAGAAGCCCAAGATTTTCAGATATCCAGGAATTTAAAAAACCGAAGAACTTCAGATTTTCTAGAATATTTACACACCTTTAAACAAAAAAGCAATCTGATTTGTTAGTAGGTCTTGATTAGTACGCATTATTCGAATTTGTTGAAATGTGTCACACGTAATCAATAAAAAGACTTCGCAGTAATAAATAAAAACTGCAGTTCTTGCTCTCAGAAAATACAATTTAAACAGCAATAAAATAATAATAATAATTACAAACAAGTCGTCTGTCTAAGATTGAACAGTAATTAATGATCACTCTGATAATCTCTCTTTCTCTTTTTACATTCGCACACCAGTGTCTCGAGCAAGAAATCCTTGATTCACGAAACCAACAAAACCAACAAAACCAACAAAAATAATCGCCGAGGAACAAAAGTCAAACGAGCATCTCTCGAAGTCAATCGCACATGGTTGCCAATCACAATACAGAGATGTTACTTTAAACAAAATTTGTACTACTGGAATATTTAATATTCTGAATATTTAATATACTGAATATTTAATATGAATGTATAATACTCCTTGCCCTGCGATCAATTTCTAGGATTCATTGCTTGTATTAATAAAGACCTACATACTAGTATCTTAAACTAAACTGTGAATTGCTGTGCTCCGTACAGAATAAATTTTTTGTAAACGAAAATAAAGAATTGAAGCTTAAATAACAATGTATCTTATATTTTAAATATTATTGTGTTATATTTGATTCTACTTTGTATATTTTGGTATCTTTTAACAGTCCAATAGATTTTTCCATGCATATTCAGAATTTTACTGTTATTAATGCATGAAACTTCACGGTCTATTGATGACTCATGCTATCGTTCACAAGAATGCGTAAAATTTCATTAAGTATTGCGCCTAAAGCTACGAATTTTCTGCTGCGAATAATTTCCGTTGCTTTTTGGAAGCCTTTTAACGCGCGGACGCCGCGGATCGCGGGCGGAGAAGCGATCGTAGCTGCGGTTCACGGCGACGCTTTATCATCGGTTGCGAACGCGCGAATGCGCGCTCGTAAATAAACCGTGAATCCAATTTGCGGGCGTCATAAATCAATAGCGGGATCGCGATTTAAAGGGGGCAGGGAACGCTACGATGTTGGACTCTGTAAACAAAAGAAGTAGCACGGCCTGCCGCGAAGTGTTCTTAACAGCTGAGATTTGAATGGGGCTCGGGAACACCTTTCCTTGTGACCCTTATGGGATTTATCGGGAGGATCGATCGGAGATCCTTTCTTGGTTCGAAGCTGATTCCAACTGCGAAATCGTTAGACAGATATGGAGTCTTGAAAATGAAACCTGTGTCGATGCGGAAATCCCCTTGCGTTTCGCTGATAAAGGAACTGCTTTAAGTGTTGTGCTTTTTTTCTTAATCTTTGAAACACGAAGTCATAGCTACTTTTTGTCTGTCTGCATTTCTATATCTACTTGGTTTATTATTTTTTTTTAAATGTGTAGGGCTTGGATTAGTTTCAGCTGATCACGGAAGAATTCTTATGTTCTTCTAGATTCTAGACCTGCGTTTCTGATTATTCTTTCCTAATAATGATCATTTTCTTTGCTTTGAAAAGGATGACGTATAATTTACCGAAGGTAGACGGAAACGAGGTGAAGAAACCTCATTAAATTTTAAAGAATCACTCACCATAGATACAGGAATAGGTCCTCCGGCGCCATTGGGATACGGGTACGGCGAAACGAGGTAGCCCATGTTGAATGACGAGGTGTGTGGCGTTGGTTCCACCTTACCTGTAAAATAACAATAATATAAGTATCAAACCTTAACGAACGATAAGAAAAAATAAATCTCTTTTGCTATTAGTCGTGGCATTAGCCCTAAATTGGCAAATTAAATCCTTCAGTATAATATAATTATATTTATGAATATGTCCCACGCCTCTGGAAAATATTTCAAATCATGTATAAATTAAACCATTTCACACCTTCACTATGCACGAAGTTTTAACATTTTTTCCATATCCATGCAACTATATAAAGTCCTCTAAAAATGAATACATAATCACTGAAAGAAATTTTATAATCTCCAAGGTCCGCAAAAATAACGCAAAGCAGTGTTAATTATACACCTACTAACTGGTCAAGATTCTTCTCGCTCAGATTCATAAATATAATTCAAATAATTCTACCAGTTAATTTTTCCCACTAATTACATCCCTCCTAATTACACGGACACCGAAACGCGAGCCACCTTTTACAAACGATCGGGAAGGTGGATTTCAACGATTGCGTCCACCTTAACCAGTTCTGAATAATGAATGAAGTGCCGTTCCCGTAGCCTGATTCGCGTTTACACTCGCAGCAAGGAACGAATAAAAAAATATATATCGCTCGCTGAAAGTGAGAAAACTCGCTCGAAGGATACCCAACAATACCGATCGTTTCAAGGTGCGAGGAGCCTCTACCGCTAACAGTCCCCCGTTCCTCTCGCGTTCAGGATGAACGGCGCAGTTCGAGAAACTTTTCGAGTTTAGCCGTTCCGCGAAACTGGATCGCGGCGAGCAACAAGAATCCGCACGAAGGACTCCGAGTGATACCGATCATCTCCGCCGCCAACAGGGACGTCCAGATCCGCTCAAGGCGGATCTTGTTCGGAGCCAAGGAGCCACCCGAGTTCTCACCCCGTTCCGCGAATCCTCGATCGTTTCGAGAGGTAGAAACCTGCTTTCAGGATTCAAATTGATAAGCATCGGCCAGATCTACCTACCCCTCGGGCTAGATCTTATCAACGGCCAATGAGGATCTTTAGGTGATCGGACTGATCGGTGCAGCCATTATTTCGCGAGAAGTAGGCTGCTCCGCCCGGGACCCAATGGAGCATTGTCTTGATCTAGGGACGCGATCATCAAATTTATTTGAATCCTGAGGAACCAGGGTGGAGGGAGAACTTTGACATATTTTTTTAGACATAGGCGGATCTTGAGGTAATTTTTTTTTTTAGAAAAAATACTCAGGCTTCTTTTAGAGCGTTGTTAATATTAATTTAAAAGGAATTTTTTCCTGAGTCTTAGCGCGTTGTTTTTGACGAGATTTTTGTATGAAATAGGTTCCGAAAAAATATTTGACCGGTGTTTTGTATATTTTATATTCGGAAATTAAATACACGTAGGCTGTGAAAATAACGCTTAAAGTTTGGAAGGGTAGATAGGTGAACTTTGTATTCGTATTCAGAAACTTCGTATTTTTTAAGGTCAAGTTTAAATTTATAAGGAAACTTTATAATCTCGGTTTATTAAAAATATCTGCATACACGTTGGAGATTTCAAAGGGTAAAGTTAAAAATTTGAAAATATGGATTATT